>OX335676.1:20457971-21931721 GCA_946894065.1 Acleris literana
ATAATAATCAACTCTGTTGTTAGAACAATTTTTTTATCTGCGGCAGTAAGCTTATGGATTCACATCATCAACATCTCTGAAAAACAAAGAAATTTAATTTGACCTCTATTCTAATATCAGTCGAGATGACGTTTAGTTCGAAATGAACTGTCAATTTGCATACAAAACAAGATTGGAATGTCGCACGTAAGTAAGATATCGAACGATAATGAAAGTTGGAGCCAACTCTAGTTTGTCTATGAATTAAAAAAAAACTATGACAGCTGCCAGAAAACTATTTAATCTTTTCATTACCGCCATTACCGGTCAAAATTTAATATGCGGCTCCTGAATGCATCATGGAGGCTTATGATATGTGGGTAGATAAAGTAGTGTATGTAACTGTACATAATTAGGCATTAAAACACTTGTGTGATGTTATTATGAAACTCACCTTCCGCTCGTTTCATAAACCCACACTCGTGTTTAATGCCCTTCATTATGTACAGTCACATAAACTACTATTATGTTTGCAGGTTGAAGGTCTGATAGTAGGAGAGGATGTAGCTTCCAGCCACAATAAAACTGGTGGCAGAAGTATGTGCGGAGAAGTCTATTTCTACAAGGTTTGCCTTAATTTATTACTAAAGTCACCCACTAAAAATGTTAAGCATACTTAGACCTCGGATAGAATAGAATTCGCAACGTGATGATCCGACAACCCGAAGTCATCAACGTAGTTAATCGAATTAAGCCTCTGAGTGACGCGGATACCAGTTACCAGTGTGAACAGTTTTACAAACATTTTGTTGTTTGCGGTCAACCTAACGGCTGGTCGCAATGAAAGAAAGACAAACAGACAAACAAAAAGGAACTGAATACTGACTTAGACAAGAGGCCTATTGTCACGACATTGTTAGCGCTGGTCTTCAGTTGGAACCATCATCCAGTGGAACCACGGCAGATTACACACAAATACTCGTAGGCACGCACACTAAACTAAACTACACTAAATAAAACAAAAAAACGCAATGATAGTAAACCGGAAACAAATTCTAGTCAGTACCATACATGGGCCCTTCTTTGAAAATCGAATCCCGAAGTTGCGTTAGCTACATCTCTTTCTCTCGACTTAGCCATGAAAGGCTAAGGAAAGGGAATTGGATCCGACAGTGCGGGAAAAACCGCACAATGCGTATGTAACCCAGCCAAAAGTCACCCCCAGAGATGCATGTCAATGCATGCTTCGTGCCTAAAGTAAGAAAATGCGCCAAACCTGGCTGAGTTTTTTTTACAACGTGTATAAGGCAAACCATCACTCAAGCCACCTGATGATAAGTGGGATCTGTGACCCATAGACACTTGCTTTCTCAAGACTGCTGCGTTGCCAACCCTGAGGACTAAGATGGAATGCCTCTCTGCTAGTAATTTCACCGGTTGTCTAATCCCCACAACCGAACACAATGAGAACCACTGCTTGGCGGTAGGTTAAAGATGGTGGTATGATCCGGACGGACCGCACATGGTCGTACCACCACTAAAAGATACCTTATGCGTTGTAATAAATTGAAGGGATTTTAGACATTAGTTCTGATTTACTTTCAGTTGTGTGGAGCCATGGCTGACAAAGGCTTTGACCTGGCAACCATTCGGAACATCGCTATTGAAGCAAACAAGGCTATGGCTACTCTTGGAGTCTGCTTAAGCGCTTGCTCATTGCCAGGTACGAAGAACTATGTAACACTTCATTATTAAGTACCATCATCATGTTGTCCTTATTGCAATAATTTGGGCTTGGCGCAGTACGTATTTTCCTTTCAAATATCGCTATCAGCCGTCATCTCAGTATTCACTCCCTTGTTTCTCATATGATTCTTCACGCATTCCATTCATCTCTTCTTGGGTCTCCCACTGTCCCACTTCGACTATAGCCCATATTCATATTCAAAACTCTTCTCGTAACACGAATTTCATTCCTTCTCATGACATGCCCATACCATGACAATCTATTACCTGAGTAGTTTATTACGACATTGGGGTCATTGGGATATTTTGGAGTAATGACCACAGCCATGAGGCCAAAATAAATAAACAATCGAGGTTACGAAACTTCGCGAATTAATTGATCGTCCCTTTATAGCTTCAATTCTGATGTCACTTTTACACCAAACTTGTAGTCGACTCTAATCAAAGCTCTGTTTCAGGTCAACCTCCCCTATTCGAGATAGCTGATGATGAAATGGAACTCGGTGCGGGTGTCCACGGCGAAGCAGGCATCAAGAAGATGAAAATGGGCACTGCTAAGGAAGTAGTCTCCATGATATTGGACCAGGTAATATCAATAGGCATAAAAAAGGAGACACAGAACATACATCTGGAAGAACTGTGTCACAGTGGCATTTTGTTTGACAATTCTTACGATTTGATTTATAAAGTCACTGTGATACAGTTTTATGGTGGGCCTGGGTTCCATTTTGCCGATTGTATACCTATATCTTAATCATATTGTTGACGTTGTGACTTGACAGTACCTAAGAGCTACTATGATATACGAAATTTGATCACAATAATGAAGCTAGATTGGCTAAAAGAAAGTGGAATGAATACTCGTATTTAACGGGATTCTTTTCTCAGATCGTGGCACATCTAAAACTGAAGTCTGGCAACAGAGTCGCTGTTATGATCGACAACTTGGGAGGAACTTCTTTCATGGAGATGAACATCATCAGCGCAGAGACCAAGGATTATTTGGGTAAGATCAGTTTGTATAAAAAAGTACGTTACAATTAACTTTCTACCTAAACTTTTATCGCTCCAGCTGGGAGGCCAGCCAAAATTGGGCATTTTGGTACGTGCCCCCCACTCCAAGGGCTACTTACGGCAGGACCGATCAAGGAAATTAAAAAAAAAACAGTGGTCCTGTTTCGGGTAACATAATAATGATGATGTAGATCGATAAAAAAAGTAGTTTAATGAGTAAAGCCAGTAAGTATTTGTTAAGAAACAAATAGCGATAGATGGCGCTAGCATACCCTTTAGCTTATTAATTATAAATGACATTATTAATGTTATGGAAGTCATGATAATCGAAAGCATGTGATAACAAATTCCTGGGCTCTTGCCGAGCATCTTGATGAGCGCTTGGACTTCTAGAGGTTTTCATTCATTAATAAAAAAATGGATTTTTAATCAGATAGTCCGATTGAATTTAACTTCTCAACATCGGGTTAGGCTAGGCACGATTCGAGGCTTTAATAAAACGACTTCTACAGTCTCATCGAGGTTAAGGGCAGGCTTGCTATCTTTCTCGAACATATAAGTTAGAAAAGGCCAGTATGACTGAGTGTAAAGTTTTAAATAATTAGTAACTTATCCCTTGATTAGTCTTGATCCTTTTTAGTCCTCAATAAAATGGCTCCGGCATAACGTTTCCAAAAACTAACTTTAATTCGCAGATTCCAAGAATATCACAGTCGAGCGTATATTCTCCGGGCATCTCAAAACGTCTCTAGAAATGCATGGCTTCCAAATCTGCCTGCTTCATTTGAACAAGGAGAGAGGAGACCTTTGGTTGGAGTTGTTGGATGCCCCTACTGGCGCCGTGGGCTGGACGGGGGGGCAGGCGTCAGTACGGTGCGAGGGGGGACACGTGGACGACGATACTTTGTTACAAAGTGATGCTAGAAAGGTGAGTGCAATCAATTTGAAAAACTTTAGAGTATCGAATTCAATTAAAAATGCGACGTTTGGTGAGCTGGAATGGGACAGTAGCTAATGAAGTTTCTCGGCGCTTTAAGGGTTCTGACAAATTAAGAGGGATTAAATAATGATGATAAAACATTAAGGTAAGTAGCGGTTTGTATGTGTAGACAACGGTAATTGTATATTGAAGTAGCAAATAGTCTAAGTGGAAAACAAGTTAAGTTATAATAAGGTTTTGTTCTATATTTCTTGTGTAGAAAATTTTAGGCTGAATTTTAAACCCCAGAAACTAGCTCTAGGTAAGTATCGGTGCCGCGACCAGGATTTTACCAATTTAATTTGATTAATAATTCGAATATTAAGCTTTACCTTTCATGCAGGCTTCGACCGGTCCCGCGTTATCAAAAGAAAACCAAGAGCTGTTTCGGGCTTGTCTTGTAAAGGCATCTGAGGAGTTGGTGAAGAATGAGGAACTGCTGAACCGGCTCGACTCAGGGTGTGGCGATGGAGACTGTGGCATTACGTTGAAGAAGTTTGGAATAGGTAACCTGATTCTGCCTATATTATAAGGCAGCAAGTCGGTCTACGGTGCAAAATCGCATCAATTTGCGATGTTACGGCCTTGTAACGATTATGCGCGGCTAGCAGCGGTAGCGACGATCGGCGAGCGTTAACAAACAACTGCATGAGATGTAAGAAGCACGACAGGGATCGCCACGGCGGTGATGTGGCGATGATTTTTTCATTTGTTTTCGCCGCCCGCCGCTTGCCGCTGCCGCGTAATGTCGGGCCTAGTTTAACATGCGGTCTCATCGTGGATTTAAATTTGAGCATTTATATCGACGACATTTGCCTAGTTGGTACCCTGCGTATAAATCAAGCTTTGTAAGCAAATATTCGTTTGGTGAGCTGAAGTATTTGTTTTTGAGTTCTTGTGTTTTGATGTTTTCTATGTATTTCTCCATAGAAACTAAAAGAGTGTTGATAGTTGTCTAGTCCCCTTAGTACAAGCCTAGAGCTTTGTTTGAGACTAGGTTGCTTTGAGTAAGATTGTCGACTGACATTTATTTCTGTTTCAGCAATCCTGTCATACCTGAAAACAGCATCACTTCAATACCCTTCGAACGTGCTGTGGGACCTCTCCGAGTTCGCAGAGACAGACATGGGAGGCACGTCGGGAGGCATTTACAGTTTGGGCCTCTCTGCTGCATCGCAGACATTTGCTGGGTAAAGATGACTTAGTTGGTAGTTGCAACAAAACTGGCAGTCCCTGGTTCGGTTAGGTTAGGTTAGGTGAGGTTAGGTTAGGCGCTCAGACGCAAATGTTTGTGTCTGAGCGCGATTACATGACTTGTATCACTCCTGTTTATCTACGTATTGATTTCTCCATTAAGGTATGTTAATCGTTGTCTATTCCCCTTAATACATGCCTATAGATTAGTTTGGGACTAGGGCTATGTATGTGAGTGTGCCCGTTGATATTTGTTTATTTAAAGTACGCACTTGTGCCTCAACAGTGCAACGTGACTAGGTTTATACTGCTTTCTCACTTACTCTTACGCATGCTAGCATGAGTTTCTGTAGCAGTTAGAAATCGTGCCATAGATATAGTTGACGAAATATAACACTTGCAACAAAAAAATGTGTTTAAAAGAATTTAATATCTATGTTTTCTCCATCAGTGCAAAATCCGCGGACGCCTCAACATGGTTGAAAGCGTGGGAAAGTGCGATGCAGGCAATCAGCAAGTACGGGGGAGCAGAGCCGGGGGACAGAACTATGGTAGGAAATAACGAACAACCGAGGTTTTATAATGTCTCGCAATATTCAAATATTAGGAACAAGCATTATTTTTTCCGCTAATTTATAGCACAAGCAGTGTTTACAGGGTGTCCGAGAGTGCAGCGTAACAATACGGCCAGGGAAATCCCACTTTATAACCGTCCAGACTCAATATTTAACTTACCAACATGTCTATTGCTTTGGTTATTAAAAGTTACAGGCATGGCCAATGGATCCGTTCAAGACTTACATTTTGTGCTTTACTTACAGCTGGACACATTGCATGCGGCAGCGTCAGTGTTCAAGCAGAACTTGTCCAAGGATCTGAAGAAGGTGCTGACGTTGATTGACGAGGCCGCCGACCGAGGGGCGAAGGCCACTGCATCCATGGTTGCTAGGTAAACAACGTTACAGCTTTGTTGTTCTTTCTCTTGTTGTTCAGGAGATACAGGAAAGCGATGTACACATCCTCTACTCATGCGGACTATTAATGCGGGACAGAAATCTACCTAGGGCGACATATCATGGACCCACAAGTTACAACTCCTCACTGCCTAAAGCATCTGGAAATTTCGCGACGCAACGGGCCTTTTCAGTGAGCTCTAAACAAAGGGTTGCCACAAAAGATCAGCAACGGCCGAAGCGGCACACAAGGCCCATTTCAACCCAATTTGAATTTTCCAGAATGAAAATGGGTAGCCTGATTGTTAATCCAGGGTATAAACTATCCCCATTCTAAATTTCATCCGATTCCGTTAAGCCGTTGCAGCGTGAAGGAGTAACAAACAAACACACACACACACACACGCTCACGCTGACGCTGACGCTCACTTTCACGCTCGCGCTCACGCACACGCACATACACACGCACACGCACACGCACGCACTCACACACACAAACTTTCGCATTTATAATTAGTGGGATTTTAATTACTTTTCATTTTGGCCTCGTTCTTGCAGCAACTTGCACAGATATGCATCCGAATAAGCTCCGCATCGATGTGTCCACATTTGCTTTCTCCTTGACATAAAAAGAACTAAACAAATTGTCAAATACATTTTATTTTCAGGGCGGGAAGAGCTTCTTACGTGGCCAGCGGATACACAACGGACGAAGACGCCGGCGCGCGCGCCGCGGCCGTGTGGCTACACGCAGTTATCACCGTTATTGCGAATACACTTTAAGTTCAAAATAATATGCAGTTTCTTTTGGTTTCTGTTGAGGTTTAAAAGAAGTTGTAAAGGAATGCTGAAGTGGTTTGGTTATGTGGAGAGAATGGATGAAGTGAGATTAACAAAACAGATATATGAGGCAAGAGTAAATGGGTTTTTTTTGTAAGAAACTTTGTTATAATAAATATTATAATTTTGGTTTAGAACGTCGTTTTTTTTCCTCGCATTCAAAGTAAAAAAGTAGTGTTTAACGCGAGACTAAACAACCATAATGACACTCGAACTATAAAACATCTCGTCATAATGGTTTGTTTTAGTCCCTTGTTGAACAATGTGCTATTTCTTGGAAATTGATTCAACAAAGAATACTATCAACTAGATTGCTTTAACTATGGTACGTAATTAAAGAAAGGAAAAATATCAACAAATACTTTAATAATCACAGAGGCAACTACACGTCTCAAATTATAACATTTCTCTAATTATTTAGTTCTCGGATTTCCTTGATGGATGCTCGCTTGGTGTGAGCAACGAATTTTATTTTAAAAAAAAACTTTCAAAATATACCTTTGAATGAATCCGTAATTAGCGCTGCATGGCGTGTTTTTTTTAAATTAAAATGGCATTCATTTATACATACACAAGCGGGCCCCTATAACAAGTAAAAACCGAATCAAAGTGCGTTGTATAGTTTAGAAGTACTGTACAGACAGACATTGCGACCTTATTTGATTTGTACTATGTATTATGATCACAGATCAAAATATCCGTGGCACTTTTGAGCTGTCACGGTGTCTGACTTTCAATGTAGGTAGATAGTGATATACCTACTTAATTAAAAAAAATCTGTTAGCTACTTTCCGTATTATCTGAGGGTGGTAAAACTATGACTCAAATTTTGAATACGAAATTGAAAAAACAGCAATGGCTTAGGTATCGTTAGCTGTATTTGGAAACTGATTAATCACGTAAAATATTGTTTTCCAAGTAAGTTTTATACTTATTGCATTTGTACATTTCAAAGTATCAGCTACCCAAAGGTTATCTGGAAGAGATCGCTTTTTTTTGGTTACCGCTACATGTAATCTTTTTTTTCTTTTCTGTATTGCATTGGAATTCGATAATTAAGAAATCACTAGCGATATTAAAAAGTGTTTCAAAATTTTCGGTATCTGGAATGATTTACGTTGTGGCATTAATACATTTATTGCTGCTCACACCAAAAAAGCCACAAGTCCATTTATGTATCCTTTCTAACAGTTTAAAATTGGCTACATTTGAATTTACTATCTTCTTACAAAATATAAAAAAAACAGCATAAAATAATTCGAGTTTACAATTTATACATAGAAAATTGACAATATTATTATAAATATTTAAAGAGTCGAGTGGGATAAGTAACACTTTAGTGCTTTGTCGCTATAACGTCATGTTTGAACTGATGTAGTATTCTGTCAAAAGCGTTAAAGCGACAAGGTACAAAAGGTGGTACATTTATTACGGTATCTGAAAGTGTAATAGGACTTTTGGTGGCAAATCGTAGATCTAAAATCCATGGAGTCGCTATTTACTTTTTATACATACAACTTTGATTTTGACCTTCAGTATTTTAATACTTCAAAATTGATAATATTCATTAAACTGCTAAACCAATTTAAATTTGGTATTGAGGACATCTCTGCTGTGAAAGCGTTACAAACAAGTTAATATTAGTAGTTATGGAATATCCGAACTAAAAATGTATTTAGTTCATTTTGAAATATGACCATACTGAAGGTAAAAATCAAAGTTTCATGTATTATAATAATTAGGAAATAGCGACTCCATGGATTCTAGAACAAAGATATGCCGCCAAAATCCTAACCCTAGTAATAGTCATTGTAGCTGGCACTGTTTAACCAGAATAATAAATTTTTGAATAGTGTATGTATACACTACTCAAAAAGGAATAGTTTTGTTAAACATATGTTTCTGACGTATGAATCAAATTGTATCCAAATTGTGACGTCTATACGTTACTACAAGTATTTTAAATACACGACAGCGCTTTCCACTACTTGATTTTACGTTCATTGACATGACATAATTTCATTCCGCAGTTGCCAGCTAAAATGAAACAATACATTTCCGCACCAGACATAATTTCTCCCACAACCAAATCCTGTAAAACTACACATTAAAATACATAATGATAACAAATTTAAAAGTAGTCAACTAGCCTTTTGTACGTATGTACGCTGAGGGCAACATTCCTTGGCGAGGTCGCCAAGATTGTCTAGAAGTCCCATTCCGTTGTTTTTTCTATCTCCATCTCCGATATCTTCTCTTGAAGAAGAAGGGCCGACATGTCATCTGAAGAGACACCAGGTTAAAATTATTGACGTATATATATACACACACACACACACACACACACACACACACACACACACACACACACACATAATCTCACGCCTTCGTTCCCAGAGTGGGGTAGGCAGAGCTACAGAATTACAAACATCTCTAGAAACTTGTTGATAATTCTATAACCACAATTTGCACAATTAGGCTAAGATGTTTACCAGCGTATTAGTGACAGGTTGCAAGCCCATCGCCTAACAGTACTACAAGCCTTTATTCCCTTAGTCGTCTCTTACGACATCCACGGGAAGACATGGAGTGGCACTATTCTAACTCGGCAACCACACGAGGCAACGTACGTAGGCACGTATATATACAGGGTGGAAAAAACGAACGCTACATGGTCGGCAACTACCTCAAATACTGGAAATAGCAAATTCTACGGAAAGGAGACTTACTTTTATTTTTGAAAACAACAAATTCTGCATTTATGTATTTTTGAAAATTCGTCTTCCGTAACCGGGAATCGAACTGGGGGCCGATTTTTGACTTTCGAGCGCTCGAAAGTTCCACTCGGAAGTGAGCAAAATCTTCGAAACCGTTTTTTGAAATATGAGCGGTTGAATTGAAAACGAATGGTGTGGACCACTCGTCTTTAAATTTTCTATCGCTCGTTATTTCAAAAATACGGTTTCACAGATTTTGCTCACTTCCGAATGAAACTTTCGAGCGCTCGAAAGTCAAAAATCAGCCCCCTGGTTAAATATGACAAAAACAATAAAGTCGTGTTTTATGATACAGATCGAAAGGATATTGATAGTGATCATTTATATTTACAACACATACACTTTGAAACTAAATGAAGGCCGTAAAAAAATACGTCTTTAATGTTTCATTTTGTTTGACCAGTTCGCTTTCCGATTAAGGCAGACAAATTAAAAAAAAAACCATAAACGCAGTTTTTAATGTTTTCAAAAATAAAAGTAAGTCTGCTATGCGTAGAATTTGCTATTCTCAATATTTATGGTACCTAGTTGCCGTCCGTTCGTTCGTTTTTCCACCTTGTATATTACTGCGTATTTGCGCAAATTTAAAAACCAGTCTTACTAATTATCAAATGCACATGATCCTAGTTATACTTAGTATTTAATTTTATTATTAAGTGTATGTACTAATTTCAAACACAATCATTGTATTTTTCAAGAATAAATGTTGAATTGAATGAATCGCATGGACTTCGTCTCTAGGACAATAAATTTGGCCAACTCAATGGTCTAAAAACGACAGTTGTGACTTCATGATGTCACAGTGACGTGCTCAGTTTCACGCCGACTCCGAATCAGGAGGTTATCTATTATTTAAAATGCAGAATGTAGAATAATTGTTGTTTTAAAAGCCGTGAGACAGTGCTATCTTGTGCGACGTAGTTTGTTAAAAATTTAAAACATATGGCGCTATGGTTTCTAGGCTAAACATATTTGATATTTTTGTTAGCACGCTATCTAGTTGTATAAATAAATAGGTAAAATATGGATTATGAGTCGAAGATTCAGAGGATTCATGTGCATTTTGCCTCGTGTGGTTGCCGAGTTAGAATAGTGCCACTCCATGTATTCCCGTGGATGTCGTAAGAGACGACTAAGGGAATAAAGGCTTGTAGTACTGTTAGGCGATGGGCTTGCAACCTGTCACTAATACGCTGGTAAACATCTTAGCCTAATTGTGCAAATTGTGGTTATAGAATTATCAACAAGATTTTAGAGATGTTTGTAATTCTGTAGCTCTGCCTACCCCACTCAGGGAACGAAGGCGTGAGATTATGTATGTGTATGTATGTATGATTCAGAGGAGACCGTCGGACCTAACTTGATCAAGTATAAGCAGAACCGATACACTATGGTGAAATGGGGAGATAGACAATAAGTTACATACAGTGGTGGTCACATAATTAGGTACACTTGTTTCTTTCCCATACAATTGCCTACAAATATGACTTGTCAATTTTGACCACCATTCAAGTTCTAAACTAATTTAATATTTGGTTACACTTATCGTTCATTAATGAACTAAGGTTTAAATGTATGTATAATTCATTCTCTGTTGAAAACGGATCTTTCATTTTATAAGGATTTGAAAAAATAAATACCTCGCGTTCATACAAAGTTGCAAAACTTTGTATGGACGGGTCAGCTTTTAAATCCCTATAAAATATAAGCTTCGTTTTTAACAGTAGTTCATAGTACATAAATTTAAACCTTAGTTAATGATCTAAAGTAAATTGTATTTAGCAATAAAATTGGTCAAGAACTTTTTGAATGGTGGTCAAAATTTAAAAGTCATATTTGTAGGCAATTGTATGTGAAAAAAACAAGTGTCCCTAATTATGTGACCACCACTGTATATACATAACATCATGCGTGTCTCCTAATGGGGAAGGCAAAGACTATGGAACGCCGGTTGCACCGTTCCAAACATACCTTTTTCGCTTCTTCAACATTCATCAACCTCTTCATGCACGTACGTCGATTTCGGGTAATTTTAATTTGGCCCTTATGCATTACATCGCGAATTTGATCACCGTATGGGGTGCCGTTTATTTGGGATAATATCAAGTGTCCGAATGACATACCTACTTTATTACTATATAGAAACAAAAGGCAGTGAGCGAACGAGCGAAGCGAGCGATCAAGATAAGTCATGGCAGAAGCGACTCGGGTAGATTCGGCAGTGTGACAAGTGCCTCAGCCATGCATAAACAATCTTAAGCGCATGCGACGTGAAAAGAAAACATGATTTCATTTCTAACCTGGGTCGGGTTTGATAGGCTTCACCCGTCCGATCAGGCTCGGCAAGAAATCCGTCTTTCGTATCTGCTTGAAGAACTGGTGGGTCAACAGCTGTGTGGCGGAGGGACGTTTCTCAGGGTCCCTGAAATAGCATAGTGAAGCATTTTTAAATGGAAATATTGTCAAAAAATTAAAATCTACTTTTAAAACATTTACTTTTCATCAGTTTGGACCAGTTTTTTGTTTATTTAATAGCCATCTAGCAAGGGTCTGGCTGAAAACTAGCGCTGTAGTGTGTACGCTCTGGATGGCTCCAGAGCGTACACACGCGTAGCTGGCGCTGACTCCACCCTTTTTCCGGCATCACAGTACTTATTCTGTTGCATGTGACACTTCTTTGTTTATTATGTTACCTATTAATTAAGTCGCTATTGTGAGTCACCATGCTCGATTTGTGATGTCGAATAAAGATTTTGTCATTTGTCATATGACGATCAGTCCGTCAGTCGGCCGGTCGGACTATCATTTTTGGGTAATCCTGACCGAGCGGATGGACAACTGTAAAATACTGAGCGTGTTAGGGTACACTAAACTCTAAACGTTGACTGGCGTAATTTTTATCGATCTGATATCTTGGATTGATCGTGTAACCGTTCGCCGGGGTCGTGATGCCGCACCGCGCCGGTTTTTGACAGCTAAATCAAACCGACTGAACCACCGAGATCTTCGCGGTGGACAAACGGTCGCCGGCACGCCCTCAGCCAGGAAGAGCTCGGGATCGTCCCCGTGTCCCGTGTACCTGTGCAGCGCGGCGTCGCTGAGCTGGTGGAAGGCGGCGCTGAGCTTGCGGCCGCCGTACAGCTGGCGCAGCGCCGCGCTCTCCGCCTCGGCGTTGTCGCCCACGCCGCTGTCTGTGTTGTACATGCCTGGAAGTCACACGACACCTGTTCGACTATGTGGAATGGCGCCAAAGCTTTTTAATATTACCGAAATCGATAGACAATATTCATGACTTTTTTCACAGCTGCAATAAAAGCTGATTCATGTAATAAACAGTTGACAAAAATATATTTTTTAATAATAAGACTCATCATAGTCAGTTTGGACTCAATAAGCAGTTAATGACTGTACATATATACATACATTAAATCACGCATGTTTCCCAGAGGGGTAGGCAGAGACCGCTTCTTCAAAAAAAGCACAAACGGCAACAGATGAGAATAAATAGTAGATTGTACAACAAGTGCATAAAACGCACCATTTTACGCGAGACGTTTATCCATCCAAGCGAGCTTGCGAGCGAGGATGGATATAGAGTCGAGTGTTAAATGGGTTTTATGGACGAGTTGGACACTCTACTTTTCACTTCGATTGCGAGGAAATGAAACAGCAACATGTAAATTATTGTAAATGGTATTTTAATTAAAATTGAAAGTTACATTAGAGCAATGAGAAGTATTTAAAGTAATCGTTTTTCCTGGTATATTTAATTTTATTTGTGATTGGATTGTAATTTTGATGCGATATTTGGCTTATTGTCATGCTTTAAATATATTGATTTACTCAAATATTAAAAAAATGCGACGAAATAAAAATTACAAGTTTATTTCATGAAGTTTTATTGTGTACTTTGGCTGTTGGTATCCTTGCCTTGGTCTTAGAATACTAACGAAACGAAATAAAATAAAGAGGTTATTATATGAAGTCAAAGTTGTTCGTGTGGCTGTTGGACCGATTGTCTTGGTCTTCGACGAAGATTTTACTTTATACACTAGAGCATAAAGAGCGACTTTATGTCGCCTACGCACGACATAAAGACGAACTTTTAGAGCATGAGAAGTGAAAAATCCATTTCGTTATTACGACGCTAAAATAACATCAATATGTACTTTAAACTGTAGGTACAAGTTATAAAAGTAATAGTTGTTCGTATTAAATAGAACACTCCACTGGCGCAGTCGGTAGGATCCTCGGTTACCATTAAAAAAAATGCAGTATCTCAGATAAAACTCCCGTCGCAAATACACCTTACCTTGACGACGCGCTGGCCTAGTTGGTAGTGATCCTGCCTACGAAGCTAGCTGTCCTGGGTTCAAATCCCGGTAAGGGCAGATATTTTTGTGATGAGCGCGAATATTTGTTCCTGAGTCATGGATGTTTTGTATGTATTTAAGAATATATTTATATCGTGCTTAGACCTTAGTTTGGGACTAGGTCAATTGGTGTGAAATTGTCTCCTGATATTTATTTATTTTTATTATTAAGGCAAGAGGATTGAATTTGCTTTGCCTATTGAATTTGAGAAAGCGCCTATTGGCTTATGGGGCTAGTAGGTTTAGGCGGACTTGCGCGGACCAGAGTTAACCCTTAACCCAGAGTTAAGCGTCTACTTTTGTACGTGGTTTGCCGCCTAACCTCGGGTTAAGACGCTAACTCCGGTCCGCGCAAGTGGGCCTTAGTGTTTCTAGCCTGATAATGATAAGCCTTAAAAAAAGATAAGATCCCCACTCACTATTCATCTCATCATCAGCAGACTGCGGGAACGTGGAGCAGTCCAGTAATTGCGGGCGACTCCCGCGCACTTTTTCTGTGAACATCAAGGTGCCCGGGACGTCGGCGAACGGCACCGCGCCGTTGCCTAGCTCGCAGCACAGCACGCCGAGGGAATATATGTCGGAGCTGGAGTCGTAGCCTTTGAGGTTCTAGGGATAAAGGATATAGGTCAAACAATCGTAATTTTCGGTAAAAATTACCCGTCTTATACTGATCCACAAGAACTTTTAAATAGTTAAAAGCCCCCTTCTTCGAGACTTGATACCTCGTAATCAACTGTTAAACTTTAAAAGGGTAACAACCAAACGATACAACATAGTTACTTTCGCATTTATAGTGCCCAGCCTGTATACTTGTTCCAGCAACTTGATATTAGCCCTGGACACTGACCTGTTCCAGCAGCTCGGGGCTGGCCCGGACAGACACCCACCTGTTCCAGCAGCTCGGGGCTGGCCCGAACGGACACCCACTTATTCCAGCAGCTTGGGGCTGGCCCGAACAGACACCCACCTGTTCCAGCAGCTCGGCGCTGGCCCGGCCAGACACCCACCTGTTCCAGCAGCTCGGGGCTGGCCCGGACAGACACTGACCTGTTCCAGCAGCTCGGGGCTGAGCCACATGAGGTTGGCGTTGTCGTGGTCGGGCGGCGGCAGCGCGTGCAGCGCGCGCACGCGGCGCCCGCGCACCACCAGCGACGCCGCGCTGCGCAGCCCGGACGGGCTGGCCCGGACAGACACCCACCTGTTCCAACAGCTCGGGGCTGGCCCGGACAGACACTGACCTGTTCCAGCAGCTCGGGGCTGAGCCACATGAGGTTGGCGTTGTCGTGGTCGGGCGGCGGCAGCGCGTGCAGCGCGCGCACGCGGCGCCCGCGCACCACCAGCGACGCCGCGCTGCGCAGCCCGGACGGGCTGGCCCGGACAGACACCCACCTGTTCCAACAGCTCGGGGCTGGCCCGGACAGACACTGACCTGTTCCAGCAGCTCGGGGCTGAGCCACATGAGGTTGGCGTTGTCGTGGTCGGGCGGCGGCAGCGCGTGCAGCGCGCGCACGCGGCGCCCGCGCACCACCAGCGACGCCGCGCTGCGCAGCCCGGACGGGCTGGCCCGGACAGACACCCACCTGTTCCAACAGCTCGGGGCTGGCCCGGACAGACACTGACCTGTTCCAGCAGCTCGGGGCTGAGCCACATGAGGTTGGCGTTGTCGTGGTCGGGCGGCGGCAGCGCGTGCAGCGCGCGCACGCGGCGCCCGCGCACCACCAGCGACGCCGCGCTGCGCAGCCCGGACGGGCTGGCCCGGACAGACACCCACCTGTTCCAACAGCTCGGGGCTGGCCCGGACAGACACTGACCTGTTCCAGCAGCTCGGGGCTGAGCCACATGAGGTTGGCGTTGTCGTGGTCGGGCGGCGGCAGCGCGTGCAGCGCGCGCACGCGGCGCCCGCGCACCACCAGCGACGCCGCGCTGCGCAGCCCGGACGGGCTGGCCCGGACAGACACCCACCTGTTCCAACAGCTCGGGGCTGGCCCGGACAGACACTGACCTGTTCCAGCAGCTCGGGGCTGAGCCACATGAGGTTGGCGTTGTCGTGGTCGGGCGGCGGCAGCGCGTGCAGCGCGCGCACGCGGCGCCCGCGCACCACCAGCGACGCCGCGCTGCGCAGCCCGGACGGGCTGGCCCGGACAGACACCCACCTGTTCCAACAGCTCGGGGCTGGCCCGGACAGACACTGACCTGTTCCAGCAGCTCGGGGCTGAGCCACATGAGGTTGGCGTTGTCGTGGTCGGGCGGCGGCAGCGCGTGCAGCGCGCGCACGCGGCGCCCGCGCACCACCAGCGACGCCGCGCTGCGCAGCCCGGACAGGCGCACGGTGCCCGTGCCCGAGAGGAGGACGTGGCTGGCACGGACGCTCCTGAAGAGTACATACAATTTTTTGTTACGTCTTATGATATAGAGAAGGCAAACGAACACGAAGGCCAACTGATAGTAATAGGGATCTCATTTTCATACATATATGCATTCCCAAGACTACGATCTTAAGACTGCAATCCCAAGACTCCAAATGCGTTGCCAACCCTCAGGACTAAGATGGAATGCCTCTACCAAACACTTTGAAGTTTATGTTTAACTCATTAAATCGTGTTTGCCTTGACCACTAATACTACTATAGAACCAAATTTTATGAAGACTCGATAAAAATATGTAGGTACCTACACAAGTTATCATCAAACAAACATAAAACATACAAACATGATTGCCCACTGGTTCATGCCAAGACCTTTCTTCACTCAACCAATATGTTGTTATCAAAACATTTAATGACTATTTCAATACATACTTTTGCAGACATAACAGTAGATTGCACCTTGTTTAATTTATAAAAATAATAACATGCACAAGATAAGTTTCAAACAAATAAGTATATTTTCTGAAGGTGTAAGTCTATAAAAAATATTATGCTTATACAGGGTGTCCCAGAAACCGACGTCAACCCGCCTAGGTCTGATAGAGCAGCTAAAAAGCTATTGTTTGAACCCCTATGTATGTTCAGCGATTTTTACTAGTTTCGGAGATATTTTAATCAGATTTTTTGTAATTTTCCCTTACTCGTGTGGTTGCCGAGTTAGAATAGTGCCACTCCATGTCTTCCCGTGGATGTCGTAAGAGACGACTAAGGGAATAAAGGCTTGTAGTACTGTTAGGCGATGGGCTTGCAACCTGTCACTAATACGCTGGTAAACATCTTAGCCTAATTGTGCAAATTGTGGTTATAGAATTATCAACAAGTTTTTAGAGATGTTTGTAATTCTGTAGCTCTGCCTACCCCACTCTGGGAACGAAGGCGTGAGATTATGTATGTATGTTTCCCTTATGTCCATGTCACGACAAAATATTTATTTTCATGTTTTATTTCATAAGTTTTTCAGTGGTATTTTACATAACTAGAATAATTAGGAATCAGCGAAGTTTTAACCTATTTGCCAGTTTTTAAAAATATTTTTTTTAAGTAATCACATAAAGTTGTTTTTTCCATACAAAGTGAAAAGCAAACACTGGGACACCTAGTGTATGGAGAAACAAACTTTATGTGCAAACAGGCAAATAAGTTTAAAAACTTTGCTGATTCGTAATGATTCAAATTATGTAAGATACAACTTAAAAACTTATCAAACAAAACATGAAATTAATGATTTTTTGTGACATGGACATAAGGGAAAATTACAAAAATTTCAGATTAAAATGATGAATATCTCCGAAACTAGTAAAAATGCTTGAACATACATAGGGGTTAATTCAATAGCATTTTAGGTACTCTATCAGCCCTAGGCGGGTTGATATCGGTTTCTGGGGCACCTGTATATGCGTCCAATTTGTCAACAAGCAAAAATCTGTAACATACAAAAACACTACGTATTATGAGAGGAGCTAGATAATGTCTTGACTATGGCCTTTTGCAGTATACTATGAAAACCATATTTTATTATATTACTCTTTAAAAATGAGTGTAAAGCTACTCGTTGTGTTTTATTTATATTTCAATGATATACTACTGTTAAAGGAGAATTTATAAAAATTCTTTTCCACAACCTTCACAAAGTCTCACCTATGAATATAAAGCTGTTTGTGCAAATATTGCAATGCATACAACACATCCCGTAATATAATGGCACACGCAAGCTCTGGAATGCCCTCGTGGAAGTGCTGGTCCAGGACATCGCGGCACGAGCCCAGCGTCATCAGGGGAGACACCACGTATAGCTCCCGGCCATGCACAAAGCTGGTAAGGTACGGGAGAATGTTTTGATGCTGAAGCTCTTTGCGGGTTAGGATGTCTTGCTGAAAAGTATCAAATCAATAGCCCATATAAATGATTATTTTATTTTATACCACTACAACACAAACAAAATTCTATCAAGCAACACTACACTGCTCGGTATCTGCTATTAAACTTGTTGTTTTTCCTGTTACATTTATGCTATGATACATTGTTGTGGGTACAGACTTTAAGTAAATTAAATATTCATCATCACTATCATCAAAATAGTGTTATTTTTGATCCTTCAAAGACTTATTTATAGACTCAATGGACCTCATATTCCAACTGTTTGTACATTTAAGACTTTAAGTCTTTGCCTAGTCTGAGTTTTATCAAGTATTTACCTAAATATTCATCTAGTTATCTCAAAGAGCAGAACTTAATATCCCGAAAGTAAGAATGTAACTAAGTCGTGCGCATCTACAAACTATATTTGCTTACATTAGACGTTCATTACCTGTATCAAATTGGCATTCTCTCTGCTTTTATCAACAAAATATCTTTTTACAGCCACATACTGCTTGCTAGGTTTGTAGAGGGCGGAATACACCACCGCTGCTCCACCACAACACTCGGTGATAATAGAAGTCAATTGGTAATCACTAAATTCAGGATTAAACATTGTGAACACAAAAATATACCCCTAAACTCAACTAGGTACGCCAGCAGAATAACAACGAAACAGCTAACCAAATGTCAGATAAACATATTTGTTATTTTCAGATCTACAAACACGTTTGGTTTAATTAAAGTCAATCACATCGAGAAATAAATAAGAAATCAACAAAAATGTTTGTTATACTGCTTGACAGGAGATTGACATTTGATGTTTGAAGTTTAGTGTTGTCAGTGCTGAAATTGAAAATACCAGTTTAAAAGCTCTTGGTTTCTACCAAACTTTATCATAGAACTACTCGACTACTCGACTCGTGTGGTGGCAATAGATAATCCAGGAATTAAATGGCACCTCATTATTAAGGGTTCTAAATGGGGTTTTAAGTGTCAGATAAAAAAACAAAATAAAATGATGAGTAAAGGGCATTGGGTAAATTTGTTTAAAGAATATTGTCATTTTTTTTTTCATCGGCCACGGATGAATTTTACATAGTTATTTAGAGGACCTCTAAATACACATAGATATATATAATTTATGGCGGTAAATAATATCGGAGCGGAGATTTTAAAGATTTAAGTATTCAGTTTTTAGTACAAAAGTACGCCCAAGTATGAATATTTAAATATCTCGGCTCCGATGCACTTTAGAGTATTACATTACATAACAAAATATGTTTATTTTTAATAATTCTTTCATAATTTACCACTTTTATGAATGGCCGCTCACCTTGAAAATGTATGAATTTTACAAATGACAACACTTTTACCCAAACCCCTTTGAGTAACGTTGTAATCCAGTCTATGGAAAAATACAAGTAAAAAATCAAAGATTGTGTTTGATTTACATCTTCTCCACAAATTTTACACGACGCGGATAGCATAAAAAAATACAGGTCTATCTCTATATTGTCGTGTTACCCCATGATACTGGAATCCCTTTATAAATCTCCCGTGTTATCTGTAATGGTATTGTCGATAGCTTGTTGTGGCATTACCACCATGGGTTTAGAGTAAGCAGTTCATTGCAGTCTAACCTCGTTCCTTTTATTTCCAACCTATGTAAGCTGGTAGATAAAGGTCTTGAAGTTAACACAATCTTCACGGATTTTAGTAGCGCTTTCGACAAAGTCGACGTCCATCCTTTTGCAGAAACTATTTAGCTACGTACTATTAAGGTAGCCTACTCAAGTGGTTCGAGACGTACCGTAGTCAAAGACCGCAAAATATAGTGATCAGTGGTTATACATCGGAAATGTATTATTCGGGTTCCCTCTATGTCGCCGAAACTTTTTAAGCCGAATGTCTAGAGTCGCCGAATTTTGTTTTCGCATAATTTTTCTCCAGCTTAAACGGAAAATATTTTTAAAATGTTTTGTGTAATCCTGGTAGAATAGAGATGGTTAGGTAAGGTTTATTTTATAACTTTTCCAAAAAGTTAAAGGTATCAGTAGAATAACAATTATGCGAAATTAGTATTCTGCGAAATCATACATTCGGACAAATTATGATTATGCGTAAACAAGGGGAACCGTATTACTCTGACTCGGGTGTTCCGCAAGGATCACAACATAGCCTAGTGCTTTTTGTGGTATTTATAAATGACATCACCGACCACATAAAGCAAAGGAAATATTTACTATACGTGGACAACTGAAAAATCTCTAAACCCGTAACATGTACTGCAGACGCTATGCTTGTCCAGGGGCACGTTTTATAAAGCTACAAGCAACATTTTTACAGGTCTAAACTGGCAACACTGCTCAAATGGCTGGTCGTGATTGGTCGAGGTGGTGTCAAATGGAAACTTGTACACCACTATCATAAATATGAGGTAGGTTTAGGTCATGTGAACTCTTCAGCTGGCCCGGAGGGCTAAACCACCCAGAAATAGGAGCTCTGCGGTAGCGGAGCTCCGTCGACTTTCTGCGAAAGTGTATAAAATGTGAATAAATCGAACACTCACGTTTAGTGACCAACTATAGATCCATCTCGATTCTTTCGGTATTTAGTAAGGTGTTGGAATGTCTTATTCTTTCGTTCATCCAGAGCCACGTCAAACAGCATATAACAGAGCATGGACAGGGTTTATTCAAGCTATGTTTACCTGCATGAATCTAATAAGTTTTACCGAAGCTCTGATTGAATTCGTTGATAACCATCAACAGATAGATGTAATCTATTCTGACTTCAGCAAAGCATTCCACAAAGTCCCTCATAATAGTCTTCTGGTCAAATTATCGTCGTACGGATTTTCAAGCACAAAGTATAGTATGTAGACGACGTGTTGGCCTAGTTGAACATGTGCCTGTATGCTCGTAATAACCTCAAAAACGACTGAACAGATTTTCACGCGGTTTTCATTATCACTATCAGTTAGATAATTATTCAAGGAAGGTTTTTATGTATAATAAATTATTCTGTTTTATGTACGGGCGTTACAGAAAAATCACATAAGCCGAAGTGAAGCGAGGGTGTGTCGCGTTATTGATACTATTTGGTTGAATAACGCACGGATAAAAAATGTTTCTGATATTGTTTAGATTTTGAAAACATTGTTAAGCAACCTTATCGTATGTTGCTCAAATGCAGGACATAGCGTGGAAGCCACCCCGTCACAGCACAAAGCCAGTACCAGCTAAATTGGGAATTTAAAATCAGGTCTATGACCGTCCGTTAGTTATTTTTTGTTCTTTAAAGTTAGAGAAAGATGCTCCGCACAGCGGGGCTCCGTCGACCTTATCCTAGATCGAACGGGGAACAGAAGTTAAATCAAAACATAATTGCATCATTTGGCATTTACGTATATTTAGATACACACTTTCGCATTAATAATGTTAGTATGGATATGGCTGGATTAATAAAAGTGTGGATGAATGAATACAAAATTTAAATCAAGGACATTCTATTCCAACACGAATCAGACGTTAGTTCGGAATTATATAATCTTTTGTACTTATATAATAAATAAAAAAAGGGTTTGAAATATCTCGTGCACCCATCACAGGGCGGCACGCCTTCAGTTGAAGATGTAGGGTCCACCTTCCTTCAGAGTAATGCATGTAGGCGAACGAGTGGCTGTTCTCCGCCAAATACTCTTTCCTGGCCGTGGCACCGTAGTCCTTGTACTGCATGGCATACGAGGCCGGACCTCCTTTCTGATCTGGAGGCAGATTGTTAAACTGACGTGCCTGATGCAAACCCGAGACATGACGAAGACGCAGCATACCGTTGCCTAAAGGTGTGACCGTCCAGGAACAGCGACTGAAGTCACCAGTGAACACATACTTGGGCTGGTCTGCTGTCGGGTGTTCTGGAACGTCTAAGAACGGTAAAGGTTCTTCATTGTCAACACTTTGTTTAAGCCAGTAAGCTTTCTCCCCTTCTGGGTCAACTCGAAGTGCGAACAAGTACTTTCTAGTTTTTATCCTGGCCATATTAAATCTAGCTTCGTTCCTGACGTTGAGAGCTTCTGGATTTGATATTAGCCCGGTCGTGAATGGTCGCTTTTTTTGATTGTCACTTGTTAGCGCCTCACTTAGAGTTAAGAATATAATTCTGCCACCATGAAATAGTTCTGGGCCACAGTTGTTATTATCTCCAATTGACAGCTTTATGTCAGTTTCTTCGTCTAGTTTGTTGTCTGGCAGCCGCGGTACCGAGATTACGTCTTGTGTCAAACCGTGCTGGATGGCCAAGATTACCACTAAGGCGAGGAACAGCCCCATAGCTGAGGTCAGTACGGACTGTGACCACAGCTGTGACTGAAGACGTAGGTATCAGCTAGACCTTATATACCAGCGGTTCCCAACCTTTTTTCGGTCAAGGACTATTTTGATTGTATTGATATGAGTGCCAGAATATTCATAAAACAAGACGATTTCATTTCATTATTCATTAAGGTAAAAATTACTATTTTAAAAAAGTTTCTTTTTTACCAGTCAAGCAGAAAACATTTGCAGAAGTAAATTGTGAAGAGCATAAGATAGTGAAAGGCGATTGGTCAAACTTTAGTGTAGGTAAGGTGTTGCTTTGTTGCACCAAAACTTCTCAAAAGTCTCAAATACGGTGGCGCCAAATAGGTAAGTAGAGATAGTGGATGTTGAACTTATTTATTTTAATTCAAAGAGATTGCTTATGCGCTTATTACACCTTCCTACATTAGTCACTAATAAGAGGGACGCAGCAATACGTTTGAACGAGATGGAGATATCTCCATACCTATCTAACGTATTGCGGCATCCCTCTTGTTAGTGACTAATTTAGGAAGGTGTAGCTAGCCCTTTACCTTTTTCATCGCGAATAGCTTTTTTCAATCTCCATTTATTTGAACTCTTTTACTTGGGTACCTACTTATTATTTTATCGAAACACTTTTCAACGAACGTAACGTTACGCAGAATTTTCACTTCACCGAAACTCATTTCTCATCGCATGAGTAATTATTTTTTTGTTGTTACTAGTCTAAACTAACCTAACCTAAGTAATTAATGTTTTCAATATCCTGAAAACGGCATGGTTTCAGCAGAAAATAGCGGTCGTGGAAATGAAATTCGATAAAATTATGGTTTACCCTTTTAATTGCGTACCCAAAGTTGTTTTGACCCTGCCGTGTACCACTCCCTAAGGTCTAACAGACCTCCTGGGGCCTGTTTTATAAAGCTACAAGTTACAATTTAACAGTAGAACTTGCAACACTGCTCAAATGGCTGGGGCATGTTTTATAAAGCTACAAGTAACAATTTTACAGGACTAAACTGGCAAGACTGCTCAAATGGTTGATCGTCATTGGTCGAGGTTGTGTCAAATGGAAACTTGTAAACTGTAAATTGTAATTTGTAGCTTTATAAAACAGGCCCTTGGTCTTCATTGGTCGAGGTTGTGTCAAATGGAACTTGTAACCTGTAAATTGTAATTTGTAGTTTTATAAAACAGGCCCCTGTGGTCCGTGGACCACTGGTTGAGAACATCTGGTATATACCGTCAGGATGACGCATATACATTCCCAACATGAGCAAATTGAGCAATTTGGTGTTTGGGAAAGCAACGGGGACCCTATCTGATATTTTAAACTGTTTCAATTGGAGACCATTCGTTCGTATATATTCTTTATTGCTATATTTACATAGTGTTGTTGTTTGTCATGTACGTTTTGTAGTACTCAAATAAACGTTTTCTATCTTTGTAAACATACTAGTTGTATGAAGAGCTGCTTTGAATATTCTCTACAAGTCATCCTTTAAATAAACTTAAATAAAATTAAAAGGAGCGTGGAGAAGCAATATGTTGACGGTAAAAATATACAGAGATAATCATTAGAGATATAAACCGTATTTATAATATGTATACGGAAATAGCGGAGGCAGACGTAGAAGATGGCGGGATGATTTGCCTAATGATTCGTAAACCTGCTTATAGTTTTTTGTCGAAGATTGGGGAAGGCCTATGTCCAGCAGTGGACGTCTTTCGGCTGATGTGATGATGATGAAGATGATTCACTTTGTCTTATAATCGTTTAGCGTATAGCACTCTTTATAATCACTTCGATTCTGTAATTTTGTTTGTCGGGGTTTAAAAATGTTCCATAAGTTTAATGGAACTTTAATGAATTGCTTCCTGTCAAATAGTTTTCGAGATAACCTTCTTTTCCGATTGCACTTAGAAGTTAATAAAAGCTAGCTCTTGTTTACTTGACAGTACTGGCAGCTGAGTTAAAATCAATACTATAAGTACCATCATAACAGATCAAATACAGAATAAAGGCCCTGTAAAGGGGTTTGGGTAAAAGTGTTGTCATTTGTAAAATTCATACATTTTCAAGGTGAGCAGCCATTCGTAAAAGTGGTAAATTATGATAGAATTATTAAAAATAATCATTTTTTGTTATATCATGTAATACTCTTAAGTGCATCGGAGCCGAGATATTTAAATATTCATACTTGGGCGTACTTTTGTACTAAAAACTGAATACTTAAATCTTTAAAATCTCCGCTCCGAAATTATTTACCGCCATAAATTATATATACCTAAGTGTATTTAGAGGTCCTCTAAATAACTATGTAAAAATCATCAGTGGCCGCTGAAAAAAAAAACCGGCCAAGTGCGAGTCGGACTCGCGCACGTAGGGTTCCGTACAACTATACATCTAAATAAATGTTTTTCTTTATTCTTTATTATATTGGAGTTGATTGAATGAAAGGTAAAATGCGGTTTACGATTTATAACGTATTAAAAAAAAACTAATTATTAGATCTCGTTCAAACCAATTTTCGGTGGAAGTTTGCATGGTAATGTACATCATATATTATTTTTACATTTATCATTCCCTTATTTTAGAAGTTACGGGGGGGGGGACACACATTTTTCCACTTTGGAAGCGTCTCTCGCGCAAACTATTCAGTTTAGAAAAAAATTATAATAGAAACCTCAATATCATTTTTGAATACCTATCCATAGATACCCCACACGTATGAGTTTGATGAAAAAAAAATTTTTGAGTTTCAGTTCTAAGTATGGGGAACCCCAAAAATTTATTGTTTTTTTTCTATTTTTGTATGAAAATCTTAATGCGGTTCACCGAATACATCTACTTACCAAGTTTCCACAGTATAGCTCTTATAGTTACGGAATAAAGTGGCTGTGACATACGGACGGACAGACGGACAGACATGACGAATCTATAAGGGTTCCGTTTTTTGCCATTTGGCTACGGAACCCTAAAAAGACAATATTCTTCAAACAAATCTACCCAATGCCCTTTGCCCCGCAGTCCGACCCGATGGGTGTCTATAGTGTGGACCCACCTTAATCACTTAATGACGATCAATGACTTCACTTTTCACTCCAATAACACATGAATCAGCTGCATCGAGCTATTAATTATCACAACGTTAAACAACTCAGCCTTGCCCGCGTTGCATCTTCCATAAAACCGAATTACATACCTAATTTCTACGAAGTCACTTGAGCATCTCTGTACCCTTACCACGAGCACCCACGAGTTGCAAATACCGTACTCGCTAGCGAGTCGAATGCTCTGTCCCTCGTTCTCTATAAGGATACTGAGAGGTCCGCAAGAGTACTTGTTACTATTACTTATTCTGTGGCAAGAAGCAGAGCATTCGAGTCGCTAGTGCGTACGGTACTTGCAACTCGTGGTAAGGGTTCTGAACCTTGAGTGTAAGTTGGTGTTCACGCGGCAAAGCGTTTCAAACGCATTTGCGTCGATGTTATTTACTTATACGAAAAATGCAATCTCGCTCGAAACGTTTTTTTAACCGACTTCAAAATAGGAGGAGGATCTATGTTCCAATATAATAGCCACAATATTTGTAACCAAAAGCCAACCTCAGTTGGACTGACCTATTAGGCAATTATCTACCAATTTAAAAGAAGTTATTTTTTGCGTTTTTGAAGGTGTTTCTTTGTTTTTTAAAACATTTTTTTTAAACTTTTTTGCTTCAGCAAGTTGCACCAAAGGGTTTAAAAGTGCTTTGTAGGTCAGGAGAGAGAAACTTATCGCATTTTGTATGGAAACTTTCAGCTTCACAATCCCCTTAAATCCTCGTAAGGCTAACGTCCTAAATTTAGGACATTTGTCAAAGTGACTTTTGACTTTAGTCGACTGACATAAGATTATTTTTTGAACTAACGAAATTTGATGTGGGCGAGGTTAACGATAGCGTTTTAGAAGTAACATCGCTACCCGAGATGAAATCGGACATCGTTTTAAATTTCCCTTCTCCTTTGATCACGATATAAGGAAGTTACTTTACGATGTTCCTAATTGATATAGAGCAGTCGCAGTAAATGGCTTTATCGAATTTTGATTCCATTAGAAGGAGAATATCGTGTTTATTTCCTTTTGAAATGTATTTCTTTCCTATAATGGAAATGATTATCAAAGGTATAGACAAAATAATGACCTGTTTTTGGATGACGCGGTCGGCTAATTTGGTAGTGACCCTTCCGTCTTATTCTCAAGACTACAATCCTAAGACCGCACATGCGTTGCCCACTCTGAGGACTTAATGGAATGCTTCTGCTAGTCATTTCACGGGTGGTGTTACTTACTGGAACACAACACTGCGTGTAGGATTTTTCCGACAAGCATCAGGTTTCCCTTCCACTTTTTAGGGTTCCGTATCCAAATGGTAGCCCGACCGGACCCTATGTATATACCTTCGCTGTCCGTCCGTCCCTCCTTACTTTAAAGAGCTACATATTTTGACTTAATTTTCGTAGTAGGTAGCGGATTGTTTTTTTTACTAACATTTTTTTTATTTTAATGAAAGTGAAATAATAAAGCGGGACTCCATACATGAAATCCTTTTTTTTAACGTACCCACCTATTTTTACTTTTGTTGTTTTCTAAAAACGGTAAAACATACAACCGTCAAATTTGGTATGATTAATCATTATATTTATTTATTTATTTATTACCAAATAGCACTAACAGTTAAACCTTACGTGCTAATTGTTACACATTTAATTACACTATTATGTCAACACAGTATGAGACTAATTAGTAATACAATATTATTTATGTCAACTTACATACTATCATTCAATTTAACATGTCCCAATAGCAAAATAAACAAGAAAATATACTATAATTATGAACATGTCCGCCTACGCTATACAACACTACTATAAACAAAAAACAACCAGGTACTTAAATGCTATGCTATGCTGACTACCTAAATCGAGCTCGGAGGCACTCTTGCCTCTAGAAAACGACATGATGCGGTTAAAAATCTTGACTCTGGGGTGAAGAAAATGTCGGGCTGGCAACCCCAAACAGTACAAACCATGAAAAAATAAACAAGATATACTAAAAATTGACAAGTCTGAGTTGGGCTCGCGCTGATTCAATTCGGAATTGGATTCAAATTGAAATATATCAAAACCTACCGTGCGGCGGTACGGAACCCTCGGTGCGCGAGTCCGACTCGCATTTGACCGGTTTTTTTACCCATATCTTACATTTGAAATCATATTGCTTTTTAGAGTTTCATTACTAAGCCTGCCCTGGCCTTCCATCTGTTTGTCCTACCTTTAAAGAGCTGTATTTTTTGTACCGTAACCGATAGACGGTAATTTTTTATCAAAACATGAAAAAAACTTTAAACTAAGTAGGTGTAATTAGTCAAAATAGGTAATAAAAAACCGGTCAAGAGCGAGTCGGACTCGCGCACAGAGGGTTCCGTATTTAAGATAATATGCTTGGTAACCGCAAAAGAAAATACTAATTTTGTTATGAACTATATTTTCTATCCAATAAGTGCCATTTTGATATTAATACAGATTTAAAATTAAAATAAATTATATCTCAAAAACTGTAAATTATCTATATGTCAGGTTTTTTCCGGTTTTTTTGATTTATAAACTTCAGAGATAAGGGTGGAGAATTGACATTTTTTGTACATTTTGGGCAATAAATCAAAAATTACATCACAGAAAAAAAAAAGTTTTGAAATGTGCAGATTGAGCCCTTTCATATGACACCCCATTTGCTTTAATCAAACCACTTTCATTTTTCAACCCCCCATTCTACCCCTTTTCAATTATTTATAAAATTAAATTCATATATTTTTTTTACTAAAACTAGATGCGGGCAAGCAAGTAGTACCAGGGAGTCTGCTAGTTTGGGCGAAATATTTTTAGTCAAATATCACTTGCCAAATAAATTTTAGCAACTGTTTTTTTGCCAACCCAATCTTTGGCATATATTTACTTAGCATACTATAATTTGGTCAAATTATCATTAGGTAGAATATTACTATAGCAGGTTTCATAAATACAACTTATACCTTGCCAAATGTTTTACTTAACCAAATAATTATTGGTTGAAATATGTTTGTACAAATGAATGGTTTACCTTTGTTTTGACGAAATATGCTTGCCAAATGTATCGTTTCCCAACCGTTTCATTTGCAAACCCACTTCTATACGTAATACTGAAATAAATCCTGAAAAAATTATCTAACAAATCTTGGCAAATGAAAGAGTTTGGAAACAATACATTTGGCAAGCATATTTCGCCGAAACAAAAGTAACCCATTAATTTGAACAATTTTTTTTTAGGAGGGTTAACTATAACGACGAGCGGTGCGAGGAGGAGTGTTAGATTGAATTGTGTTTAAAACAGCGCGTGAAGCCGAGCGAGCACAACGAGCGTGCCGCGGTAGCGGCCGGCGAGCGCCATTATAGATTTTTACGGAAATTTGCCACAATATCAATATAATTATGTATAAGCCGAATTAGAAATATAATTACTAACATAACATGTTAGCGATTTAGCTCACTTTACAAATTATAACTGTACCCTAATTAGTTTCTTCAGTGAACCAATATAAGGATGCAATTCATTTGCCATAATTTTGTTTGGTTTTTGAATTATATGCTAACTAAATCATTCGACTAAATAAAAGTTGGTAAATAAATAAATGTCAAAAATATTCGAAGACCAAATATACATTTGCAAAACGAAGGGTTGGGAAAAATGTATATGGAAAGTGTCCGGTTGCCAAATGAATATTTGGGAAATGAAAATTTGCGATTAATTGTTTGGGTAGTAACCCGTAGTACCACTATGCCAAATTTCAAGTTGAATTTGTAGTTGCTTAGAAAACCTTCTGTGACATACCGACTGACAGACAGACAGACAACGAAGTCTCACCATAAGGGTCCCTTTGTTACCATTTTGGAACGGAACCCTGAAAATAGCCAAGTGTGAGTCGGAAGGTACGGGACTCTCGGTAGGCCAGTCTGGCTCGCACTTGACCGGATTTTCTAAAGATTTGGCCGCCTTTACTGCAAAGTAAATAAGAGCTCAGAACATTGGCAGTATGATGACGATATGGTTTGAAAAAATGTTTTTTTGTTACCATTTTAACAATAAAAATGAAACAGAGGTATCGTATTAGAGCACGTTAAGTGAATAAGAGCTAACATAAAGGAGATTGACCATATTTGTATTGGAGTTGAAACAAGTGCTGCCCAGAATGAACACACAGTGCATTATGTTCCTTACGCTAACACGAGACGGTACATTAAATCGCTTCAAGATCTACCCCAGGAGTCATGAAAAAAAATACTTGTAGAGAAGTAAATCATCAATCATCAATATACATTACTTAGTAATGGTCGTCATCTCCGTTGATAATAATTCCATCGAGGAATCGAGCTGGGCGCCTAACAATGAGTTGGTGTCTAGCACATACTAAAAACCAAACTAGGCACATAATATGCACTCATCAGCCAGTTGTTCCTAGCATGAAGATTGCTTTATGTTGATGACTGCATCAACGACAATCTATAGACATCAAGAAAACGAACAAGGCAATATAAAACCTTTTTTTTTCCTCTCGAACCAATTTTGAAAATATGTGTTTTTTATAATAGATAGTAACGTAAGAAATTCGTTAGAGGTATTTTCACGTCTGGGCAGCGTTTGGTCCAAACCTTGTCAATCTCCTTTGACTATACGATAACATGCTAAAAGCAATATGGTTTCACCTAGTAGAATAGAACCCTAAACCGTGGACTTACATCTGACTGTAGCTGAGTGTACTATGAGCCCATTGGAACCCTGATCCACCATAGAACTGTGTCACAGTGACGTTATGATTCAAGTCTTAAGAAGTATCAAACAAATGGTTTTATAAAGTCACTGTGACACCGTTCTGTGGTGGGTCAGGGTTCCATTTGGCTCACAGTACCTACACTGTACGAAGTGAGTAGGGACAGCAATTTAACCGGCTATTAACCGTTTTTGTCTGAAAATAACCGGTTAAAATCAGTTATAACCGGTTATTTGCATTCCCTAGAAGCGAGTCATTTTAATTAGTGACGTGACCTACGTACAGTTTCTGTGTTGACATTTCATCGGTAATTACCATGAAAAGTTTTCAGCCGCGAACCGATTGCCCGTGCGATACAACTATGCCAACGTTACCATAATAAAACGGGCCACCACTGGCAAAAATCGTTACGGTTACGAAGTTTTTGGACCACCCATCCAGTATATTAGGATTTTTTTTTATGGCATGGAGAAAGCAAATGAGCACACAGACCTGATGGTAAGTGGACTCTGGTACCCACGGATATTTCCAGCTGAAGACGGAGGCGGCGCGGTTCGGCAAGTTCCAATACAAAAAACGCCTCCGCCACGCTTTGGAAACGCTTTCTAGTATGGAAACGCGTTTGTGAGGCGAGGCTTAAATCGCGCAGCTGTCAAAAAAAGTTTTAGCTCCGGGCGATAACGATTCAAGTCAGATTTCCACGATTTTTGAATATGTTGTATTAGTTGTTATGAAAAACTTGGTTCGTACGTTTCCGTTTTTTACTACCCGACTACGGCAAAGCAAAGAAAGGGGAATGATTTTTATTATTTGTGTCTTTCCAATGTATTTTCTTGGAAAAGAAAATGTACAGACCTAGCTTTTCATAATATCTATAACATATTCAAAAGGTGTAAAAAAATATTTCCATATAAAAAAATATAGGATTACCCCGATTACTTAAGCAAAGAAAACATTTTAATTTTAAAAACCGTAACGTATGTTCATCTGTCTGTAGTAGTGTCTCGAGTTTTTTTTATTTATTATTGTTGTATCACCATAAAATCTATCATAACGTTGACAATATGATATCATGGCTAAAGCAATTAAGTTTAGTTCGAGTATAATAGAGCCAGGTCTTACCCACTTGATAGTACAAGCTTTATAACCTCGACAATATAATAACGATATAAGAGCGAGATGGGCAGCCGCTGAAGCAAAGTGGAATTGAGAGCCGGTTGCTGTGTTGATAGGGCAAGTTAGGCGCCCAGGGGGCCTAACATGCCCGCGTTTATCGCGTGACAAAATGTGGATAAAACATACGTCACTTTCTGACACGTGTATATAAGTATGAGAGTGATAAACGCAACCATACTAGGCCCGCAAATGCCCAAAAAAGTCTACCCGCAGCATGCAAAAATCCACAATCCTCAATAAAAAGCTGTAATTCCTATATATAAACAGGCGGCGACCGCATCTCGGATACGGTTTATACGATGTACTCACGTCTATATTAAACCGGGGAGAGAGCCAAAATCTAAATTTAAAGCCGAATAGTCCCGAGCGCGCCCGAAGCCGCCGCCCGCCTCAGTCCAACGACAGCAGCCGCTCTGCCAACCTAACCATCGCGGTAACGCACCAAAACGGAATAAACTTTCGAATTCAAAAGTGGAGTGACCAATCAGTTCGGATTTGTACCGTGCAGTGACAGTGCAGTGTTTTTTTAAATTTGTTACCGGTAAATGGATTGTTTTTTTTGTAGTTTAATGTAGCCTACTAAATACTAATACCGACGAAGCCCGTATTAAGTTTCAAAATGTCTGCCTTCCAGGTTTTTTCCGGACAATAGATTTCCGCATACGTTTTTGCTAACCAATTACGATTTTAGTGCTATCTTTATTCGTTTTGAGCTAGAGAAATGAAACAAAACATAGTAACTTACTATTTATTTTAGTGCCGGGGTTTTTTATAACCTCAAAAACGCTTCTAACTTTTATTATATTTATTCCATAAAATACTTTTTTAGATTGATTAAAAGTGTAGCTATGATGTTTTTTTCAAGCGGTAGTCAAGTTTGTGTTATATTTGCGGTATTTGAGAGTATTTTCATTCGCATTGCGTGTGTCTGAATCGCCGTCAGTTAGTGCTAGATTTAACATTGCGGAGATTTCTGTATTGATCATAAACTAACTTATACACTAGCGCTTACTTCGAGTTTGTTAAACATTAACAGGGCTTTAATTGTTGAACCACTGTGGAACTTTATCGAATGAAGGCTATGACCATATTTAAATATGTTTTTGATTGATGTGGCTTGAAGTTACTTCACTACGACACGGTTATATTTAATGTCTGTGATAGTAGATCAAAAAATTTCGTATTAAAACCACTGTTTATAACAAATGTACAGTTCTTTTTGATTTTGGAATATATTTTCCTAAAGCGTTGAAATAGGTGGTGGATTTTTGTACGAGATTTCGGCCATGTTTAAAGTTGGACATGGAGAGTCGTAGTCGGAGGAAAGTCGCAGAAGATTCCCGGAATTTTGGGAAATTCTTTGAAAGCTTACATTTACAGAGGTTACCGCGAATTTCTCATAAGAAACTTCCACAATTTAAGAAGTTTCTTATCGTTACAACGCTATTTCCCAATCAATTCAAATTCAATTATACAATATTTACTTGATAAATGGGCCAAATAAGGCCTCTTTTACACGTCGGTCATATTAAGTGAAATTAGTCGTGCTTCGGAGAAGACTATCATTGCGGAGAAGAAGCACCGCTAGATACTCCAGCAGAAGGTCATTTTTTGCGGAAGTTTCTGGAGGCACTTCTGTATTTGGTAAAATGGTGACGTGTATGCTCCGAGCATATATTATACCGTACTATAAGAAAGATTAGGACCCCCAATATAATGGCAATCCTTAATTATAGAGCTATAATCTTTTCAAGGGGCCCAACCGATTTTCAGAAAACCACCCCAAATAAACTAACTTTCTTTAAAAAAGAAACATTAGAATTAATGATGTGCCATAGGAAACTTTCCAAAATTGCGGAACATTTCATGTAGGAAAATTTCGGAAATTTCTCACAACTTTGTTTGGGGATTGAACTTTCCGTTTCTTAAATTTAAATTTCCTATATTTCTTGTGAAAGTTACCGGAAATTTCTTGAAACTTTTCCAACTTTTTGGAAACTTTCCGCATCTTGCACATCAGTAATTAGAATAGATTCTCTCGTCAGCTACGATGCCACAGACAGACATATAGATACACAGATACAGAGAGAAGATACTTAACTTATATCACCGCTCCTTTTTTATGTAGGGGTTTCAAAATCAGTCCAGCAGGCGTTAGGCCTGCAAACGCTGCTAATGTTTCTCAGGAACTAGACAAGTTGATTGATGCTAACGAATACTATTTTCGAAAACTGACAAAATGTATGGAATTGACGACACTCGACACGACACCTTACGTCAATCCAATACATTTTTGATAACGGTAACGAACGCCGAATGCATTTTGTCTAGGGCCTCTGATTTCTATCGACACGAAATGTGAGTTGACAAGCGGTCGACGCGATCTGCCATCCATACGTCAATCCCATACATTTTTGTCGATTTTCGATAATCTCTAACATAGCGTTACGCATCTTGACTACCTGTTGTGATGCACGAGTTAGATCGTTTTGTTTTAGATAAACTCGTTGCTATGGATTACCCTATTTAACCAAATCCGTTTATCGCAATATAACTATGTAATATCACGTTGTAATTAAACCAAATTAGAACATATCGCACCTTCAGAACAACAGTGACCTAATTCAAAATTTCTGTTTTCAAACTTCAAGTCATAAATGTATTATTATAGAGACCCAATTCGAAATTTAAAATTTCTGAATTACGTCATTATTGTTTTGAAGGTGCGATATTCTATTGCGAATCATCATCATCATCATGTCCTCCATACCGCGTCTGGTAACAGCGAATCCAGCAATAGCTCTAGTCTGGGTGATATGCTCTAATGTGGCTGGCAAAACCGAATTTCGCTTTGAAAGTGTGGTTACGCGTTCACCTTTGTGTGAATGTTCTGACGTCATTCCGGTCTGTGACTTGCAAACTCCCCCCATAACACTAGCGATGTTTACAGCTGCAAGGTTGCGCTTTAAGACGTCCTTGTACAGCTAGTACTGTCCGCCTTGCTTACGTTTTCCGCACGAGAGTTCGGAGTAAATCACCGCCTAATTAATGCAATAATTAAATAATAGATAATGTGTCCCAGAATATTTGTATGGGAAGTTCCTTTTGTGTTACCAAAAACCTATGAATATCGGTAACACAAAAGGAACTTTCCATACAAATATTTTGGGACACTTTAGAATATTATTTAATTATCTGCATGGTTCAATGATCTCTACCTAACTACCACTTCTTTTTAAAATTTAGAGATGTCACTCAAGGTGGCAAAAAATTTCAGAAATGCTCAAAAAATGACCGCACCATCTGCATCTCAGTTGGTGCTTTATAATAAGTTGTTAGGGCTTTATTATAATGGGAATAGTGACTTAATAACAAACAACTAGACAAGATGCATTCGGAAAACGTTATCGTTATCGAAAATAGATAGGATCGGCGTAAGTTCCCGGAGGTTCCCTTCGCACGTATTGTTGTATATATATCAATTCCATAAATTTTGGCAGTTTTCGATAATTACGTTAGCATTATGCAATCCTTAATCGTCATTCATCCTGATGCACAGTTTGTCCGAATTTTCGATTATTCTAAAGCCATTTCCGCTTGTTTTTTTGGTGTGATTATTAGAATCCTTACCTTAAATAACCGCAGGTTTTTTTGGAAAACATAAAGAGTTGTCTTACTGAGCTGAACACCAGGGCATTGATTATCATTGGATAATTCGGATAAACGATGCGGTGGAACAAATTTTATTAGGAACTAGAGGATGTCCGCGACTTCGTACGCGTAGAATTAGTTTCCCACTACTCCACCTATTTCTTCCCGTTGGGGGTCGATTTTCGGAAAATCCTTTCTTAGTGCTCACTTACATCATGAAAGGAACCACTGTACCAAATTTCAAGTTTCTAGGTACAGTAGTTTCGGCTGTGCGTTGATATATAAGTCAGTCAGGTTTGCCTTTTACCGGTCATACTCTATGGGACCAACATGTTTCGAGAGCTAAACAGCCGAAATGTATGGAACAGCTGTTTTATTTTTCGCGATCTGGATGTTGGTCCCATAGTAAAAATCGATCAGAATTACCTACAGAGTTAGTCCCTAAAATTTGTGCACTGATAAAAAATTACCCTGTATAGAAGATTCCGAGGGACGCCCGTATCTTGTCTTGGGTCCCAATGTTATTCTCTACTGGATCTATGGGATGAAAGTTGACCACGTGGTTTATCGCTACGCACGAGAATGTCATCCCATACATTTTGAGTGATAGAAAAAAAAACGTTAGGTGCATCTTGGCTAGGGCCTCTGGTCGATCGAGAGAGCTTTATGCTATCTAATTGAGAATTTACTCCCCAAAATGTTTGTACGCTCTGACGAGACCATTGAAATTCGCCGGTTATTTTTGCGTCAAGTTGAAAACTGAGTCGATATCATGGCAGTGGCTTCCGTTCATTGCCTAACTGTTAATACTAATTGCATAATGCATTATATGCGTTAGCGCATTGCTTGATATAAAATGGTTTATTTATGCGGCGTCATCGGATGTTTATGATTATAGATTACGAAATAATGATGCCCTATATCTATTTGTGTAAGTGTATCTTAATGCATTAGTGCTGACGCTTAATAACTTACACTACACAACATGTGAATGAGCATTTTGTTTTTGTATCGGTTTGTATACAACTAAGAAACACATAATATATCACACTAAAAACGAAGTATGTTTAATGGAAAATATATGAACAATACGGTAGGCCCACTGACCTGCCGCCAAGCAGAAGTTTTCTTATATGTTGTGTTCCAGTGTAGAGCAGAACAGCCGGTAAAATGACTCATAGTTAGTGACGATTAAATCGATTTTTGCTCTCACTGCCACACTCAGAGACGTCAATTAAATTTAATGCTTGTTTAGTGACGTGTTGTCTTTTTCTATTGCTATAGCAAAGAATGGACAGCAGCAACTTTAATCGTGCATTAAATTTAATTGACGTCTCTGAGTGTGGCAGTTAGTAAAGATGTTTCATACACAATTTTGAAAAAGGAACCAGTTAGTCTCTAAAATGTCTCTAAGTACGACGGTTAGTTCTCAGAGTTGGCAACGCATTTAAAATCTCAAGATTGTATGTCCATCATGTTATGTCATGTTTACGATCATCAAGTACTTGGGGCTTAATAACACTCGATAAAACAATACTGTTATTGACGCGTTATCGTATTGTGACCGTTACGATAGCTCCTATTTAGGTACTTGAGAGTAATTGCAGCCGAGTTGACAACATTATGTCAACCTGTGCTCGTTTGCCTTTCACATTAAATAAGAAATAGGTAACTTTAAATTGAGAAATTGCACCACACCCTTAACTTTTATTTGTTCCTGAGTCTTGAATGTTTTCTATGTATTGTGGGGGTGGTGGGGTGCTACTCAATTAAACGTTGAAATGTACGTTAACCAATTCATTTTTTTATAACATTACAGTCGTTGTTTTATTTTATACGTTTCTATATCAAAAGCTTGAGAGGTTCTTTGGAATACCGCTTGACTGGTTTTCAACCCAAAAGGGAGTACATTAAATTCAAAGAGTCCCATGTGGGTTACACATGCAGTTTTCGCTTTACCCTCTCCTAGGGCTAGCTGCCAATATCCACTATTCATGTCGAGATCTGCGAAGTATTGAGCACCTTCTAAATTTGCTAATAGATCCTAGACCCGAGGTATTGGAGACGAGTCCACCCTAACCTTTTTATTCAAGGCTCGGTATTCTACACAAAAACGAGGTGGCCCCTCTGGTTTCTCTACCAATTAAGTATACATTTCCCTCTATAAATATGTGTGTCTTCTTCTTACTATCTTGTACTCATAGTAAAGAAAGGAAAGAAAGAAAAACCTTTAATTCGTGACATAGCAAAGGACAGATTAACACCCACAAAAATAAAATAAATGTTTTAAAAAACAAAAAACCGCCTTCAAAAATGCAAAAAATAACTTTTTTAAAATTGTAGGCACCTAATAGGTTAGTCCAACTGATGTCGTCTTTTTGTTGAAAATGTTGTGGTCGCCGACTTCAGTTCGACTAACCTATTAGGTGCCTACAATTTTAAAGAAGTTATTTTTTGCATTTTTGAAGGCGGTTTTTTGTTTTTTAAAACATTTATTTTATTTTATACTTTTTAGTGATCATAATACGCTGTTACGTTGTCCCACTTCTTAGTTGAAATGAAACTAAGTTATTTCAAGCGCGCCGCAAGCAACGCCGCGGGAAAGTCATAGTCATATTTCAATAACCTCCTTTTTTGAAGTCGGTTAACAAGTAAATATTCTTCGTTGTAGTCGCTCAACTATCTTAATCGAGATATCTTATCGCCACACTGGAAATCGGTACCGTTAAGGAGTTCCGGTGGCCATCTGTGGTCTTCATCATCAGTTCCACTTCACCAAATGATACTTTCTGAATGCAAATGCTGAACTTGTTACTAAAAATACTAAAATCGCTATATATTTGCCTACAATATTTGAGGAGTTCCCTCAATTCCTCACGGATCCTCTCATCAGATTCAGATTTGGTGACAATGGGACCACCTCGAAAGTATAATCTATCAAACCAAAAAAAAATTTTTGAAATCGTTCTACAATTGACGGAGTAATCGGTGAACATACATAAAAATACATACAGTGGAACGTATAACCTCCTCCTTTTTTGAAGTCGGTTAAAAATGAATACAGTCACGAAATGGCCCCAACTCAGCGTAATGCTGGCATTAAAGTCAGCGCTGGTCTTCCGTTGGAACCATCAGGTGAAACCACGGAAGGTTACACACACATAATTATTACACAAAGCATACATTATAAAATACACGCCAAGCCTAAATATTTATTTGGGTCTTGTCAATTTGTGTGAGAATGTCGCCTAAATTAAAAAGTATCTCATCCATTTACATTTTTACAACGTCGCTAAGATTTTGATTGAATAAAAACATTTCTCAATGTTTTTCATTTCACCACGATTTTACAACTAGAACTGTGACGGAATGCTGTAAAAATAGACTGGGGCAGATGTTATTAATATTTTACAGCGCAAACTAGAAACGTCTTCAAATTGATGCATCGGATCTGCGTCAAACGGACTATGGATTGGGAGTCGAATTTATTAATCATCTAAAGTTTTTTTCTGGGGCCTATATCGGAATCCATAATGTTTTTAGTCCTATATTTGAATACCCTAATATCGTTAGTCATAATGATTGTTTGTCCTAACGCACGTTAGCCTAACATTATTTGGCATTATGACTTTCATAATATCTTGACTCTCATAATGACTTCCATAAACACTTAGGTAATGTAAAATTGTGGTTAATGATGTTTAGGACAAAATAATGTTATGTCAAAAGTCATTATGGCAAATGTATGTTATGCCAAACAATACTTAGGGCAAACGTGCTATGGGATATGAATTATGGATCGCGAATGAATCCCTTTTTTCTGAGCTACTTTAATACTGGTAGGTGTGCAGGGGCCGTTTACCTACCACCATCTTTATCTTCTAACCTACCGCTAAGCAGCTTCACATTTGTTGTGTTACGGTCTGGGAGTAACACAACTGTTGAAATGATGCGTAGAGGCATTTTATCTTTTTTTGGATAGTTATGATTACAGACTTGAGATTTTAAACGTGTATGGGTATCTAACTTAAGGACGCCCTCGACTTCTCCTATTTCTTCACATTCGAGGTCGTTTGTCGAAAAATCAGTAAGGGTTCTATACTCCTAGGGTACCCGAGTAATGTTCAGCGGTTTGGGCTGAGCGTTTTCTGTCAGTCTGTCTATACGGAAGAACTTATGTATGTATGTAGACACTATTGTACAAAAGAAAGAGAAAAATAATACAAGAAGATGAGAAGGGTACAGTCAAAAGCAGTAATCCATACCTACGGCCATCGCGCCGAATATATGTAAAAACAGACCTTATTATCAGTGTTATAGGGACGTGTAGATATTTTTGACTTTGGCTGTACACGTAAATAACATGGATAACTGTCTGACCACTTTTTTTTAATGGGATTTTAATCTCAAAATTTTGTGTTTGCTATCAACTATTCTACCACTCAGGATATATTATTTTTTAACCTTTAAAAGTACTTCTATAAGAAAATACGTAGAACGAAAACATATGGTCTAACTTTGAAACCGCGATATCTCAAAAAGTTTACTAAAGTGACTAGACACCTTTCCGTGTACCCTTCCTTTATAGATGACTAGCGACCCGCTCTCGCTTCGCTTCGATTTATGTGAGTTTTCCGTAACACCCGTACGTAATTCAGAATTTATAACACATAAAAACCTTTTTCTTGAACCATTCTATCTATTGATGAAAACGCGTAGTTTGACAGATCTAAGCGTAGGTACATACAGAGCCTTACAGAGGGACAGACGAAGGGAAGCGACTTTGTCTTATACTTAGGTATGCAAAGATTATAGCGTGGGTTTTAGAAATCAGCCCTTTTAGCCGTGTACACAAACAGTATGTAAACCGATACATATTGATAAAACATCGTTAAATAGGGTACCAGGGTACCGAATTCATTTTTCCAGGAGTCACGCGATCCCTCAATATCCCGTTCTTCCAGACTGCAAACATGTATAAATTATGACTAACAAATTACCATTTTCTTTTGGCATGAAATTGGCCTACTTCGAATTTGATTTATAATGATTACCGGAAATTTTGGAGCGAGTAATTTTGATGGCAAAAGGTTGTTTTGCTTGTTATGAAAGTTGCTTAGAAGTATTGTATACTGAGCTGACGGACAGACGGACCTACGGTTCCTAGTTTGACCTTGGAACCCTAAAACTAAATTGTAAATGGCAACCGCTACTTGAACTAGATACCTTACGACTAGGGATGTTACGGAGCTTCGCCTCCGCATCCGTTAAGAAAGAACTTCCGTTTGGTTTTACACCATCGGATCCGCCTCCGCCTTCGCTATTTTTTATTTCACACCCCCGCCTCCGCCTCCGCCTCCGTTAATTTGTTACTGAAGTAATACCGGAGCTAAAGGTATTGCATTTGCCGCGGCAGCGCGGCGCAAGCCTACAAGTTTTGACTTTTCCAGGAATTCATTTAAATAACAGGTACTCGGCTCCGGTAAACCTCCGGATCCGGCACCGGATCCGGCTACGGATACGGCTCCAACTTCGCCTCCGGCTCCGGATCCGACTCCGTTAAATGAAAAAATTAAACTCCGGATCCGGATCCGGCTCCGGTACAGCCACCTCCGTAACATCCCTACTTACGACCCGCTATGCCACTGATGCTCCTGAATTAAGACCATACTCGTATAGAAGAAAGAAAGTAAAACAGCAGGGTCAGTATTATAGGGGGTAAAAACCAAATAGTTTTTGACCAGTTATGGTATTGTTTTTACAACTTTTATTTAACTTCAAATGTATGTATGTAAGTATGTATCTACGTATGTACGGGTCAAATCGTGCAAGTTAAATTTGACCCACTTCCCGGTTTCCGATGAAGCTGAAAATTTGCATGCACCTGTAGTTCTGATGACAATACAATAATATAGTACCATCGAGCTGGTCTGATGATGGAGACTCGAGGTGGCCATAGGAACTCCTAAATTACACATGATAAACTCGTAGTGTTAGGGCTCGTTAGAATGGTCTTGACGAGTAGATGACGAATGTGCAAAAAAAGTACAGTCAGTAACAAAAGTTTGTCCCAAAAATGTCATTTTTGACAGAAAATTATTGACTCTGCCGCCATTACTGTCAAGTAAATAAGAGCTATCAAAACGTTGACAACACGATAACAGGTCAAATACGATTTGGATTTTAACCGCCTAGCATAGAGCCGCTCGTTATTAATGTTTGAATAAAAATCGTAATTTCCTAAATGATTTATTGTGATATACGAATACGATTGCTTCGTGTAGCATACTTCGCCAAGTTGCGTGCTTCCGTGTCAAAAGGATATCGTTCCTTATTCTTTTCGAATAAGTACTACCTTATTTGAAAGTTAATATATAAAGCGAAATTGGTGTTTAACTTCTTTACTAACTTTAATAAGATGCGGCTTCTTCAACGATTTAGGAAGTACCTAACTCGGCTTTCAAGTAGATTGTTAGCATACAAAATGTAGTGTTTTCCCCCTAAACCTAGTCCAATTTTTACGATTTTTTAATATGTTGTAGATATTATGAAAAAGTAGGTCTCATGTTGTAAATTTTGTGAAAAAGTAGGTCCAACAAATTGTATTAATTCGTAACAAATAAAAGGAACGTACAAACCCAATGTTTATCAACAACTGTAGGTACATATTTAAATAAAAGTGTATGTCTCGGGACGTCCGACAGAAGTGATAACTTAAACTAATCTAAGTTGAACTATACCGCCTCGCCCCGCCCCGCCCCGCTGCCGTATGCGTGAGAGAAAGGGAAGCCAGACAGACTGGCGCCGTAACGCGTTACGTAACGAAGCGGTTTACCCTCCCATAAGAAGTTATCACTTCAAAAATCGTGGATACCGGATTTCATTTAGGGGGTGAGAAACGTTACCGCCCGGAACTAAATTATGGATTTTTGTTCACAATCCTCTTAAGAGGATTGTGAACAAAATGTGCGCCGCTAAAAATGCGTAGCTGTAAAAAAAAATCCATACAAATTTAGCTCTGGGCGAAAATGTTTCTCACCCCCTAAATCAAGTCCGATTTGCACGATTTTTGGATATGTTGTAGTTATTATAAAGAACTAGGTCTATACGTTTCTGTTTTTTGTTTTTTCAATTTGTTTTATTCTAAGAAATATTTTCGTGTTAAGGAAAACCTACAGACATAGTTTTTTATGATATCTACAACATATTCAAAAATCGTAAAAATCGGACGATGTTTAAGGGGAGAAAAACATTTTCGCATTTTGTATGGAAATTTTTAGCTTCACAATCCTCTTAAGCACAAAAAACGTTGTTTTTTCAAAGTGTTTATCTGAAGTTTTTTAAATTTAACATGTTTGATTGTCAGTATGTTAAGTTCAAATCATGTCAATCTCTAGTCAATTTTGATATTTCAACAGTTCTAACAATGGGATAAAATTTAAAATAGGTACATACATTTCATTTAGGAAAGCCCGATGACAGTAGAAACAATGATGTTGATATTGATGATTAATGATGATTTTGTGAAACTTTTGCTTTTTAAGAATTACTTACCACTTACTTACTTGCAATACGATGCATTATTCAGGGCCTCTGTTCTACAGGTTAAAACCATATTGCCTTTGAGATGTGATCGCATTGGAAACGTTACGATAACTCTTATTTACTTGACAGTAATGGCGGCCCAGTTAAAAACAATACGATAAATTGTCAGTTTGTCAAAGGTAATAGGATATAACTATATGAAAAGCAAGCTTTAAAAACCCGACTGCATTTTATATACTGTTGTCGATATACCTACATATATTAATAATTGTCATTTTGCCATTGTTGTTATTTCAATTTTAACAGTTTAGGTATCCCATGTCACCCGGGATGATGTAAGGATTCTAACGATACCTCACACATCTAAATCGGTCAAGGGATTTAGAAGTTATAGTGGAATAAAGAAACTCACATACATACATACATGCATACATACAAACATGAACCCTGAAAACATTACACTCCTTTTTTGGGGCAGTCGTGTAATTACCTAGTAGAATAGAGGCCCTGGGGTGTGATTCTCTCAACAACGACGGACGGACGGACGAACGAGTGAATGTCCAAGCGGCGAGTTTAAGTAGTCCCGTCAGAGCGGACAAAACAATTTCAAAATCAATTTGGCAGCATAGCTTCTCGAACGTATAAGGCTGCTTAATTGAGAATGCACGCGCTAAAATGTGTTTTGTTCGCTCGGACGGGACTACTTAAACTCGCCGCTGCGCTTTCGCTCGTTCGTTCGACCGACCGCCGTTTTTAAGAGAATAACACCCCTGAGGCCCGTTTCACGAAGCTACAAGTTACAAATTACAAGCGGAAGTCTCTTTCTAACTCATTTTGCTAGAAAGAGAGTTCCGCTTGTAATTTGTAACTTGTAGCTAAGTGAAACTGACCACTGGTGGCCCTGCCAAGATGCACTACGCTAACTAGCGTTTCTATTCGTTTCGTTTTTAAACCAATCGCGTCACTAGTAGATGACGTGATACGAAAAGTCACGTGATGGTTTATAAACGAATCGAATGGAAACGTGCATCTTGGCAGGGCCTCCTGATCTGTAATGAAGTTGGAAGGTAATAGTTAAGTATGCTCTCTAAACGAGCGATACCACGCGAGCGTTGACGGTGCGTTGCATCGTCGCAACGCTGTGACGTCAACATAGAGCGACGCAAGTGTTTAACGCATCGTGTGGCATTTCGTTCTAATTTATATGTTTTATGTAGAACAACGCAGCGGCAACGACGCAATACACATGCAACAATTTTGTTGCATACCTCTATGCCGATGAAGACAGTACAAAATGTAATAAAAATATTTTAACGCCTACAAGAAATATCTTAGCAAAGACACGTACTCGTTTTCGTCGCCATGATAAAGTAAACATAGCTCAAGGATTATTTTGTTGTTATATCAGTTTTATTTATATATTCCTCGCGACTCAAAACTGAAATAGTTACCTACAGTTAACAACGGTTATTTTAGAGCCACTATGAAACCCTATCGCATACTGCCAGCTATTTATTCTGATGTAATTAGTTTCTCGTGACTTGACGCTATTATCATGACAAGGTTCTATTGTGACTTATCAGTTAAAGTTGTCAACCATACCTATTAAACAATTTCGTTCTGTTCTTTCGTTGGTAAGTTGGATTTACCACTTTAAAAACCACATACATAACTTATACGTCTTATTTTTTTCTGACCTAGACGGGCAATGCCCTAACCTATCAGCTAAAAAGCTTCCAACCTTCCCCACGTGACGTCGCCATCTTATTTTTAACGTCTTTTTTTCGCCGAATTCAAAATGGCGACGATCCAAGATGGCAAACGCAATCGCCGTGTCGCAAATGATGTATTAGAGCGCCTGATTATAATATACGATGATGAAATTGGACTGTTGTATCGGATAGCTCTTAATCGAATCATTGTTTAAATTTAGTAGTGATCAGCTGTATATATATTTGGCTTTAAAAAGATTTCTAACCTTAGCGAGAGTAATACCTATTTTAGTCGCAAGTGTAAAGTGAGATAATCGGTATATCGGAAGATTGCATATAGGGGCTTCTAAACGGGCCATATTTTCACTGCAATATGTGGCTGGCAACTATTGGGGTCTTTCTCCAACGTAAGAGAGGGACACCAATAGTTGCCGGCCACATATTGCAGTGAAAATATGGCCCGTTTAGAAGCCCCTTATATCTAACATCGATATTTTGGTCATATGAATCTTTAAACAACCAAGCAAAAAGAGGGCTTGATTCTTATTTTGCAGAACATAAGGGTTATTCATTTGTTATGCAACAATCAATTTAGGACCGTATGATATTTGAATTAAGAGTGCAGTGTCCATTACTGTCCATCATTGGCGTCGTCACCCTACTAACGTTTTTCTTTTCTATCGCTCAAAATGTATGAGATGACAGTTGACTTATCGTAACGCACGCGAATGTCATCGTATAGATTTGAGTGAAAGAAAAACGATAGTAGAGTTTGTATCTTGGCCCATGGTTAGCCTAGTTTCGATTCGATTTCCGGTAATGGAAAATATTCCTATGGTGGGCGCGAGTTGTTGCCAACTCTTAAATGTTACTCTTTGGTGATTCTCTATGTATTTATTGACCTTAAAGATGATGGTAGAACGTTTTAGGCAAATTCAATCTAGGCTTGCAAGAATTAATAAAATCTAGGAATGAAAGTTAGGGCTTTGCTAGCGGTTAGGCTACTTAATAGACAATTAAGGCTAGATCAAGGCCTCATTATACTCAGTTACCTTTGACGCGTTAAGGTATTTTTAACTCGCCCGCCATTATTGTCAAGTAAATAAAAATAAGAAGAAAAACATTTATTCACAACAATTAGACACATAAATATAACATAACAAAAAGAAAAAGAGACGACAGATGTTGGTAAGTTGTTGCGAAACAGTTCCAACTCAGTATGTGCTGGCTGTGAAGCCAACGCTGGTGTTCCATTAGGACCGCTGCGCTCGTTGAAAAGAAAACACAAGAGCTATCTTAACGTTCACATTACAGAAACACGTCAAATCACAAGCATTAAGTTTTTACCTTTTAGAATCTCAGTCCAGATAGGGTGGGGTGTTTGACAATAAATACCTGTCACAGCGTAAAAAAATACAGTCAGCAACAAAACCATGTCTCGTAATTTACATTTATGACAGACTTATTTTTGATTCGATCTCGCAGAGAAACTCCGAGCATAGCTCATTCCGTCGCCCTCAGTTCTTTAGTTTACGACTACATAAATTCCTTTGAGAATTGCTTGGTTTTCTCCGCCATTGCGCCGGAGCATGGGCATTGTTTAGTTATAAGGGAGACGACGTGCAACTCATGGGACAATAGTTACTTGTTAGACATAAAACCTCTATGGTATTAGAGTTTCTGCGGTTTAAAGGAATGTTTATGAAGTGCGTGCAAGAATTGTGGATGAATGACTCTGAACTCAACTAACTAATACAAGTTTAGTATGCTAGACAGGGTGTTGTGGCATACGTAACCAGTTACTAAACGGTATAAAAAAATGTTTGTATGTTTGTCCTCTATGTGTTCCAAATCCGAGAGTTCCTCTGCCAAGAAATCTATGAAAAATGATATATTTTTTTAATTTACTTGGCATTGGAACGCATGCCGGGTGCAGCTACTAAATAATTAATTATCACGGGCAATGTTACACAAATGGACATAGTCCCAAACTAAGCTCTACGCTTGTACTACGGGTACTAGACAAATATAAAGGGATATAAATACTTATATAGAGAAATACATACTTAAATACATAGAAAACATCCATGACTCAGAAACAAATATTTGCGCTCATCACACCAATATCTGGGGTTACCGGCATTTGAACCCAGGACCGCTAGCTTCGTAGGCAGGGTCACTACCAACTAGGCCAGCGCGTCGTCAAGTAGACAACGATAAACTTACTTAAGAAGTACACAGCAAACATCCAAGACTCAGGAATAAATAATTGGCGTCATCACACACAAATAGGGCTTCACCGGGATTTGAACACGGGACCGCTAGCTTCGTAGGCAGGGTCACTACTAACTAGGGCAATTTGACGGCAAAATAATAGGCCTCTAAATGGCAACCTCTTCTTTCAGAGCAGAGGGCCCTGCCAAGATGCGTTGCGCTAACTAACGTTTCTATTCGTTTCGTTATAAACCAATGGCGTCACAGGTAGATCACGTGACTTTTTAGACAAAACACAATCATATTTCACGTTCTTTTGTTTACAACAAATTCAATCTCAATTCTATTACAACTCAAAGCATAAGCAATACCTTTACCCCACTTTTTGCGTCAGGGGTTAAAATGTATTCGCTAATTATTAAACAAAACACAATCATAATTCACGTTCTTTTGTTTACAACAAATTCAATCTCCATTACCAAAACACTTTCGCTACAAATCAAAGCATACACCGATGGCATAAACAATATCTTTTTTAACGCCACTTCTAGATTCATCGATGCTTCTAAATTTAAATCTGCATCACAATCGACGGTTTTAGCTGCAAAAAAAAGATAACCTTGTGCTCTGTTATCTATGATTTAGTGCGCGAGTGATGTAGTGTTTATGCGTAGGAGTGGTTCATTAGAAATGCTTGGACGATAATTGAAAATATTATGCTGCTGCTAGGAAAAATAAAGATAACAAAAAGTAAGCTTTGAAACCTAAATTGCCTATGTTTTAATATTTCCTACTATTAAAGTACATTAAAGTGTTTTCAATTCCATTATTTTATTTCATAGGTATAAAATCATGATGTAGATCAAGACATTCATGACAAACTTAACTTAGTAATAACATTTACGTAACACCTGGCCATAATGTGAGTTTTATCGCACGCGGTAAAACTCGCATTGTGGCCAGGTGAAGACGTAAAATTGTGTACTCATCACGGGCAGTAAAAAAGAAAGCCCTCTATCGCATATTTACAACCCTCGCCTACGGCTCGGGTCTCAAATACCTGCGATTTCGGGCTTTCTTTCTTTTACAGCCCTTGTTAAGTAATGTACTATTAAAAGATCACAACACAATTACTTATATTCGTACAAGACATAGTATAACACCAAAGATATTTTATTTCCTAATACTGTCACTAACTAATACTAATACGGCACGTTCTACTTAATTTTGCATACCAGCGTAAATTTTGCGTCGCAACCATACGAAGCTTATACGAAGTCAATTTCAGTGCGGAGCGTGTCTGGGATTTAAAAAACCGGTCAAGTTCAAGTCGGACTCACGCACCGAGGATTCCGCACCTCCGCAGTCGTAATACCATCCCGATCTGAAATGAAAAAATGAAAAATAACTTATTTGGCACATAAAAAAAACAGTTCACACGCATAAAAATGTATCTCTTCTTGATAGTGATTCAAGAAGAAACATTTCATGTGTAATAAATTCTGGATTATGTAAGGGTTACTGAAAACTCACATAAACTAAACTAAAGTGAAGCGAGGGCGAGTGGCTTGTACGAGTAGATTATAAACTAACGGTGTTCACAATCCAACTATCGATGATTTAAAAAGTGCTGTAAAACTGATGAATTTTAAAAACATACATACATACAAAAAAAAAAAAATTCAGTAAATTGGCCACATACGGGCTCTTTTACACGTCGGTAATATACAGTGAATCTACTAGCGCTTCGGACAAGACCATCATTGCGGAGAAGAAGCGCCGCAAGAAACTCCAGCAGAAGGTCATTTTTTCAAACATAAAATACAATAATACTTAAAAGTAAGTTACATTACAAGGTAATAAAGCAACAAATATAAATTATTAGAACTATCACATATAAAAAAAAATACAAATTCAATATTAAAAACATTACAAATAAATGTAAAAATTATCAAGATTACATGTCAAATACATGAAACTAAAAATAATGACTAGGTGAACAACACGACGAGGTCTCTACGTCAAAAGCCATAACTGTAATCATTAACTGAGCAACAAGTCCTTGCAGACGTGAACAGACCGGACCCCACAAACAGCACCCGTTCACGAGTTACATAAATACCTTCACGCTTTCATTCCCAGAGTGACCTAGGCAGAGCTACAGAATTACTAACAACTCTAAAAACTTATTGTTAATTAAAAAAAAATGCGTGATATGCAAAATAACATTTATTCTTAGAATCTGTGTTACAAAATGTATTAAAAACGCAACGTTCCAAGAATGCTTTTAGCATTAACATCTGTATATTTCTGTTTTCAAGAGGATTTCCGAAAATCCTAACAAAACCCCCGTTTACAAAAACAAAAAGATATTTAGCTGTTTTTTGACAGTAATGGCATAATTCACAAATGATACGGGATCAAGCCGCACCGACAGACACAATAAAAATGCTTGCGATTCTGCGTGGGGTGCGCGTGGGCACTGGGCACCAAGTTACGTACGCTGAAATAGACGCGATATCGGCGTTGTAGTGTAGGCAGAGCATGAAGTTTAAACAAGTTTTTTTTATGACTTCGGCATGCAAACGAGTATACATGCTGGGGCACGTTTTATAAAGCTACAAGTTACAATTTTACAGGTCTAAACTGGCAACACTGCTGTAATGGCTGGTCGTCATTGGTCGAGGTTGTGTCAAATGGAAACTTGTAGCCTGTAAATTGTAATTTGTAGCTTTATAAAACAGGCCCCCGATGGTAAGTGGGATCTGTGGGCTACAATAGGTGAAATGGAATCCTTGCCCACCATAGAACTGTCTCACAGTGACGTAATAAATGAAATCGTAAGAATTGAAAAAAAGGATTTTTTTAAAGCTTTTCTCATGAACCGTGATAGCTAGACAGTTGAAATTTTCACAGAAGATGTTTTTTGTTGCCGCTATAACAGCAAATACTAAAAACCGAGTAAAATTAATATTTAATGGGGGCTCCCATACAACAAACGTGTTTTTTTTTGCCGATTTTTGCTCGATATTAATAATGGCAACAGGTAGACGCTTGATATATTCGCAGAATATTTAGGTGTAGGTATATGAACTATATAAAAAAAAATTAAGAAAAAACTGTGTTTTTTCCAGTTTTTTGCTAATGTTGTATAGATAATGGTACGGAACCCTTCGTGCGCGAGTCCGACTCGCACTTGGCCGGTTTTTTTTTTGTTCATTATTTACTGAGGTAATAAATGAACAAATGTCCGCTAATGGCTAAAGAGCTTAAACGCCACATGGACTTTTCTACATCATACATATGCAATCCCAAGATTGCAACTACGTTGCTACATAACGTAATGGAACCAGTAATCGACAAGGACCAATGATCGACACTGTCTGTTTCCGTTGGACAGAGTTGGGATTTTAGAAATTGATGTCCTAGTAGAATTTCCCTAAACGAGCCCTATATCCCTGATGAGGATTATTTATCATCATCATCATGAAGAATTTGTAACACTCAGATTTACTTGATTTGCTATTCTATTATCTGTTTCAATTGTTTTCTTTTGGTGTAACAAATACGATTTGGTGGGACATTAATACAAAGCCCAATGTTTTGATAATCTCACAACACAAATTTACGTAGGCCTACACAAAGATTTTGTTGGTACTATGGGTACAGATAACGATCTATACTTATTATACTTAGAAAAATAAATAGTCATTTGAAATGGCTCATGTCATGTGTCAGTAGCCGAACACTATTGTACCTATAGATCAAATAATTGGATATGAAACGGAGATAAGTGTGTGTAAAAAACGGTATAGTCAATGATGTTACTTGATTGATTAATCACCTTATATACCCTGTTGCTTTAACGAAATGTGTACACTACTGAACAAAATTTTTTGACACTCAAAGCGACAACAAAAGATTTGAGATAGCCTAGAGGCTTTTCGTCTTAGTCCATAAGGTTCTGAAGGTGATGAAATTGAAACAGTAGAACTGAAAGTGGAAATAAACGGGGCAGCAACAACAGCAAACTTAAAAAAAAGTTGTTTCTGTATGCAACTCAGTTGATAAAAATATATCTGCTAAACTGTAAACAAAATAACACTTTCTCTTTACCAAGGGTGAAGGCCGCAGATAAACGGAATGAAATAATACATGTATTTTACAAATGACCAAAATAGAGTTGATGTAACCATCATCCCTGCAAGTTTTTGCAAAAGGTAATCAAAATTGGGATGGTAAAAACACTTAATGAAAACAATTAAAAAACTCATTTCATTGCTATGATGAACATCATAGCACAAACAGTAAGAAAACACGCGCTCGTATATAACCTTAATTGGGAAAAAAACAGTAGGAGATAAAGGATATTACATAGACGTTAGATATCTTACCTACTCAACTAAAACCAGAGAGAAAATCTACGTCACATGCCACATGGTACCCGCAAAATACTCACTTCCTAAAGCCATTACCTACCATCATGTGCTCTGATATGCCCAGACAATTGTCTTGGCATCCTAAATCCTGGGTTGCGTAAACTGGCACGCTTGGAGGACAGCCAGCATGAGTGCATTGTCCAAACCAGTTTTTTTACCAAAATCCGGCTGGCTGTCGGCCATTTTTGTCATCACTATTAAAGGGTTGTTGACTGGCGTATTAATACTGTTGTGTAACGCTGATGAAATAATTAGGCAATGGAATTTATTGGCTAGGATATTTTGGACTGTTTTCATTATGTCACTAAGCTAAACTTAGTGCATGCATCACATTTCGCTTATTTAACAATTTTTGTTTGTTTTGTAGATGGCTTGATTTGATTAAGAATTAAATAATTTAATTGGGAGTTCCGCAGGGAAGCATAATAGGACCGCTAATTTTTATAAGTAACATGAATGTTAGCCGTGTAATATATGATTTTTTATGTTATATTATATTTTCTACCTTTAATGGTTTGCTGTCAAATATGAAATTATTTATTAATCGTTACATTTTAGTGCAAGCACTAATAATTCTCTTTAGGATGATGTGAGAATCAAATAATTACATCGGGAGTTCCGCAAGGTAGCATAATAGGACCGCCACTTTTTACAACTAACATAAATAATATTAATATCCGTTCTTTCCTTGTTTTTTTGCCTGTCGTCATTTCAGTTAATGAAAAGTTTACAACTATAAGATATTCCTTAAATACAGTTATTGGCATAATTGTGATGTTATAATAATTTGAATTAGGTGGCGCTAGTGTGCCGGCACGTCAACTTGAGCTCCGCATATAAATATTGTAAACAATAGTAAAACCGCTGATAATTATCAAAAAATAGTGTTAAAAGGAACAATAGTGAAAGTACTGTGACATCAATTGTGGACAGTGAAAGTTTTCATCGAACAACTGTGAAAAAGTTATAAATGTGTGGCCTATAAACAAGCGCATAATATCGAACCAGTGACAATTATTTGGACATACCCGGAATATAGTGTACAAAGTGTAAATAGACCTACATAACCCGTCAGTATAAACAGACAAGCGTCAAGCCCTACAAATACGACAATCTTTATAACCTAAAACTGCATCATACGGTACTACAAAATCGCCGAGTAACGTCTACGCACTCTGCGCCATCTGGCGTCAGATTACAAAACCACTTGGTAAATGCAATGTCGCAAGCTCACTATAGATTAACGCAAGTAACTCTGCTACTCACCACTAGAGGGCGCAAACAATAAAAAAAAATCATCAACAAATAATACCCAACTACTAATATTAAACATGGAGGCCAGATTGGAAGAAATAATGAAAACTTTACACACCATCCGTTTCGATCTGGAATCGAGCATCAAAGCAAATGCAGAGAAGGTGACGGAGAGCATCCAAAAGACCTTAGACGAAAAATTCTGCATCTTGGAAGAAAAATATAACAATTTAAAAGAACGTGTCGACAATCAAGAGCATCGTCTATATTTTATAGAAAAACAGGCAAGACAACGAAACTTAGTGTTTTTTGGAATCCAAGACAATGAAAAATCTTACGAAGAATTAGAAATAAAAATCACCAACTTCATAAAACAATACCTTACCTTAGAGCTAACCTACAGAGACATAGAATCAATTAGGCGAATAGGAAAAAAGGCTGACAAGACGAGGCCCATAGTAGTAACTTTCACAACACTTCACACAAAAATTCAAATTCTAAAACAGAAGAATAAGTTAGCAGATTCACAGTACTACATTAAGGAAGACTACCCTGAACAAATCTTGAAAATTAGGAAAGAGCTACAAGTTCAAGCCCAAGCTGAGAGAGACAAAGGAAATAAAGTCATGATAAAATATGACAAATTGATCATACTTAAAAACAAGAGCGGGACTGGAACACCAAATAACAAGAGGAACCTGTCGCTCTCTCCACAAAACCACCCGCCTACAAACAGGACAGCATCAAACGAACAGGCTAGCAAGAAAAATAAAGTCTTTCCCGCTGCCTCTCATGCTGTCCACCTCAAGGATAAACCCAAACCACGAACACCGGGTGTTTCGGAGGGAGTAGTCAAGCCAGGTATATTAAATTTTTTCACCTCTGTTAACAATACACCTCCATCGCTACAGCAAGATTTGACAAACGAATAGCAACTAGCAACCCCTTCTCAAGCACTGAAACAAGCATCACAACACAAAGAAACCGCACAAAATCTCCCACGCCGGCTGGTCACCGAGGGAGATTACGACCGCAACCCTCCAGAGAAAAATAACCAAAACCACTCTAACAAACTCTACATCGTTACATACAACGTTAGAACGCTATCATCACACGAAAAATTTATGGAATTACAGGAAGCAACGAAAAATATTCGCTACGACGTTATGGGCATTTGCGAGGTTAGAAGAACTGGATGTTTAATAGAAGAACACAAGGAACTTATCCTCTGCACGATAGGAACTACACCTGGGCAATACGGCGTCGGCTTTATCGTAAAAAAGTCACTTAAAAATAATATACATCGTTTCGTCGGACTGACCGAACGAGTAGCTCTCCTGACATTAATTTTTGACAATCTACAAATCGATATAATTCAAGTTTACGCTCCAACTACATCAGCTGACGAGGAAGAAATCACAATCTTCTATGACTCACTTCACAGGGCGATACAACTTGTAGGTAAACACGTAATAGTTATGGGAGACTTTAATGCAAAGATTGGCCAACCAAAACCTGAAGAATACCTTATAACTAGACAGCATGGTTACGGAATGAGAAACGACAGAGGGGACAAATTGGTTCAATTTGCATACGAAAATAACTTATCAATACTTAATACCTTCTTCAAGAAACGAAATAACCGACGCTGGACTTGGCGGTCACCTGATGGCGAAACCAGAAACGAAATCGACTACATCCTCTCAAATCAACCAAAATGGTTCCAAAACTTTGAAGTAATTAACATCACGTACCCATCGGACCACAGACCTGTACGAGGCACTATAAGTCTGCAACACAGCAAAAGATGTAGAAACAACTACAATAGACTACCAAGAAGCCTACTAAAAACAGAGAACGAGATAAATGCATACAAAGAGTCCTTAGAACGCTTTAAAACCGACCTCCTCGATTATAATGACAGCACTACAGTACAAAACTACCACGACAAGATTTCAAACGCCATCATACGAAGTCTCGAAAAGGCACAACAAATAAAAACAAAGCAACCTGAAAACTCTACTATTACCAATAAAACAAAACACCTCATTAGACGCAGACACGAACTTCAAAACACGAAACCAAAAACATTGACTATGAAAAAAGAGTTGAGAGCTCTTTATAAATTAATTAGTAATTACATTAGAAATGACTACAAAAACCATAGACTAGAAGTGTTCAAAAAACACCTTACCTTATCAGGAAGCACAAAGAAGGCATATAAAGAACTAAGAACGCATAAAAACTGGATAGAAGGTATAAAATCATCGGAGAAAACAACGCACAACCGAAGCGATATCCTAACTGCAGCAACTAACTTCTACAGAACATTATATCAAGAAGAAAATCCTTCCGACAACTGTCAATTAGAACAAAGTGGATCACACAATACAAACATAGTCAAAGCAATCGACGAAATGGAGGTGATCACCCATATAAAGAAACTAAAATTAGAGAAAAGCCCAGGCCCTGACAAAATAAGCAATGAGGCATTAAAATACGCTGCAACTATTCTGGCCCACCCACTCGCCCGTCTCTTTAATTTAATACTAGAAACATCGCTTACACCAAAGCAGTGGGCGGAATCAAATATTATCCTGCTATATAAAAAAGGAGATCCTAAAGACATAACAAACTATCGCCCAATCAGTTTACTACCAAGCTTGTACAAACTCTTCTCCTCAATTTTAGAAAAAAGAATAAGCAAGACCTTAGAAAAATACCAACCAGTTGAACAAGCGGGCTTCAGAAGCGGATTCTCTACAATTGATCATGTACACACTGTAGAGCTCCTAATTGAAAAATATCAGGAGTTCCGAAGACCGCTATACGTTGCCTTTTTGGACTACCAAAAGGCTTTCGATACCCTGTCCCACTCATCTATATGGGAGGCATTAACGGCACAACAAGTAGAGCTCCAGTACATTAACATTTTAAAACACCTCTACAAGAACAGCACAAGTCGCGTACAAATGGAAACAACCGGCCCGCCCATACAAATCAAACGCGGCGTGAGACAGGGCGATCCCATATCAACTAAGATATTCATCGCAGTACTCGAGTCAATTATTAGCAAGCTTAACTGGTCCAGACTGGGAATACCTATAGCAGATAGCTACCTCCACCACCTAAGGTTTGCTGACGACATAGTGCTTTTTTCAGAACGTTTTTCAGACTTAAAGTACATGGTACACACCTTACAAACAGCCAGCAGACAGACAGGACTCGAAATAAACTTTAATAAATCAAAAATTATGACTAACAGTTTACATTTGCCACTGAATATCGAAGGCATTAACATGGAATACGTTCAGAGTTATATATATCTCGGTAAACAAATTTCATTCGAAAGAAATAACAATGAAATAGAAGTTGACAGGAGAATCAAAATTACGTGGAATAAATTTTGGAGCCAAAAGGAAATACTAAAAAGCAAAATACCTGTTAAATTCAAAAAGAAGATCATGGACTCGTGCTTACTTCCATCGCTTACATACGCTGCGCAAACCTGGAAGTTTACTACCAGTATCAAAAATAAAATAAATACTTGCCAGAGAAGCATGGAACGAAGTATAACTAATATTAAAAAACTTCAAAAAATCAGACACAGCATTATTAGATCACAAACCAAAGTGATAGACGCACTTAGTTACGCAAAAAGACAAAAATGGAAATGGGCAGGACATGTCGCCAGAATGAAAGACAAGAGATGGACGAAAAAAGTAACGACATGGCCGGGGCCACTTGGAAAACGAACGCAGGGCAGACAGTACACTCGGTGGTCAGACGAAATAGTAAAAGTTGCAGGTACAAACTGGACGCAAAAAGCACAAGACAGGACCGACTGGCTTACTCTGGAGGAGGCCTTTACCTGAGAGGGGGTTCTTGCTTAGAAAATTATGTAGTTTTGAATATAAAATAAATGATTGTAAAATATTTAAAAACATATAATTATGCAGAATAACTAAAGTAACATGTTTAAATAGAATTAATATTTATTAAACGTGACTATAGAACTATATTATACTGACAAAATTAAATCAAAAACTACTAACAAGCATTGACATTGTAAAATACTGGCAAGAAATAAAAGGCTTTTTTATTTTTTATTTTATTTTATTTAATAATTTGAATGACAACGTACGTATGACACCAAAAGCTCGAACTAATGAGTATTTACTTAAATCGATATTATTATCGATCCTGTTAATACTTAATGGTTTTAGTGCACAATAATCTACCTTAAATTCGGTGATCCATAAGAAATTGATGCTATAAGTCCCCTTGACCCCAAACTTTCACTAAAACCGTACAAAACGTTACTAGAACATTATTTATTTTTAGTCCCTTTGACATTGGCCTGTGGCCAACATAATTAATAAAACAGTTATGTCTTTCAGAATATCATAGCGGCAAGCGTATCGCTTAGACCGAGGTAATATTTTATTATGCTTAAAATAATATTTATCAAAAAAAATTGCTAATCTCCGCGATGATGTTATCATATCAATCAAAGTGTTGATTAACAAACCTTTTCAGTTTTATTTCTGGTGAAAAATGGGACATTTCCTGCGGATGGACGAGGTTATTTTTGAATTATTTAATTTTGTTTCATTAGGGTTTGTGGTTAGTTATCAGCATCTTAATAACCTAAGCGGGTGTTGACAGATTAAATTCGTAGGCCAAGGGAACTTTTGGCGTTCCTAACGGTACCTATCTTGAATTAAACTTATTTAAGTTTAATAAACTTTTAATAGGTACTTAAATGAAATGTTAAAAAAAAAATTGTGGTGAGAAGGAAATTAAATAAACAATATGTATAATGCGATAAGTTGTGTAAAGATTTCGCGATTTTCGAAAAGTAACAAAATTTATGGAATAGACACAGAACCCACATTTTTTCGAAACCCATTTTTACACAAATTAAAAACCATTGATTAAACCATTTCTTAAACTTTTAAGATATTGGAACAGTCATAAAATCCCTTTCATTTTATAGAACACCACATAAAATACTTTTGTCTACATGTGAGTAATTCTATCTTAACTTGATTGATTTCGCGGAACCCTGGTGACTTTTCCACATAACCCTTAGGTTCGGCGGAAACCCACTTTAGGAATCGGTGGCTTAACCCATTTACAGTAAACCAAGACCTAAAATTTATCCTGCAGCAACATACCTTATAAAAGGCCTTTGAACGATTAGAAACCAATAAAAATAGCAGGGCATCTGTTCAACATATCAACTTGCGCCTCTCGGCCGTAACCCCTTGGCGAGGTATCCAAAAATATCCAGCACGCGACCATTTACAAGCCATAAACAAATCTTACGTGCTTCTGAAACGTTGCTGATAAAGTTAGAATATGGTTACGAAATACTAATTCCCTTCTAAGCATCGATGAATGCCTAGTTGAAAAAAACTTTATTACATTTAATGTCTCCTTATCTTGCAAGTTTTTTTATGACGAAAAGGCAAACGAAGTAACAGGCACGATAATAAGTGGGACCTGATATGAGACCCATTAAACATTTCAATTCTCAAGACTGCAAATGCGTTGCCAACCAAGATGAAATTTCACTAGTTGTCTTAGCCCCACAGCGGAATACAACAATGCTTAGCGACAGGTTAAACGATGAGGTGGTAGTAAACCTAATTAGAACTAACAAGAGGCCCTAATTTGAAAATCGAAGTTCGAAGTTATATTAGCTACGAACTTTTCTCTTGTTATTCGAGATTAGATTGGGTTTGATTTTTGCTGTTATGTTACAGGATGCTAGGTTTGCCAGAGACTTTAATTCTCGTAGAGATTGCGCTTATCTACTATGTATTGGGTACTTTATAGCTTTGAAAACTCCCCAATGTTTCATTAGCGAACTAATTAAAAAAAATCTAACCCTTTCTTCTTGTTGCAGCGATGCATATATCGGCGTGACACCGGGTTGACTTGACTCAATCCGCGAGATGTCGCAACCGCCGCCAGGGCACGGGCGCGCGCGGCCCCCGGGCCCCCCTTCCCCACTCCATTACCGCCCCCCCTCGCCATGGGCCCCCAGCCCACCCCCTCTAATCTCAGGCCCTCGCCACTCAACAGCTCTAGTCTCTCCACCACCAATGCAACCATCCCCCAAACCATTTAGGCCGTTGCATTCTCCTTTCAGACCTCATTCTCCTTCACCGAGTTCGCATTTCTCTATCTCTCCTTACCCCATGTCTCCCACCTTGGGTCAGAGTCCTGAGTACTATTTCTCATCTCCTTACGAACCGGTTCGGGAGTACGATTATGCGGGGGTGCCGTTGGAGCCGCCTCCGCCGCCGCGGCCGATGATATACGAAGAGGACGAGGAAAGAGGACCGTCTACAGCTGAGATCATCGCTAGCCAATCGCAAGAGGGCTACGTTGATGAGAAGTTAGCAGAGTATCAACTTACAATTCAGTTATTACAAGGTAAGTTTTAGATTTAAGATCAAAGTACACATAAAGAGTCAAGTCAAGATATAGTAATAAAAAATAATAAGTGCCTATTAAACCTGAATATTGCCAAATGTTTACCGAAAATACACGACTTTTTAAAACTAAAAACCAAACCATTCAAAATGAAATGCATTAATAATTCAATACATATTTAAGTATTTTTTCAAGCAAGAGAGAGAGAGGTATTATGTTTTTGATAAAATTACTTTGTATAAATAAACAATTAATAATATAGTTAGCTACTAATTCAGTAACATGAAAAGCTACATAGAAAGTAGAAAAGAAACGAACTCGTTTTTCCATTAAGCAAATTTACTGTATGTAGTTCAACTAACCTTATCGATTCCTTTGTAAAATCGATTATACAAGCTCGTAAAAAGTATCGACGGTCTTTTATGCGTTATAAGCACTGTAGTTAAACCGAAACGTTTCTAGAATTCATCGTAAATTACTTAGGCGCTTTTAACTATGATTCTGATTCAGTTTAAAGTTAAGTAGAATTTGATGATAATGATATTAAAATAAGCAAAGCAACAGTTGACAAAGTCTCTGATAGTCTTGAGTAAAAAAATGAAACGTTTTGATGCCATATTGATATTGGCAGTTTAGGTAAGAACGACGACGTTACACTTGACGTCGGTAATGTACCTATATGATAATAGGCAAAGAAGAACACCAAAACTGATGTGTATGTATGCGTATAATCAAAAAAGAATTTCATATATAAACTATACCTTGGTACAGCTATTAAAAAAACAAAAACCCGCCTTCAAAAATGCAAAAAATAACTTCTTTCTTACACGCAAAAAAGGCGCATAACTACATTAAGTCGTCGAGTTGCGGAAACCAGCCCGCTCTAACCTATAACTTATTTTAAAATGGTAGGTCAGTCCAACTGCATTCGGCTTTTGGTTTAAAATATTGTGGGACGCCGACTTCAGTTGGACTGACCTACCATTTTAAAAGAAGTTATTTTTTGCATTTTTGAAGGCGGGTTTTTGTTTTTTTTTACATTTATTTTATTTTATACTTTTTAGTAATTCTATTTATGCTGTTACATAGCTCCACTTCTAAATATGAATGAGAAACTATAAAACATTTCAAGCTCGCCGCAGACAACGCCGCGGGAATGTCATAGTCATATTTAAACCTAAATATGCTTCGTCATAGTCGCTCAACTACCTTAATCGAAATATCTTATCGCCACCCTTGAAATAGGTACCGTTAAGGAGTTCCGGTGGCCATCGGTGGTCTTCATCATCAGTTCCACTTCACCATATAGTACTTTTGAAAAGCAAATGCACGAGTTACAGTGAAAAATACCAAAATCGCTATAGGTGTGCCTATATATAATATTTGAGGAGTTCTCTCGATTTCTCCAAGATCCCATCATCAGATCCTGACATGTTGACAATGGGACCAACTAGAACGTATACCCATTCAAACAACGAAAAAATTTTTCAAACCGGTCCAGTGGTCTTCGAGTAATCGGGGAACATACATAAAAAAATATATATCCCGACGAATTGAGAACCTCCTTCTTTTTTGAAGTCGGTTAAAAAAGAGCCAAGTGAAGTATACGCTCAAAGAAGATGACTATGATGATATAGCATTAATAGCAAAACGTAGAAATAGTAAATTTAACTCAGTAGGGCCATAAATTGACGTGTTGACAGAGGATCTACTTCGCGTAGTTCTAGCTGACATAAACCATAGAGTTGCAAATTATTTTCTCGTCTGGCCACGTAAGATGATGATGTTACAAATAATAATGGATACACGTGGAGAGAAAATAAAGTAAGTTTCGTTCTTGTTCTCCAATTGACAAAAGTCATAAACAGAATAAGCATTGATGGATATAGTTTCCCGTGAATAATTTCCCAAAGGTCAGTAGTAAACTTTGCCGCCGTAAACTTTGTAATGATCACCCAAAGCACTTAAATTTATAGAGGAATGCCACAACATTTTACTAGCAACAGTATTCTTATAATATCAACCTAAAGTTTGTCGGAGACAATCAAAACATTGGCAACGGGACAAACTTTGTTGGAGCAACTAATTGGTTAGTCTAATGCGTTATTTCGAATGACAATTAAAAGGGTCATTAAATTTATTGCTGCAACAGTTTATCCAATCTGTATCAGATCATCAACATTATAGATTGATGATTTTGATTCAAAACGTTTTAAAAGATCATAATCAGTTCTATCTCTCAAATTTATTTTACAACAATGATTGTCTATAATAGATTTCTCTAATTTTTCATCTATTTGGAAATGTACATCACATATTTCTCGACAGGTTTATTAAGCATAATGATTAGTAGCAGGTTTTCTATCGAGGTTTTTTTCATATATTTTTTTAATGTCATTGATTCGAAGAAAATCACTGGCATTCAATAGCTCGCATGCTTTTAGCAATTCATTGACGGGTTGTTTTATGTCGTTTGTTACAATAAGCATATTGGTAATTTAAGTTAAAAGAATATAATTATAAAAATAATTAAGACATGGTAGAACTCTTAATCGAAAACGATCATGTCATATCAGCTGATTGACACGGCGTCTAGGCAGACGCCCCCAAATTTAACACTGTTGGCCGTCGCCCAACTAAACTAACTATATTCTTATTTGTTGACGTCTTCACCTAGTTCTGGCTGTTGGCTAGGCTGGCTAGCTTTAGCTACAACTATAAGCTATATGATTCCAAATGTATATGGGTCTCGTTCCCACTTACCATCAGCTGGCCAGTGCGCTCGTTTGTTTTCAAGCCATCTCTTTTCTTTTAATAGCATTTATTTCATGTTATTCTGTCGAGCTGGCAACGTCTGAAATAAACATTTAGGCGGAGCGTTGAAAAAGTCCGGAAAAAACCCGCTTTTTTCTAAACAACTCGTTTTTTTCGGATTTTTATGGAAAAATACAATAAAATTCTCTGCTCTTATTTTAATCTATATTCGGTCTTATTTGCACTTACAAAAGGGCGACATCGACGACATGGAGGCAGAAGCAATTGAAAAAGGTGGCGAGAGTGACAGTGATTGACTATGAATAAATATTCATTTGTTATTTTTCCTATAAAACCCGAAAAAAACGGAAAAATACGTAAATTTCAAAAACTCAAGGAAAAAACCATTAGTTTTTTGTTCAATTGTATGTATTTCTAGATGAATTTAGACTGTATCTTCAGTTAAGTTATAAAACATACTTCAAATTTCGATGATATTTATGTATTATAACGCATTTAAGCACTTCCAATTGTAAATGCGATAACCTTTTAGCAGTTTTGCGATTTAAAAACTTCAGTAAAAAACGATGGCATTCAGAAATGTTTTAAATGTTTATTTGACAGTTATTTTAAATCTTTCCAGCTGATGAAGAATTAAATAATTTTCAGGGAAACAATCCAAAACGTTGATAGCTGCTTCTAATACAATACCTAGCACTATATTACTTGACTTTGGATCAGTTTTCAGATGTAAAATACTTTATCAATCAGGTCTAAGAGATTCGAGCCCAACTTAATTTATGGATTTATGATTAGAATGATAATATTTCCCAAGAACCTTTTTCTTGAACTTTAAAGAAATAGTCAGCTCTATTACGTTTTGAAATTTTCTCATGGCGGTCCTTGAGGATAGCTATCCAGTAGATTCGTTTGGCTGACTTGATGTTTTTGAAAACCTGTTACTGATTTATTTACCCTAGGTGTACTTTTTCGAATCAAATCGGAGAAATACGTGAAAAGGGCCGAATCTTAAGTACCCGAAACCGACGTGCATGCATGACTCGATGTATGAATGTGGAAGAAGCGAAAGAGATTTGTCAGGATCGTAGCAGGTGGAAAGAAGTGGTCTCTGCCTACTCCTCTGGGAAACAGGCGTGATTTAATGTATGTATGTATGTTACTGTTTCCTTCTTTCTATAAAATAGTTTTGGCTCGCCAAAGCTTTGACTTACTTGATATTATAGCAATTTGGCCCAGTTTGAAACTAGACAGCGAGTCTTGAGTAAATCGGTCAGTTGGGATATGGTAGCGATTTAGGTCAAGCGCAGCGTAGGTCGCGCTATTTGCAGCGAATGGAGATACTGATCTAATTTTTTGGTGGAAAAATACTAAATTTGTAAGAATTTTTGGGAGCCAAAGTTCTAGCCCTGTACAAATGTTTATATGATTTAATTTTTAAACGGGCTTGTCGAATTGAGCTGGACCATAATTGAATTGGAAATTAAATCCTATGATAGTTGAGAAGAAGTGCCGCAAGAAACATTTATTTTTAAATGAATTCTTTTGAACATCATAATACTTCCCCTATTTATTATTTATTACTGACTTAACTTAATTTAACATTCCACTTTTTTTTAATCGTAGAAAGGAAATTTAGAACAATTTAAAACCCCCGATATAATGGGGCATCCCCTTCTTTAGGTACAAATCTGGGGAGTTATTATGTTACATAGCTATGCAGTTCAGTTTACGCTGAGAGAAAAGGACAGTGCTATATAACTGCAATAGCTCTATCCTTTACGCTTACCGTAAAATTAACTGCATAGCCATGTTTATAATTAGAAAATACTGATCCAAATTGGCCCAATACCGCGTGTGTATTCCATACGATTCTAAATTTTAACATACGATAGATTTAAGCAGTATTGAGAGGTACAGTAATAAATTTAAACAAATACTCTCAATAATTAAGCGTAATGATTTTTTTAAAGTTTTCCCGGCCAGCAATGTAATGCAAATATTGAGTTGACAATAACTTCGTCGATAAATCAATGAACACAAAGTGCTTACGTAGACGACTTGGTTATTTGAATACATTGCGTGCCAAATTAATTTCTATGAAAAAAATATGTTTTCTTTCGTTAACTTAATGTACCAATTTACGTTAATTAGGGTCTTATCTAACTGCCCTTAAAATATAGGATTGTATGGAATACACACGCTATATATCGATACCTTGCATACGAACTATATAGGTATCTTCAAATCCAATGTGAATGCTACTACAGTACCAGAAATACAACTATTTCGCAACAGGAAACTCGCTCAAGGTGCGCGATCTCACGTAACGTGCGTTGAACATACAACAAACCCACGGATACATTACTGTTTATTTTCGACAATTGGGTCATAGGTGATTCATTTCAGTTAGTCAGAGAAAGCCACAGGATTGAGCTAGAAACAACTCAGCTAAATTAAACAACCGGCGCCTAGAACAGGAATGCTGAAAACCAACAGTCGGAATGACAGACCGACTGTAGTAATGAGAGACACAGCGTTGCCGGTCTCGAAGAAATTTAATGATACCCTTTTTAAAAAGCCCCATATTGTAGCGTATTGGGAAAGTCTCAGCAGGAAGCTCATTCAAAATTCCTATAGTATGCGCTAGAAACGTTCTAGAAAACCGGCGCGTAGTTGAGCGCAGTGACTCAAGAAAATGGGCATGAACACCCTGCCGATATATGTATAACTATATATATGTATATGTATAACTTTCTGAATCCATCAAATAGCAGCGTTCCTCTTGGTCTCTCAGTGTAGTGGTGCGTAGAACCTAGTCAGGCTCCGTCCGGGTCTCGTCGCTACCACCATTCTTATTGCGCTAACCTACCGCAAGGCAGCAGTGTTCACATTGTCGTGTTCCGGTGTAGAGATAGGACAAACGGTAAAATAACCAGCATAGACGCATTCCATCTTTGTCCTCAGGGATGCAACGCATTTTCGGTCTTAGGATTGCAGTCTTGATTATAGTCTTGAGAATGCAAAGTCTATGGGTCACAGATCCTACTTACCATCAGGAGGACTGTGAACTATTTTGCCTGTCAACTGTTGGCCTTTAGTCATATAATCGTGTTAACGTGTTGTACCTATCTTGCCTAAGGTCACTAAGGTGACACAGTGTAACGTTGCATTTATTGCGTGGCAACTCTATAACTAGGGACTAACAACTTACTATCTAAGAATTGTGAATTATAATATAACTTAAGAACCTTTACTTGTGTAACGACCAGCCTTCCGCTGAGCTAAACATATTTTCTGGTAGAATAAGAATTATGTGCAAAGTTATGTTCACAATTTAATAACATCTTGTATAGAGCTGCATAGGAATAAAGACTGTGATATTTACTAACCTGTTTCATTAAGCACCTCATACGTCGTCCCAGTTAACTCCATCTCTTCATCTTATTCTACAAACATTCTGTTACGTTTTTCCGTCTCTTATTGAGAGTATATCTTTTGTCACGAGTTGTAACCTCCGGGCAGTTCGACCATGACAACAGTTTACGTCATCATCACTTCAGGCCGAAGCTGTCCACTGCTGAACATCGGCCTCCCCCTTTGATTTCCAGCGAGAACGATATAAACGGCCTGGGGTGTTATTCTCTCTGCATTGTCAATTAGGCAGCGGCTTCTGTCGTTAAGGTCGAATGTATAAGGCTGCAGAATTATGAATGTACGGTCTAAAATGTGTTTTGTGCGCTCTGACGCGACGGGACTACTTAAACTCGCCGGTGAGGCGCGTTAACTCGATCACTCGTTCGACCGACCGAGCACCGTTAAGAGAATAACACCCCTTCTTCCTCCGATTTCCTACACCTTATGCCACAGTTTATGAATACATATTGAAATTATTTTTGTGTTTGTTTTGCACCATCACATTTGCTATCTTATGAAAAATCGTATATCGTATTTCCACCACCATCATTTAGATGGTTAGCAGTCCACAACTGTGCGTTTCACTCGGAATTTCCTGCCTCGCACAACTAAACTGTGGAATGGTCTATCGCTTGCGCTATTCCCGGATCGATACGACCCTTTAAACCTTCAAAAAAAGAGCGTACTCTCATTTGAAAGGCCGGCAACGCACCTGCTACTCCTCTGGTGCTGCAGGTGTCTATGGGTGACGGTAATCGCTTACCATCAGGCGATCCGTCTGCTCGTTTGCCTCCTATATCATAAAAAAAATTAGTTCGGTCTAGTCTATATAGAGGCCTATCTTTACTTACGGCGGGTCGCCACTTTCCCGAATCTTTGAGGGAGGCGATGGCTGAGATACACATCATACTCGAGAACGGGTGCTGTTTGTGGGGTCCGGTCTGTTCACGTTTGCTAGGACTTGTTGTTCAGTTAATTATTCTAGTTATGGCTTTTGACGTAGAGACCTGGTGGAGGAATGTTTATTGACCTTAAATTTGTAATGTTTTTCCTTTGGTAGTTTTATTAATTGTTATTTATAACTTTATTTCCTTGTAATGTAACTTACTTTTAAGTTTTTTATGATTGAACAAATGACTTTCTGCTGGAGTTTATTGCGGCGCTTCTTCCCGCAACGAGGCCCTTGTCCGAACCGTTATAAAATTAGTTTGCGCACTGCAGTGCACCTAATTTCAGTAGTCTGGTTGGCACCGAATCCCCCTCCCCCCTAAAATACCCCTCCTGGCCCCTCGCCAAGTTTCCTGAAAAATCCATTGACCAAGAAAAAACATCTCAGTTAGCAAACTTTGATTCAATAGAGCCAAGGTCGCTTTTGCAATGACAAGATAGCCGTGAAGAATATTTCAAATAAAAATTCTTTATTTTGTATGCAACTATATGCTGCATTTGATACATTGGGTGTTACTGACCCCTGAAATAAGTAAAATACTGTGCATTTTTTAGCTTTTAATTTGTTTTGTGTACGAGCCAAGGTCACTCTATTTATTATTTGAGTCGCAATGTTTTCTTTTAAATGTTTATATGAGTGGTACTATTTTAAATAGTAACCGTTTTACAACAAAGACTTAGACAGTCGTGGAATTTATTATTTATTTATTTATTTATTTCAAAAACACTTAGGTGGTAGGTATACAAAAAATTTCGCCAAACTGGGGGTAGTTTGTTGGCGAAGAGTGCGCTCACAGTCAAGTTGAGCCATTTTTGTGTTATAACTACTTATACTAAGTAAATTAAGTAAGTACTAAGTTAAGTTACTAATCTACTTGGATCTAACTCCAAAAAATAATACATTGTTTAGTTAATATCAAGTTTTAGAATGTTAAACACAAGTTTCAGCCCGCGACTCCGTTCGCGTAGAATTCGTAATTTCGGCATCCCACGGGAACAGCGATTTATTTCTGGATTAAAGCTAGCCTATGTGCTATTCCAGGCTATAATATATCTCACTGCCAATTTTCATCCAGATAAGTTTAGTGGTTTTGGCGTGGTTGACTAACAAATATCCATCCAAACTTTCGCATTTATAATAGTAGGAAGATTGCATGTCTGGGGGCCTAGTCAAGATGCAACAATAAGTTAGCGACTTTCGAAAATTTACAAAAAATCTTTTTTTCGTTGGTAGTCAAATTTAATATTCATAATTTTACTTAGATATGACTTTTTAAAAGTGTGGTAACAAAAAACCAATTAACATCATCGAAATTACTTATGATCTAATCTCAATTATCTTATTTATAGTATCACACTGTTGGGACACCATAGGTATTTATAAATTTTTAACTTCTCCAATTCTTGCCGGCCTGTATTGAAACAGCCTGTCTTTTATTTTTGTAGTATTTTTTTGTTTCTTGCTTTTTAGTAATAAAAACTTTTTCGATCTTAAAATCAACGATAATCTTGTCAAACGACAGACAAGCATTTAATTCGTATATTAAACAAACAAACATTAAAACCTGCCACTCATAAACTCAGCTATTTAACCTGTCACATTGGACACAATTTAGCCATGAAACCAACAAGCCCACGAAAAACCCGAGACAAAATATTAAAATAAACAATCGTAAGGGAGAACGGATCTGCCTAAAATAACCACTTCCCGTAAGAGGTTGGAATTGTATACGGACGAAAATAAAGAAAGTTCACACGTGGGTGAGACGGAATTGATTGAGGAAGATGTTAAAGGTTAGGTTGGAACTCTACTTTTAGAAATAAAAAAGAAAGAAAGAAAAAAACGTTATCTACACTCATATCATAAGTCCTCTCTATTAAGCGTTCAAAACCAGTAGGCAATGACCAGCATTACCTGTGGTAGTAGGTGACAGCGATGACAGCTGTTAATTTTGGAAGATGTTCCAAATTTGGACCTTACAATATTCGGTAATGTAATTTCAAAATTACGTTACAGCTTTCATCGCTGTCACCTACTACCACAGGTAAGGTAATACTGGTAATTTGCCTTTCGTCTTTTAAACCCGTCTGAGAGTACTTATAATATGTGTGTAGATAAAGTATTGTACGAGACTCTGCGTAATTAGCATTACGCAACCGTCACGTAAACTACTATTATTCATGACAAAGGTCTAAACTGGCACTGCTGTAATGGCTGGTCGTCATTGGTCGAGGTTGTGTCAAACGCAAACTTGTAACCTTTAAATTATAATTTGTAGCTTTATAAAACAGGCCCCTGTTGTCACGAAATGGTTCCAGCGCTGGTCTTCCGTTGGAACCATCCAGTGTAACCACGGCAGATTAGAACACACATAGGACACACAAAGATAGATAAAGACAAACACTGACAAAGACATAGACAAAGTTATTCTATTAACAAAAACAACATGGAAATGCCGTGTTAACTTCTGAGAAGAGAGATGTAGAGCCAAATCAGATGCTTTTTTAATTTGACTTCCAATAAAATACCGATGGATACTTTCTTTTTAAATAATCAGTTATTTATATTTGGTAGCATATCCTATAAATATTACAAATGTGAAAATTAAATGTGACGATTAAAATGTTTGCTGATATTTCAATCATTTTTGAGGGGTTACCTATTAATGTTATTATTTTATTTTTCTGTTTTACTTCTTTGACGATCATAATATGAATTCTGTATAATTGACAGGTGTGTAACTTATATTATGACATAAATAAATCGAAATCTAAGAAGACAAAGTAAAAAGTTTGCCACCGTTGTGCTACCAAATGCCAATTGCATGAAAAATATAAATCTAGTTTGACTTAAATCTAGATTTAAGATTGACTTTCTAAATTTTGATAATGTTGAAGGCAGTAAAATTTATCACTGTATGTGCGTCCAGAGCGTTCCCTACCGTTTTCACTCAGTCTCGCTCACCATATCTAGGCTCTTTCGTAACTCTTCTTTCATCCATCCTTTCTAAATGACAAAACCATCTTGAGTTAACTGACAGTACCTTTTTCGATCTGTCACTACCAGGGCTTGAAATACCGGTATTTTTGAGAACCGGTACTGTGACCTTGATGGGAAACCTGTACTAGTCTAGGTACCGGTACCGTGGGTACCGGTACAACGCTAGGTACCGGTACTCGTTGTACCGGTATTTTGTAAGAAATACAGGTATTTTACCGGTACTATACCGGTACCAATAAGGCTCGAATACCGGTACAAATACCGGTATCCAGTAATAGTGGGTATAAGTACGAGGAATGGATAAAAAAGACAGAATAGTATAGGCATGGTACCTATGTTTCAAGGTTCAGGTTACTTGTCGATAGTCGACGGCTTGACGCACCCTAACATAATATTATTTCGATTAAAATTTTGACATTTAGATTTGTGTTTTAGATTATAAATAAGTAGGTATTGCCGAGTTTTTCAATGAACGGTGACGGTAAGTGTAATTACACATTTTAGTTTACTACCTATGTCTACTCCTTCAGTCATATATTATCATAATTTGTTAAGTAGGTTATGGAGCGTAACCACTGAAAAAAGACTGATATGTAAGATGATGTTAGTTGATGATGATGATGATGATGATGATGATGATGGTGGTGATGATGATGATGGTTGTGAAGATGAGGATGGTGATGAATATGGTGCTGATGATGGTGATGATGATGGTAATGATGAAGGAGGTGATCATCATCATCATCACCATCGTCACCATCGTCACAATCATCACCACCATCATCACCATCATCACCATCATCACCATCACCACCATCATCACCATCATCACCATCATCACCATCATCACCATCATCACCATCACCACCATCACCGCCATCACCGCCATCACCACCATCACCACCATCACCACCAACACCACTAACACCACCATCACCACCATCATCACCATCATCACCATCATCACCATCACCACCATCACCACCATCACCATCATCACCATCATCACCATCATCACCACCACCACCATCATCACCATCATCACCATAATCACCATCATCACCATCACCATCATCACCATCACCACCATGACCACCACCACCACCACCACCACCACCACCACCACCACCACCACCACCACCACTACCACCACCACCACTTTGCACTTTTGGTCAGTCTTTTTTAGTGATTTGGTACACCCGGACCTTCGGATTTAGATTCATTTTGACGCGGCGCTGCACAGGTCGTAGGACTAATGACACGATTGAAATTTGAAATTGTTCAAAAGCTGCAAGCCAAAGGCGCCGCCCGGCAACAACGCCGCGTTCGGTGTAGGTACATGGTGACAAGTCGACAACCAAAGCAGCGGCGCGAGCGTCGAGCCGCCGATGAGACTTGACCTTGTTGCACAAAACGGCAACGTCGCTGGAACCTTTATTAGGAACCGGTATTTTAAGGTACAAATACCGGTATTCGTATTTACCTGTTCTTTGGATTACCGGTATTTATATTTAACGGTTCTCTCGAACCTAAATGAAAAATACCTTTAAATACCGGTAAAGTACCGGTATTTTTGGAACCGGTTCCAAGCCCTGGTCACTACATCTTTCAATCCACATCGTTCTCGGATCTCGCTATTTCTAACTTCATCCATCATTCCAACTCCACACATAATAATCAAAAACTTCCTGGTTGTGTTGTGCATTGTGTCAGGAGCTTAGCATTGACTTCTTATTTGCCTACACTCCATTTACTTTAACGTAGTACTGGAAAAGTGCAGTTGCACGTGATTGGCTAATGAGAATCCGCTAAAGCCGCACTCACAATGGAGCAGGTAATCAGTCGGCTCTAACATCTGTACGTTGCGGACGCATTTGTTTCGCTTCTAGTAACTTATTTTTTATCGTTTACCTGTGACTTGGGTAGTGAATCCGGACGATGTCTCCTTCACCTTTTATTTTCAAATACCATTGTGGATGAGTCCTATGAAGATTATCGTTTGTTGCCGGCCATTTGGCTACCTGCTTCTATCTTTTGTCCTTGTCATTTGTATGAAACTGCGAGTGAGAGAAGCCTATACTAGGTCGTTAAAGTAAATGGAATATAGTATCTACTAAAACATTACAGCTAGAGGCTGTATTCTACTCGTTAAAACAATATTGCTTTTGGCATGTTATCGTGTTGTTTCGAACACGGCCTACTGTCAAGTAAATAAGAGTTATCATAACGTTTAACATTTATCTTTTCGCTGCAAGGGGTCCTAAATTAGTAATTTATGAACCGCATTCTTATTTAAATGATCAGTTTAAATATTAAACAAATTCTACAAATAACTAACTACTTCACCGCTGACGCAAGTCGGGGGCGGGTGACGTCCAGATTGAAATCAGCTGCATCACATGTGATAGCCGTCTAATAATTCAAGGGACGTGACCAGGTTGTGCAAGAGTGATGTGTCTGCGACTGGGTTGCGAATTTGATGATATTATTTCGATTTGTGGAAAAAGGGCCAAGTGCAAGTTAAGAATTTACATTCATTTGGAAAAAAAGAGAAATATAAAAATGTAAAATTAAATTATCCTTAACTACATATACATGTTTATGAAAATATCTTATAAATGACTTGAAAAACGTTAACCAATCTCTATAAAAATGTTCGTAGGTGTGACTTTCACTTGAGAGTTCGGCTGGACCGATTTGGCTATAGTTTTTAAAAGTTGGTGCATAGTTTGAATAAGGTTTTTAGGGAAATTGGAATACTTGCCAGGAATATAACTTTAAAATAAATAAAAGCCTGATTTAATGGCAACCCTTTCTTTCAGAACGGGGGTTATTAAAATTAAAATTCCAAACATTTATTGCATGTCACATTACATATTATTATGACATGGGCAGTTCATTAAACCAAACTATAGCAGTTATATAGCTATGTCCTTTTCTCTCAGCTTAAAGAAAACTGCATAGCTATGTCATAATTACCCTCTGGTATCTTTTAAACGGCCTAACTGATTTTCATGACACCTAGCTAGAACCATTCCCGTTAAATTTGCTTTCTTTAAAAAAAACGCTTTCAAATTAGCACATCACACATCCACAGACATACAAAGATACATAGACACACAGATACACACGTTTCACACTTCTAACACCCCTCTGTTCTTGACGGGGGTTAAAAAATAGGACAAGGACATTTGTCAAGTCAGCTAGTATTAGATAAAGTAGCTATTTTCCTAACTAGACGGGAGTGGGAGTAACCTAGAAGCCGTCTGAAACATGTAAAATAATATGTTAGCATTTGGCGTGCTAATGGAATCCATTTTGAAATGGAAACTTACCCGCGCAACACTTGCCTCGTTGTGCTGTATGACTCGCCCTGGATACAGAAAGGGATTTTGAATTTCACGTATTAACCCATACAAAATAAAACAAAACATTACACAGTCACAATTAATTACAAATATGTTAATTATTGTACACCATAATTATGATAAATTGTATTGATGTACACACAAATGTACTTAATACCAGAATAACATTTATACTTGATACCTACAGTCATGCAATAAATATATTTTAACTTAGATTTTGATTTAAAAAAAAATACGTTATAATACATTAAAATGCAGATGCACAGCTAGCATGGTAAAAGCTACATGTGGTGGTATGGAATAACTTGGCCTATTTTTACATGGCCTCAACAATCGCAAAATATAAATACAAGCGTTTTATTTCGTAATTTTGTAACGTTTCTAATTAAAAAAAATACATATTTTTATCCCTATTATTGGCTAATTGGAACTGCATTATTTCCATATAAAGTGGAAATTGCTTAAGGATATACGACAATTCGTATAATTACGTGTAATCGATAAGAAAAAAAATAATTAGGATTTCAAGTACGTAATACAATATTTTGGCATTATGGGAGCTCTTTTTAAAAAAACATTGAAAGATTCATATAGTTTTATTGAAGTATAAACATATAAATCCTAGAGCTGGTGCTTACCTCTCCCAAACGATTGGGCTAGCTATCCAGAGAGGTAATGCAGCCAGTGTCATGGGGACCATGCCGCGAGCGGACCTGCGGTTGTTCTTTTTATAGTGGTGATTATTATTTATATCTTTAATATTTGAGTAATTTAATTTTAATTTAAATATGTTTAGTTTTAATTTTTATTGTATTAATGTTGAATTCTGTAAATATTATGTTTAACAAGTTTTCATTTAAAAAAATTACATTCTCTCAAATAATTTAGCATTACGAATATGACATCATAATTATGCAGTGTACCCAAGCTTCCCTCTTCAACGCATAGTTTCATCTCTCTCTATCATTTAGCTGAAGCAAAGTGCGTTCCGTTATAGAATCGATTCTACGAAACCGTTCATTCATAGCTCAGATCGGGGTCAGCCGGGAATAGGCACTGTACGTAAGTCATAGATTTGCTATGAGATGACAAACATACTTTAAAACATGCCTGCCAATGTTATAATAACTATTTTATCCCTCCCGTTTGGAAAGTAAGGATTTCCAAATCTCATTAGCGGGCTGAAAAGGCATTTTAACCCCTAGGGCGAATAGTGATTTTGAATAAAAAATTGGTTAACCACTTCCATTTTTGACTCTTTTCTAGACCATGGAAGAATCTTATAGTCATTATGAAACAACTCGAACTTTTTTAAAACTTGTTTTGTAATTGTGTCAAAACACTCATAGTTTTTGTATGACAATACCTAAAGACAAATTTCGGGATAATAACATAGGTACAACGTTTTTGTTACTTTCCTCTCAGTGGAAATGAAAAGGAGAGTGTTTAACTCGAGTGAAAGTATAAATTTTTGGCACCCTTGACTATCGGCGCACACGCTGGTGTTCGTCCAGCGTAAATATCTCGGGATGCAATTGATCACTTTCATCCGTTGGTTAACAATCTAATATTAAATACATAAAAACCCGCGATATAATGGCTACCCAATCCTTTAGAGCGGACTTTCATGAAATTTAACAAAGAACCCTCCCGATTAGGGGAGGGGGGACCATCTCACACAAATTGCCCTAGTCCCAAACTAAGCTCTAGGCTTGTACTATGGGTACTAGACAATGACATAAATACTTATATAGAGATAATTAAATAAATAGAAAACATCCCAGACTCAGAAAAAAATACTCGTGCTCATCACACAAATATTTTCCCGTACCGGGAATTGAGCCCGGGACCACTACCTTCGTAGGCAGGATCACTACCAACTAGGCTAATATAAAATAGCATTCTTTAAAAAAAATAACGCGTCCTAATTGGTCCATCTGTTCGGAAGTTACGACGCCGCAGACAAACACACAGACGCACAGATACATGGATTTACGGATACACAGACACACACATTAAACTTAAAACACCTCTCTTTTGGTCGTGGTAAAAACCCCCAACATAATGGTGACCCCTACTTTCAGAGCTGATATCTCTTAAACGGCCGAACCGATTTTGATGAAGCTTAGCTAAAAACCATCCAGATTAAACTAGCATTCTTTTTAAAAAAAAACATCCAAATCGGTCCATTCGTTTGAGACCTACGATGCTAAAGAGAGATAATCAGATACACAGATACATAAAAACAAACAGATAATATGAAAAGGGACCTTATTGTCGATGGCGCTTCCGCGATTATTAACGATGCTCCGATATAAATACAACGTCGCGTGAAGCAGTGCGGCGTAAGCGCCATCGACAATAAGGTCCCTTTTAATAGATAATGCCACATATAAACACGCTAATTTAAACTAATAAAACCATTGTTTTTGATGTTATAAATAAAAATTATGGCACGCAGCAAACAGTGGCAGAGAAGATGAATTGCTCCTAAGTTTATGATCTATAAAAAAACTAAAACTCTTCCTCATGTACTGGTATATGTCAGCGTTTATTACTATTCCTGGCAACCCTAAATGTCCAACGGCACTAAAGTCACGAGCCGTTAAATGTTGCCATTAAATCAGCGAAAATGACAGTTGTAATAAATCATCGAGTGAGTAAGGTATTCTTATCAGGTTAGACAAGATTCTGCGAAATCAAGGATTCTGTGAATTTAGGAAAAACAATAGTTACCCATCATGCGTGGCCTCTATTTTTCTAGGTTAAACCATATTGATTTTGATATGCTATCGCATTGTCAACGTTACAATAGCTCTTATTTATTTGGCAGTAAAGGCGACAATACGATAACATCTCGAAAGTAATATGGTATTGCGAGAAGAATAGAGGGGCCTGTTGCAAAAGTGTGGCCCTGGGATAAGAAAGCCCCTTTTATACCAGTCCAAACTACAGTTTTAATTTTCCAATCTGTTTATTTCTTACATTTTGATATTTCTAACTACAGCCCTTATTATTTCAGTGTAAAGACATCAGAAAATTACCTACAGTTCTAATTACGAGGTTCTTAACATCTTTGTAGCAATTGGGTTTATTAATTTGGAGAAAAAGTCAACTGATAGTTTTGTAACATTTATTATTTATTAGTGAAATAAGAAGATTAACACTACGCTCATGAATACTCATAAGAAGATTTGTGAATGTTTTGTAGACACTCATTCAACGTATCAGTTCACAGAATTTTCGTTTCGTAGAAAGTTATTTTCTGCCAAACCCGTGTTGATTTTAGGTTATCTTGTGATGGTTACAAGTTTAACATAACCTAACCTACGTGAATGATATTTAAGGTAACCTGAAATAAACACAGATTCAGCAGAAAATAGCTTTCTATGAAAGTGATACGTTCTATGAAATGAGAGTAGGTGAAACAAAGAGACACCGATTCGCTGTCACCATAGCAACAAATCGTCGCCACAACGCCCAGCTCCCGCTTCCTATATGTCTGCATCTAGTAATATCTCCATAGCAATCCGTATTCGTCTAGTATTGAAGCAGGGCGAGCTATATTAAGCGGGCTATTATAGCGATGGTCGTGCGTGGGTTGGGATATTTCTACCAACGGCTGTTCGAACGTGTTACGGATTCTATGCCCTGCTGAAAAATTTACATATAAATCAGACTTAATATTCAGTTCTGGGCGTTGAATTTATGTTGTGGCGTCTATTACTATCCGTAAAATAGGCTGGTTTGGTTAAAGCCACAGTTACCTTTATTATTTAAATAATTTCGTCTTCAGAAGCTCAAATTCTAGTGTTAGGAATGTAGTAATACAAAATATAACTGAACGGGCACATTTATGTTGGTAACACAAGATTTTATGTTTAATTTTAATTACTGGCAACTTTCTCTTCCTCCCTTCTATGGGACAAGGTTTGTACTGTAAAGTACAAACCTTGTCCTTCTCATATAATAAATCTTATAAAAACGTTTATTGTGCTTTACTATAAAAATTCATGATTACCTAAGTGAGAACATTTAACCAATTTTAACCCTATTATTTAAACTTACGCTACACAAATATTTGTATTGAAAATTAATGTTACCAATATTATAAATGCGAAATTTTGCATGTTTGTCTCAATGGCCAGAACGGCTGAGCGTCTTTAGATGCAATTTGGCACAGATATAGACTATAGTCTAGAATAACCAATCGGCAACTTTTTTTTTTAACCTATGTTTAGGTGTAGTTTATTTTAACACTCCACATGGAAACTCATATTTCTGTCTCTAATGTTACCGTACTGAAAACTGTCTAAAACAGTGCATTGCAATACTCTGACACATCGTTGCGAGTTACTGCAAAATTTCTAACATCATTCCTGTCAGTCATCTGGCCGACCGCATTCTCCTGTCATTTTCAGTTTATTTTAGACACTCAGTCATCATTCAGAACAGGGACGTTGACCTAAGGTGACTTCAGTTTAGCCTAAACTTTGGAACTCCGTAAAATCGAAGGGAATATTCATAATTTTTTTGACAGCTTCAATAAAAGCTAATTCGTGTTACAAACAGTTGAGAAAGATTTTTTTTGAATAGTTTTTGATATATAAGCCAAGAAAGATTTGTTCCTATCTCTTTTAGTACCAATTTCACCATACGATGTTAAATTTAATCAACGTTAATCGCCTGTTAGTTCATAAATTTTGACAGCTGTTAGCGCTCTAATCGTCTGTTAAGTGGTTAACATCGTATGGTGAAATTGGTACTTAGCATAACAGAATTTAACATAGAGTTTATATGGCCGACTTGTTACATGACGTCACAGTGCATATCGGATCTCTCTGTCGAATCACTGTCTAATTAGCAGTTCAAAATACTTGTATCATCCGTAATTCTTGGCCGATTTAAATTTAAATTTAACTTTTCGTGATCTCTTTTCCGGTATTAAGTAGGTATCATATTTTTATGAGAAATGAGATCTAAAAAATCCATGCATATTCCTTATTTGCATTGCGTATTGATACTGCAAAGTACTCGAACTTTAGTTCAGGTTAATTGGTTCAGTCCAACATTCTTCACGTAAAGAATGTCATCCCAAAGCACCCAGGTATTTGAAGAATTCGACGCGGAAGCACGCAAATAGTTTGACGGCGCGCGCCGACGAGCGTATGGTATTTGGAGACAATCCTTTCTTTTTGGATGTTTTACCATGTGTTTATTGGCTCGCTTGTCTGTCTGATTGTCTGTTGTTGTTGTGAATTGCAATAGATTTTTAACTAACTTCTGGATGAGATTGAAGGCTTTTAATTTTAAACACAGCTCAGAATTAAATGCAATGTAATAATATGGTTTTCATCTCACTACCTCGGAAAGCCCTTTTTGTTTGTTTGATATCTAATGAGAAAATCGCTTTTTATCCGCATGTGAAGAAAGAGTTTTGACATTTAAAGGCAGCTTTAGTGATATTTGACAGCTAACACAGCGTAAAACGTAAAAACCGCTGAATTTTTAACATCACAATTAATGAATTGCATCGAGTAAAAAATACTAAATACAGTCTTACAACTTTATTTTAATTCATAAATATCAGCATTCAACATTAACCTTCATTCTTGTTGTAAAAACGGATAAAATGTTCTGACAGTCCAAGTAAGTCGATGTGCGAACAAAACGCATCCGAAATAATAAAAAAAAACTTAAGTCAAAACTTTTTAATTAAGCCGTCAACGCATAGAGGTAGTAAAGCAGTTTTCCTTCATCTTTGCGTCAACGTTAAATATTCGCAAGTTTTTCGAGTTTGTTTTGTTATTAAAAATGAGTGATTCGAGTGACCAAAAAACGTATTAAGCTTATGCGGAATTGAGCTTATTTTCCTCGCTGTAATGAGGTGAAATATGGTTTTAAAACATGATGCTTTGCTTTCATATAAAAGCTTCCAAATAGGTATTTCCGTTTGGAAGCTACTATGCTTCAGACAGACACAACCCTCTTTTTTGTCTGGAGTTATGAGGATTGTGAGAGGTACGCTTAAATAGCGTAGCAGTAAAAAAAACATACAAATTTAGCTCCGGGTGATAACGTTATCACCCGGCAGATGACATTCTCTGGGTCCGATTTCCACGATTTTTGAATATGTTTTAGTTATTATGAAAAAATAGTTTTGTAAGTTCCAGTTTTTTTGTATTATTTCTTAGACCTAGGTTTTTATAATATCTACAACTTCAAAAATCGTACTAGGTTCAATGGGAGAAAAACGTTATCGCATTTTGTAAGGAAATTTTGAGCTTTACAATCCTCTTAAAAACGCCAATGCCTTTAGCGCTCGCTCTCCTTACATTACATCCCAGAATAACAAACTACAATACAATACTTAAACTTACATGAATTAACCGGATTCCATTCAAAGTTTTCAAAATAACGTCAAAATTCTTTGCCCTATTTACAAATCGCAGACGCAGAAATACCGTTAGCTGTCCAGAAGTGAAAGGCAATAACAAAGTATGAAGTACATATGCGCATACTATCTTTTTGCTTTGGTTGCTAGAGTAATGGAATTACCTGTAACCTATATTTATAGGCATGCGCGAGAGAAGGTCGAGGTTGATCCTTTTATAGCGCGCCGGCGCCGTGATCTCATCTTTGTTCCTGCGCAAGCGCAATGCAGCCTAGATCTAGGGTGATATTGATATACAAGTTTAAGGGGCTACCATGGGCAGATGACCTTCGATCTGAAGCTCTAAACTTTCAGTTGTTGTTAAAGCCTATTTGCTATTAACACTGCTGTTCTAAACTAGCCACTGCTACTGCCATCTCAATTTTTCTTTTACAAGTCACAGATATCGAGATTGATGCTATCAAAGTTTGACATTTTTACTACTAGTTTTTTTGCCCTTATTACCATATTTTTCACGTTAGAAAAAAAACCTTCGTTGATTTATTAGATATACTTATTAATGAAAAATATTTAGATGTAGCTTCCATATCAATTGGCACCAAAATGAAAAAGTTATATCCATTTTGTGTTTTTATAGTCATGTTATTAAATTTAAAAAATAAGTGGGTTATTTTTAAATATGGATAACTATAATATATTTTCATAAATTTACATTCAGTTTTGACTGAGTTATAAGAACTTAACTTTCATCAAAAACGTCTGTTTGGCATGGTAGCCCCTTAATGTAAAGTTAGACTAAGTACCAATTCCACCAAACGATGTTAACCACTTAACAGACGACTAGAACGTTAACAGCTGTCAAAATGTATGAACTAACAGTCGATTAACATTGATTAAATTTAACATCATTCGGTCTAATTGTTAGTTACTCTGTCTCCTCTAATCGTCTGAAGTGGTTAACATCGTTTGATGAAATTGGTACTAAATATTAGAGTTTCGCTACAAATTATGTACATCAATGAAACTTTGCTTATAACTTTATCTTGGCACTAGAAATGAGGATCTGCCGAGTTCTACCAAAATTTAGGGGTCCTACCACCATCGGGGGGGTATGGGCAGGGGGAAAATTTTACTAGGCGAGTGGTTTTCCATATATTTTTTTGCGCTGAATCGAATGAGACCATTACTAAGGAAGAAATGAAAGGAAGGTACCCTTTTTGCACCCTTTGGTACGGAAACCTAAACATCAACAATTAACGTTGTATATTAAACTAGCTTTAATCGTAGGTAGGTAGGTTGTTTGTTTCCCTTGAGATGAAGTCAAGCGAGTAAAGTCACGTTCGATTAGTGAAACCCGATCGGGCAAGCAAATGAACTCATGCAGGATGTTTTCTGTAATGGGAAATCACTGCTTGTAATGTTCGTTCATAATAATCACAATAATCATTTGTACAGATGTAGTGAAATATCCTTTCACATCGTATTTTCTCGGAAATGTTCGTATTTGTCATGCTACTTCAGTCTGACTCAGTACCCATCAAGACAACGTGGGGGAACGTCGCATCGCGAGAGTGATAATCGATATAGAGTGGTTAATACCAGTTACCAATTTTTTTGTTTGTTTTCAGTTCTTATTAATAGTCATGCCGAAAGCATTAAGACATGGGAAACGTTTATATCGACAAGCCTGTGAAATTATTTTCAACAATTAATTATATTTCTTCTTGTTTACCTACACCTATTCTCTATATAATTTGATTGTGGTGGTTTAAACATCTCAGTATTATATACTTCAAACTCGTGGTTTGACATTTGACACTGATAACTAAAGTACTCTATTTATTTAATACAAACATGTCACTTAATAATTCAATAATTCATAGACACGTCGGCATCATTCGGAAGTAGACGCGAGTTCCGAGTTTTCACGAAGTGAAAGGATTATTCACTAGATCTGTAGATGGCTGACAGGGCGTGTTGAATCGCAGTTCAACGGGTTCCCAAATGTTCACATAATTTTTCAACCTCGATTATCGAAAGTCCGAAAATGTTTCTGATTAAATTTTACACCATGAGAATCTCTTTTACTAAAGAACGAGACTCCAAAAAATTCAAATTTAGTATGTACGAGTAAGTAAACATAACTGTCTCTTTTACTAGGTACTTTAATATATTTTCTAAACATAAAGAACTCTAACTTGCACTATCGTTTATGTTTATAAACTTGAACATCATACTTAAATATTAATTTAATGGAATGAAGTTATGTTGTTGACCGTCAAACTATTTCTCGGGGTAGAAGCGACTCTAATAGGCTAGGTTAGAAGGCTGAGGCTAGTTTTCGATATAACGTAATTTTTGTAAATAAAGCATCCGTCTCTCTCGTACTTATTTACGTGTCAGAAGGTGACGGATGCCTTATCTAAACTTTGTCACGCGATAAACTCAGCCATATTTGGACCCCAGAACACCCTTTTGCTTTAAACGAGTACCTTTTATATAATGATTAATATTTTTGGTAAAAACAGCGTTATGTGTAAAAAGATAATCTAAGTAACACCATTATGAACCAATACTTTTTTTATATAAACACTCTCTTACGAATTTCGATAGTAGAAGTAGAAAAAAAGACAGAAGTTAAAAAATCAGAAGAGAGATGTATCGGACTACAACTCGGCAGTAGGGGAAAATTTCGGGCAAATAACTTTATGTGAGCCAATATCCCAAATCCCAAATTTTCATAATTCATAAAAGTCTTTTGGAACTGGAGGAACCCTGTCGAATAACGTTAATCATTCATTTAAGCGTAACTTCTGTCATGTGGTTTGACGCTGTCATTATGACAGGGTTAGTGGCATAACAATTAAAGTCCTTGACTGTACACGGATATAAAGATACACACGCAAAACTAATAACATTCCTCTTTTTTTGTCGGGGGTTAACAATCTTCGCATCGCGAGAGTGATAATCGATATACAGTGGTTAATACCAGAGTATTTTTTTGTTAAATAAGTATAAGTTTGTTTTCAGTTATTTTTAATAGTCATGCCGAAAGCATTAAGACCTGGGAAACTTTAAGATCGACAAGCCTGTGAAATTATTTTCAACATTTATTTATATTTCTTCTTGTTTACCTACACCTAATTTCTATATATTTGATCGTGGTGGTTTTAACATCTCGGTGTGTTATACTTCAAACTCGTGGTTTGACATTTGGCACTGATAACTAAAGTACGCTATTTATTTAATTCAAACGGGTCTATATCGACTCCCATAACATTAATCTTTCGATTTGTTTTATCCATACCGTTGTTTTTCATAATCGTTGCTCGTCATTTTGTCTTTGGTCATAATTTCAATAGTCATAATTTCCTTAACCCCTTTTTCATTAGTCATAACTATCGAATGCCATACCGTTATTGGTCATAACATTCAATGTGCTGATTGTATTGAATGGTAGAATTTCAAAAGGAATATTATTATTTTAAATAACGCTTACAATATTGAAAATGTTCTGTCACAAGGTCACTGTAAGGGATCACAGTTCTAACCTAACCTAACCTACTTTTCTGACAGGTATTATTATTTTTGTAAGCCGGTGATTTGTTTATGTAAATATGACCTACAATATTTATGAAAAATACACGGTATGCCTTTTGATAGTATGCTGATCAATTTTATGACTTTTGTCTTGCATGATATGTAACATTATAGTACTTAATCATTATATCTATTTCGGGTTATACCTAACGACGATTATGACTATTGATTATTATGACTAAAAATAATATGGATAACAATTTCTGACTTTCGAAAATCGAAACAATAAAATTATGGGAGTCGAAGGGCACCCAATTCAAACATGTCACTTAATAATTCAATAATTAATAGACACGTCGGCATCATTCGGAAGTAGACGTGAGTTCCGAGTTTTCACGATGTGAAAGGATTATTCACTAGATCTGTACTGACCGTTTGTTGCATTTGTTGCAACTACAAGGCACGCTTCTTGACCATGTAACCTTGCATAGCCAGGCTATAAATAGAAGTGTCTCGAGCCTATATCTTCACGCCTACGCGGCCTGGCAGGAATAAGAGCTAGCCAACCGGTCGGACGGCGTAATCCAAGAGCCATTGTGTGGGTCCGGTCAGATTGCATGGCTGGAGAGACTAGGTTCTAGGATGTATAAAATATGTATGAAACTTGCTGCCTTTTTTTATTGGATGAAGAAGGCAAACGAGCACGCAGGCCACCGAGCAGGTGGTGCACTTTAAAGTCAGTATAGGTACGTTTTCAATCTTCGGGTTAAATAATTTTTAGTATCTCAAAAGAAAATTACATTTCACTTTATGAGGCTTAATAACAACATGCATTAATTTATTGCACCAGTGAGCGTTAATATAATAACGATAACGTACATCTCTTGCCAGGACAATCTGTAATGCGTAATGAAAAAATTCAACCCGTTATCTATTACGACCCAATAGATACAGAAAAGCAAGTATTTGTTTCTGAGTCTTGAATGTTTTCTTTGTATGTATTTTACTCTATATATGTATTTACTAGCTTCTGCCCGCGACTTTGATTTTGATTATCGTTATTCCCTCGGGAAATTTTAAATTTTCCGGGATAAAATGTAGCCTATGTGTTAATCCAGGGTATAAGCTATCTCCATTTCAAATTTCATCTAAATCCGTCCAGTCGTGGCAGCGTGAAGGAGTAACAAACTAACTCACCTACACTCACAAACTTTCGCATTTATAATATTAGTACGATATCGTTGTCTAGTACCCATAGTACAAGCCTAGAACTTAGTTTGGGACTAGGTCAATTTGTGTGAGATTGTCCCCTGATATTTATTTATTATTTATTTATCTATCTTTAAAGTTAGGCTCCCTTCGGGTACGGTACCCTAAAAACCTACCAAGTGAGTGTCGGAGTCCCGTACGAAGGGTTTCGTACCATTTTCTATAAAAAATCACGTTTGTTGTATGCGTGCCCACCTTAAATATTTATTTTATTTTAATTTAATTATTTATTTTAAAGTGAATATACAACGATATCGAACGAAATAAAAAATGACAAAAAAATCACGATTGTTGTATGGGAGCCCCCCTTAAATATTAATTATAATCTTTTTTTAGTATTTGTTGTATAGCGGCAACTGAAATAATTATATCATCTGTGAAAATTTCAATTGTCTAGCTATCAAGGTTCATGAGATACAGCCTGGTGACAGACAGACAGACGGACAGTGGAGTCTTAGTAATAGGGTCCCGTTTTTACCCTTTGGGTACTGAACCCTAAAAACAAACATTAAGCTAAATAAAAGCTTGTTCATCATCATCATCATGATGTCAGCCGAAAGACGTCCACTGCTGGACATAGGCCTCCCCCAAGGCTCTCCACTCAGACCGATCTTGTGCTTTTCGCATCCACCGCGTTCCCGCGATCTTTACAAGGTCGTCACTCCATCTTGTTGGAGGCCTACCTACAGTTAAGTGGCAGTGGGCGGGGCACATTGCTCGCAGGACTGATGGCCGATGGGGTCAGAAGGTTCTTGAGTGGCGTCCGCGGACCGGGAAAAGCTTGTTAGTAAATATTATTTCCTTCCCTTGAAAAAATAACAATTTAAACTCAAGTGCCAGACAACTACTTAACTTGTTTATTCTCGCTTTAAGACAATGAAAGATCAAGTTTCAGCGAGCAGCCGTTCAGTAATTGAGATGAAAGACATGTCTGACATCTTGTTTGTTTGTATGTCTGTCCGCAGCACGTAAGAGGTTTCAGAGTATCAGGATGAAAGGTTATTTAGTCTAATGTGAAAATAATTAAAACTCGATGGTTGAAAAATGGATTTTATTTTAAAAACTAGGTTTCGCCTGCGACTGCGTCCCCGCAGAAATCGTGTCATTTTTACCCGACTAGGGCGAAGCAAAAAGGAAGGTTATATGATTTTGACCGGGTTCATATGTTCCGTCATAACTTCTAAATTACTTATCATAATTTGACAAATGAGGTATCGTTGGAAGCATCTTGATTGTCCGCCAATTATAGGCCCTAGTCACCTATGACGTCAAAAAAAAAATGGCGCCCTTTAGAGGACATGAACACATGGAGTAAATTAAAATGTTTGTCTAATTGGTGACGCGTTAGGTATCAAATGAAATTAATCTTACGTGATAACTCACATCTTGTTGGAGGCCTACCTACAAGATGGAGTGACGACCTAGTAAAGATCGCGGGAACGCGGTGGATGCGAAAAGTACAAGACCGGTCTGAGTGGAGAGCCTTGGGGGAGGCCTATGTCCAGCAGTGGACGTCTTTCGGCTGACATGATGATGATGATGATGATAAATCCCAGAAAAAATGGGACACTGTAAGTTCGTTCTAATTTACGTACGGTCGACCTTAAAAGTCTGCTCACTTTTGTACTTTGTCGCTGTAACGCCTTTGACAGATAAGTGCAGCAGTTCAAACATAACGTTAAAGTGACAAAGTACTATAGAGTGTAGCTTCTTATAAGGCATATAAACAAGTTGAAGCTTTTTTATTGCTTGCATTAGTAAGGACCTCCTTAACGTATGAGGTATTTTAACCTCTCCCAACCTTAGGTAAACCCTTATACAGTTAATTGAATTTTATTAGCTAAACCACAACATAGTTTAGCATACATTAGTTCAGACTAAATTCTAAACGTGTTCGTATGAGGCGCACCTATACTGCTTACATTACAACTAAAAATATAATAACTCGTAGAAAAAAAATTCATGTATAAATCTTAATACGTGACAACAGAACTTGAAATAAAATGAATTGAATTTTCACTTACTTCTTTTTAACTTTGAACGAGTGTTCCCGCTTCTGTGTTATAAGGACGTAACTGCAATTGTGTCTTTAAAGTAGATTCAACTTTTCTTGTTTTAAATAAAGTTGCAAATATGATAGACATTTCAAATTAGATGCAATTTTATTTCTAAAAGAGTAAGAACATGCTCTGCATTACCATAAGGCTTGAGATAAAAGACCTATATAGTTTTAAAATCATTTAACTACACTCTTAAGTTGTTAACGGTAAGGTTTAGAATGTTTGGTTTTACGTGCATATGAGGTTGGTTTTAAAGTTCAATGACCTGAGACTTGGTCGGTTGCAATTTTTATACCTATCGATAAAACTTACGTACCTATATGTAAGTATAAGATTAGCTTCTGAGAGTTAAATGAACGATAAAAGTAATCTTACTGTTTTGCTTGGTGTTGGTATTTAAAAAAAAACTTTTTAGTTTGGTTTGCGAATTCGTTTTAAAACCAATTCAAAACAGGTTTCTTGAATTTTATCTTTGAGGTTTCTATTTTTTTTGACGGGTTTCTATGATTTTATCGTAACTCCTTTCAACGAACGTATCACAACGCAAAATTTGCATTTTATCGAAAGAAAAAAAGTAAAACACAGCCTATGTTACTCAGGGTTAATGTAGCATCCTAATGGTGAAAGAACTTTTGAAATCGGTCCAGTAGTTTTTGAGTTTATTTGATAAGAACATACAAAAATACAAATCTTTCCTCTTTATAATATTATATTATAGTAATAGTATAGAAGATATTCCTCGCCGCATAGTTACTTGTTTTTGGTACAACCAAACCTAACCTCGTAATTAATATTTAAGATATTCTGAAAACATCATGGCTTCAGCAGAACAGCGTTCGATGAAATTAAATTCGTTGAAATGATACAATGGGATACCATTTTTTGACATATGTTCGGCCAAGAAAGTGGTCTACTAGTTTTGACATAAGTTTGTGTGAGATCTAATTATCGCTAAAGTTGACACTTGTCACTGTCATAATATTATTGCAAGAGAAAATCGAACTTGTATCGGACTTGACAGAAGCGCGTGGAGCTAATCCCATGTGCTTCTGTTTAGTCCATTAGAGAAAATACTCTTTTACCGAACAATTGTGTTCGCGTGTGATATCCATGGACTTATTTCTCTAATAAGTCCATGGGAGTGTCTATAAATAACTTGACATTGGCGAAATACACCTTAACAGGAGTGAAAGCCATTAAATAAAATTAGAATTAGAATTAGAACTTGAATCATGACGTGAAAATGTACTTCACCCGTAGGGTGGTAGACCACCTTTTTGTCCGAGTGTAAGTAGGTACATTAGAGATATCAGTCTCGAATTGACCCCAATGTGTCCAATGTGTTCTCAGAGTATTGAGTCAGAGGACCGTTGTCTGCATGCTGAAGTGATGATCGGTCGGTCAAGGCAAAACGACTTTCTAGTTTATTCTAAGCTCATGTTTAGATCTTCATATATAGTGGTGGCTACATAATTAGGACACTTATAAATAAGACTTAGTGGCATTCCATCTTATTCCTCAGGGTTGGCAACGCATTTGCGGTCTCAGGATAGGATTGCAGTCTTAAGATTAGTCTTGAGAGTGCAATTGTGTATGGGTCACAGATCCCACTTACCATTAGGTGGCCTGAATGCTCATTCGCTTTCTTTAAGCCATAAACATAATTTGACAACGAAGTACATACATACATAAACTCACGCGTTCAATCCCAGAGTGGGGTAGGCAGTACAGGATTACCAACAACTCTAAAAACTTGTTTATAATTCTGTAACCATATTTAGCACAATAAGGCTAAGATGTTTACCAGTGTATTAGTGACGGGTTGCAAGCCCATCGTCTAACAGTACTACAGGCCTTTATTTTCTTAGTCGCCTCTTACGACATCCACGGGAAGACATGGAGTGGCACTGTTCTAACCAGGCAACCATACGTCAAAAAGGTACTTGACTAAAATTGCTGGTATATAAAGTGTTGAGGCGTTCATACAAAATAATTTAATGTTTCCTTTTTTTATTTTTGTATTACATCTTTGTCGGCTTAATTTAATTGTTAAATTACAGCTTTGTAGCACCAATACAGTCTAAGTAAAACCGCGGACAGACGGACAGACGAACATGCCGAAACCATAAGAGTTCTTAGTTTGACATTGGAACTCTAAAAACGTCATCCAGTTGTTCCATGATTTTAAATATAAAAAAATAACATCAAAGGGCAATTTAGCATCTACGATGACAATTTATCAACAAGTTTTAGAGATGTTTGTAATTCTGTAGCTCTGCCTACCCCACTCTGGGAACGAAGGCGTGAGATTATGTATGTATGTAATATTACATTGTTGATAATTCTATAACCACAATTTGCACAATTAGGCTAAGATGTTTACCAGCGTATTAGTGACAGGTTGCAAGCCCATCGCCTAACAGTACTACAAGCCTTTATTCCCTTAGTCGTCTCTTACGACATCCACGGGAAGACATGGAGTGGCACTATTCTAACTCGATGGCATCAGAGTTGATCCCAGATGACAATATTGACAATCCAAATTCTCAGATCTAATGAAAACCCGTTCATTTACTTAGTACTAAACGCTTGCAACTCTATCCGCGTAGAAATGGTTAATCATGGTCGATGAGGCGATTTCGATGCATTGGCTTTTGCATTGACGACGCAGTTAGCCATTCCCGGTCCGGCCGAATATTTGTGTGATGAGCACGAGTATTTGTTTCTGAGTCTTGTCGTTTTCTTAGTCTACAAGTATGTATTTCTCTATATAAGTGTTTTTATCGTTGCCTAGTACCCATAGTACAGTCACAACACGGGAATGTTAAGCCAAACTTTTCAAATTTGTTTTCGCCAAAAAAACTGGCCTGTAAGTCAAATCATGATATCAATACCTTGCACGATATAATTTGTTTTTGATAGTATATTACAAGCCATTAAAACAATTCCCGGTAAGTGTAATTTGATCGGCTGAGAATTAGGAAGGGTCCGAATTGGGTCACAGTCTGATGCGCGCTGCGCAGTGCCCTAAATTAGGAGTCAAGGGCGGAAGGGCTCTGGCCCCATTCAAGTGAGATGACAGATATAGTGTGGAACAGGTTAGAATAGGATGGAGGGGTCAGCTGATTGTTGCTCGCGGATATTTTTGGCAGTTGCAACATCTGTTGCATGTGGTGCGTTGTTTGTGGTGATAGGACCTTGTGCAGGGTCCGTCCGGATTGCTACCGCCATCTTATTCTTTAACTTGTTTAACAGCTGACATCCACTGTTGTGTTCCGGTGTGGGGATAAGATAACCGGCGATATTACTAGCATAGAGGCATTCCATTTTTAGTTCTCAGAATTAGCAACAGTTTTGCGGTCTTGAGAATGTACTTAGTCTTGTTGCTAATGTGAATGCGTCGCAGCTCCCACTTACCATCATCCTAATCGGTAAAACCATATTGTTTTAAAAGATAAAAGATGTTTATTCAGTAAATAGGTCGCACGAGCACTTTTGCACGTCAAAAACCTACCAGTGTTTCGCAAGTGGCCACTGCTGAGAAGAAACGTCGCAAGAAACTCAACAGTCAGTCGTTTACTTAACAGTCAGTCGTCAGTTGTTTTGTCAAAGTTATGATAGCTCTTATTTACTAGACAGTTCTTTAAAACAATAGTTAAGGTAAAATTTCCAAGGCCCTTGTTTCGTCGATACTAATTTCATAGAACATATTCGCAGAATTTTTATTTCGTCGACGCTCCTCTCTAGGCGCAGGAGTTTAGATTTTGTGATAGTCGCAAGTCTGACCCAACCTTATCTACGTTATTATATTATTATTAATATTTAAGATAACCTGAAAACAATAATGATTCAGCAGAATATAGCTTTCGATGAAGTTAAATTCGGTAAAATAATACATTTGATGAAATTACTTTCGGTAAAACAGGGACACTCATTTCAATAGCAATATGGTACTCAGTAATTTAGAGCTTCGTTATTCGAATGGGCCAAATTTTGTGTCTACTTGTGGGTTATTATGACCTAACAGTGCAGTTCAGTTTACGCTGAGAGAAAAGGGCAGAGCTATATAACTGCAATAGCTCTGTCCTTTACGCTCACCGTGAAATGAGCTGCCTAGCCATGTCATAACCCCCTGATAGATGATGATGATGGAATCCACGATAAAGTCAGAGTCGCAATAATGCTTTTAATAGTGTGTGCCAAAATGTATGATTTATGGCCCTATATTATATTTTGAGACATTAACCGGAATTTAATATGTAGGTGGATTTTTATGTATTGTCAGTGAATAGTGAATGACTTACGAGACAGACAAGTCTTATAAAAGAAGACTTTAGATCATTAATAGAACAGTTTCAGGTAGGTAATGACTTTTATAATGATATGATAAAGTGATGTTTTAAGGCATTAAAGTAAAAATAACATAATATACGCTGTGGTTAGAGATTTTGAGTAACGGTGGTATAGCTATACAATGTTTTGTCCTTATGTCACTGTGAAATTTGAATTTGACAGATAAGGACAAAAAATTGTATAGCTATACCACCGTTACTCAACGTTTAGTAGTAAGGGGGTTTGATTATAATTTTTACACAGTGTAAATTTTATTTCATCTATAGCCAATTTCTGTTGATATCTTATTGTTTTTAGGTTATTTTAAGCATGGGTTACATATGCTAGGTTAGACCTATAATCACCACTTTTGCACGTGTAAAAGCTGTCGATGAAATTAAAATTCGGCGAGGTAAAACGTTTTATGAAATGAGTTTCGTTGATTCAAGGGTCAACCGAGAAATTGCAGCGTTTGTATTCAAAGATTAACTTAAAATTTCTCGGTGTTTTTCTAAAACAAAGGAACATCAAGTTTCGTGACTTGAATCGAATCAGCGGAGCACCCAGAAAGCAATTCAGGTCAACAGACTTCGTAAATTACGTACCTACCTATGTGGGTAACTGATACTGTAGCGAACGAAGCCAACATTTCATTTCGTAATCCAATTTTGATGAAATTCTGAAATATAGATCAATAAGGGTTTTCAAATTCCATATTACTAGTAGGTAAACATAGTAAAGTTTAACATGAGTCATCGTCCCGTTTGAAAAACCCCAAATTACGCGTAGTAAGTTACGGCTTCGTCACAAAATAAAGGTTACCTATCTGAAACACTAAAAAAACGTTTGCCAGCTGTTTCATTTGCCATAATTTTCATTTGTCCGAAAGACATTTTTCTCTGAAACCGTTTAACTTTCCTGAATTGTTATAAAATAAACCTAACCTAACCTACAGGTTCTGTAAGTATATCTCATTAAACATTTTGGAAAGTTATTGGGTTCAGAATAAAATTAAAATTATGGGAAATGAAAATTATGGCAAATGAAACAGCTGGCAAACGTTTTTAGTGTTTGCGATAGGTTACCCAAAATAAACCCATTTTTAATCCCCGGCGTCAAAAGAGGGGTGTTATAAATTATACCGCAATATTTTGTATGTGTGTCTGTCTGTGGCACCGTAGCTCTTAAACAGGTGAACCGATTTGGACCCAGTTTTATTTTTTATTTTAAGCAGTTTTTCTAGAGATAGTTGTTAGCTCGGTTTCATGAAAATCGGTTGGGCCGTTTACGAGATATCAGTCCTGAAAGAAAGGGTCGCCATTATAGCACAGGTTTTTTTATTTATCTATTTGTTATTCATGTATTATAATATTTATAATTTAAATGATTCAGGCTTCAGCGGTAATAAATCACTAGCTTCTACCTGCGACTTCATCCACGAAGATTCCAATTATCGTTATTCGTGAGATGAAAATTAGCCTATGTGATAATCCAGGGTATAAGCTATCTCCATTTCAAATTTTATCTAAATCTGTCCAGCAGTTGCAGCGTGAAGGAGTAACACAAACTCACACACAACCTTTCGCATTTATAATTTCAGTTTATTCGTTTCTTTATTAATATAGATATAAATTCACATATAACCACAGTTTTTACGAAAAAAACACAAACATAACATCAGCATAATGTAAGACGCATTTCTCCACCCTATATCGGTTTCTTATGTCAGCCTGAGTCACCCAGCGATACCATCTTCGTGACCAGAGACCATAAAACCTGATACCATAACGCAAAATGAACAAAGGAGGGGTGAGGGGTGCTCAATATCCGATGATTATGTAGGTCAACTCAACTCGAATGTAAATTTAATCTTTAGTTGTATTAGTAACCCGCGACGCTCTTCGTAAAAGGATTTTGGTAAAAGTTTTGACATTTGTAAACGTCACATTTTTTTGCGTCGAGCGGCCATTCATAATTCACATATTATGACATCGCTCGGTTGAAACCCAGTTGATCGGAAGATTACAATTTGATCGATTTCGGGTCCAAAAAGAGCTCTATTCTGTTATTTTACTTCAAAATAGTTAAAACCGTATTCGAGAAAGCAATGAGTTTACTTAAACTCTGGAATAAGTACGATGTAGGTAAAGATAAGATAAGATAAGATTTCTTTATTTGTAATAATCATACATAGTCAGTTTTACATTAATATAGGCATAATAATATCAGATTCAATAGCATATAAACTAGTTCTCAGTATAATTTTAATTGCATTATGAATTACGACATTGGATTAATTGATTAAGTTACAATTGTGAATGATAATTATTAAGTTATTATGTTTAGGTACTTAGATTATTCGACATATTTACTCAACCGCCAAAGAACTCTGTGATAGAGTAGAAGGCTTTTTGGCAGCAAAATGCCTTTAATTTACATTTAAAAATGCGGTCAGTTTTTGAGGCCTTGATCGACTCAGGTAAATGGTTATATATGCGGGCACCTACTTTGGAGAGAGACTTTCCCGTTTTCTTTAGTCAGTGTGCGGGGACGGCCAGTCCTGGTTTCCTCCTCGCAGAGTAGCTTCTACTGGGCGGAAACTCATCAGGATTGCCCCTTACATATTTGCCAACCTCAAAAATGTAAAGAGAGGGCACTGTCATGATGCCCAGTTTGATAAAGAGCTGCTTTGCCGGCTCATCGCGGGGGACGCGGAAAATTAGGCGTATGACCTTCTTTTGCAGAATGAACGGCCGGTAGTACGTGTATCTATGAAGGGGTTGATGAATGTAGAGGAAGCGAGAGTTGTATGTTTAGACGCCCCTGGCGTTCCATAGTCTCTGCCTACCCCATTCGGAGACAGGTGTGAAGGTATGATACTGATCATGATGATGATGATGATGATGATGATGATGATGATGATGATGCTGATGATGCTGATGATGATGATGATGATGATGATGATGATGATGATGATGATGATGATGATGATGATGATGATGATGATGATGATGCTGATGATGATGATGATGATGATGATGATGATGATGATGATGATGATGATGATGATGATGATGATGATGCTGATGATGCTGATGATGCTGATGATGATGATGATGATGATGATGATGATGATGATGATGGTGATGATGATGATGATGATGATGATGATGATGATGATGTCGCTGAGGGTAATTTTTAGAGTTTTAGTTTATTTTTATATTCTAGTTTTAGTTTTATTTTAGCTTTGTGTATTAATTATTAATATTTTTTACAATTGTACAACAAAAATTTTTTAAAACCAAAGAGCATTATTTTCTAAATCAAAGCATTTAAGTAATAAAACATCTGTATATTAAAACATGTTGTGAAACTTATTAATGCGATAAAAACTAAAAAAAACGGAAAACACGTGTATTCATATCTTCTTGTTTTGGTTGACCTTGTCTCTTTATCTTTAAGATAATTGCATTTATTATAAAGATAAAAGAACTCAAATAGAATCATTAAATCATTTTTGTTTTTAAGTTGTTACCTATATAAGTATTTGCAGTGTGTGTGTACGGTGTCTTTAATTAATTAATTAAATCACCAACTAGGTGACCTGAAAAAAGGGCAATGTACGGAATGTACCTAACTATACGTCGGGCGAGGCTAATAAGTTAATAATGACACTTATGCATAAGTTATAGAAATTTTAAAGACATTTTTTGCAACCTCATCTTTCAATAATTACCTATTTCTACAAAACCAGCCAAGTGCGAGTCGGACTCACACGCGAAAGGTTCCGTACCATTATTGTATCCATTTATTTATTATTTGCCTTTATAGCGACACTTGAAATATACACTCTGTGAAAATTTCAACTGTCCACCTACGGTTCATGAGATACAGCCCGTGACAGACAGACGGATAGCGGAGGCTCAGTAATAGGGTACCGTTAGCACCCTTCGGGTACGGAACCCTAATAACGTACATAATGGACCATTTTTATTTGAATTTCTATGATTAAAACTGCTCGTAACTAATCGGCGACAGTGATATCAAAATACTATCACCAAAATATACCTATGAATCTAGGTCCATACAAACCCGTAGCCCAGCTTCAGCCAACTTTCCAACGGCAGCCGAAGCTCCGTCTAGGAGGTGTCTACACGTGTGACGCCTGCGCAAAGCCTGCGCTCACGATACCTCTCCTCAGTATCGAGCGAACCTCCGACCGCTGAGGTCATGCCGCTATGTCCGACGGCCGCGAGTCCCCTTCGCAAAGTAACCTCCGCGATCGCGTCAAATATTACGAAAAAGTATGGTCCGGGGAAGCCGTCGACACCATAGACTCGTCCATAGACGTAGACGAAATAGAAAGAAGGATCGAACAACGCAAACGGCAAGCAGAATCACCCAAAATCGAAGTTAAGCTGAAACATACGCGGGATACGGAATCGCCGAGCAAAAGTTACGAAAGCCAGTTTCCTAGTTACACGTTAAAGCATGTGGAAGCTGAGGAGGAGGAAGTGAGGTTTAAGTTTGAGAGGGTGACCAAGGTTGAGTACAGTGAGGAGAGGCCTGAGTCACCGCTTGAGTGGTACTCCGAGTACAGACATCAGGCTCTCCATTCGGCACCCAGGAAGGAATACGTGAGGAGCAGGTCGGAATATGATTCCCACATCGCAGAAATACGAGGTAGGGTTGTAAGATATATAACTTGTTGTTATTAAGTAGATGTTGTAATCTGACAGTTCATGTTTGGTTTCTTTTAATAAAAGCTGTTTTAATTGTTAAAACATTTTTTTTTAATTTATTGAGGATAACAAACAATCAAATCAAAGAAGAATACTAACATTTTTAACAATAACTCCCGAACTCTCATCTTACTTCATCTAATTAAAAATATGATTATAGTTTATTGTTGATGTCTGAAAATAATTTTAAATGGCAAGTTTTTGAGCAAAGTCTTGAATAAATTTGCATGAGAATACTGTTTGCAACAGCGTTATCGGTTGGTAATCTTAATTTATTCTTGAAGATTAATTTGACTGATGTTGAACGTAATGGCCACTCCGTAAAAAACATTGGGAAAAGGTATCAGTAAGATTACAGAAAAACATCACAATTATCAGCCTGGGTCTATTCTAATCGGTAAACAAATATTGCTGATCGTATCGTATTGTTTTAACTCTGCCGCCATTACTGTAAAATAAGAGATATCGTAACGTTAACAATACGATAACAATTTAAAAGCAATATGGTTTACTGACTAGAAAAGAGGCCATGAACTAGGTAATATACCAAATAAGCATCTAAGTTTTATGAATTAAAGAAAACAAATAAATCACAATCGTGAACTGGCAAATTACCTGTCAAAACTGATATCACCGGGTTAAGCGAATTTCGCTGAAAAGAAAAAGAAAATCAATGATTTAATAGTATAATTAAGAAGTCACGATTGCCTTCCTTCGGGGGTAATAAATTTACCAGATGAAAACGTCCAAAATGTACCAAAAATCTCTTTTTCAAATATACTTAGTTACCGAATCTTTGACAATCTTTTAATCCTTATAGGTACTCAGTATATTAAAGATTTTAACGTCCTTTGAGATCATCGTAAGCAGCCTTTAACTGATGTAAGACATTAAATTACATACCATTAATTCAGTAAATTAGTCGCAGGGCTCTTTGACATGTCGGTAAATCAGAGTGAATCTACTAGCTCTCCAGGACAAGACCGTTGCTACAAAATTGCGTCAGTTAAAAGTTAATCAAGTTAAATTTGAATATTTTCTATTCATTATATTTCTTCCACTTCTTTGAAGCATAGACCAAGAAAGTCTTTAATAAAATACAAACAGAGTCAAAACGAGTTCTTGGTCGACCGTTCAACGTTTTTAGCTGAAAAGTTGAAAAGGATTTAATAAGGTTTCTTACTACAGAATTGATATTATGGCAAGTCACAGCTAAACTTTCATCTGTTACACCAACTGTGTCCACTTTTTGCCCTTTTATCTATTTGATTTAACAGTCGGATTAAAAACAAGCAGAAAATAATTTAGGTAGCGCAAGATTTACGCGTAGTGTTTGACGCTGTGCTTGAGTTCCTTATCAGTTGGTCGTGCCCTTGACAGAGATTGAATTAGTAACTATTTACTAGTTTGTTCGTATTGCTGGTTTTAATTACTTTACAACTTGCTGAGTGAGGTCATAGTAACGAGTGTCACTGATCGTAAACATCAATGTATGGAAGTCATTTGTAATTAATGAGTAACATTTCCTGCCATTTGGTTTTGAGCCTCGTGTGGTTGCCGAGTTAGAATAGTGCCACTCCATGTCTTCCCGTGGATGTCGTAAGAGACGCCTAAGGGAATAAAGGCTTGTAGTACTGTTAGGCGATGGGCTTGCAACCTGTCACTAATACGCTGATAAACATCTTAGCCTGATTTTGCAAAATGTGGTTAGAGTTGTTAGTAATTCTGTAGCTCTGCCTACCCCACTCTGGGAACGAAGGCGTGAGTTTATGTATGTATGTATGTATTTATTCCAGAAATATTTATGTATATTAACTTTATTGACATATAGAGGATATTGGATATTTGTTGTGATCTGGTGTGGGGATAAGACAACCGGTGCAATTACTAGCATAGAGGCATTCCAACTAAGTCCTCAGGGTTGGCAACGCATTTGCGGTCTTAGGATTGCTGTCTTAAGATTGTAGTCTTGAGAATGCAAATGTGTATGGATCACAAATCCCACTTACAATCAGCAGCATGCTTTAAAAAAAAACTTTGTTAACTAGGTAGTTAGATTAGGTTAGTTGTTTGTACGCGTTGAATCACAAAAATTACCTCATTTTCGAAAAATCCTTTCTCGTAGTCATTAAGTCCCTAGGTTCATAGATTTAGGCTTTGCGTTGGCTGTAAGCCAGCCATTCAGTTTGGGCGAAATATATTTGGCTGAATGTATAATTTTCGCAAATGTTCATTTATCATAAACAGTCTGTATTAAGGCATTTCACGCCGCAGTACCTATAGTTTGCATTTTATTGTGGTCACAATTCTGTACTGACCTTATATTATAGAGGGATGACTATAGAGAAAAATATTGCTTAATGAACAGTACCTAATGCTACTGTACCGTATGATGTCATTTCTAGTCATTATTAACTAGAAAAAGGTACCTACGTGCTTTATTAGTCGTAAACACCAATGTAGTAATTGGAATATAAATTAATTTTTATTGCTATCATTCTGTTTACTTTACGGTCTTGTCCGCGTTCATCGCTATTCCCTCGGGAACTGTCCAGTTTTTTACATAAATACTTTAGTCTAGGTCAAATCTTGCAAGTTAATTTCGAAGCAGTTTGCCTTAATGGAATGGGCTGAAAGGATCACATATGTAAACCTAATGACAGCAGAATATTTTAATGGTGTTTAAGAGCTGATCTGATCATGGAGTCGGAAGTAGGTGTCAGGATCTTCGCTATACTTAACGTAGACCCGACGTGTTGGGACACTATGTCGTCGTAAGCAGATAATGATTTAGCAAAAAAAAAAATTTGATAGAATCTTGTTTTGTACAAATTTTGTGTGTAGTTTAGTGAATCTCTTACGGTCGCACTCGGAGTCAGTTAATGACGTTTGAATTGTTCCTTAGTGACGATTTTTCAAACACAAGTTTGAAAAAGGAACGAATTTATTGTCTCTAAAAATCTAAGTACGGCGGTTAATCATATAAAAATAAGTAATAAAAAATAAAAAAATCACAAAAAACGGGAACACCTTAAATTCCCGCATTACTTTTTTCCGAATATTCATTTTTCCGATTATTTTTTTCCGAAAGCTATGTTACGCTGGACTATTTTAAATTAAATGCATAATACTTATAATTGTCATACGTAGGTTAGGTTAGGTTTAATTTTTTAGCGATATCAAAAAGTTAAGTCTTCTATCATACATAAAATTGCGTTCGGAATTATGAAAATTCGGAATTTTGATAAATTCGGAATTATGTCTCTTCGGAATTATGTAGTGTACTCTCAAAAAACCTACCAAACAGCCTTAAATAAACCTGTCTTCTTGGAATTGCTAAAATATTTAATGAATTACATAACATGTATATTTACATTTTGACGTTATAACGATAATAAATTAGAAATATCTGGGTAGTGATTCCCTCAACAAGCAAAGGTGATCGTTCGCTCGAGTGAAGGTCCAAGCGGCGAGTTTAAGTAGTCCCGTCCGACCGAACAAACCACATTTTAGCGCGTGTATTCAATTTGGCAGCATTACTTCACCAACGTATAAGGCTCCCTAATTGACAATGCACGCGCTAAAATGTGTTTTGTTCGGTCGGACGGGACTACTTAAACTCGCCGCTTTTATTCGCTCGTCCGTTCGACCGGCCGCCGTTTTTTAAGAGAATAACACACCTGATGCATAACCGGTTGCAGTAAAAGTCAAGGTTAATTTTTTTACGATATGTTTACCTACCATAGAGCCACAAAATACCTTTAATCTATAACGTCTACTCTATGGCACAATGTCAGACGGCTCGTAGCCTTGGCGGGACATAAACAAGTATGTAATGCCTAAATTTGGAATAAGAGGACATAGATAAAAAAAAACGTGATTAAAATTCAGCTCACTTAAAATGCTTAACTAATTTTGAGCGAAGTTAATATAAACAAGAAATGTTTTATTAACCGACTTCAAAAAAAGGAGGAGGTTCTCAATTCGTCGGGATATTTTTTTTTGTTTTTTTTTTTTTTTTTTTTTTTATGTATGTTCCCCGATTACTCGAAGACCACTGGACCGATTTGAAAAATTTTTTCGTTGTTCGAATGGGTATACTTTCTAGTTGGTCCCATTGTCACCACGTCAGGATCTGATGATGGGATCATGGAGAAATCAAGAGAACTCCTCAAATATTATAGGCACACCTATAGCGATTTTGGTATTTTTCACTGTAACTCATGCATTTGCTTTTGAAAAGTACTATATGGTGAAGTGGAACTGATGATGAAGACCACAGATGGCCACCGGAACTCCTTAACGGTACCTATTTCAAGGGTGGCGATAAGATATTTCGATAAAGGAAGTTGAGCGACTATGACGAAGCACATTTAGGTTTAAATATGACTATGACATTCCCGCGGCGTTGTCTGCGGCGAGCTTGAAATGTTCTATAGTTTCTCATTAGTATTTAGAAGTGGAGCTACGTAACAGCATAAATAGGATCACTAAAAAGTATAAAATAAAATAAATGTTTAAAAAAACAAAAAAACCGCCTTCAAAAAGCAAACAATAACTTCTTTAAAATGGTAGGTAAATAGGTCAGTCCAACTGAAGTCGGCGTCCAACAATATTTTAACCAAAAGCAGACTTCAGTTGGACTGACCTATTTACCTACCATTTTAAAGAAGTTATTGTTTGCTTTTTGAAGGCGGTTTTTTTGTTTTTTTTTTTGGTTCTAGCCATTTCCCGCGAGTCCGTGCGCATAGAAGTCAACTCAAGAACTGTCCTATTTTCCGGGATAAAAAATATACTGTCATATCCGTGCCGTGAAAGCATAACAAACTGATAGAGTTACTTTTACATTTAGAATATTGGTATGGAACTATGGATGAAAGGATTTATGGACATCAGAGCATGTCTAGGACTATAGGTATTTACTAGAAAAGAATAAACATACTTATAGAAAGACATAGACAAATACATAGGAAACTTCCAAGACTCTAGAGACAAATACTCGGCTCATAACACAAATATTTTATACCGGAAATATATCTCGAAGTCTTGCATTGAAAGGTGTGAAAAATAACTCTATTTTTATCTACATCGAAAGTTTAAAAAGTGACCCCATTTTTGGCGCCCAATCTGTTGCGTTAGGATACTCTTTCCATTATAATGACGACTTTGGTTTTTTTACAACGAGTGCGGTAATTCTCTCAGGATAATTTTAATGTGTTAACAATGCAGGTTGCTCGCCAAATCACTTGATATCTTATCAAATTTGCACACTGATAGAGGTAACTGTGTTATAGTCAACAAAAAAATTAGGTTGATCCTGTTAATCTACTCGTAAGTCGGAAATGCATAGTTTGTCTTTGATTGACATTAGGTATGTGAAGCAGCGTGTTTTTTTTGTGGTAACATTGTTTTTTTTTCAATGTATTAGAGCGTAAGTTTTTGCAAATTAAATGTGAATAAAATTAAACATTAATTATATTTTTTAATAAATTACTCTAAGAAGAAGTTAAAGGCGGAATATTTTTCGAATATCTTTGATTGCTGACTTTACTATTAAATAAAAAAAATGCATAGAATTAAAAATGACATTCCTTTTAGCTTGCGTAGTGCAGAAGGAAATGGATTACTAGATAAAATTCCGCACATGACGACTAAGTTTCATAAAGATTAAAAATTTAAAACTGTTATTGTAACAGTACTGTAGATTTTCACAGAAAAGCGATTTGCACGCGTACAGAGCGTTTCTATTCGTTTCATTTTTAATCCAATCGCGTTACTGGTAGATGACGTGATACTTAAAGTCACGTGATTTTCAGTGACGCGATTGGTTTAAAAACGAAACGAATAGAAACGCTAGTTTAGCGTAATGCATTTTGGCAGGGCCTCGAGTGACATTGTCAAGAGTGCGCCGAGCGTCTTGTGACGCCGTCTACTTTTATTGTGTTTTCTAATAAACTAAGGTAGGTGTTGTATTGAAATCGAGGATTGGGTTTTTGTTGACAAATGAATACAATATGTATATTATATATAACAAGTTTAATAACCTTAAACCTTCGTGTTGGCTACATCAACAGTCTTTCAGCTAAAACAGTTATCTCTTTAGCATTTCAAAAATACTATGCCGCTTATTAGGTATATCAATTTCATAAATTTTGACAGTTTTTAAAAATCCCTAAAGTTAAGGGTTTGACAGAAAGAAAGAAAGAAAATCATTTATTCATGACAAACATAACCAAGAACAGATAAAAACGTACAAGAAGAAAGTAGCCGCGAAATTGCTAATGCTAGCATTGTCAGCGCTGGTCTTCCGTTGGAACCATCAGGTGAAACCACAGAAGGTAACAAACACATAATTTTTTGAACACAAAACATAAATAATAAAATGTAAAAAAAATAAACGTAAAATACAGAAATTCGCAATATGTTTCATTCTAGTCTTGGCTCTATGATAAAGGTACGGCAGGAAATATGTAAACTACGAGTATCTTCATGCTTGTTGATATCTTTTACTATTTCAACACCATCCATCATTTCAATAGCTGTTGATATAGAAATTTGTTATAATTTTCTGCTCCAAAAACATAGAGATTGCGTTTGATGACATACACCTTAACACATTCCAGCGGGCCTATTATGGTTGCGTTTATCACGTGACAAAATGTGGATAAAGCATCCACACCACGTACAAATATCTGATAATAATATACAAGTATACGTCATAGGAATAAACAATAACTACACGTAGAAGCGAAACTCCCGGCTTCCGACGCGCGCTCCGCGCGTTAGATGCCTACCGCCTGGCGACACCTGAGGTGTCTAGTCAGTCAGGGGTGTCACACACGGAATATATATTAATATGCAAAAATGTATATCATAGCAATACGATTCGTTTCCTTGTTTTATATAGATGATTAATAGCCACATAAGCCATGTAATTTTCTGGAGATAATCTTAATATCATCAAAAAGTATTAAGTATTTACCTAATTGACCGTAAATGTAAAAAACTCATTTTGCAACAATGTTTCCACGTTAAAGAAAAACATAAATAATATTTCGTGACTTAACTTGTATATCACATCCACAAACCGATTAAAATATTTCGCAAGTGACAGCCCTAACTTTGGGCGCGGAAGACAGAGGGGCGTTGCAAGGTGAAGGGGGAAGTAGGTATTTAAAGCGCTGCATTTGGGGCCTTGGTAAAGGAGATTCGCTTCTACGTGTAGTTATTGTTTATTCTTATGTATACGTGTTAAAGTTATTTTACTCGCGTACTATAAACCGCTAGTACTGATATCGTTAACTGTATACCACCACCGGAATACCACCTATAGCGTAACCGAAGCGTGAAAACAATTCCATAATGAGCGTTGCCATGGTAATAACAGTTCTATAATAATAATTATAACACTCCTTTCTTTGTCGCTCATATGACTTCGCTGAATAACACCTACAGGTAATACTTATTTATAGCACACATTAACATCTAAAATGCACACACGCGTGTTGAATGTGGTATGATGTCATTGCCCGTTGGACTGAATTGTTTAATTCAGGACTTGCTCGTTTGAGTCACTTGCATTTGGACGGCTCAGTGACATAGCTTAGGAGCGTATATAACTTATGCCGGCGACTCTGTCCGCGTCAAAGTCGTTTTTAGCTACTCCCTCGGGAACTGTCTTATTTTTTGGGATAAAAAACTTTCTCATGCCAACATTATCAATATTTAGAAACTTCATGGTTATGCAATGTGTCAGGATTGATTTCTTAGGCTGCGGCTCCACTGAGGCGGAGATGAGCGGAGTGGAGCGGAGTTGTGCCAATATTAACCAATAGAATCTTAACTAACGTGCGCAAGGCGCGCTTGACGTGACCGCATGTGCCTTCTATTGGTTAATATTGGCACAGCTCCACTCGTCTCTGCCTCAGTGGAGCCGCAGCCTTATCGGCTGGGCATTATAGTACCTACGAACTATCCTTAATTCAAGGGGGGTTTACACGGGTCGATTTTCGCCGTGCGGCTAATCTTTTCTCCTCACATAGCCGCATCGCTATCCAATTTACACAATCGACTGAAATCGCAAGCGACTAGGTTATTTTCGTCGAAAATGTTGAGCAGAACTAAGGCCCTAGCCAGGATGCATTACGGTAACTAGCGTTTCTATTCGATTCGTTTTTATACCAATCGCGTCACTGGTAGATCACGTGACCATTCGTATCACGTCATCTACCAGTGACGCGATTGGTTTAAAAACGAAACGAATAGAAACGCTAGTTAGCGTAATACATTGCGAGATTGTCATCGTTATCGAAAATTTATAGGATTGAGGTACGTTTCCGAATTGTCACGTCAAGCGCTTATGTCAGTTTTAACACGCTAACAGTTTTCGAAAATCGTTTACGATAACTTTAAGCAAGTTGTCTAGGGCTTTAGGTGTTTTAAATGCCTGCATAGAAATAGTTAAACACACCTCATGCGGCGGGCGATCGCGTGCGATTTTGAACGGCCGATTATAGTCACCAGCCGCATGGGGCCAGTTGCCGCGCGGCCAACGTCGGATGCGGCTCTACTTTGGGGCTTGCGATTTTAGCCACTTGCGGCCTAGGCAAATTGCCATTTAGGCCGTCGATTTTTACCATGCGCGGTCTAGCCGTGCGGCGGAAATTGACCCGTGTAAACCCCGCATTACATGCCAAACCGTGTTTATTTGCTTGGTCTGTCTCACCGCAGACGGACAGAGGATAATGTTATCATGTTGTCAACGTTACGAGTGCTATTATTTACTTGGACAGTAATGACGGTCGAGTTAAGAACAATACGATAGCATTATAACTGTCGAACGAAGAGGTTAACTACCAATGTCACCGTACGATGTTAAATTTAATCAATGTTAATCGACTGTTAGTTCATACATTTTGACAGCTGTTAACGCTCTAGTCGTCTGTGAAGTGGTTAACATCGTTTGGTGAAATCGGTACTAAATAAACAAGTGGTATTTACCTGATTACTCTTTGACATTCACTAACCTAAATATTTTAAACCCCGATGCAATTTCATGCTTGTATTGTGTCTGTTTTTAGAACAATAAACAATCGAAATACATACATACAGTACCGCAATTAAAATGATATGCATTTTAGTGCGTTGTCAGAATAAACTTCAAACTGGACATCAAATGAGAAGTGTAGCAATCACAATGACGTTTACAATGACAAGGTTGTAAGTTGTAAGTATGCTTAACATTTTTATTGGGTGACTTTACATATGTACTTATTGAGTTAATACACGGAGTACTTATGTATATAAATCGTTCCGGTAGAACGCCAAACCTAACAGGTGATGCTTGGTTACGCTACGTTAGCCAATTGAAACAACCTATACATGTGTGGAACTTTGCAACAAAACATTAGAATTTTATTAGATGGACCACGATTCTAATAACTAATCTTTACCCGTTTTCCGCAAAAACTATAATATTTAGGGGACAGATTGAGATAAACAGAAAAATGAAGATATTTTCTCCGTGAGCAAACTTTTAAAAGTACAGTCGGTCGACGACCTGAAAAAAGTGGCTGGTGGTGACTGGATGGCGAAAACGGGAGATCGGGCCTTGTGGCGAACCCTGGGGGAGGCTTACGTCCAGCAGTGGACTGCAATAGGCTGAAATGATGATGATGATGATGAGTCGGTCTTAGGTTATAAGTTACAGCGGGCTGGTTTCCGCAACTCGACGACTTAATGTATGCGCCTTTTTTGCGTGCTGGGTTTTTGGCACTACTCTTGCCAACCCAGTTCAACCAGGAAGCCTAGCAAACCCTTGATGTTACCAACGGCTTCCGGTAGCGACCTCGGTGTTCCGAGGTGTCGTGCCCGGTATGTTGCCACCTCAGGGCATTCCATGATGACGTGGCCCGCGGTTTCCTCCGCCGTCATACAGGCTCTGCACAGGGGGCTGTCTGTAACACCTAATGTGAACAAGTGTTTGTTAAACAAGGCATGGCCAGTTATGGCACCAGTTAGTTATCGGAGTTGGGCCCTTTTGAGTAGGTAGTCGTAGCTTACGCGACAATCCGGGATTGATTATCGGAAGGGCTTCCTTACTTTGCCTGCAGGTGTTTAGGTTGCTCCAGTAGTGTTGGTGCTTTACGTTAGTGATTTGGCGCAGTTTGTTCCGCAGCCAGCTGGTCGGCAGGGGCAGAAATGGTTCAGGACCTATCAGTTCCGTTTCTGAGCCCCTTCTCGCGAGTACGTCCGCCGCGTCATTACCTCGAGAGTTACTGTGTCCGTTAATCCACTGTAGGGTGATACAGTTGGTCTTATAAGTGGCTGCACACTGTAGTGCTTTGTCATTCTGACGTCATGTTTGAACTAGGGCTCTGGATATCCGTGATACACGCCGACCCGTAGCTACGTGTTCTTAACCCCGGCGGTACTAAGATTACGAATTTCACGAACACGGCCGGTACGTAGCCCGTACCTGCGTTCGCGTCCGGATTCACGTGACATGCCAAGATACGTAGCCCGTACCTGCGTTTGTGTGCACCGATCGGAACTAGGGTTTGCAATATTCGTCAAATTTTAGTATTCGAATAATACGAATACTTAGATTTCCAATATTCGAATATTCGAATATTTCGAATAAATCGAGTATTTTTGAAAATAAAACGACGCTGGCGGACCGGAGCCGCGTGTAGATACTTAATGTACGTGAACCCGTGTACATGGATCTTCACGGGTACACGTGACTTAATTACACGTAGCCAAATTTCACGTGACGAACGGGCCATAAAACCGTTGCCGTGTTACACGGAAACGGGCGCACGGCTACGGGTACCACTGGGACCACCAAATAACTTTAAATAGAGAATATACTCGTAGATCAAACTTGTGGCTTCGGAACCCTACACTGAGCATGGTCAGACATGTTCTTGCCCGGTTTTTCAGTTTCTCAATAGCCAGGGTAATTACCTAAGACACTGCAGTCTTCGACTTGGTCCTCACAGTCGGTATCGTATGACGATAACCGCAGGCAGTTCATGGCTGCGCACGCGGCGATAAACGCATAAAGATGTCAATGGACAATCTATTATTTATTTTATTTGCACACAAAGCAGAGAGTAACCGATAGTTGTCCTGTGTAGGCATATTCTTGGAAAACATGTCGTCATGTTCGTGGCAAAGATGCTAATTTGCATTTTGATTCAAAATAAGAATAGGAGGTTCGCTGCTTGTGTTTTGTTTTAAGTTTTAAGTCGAGGTGCAAATTTGCAAATTTGCCATGGATATGACGAATGTGACAATGTCATCGTTACTGATTTACAGCACGCCACAATTAATATGGCGCGCGTCAAAGCGCTTACGCTGTTGTCGTGTCTTGCTATAAGACGATTATCACCAGGGACCATAGTCAAGATACATAACGCTGAGTTAACGATTTTCGAAAATAGACAAAATTTATAGGATTGGCGTAAGCTGATGACAGATCGCGGTGACGGCTACAAAGTCCATACCTTTCGAGTCGATAGAAAACAGGACAAAATACTCTTATACCGAACAATAGGGGTGGTGTCCTGGAAAAAAAAAACAATTAGTCCTTCAGTAAGATTATCGAAAAATATTGAACTCGTATATTTTGCTTTATCAAATCAATCAAAATTTACAATTATAACGCGCATCAAAATTCGGTGGTGGGGGGTCGTGGTCGTGACGTCACAACGTGGTATAAAGTGTGCCACGGCGTAACGTCACGCGAAACTTCAACGCACTTTATATTCGTCATAACTGTTCAATTGACAAAAGAAAAAATATGTGTTAAAAAAATTTGATTATGTAAATGATATATTGTCCTCGCGTGTGATATCCATGGACTTATTTCTATAATAAGTATACCTGTATACCTAATACGACATTGGCGAAATACACTTTAACAGGAGTGAAAGCCATTGATTAAAATTAGAATTGGATAGAAAACAGAAACTTTAGCAGCGTTTGCGTAGCTAGGCATACTGAGGGTGGAATAGGTAGTGCTTATTATAGCCTTAACTTAACGCAAGTTCGCTCATGGGTGAGTGACATGAAAATACGTTATTGAATGAACATGCATCAAGTACTACCTATTTCGACCTCTGATCATTACTTACTTTACTTGACCGAGCTCGAAGATCGTTGGCTACTAATTTGGTCAAGCGCGTCAAAGTTTAACCAAAGGTCGAGATACACAAGAACGTAGAGGTTCTTTTAAACCTACCGCCAAGCAGCAGTGTTCGCATTATTGTGTTTCAGTGTGTGGATAAGACAACCGGTGAATAGAGGCATTCTATCTTAGTTCTCAGGGTCGGCAACGCATTTATGGTCTTAGGATTGCAGTGTTAAGATTGTAGTCTTGACAATGCAAATGTCTATGGGTCACAGATCCCACTTACCATCAGGTGGCCTGTGTTCACCTTCTCCATTCCGTAAAAAAAGATATTTAATTAAGTGTCTCACGTAAAATCACTTCAATAGTTATTATACTAGACGCACTTTCCCCATAGACACACTTGTCCCATCAAACCTTATGTGTGTTCCCAGAAAGTTCATAAAAGGCATAACGCAATGAATAACAGCACTGCAAATAAAATCGTACCTAATAGAAATCTTGCGCATTTTCCCCACCGTATAAGGATAATTTGCGATCGGTAAAAAGATACCCGAAGCGGTTGACAAGTGGCTCAGATCGCGAGATCGGACAAGCATTCTATACCAAACTTGTAGTTAGATGCGAGCGACTCTGGTTGCGGAGTTGTTTTTTACCTGACTGCCCGAAAAGGAGCGTTAGTTTTTCATGTGTATGTGTATGGCTGTTTCTTTATGGTGTGCATTTCGTTATGTATAATAATTATTATAACATTCGTTTATTATAGAGATCGAAATTATGTATTTTGTGTATTGTTTTTATGCAAATCAATACACAGCAGTTTAATATGTCCGGTTTCATACTTCTCCAGTTCAAGTACATACTAATCACGAATTGTTTCAATGAATACTAATTGGTAAATTCAGCTATTAGTATGGGAATCGCGCGCACGTAATGGATGATGTCACCCACTATCTATACTTAGGTCGAGATTTTATTGCCTTCGGACAAAGTTATCTATTGTTATAATTGATACATTACACACTGACATTTATATTTATTTTGACAAAAAAAAATGTTTGTTAGACTTTATTGACAGAGTTCTTAAGGTGTGTATTACTTATGGCTTATGGTGAAAAGTGACATTAAGAACAGACAGCCTTGAAAATTCCTTCGTTTTAGACGTTGGTTGATAATCACTAATGAAAAGCGTGGTTGGAGAATTGACAACAAGTTTTAGAAGTTGTTGGTAATCCAGAATTCTCTCTGCCTACCCCACTTTAGGGAATGAAGGCGTGAGTGTATGTGTGTGTGGATGTGAGACATTTGCATTCTTAGCACTGCGATGTCTGCTTATGATACCTTTTACTTGTGTAAAATGCAAATGTTTTATTTTTAGACGTGTCGTGTCCACCTGACCTATTTCATACAATCTTGCGTGATACGATGTTTTTCTCAGAAGCAGTAAAGATAAGGCCTTGGCGAGAGAATTAACAACACGGTGCTAACTATATGGCAAATAGATAAATTAGTTTGCAATGTTGATCTAAAGCGATTTTCAAATATGAGCATAGTTTAAAAAGTTGTGCGAAACCTGTTTGAAGTTTAATTTCGTGGAATATAAGGAAATTAATGATGAGTTTTTAAAAACATTGTTATTACTTAAAACCATGGGTTCTTTATTATTTATTTAATCTTTATTGCACAAAAGAATACTCTTAATATACAAAAGGCGAACTTAATGCCGTAAGGCATTCTCTACCAGTTAACTTTTGGGCAAAGCTGAGAGCTTTATCAATTTGGGTTATTTATTTTGTGCAAATTATAAATATAGAATCACATAATTTTCAGAATTTTACCCTATAACTACAATATTTCGTGATTTATTTTATTATTAACACATATAAGTAAACTTATTTATCTTCGATTCTTGTATCCCCATACCCCGTTTAATTTCTAAGTTTTTTATTTTTTTTTATTTGTTAAAAAATTCACAGTAATAAAACATGTGCTATCTAGCTATTACGGTTCATAAGATACGGACAGCTCTTTAATATTAGGACAGATGGACGGACATACGCACGCTTAATCAAACAAAGGATTAACTCAAAACCAAATTCAGTTTTAGATAAAACTCTACTATCAAAAGTTAGGGTTAAAACTCGAATTTATTTCTATTTAGAGATCTTTCTTTGTTTGATTAAACGTGCGTATGGACAGCGTAGGTTTGAAATATTGTACTATCGAGCCGGTATGATGGTGGAGACGCAAGGATCCGTGGAGTTTAGATTCATTTGATTGGTTTATTAATTTGAAAGTGTCTTTATTATCAGTATTAGAAGTACACTCAGCAAAAAATGCGCATTCCTAAATATTATAGTATATGTTATAGTTGCTTCACAATGCATAATCAATATTCCCTGTTTGACCACCACGGTCATAACCTTGTTGTTATGTTCCGCACTGCTGGCCTACTGACATAGTCGGTTTTTGTTCACACGTATGGTGGGAGTCTAATTTATAGCTTTGGTAATGACTCGGGCGTTTAGTTCATTGTTTTTGATGCGTTTGTTTTTTAAATTTAAATTTTACAACCGTAATGAGTTTGGCGCCGATCGCGCCAAATAAATGGAACGAGAGTTTTAAAGTATTAGATGCATTTAATAATTTTCAACGTTAAAAGCTTCAAAAAACGAAATCTAAACTAATTCTAAAACTTTTGGTAAACAAGCTACTACTAAACTAAATCTAAAACAAGATAACAGTGACAAGACAAGTTTGAAAAAGGAATGCGTTTATTGCCTATAAAATGTATCTGGGTAAGACGGTTAGGTGTGACAAACTAAAAGTGTAAAAACACTCTTAAATAAATATTATATTTGTTTAAAATAATAAAAATCCGGAATTAGCCCATGATTTGTATTTATGTCTGAAATAAGCCTTAATTGTAATTTGTGCTGTGGATTTATTGTTTCAATAAAATAAAATAAATAAATAAAATTAAGGAGTGCCTATGGCCACCTTCCGTTTAATTACATAATTATAACAGCTTGGTGGTATTTTATTGTCATTGAAATCGCTTAAGCATGACAAATGTCAAGTCAGTCCCATGGACTACCTATAAGTTGGAGAGCGTCGGTGGCCTAGTGGCTTAGAGGGTCGACTCGTGATCGTAAGGTACCGAGTTCGAACCCCCGCGGTCACCATGTACCAATGAGTTTTTCTAACTTAAGTGCATTACCCGATGCTCTTACGGTGAAGGAAAAACATCGTGAGGAAACCTGCGCATTCGAACAGCTGAGTGTGTAAGAGGGTAATTGCACAAAAGATCCTAAAGGGTCGAAGTGTATCCGAAAGGGCCCATCTGTAGGATAATATAAGATAAGAAGACCTATAAGTTGGATAAACTTCATAGATTTTTTTAACATTATTAGTTAGTTTTTCAATCATAAAATACAATACTTAATCCTTAAAAGTAAGTTACATCACAAGGTAATAAGGTAATAAATAATTAAAACATTGCATATGTAAGGTCTGCTGAAGTACACTATCTACATAACTTTAATACAAAATAAAAATAATGACTAGAAGAACACGACGAGGTCGCTACGACATCGTTGCGTCAATAGCAATAACTATAATAATTATTTATTATTGTGATTATTATTTATATCTTTAATATTTGAGTAGCTTAGTTTAATTTTAATTTAAATACGTTTAGTTTTAATTTTTAATTGTATTAATGTTGAATTCTGTAGTTAGTTGGATGTGAATAAAGTATTATTATTTAATACGAATATATGCAACTTAAATTGTAAAATTATTATTGTTTATTTGACTTTATTACTTTTTGTACATTGACATCGGAAACTGACCATTTATTATTTGTTTATTAATGTTGACTTTGATTATTTGAGTGTTTTTTTTGTATTATTATATTATTATTTAGTATTAATTTTGACAATATCAATGTAAGTTCGTATTTTTTGACGTGCAATGCAATTTATATTGTAATATAACATTGATGAATAAATAAACTAAACTAACTAAACTAATGAAAAACCGCTCCTTCCTTGCATAAATAGACGGGACCCCAATTTAAGAAGTCGTTTTCGACTTAATTTCATAATTCATAATACTCTGATAATAACGTCTAGATCTGGACTTTGTATCATTTCATAAATGCCTAGATACCAAAAAACCTGTTTTCTCAAAAAACCGGATTTCTAATGTGATTGAAATTCGTAACACCTTCATACCAAAATGACTTCTAAAATGACCTAACCTTAAAACACCTAACATTTCATCAAGTTTATTCTGTCATTATTTAATATTTATTTGACATTTTGAGACAGACATTTTGCCTTTTAGATGTTTTGGATTTAAGTCATTCTAAGATTCAGTCGTATCAGATACATAATATTGAAATTTAGTCCAATTAAAAATCGAGGCATTATGAAATTCGGTTGTAATTCATAATTAAACCTCCGCAATTTTTTTTTTTTTATGGCTAGGAGAAGGCACGCGAGCACTCAGGCCACCTGATGGTAATTGGGATCTGAGACCCATATAGACATTTGAAACCTCAAGACTACAATCTCTCTCAAAACTGCAATCCTAAGACTTCAAATGCGTTGCCAACCCTGAGGACTAAGATGGAATGCCTCTATGGTAGAAATTTCACCGTTTGTCTTATACTTAAATTGAACATTGTCAATATGCCAATTAATTTTAAATTTCGTACGAGTACATTGTGCACAGTGCACAAAATCCTTCAACAGTGCTTACAGACCGTTACACCAATCGCGACGAAGCATTTAAATCCGATTCGAATAATACTGTTCATTTCACTACGCCGGGCGACGATGATCTCATCGCTTGTGTAACCGGCCGGTTTGGCTGTTTGGTTGTTTGGCGCAAGGGTCCAGCCGCCATTAAAAAATATAAACGTCATGCGCCACACCCTCTTTGTTGTTGATCGACATTTTGTATATGGAAAGTTTATGTACATAGACAATAATGAAACTGGCCGGAACAAAAGCTATAGTAATAGTCACCATCTTGAACCATACGTCTTTTATGGGTTTATTTCATCACAGCTGTCTTTTCTTGCGAACTGCCAGTAGACTAATGGCCGCACTCAGATTCAGCCGATGACGATTAAGTTGTTCCTTAGTGACCATTTTTCATACACAAATTTGAAAAAGGAATTATGATTTTCTCTGAAATGTCTCTGACTACGGCGCGGTCTAAAAAGTGAAGGTGACTTACGTTATAAATCTTCTAAATCAATTACCTACTTATAATATTTAGGGGTCCATTCTCAATAGGTACCAACCTTCAGGACACTTATAATCCAAACCAACCGAGTCTGCCTGTCTCTCATAGTAGAGCTGTGGGTAACCATGACATACTAATGTAGTTTAGTTCAGGTTGAGAGTAAGGGACATAGCTATAGCAGTTATATAGCTCTGTCTCTTTCTCTCAATCTAAACAGAACTTCTTTAGTATGTCAGGGTAGCCCCTCTGTAGCATTTTAACCGTACCTAATAGGTAGCAGTAAGGTGCAATTACTTTGCTGATTCGGGTATGTTGATGACTTTGCCCTAATTCTAATTTTAGTGTTGGTACGACCTTATGCAGAGTCCATCCGGATCGCTACCACCATCTTATCCTTTAACCTATCCACCATATAACCTATAACACCAAGCAGCAGTGTTCGCACTGTTTTATTCCGGTGTGGGGATAAGACAACCAGTGAAATTACCAGCATAAAGGTATTCTAGGTAGATAGGCATCTTAGTCCTCAGGGTCTTGGGAATTCATAGAGCCCGAACACCGAGTGGTGACACAAAAAAAAGGCGGCAAATTCAAAATATCACTAGCTGGTAACACGAAATGCATAGCGCCTGGATAGGGACTCGTAGTGTGACAGCTTTTTTCGTAGGTAAAATTGTTGCCATAATGAAGAATTTGAGAAAAATGCTTGTGGTGACCTCTCGCTGGTCGGACTCTATTTGTATGGGTCTCATTTCCCACTTACCATCAGGTAGCCTGTGTGCCTCTCATTGTTATAAAAATAAAAAAATCGAGTAAAATATGAACACTCCCTAGCCATGTTTTTTATGGCGTAGGTACATGCTTTTGTTACTTATGCTAATTTTAAAATGTAATACATATATTTACTAGTATTGAGCCACTCATACATGAGGCACATCAATTGTCACAGTTTTTTGTTATGTTGTCACAACACTTCACTTCGTCACACTCACGCAAAGGGAAAATAAGCGAATATGAAAGAGTAGCAGAATCTAGTAACTCCGAGTGTATCTTATCTTATCTTATCTTACAGATGGGCCCTTTCGGATACACTTCGACCCTTTAGGATCTTTTGTGCAATTACCCTCTTACACACTCAGCTGTTCGAATGTGCAGGTTTCCTCACGATGTTTTTCCTTCACCGTAAGAGCATCGGGTAATGCACTTAAGTTAGAAAAACTCATTGGTACATGGTGACCGCGGGGGTTCGAACTCGGTACCTTACGATCACGAGTCGACCCTCTAAGCCACTAGGCCACCGACGCTCTCAACTCCGAGTGTAAGTAAGACTACGTACAGAGCATTACCTCACCTCAATTGAGGCAGGTGCTATCATTTAATGAAATGAGTTACTACTTAAAATTAGTTAAAAACGCATAACCAGCCCAACACTATAGGTACTTACAGTCGTTGGAAATGTTCACACAGTTTTTCTCGTGACCATAGAGTTAGATGAATTTGCAACATTGTTTGTTAGATATACTCGATGACCTTAGGCACACTAAAATCCTCTCACTTTTAGCATCTATAAATCAAAATTGGACATCTAGTTTTATTAGTTGTATGAAACGGGTTTAATGGACAAGAATGAGCATGTGTGGAAACGCCTTATGTAGAGTGTTAGAGTTATTAATTATGTGATCTCAAAATAAATGGCATGAAGTTATTTTTGCAGTTTTTCCTCATATTAGAGTTTGAAGAACTTAAAGTATAACTGATGGTATATCTTCTATATATATTCGTATTGATATTTTTATAGTTCTAGCTTTTAAATGGCATTGAGAACCTATATAGCGCATCTGATTGGACTAGAGCCCATATAACTTTTCAATCTCAAGATTACCTACACTCTTACGATCTCAATCTCAAGACTGCAAATGCGTTGCCAACCCTGAATTAGATGGAATGCCTCTATGCTCGATATTACACCGGTTGTCTTACCCCCGCACAACACAACAATGCGAACACTGCTCTTTGGCGGTAGGTTAAAGGGTAAGATGGTGGTAGCGAGCGATCGGGTCCACGAACGTTCAGAAACGATAAGTAAATGGTCTATATTGAGAAACCTGTATCTGTGGTTGTATTTTAATGTTAACATTAAAGTATTGCATGTCATTAAAGTATCGGTGACCGATACTTCAATGTAAACATTACGATACAGGCACATTAACATACAGGGCAACCACAGATACAGTTGTCTCACATATTGTAGAAAACTTATGATACGCATGTAGATAAAGTTATGTATGTACTGTACACATAAATAATTAGGCATTAAAACACTTGTGTGATATTATTACAAAACCACACTCGTGTATAATGCCTCTCATTATGCACCAGTCATATAAACTACTATGATTATGATCTCCAGTGTTTGAAAAATCGCGTTTAGGCAGATGTTTTGTCCGACGCAAAAAAACCCAGACAATAGTCACTTAGAGGTCGATTTTTTTTATTGTAGAATTCCTATTTGTAATAAAGATAAGGATACAGAAAATATACATATAAAGGATAATTTACCTAAGTTACTTGAAAGTTGAAACATGGTAAAAATAGTTAACCTACTAATATTTAAAATGCGAAAGTTTGTGTGTTTGTTTGTTACTCCTTCAAGCTGCATCGGCTAGACAGATTTGGATGAAATTTAATAGAGATAGCTATACCCCGGATTAACACATAGGGCTTGGGAATAACGCTAATGGAATACGTGGCGGGCAGAAGCAGTAATGCCTAAAGCTTGATAAAAATCCACTGTGTTTTTTTTGAACAGCCTAACACAATTTGTAATCTTACATTGAATTTTTTTTTGTTACAGGTACAGTACAACCAGACAGGCGTGATACATTTGGTCCGGAGCCAAACAATCGCAATGAATAATTATGTAGATTTTATGTCTCGCCGGTAGTGTAAAATATTTGTACGTAAGAAAAAATTCAAAGAGCTAATACGAGTAGGTAGGTAAAAATTTATATAGGGTAACTGGAATTCCATGAAAGGGGTTATTCTACAGCTCATTTGTAATGATTTAAGCCCAGTCAACCAGGGGTCAAAACTCATTGGTTCTCGAGTTATTCACGTTCTTAGTTTTTTTTTAAAACACCCGCCTTTCGGCCTAAAACTAGTAATTGTGTAAAAACTTCGTCATTTAGAAATAAAAAAAGCATTTTTCAAATAGCCAATGAACCAATGATTACGAAAAATAAAAATAAATGCCAAAAAAATGCAAAATTTTGCAAATAAAAGGATTTGAAGTTAGAAGTTCCAGTAATTATTTTCCAAATATTGTAACATTTTAAAGCATAACTAAAAGAAAAAGTACGACACTTCGCGTACAAATTACAGGAATAGTTTGCTCAATTCATAAGCTAAAAGGTAAAATTTATGACATTTTAATTGAAAAAAAAAACAATTAATAATAATAATAGCAGAACAGGTAGAAGACTTGACTTAGCGCACTTGACTCAAAATGGGTTTGTTGGTGTCGTTTTAGGTCTCCGAGGGCTTACTTTGTCTTCAGTTTCTTATCTTAACTTATCTTCTTGAAGTACAAGGCACAGCAGATTGCCTTTGGTGACACGTTTTTACACAATTACTAGTTTTAGGTCGAAAGGGGCGGGTGTTTTAAAAAAAAACTAAAAAGTTTTGACCCCTGGTTGACTGGACTTAAATCATTACAAATGAGCTGTAGAATAACCCCTTTCAAGGAATACGGCGAATTTCCAGTCACCCTGTATACCTACTGAGTAAATAAAATTGGTAAAAAAATTAATTAATAGGTAATGAAATGCTCGCCACGCTGGCCCTGTTGTAGGTATGTAATCTAAATTTACTAAAGATGTGTGTGTAAAAAAAAAACAATTAAAACAAAATTAAAAGAGATAAGTTCGCCTTTTTACATATCTTTTATGTTTCTGTCTATTTTCTGTTCATTATTTCCGTCTTTGTAAATTTGTTCATTTGTTTGGAGAAAACTAAAATTCCAGTAACTAAATAATACATTAAATATAAACTTATAAAATACTAAATTAAACCTAAGTGCCCTACTTAGCTCCGTAACATAGCGCCAAAGATACTTTTCCTCGCTGAATAGTAATGCTAATACGTTCAGCGAGGAAGCTGCCAGCTCTTTGGTTATCCGTCTCATCCACCAATACGAGTAAAGTTAGGTTAGGTTTGTTCTATCCCTTACAGTACAGTATGACACGATCGCGCAGGATAAATGCTACTGAAAATGAACTTGTTTACTTGTGACTCAAAAATGAACAAACAAAAAATTATTTTAAATCTTAAAAACAAAACAATACAAGTCGTATTATCTGTTAATTAGGACGATTCATGGTGCGTTCCTATATTTAAAACCGTGGATGGAGTTGACCCAGGGTTGCCAGTTGATATTTTTAAATTATTCGGCCAAGGTGTTTAAAATTATACGAAATTACTGGAAGGATAAACTATCTGACTGTGCGAAAAATGCGCACTAATGCGCTTCGGCGTTCGGTTTGCTTACAATTCGTATCTTTGTCTGGCTGTCATATAACTCAGATAATGGAATTTAGGTTTCCCTATCCATGAAGCTCCAGGATACAGAGAGGATAACAATCAGTCACCCAATTATACAGTTTTTGTAGGTATCCAATTATACAATCTGGCTGGCCTCGTTAACATTTTACATTTGCTACGTACAATGTGTCAAATGAGACGAGACGTCACAACTCTATCCACGGTTTTGAATATAGGAACGTTTTTTCCGGTAACCTTCGGGGAGGGAAGATGGCCGCTTGAAAGAAGTCCGGCATTTTACTTTTGATATATTCTATTTACTGATTTACTCTACTCACTTAACACTGGCGAAATCACTGCGAAATACCGCGGTGGAAAGCCATTAATAAAAAAGCGGCCAAGTGCGAGTCGGACTCGCCCATGAAGGGTAAACTGCGGTTTACGATTTATGACGTATTAAAAAAAAACTACTTACTAGATTTCGTTCAAACCAATTTTCGGTGGAAGTTTGCATGGTAATGTACATCATATATATTTTTTAGTTTTATCATTCTCTTATTTTAGAAGTTACAGGGGGGGGGGACACAGTTTACCACTTTGGAAGTGTCTCTCGCGCAAACTATTCAGTTTAGTTTTTTTTTTATTAGAAACTTCAATATAATTTTTGAAGACCTATCGATAGATACCCCACACGTATGGGATTGATGAAAAAAATTTTTTTGCGTTTCAGTTCTAATTATGGGGACCCCCAAAATTTATTGTTTTTTTTCTATTTTTGTGTGAAAATCTTAATGCGGTTCACAGAATACATCTACTTACCACATTCCAACAGTATAGTTCTTATAGTTTCGGAAAAAAGTGTCTGTGACATACGGACGGACTCCATAAGGTTTCCATTTTTTGCCATTTGGCTACGGAACCCTAAAAAGAAGAGGAAGAATATAATAGGAACACACCATTAATAAGATTCAATATCATCCTTGACTTCTAAGCTCGGTCTGAAAGAGCTACAAGAATTTTGGGAATAGAAACAAAATGGTGATACTGCAATAGGTACCGTAAAATGGGGTGACTTTGGAAACGCGAGGCGACTTTGATAGTTTTTTGAATCATCAATTTCCTGCAATGTCTTAGTTATTATTAAGCTCTTTCGCGACATTACGATCATATGTTTCATGTGCGAGCGCAAAATGTTTGTAGTTCAAGTATTTTCAGACATATTGGATTTAAAACCTTCGAAACAAAAAAACACTATTTTTTTACTTGCTTCAGGGGTGACTTTGATATTGTGATGTAAACACAGGGAAAATCAAAGTAGCCCCATTTTAAGAATCGAGGTTTTAAGCTGCATAATTATTTTTTTCTACCAAGCTGCCTACCGTATTCTGCCTCTAACTGCTTTAAGTTACTCCAAATGAGTAGTCGCCAATACAATATTTTTAATAATTTATTTTACGGTTAAATGCGGGAGTTACAGAAGATTTATTTTTAAAATTAATCAAATTAACCCCATTTTACGGTACCGAGTAACTAACGCGCGTAAAAGATGCAAAATACACCTTAGCATGCAAGTCACTAAGGCATATTTTGCAACTTATAGAATTTGTTACTTAAGCGTACTGATGTGCAAGTTGCGGAAAGTTTCCAAAAAGTTAGAAAAGTTCAAAGAAATTTCCGGAAACTTTCAATAGAAATATAGGAAATTTAAATTTAAGAAACGGAAAGTTTCAATTCCCATACAAAATTGTGAAAAGTTTCCGAAATTTTCCTACATGAAATTTTCCGCAATTTTGGAAAGTTTCCTTTGGCACATCAGAAGTTAAGCGGTACTGTAGTATCACTGACGAAAAGCAGTTCTTACTTATGAAAATTTGGCAAATGAAGCAGTTGACAAGTTTTATATCTTAACTTTATAGTTATTTCTCAAATTGCTAGCTTCATACAAAATCACTGAGCTCAAGTCTCCCAATCAGAGACAATCTCAGTGTCTTCCACAAACGGATACCAAAAAAACCCACATGCATTGTGTATTTGTGCTCCAGTCAAGTTTAGACTCTACTTGTGCGACTTAAAGTTGTTTTTAGATCGGTTGACCTCAGAGAAGTCGAGACGTGTTGAGGAATGCAAAAAGCAATAAAAGTTCGCGGAGTATTATGCGTTTGTGCAGTTGCTATGCACTTTCTTCCGCTTGGTAACTAAACCGGTTATTACCGCATTTAGCTCCAATACTTATTAAATATAACTATTAAAAAAACCGTGATATAACGGCGAACCCTGCTTTTGGAACTCATATCTCTTAAAAGGCCAAACAACTTTTCATGTAACTTTAGCTAAAGCGATAATTAGACTAGCAATAAAAAAATATATTAATTGCTGTCTTTCTTTAACTTTAGTTCTAGAGCAAGAAGCACAATTTGGCCGTACTTTTCTAATATATAGAGTAAGATATCGCAGTCCGCTTGTGCATTTTTTATAGCCAGTCTAAACCTCACTTAAGAATATTCACGATTATAAAAACTTTCTTTAAAAAAACCATTTGGGAGCTAGGATACCATAGACAGACACTCAGATACACACGAATAGATAAGGTTATTAACCTAGTTCCAAACTAATCTCTATGCTCTGTGATTCTTGACAATGATCTACAAACGTATTAAGATAAAAAAACACTTAAATAAGAAAACATTAAGGAACAAAAGATAAGAAACAAAATATTTATGGTCATCACACAAATATTTGCCTTTATCATGAATCGAATCCTGGACCGCTAGACCTGCAGGGCACTATAGGCACTATAGCTACAATCAAACCTAAACACGTCATCATAATCTAACAGAAAGCATACATTAAAACCCCGACTGCCTTTGAAGAATAAGGATATTAATCCTGCATCATCAGGACTGAGAACTTGGAACGTAAAATTTGGTAGAAGTTTTCTGTTTTATATTTTTAGAATAAAACTAAAATAAACAAAATCCTTCCATTCCGCATACTAGGGGGGTTACCATGACATACTGCTATAGCTCTGTCGCTTTCTTTCAACCCCCCCTCCCCAACAGTAGGCCAAGCTTAGATCGCAAACGCTACTAACGTTTCTGTTTTCTATCGACTTGAAATGTATGGAGTTGACATAAGCGGTCATCGCGTTCCATCATACGTCAATATCTCCTCTCGCGATCTGAGGGCTCAGACAAGATGCACTACGCTAACTAACGTTTCTATTCGATTCGTTTTTAAACCAATCGCGTCACTGGAAGATGACGTGATACGAAAAGTCACGTGGTCTACCAATGACGCGATTGGTTTAAAAACGAATCGAATAGAAACGTTAGTTCGCGTAGTGCATCTTGTCTGAGCCCTCAGTCGTAAGCAATTGTCGATTTTCGAAAATCTAATACTTAGCGTTATAATCTAATACTTAGCCGAATGCATCTTGTCTAGGGCCTCAGTATCTTTGGCTATCTAGTCGTAAAATGCGGGGCTTTTAAGATCAAAAACACGTTTCCTCCAATCTTTAAGTTCTAACTTTTCAATGCTGATGCTTTAGTTAGGTTTTTCAAACTGGCACTCGCTTTCGGTAAAACAAATTATCATAATACTTTTTACAAAGTGGCGATAAATATCGAATACCCAAAATGTTTACCCATTTATTTAATGATTAAATTAGTTTTAGAACAAACAACCGCTTTTAAAAATATCTAACTACTTTGATCTCTAAGCAGACCCAAGAAAACAGGCTAAGAGGCCAATACTGCCGTAAATAAAGTATCTAACTGCAGTGGAGTAATCGAAGCATTCTATACTCTATTAGTAACGACATAAAATTTATAATATTATTATTATTACTATGCAGTTAGCCTTCTTTGGTATTACGGCAAAACAGCAGACGAGCTCCCGATCATTCTAAAATAGAAATGACACAATCAATGACGCCGCCAAGTCACGTTATCATTTACCTACTGGTCAGCGTCATTCGATAACCTTGGAATATAACTCGGTTAAGTTGGAAACAAGTATTCTATAATCTATATATATACAGGAGCCCAGAACCATATACCCATAAAATACAATCATACTTAAAACTAAGTACCTAACATTACAAGGTAATAACTCACTAAAATTAATAAAAATAAAAGGTCAGTTGAAACATCAAGAAGTATGTAATGTCAGTGCATTTAATTTTTAAATAATAATTGTTTTAGTTATACTGAATTATATTTCGTCGTTTCATTGTTCAGATTATAGTATATAACCAGGGGCCTGTTTTATAAAGCTACAAATTAAGATTTACAGGTTACAAGTTCCCATTTGACACAACCTCGACCAATGATGAACAGCCATTTGAGTAGTGTTGCCAGTTTAGACCTGTAAAATTGTAACTTGTAGCTTTATAAAACTTGTCTCTGGTAGTCCTTTCCACATACAGCCGGCATTGCACGATGTTAAGAGACAATCAATTGACTATTAAATTTTAGTTCATTCGTTCATTCAATCCACCATTCCGTTCAATCCTACCACCCTAGTCCCTCATTATCTTCAGAGTAAATGCAAAACTTTAAACATTTAGGGTCTTAGGTCTGCTTGGGTGGGAGGGTTATTATATCTTCGAATGAAACGACTCGCATAATAGTGATCGAACTTCACTTGAGATGTTCGTTTGATCATCTATTATAAACGGTCGTGTGTCACGTTGGCGCCACTGAAAACTAGCGTCGCGGTTTATGCTGTGACATAGTGCTGAGTGGTGTCAATTTCGACGTCACAGAATCACCCATGTCAACATTATCCTACTATTGCATTTTTTCTTTCCTTCTTTATGGTTTTTATTTTGATTTCTGTGTTGCCATCCTTTTTTTATGTTTTATCTGTTCTGTTTTTTTGTGCTCGTTTCTTGTTTTTTTATTATTCTTAATACAAAGACCGCACCCAACGAATTTAATGATTTACGTATTTAATGATAGGTATATAGTTTAAAGCCATTACAAGCCCGTTTATATCGACATGTTTGGCCCACTTTACACGATTAACATACAATATAACATGGTCTTGCGGGTACACCCTTATAGGTACAAGATACTGGGTGTGTCAAACCGACAGACTGTCTAATTAAATTTAAGTATGTTAAGCCATGTCTAACTGTACGTCAAGTCTGCATGTGTCAATAAGTTATAGTCTGTGTCAATTGAAATTGGCAAAGATGTAAACACAACCAAACGAAACAATTTACCGCTATTAGTCGATAATCACGTGCTTTTAAAGATCAAGTGACGTCTTAGGCTTAGCAATGATTTATATTTATACACTTGATCTTTACTTTCACATTAAGTTTATGATTAAATAACAATTAATTATTCGTTACTTTAAAAAAAAAACGCTTGATGAATATTTGACGTTATCTGTCAAATAGAAGGTACTAATTTGTTTACATCTTTGGCAATTTCAATTGACACATACTATAGTGAATGACACTTTAAATAGCGTTTAACGACTGTACAGTCGAGTTCATAAATATGTGTACACTTTAGTACCTTGTCTATTTAATGTCATGTTTATAGTGCCATACATGAATTGTCACAGTGATTAACGTGACAAGGTACTAAAGCAGAGGTCCACAAACTTTATTGGCTCGTAGACCACTTGGCAATTTTTTCGGTTTTGGGTGGACCCCCTGCTTACCTAATATTTACTTTGTCACGTAAAAAGTAAGCAAGAAATCTTCGGGATTTTTGCACGGATAACGTTGGGAGTCTAGTCTAGTCTAAAAATTGACAAAGGCTGCAATTAAAATTTAGCACGGAAAAATATTATAATGTAATTATATAATATTTTTTACAAAATAAAAAATTACACGCAGAGAAAATTAAAACATAATTTATATAGATAGATGTGTAAGTATATTTATAAGAAAGTATTACGTAAGTAAGTAGGTGCCTACTATCTGTGTATGAATATGGATTATTCTATTAATGGAAAGCCAAAATTAAACCCCTGGGGGTCGATATAGACCACTGTGGGGATCACTGTACTAAAGTGTATACATATTTATGAACTCGACTGTACCTGGGGCTCTATATTCTACTTGGTAAAAGTATATAACTTTTGACATGTTAACGCATTGTCAATGTTACGATAGTTCTTATTTACTTGACAGTAATGGCGGCCGCGAGTTAAAAACAATACGGTAACAATGTCGACAGCAATATCGTTTTACCGAGTAGAATAGAGCCCCAAGGGCCTTATTTTAGTTTGTATTTACACTTATTGTTATTATATCTTCAACGTTTTGATAACTCTTATTTACTAAACACAATACCTAACAATATCGTAAAAAAGCTCTTATTAAATTGAATTCGTATTATAGGTTAAAGTTTTATTAAATTAATTGGCCATCTGTTTTTTTTTATAATTTAAATTATGCGAATAAAAGTACTCTTAATACTTAAGTTGTTGCTTTATCAAGTTTTTATTGGCAGGTAATTTTTTTTGGCTGGATAATTTAGTTTAAATAGCCGAGATTGATCTTGTTTCGTAATAAATCCTCGTAAGTGTTAATTGCGGTAGTAATAATTCAACTTAATGGCAAAGTTTGCATTATTTATTTATTGTAAAAACAGTATTAATGATTTTTGAATTTGTTAACTTCGAAACTAATGCTGTTATTTAAAATTACAAAGTTCCTACATCAATTAACATATTAAATAAATACATAGATCTCAAATTGCCTTACCGGCTTATTTTTTTAGGCCGGTGTTTTCTTAGACATTCTGCTAAAACTCAGTTCTGTTTTTTATAAAATAAGAGCGAAGTTTTCGATTATTCCAATCAAGTTTCGAAGTTAATTTAATATCGAGTTTGTTCCACCAATCAACGTCATGGTGATTAACGATTATCGATATATGCACGCGATCGATCTCGAAAGGTCCTATAGACAAGATGCACAACGGGCACAACGATAACGTTAACGATTTTCGAAATCTGACGAAAGCGGCTGACGCGAAAGATCGTCAACTTATAATAGCTCCTTTACACTATCGGCGATTACAGACGATTACGGGCGAGCACGATGGTGTAGAGGGCATATTCGGCTGTATTCGCCGATCATCGTCTATGATCGTCGATGATCGCCTGCGACCCGTGATTTGTCCGTTTTTTGGGCATGCATCAAAGGGAATCACGGCGTGGTGCGTTAAGCTGCCCACACTATCGCCGATCATTGATTCCCCGGTGGACAATTAATTTAAAATTAAATTGTATTATATATTTATTGTATCTACATACTTCGTTTTATTATGATTAATACTCAAGCACCACCATCTTCTTTTCCTCCATTTATTAAATAATAAAGCAGCAACACAATCCACGTCTATCTTGTACGCTTGCCGTTCGACAAACTACTACAGGCGATAGATCATGCTCGCACAATGATCGTGCCGATTATAGACGATCAGACCATCAACGATCATCGCCTATAGTGTGGAGGAGCTATAAACCACCACCACCACTTCCTTGACACAGTTCAAGATGCTGATGAGTTTACTGACCCACTACGTCGATTGCAGTTCAAAATAATTTACTTTTGAAGTTATTTTATTTATTATTATTATTAATAGTTTTGGCCTCTTGGATTGCGATGTTTTTGCAATAATATTGTGTAACTTATTTTTAAGGACTTGTTTGTTTAATTCCGTGTCTGACGCTTTGGCATCAAACTGTTAGTGTGAGATGTTCTTTGAATTATAAATGAATGAATATCTTACGTTACGTTAAGTCACTTTTCGAATATCGCCAAAGTAAACGTTATGCTTACGCATCTTGTGTAGACTCCAGGTTGCGTTATAACTTAACGTATTATTCGATAGATTTGTTAACTCTTGAAAACTCTTGTAAGGCGATATCTATACAATACATTTTATTGTGATATTTAAGTATTTCCTATCGTACACAGTCAAAATTACGATTGCAATCTGTGATCAATATCAATGATCGTAGTCCAGATTAATGGTAAATTAAGTTGATTTTGTTTGTTGAAAATTTTCAAATCGAGATACCTATCGATCTCCTGATCGTGATCAAGATTGAATTTAACGTGTTACGGATCGCGTCAGTCTCCTTTGTGTAGAATTTCCAATTTCCAATTTCCAATATTTAAGGTAGTTACCGTCCATGTGGCGTACGTTTTTACCACCCTGTATAGTTGGCATAAACGGTCGACGCGATCTATCATCAGCTTACGTCAATCCTATATATTTTAACGATTTTCGAAAATGGCTAACTTATCGTTACACATATCGTCCCTTTACTTTCTCAACCTCGTATCTGATCGAATAGTTAGATAGAAAAAACACTCATGTTTCGAGGTATATAAAGACTACTTTACTATCAAAATATTCGATTAGATAAGAGTCTGAGGTTGAGAAAGTAAAGGGACGATATTGAATAGGCCCCAAATTCTAAAACCAAATGTTCAACTTGTCGAATTTGATTGTGACCTTTAACGCAACAATAATTGGGTTAATGTGCTAAACATGATCTTGCGCAGGTTTCCTATAATGACTATAATTTTACGCTTGGCTTTGTAACTTGTTGTAGAGCGATGTGGTTATGACCTTGTCTTGTTTTTGGCAAGTTCGCTTGGAATAATGTAGCTTATCGGAGCATGATCTCATTATTTAAACTAGTGGCACTATAGACTAGACTTAGAAGTTGTTTTTTGCGATTAAGTTATGTACTGTGACGGGGGCGGTAGGGTGCTCTGAAATAAAATTCAACTTTGCAATATGTCAATATACCGTAAAACGGGGTGAGTAGGAATTAAGGGGTGAGTAGGGACACAACCTAAAATGAAGCATAACTTTTTACAAATAGGAACAGGTATTAAATGGACAGTAACGTTACGTCCATTGGACATAATTTCAGTCTTATAATTAGTAACATATGCTTCATTTTAGGTTGTGTCCCTACTCACCCCTTAATCCCTACTCACCCCGTTTTACGGTATTTATTTAAATATACCAGTGGTTTTCACTTCCAATAAACCTGAGAGGTTCTGTTGTGCATGTCCATGACATATATAAGTTTTTAGTTTCAGTCGTTCCTATTTTAAAATATTGGGGCATAGAGGCGACGTGAAGGCCTTCAACCTTCACAGTACTGTTTATTTTTCCAGGATAAAAGGTACCCTGGGGTTTAGTTTCATTAAAATTTGTTTAGCGGCTGAAAACATAACAAGCAGAGCAACTTTAGTTTCTCACGGCGCTTCTTCTCTTGCAATGATGGTCAAGTCTGAAGCGCAGGTAGATTCACTCCATATTATCGACGTGTAAGAGCCAGTTCACTTCACAGTTCAGATTGAGAGAAAACGACAGAGCTGTATAAGTCCCTCTGTCCCTTTCTATCAACCTAAAATGAACTGCTTTAGTATGTCAAGCTAACCTTAAGGGGTTAAGTGGCCTAAAAATAATTTATTTCTACATTTTCTTCCATTCCAATAACCATATTGCCCTTGACATGTTATGGTATTGTTTTTAACTCGGCTGCCATTCATCATCATCATCATCAGCCGCGAGACGTCCACTGCTGCGGTCATCCAGCGGTTTCCCGCTTTATCAGATCGTCGGTCCACTTTGGCTGCCATTACTTTCAAGTAAACAAGAGCTATCATAATCATAACTTTGACAATGCGATAGAATCCAGTAGATATAGTTTCTGGTTTAAAATCAACTTGATTTAAACTAAACGTATAAACAAGTTTACTTTCTTAAAACAGCTGAGATACCCAAAGTTTAGTGACCTTAGGGCAATGCAAGGTTGGCGCCACAAAAACTCAAGCAAGAACAAACGGAAGTCTTACCGACGTAAAAAACCGGCAAAAAACATGATGTAATTAGTTTACGATGTTGTCAATACGTTATCGATGGGTTAAATAGCATTGTCGAAAAGTACCCGAGAGGGGGGAGGAGGTAGGCATCTGCGAGGGGTGAGGGTGAATTTTGTATACCTGTAGTTTTGTAACTTTCTGATTTAATTGAGATGTGTATCTCACTCTCTCATCGCGCGGAAGAGAATCAGAAGATTTCTATTTTTTTTTGTTCAATATTGGTTCTACGAGTACGTCTCATCATCTGTCTATTTCTAGCTACCAACTTGGGCTTTGCTTCGTTAAAAAATGCCTTTAAATACTTGTCAGGAATAATAGGTTTCCCTGGGTGAAATAATTTTTAAAATCGGTCCAGTTGGTTCAGAGATTACGCACACAATTGTACCCCTTTAGTGCCTATTAGATAGAGACAAAAATGGTTGTTGATTTTTGAAGTGATAACTTCTTAAGGTCACAGCACACATATCAACTCGGAAAGGGATCAACTCAAAGTGAAACATTGAAAAGGGAACTTTGACCTGTGTTAATACGATACATTTTTCAGTGGACGACTGCTAGCTCTTGCCGAGGTGAGGCGTTGCCGTTCCGATGCCGAGTTTCATACAAATGATACTGAACGGCTCGAGTTGATAGGGTGACGATCCCTTTCCGAGTTGATATGGGTTCGGTCCCGTTGGCCTTCCTTGCATTTAGCCTTGGCGAGCAGAGCACCTTAGTTGTATTTTGTCCGGGTAGCAAAATGCCTTGGTCTGTAAAACGCCCTCATTGCTATAAGGCATAGTATAGACGGAATGACTTGTCTGTAAAACGACTTAATATCATAGTGTTTTAAAAGGTAAATGGTCTGGATAATCTTCACTTATCTAGACAAAACAATCAAGACCTTACACAATTGAGTCATTCTGCCTACACACACAAATGTCATTTCACGACCTAGACGATTTGCTAACTTAGTCTTACTGAAACTAAGACAATTTTGTAACATGGCATTAGATAAACAAGTCATTTTGCATACTTGGTCAGTGTACTACTGAGACGTTTTGTTTGCCAAGGCTATATGCAGGTAAGGCCAACGGGACCGAACCCGTAGGAAAGCATAGAGGGAGTATAAAAACCGCTCATCATCATCATCATCATGTCAGCCGAAAGACGTCCACTGCTGGACATAGGCCTCCCCCAAGGCTCTCCACTCAGATCGATCTTGTGCTTTTCGCATCCACCGCGTTCCCGCGACCGCTAATAGAATAGTACTCTACGCACCTGTTACAAATGCCCTTCGTTAAAAATAAATAATAAATAATCAGGGGACAATTACACACCAATTGACCTAGTCCCAAATTAAGCTCTAGGCTTGTGCTATGGGTACTAGACAACGATATAAATACTTATATAGAGAAATATATACTTAAATACATAGAAAACATCGACGACTCGGAAACAAATATTCGTGCTCATCCCACAAATATCTGCCCTTACCGGGATTTGAACCCAGGAGCGCTAGCTTCGTAGGCAGGGTCACTACCAACTAGGCCACCGCGTCGTCGAAAAAGAGACGTCTATATATGACCTCTTTCAAGAGTGTACCACTTTTTAGGTTTGTTAGTGTGTGTCACTCTGCATTAGTGTGCGTAAGTTTGCAGTCAGTTAAACAATTTCAATATTAAATAGTTCAACTTATATAGTTTAAGTTATCACTTCTGTCGGGCGTCCCGAGACGCACACGTTTTTTTAAGATAGTTAAAGGCTGCAGAAAAGAGACAGATATACCTAGGATGTTTAACTATCAGAATGAAACCACGTTGTAACTGTTAACGATAATTTTGTACTATAAAATATGAGAGAGCCAATAAATGTTAAAAGCAGGTAGTTGTCACGTATGGCCACGAACAGTGATATAATGGCCAAGGACGCATTAGATCATCTTGCGGTCGTACCACAGCACACAGATGCTAAGTCGATCAGTAGGCCAAGATGCGAACGCTACAAACTTTTTTCTTTTCTATCGCTTAAACCGTAAGGGATTGGGAGTTGCCCACGTGGTTTATCGTAACGCACGAGAATGTCATCCCATATTATATTGACTGATAGAAAAGAAAAACGTTAGTAGCGTTTGTATTTTGACTATGGGTTCAGTTTTACTTGAAGGTACTTACTTGAATATAATAAACGTAAAAGCTTGCTTGTGTGTATGTAAGTATGTTTGTTATGTTCACGCTAAAACGGCTGAATTGATTTGAAATGGAGTAGCGTTTGCATCTTGGCTAGGGGGTATTTTCTATCGACTCAAAATGTATGGAGTTGACTTAAGCTATTGACGTAATCTGTCATCAGCTAACGGCAATCCTATACATTTTGCAAAATTTCTAAAATCGATAGTAATGCGTTATGCATCTTGACTAGGCACTCAGGTAATTTACAGCAGGGCTGTATTCCAATTTTCAATATAGTTAAGCCAGTCGTGCTTTATTATTTATTTAGGATTGTAAACAGTAAATGAACAATATTTACATAGGTATACAGGGTTGAAAAAACGAACAACACATAGACGGCAACTAGGTACCTTAAATATTGGAAATAGCAAATTCTACACAAAGGAGACTTACTTTTATTTTTGATAAATAATGCACATACGGATTTTTGAAATTTCGTCTGCAGTCTGTTGCTGAAAATAATAATAAAGTCGTGTTTTATGACACAGATCGAAAGGGTCATTGATACTAAATTTATAACACATACACCTTTAAACCGTGATAAAGGACCCCACTGAAAATCAGCGTCGTATCTTGCCTCGGCATAGTGCTGAGTACTGGACCCTTATTGATGAACGTACGGCACAGATGAAAAATGTTAAATTATTTGTTATTGCAAACCGTGTCGTTTTTGAGTCAAAAAAATAATTTTCTTTCTTTCTTCTTCTTTCAAACTAAACAAACCGTAAGACCGTAAATAACACGACTTTATTGTTTTGTCATATTGTTTGTACCTAGTTCGAACGACTTAATTGGAATGTGTTACTGTTCGCCTGTTAAGTTTACTGTGCTATGCTCATTCTTGTTTACCGTGGATTTTTAGATCATTATGATATTTACTCGGCTCAGTTGTATGTATGTATGTATGAAGTGAGGAATGCATGGACGATGTTGGTTCCGGTTCGTACTAAAAAGGAAAAGGTGATTCATTGATCATGTAGATAATTGAATTCATTAAAGTACAATTAGTGGAAGCAAACCATAGAAACAAATGACGAGAAGGAGGAAAGAGAAGGACATCTTTGAATCTTTATATACCTACCCCCTTACTAATAAACGTTGAGTAACGGTGGTATAGCTATATAATGTTTTGTCCTTATCTGTCATTGTGACATTTGAATTTGAAAGATAAGGACAAAACATTGTATAGCTATACCACCGTTACTCAACGTTTATTAGTTATAAAACCAGAACCACCAACCAGAACCAGGCAACCCTAGATATGTGTAGTATTATACATTGTTCCTATAGTATATTAGACTATTTCGACTGTAAAACATGTAAAACTTAAATTTAAATGCCCTACCTACTACAAATGTGCTATACCCCAATGAGCCGGCGCGGGCTGAAAATCAGCGCTGTGTGCAAGCGCAGCTCAATGCTGAGCCCGAGCCCTTTGCCTTTGTGTTGTGTTTGTGCTGTTGTAAATTTAAATTAATAATAATAATATTTTTTAGTGTTAGTTTAGTTTTATCTTAACTGTGTTTTTCCTCTAAGTTTAATTGCTCGAATGGTTGGACGATTGGATGTACTAAAGAATGTGAGATTTGATGTATGTCAGGGTTTTTAATATCTGGATATTTTTAAGTCTTTGTGTAAATGTATCTTCTCCTCTTCTCTTGTATGTGTATCTGTGTAAGGCGATAAATATTTTTTTATTTTATTTTTATTTTTTATTTTTTAAAACAAAGTCGCTTCCCGCCGTCTGTCCCTCTGTATGTATGTATGTATGTATGTATGTATGCTTCGAGCTTCCAAACTACGCAACGGATTTTAATGCGGTCTTCATCAATAGATAAGCGGCCTTTACAAGTAAAGTTCGGACCGCGGGAAACGCCACGCGCCATTCCAATCTTCGTTCCGAACCGTACATTTTTTACTATTTTACTATTACAGTTGCATTTACACATACGGTTCGGAACGAAGATTGGAATGTCGCGCGGCGTTTCCCGCGGTCCGAACTTTACGTGTGCAGGCCGCCATAGAGTGATTCAAGAGGATTTTTTTACGTAGTCTAGTATCGATATTGCAAGCCTCACTTGGTCAATTGGTGCAAGGTGGTCCTCTGATATTTGTTTTATTTTTTATTTATCTACTCACCTTAAGCACATCAACATTTTAATACTGTAATCTACACTAAACTAGTCATATGTTGTTTACGTCTGCTAGCCTTGACACGGATCAGCTGGTGTTACGTTACGAGCTGTCAAATTTGACGTTTGTGTTACGATGACCTTTGAAGTAGGGTTTCAGTACTCTAGTTTAGCTACTTAAGTTACGTAATACATTTATAGGGCACAAGTTTAGTTACCGTAAAACGGAGTAAATAGGGATACAACCTAAAATGAAGCATGTGTTACTAATAATAAGACTGATATTCAGACCTAGGAATATACGGGGCAAAATTAAATAACAGCAATGGATTGTCTATATCGATAAACTCTTTTATCGATACTTTTCCCATAGGTATACTACTGATCGCTCCAAGTTTTGTTTGTAGAAATAAAATTTATTGAAAGTATGCAAATGAAACAAAATTCTGGTTATTCTTTATTTTAAAAGGATTTGTTAACCTTCACTCATCATCATCATATTTTTTTTCTGTATTGTGTATTTTAGAATGACTGTCTCATTTACTATTGTTAAAATAAACGATGAGAATTTGTTAGGAGTAAAAAAAATATGATGACGAGTGAAGGTGAAGAAATCCTTTTAAAATAAAGAATAACCAGAATTATGTTGCTATTTTGTTTCATTTGCATACTTTCATTAAAATTTTATTTTTACAAACAATTCTTGGAGCGATCACTAGTATATAGGAAAAGCGTCGATATTGAGTATATCGATATAGGCAATCCCTAGCTGTCATTTAATTTTGCCCCGTATATTCCTAGGTCTGCTGATATTATTTCCAATAGACGTAACGTTATTGTCCATTTAATAATTGTTCTTATTTGTAACAAGTTATGACTTATTTTAGGTTGTGTCCCAATTTACCCCTTCATTCCTATTTACCCCGTTTTATGGTCTATATGAAATGTGTCTTTGACACAAAGTTTTCTAATCTAACAGCAGACAGTTTTTTCTGTCATGGGTTCTGACGTCAACATTTTAATCTCAAGATTAGGTAGATGTCGCAGTCAGACTAAGATTTTAAAAAAAACAGTGGATAAACAGTGAACTTGCCCCAGACTAAGCTCTAGGCTTGTAATATTGTTATTTTACTTATAAAGAGAAACATAGAAAACTTCTTAGATGCAGAAACAAATACGGGAACCGAACCCGGGACTGCTAGCTGCGTAAGCTTCACTTCACTAGTAATTGCTAACCACGTCGTCAATGCATATTTAAATGCTAGTCATTTTCATCTGTCTTGTTCCAGCACCGGAACACAACCATACAAACACAAACCCTTAATCTACTCAATGGCAATGCGACTAATATAATTTCGACAGTCATTTTACTACTTACATCGGAATCTAAACAACATCCTGTCACAAAACCAGACTATAAAAACCTCTGAGGTCTTCAAAATTATATACAACTAAAGCTCATGAATTATTGGATCTTTAATAATTATCCAATATACGCAGAACTCTATAATCATATCGATAGTAAAGCGCTATAGGTCATTGCAACTTGGTCGTTTGGCAATAGTCCTTGGCGCCACCAGAATAACGTCAACCACGACCAAACTACAAAAACTACGACCTTCAAAATTGCATACAACTAAAGCTCATGAATTATTTGTGTTTAACAAAGCCACAATATACAAAGACCCTAAATACCTTTAGAATTAATGGGCTGTTAGGTCATTCTAGTTTGGTCGTTAACAATGGGTTGGCATTGGCACATCAATGAGTGACGTCATGGCGGCCATTGCCAATGAGCTGCGGTTAAAAATGTCGGTCAAGTGCGAGCGCTAACTGATTGTTAATTACGTTGTTTTCGTTGGCTGTGAATGAGTTTGCCGTACGAAAGAGGAAAAAGCATCTTGCGTCGAAATTAAAATTTAACTGTAACATACGAGCACTTTGCTTCGGTTTATTTAAATTATCTGTGACACCAGTACATGAAACAGAAATTAATATACACGAAAACCTTCTAACTAATGGTGAAAGTTGCATTAAAATTCGTTCAGTCGTATTTGAGGTAATTGCGAACACACAGACAGACAGACGCGGCGCGGACGCCGGGTTTTATAATATGTAATGATATTAATTACTACGAGTATAAGTAGCTCCAAAGGGTCTCTATTCCACTTTTTTATAATATTACTATAGCGATCCACCCTCGCTTCGCTTCGGTTTATGTAGTTTTTCTGTAACACCCGTACATTATCCGGAATTTATAATACATGAAAACCTTCCTCTTGAATCACTCTATCTATTTAAAAAAACCGCATCTAAATCCGTTGCGTAGTTTTAGAGATCTAACCGTAAAGAAAGCGGGAGCTTCAGCGAGAACTTTGTTTTACACTAATATTTAATGGAAAGATTTGTTTTTTACAATTTAATTTGAAAAATGTTCAATTTGGAACTCACGCGTTGAATCGTTCCGAACTAAATATGAATCCTCCCTAATTTAATAAACACTATTAAACTTTTAATTCATTAGTCTAGACGCGTTTTATTTATATGGCGCCATGAATTCCCCTCTTTTCGCTTTGCGAAGGCTTTTCAGCCGTCAACTGGGGAGTTTTTATGACATAGCTATACAGGTCAGTTTACGCTGAGAGAAGAGGACCGAGCTATATAACTGCTATAGCTCTTTCCTTTAAGCTCACCGTAAAATGAACTGCATAGTCATGGGCCTATTGCATAATAAAGTGCGGGATCCCCTTGGATCGCATAATTTATTTTAGACTATTATTGTTTCGCATAATTGATTTGGCATAATTTGTATTGACATAATAGTACAATGGCATAATAATACTTTGCCCTAATACTTTTTTGGCATATAACGCTATTAGAATAATTTCAATTGGACTAATTTGTATTGGACTAATACACATTATGCATATTATTGTTTGGGCTAATAATTATTTGTTATATTTGTCATTAACCATAATTTCAGTTTTCTAAATGAATCAAATACAGATTCGTTGTTACATATTAGGTAAGGTTAAATTAGGTCACGTTAGGTACATTAGGTTGGGTTAGGTTAGTATGATGTCCAGGCGCAAAGCGCCCAAGCAACGCAGAATAGGAGGTCCGCGAAGCGGACCTTCGTCGACCTCGCCTTAGTTCCTAAATATATATAACCACAAAACCAAAACTAACATTTTCTCGTAGTACGTCTACGACTTTCGCTATAGCAATTGTATTGCTATGTGCCATTTGTACATGACTATTTTTTAGGACAATACTGTGACGCATTTTGTAATGATGCCAATTTATTATTATGACTTTTTGTATTTATGCTATTTGACGTTAGTCTTCATGACGATTATGCTTTCTGTATTTATGCTTTTTAATTTTATGCGTAAAGATGATTATGCACATCGCTATTTCGGCTAAAAGCAATTATGCGTAACAATATTATTACAAATAATTTTATGCCATCCAATAGAGAACCTAAAGTACAAGCCCATACTATTAGTAAAAATCCATACAAAACCACTAATACTATTAGCTTGTACTTTATTATGCAATCGGCTCCATGCAGTGACTATTATTTTTTACACCCTAATGCGTTTTAACGCCATAACGCCGTCGTCAAATGTTGTTATCTCTTCCAGTCGCTATTAGGGTACTGTAGTCAAACTTAGAATGTAGGAACCCTTATTTATAGTATGTCCGTCCGTCTGTCGGCCTGTCCGCGGTCTAACTCTGATACTCTTGGTACTACAAAGCTGTAATTTTCGTGTGTGTCCCTACAGCCGAAACTAAAAGTGATAAAAATCTGAAAAATATCTAATATGAAAGCACATAAGTAATACAGGGGGGTACTCCATAAACTGTACATATTGAAAGGCATGAAATTTTAGGTTGATTTATCGGTAAAACAATTTTTTTTTTACCACCGGTTTTTTTTTACAGATTGTCAAACTTTTTAATAAAGTTTGGGTAGTACACTTACTTGTGACGGTGTAACTTTTCATCTAATAGCCCAAAAAAGATAAAACAAAATGCATAGTATTGACATTAGTTGATAACAATATTAGACCAATTAAAAAAAAACTGAGTAACTGCTTTTTTTGTGGAAAATTACTTCAATAATATAATTTTATTTTCATAGAAACACGATTTTCTCAAAATTTTGCTGATATTTTACTTTTTTTTTAAGGTTTTTAGATCTGAAATTAAACGAGGAATAATAATAAGCAAAAAAAATAGTGAAATATCTAAAAAAAAATGCATTTTTTTTTAAATTGTTTTACCTATAAATTAACCTAAAATTTCCTCCCTTTCAGTATGTAGGTACAGTTTATCGAACTCAGACACAAGTCTAACAAAAATCATGCTTTGAAAACCCAACTGCTGCTTGAATAATGTCGTCAACATAATGTTAGTTTTCATGCCGCGCAATTTGGCGCAAAAAATCCGCCATTATTATTACCTAAAAAAAAATATAGCCTATATATGACACTCTAGTGGTTAAGATGAATCAAACCACGTATAATTTATTAAAATCGTTTATAGTTACGAGGGATCACAGAGTCGGACATACATACAAGTCAAACACATAACCCTCCTTTTAGGCTTTTCCGCAGTCGGGTAATAAAAACTATCACGACTAAAGAAGACTTGATTGGTTGATATACCCTCCTACGGCCCAGCATACAACGAAATTTGTCAATGGAATATGAATCTATTACGAATGACAAAGTCAATTTTCCAATTTCATCTTATGTCATAAAAACAAAAGAAATTCCACTTTACTTTCTTTGCACTAGATCTTTATTTGAATGGCCGTATTTTGTACTAGTTTTAGTACAAGGACCCTCAGGAGGATACAGGCGAGTGTTTATACCTACTAAACATTACTAAGACAGCACCACATACATACATAATCTCACGCCTTCGTTCCCAGAGTGGGGTAGGCAGAGCTACAGAATGACAAACATCTCTAAAAACTTGTTGATAATTCTATAACCACAATTTGCACAATTAGGCTAAGATGTTTACCAGCGTATTAGTGACAGGTTGCAAGCCCATCGCCTAACAGTACTACAAGCCTTTATTCCCTTAGTCGTCTCTTACGACATCCACGGGAAGACATGGAATGGCACTATTCTAACTCGGCAACCACACGAGGAGACACCAAACAAACCAAATAACTTTAAATACAAAGTTTATAGTAAGAGCTTTGACTTTAAATACTGTATCTATTCCTCTTGGATTACTCTATCTGTCGTTGAAAATTGCATTAAAATCCGTTGCGTAGTTTGAAAGATCTAGGTTAATAAACAGAGGGACAGACTAGACGGAGAGAAGAGAGTTTTATAGTACGTAAAGATTAGGGAATGCAAATAACCGGTTATAACCGGTTTTTATCGGTTATTTTCATACACCAACGGTTAATAGCCGGTTAAATTGTATTCCCTAGTAAAGATGTAAAGATTACCCCCTTCAAAAACGCACTATAAACCTATTTTAGTTGAAGTATTCTTTGTCTCTTTCTATCAAATTCAAATGTCACAATGACAGATAAAGACGAATCATATTTTAAGCACGCTATAGCTATTGCGCGTCTGTATATGAGATGATTATTCCTTTATCTTTTAAGGTTAAATAAATAAATAAATAAAATAATCAGGGGACAATTACACACCAATTGACAAAGTCCCAAACTAAGCTCTAGGCTTGTACTATGGGTACTAGACAACGATATAAATACTTATATAGAGAAATATATACTTAAATACATAGAAAACATCCATGACTCGGAAACAAATATTCGTGCTCATCGCACAAATATCTGTCCTTACCGGGATTTGAACCCAGAGGGCCCTGCCAAGATGCATTGCGCTAACTAACGTTTCTATTCGATTCATTTTTAAACCAAACGCGTCACTGGTAGATGACGTGATACGAAAAGTCACGTGATCTACCAGTGACGCGATTGGTTTAAAAACGAAGCGAATAGAAACGTTAGTTAGCGTAGTGCATCTTGGCAGGGCCCTCAGGACCGCTAGCTTTGTAGGCAGGGTCACTACCAAATAGGCCACCGCGTCGTCAAACAACGTCGTATAACATCCAGGTACCAGGGTAAAAGAAGCTAAATATACATCTCGCTGAATTGAATGAACCGCACATACCAGCCAATTTAATACTCTTATTGTGTCCGTCTTCCTACGCGAAGTTTTATTAAGGTCGCTTGTTAGATATCACCGTTACTCGAGTTATATTGGGGGACAATCCACCTAGCGACCCGCCCTCGCTTCGCTCCGGTTTATGTGGGATTTTTGTAAAACTCGTACATAAACCAGAATTGATTGTTCACTAATTCTTTATTCGGCCGTCCCATGTTGCGAGGGATGTCGATTATCGTTATTCCCTCGGGAACTTTAAAATTTTTCGTGATGAAAAGTAGCCTATGTGTTAATCCAGGGTATAAGCTATCTCGGTTCCAAATTTGATCCGAATCCGTCCAGCCGTTGCAGCGTGAAAGTTTTTGGAAATCAAAAAGTAAATGATGTATTGTATGTTTTTATCTCCATACAAAACTATTAAATTAAACATTATTCCATTAACAAAACATTTCCAAATATATTGAGCTCTGGCCAGAATTAATAGCCCGTAAATAAAAAAAACTTTTGAGATAGAATAATAATCTTAATATTTGGCATTCATTAGAGGATATATTTTTTTATTTAATTCTTACTTAATTTCCATAGAATTCCATCACGTTTACTTGTAAAATTTCCTCAATAAAAGTTTTTATTCGAAACAATCATATAGGACTTACAAATGGCTATTGAAAACATGACTCAGTCAAAGTCCCACGTTCTTATTCTGGTAAACCGAGAGCCGGCCGCTCGAAAACCTACCTCGTAGTGAGTAAGTACTGATTCGAATATTTTATAGTTAGGTAGGGAAAACACTAATTTTCAAGGTAGATAGAAAATCCGTAGACTACAGTAGGATTAACACCACACTAGTTAAAGTACTTAATTGGTTTACTAGCAACAATTTGCTACTAAATGCTAAGAAAACGAAATGTGTTAGGTTCGCTTTGCCTAATGTTAAACCGGTACATTCTAGTATTTTTCTAAATGACGAGTGTTTGCAAATGGTAGATAAGGCAATTTTCTTAGGCATAACATTAGATAAATATTTGCAATGGAGTCCCCATATAGCTGTACTGGCAGGTAAACTAAGTTCGGCAGCTTACGCCGTTAGGAAAATTAGACAACTAACCAATGTTGAGACAGCTCGCTTAGTCTATTATAGTTATTTCCATAGTGTCATGTCGTACGGTATTCTGGTTTGGGGTAAGGCAGCTGACATACAAACTATATTTGTGTTACAAAAAAGGGCCATTCGTTCTATTTACAACTTAAACTCCCGTGACTCTTTAAGAGAACTTTTTAAAGAAATTAATATCTTGACTGTAGCGTCTCAATTTATTTATGAGAATATTATTTACGTTATTAGAAATTTAGATTCTTTCACCAAAAATTCTGATATACATAATTTAAATACCAGAAATAAAAATAAAATCGCTATCCGAAAATTCCGCGTCCGTAAAGTATATAAATCATTTGTTGGTCAATGCATTCATTTCTATAATAAATTACCTGACGAAGTTTTAAAGTTACCCTTTCCAGCACTTAAAAGTTACTTGAAAAGGTCGTTAATGTCTAAAGCGTATTATAGGATCGAGGACTATCTAACAGACAAAAATGCATGGCCTAAATCCGAAACTTAGTCAATAATAATTTATTCAAATGCAAAATCTTTATCTTGTCTAGGGGACACCGTTGATGTAGGAAAACATATCGAAACTTTTATGTGGTCGTCTCGCACCATCTTATATACACATAAGTATGTGTTTTTTTTTTCTCTATCTCTCCCGTAAGATTCTTAATTGGCATGTTTTCCTGCTGAACTACGCATGTTATTTAATACTATATTTAATTTAATATTTATAGCTTTATATAATGCTAGACTAAGTAGTACCATTGTAATAAGAAATATGTTTAAAAAATGACTGACTGCTGAGTTTCTTGCGGCGTTTCTTCTCGGCAGTGGTCTTCTCTTGGGAAGCGCTGGTAGATTCTTGACGTGTAAAAGTGCCCGTGCGGCCTACTTACTGAATAAATTTCTTTTATCTTTTTATCTTTTTTAAAAAAGACCATCTAAGGTGTCAAAATACCATTAGAGAGGTCAAAATAAGTGAATTTGCAAAATTCCATTCGAATCACTTTATCACTTATGTACGAAGCTGAAACTCTCGAAATTCTATAAGCGCATTCTTTTTTAAACTCGATCGATAATTACTTTTACTATCTTAAAGTCAACCAATGTAGGTAGGTACTCAAATATAAACTGTATAAATAGTGTAAATCGAACAAATGTATTACGGAAGGAATAAGATCGTTCAGTTATCGAATATAGCTTTTGGACTTTAGGTACACTTAATAATAAAACAAAGAAAAATGTTGGTGAATTCTGCTCCAGACAAAATTGAAAGGAAGTTTTAAATAAGTTTATATGCCTACCAAATAAAACGATCACATTGTTAAGTGATAATATCTTGGTCCCCGAGTATCTTTAATTTTGCCAAGAAAATGCTAGTAGGGTGACGGCACCAATGATGGACACTTTTAGCTGACAGGCACCAGTAATGGACACTTGACTCTTAATTAAATTTCATACGGTTCTAAATTGATTGTTGCAAAACAAATGAATAACCCTTATCTTCTGTAAAATAAGAATCAAGTGTCCATTATTGGTGCCTTGTCCATTACTAGTTGCATGACCCTAACGTCTGGTAAGGGGTAATTACTTTAGCTACAAATTTATTTTATCCGAGTATATTTTAAGGTAAGACTTTGAACGGCCGGGTCTCAGACTATGAGGAAAGGTAAAAATTCTAGGTAAAACCAGCATGTTCGTGGTTGGATGAGTCAGGTAAATTAACCCTAAACTTTATGGGTTGCTGTCTAGAACTTGATGGTAATTGCCTGGATTCAAAACTTCCATTCAGAGTTATAAGCGCCCTTGGAAAACCGCTAGAAATACTCACGTTTCATGGAATGTATCATTTTACTGAAATCTATTTCCGGCTGTAATTGTATTTTCAGGAAATACTGAAAATTGGATAGGTTTTGTATGGCACGCTTACACTTACCAGCTGATGGTCAGTGGGATCTGTGAGTAATAGACATTAAGAGGATTGTGAAGCGCCGCTAAAATCGTGTAGCTGTCAAATAAAAACCATACAAATTTAGCTCCGGGCGAAAACGTTTCTCAGCCCCTAAATCAAGTCCGATTTCCACGATTTTTGAATATATTGTAGTTATTATAAAGACCTAGGTCTGTACGTTTCTGTTTTTTGTTTTTTCAATTTGTTTCATTCTAAGAAATATTTTCGTGTAAAGGAAAACGTACAGACATAGTTTTTCATGATATCTACAACATATTCAAAAATCGTAAAAATCGGACTAGCTTCAAGGGGAGAAAAACGTTTTCGCTTTTTGTATGGAAATTTTTAGCTTCACAATCCTCTTAATTGCATTCTCAAGACTACAATCTTAAGACAGCAATCCTAAGACTTAAAACGCGTTGCCAACCCTGAGGACTAAGATGAAATACCTCTATGCTAGTAATTTTTATGTTACTTTTTTGTGTTATCCCCACACCGGAGCATATCAATGCGAACACTGCTGCTTGGTAGGCTAAAGGATAAGATGGTGGTAGAAGTAATTACATACCATAAAATTGAAATGCTTATCGGTAATATGAAAACTTTAGGATGGATTCTATGAAATTTGGATACATCGCGGCCATGACATTGAAAGTTCTTGTTGATTTGTTTGAAAATTTTCCACGGGGCTTTCAGAGTTAAGTAACTTCCATTTTGCAGACTGATTGTTGGTTTGAAGATGAAACTTTCTAAATTATATTCCCGGACTAGAGGGCGCCCGCGACTTCGTATAGATGATTTAGCGAGAGCGTGGAATTGCATGTGTAGTGGTTGTACCGTTCGCATGAAAAGGAAAACCATTTAAGTTTTTTCTAAATTTAATGAGATTACCCTAAACGAGTGGAATTAAGTATGTCCTTTTTTATTTTAGTCGCTATCATTTATTTAAATTTTCATCTCTAAGGTACGAAATTGCTTAGGTATGGGACAGATGAAAATAATATTAATATAGTTCTCCTGATGCCTTCTTGATCAAAATCATGTACTGCCGCCGGACGAGTATGTACGTAACTTTTTCTTACTCGGAGAAGGGAATTTTTTTCGTTGCTTTGAATTTGTCACTCTTACTCTCATTCATAATTTTCTAAATATTCGAGAGAGAAACACCTGTAGCTTTTTCAACTAATTGGGCAGCGGTGTAAGGTGAATTAAAAATTTTCATTAGTTCGAGTTCAAAGTATCTATGACAATTAAAAATATTCGTTTACTTTGACTCTCAATCGGACCAAAGTTACTGCTACTTTCTGCCATCATTTTTGCAAACTGTGTAACTTACAGTCGTACGTGCCCAGTCAAAATAAATCTGAAAATTGCGAGTATACAATAAAATAAGACGTATATTTTAGTGCATTGTGAAAAGGATTTAGAATTTGACGCTAACATTATTTTTGTACTTACTTATTTAATATATAACAATACTCTTTTTATGCTGAAGGTATGAGAAGTTGAGGAAATTTAAATATGGAAGGGAAGTAATTAAATGGTCAGCCGTTATTCAAATTGATTCGCAAAAAAAAAGAAGCAATTTACTCATTTGGGCAGCATACAAAGATTTGGCAGGCAATAAATAAAAATCGGGCTGCAACTCTTGTTCAGCAAACAATTTACAAACGGTTAACATTTTAAACAATATCAATCTGCTTCTTTGGTCATTTGTCTGCCTAATAAACAGTCGAGCTGCAAAATAATTACTTGGGCAGCAAGATTTTACAATTGGTCAGCAGAGAAAACATGTCTGTAAGCAGTTTAATTGAGAGGTGTGCATATTAAAATAATGGTTATCTATATAAATAAGTGGATTGCGTTTAGTTTGAAAAATCAGCAGTGTTCGTTATTTGCGGGCGGAGCGAACTCAGACCACGTGATGCGAGCACCCAAGCGTTGGTATTTTTGAGGCTAGTAGTAATTACAAGTTACGTTTTGTCACACAAATTTAGGAATCACAATCACACCCTAGATTAACCAAAATTTGTATCATAAATATGAGGTAGGTTAGGTTAGGTTCGTTTTTATATCAGGCCCGGAGGGCCAGAACAACCCAGAAATAGGAGCTCCGCGCTAGCGGAGCTCCGTCGACTCTGTTAAATTTGTAAATTTGATGGTGGGTTTGGCATATGTGCGTTGCCGGCACGGCAGTAAATTTGCCCCCTTTTTTTGATGCACAAAATGAAATATTTTGCTTACCTACTGATTGCTTACCAAAATTTGATTAACTGTGGATCGCTCAATGCAGCTCAAATATTTAATTTGCTGACCAAAATGATTTAGAGCAGTTCAGTATATTATTAATTGCAGACAGATTTATAAATGTTTGCGAACCATTAGTTGCTTACCAACTAGCAATTTTGGCTGACCAAATACATCTTTCTGTTCACCATAATAAGAATATTTTGCTGATCGATTAAATGATACCCAATATGGAATGCCTGTAAACACGTATTACCACTACATATGCAATTCCACGCTCTCGGTAATTCATCTATACGCGTAGAATTAGTTTCCCGCTACTCCCCCTATTTTAACCCCTTAGGGGATAAATTTTCAAAAATCCTTTCTTAGTGCTCACTTACATCATGAAAGGAACCCCTGTAAAATTTTAAGTTTCTAGGTACAGTCAACAGCATAAATAAGTGATCATTTATGTACCTTGTCGCTTTCAATCGTTTCACATTTTTTTGTATGACATTTCAAACACGACGTTAAAGTGACAAGGTACATAAATGATCACTTATTTATGCTGTTGACTGTACAGTAGTTTCGGCTGTGCGTTGATATCTAAGTGAGTGAGTCAGCCTTTTATATATATAGATATCTGAATATACTACCTATGTGGTTATAAAAACTTTGTTCAATAGCAAAACCGTTTGTAAGGTCACTGATCCCTAGTAAAATACAGCGGAAGCCTGATTACATTCAAAACTTTTTCAAAGGCGTTGTGCTAGATCTTTTGTCTTTACCCTTTTACACATTCAGCAGTTCGAATGTGCAGGTTTCCTCACGATGTTTTTCCATCACCGTGGGAGCATGGGTAATGTACTTAAATTAGAAAAACTCGTTGATACATGGTAACCGCGGGGGTTCGAACTCGGAACCTTACGATCACCAGTCGACCCCTTAAGCCACTAGGCCACCGACGCTCCCACCGCATAAGGGTGTGGCTCCACTGAGGCGGAGACGAGCGGAGCGGAGCTGTGCCAATATTAACCAATAGAAGGCGCATGCGGTCACGTCGAGCGCGCCTTGCGCACGTTGGTTTAGATTCTATTGGTTAATATTGGCACAACTCCGCTCCACTCCGCTCATCTCCGCCTTAGACCTCGTTCCCACTATGTCGTATGTCGGTCCGGATTTTAATCGGTCGTTCCAGTGGCAGAACGTTTTATATGAAGCTATTCACACGTTTCGTCCGACAACGATTTTGTGTCGGATCCGACCAAAAATATCGTGTGTTTTGCCAGCCCTCTCGTCCGGATAAATATCGTGTCGGAACTTTGAGTATGTATGACGCTGTTCACATTGGTCGGATGTCGGAGCCGATCCCGCCCCGCCCGCACCCCTTGTTTCGCCCGCGCGTGGCTGCCATAGTGGCCGACAGACGACTAGTGTGAACAGAGGCGCCGACACCCGATTAAAATCGGAATCCGACATCGGACATAGTGGGAACGAGCTCTTAGTGGAGCCGCAGCCTTAGGTTACAAAAGAAACAGACATACACTACACCCGAAAAAATTGTATCGTATTTAGACAGTCAGGGAAAAACTCATAGGTACATTTTATTGTAGCGCCTACAAAACATGCGTAGAAAAATTTATACGCTAAAAACCAGTAGGCGTCATTGTAAAAGTTTTAGGAGTAATGCAATTGCAGTCTTAGGATAGCATTGTTGTGACTGCAGTCTTGAGAATGCAAATGTCTATGGGTCTCGGATCTCACTTAGCATCAGCTGGCCTGAGTGCTCGTTTGCCTTCTGCTTAACATTAAAAAAAGACGTCTAACACCACTTGACTAAAATCTAGATCTAGACTACAAAACATTTTGAAACTTAAACACAATACAGATAGAGATCAAAACCGTTCCTCGCCGTAGAAATAAAGGCGGTTTCAGATAATGGCTTAAGTTCATTGTGTTATCTGGCACGCGACGTTATTGAAGCGAAGTTGAAAAATACTTCGAATAATTGCCAGGGTTGTCAACTGTCAACATTGTATATATGTTTGTTAAACAGTAAAGCTGCCAAGTAATAGATGGCAAGGTCGCTTTTTAAAAGTCGGCCTAAGAAGGATAGTCAACCAATTTAAATCATGGGCCACTATGGAACGATGTCAAAGTGACATACCTAATGATTCAAGGCCCAGCCACACTGGATGCGTGACGTGCACGTGCGCGTGCGCGTTCGCTTTCCACTGCGTTGTATAGTGACATGTCGTAATGAGAATTCATACTATACAACGCACTGGAAAGCGAACGCGCACGCGCACGTGCACGTCACGCATCCGGTGCGGCTCGGCCTTTAAATCGTAAGAGACTTCGTAAGAATTTTATTAAAACATCACTTTGACATAGTTTCATAGTGGCATATGGATCTAATTGTTAGAGTGTACTCTATGTTTGTACTACAAGTTCAATACTAAACAACGATGAACAAATCATTCAAGACTTACCTAGAACTGTCTAGCTCATCACATAAATATTTGTCCTTACTGGGAATCGAATCTGGGACCACTAGCTTTGTAGGCAGGGTCACTACCAACTAGCTAGTCCAACTGTCAACATTAATATTACATGTAAAGTTAAAACTTCTTATAAATGGGCGGTTCTCCAAAAAAGTGTTAGCCCTTAACTATGTAGTTAAGGGACCGTTAATTTTGGTCAGGTGAGTCACGAAAATTTGCTATACCGTTACATAACAAATGGTGGTACCTCAGGCAAAACTCCTGTAGCAAGTGCGACCATATTACTACCGAGTGAAGCTTGAATCTGCTTCGTTTATTGAATTTGAGATACCTCCTATTGGCTTATGAGGGCAGTATATAAATGAATAATTAATGTTCGTGACTCACCTGTCTAAAATTAGAGTTTCTTAATTTTAGTCCTTAATTATGTACACTTTTTTTTTAAAACCGCCCTTTTTTTAAACTAGACGCCTTTTGCGCCTTCGAATACGTAGAATTAATTTCTCCTCATTTTTCGTCCCGTTGGGAATCTACTTTCGAATTATTATGTTTTAAATCAGTGATCCCCAAAGTGGTCTATATCGACCCCCAGGGGTCCACGACGACCTGCAAGGGGTCCATGTGAGCGGAAAGAATAAATGGGGGGTCCACGATATTGGATCCCTTTAAGCAGGTCGTCACTGGTCGTGACTTTAATTATGGCTTTCCATTAATGGAATAATCCATATTCATACACAGATAGTAGGTACCTACTTACTTACGTAATACTTTCTTATAAATATATAAATAAACAAATATTAACTATAGGTATAAATTATTAAAAAAAAAACTCCTTGTGTAGTTTTTTACTTAGTAAAAAATATTGTTCCGCCCTAAGTTTTCATTGTAGTCTGTGTCAATTTTTAGCCGGCTAGACCTCCAACGTTATCCGCGCCGATTTTTTTTGCCTAGTTTTTACGTGATAACGTAAATATTAGGTAAGCAAGGGGTCTATGCAAGACCGTAACAAATGCCAAGAGGTCTATGAGACAAAGAAGTTTGGGGACGTCTGTTTTAAATCAACCCATGGGTAAGGGTGCGGCTCCACTGAGGCGGAGACGAGCGGAGCGGAGCGGAGCGGAGCTGTGCCAATATTAACCAATAGAATATAAACTAACGTGCGCAAGGCGCGCTCGACGTGACCGCATGCGCCTTCTATTGGTTAATATTGGCACAGCTCCGCTCCGCTCCTCTCGTCTCCGCCTCAGTGGAGCCGCACCCTAAGGGTCCCTACCGCCGCTCTGCGGGTATTATTCTGTTCTGATTGAATTCGATATCGAATCAAATCATCGCAAGCCCAACTCACACTTGACCATTTTTTAGTATTTGTTATTTTTCCTTAGGGTTTGTTCTATAGTCATGGTAAATTTGACGCTTGTATGTTATACCGTTTATAAAATACAATCAAAATAAAAATACGTTAGAATAACCTTTCTTGTAAGGGTACCCCTTCATTATTTTATTTTCTTTAAAAAAAAGTTAGTAAATCCGCCGTAATAACCCATAGTAGGAGATCCGAATAGGAGACGATTTGCACCGGGCTGTTTATTCGATAAAAAGTATTTTGTACCAAATCTAATGCGCTAAGTAATATATGGCGAATAGGTAGGCTGAAAAATTTCAGTCCAGTACATAATTAAATAAATTAAAAAAAAAGAACTTTGTTTAAAAAAAATGCAATAGCTTGTTTAATAGACAAATTACATACCAATCGAAAGTATGAAGCCTATAGAATATGCAAACGTTACGAGTAGGTTGACTATTTTTTTCCCGTCAAACTATTGGGTAGGCAGGTATAAACAGGTAAGTCGGTACTAATAATTTGCACCAAACCTAACGTTTGCATATTCTATAGACTTCATACTTTCGATTAGTATGTAATTGAATAAATAAGCATGTGCAATTTCAAAAAAAAGTTCATTTTTATAAAAAAAAAAATTGTATAAGTACCGGACTGAAATTTTTCAGCCTTACTATTCGCCACATATTATTTAGCGTATTAAATTTGATATAAAATACTTTTCATCGAATAAACAGCCCGGTGCAAATCGTCTCCTATTCGGATCTTAGACCACCATATTTAAAAGAAAAACCTGCTATTCATTACAGTTCAAATGATGCAGCTGTTTAAAGTTAGGACAACCAGACAGACGGACAGACAGCGTAGTCCTAGTAATAGTGGTACTGTTCGACGCTCTTCGAGTACGGGACCCAAAATATGGTGGCAACCCTATACCTCAAAGGTTCCGTGCCAGCTCGTACCGCCTGCGTGCCCTGGAGCCCGGGATGCGTGCTGTCCTGAAGGAGTGATTACTTTCAGCAGTATCGATCACACAAAAAATACGGGTTTACAAGGATACATTGCAGCTTTTAAAAACACATTTATGCACATGAAACTTTTTTGATATACGCACACATATCCGCTTTGGTTAGAGACATTTTGTAGACAATAGACTCGTTCCTTTTTCAAAATTGTGTTTGAAAAATGGTCACGAAGGAACTAGGTACTTAGACTTCATTAATTAATGAGTGAGGCTGATAGAATTGATACCTTGGTCTAGAGCAATTTTTTTTCAGTAATAACTGTCAAAGTTTTTGAATGAAAATCGGAAAATGCTCGGAAAGTATGAATTTATTTTTAATGTGTTGATTTCTGCATGGAGAATTAGTTTTTTTTTTGGAATCACAAATTATAATTACCCAAGGGAGCTAAAAGTGTACCTCAAGGTAGAGTGTCCTTTATCAGTATCATTAAAACCTTAATAAATACTGAAATAATTTACACATTGAAAAGTTAATGATAAATTAATGATCATTATACAGGGGGCTGTTTATACTGTAATATTTACGTCAAGTTCTGGGACACCCTGTATATAATAGGACAAAAGGCGCTCTTCCAAATAACACAGTAGAGCTAGGTTTTTAAGACACACCACGCTATGGCCACAATTTCATTCAACGCGGAAATAAATTCCTTCACAAAACACTAATCCCACCAAATTAAACTTTCCTAATAAACACAGGTATTAATAGCAATTCAAAGCCCATGAACTCATGAAATAGAAATAGACCGTGATATTTGGCAGATGCCAGTCACTAAGAAGTGCACTGAACTTAGAGCAATAGATTTATTGGCAATCGATGCCATGAGTCACCAATACGAATTTCATATTCGGAATCTAATGATCGTATTACGAAGTTAAAACTTGCCAAATTCCAGCCAGTGGAAAGCACTATAGCCGTTTCGTATATCTGTCCCAGTTAGATCCTGGAACTTGGCAAGTTTCGTATCATCTACAGTATTTTTGTTATATTTTTATTAATTAGATTAAGGGCCTGTTTCACAATTGACCAGTAAATTTATCTGCCATTTAAAGTCGGCTCTCTCGTTGTCTATTTTCAAGTGTCAGAAAGAGAAAGGGCTAAATTTATCTGTCAAATATGCTTTAATTGTCGATTGTGAAACAGGCGGTAAGTGACAGATTTTTTATTTCTACCTCATTAATCAAACTTGAGAGCACTGAGACGGTTTTTCGGGTGCTTGCAGCTATGTACCTATGTACTATCGAGGAATTAAAATGTTTAGCAGGTTGACACCATACTTAAATTTGCCGGGTGATACGTTTTCCACATGCCATTAGCCATGTCACGTGGGGAAGTGTATTGCACTTACTTTGTGTATTATGCAATAAATTAAGAAAAAATAATTAAATTTCGTATCAATAGCCCGTCATATCATCAATCATAGGTGATGAAAATATTATAGTTTCTGTGGGAATAACATTATTCGACTTATACGCGGACAAAATCACCAGCGAAAGCTAGTTACAAATAAATGAATAAACGAATATCAGGGGACAATGTTACACAAACTGACCTAGTCCCAAACTAAGCTCTAGGCTTGTACTTAAATACTAAAAAACATCCAAGACTTAGGAATAAATACTCGCGCTCATCACGCAAATATTTGCCCATAACGGAAATCGAACCCGGGACCGACAGCCTCGTAGGCAGGGTCACTGCGAACGAACTAGGCTAAACTAAACGCGTCATTTTTTTTTAATAATAATATAAAATATTTAGTACCAGTATCGCGTTATGCCGATGCTGGCAACATTATGCTTATACTAACTTATTTTCTTATTGTTTCAGATGAACAGGAAAGAGTACAGAAGAAAACATTCGTCAATTGGATCAATTCACACTTGTCGAAGGTAAGACAACTCTAGTCATTACATTTGGTCTTTATCGTGCTTCGTTAATAACCGGATAGGAAGACAGGGACAAAACTTTGTGTTAGTAACCAACAGATTTCATTTTTTTTCATCACACTTGCTGGTAAATAGTGTCCTAATATGTTAGAAAAATCGACCGTAATACCAAAATAATACCCGCGGGCCTTTTTTTTACCATTACGCCCTATCGTGCGTATTTTTTTTTAAAAATGTAATACGTGGACTTAAACTATCATAATACGTCATTCGAGATGAAATGTCAGTTGCATACAATTTTTTGAAAATCTCGCATATAAACTATTGATCTCGACTGTCACTAGAATCGGACTCCTGAACACGTTTGACATTATCTGTGGTAAGTCATAGACAATGATGTAGTCTGCCGCTAATTTATAAAACTGATTTTAAACTATGTGATTCCAAAATAATAATTAAAAGGGTATCTTTGTGCACATATTAAAATTTATACTATATAAATAAAAAACATGTCGTCATCAGAAGAAATAGATAATCAGACTCCGCCGGACATCGCCGACGCGGCTAAAATTATTAGTGAGAATCGTAAGTTAAAAATCATCATCTTTTGTCTGATTTTATTTCATTTCCTCGCAATTGTGATGAAAAACATTGTATGTTACACGGATGGTAAAGGAAATACAAAGCTCGAGTCATTAAAGCCCTCAGCCTTCGGCTTCGGGCTTCTCTAACAGACTCTCGTTTGTAATTCTGTCTTTACCACCCTAAATACACAATGTACTATAACTAAACAGTCGGCCAATTAGGAATGGTTATTCGTTTGTCAAGCTATGAAGCTAGCTAGATAGTCACCATAAAATATTCAGAGCATACGTGGTACTGAAAAGTATCTGAACACGCTCTAATAACGCTCTTTTAACGATCTAGCTGACTGAATTGTCAAAACAGTTTCGCAAAATGGCCAAAAATTGTACTATTATTGGGCCAGAAATACAGGGTGTCCGGCATATAGTGGACTACCTTACAGGGCTGGATAGCTCAGCTCAGGAGTGTTGAAAATATGATAATTCATTTTTAGTAAAAGTCGCATGGAAAAGGAGATATCTCAACTTTTCAAATTTTTGGAAATGCTTCATCCTTGTTCACCATTTTCGATGCCACGACCACAGTTATTAGAATTTTTCAGTTTCGTTTGCTGTAAAAGAAAGCTGACTAAATTTGCTTTAAGATTCTAACAACGAGATTCATAAATATCTCGCAGCTTTTTTTAATTTTCAAGTCAAATATTAAGTTTAGAAATCTGAGTTTCTCTTTCGGCAAGTTTGACATCGCATGGTTTAAAAAAAAATTACGAAAGCTTGTAGTGCTGCTTTCTTAAAAATTTGCCCGTTTAATGGAGATTCTAAAATAATATCACAATTGAGATTATTCATTACAACAGCGAAGTTATTATTAAGTTTGTCCAAGAAAGACTAAATTCTATTAAATTATCGAATTTAATAAACGACTTTTGCTTCCGTTTAAAATGAAGATAACTGGTTTTAAATGTTTTAAAAGACAGTTTATCTGAAGGTGAAATGCTACAAAACTACGATAAAAGGCAATACTATGACAATTGCCTATTAGTTCGATAGAAAATATATCACATCATCAATATAGAACAAACGATTATGGAAATTGAATTTTGGATTACTATCGTTATGGCAAAAATTAGCTGCTATTGTATTTCACTTTCACGTAAATTGTCTTTTAAAACATTTAAAACTAGTCAATTTGATTTTAAACGCAAGCAAAAGTCGTTTTTTAAATACGATAGTTTGATAGAATTCAGTCTTTGTTGGATATACTTAATAATAACTTCGCTGCTAAAATTAATAATCTCAATTCTGATACCATTTTAGAATCTCCATTAAACGGGCAAATTTTTAAGAATGCAGCACTACAGGTTTTTATAAAAAAAAAAAACCATGCGATGTCAAACTTGCCGGAAGAGAAACTCAGATTTCTAAACTTAATATTTGACTTGAAAATTAAAAAAAACTGCGAAATATTTGTAAATCTTGTTATAAGAATCTTAAAGCAAATTTAATCAGCTTTCTTTCACAGCAAACGAAACTGAAAAATTCTAATAACTGTGGTCGTGGCTTTAAAAATGGTGAACAAGGGGGCAGCATTTCCAAAATTTTGTAAAATTAAGATACCTCCTTTTCCATGCGACTTTTACTAAACATGAATCCAATAAACATCATTTATTTCAGTATAACACATAAGAAAATAATACATTAACATATTATCAGCAACAGGCTTCGTCAAAACGTTTTACATAGGAATGATCATCGGCAACCGCTTCGTCAAATCTCCTTAACACTAACAAAACAAATTTTAAAACACAGACTTATCCTACCACCAACCCCGCACCGTGGCTGGTTCGAACGTTCCCATTACACCGGCCGCATTGCCCCGCTGGATTGCAATGGAAACCTGCTGAACCAGCCACGACCCAGAACGAGGATCCCCCCCTCTGTCACGCAGACGACGGCCTAACTCCTTAAAAAGCCCCTTGGCTTCCAAACCCCAAGGTCCCGATGTCTCCACCGCGACAGGGACAAAATCGTACATTGGCTCCAAGGCAGAGTATTTAGAGTGCTTCATCTTCGCAGCAGTCTCCGCCGCGGACCCAGCCGCCCTACAAGTATTCTTCAAATGAGAAGCGGCGAAAGTACTCACGCAAGTCGCATCCCATAAAAGACAGCGCCCTCTCCGCCATGGAACCAACGTCAGACCGTCCGGTCTCTTTCCATCTGTTCGAGACAGACCTGGTGGTTCTAAAATACAGGGAACGTTAGCAGAAACCATGGCCCGCCGAACGATGTCATTAATAGAGTGGTGCCTTGGGAACCGCCCCGCACATCTTTGGCAGCTTAGCCCGTGATGACCATTCTCCTCAACCATAGTCCCACAAATGCATCGGTGCGCCTCACAAACCTTGCCACCCACCCGTAACGCTACAGCAATTCTCAGGGAGTCATTGTCCAGCAATGTTCCCAATTGCGGAGATGGCAAAGCATGCAACCACGCTCCTGATTCCGGCCTTGCTACGGCCTTAAGACGGGCCACGTCAGTTCCCAAAGCGCCACTCAACAAACACTGATACCTCTGCTTGCAGAGTATGTCATCCCACAACCTCTGAACATTAGGCTTGTCTGGCCGTTCGTCACTAGGACAAAGGATGGACCATCTTGCCAAAGCCTCAGCCTCAAACGGCACCCGAATCTCGACACCATGAGCATTTAAAATACGAGTGACAAGATCAGAGGAGCCATGAGCAGAAGACAGAAAAGAAACAAGACCCACATCCTGAGCGCGACGTACCCCAATCCCACCGTGACGAACGGGGAGAGAAGCCTGACACCACTGCGTGTCGTTTAAACTCACGTTAAGTACTGTCTCCATAATTTGCTTGAGTGTATCATCTATTAACGCGACATCTTGTTCAAACAACCAAGTTGGTGATGTTCGCAGGATGTACATAAATCGAGGTATTGTGAAACAATTGCGAAGTAACGTCAGGGACACATGGGCTGACAAATGCGAGAAATGATCCCGAGTAGAAATAAGGGCCTGATTTTTTATTTGCAAGGCAGTGCTGATACCCTCAGGAAAAATTGGAGCACCTAATAAGCTCAGCGAATCCCTATCCCGCCGCACGATTCCCGGCAATATGGATTCGAAATCCCTTAAAGAGTCCAAAGATGATGACCCACAGGAAAAAATCTCACATTTACTTGGATTAATCTCTAACCCAACATCTTGTAAAGCCAAAGTTAACTTCCTCAAATCGCTAAGGACCACTTGTGGACTTCCACCTATAGTGCCGTCATCAAGATACCATACATTTAGTGGCGAGTCTAAGCCGGATATTATTTTTTGAATAGCCAAGCAAAAAATTAAAGGACCTAATGGATCTCCCTGCTGCGCACCCACCTGTGAATACACCAAACTCCCGTCAAAGTACAGGTTACTAGGCGACGAATAGCACTGGTAGAGGAACGGGTAAATGGAGGGCACGCGCTCCAAAACTTCAGCCAGAAAAACATCGCGGTCTATGCTGTTGAAAGCATTTTTTATGTCAATTTTAACGATAACTGCGCCATTTCCCTCCTCCTGAACAGCAAACGCTCGAGTGGCGTGTATTGCCGACTCACAACCTAGCGCAGTACCAAACCCTACTTGCTTTGGCTGAAAATAGCAAGACATCTCCTCCCTGACTGAACGACAACAAAGCTTGGCTGCCAACCGACGAAGGACACTGCCTACAGCAATGGGCCTAACACCGCCATCCTTTTTAGAAAAAGCACACAGAGATGCTCCATAAATGTATGGGCGCACTTCTAGATTAAGCAATCCCCTCATAAGGAAATTACATAATTTTGTAAGCGATTCCAACAATCGACCCCCATTGCTCCCCGCGGAAGGGGAAGTCAATTCCTTTAAGTGTTGAGGACGCAACCCATCCAGACCCGAAGCGGAACCATTGTAAAACGAGCCGATCGCGTTGGAAACATCCAAAGGCGTCACTGTTAAAAAAAGGCTCGATTGGGTCGGCTCTGGAGGCAAAGCTAGTGGTCTCCTAGGAGAAGGATGCTTCTCTCGCAACGCGTTCAGTGTAACTTCATTAGAAGGTGCTAACATGGAATCCGCCAGAAGCAAGCGTACCGCACCCCTTAAATCCCCATCGTGCACCTTAGCTTCAATAGTCCTATACGTTGACCGATGGTTCCTGGCAGACTGTGATGGTGGAAAGTATAACGTAGCTTCGTCAATATTGTTTTTAACCTTAGTTGTAAGCGACTGACGGCCTTCACCATCCGGCACCCTCAAAGCACAAAAAGAAAATGAAAGTAACCTAAACCAGTCCTCAACACTATTTGAACGCAAGCAATCTTCTATTACGGAACATAATTTCTCAGCGGCAAGATTTCTTGCCCCCTTAGGTATATGTCTAAGAACCGGAATCTTCGCTTTAAGAGAAGGTAGGTCAAGTAAGCTTGCACCGTTTTGAGACCCCAAAACAGCATTTAAATTTGGAATCCTCTGCCCATTTGAACTTTGACCTATGATTAAATCATTTCGATTTTGAGATACAATATCTTTGTGAACCCGGCTTATATGAACGTTAAGGCCCCTAGGCTGCACAAATAATTTGTGTGGCCCCGGACAATAAGGACAACTAACTTTAGAAGGACTACTCATTACAAATAATTTTAATTTAACAAATTACCAATATACTAAAATAACGACACAAATTATAAAAATAAAAACGTTACAGAAATGCTGCATAATATTATGATAAATGCAACATTGAACAAAAACTAAATTACAATGCAAAAAACACAGTAATACAAACAATAAATTACACAAATCAAAAATGACTAGGAAGATGAAAATGACTACATTGATGAACAACTAACTTTAGATGGAAATAATTTCAATTCAACATATTAAATTAAATAACATGCCACAAATTATGAATTAGTACCTAATAATAAAAATATAAAAATAAAAAGGTTACATAATTGCTGAATAATATCATGATAAATATTACATTACATAAAAACAAAATTACAAAAAAAAAACAAAAAACAATAATACAAACTATAAATTACACAAAACAAATATGACTAGAAAGATGTAAATGACTACATTGATGACTATAACTGTGTTAAAAAATACGAATTAATAACCCACGTAACCAATATTTTAAGTCTTCAATAGTAAACAGAAAAAAAAACAAAAAAAAAGACAACTCCGGGGTTCGAACCGCCAACTTCCTCAAACAAACTTGTTAACCTGCACTGTAACCACTGAACCAACCACTTGTACAAAGTTGCAGACGAAAGTAGCGTAGATATCCTGCCAGACCGCAACGATTTCCTATTTGCAATATAGGGTATATTTTCTGTAGCAATACTACCGCCCCGATCACCAATTAACTCGGAGGACACTAATTGTGCCTTTCACTATTTTACACTGCCATCACACGCACTATATCTTGACGACTTCTAACTCCAGCACCTTAACCAAAACACCAAAGCCGTCGCTCCGCTCTCAACGCACGCCCAGCTTCAGCAAAAGGTAAGCGATTGCATCGCAACAAAGCACCCATCAGCCGTCTCGCATTATCTCTTCTGAATCACATGATTGAAGGCAACCTGAACTTGCTGACTCACTAAATAGCTTATACAGAGCAAAACCAAAATACTCTTGCTAATTATCGCCCTAAATATAATTATTAACAAAATAACATCATACGAGATGTTTACAGCTTGGCAGTTCAAACTACCCTCCTCATATTTTCAATACTCCTGAGCTGAGCTATCCAGCCCTGTAAGGTAGTCCACTATATCCCGGACACCCTGTATATGCATTTTTACTAGTTATTGCCAGTGATCGGAAATAGGTGAGCTAATTTGCCTAAACTGATGCATGTTCATTTAATAATGTATTCCCATCTCTCTCACGCATGAACGAATATGCGTCAAGTTTAGGCAAATTAGCTCTAACTATTCCGATCCCTGGTTATTATTCTTGCCACTTTGCAAAATTTTTTGGCCCTCCGTATGTATATTTTGTGTCGAGTTTAGAAAATTTGAGCACCCTGTATCCCTAATATTCCAAATATGTTCCGATATTTTTATGGCGACGGCACGGTTAACTTCCCAACAATATTTATCAATATTTGATAACCCTTCGTAAGGTAACTTCGTAAGTCGTAACGTGTATGGAACGTTCTGAAACACTTATTTATTTAAACTTCATGTCACTTAGTGTTGTTTAACACGCCATTTGACAATTAGGGATGTCCAAGACCTCATGAAAAAAAGAAGATATATTCGAGTTACGGTTAGAAGTTTCTTTAATTCATTTATGCAATGGCCTACGAGACATAGTTATACATAGAAACGTAGTTCGTCTCCAGCCCCTTAGGAGTTTCTGTTACCTATTGCCGCACGGGCGCTAGGGTTGCGGTGATGCGCGTCGCTCGATACTTAATACGCACGCAACCAAACGCGGCGAGGGCGTGGCCCTGACTCAAACCGGCTCGGTCCGTCCTGTTGAGTTTGCTTGTGGTGGCTCGCGGCGTGTACGGTCGAGGCACGCACAAATGCAAACCACGCGATATGACTCGTTTGAAGACGAACTACTGTCTATTCTATACTGTGCGGGATATCCTGCGGACCTGTGTTTGTGATTATCGACTTGGATAAAAATCTGTCATTTTTTTTCTCAATTAATGTTTTCACTCAATGAACTCATTGTTTTAACAATCACCATTAACTTATTAAAGAAATAAGTCTATGACTATCACATGCGGGGACAATTTATTGTTTAGTTAAAGAGTATTGACTCTGGTGAACTAAACAGAAGCACATGGGGTTTGCTCCACGCGCTTCTGTCGAGCGAGTCCTGCCTGGCATTCACTGACCAGTATGTTAGTTCGAGAGTAACGGTTGTTGTATTCACATTTATCCACCGCGATAAAGGTGAAAATGAATGGGCAACAATTATATATTTCTATCATGAACGTTTTTTTTACTTTACCTTCATTTGATCCCTCTTGAGGAAATGTAGTCAATCGTCGTTGCATAGTGCATATGGTTGCATCAGCCTTCAGCTGGCACCATAACTGCAGTACCTACTGGTGCTGGCGGGGATAGAGTGTTATATCATAATTGGAGTGAAAACTATGTGATAGTTGGTAGAAAAAATGTTTTCATCTTGGGCAGTCTACGTAGAACCACTCTCTAAGCTCGGAGTTCCACTTTATAATCGTTTCTTTATACTACATTTAGGTACGTAACTAAACGGTAACAAACTAAACCACGTGACTCTATTAGTAAACAGCCAATCAAAACCCTTTTCTCGAGTTTTCACGTATCAGTGTTCTGCTTCTATTGGCTGAGGAACTAGAGTACGAGGGTTTTTTTGTTTACATTTCATTAATTACTTAAACAAATGGAGTATAGTAATAAATATACAATTTTTCTAACTCTATTAAAGATACATATATTCTATTAAAGATTCAGCCATTGATTTGTTTTTTTTTTCAGCGCATACCGCCACTGCGCATCGACGACTTGATACGCGACCTTCGCGATGGCACGAAGCTGCTCGCGTTGCTTGAAGTGCTGTCGGGGGAGAAACTGGTGAGGAGACTACAATATTGGATTTTTAGCGGTCCCGGGTTCGATTCCCAGGACAGACAAATATTTGGGTGATGAAGACGCATGTATTATTTCAGCTGATGTGTTTTCATTACATTTTATAAGGACAAGCCCGGATCGTATGCAACGACACTTTTTACCAAAACAATAATCATTTTTATGTTTTTTATGTACGGAGTTTAGTTAATACCATCACTTTCAGGGACACCAATTATTAAAAGTATTAAAACAATAAAACCCAATTTTCACCAAGAGAATCAACTGCATTAACGCACACAATTAATTTCAGCCAATGGAACGCGGTCGTGTGCTCCGACGCCCGCACTTTCTGTCCAATGCGAACACGGCGTTACGGTTCTTGGCCGGCAAACGCATCAAGCTGGTGAACATCAACGCAGCAGACCTCGTCGACGGAAGGCCTGCCGTTGTGCTCGGCTTAATATGGACGATCATCCTTTACTTCCAGGTGAGAGTGAGATAAAGCGATGCGATGAGGAGTATTAAAGGTATTTCGTTGTATATTAAAGAAAACATGTAAAAAATGATAGCGTGATGGCAGCTTATATAATAAATAGCCTTCTTATAATCTATCGCGGCTTGTACTGGAATCGCAGTAAGGGAAGCCGTCAAACGTTGGCAGAATCAGTCCTTGACCAAGATGCATTCGACGAATCTTATCGTTATCGAAAATTGACGTAAGCTGCCGAACGGTCGCGGAGCTTATGCCATGTCCATATATTTGGAGATTAAAAAAAAAATACGTTATGCATCTTACCCAGGGTCCCCAGATGAGTCAACGTAGATTGATAGATATATCTGCTCGATTCGATTGCTGAATTTATGATTGATCGCTGTAGGTAATGATCGTGAGTCCATTGATGACAGAATGTTATTCTAAATCGATCCACAATAGATCATCGTTAATCGATTATTGATTGCTGGTGTGGTTACAACCTAAACACAGCACTGTAAGTTATTTATAGTTATAGAACAAACTAATTTTAAAGCAAAAAACTCTGCATAGTGATGTTTTTTCTGTAGTAAGTAAAATCTCTATTTCGAAGTAATCCTGTAAGGGATGACGCTTAGGGCGTAAGTAGAGTGAACACAACCTTAATTTAGAAAAGTGGCACATATATTTTGTAAACGTGTAGAGATCGTAAACACTTCACTGGGTTTTAGTGTAAATTGTAACTTGTATCATGCAGACAAGCAAATAATCAAGTATTTTTATTTTTAATTCGTAATAACGTGCTTTTAACTGTGTCTTTTTAATATTTTTGCAGGCAATGTATGTAGGTATTTATTTTTTATTTTTGGGTAAACTAAACGTAATAAAATTATCTTTCTGCCGTTAACTGGCTCAGGAGTCAAAGATAATTTTATTAAAATAAATATAAATAAAATGCACTAATTGGCCATTTAAAATTTGAATATGTATGCTTATTGTAATTGCATTATTAAAATACATGATGATGTAGCTTACTTAAGTACTTTCTTTCCAAATAACGAAAGAGATCGAACACCAAAAAAAATTGGAAATCATAGTGTTAAATCTTTACAGGGTGATTTCAACTCACAATAAATTTTAAGTTAAGTCAAGCCATTTTAAATGGCTTTGATAAATAATTTTAATGCTTCATAAACATGCTGTATAGTTACTAAATATTGTTTAAATATCAACATGTTCTCATTTTAATTGGCTTGAACGTATTTTGTTTGCGCAAGCTTCACTCAGTACATTGGATTCGCAGGATAGAGGACCAAAGGTATGCATTGCTTGTAGTATAATTCCGTAGCCCTAGTAAAAATGGATAAATCATCAGCATCAAAAGTAGCTAAGCAGAATAACATGCTCAAAATGATCTAGACATGTATTCTCTTGACAACAGAGTCGAGTGTAGATCGTTTCGACCTCTTCGGTTGCGTAGCTACTTCTGCTGCTGACTGTACAGAGTGTACTAGACTTGTATCATTTTTCACTTGAAACTCGGAGACTTGTGACCTTTTTCACTAGGGCCACAAAGTTATATCCCGTCGTCCATTTAAAGTGTTAAAACTTTCATATAGCCAAAGATAAAAATTAAATGTTTACAAAAAACCGATTCCAAATCATTAAGGATTTCCGTTGACTTTTCATGAATAATTACCAAATAATTGAAAATTAATGGGATCACCCCTAAGGTATACCCTACTCATGACAACATAAATCATTAAATTATACAGCCGAATTGAAAATCTCCTCCTTTTTTGAAATCGATTGAAAATAAATATTATTTGCCTGTAATCTGTCATGATTAGTAAATTCTTGCTGCTTCTATGATGCTTTGATGGACGAGGGGAATGATAATATTATGATTTTACTGCATAATTATGTTCACACGCTTCGGTTCTACCTACTGTATAAAGTGGTTAAACCATTTAATGATATACAATGCCTTTGTTCGCCAAATAAGCCTATAAGTAAGTGGATTTGAAGTGGAAAAATTCGTACCCCCCATGTGGTTGCCGGGTTAGAATAGTGCCCCTCCGTGTTTTCCCGTGAATGTCGTAAGAGGCGACTAAGGGAATAAAGGCCTGTAGTACTGTTAGGCGATGGGCTTGCAACTTGTCACTAATACACTGGTAAACATCTTAGCCTAATTGGGCAAAATGTGGTTACAGAATTATCAACAAGTTTTTAGAGTTGTTGGTAATTCTGTAGCTCTGACTACCCCACTCTGGGAATAAAGGCGTGATTTTATATGGATGTATGTAAATAATTCGTACTAAACATAATTTTCGATTATATAAATAGCCGTCATAATAAATTAAAATATCTCCTCTAAAAAAAAACAACATTGGCTCACATCAAGGTAGTAGTAGTAGGACCTCTTATCCATACAAATACTATAAAGTTAAATCTGTTTATTTGTTTGTTACACTCTCTCGCTTGAGCTCCAAAAAAGAATATATAAGGGTAATTTTTATCTTGGAAAAACGCAGTTTCTCAATACCTAGACATATATTTAAAATAATTTCTGCGACACCCTGTATACAAGTCGCATGCAATGATCCAAATTGTATGTTATGTCATCAGACACCGACATTGATGTGTCCCAACCTGTCATGCGCACCCTGACGGAACTGTAATGTAATGCTTTCTGGCCTCGCTTTGAACATACACCGTAGTCGCGATCATTGTTTTAGAAGTTAATAACGTAGTTAGTCCTCTGTTTTATTTTTTATTAAGGTTTTTAATTGCTCTATATTCTTGTTTAAAATTTCTACGGTTTAAAATGTGAAATGAAATGAAACAATATTGATTTACAAGTGTGGAATAAAGTGTCGTAAGTGAATATTAAGTTTTAAATACAGGGAGGTTCATGTAGGTATGTATTTGGTTTAGAATTAGAAACGATACAAAAAAAGATGATAGGGAATCTAAAATATCCCAAAAAAATGACCATCCGATTTCGTTTACTTTTATTTTATTGATAAGTATATTTTATATTGTTTTTAATAGATACACCCTATACTTTTGAACTTTATATATTGGTTTAATTGGTTCAATAGTATCTCTCTAGTCTTCTCTTGCGAAGCGCTGGTAGAATTTTGACGTGTAAAAGTGCCCGTGCGTTCTACTTAATGAATAAACATCTTTTATCTTTTATCTTTTTATCTCTATTCCAATTTGTTTTAGCCCGTGTTGCTTCTTATATCGTAATCATCAGAATAAATTAGACATATTGTATTAGATAACAAAGATGCAACTATAAATTTTATGCTTAGACAAGTCGATATTTCTACTTGTACCAAGTAGCAGTGATCGCACTGTTGTGTTTCGGTATTGGAATAAGACAACCGGTGAAATGGTTAGCGTAGAGGTATTCCATCTGTCTCAGGGTTGGCAATACATTAGCAGTATCATTGTAAGATCGCAATCTTGAGATTGATAACGTCTATAATAAGCTTCAGAGTCCGCCATCAGGTGGCATGTATGCTCGTTTGCCTTCTCCATAAAAAAACAAAGTTAATCATTGACTTTCTACAACAGCGTTCTTTAATGGCTCGAAAAATTTAACTCTACAAGAAAGAGCTCTTTGTTATTCCTGTAACCTTGGTAACGAACTATAATTGCCCTCAGATCGAAGAGAACAGCCGAGCCCTGGAGTACCTGGGTGGGTCGAGGTGTGCCTCCGTCATGTCTCAGGAGTCAGGAGCAGCCACGCCAACGCACCGGGCCGAGGATCGGTGGAAGCAGGGCGCGAAGAAGACGCTGCTGCAGTGGGTTGCCAACGCGTTGCCGAAGTAAGTCACTATTGTTATCATGTCAGTTGAAATACTTACACTGCTGGACATAGGTTTACCCTATGCTCACCATGATCGATCCTGAGATGCTCGCAACTACAAGAATAAAAAAAAGGATTTCATCAGTTGGTTTCAGTAAGTCTAGCCAAGATGCAAAGGCTGCTAACGTTTCTGTTTTCTATCGACTCGAAGTGACTCGAGTTGACATAAGCGTTCGATGCGATCTGTCATCAGCTAACATCAATCATATACATTTGGTCAATTTCGAAAATCGCTAACTTAGCTTAATGCATCTTGACTAGGCCCCCAGAACTGAATTCTTGACAGGCGAAACTGATTCTAATGAAACTTTCCTTAGATATAAAGTAATCCCCTAGGTAAGTTTAGTTTGATCTTAACTTTACTGACTATTTAAAATATTTTCCAGCTGTATAAGTATTCAATTAAGCGCTAATAACTAAAGGTTTCGTGAACGCATTACAGTCTCGAAAACTCTATGAACATCAGTAAAAATTGATCAATCAGTGCTGCTAAACTTCATACAGCAAAGACTTCCAATATCATCCATATAAAGTGTTATAAACATCCCGAGGAAGCAACTCTTACCATATACCCTCCTTTTCTTTCCAGGGATTCCAATATCCACGTTTCAGACTTCGGTCCGTCTTGGAGAGACGGTGTCGCTTTCCTGGCTATCATCGACGCTATCAAAGCCAATCTCATCAACCTGGCTGAGATGAAACGGAAGACCAATCGCCAACGACTGGAACACGCCTTCGACGTGGCGGAGAGCGAACTGGGCATCGCCAGACTCCTGGATGCTGAAGATGTGGACGTAGAGAAACCAGATGAACGATCCATTATGACTTATGTGGCACAGTTCTTGCATAAATATCCTGAACCTAAGGTACTGTTTTTTCTGCTTTGGATCGAATTATTACTGTTTTTCCTGTGATTTTTTTATAATGTATTTTCGGGATACGACAAAATTTTACACGTATTTTCGAGATATTAAGTTACTTGTGAGTTGTTCCTTAGATGACATACAAATGTGTCATACCTACAGACGCAGAACTTCCATTTTAATCAATCATCATGCAAATATCGTGAAGAAAATAATAGAACTTTAAGTAAAACGTAATTGCAATTTTAGTGCTTTTAAGCTAAAATTACGTTTTTTCGTTAACGAGCGATTGATCGTGTCTTAGTTATTTTATTTCAAGTGGTAACATTTCTTTAACAGACCACAGGACCAGATGCTGTAGCGGCAGTTCAAGAGGAGTACGAATCTCTTAGAATGTGGCTGACCGACCGGGTCTCCATCATTCAAAGGCACTACGACACGCGCACACTCTCGCGCAACTACGACGATTACGTCCGCGCCGAATCCGACAGGCTCGCGCGCGAGCCTACCTACCAGAAACTCGAAAAACTCATGTACACACAGAGCTTAGTAGCAATAGCACCTAAGTCGTGGCGTGAGCTGGTATCACTCTGGACAGAACTTGAAAGACTGCACAGAAGATGGCTTTGGCTTTTAGATTCAGACCTGCCAGGAGACTTCAGGATGGTTGGAGAATGGTTAGCCAGAGCTGAATATCTGCTATACTTTGATGAAATACCAACAAATCTAGATGAAAGAACGGCAGCTATTATAAGTGAAAAACTAGAAGAGCACAGCTCGTTCTTTGCAAGTATTCCTGAAGTTTTAGATAGGTTTGAAGCAGCGTTAAGAACTCCTGATGCTTCTAGAATCCCTGGTGAAAGGCTGCAAGAAATGAAGGAGCGACTAGAAGCTGTTCGTCTCGGAGCACCACAAAGGAAAGCCAGATTAAAGTACTTAGAACACAAATGTTGCATAGTAGCTTTCACGGAATTAACAAAAGCTAAACTAGCCACTTGGACCGGTAAATACGGTCATGTGGATCACGTTCGTGCCTTATTAGATGATTATGATAATTTTGTGACGAAGAATAAAATTTTCCAAGAGTTTGATAGAGCTTATATTGATATTAAGGAAGTAGCTGAAGAATACAAGAGAGTGTGTCAAGTAGATAGGACTGAAGCTAGAGAGATCGATGCGTTTTTGAGAGAAGTTTCGGAATCGTGGAGAAGAGTGGCTTCTGAAGTGCGATGCGCTAGAAGCGTGCTAGAAGAAGTCATAGCTCATTGGGAGAGGTTTAGCAACTTGGCTGATGATTTTACAACTTGGTTAGATAAAGCGCAGCACATGCTTCGCGTATCTGAAGATGAAAGACTGGAGTTTTTCCAAGACCTTACGGTGTGGAAAGAGAGACACCAGCTGCTGGGTGATGCCGCTGGTTTCCTGGCTGCAACGTCGTCTGACGATATAGCCTCGGAAGTCAAGCGCAAGTACATCGAGATCACGGAGAGATGGGAGCGAGTTTGGGAAGAAGCTGAACGGTAAATATTGATTTAGAAATATTTCAGTATGATAGCTGCTTTATTTTTTGTATTCAATTCAAGAAGATATTAATATTGTTTTTCGTGTGTATATTTGTACAGTATTCACAGCTATCGCACTTGCACTCGCCACGTTCTCACGTTCTCGCGTTCAGTTTAAGATTGATTAATGTTTTAATATTTAGTGTCACAAAATGACCACTTCTTTTATATTACAAGGTAGGTAAGGTCTGTTAGGTAACTACATACGCCCAAGGGCAAACCACTCAGGAATAGGAGCCCCTCCATGCGGGGCTCATGTGGTCAATTTGTGACTAAGATTTTTTGAAATGTAGGGTACCAGCGATGTGATCATTTTGCTTATTAAGTAATTTTGCGACTTACTCATTATAATACTAACCCGTCGAGAGTGCTAATGGATGGGATATTTAAGAAAAATAACACATAGTCAATTTAAAACCCAGCAATGTGATGGCAAAATCATAAAAATTCGTCAAATCAAAGTAAAAGGTCTATCTGACAGATAATTGGGTATTAATGCTCGTTTTTCAATCTAACATGTTTTCTACAGTTACGTCCGCGGCGGCGACGCCCTCCGCCACCGCCGCGAGCTGGCCTCCGGCTCAGCCGCGCTGGACTCGTGGCTCGGCGCCGCTGAAGCGCTGCTGGCGCGCCAGCCGCGAGCGCACACCGCCGATATACAGGCTTACATAGACCAGCTGCTGATGCTGAACCAGGAGATCGAGCAGCATGAGGAGCTGTTCAAGACCATTAGCAGGTTTGTTGGAATTAATTTTGCAAGTCGGTGTAACTTGGCAGTTGGTATCAGTGTCAATAGCCGTTTTATCCCGTATAAGAGTGTAGTCCACAACTTGGATGTCAATCGTCGCTTGAAAAATGGGCTTCTTGACCCGAATAAACCCTGTTCCGGTTTCATCAAAATCGTTGACACCGTTTTCCAAATACCAATGTATGTATTTTATTTGTCTATTCATTCATTTATTTATAAAACGTATATTCTTGTAATCTTTTTATTTGAGTAAGCAATCCAGTTCCTATATACCTATATTGCTCACATGAAGAATGAGCTATTACTCTTATACAACGAAGGAATCCAATAATATAAATTGCCCAGTGATAACATATTCAAAAGAGACACAGGAAGTAAATATTTCAAGTTGTTACTCATAATATTCATAATAAAGCACAGCGAAATTATCTCCTCAGTAAGAAGCAAAACATAACCTTTTAGCAGAATTAAACATTGGTTCAAATAATTTTATCCATGGTAAGTTAGTAAGTGCCCTAAGATTCAGTCTTTCACGTGACACATTTCTTTCCAGAACCTTCCAAAACGCAATCGCCGAGCTTCCCCGTGATGAAGTCGAAGCTAACATGGCGAAACTAAAGCAGCAGAAGGAAGCTCTAGTGCGTGTTCGAGCTACTGTCCCAGTTAAGCTGCACCAGTACAGGCAGCTACTCGTACAGCACGAGTCACTGGAGAGCGGGCAGCGAGAGATCGGACAGTGGCTGGACAAGGCTGATGAGGCACTTAGCAGCACTGTGGAGACGAGACGGTACGTGGTTAGAATAGATTCATATCAGGGAGATAGTTGCCCCACACAAATAGACCGCGGCTCTAGGCTTGTACTTTTGGGTACTAAGACAAGGATAAATATTCCTATATAGAGAAATATAAGGTTAAATAAATACAAAAATATCATAAATTACAATTCACGTAAAGCACAAACACAGTACTGGACACAGTATTAGATATCATTGAGCTATTAATTATGGAGACGTAAGGTGCCCATAGGAACTCCCTAAATAGCTAATGGTAAGAGTTCAGAGGCCCTCTAGACAAATGTATAGGATTGACGTAAGCTGTTAGACGGTCGCATCGAGCGCCTACATCAATTCTAAACATTTTGTCAGTTTTCAAAAAAAGTTAGCGTTAAGCAACTCGTCTAGCTTCATAGTGCTCCTCAGGGTGGTGGTTATTTTAAATTGACACGTAGGATAAATATAAACATTATAATAATTATGATAGAGCTTGTAAATATTATGTTGCCGCTTCGGCAGTACCGCACAGTCTGCCAAGTATTTGAAAATCGAAGTTTGAAATTACGTTAGCTCCATCTCTGTCACTCCTCATTTGAGACTAAATCAAAAGAAAGGGATGGAGCTGACGTAACTTCAAACTTCGATTTTCAAAGAAGGGCCTCAGTAACACTCGCGACGTCATCGAAACGTTGTCTTGTTGTTGAAGGCGGCAACATAAGGTTTCTCGAATTTGGAACCTTTTGGCTTTTTAAGCCTCGCAATTATTTTTTTGTGTTTAAAGTACAGTTGGCTATAAAATTGATTTTTTTTTCTACAGTGAGGTGATATCAGAGCGCTACGAGATCCACCGCTCCTTCTTCTCCCGTACCACCTACTACCGCTCCATGCTGGAGAGCAAGAACAAGGTCTTCCAGAACATTGTGAAAGCAGCTGACACGGATCGTAGCGCTGACGTCACGGAACAAGTCAGGCACATGAGGGATCTTAATGACAGGTAAAACATGACAAGGAATGTCAAAGAGTTCATCGTATATAACCTATTAAATAAATAAACACCCCCGATATAATGGCAACCGCTACTTTCAGAGCTAGAGGGTTACCATGACTTAAGAAGGGGACAGAGCTAAAGCAGTTATACAGCCCTGTCCCTTTCACTAAACCTAAACTGAACTGCTTTAGTACGTCATATCTCTTAAATGGCCAAACCGATTGTCAGCTATGAACCAAACCGATTAAAGTAGCCTTTTATTTTATTTTTACTGGAACGGCATCAGTCCCTTTAGGAGCTACGATTCTACAGTAATAGACACAGATATTGAGATACACACCCACATAGATACATATTTACACACGTTAAACTTCTAACATACGTTACTGTGTAGCGCAAAACAACGGCGTTTTGTAGTGGTCCAAAGACTACTTAATATGTTACATAAGACTGCTGTAGTCAGTTTAGCCTGTTCCCTACATTTTGACTTCAGTCTGAAAAAAGTCAAATTACCTATATTGTATTACTAAGAGACTTCTCATGTCAGATCTTGTATACCAATTCACAATTTTATAATCTGTCCAGATTTGCCCACATCTCGTCCGAAGCGACACGTCGCGAGGCCGAACTCCAACGCTTGGTTCGGGCCTGGGATGAATTTGATACCAAGAAGCGATCTGTAGAAGAATGGGCGACCAGAGCTGAAGCTTTACTGGCCGACAATAGAGTGGACTCCAAGCAAGCTGTGGACTTCCATAAGAGGTTCTTCCAGGGAGCAGATGAGAGAGCCGTGTCCGAGCTGGTGCGGTCTGGAAGGGAGTTGATTGAGGTAAGACATGGATAAATAAAATCTTAGACATGGTGTCACGTAATATTAGTAACATCTTACTGTTTTCACCCGCCGCCAAGCAGAAGTCATGTTTCAGTGTAGGTGATAACTAGACAATCGGTTAATAGACTAGCATACAAGCAATCCATTACATGTGGTGGTAGGACCTTGTGCATCCGGATCCGGATCCACCACCATTTTAACATTTAATTCACCGCCAAGCAGCACTCGCATTGTTATGTTCCGGTATGGGGATAAGATAACCCAGTGCAATTACTAGCATAGAAGAATTCCATTTAAGTACTCAGGGTTGGCAACGCATTTGGAGTTAGGATTGCAGTCTTGAGATTGTAGTCTAGTGAATTTAGGTTTATGGGTCTCTGATCCCACTTTATATAAGGTGGCCTGTGTGCTTGAGCTATCTCTTTGTCTTAAAAAAATATAAAATACGTTTACTCAGTAAGTAGGTCGCGCGGGCACTTTTACACGTCAAAAATCTACCAGCGCTTCACAAGAGACAACTGCTTAGAAGAATAAAACATCCCCTCACTCCAAAACAACTTCTGTTTTGGAGTCAGAGTCCCTGCATGACACAAGGGTCTAAAAATACGGTTTGAAGGTTGTGTCAGACGATAATACTAAAAGTACACCTTTATATAGTTAACAGCAATCAAATCCATTGCGAAGTTCCAATGCCTAAATCAAAGACTCTTTCAGCTGGTAAGTGAAGAAGAACGTCCGATGGTGGTGGCCACAGTTGAGTCCCTCCAGCGACGCTGGCGCGAGCTGCTTGCGCGGGCGCCACCTCACCTCATGCGGCTAGAGTTCCGGCTCGACGAGGCTGTGTTCTCTCACACCATTAAGGATATCGAAAAGGAGATCGTTTATGAAGAACAGGTGAGCATTGATCAAGTTTTTTTTACCTCCTATATATATATAAGTGTCTCAACTGCTGGGCAAAGGGCTCTCCTCTTAATTGATCAAGTTTATTTTTAAAATGTTTTGAAATTTAAACAGGAAATTTGGAAGAATTAAATGTTACATTTAAGCAGGGAAATGTAGAGTAACGCGATAGGCAAAGTTATGGCGTACCTATTCTTTTCCTGATTTATTCATTTTGTATTGAATGATAAGTCAATTTAAAACAAACCACTGAGCCTCTGTTCTTCTGGGTATAATCATTGCCTTTGTCGTGTTATAATTATTATTTTTTAATCAGCTGCAATAACTGTCAAGTAATATGAGCTATCGAAACGTCGACAATATGATAACGCGTCAAAAGCAAAATGAATTACCGTGTAGAATATCTGTCATGTATCACATGTATGGTTTTAATGGAAAGAAAACTACAATAGATATATTCTAACCCATAATTTAAAACGTCCTGAAATTTAAATTTTGTTATGGATTGGTTATTTTTGAACAATTCTATGTTTACAAAATTTCCTCCGTCATGGCTCAATTTTGGTTTATTTTTACAAAAATCATTATCCCCAGGTGGCGCAATCCTTAGATGAATCAGAGGTGGGCATTTGTAAGATGGGTCTAAGGTTTTCCGGGTTGTGGAGTGTTTTTGAAACTTTTACTTTATTCTCTTCTCCTTTTGGGGATTCTCTTATATTTTAGAACATTACACACACCATTACAAAAACTTTTACCCGCGTTATTTGGTCAACACAATAATTTACTACACGTACTCTATTGGAGAATCTTTCTACATGGTCTTATTTCTGTCTTTCAATGTGTTTGTCAAGTTTTGTTTTGGGGCCCACGGTACAGGGAATCCGATTGTTTTTAAGTGTCACTTTTATTGAATTGGGATACACCATAAAAAAATGACATACATACATAGATTAAATCACGCCTGTTTCCTAGAGCAGTAGGCAGAGACCACTTCTTTCCGCCTGCTACGATCCTGACAAATCTCTTTCGCTTCTTCCACATTCATATATCGAGTCATGCATGCACGTCGATTTCGGGTACTTTTCCAGTATTTCTCCGATTTGATTCGAAAAAGTACGCCCAGGGCGGCCCCTTCCGACCCTCCCACTCACTTTCACTTTCACGCTTTGTATATCTCTTTCGTCCATATTCTTTCAGCCGTCCTTTCCAAATGACCTTGCAAGCATGCCCTTTTCAATCTCAATTAAAATGAAATTAGAAAAAACCACGATAACAAAAAAAAAAATTTCCTTGGCTCTTGTATTTTGTCCTCAAAAACTTAAACGTCCTCAAGAACTGGCACCCTGTCAATCAATTATTTATTTAGTATCACAAAAGTCTACAAATTTTATGTGGTTCATTATAATTATATTGTAAAAAATGGTGTATCCCAACTTTTGATTAATGGGTTTGATTTTGATATTGTCAAGATTTTCAATAACATATCAACTTTTATTCAGGCTTACAACCAAAGCGATGACGCCGACGGTATCCTCATCAGAAACGAAGAATACTTCCGTAACCAAGGCAAAGTAATGCAAGTAGAGCATTGCTTACAAAACCTCAAAAAAATAGCCGTGAGTTACACCCAGCAGACCCAAGATACATCCCTCGAAGAGTCACTAAGAAGATGCGAACAACAGTGGGAGAGTACCGTCCACCGAGTGGAACACTTCAGGCAGCAGTTGCAGAGGATTCCTGCGAAATGGGACGCTTATAGGGAGAATTTCCGTGAAATGGAACGGTGGATGGATCATGTAGGGACGACAATGGACAGCATTGTTAGGGAAGTCGATTCTGCTGAGGCATTTGAAAAAGAGAAAACGATATTCCAGGTAAGTGGCATTGTGGTTTTCCATAAAAATTTAATGAGTTAGTAGTTGTGAATTTGACACATAAAAAAGTAGAGTCGACTACAAAGAGATGTATCCACTTTTTCACCTTTTGCATCGTAATAAAGGCCAAAAGTGGAACCATCTCGTTGAAATTGACTGTACAGTGCAACAGGTATTAAAATATAATATTTTCATTTTAAATCTGAACAAATTAAGTGGATTTTTGGGTTAGCAATAATGCCATTATGGCTAAAGTACCCCAAGTTTACAGTAATTGTTTTAGTAGTAGTAGATGAGGAAAATGCAAGGATTAAAAAAAGGTAAAAAATGGTTCCTAACTATTTATTATATTTACACGCTGCTAATTGTACAGTTAAGGGAGTTGATGGTAAATATCCAGTTCTATTTTATTATTTTTTAATTAATTTGCCCTACAAATAACTCTAAAACGTACAAGTACAAATAACGGTGTTCTTTGACGACGTATTGAATGTTGTACAAAACCAATTGACCTATGTTATTTCTATCTAGAACATTTGCCGCGAAGCTGACAGAAAGCGCGAAGACATGAAATGGCTGGTTCAAACCCTGGACATGCTAACCAACCATTGCTCAGAACAAGAAGCTCAAGAGGAACAAATGAAGCTCGAAAATCTCATTGCACGTTATAAGAATCTCATTCCAACCATCGAGATCACCATGATAAAGACCGAAACCTACACGAGGTGCTACACGTACCGTCGCGAGGTCCACGAGGTGATTTGCATCCTTGAAACTGCGAAAGAACAAGCGCGGGTAGTACCAGCGCCACAATGCTTGCAAGATGTTGATCAATTGGTTCTTGAACAGCAATCGGCTGTGCAGAAGCTCGACCGCCAACGACCTTCTGTCATGTCGATGCTGCAACGAGGAAAGGAACTCATCAAGGATGCTAACGCGCCAGCGTTCGTGAGAGAAGACGTGAGGAACTTAGAGACCGGCTGGAATACCGCATATGAATCATCAAACGATCGTCTACATAAACTGCGCGATACGCAGAAAGTATGGTCTAACTATGAATACCAGAAAGAAGAATTGCTTTCAGATCTTGACAGGATTGAAAGCTACGTCGCTCATCCTGGTTTAGAGTTAGGCGTTACTAACATTGCTCGAGAGCTCCAAGAAACTAGAACTTACAACTCTGATATTGAAAAGGCTAAGTCTGAAAGACTACCACAATTGCAACATGCTTACGCAGAATTACAGTCGCTTACTGCCAACAAACCTAAGCCAGTTATTGAGAAAGATTTAGAGAACATTGAAAGGAAACTGAGCAGAGTACAAGATGAAGTTCAAACTAAAGTTGTGCATTTAGAGAAGTTTAATGAAGAATGGGTTAAGGTTGAACACAAATTAGAACACGTCCGTGAATGGATTAAGAAAGAAAGCCCCGTTCTTATTTCTCAAATCAGATCAGAAAATATTACTCCAGAAGAGCGAGTAGTTAAATCGCAAGCACTCCAAAAGATTATAGCCGAGAAACTTGAAATTATAAAAGGAGTAGCTGATCAAGGAACTAAATTGGCTGTGGAACATAAAGTTCAAGATGCAACCAGGCTCAAAGGCGAAGTTGCTTTACTAGAAAAAATGATGGCTGATCTACAACGATCAACAGAACATCAAACTAAAGTTGTAGAGCACGATTTAGCCAGCTGGCAAAAGTACCAAAAGGGTGTAGTGGAAATTAAACCCTGGATTGAAGAAGCTGAAATGAAACTTGGGAACGTTCCTAAGCCTTCCACATTAGCCGAGGCGCAACAAATGCAGCAACAGTCTAAAGCTTTGGTGACGGATTGCGACAAACAGTTGATGAATCTTCAAATTTTGTCAAGTGTGAGCCATCAACTATCAGGAAAAACAAGTGCGCCTGATGAAGTGGACGCTATTCATTCCAGGTGGGCAGTTATTCATGATCAAGCAGATCAATGGAACAACAAGCTAGACAAACTGGTCACTAATTGGGAGAACTTTGAACGAGAAGCGCAGAAACTAGAAACTTGGATAGAAAACGGAGAGAAGCTTATTAGTAGTCGAAGTGTTACGATCGATTCCCCTCAAGTTGAAAAATTAGACCGCGAGTTAAACAAACTTAAGTCTTTCGGTAATGAGATATCACAACAACAGGCTAAAATTATCAGCCTGTCACAGACTTGTGACAATATTTGCCACAGCATACAGCCTGAAGGAGCTACTTTGCTTAAGAATAATGTGGCAAATATTAAACAACGCACAAATGATCTTGCTGAGACAGTAAGGGGGCGAGTCAATGAACTGTCAGACAAGATTATCATTCGACAGGAATTTATGACCAAACTTCACACATTTGACAATTGGATAACTGATTTCAGAAGAAAAACCGAAAGTTATGACCAGATTGCTGCAGACAAAGTTGAACCAGCACTTCAGTCAATGCACGTTCTACTTCAAGAACACGCCGCAAAAACACCCGAATTCACTGACATTTACAATGAAATTAAGAACATGACTCTCTCGTCTCACCCAGATGAATCGCGATCATTAAGTGACACCTATTCGAACATAGCGGAGCATTATCAAATTATTGAAAACAACATCCAACAAAATAAAGGTGTATTACAAAAGTGGTCAGACCTTTTGAACTGGTATGAAGACAATAAGCAACAGTTAGGTCACATTCAGTATCAAATCGAGGGACCAAAACTTACGCCTGAAAGCTACGAAGTACTGCGGCAAGAACTAGTAAATGTGATTACAAAGATACCTGAATGGAAGAGTAATGTTGCGTTACTAGATGGGCCTTCCAGGATTAAGGTCACAGATCAAAATACAGGAAGAATAATATCTCCTACAAGTCTTGTTAAGGAAATTGAAATGAAAGCGGACGCTTTGCTTAATCAAGTAACTACAAAGAGAGATTTAGTGCAGAAAGTAGGTGTTAGATGGGACAAATTTAATATCCAGCACAATGCTTTAACTGAAGTTCTTCACAACGTACAGTCAGTTTTAAATGATATGTCTCAAAAGCTTGTACCCTTGACTGAAGCATCAATTCAAGACATGACTGAGGAACTTGACAAATTAGATGCAGAACTACGAGACAAACAGTCAGTTAGGAAAGAATTGAGAGAAGAAGGATTGCATCTAATGAGAGAAGATCAACCTAATATGGGAACTATTCAGAATGCTTTATCAGCAGCTGATAATAACTGGGACCAAATTGTTAACTCAGTGCGTGATACTAAGAATAAGTATATTCTGTTATCATCTACCCTGCAAGAGTTGAAAAATTTCACTATTGCTTTTGACAGAGAAATGACAAGAGCCGAACAGCTCCATAATGAGTGCAAAGATGCTCCTCAAGATTATGTACAAACTGCTCATGCTTTAGATAAAGCTAAAAAAGCATACGAAATCCTTAAAAGATCTAAAGGACTATTAGACCAAATGGACCTGATAAAACAATCTGTCCTTAAACAAGCTTCTACGCTAGGAGGGTTTGATACTAGTCCACTTGAAGAAGCCTTCCTTAACTCCCAAACACAATGGGAAAAAGCGAATGATGCTATTATAAAACGTATCCAAGATTTAGAATCTCAACTTATTGTATGGAGACAGATAGATGACACCAAGAACCAGGTTGTAGTTTGGCTTAGTGAAACTGGACAGAACTTGGCAAATGCAAGTGACAATTTAGAAATAAGATTTGGCCAAAGTCACCTTACTAAATACAGAGAGGAACTACCAATATATTTAGGCTTGAAAAATAGTATCAAGGCTAAATGCGAACAGATAACCAATTTAAATAAAAACATTCCTGTAGGGCAAGTCTCATCAATAATTGAATACTTGGACAAAGAGTTTGAAGCCTTGCGTGATTTAGCAGATAATCTAGAAGGCGCAGTGTCCTCCCTAGAAACACAAGAAAATAAGTTGAAAGATAACATCAAACGCCTATCTGACAGCGTTAGCAAAATAAGAGATGATATTATTCAATGTGATGATATGACTGGGGACAATGCAAAGATACTAGATCGTCTGAAGAAATGTCAATCATGCAAGGCCAAATTGCAAGAATTAAACGACGAAATCGACAACCTAACACAAAATGTGTCAGAAATGAATGCAAATTATCCAGGATTCTACGAATCTCTTGTGCCTAAAGAATTAAGTGGACTACAGAAGAGATTCGAAAGCGTCGTGATACATGCTAACAAAACCGAGACGACATTGCTTACTTTCTTACAGAAACTGTTCACTGACAAACTGAGCATGTTCAATAGAAACCTTAAAATTTTAGATGACAAGACTAGGTGGTGTATGCCTGATGCTGCAAGTGATAAATATAACCTAGAAGTTAAAAATGCAGCCCTAGTTGATGTTGAAAATGGCCTTGTGGATTGTACTACGAAGGTCAAAGAACTGAAGGAAGCTTGCGATATACTAAATGTTGTTGCTGAACCAGCTTGCGCTCAGGAAGCTGCTCAACAAACTGAAAAGGCTAGAAAAAATCTCGACGTATTAACCTCGAATTACGACCAAATCAAAAGCAAGCTTAGAGAAAATATTGAAGCATGGCAGGAATATGAAGCGCTGCTCGAAAATGTATCAGAGTGGCTAAAAGAAAAAGAGAATAGAGTAAGACAGGAAGCTGCAAATCTTCTTACTCTGAATGAAATTGACAGCAAAATTGCTGATATTGAAAAATTAAATGAAGAAATTAAAGATTATGGTGATAAAGTCAACAAACTTACTGTTATAGGTGAAAACATCATGTCTCAAAACCCTGATTCTCGGGTCTTGCAATACATTAACCATTTATTGACTAGATATCAAACTGTGTCTAAATTTATGGACAATCACCTAATAAGGCTAAAAGAATTGAAAGACAACAAGGGTAAATACAACAAATCAATTTCTGATTTTAAAAACTGGCTTCAAGTTGCGAATGCAAATATTAAAGATTTATCAGCAATGAGCAAACACGCTAAACCAACAGCAGCTGATTTGGACCAAGTTAAAAAACTTAACGAAAATAAAGAAGTTGGACAAAAACTACTTAATAATGCTATTGAGTCCGGAGAGGCGCTTTTTAGCGGCATTACACCTGAGGACCGTGAAGTAGTAAGAAATGAGCTAAGGGCTTTAAGAAATTACTTTGAAGACTCAGTTGACTCTCTCAACAATGTAATCAAAGATATTGAGACGACTATTAATAAAAGATCGTCATTTGATGATACATTCAACCAAGTACAGAAATGGATATCAGATAAGGAAAAGGAACTTGGTGAATCCAAACTGTGCGCTACATTGCCTGAAAAGAAGGCGCAGCTTCATTCTTACAAAATTTTACATCAAGAAGTAGAGTTACACCATTCTATGATTACGCAATTAACAGAGAAGATTAAGTTAATGCCTGATGATGAAGCAGAGAAGAGTTTATCAAAAACTATCGACAGATATAGCAACATGGCTAAAGAACTGCAAGATAGAATCAACGTTTGTGAGTCACACGTTGCAGAACATGAAAAATATGTCCAATTGTTTGAAGATACCCGTGATCGTCTAAACCACATCGTTGCTGAAAACAGCATGCTAAATTATGTGGTTGTCTCTCAAAAAGATGACGTGGATTCAAAGATTGCTGCTATAGAAAAAGTTACATCTAAAGGAAAACAAATGGAAAGCGATTTAGATGGGTTGAAAACTCATTTGACATCTGTGCTAAAGTCAACAAGTTCTAATGGACACCCAATACTAATGAGTGAATATGAACAGCTTAGCTCAACATGGAATCAGTTTGCTTCACAATGTAAAGCCCAAGATGAAAAGCTTAAAGAAACATTGAAACAATGGAATGAAAGCCAAAAGACTTTGGATGAGTTGGAAGAGTGGCTCAAGGTAAAAGAAAACCTTTTGAGGGATCAAAGTTTGAAGAGCACACTAGAAGCTAAGATTGCACATTTGCAAAAGGTGAAAGAATTAAAGGCTGAGCTTGCATCAAGAAGTGGTGACTTTACGGCGTTAGCAAGATCAGGTAGTTCACAAAACGTTGCAAGTGAATCTGATATTTCCACCAAAACTTCAAAATTGGCAACGAGATACCACACTCTTACCAATCTTGTAAATGAAACTATCTCCAAATACGAAGTGTTTGTTGCAGAGCATAAAGAATTTGAAAATGATTACAATGATATGGAAAAGTGGCTAGTTGGTATGCTTGGAGAACTGCAAGATTTGAACGAAATAGTTGGTGATTATGCAGTGCTCCAAGAAAAACAAAACAAAGCTAAAGAACTGTATGAAACGAAAAATAAGAAGACTCCCGCTTTTGAAGAGTTCTTAAGCTTAGGAGAAAAATTATATACACATACGAGCCCTGATGGTAGAGAAGTAATTCGTCAAAAGATTCGTAAAATCAGAACATTGTGGGATAGCTTTGGCGACACATTCCAAGAGACCGTAAATAAGTTAGACCAGTGCCTTCTTCAGTTCTCTGACTTCTCTTTAGCCCAAGAGCAACTAACAAAATGGCTCAAAGATGTGGAGAAAGCCATGCAACGCCACACCGAATTAAAAGCCTCACTAGAAGAGAAAAAGGCGCAGTTACAGAATCATAAGATAATGCACCAGGAAATCATGACTCACCAGCAGCTAGTGGAATCGGTGTGTGACAAAGCGCAACAGTTGGTCGATCAAACACATGACGCATCACTTAACGTTTATCTGCAATCTATAAAACAACTTTTCCAGAATATTGTTACAAAGTCGCAAAACCTTCAAGACAATTTGGAAGATTGTGTTAAACGACACGAAGATTTAGTTCGGTTGATTCAGCAATACAAAGAATGGCTAGGATCTCAATCCGAAAAGTTACTTGATATTGAAAATGCTACTGGCGAGAAACCTGAAATAATAAGAAAACTACAGTCCGCAGTTGCTTTGAAAGACATAGAAAAGATAGGTTCAAAGAAACTCGACGAAATAAGAAATGTATTCTCGTCAGTTAGTAAGAGCACATCGGAGCCAGGGAACACTGCTATTAAAGCTGAAATTGACAACTTACACGATCAATTGCGCAATGCAGTAGAAGGTATTGCAGTATCAGAACAAAAATTAAAGCACTCCTTGGATATTTGGAATAAATTTGACTCATCCATTGAGTCCATTACAGAATGGCTTAAAGACAAGGAATCTAAATGTCGCGATCAAAGTTTGTGCTCAACTTTACAAGAGAAAGAAGCACAACTCCAACGATACGTAGATTTACGAAACAGTATTAATGCAAAGGAAAAAGAAATCGACGCATTTGTTGATGACTCACACAGCCTTATACAATTGAGTGGTGTGGAGCGCCTCAAACCCCTGGTTACTCAAGTTAGCAGCCGGTATCAACAACTTCACGTAATATCTAAAGAAATTGTCAATCACTGGAGTGAGCTGGTGGCAGACCACAAGAAATATGTACAACTGTATAGCGAGTTTGACAACTGGTTAAGACCTTTAGAAGAACAATTATCACAAATGGTAACAAAGGAAGATAAACTTACCATTGAAAGCAAGGGTAATAAGTTACAAGTATTTTTACTAGAAAGAGATAATGGTGAACACAAAATTGTCATTTTAACAAGCGCGGGCGACAAAGTTTTACCTGAAACTGCTGCTAATGGCAGGGAGAATATTCGTGCTGAAATAAGAGCACTGAGAGAAAGATGGGACAAATTAAATGATACCATTCTGCAACAGCAGAAGGAATTCGAATCTCAAACACTTCAATGGTCGAGTTATCAAGACGTTCTACAGCAAACATTATCGTGGCTAGATGAAAAAGAAAAAATCGTTGATGGAGAGGAAAAAGCAATACTTAATTCTGCTCAAGAAATAAAATCTAAACTGCTTAAGAATAAGACTTTACTTCAAGAAATAAACTCACACAAGAGAGTTATAGAAACAGTTACAGAAAAAGCAAAAAGTGTTGCTGCTACTTTGCACTCAGGGAAAGGCGAAAATGATGAAATGGCTAAAATTATTAAATCTGTATGGGACCGTTACAATGCTTTAACCAGCAGACTCTCAGCAATCATAGACAAGCATGAAGGCAACTTTGAGGTCTACCAACAGTTTGCTGATCAACAAAAGTCCCTGCAAGACTATCAGAAACATTTGTGGGATCGTCTTCACTTGCTATCAGATTTCACTGGCAACAAAGCAGCACTGCAAAGCAAATTAGCTAAAATACAAGAATTATTAGATGCGATTCCGACTGGAAATAATAAACTTAAAATTTTACAAGATTTGATTGAAAATAACGGTGCAAAGTTGTCTCCTAGAGGCAAAGAAGGCATGTCCAGAGAACTGGCTCTGCTTCGGGCTGATTTGGAGAAGTTCACAGCTACCGTCCATGATGTAAAGCGAGGTATTGAAGAGAAGATTCAACAATGGATCGAGTTTGAAAGTGCTAATGACCGATTGCAACACTGGCTTAGCGACACTGAGATGAGTCTGAAAACTTACTCTCCAAAAGCAACACTGGAAGAAAAAGTAGACCAGCTGAACAAATATCAGGTAAGTTTCCATTTCCATTTTAAATTTGTACAGAAGCGTGCTGTTTGATATTATTTTAATATGGCATTTTAAACAGGACTTGTGTAAAGCAATTGATAATCATGAAAATGATTTGAGCGCAGTCATTACTTTGGGCGAAGCGTTGGACCAAGTAAGAGATGGAGATAAATTTAAAGCACTGTAGGATAATGTAGTCTAATTTTCAGTAGATCTAACTCCACAAAGTCTAACCAGGGTTACCGTCACTCGACTACAAAGACTGACGTTGATACTATCTCTTGTATCCTAATTGCTAACTTTTATACGGAACGGTTCTTAGATAAAAAGCGGTACTTTTATATGTGATTTAAGAGTCTGCTTTATCAAATATAAAGGTACGGTTTCATTTCAAAGTAACACTTTTTAGGGGATTAGATCGGTGTTTTACTACAACTTACTAATTAGTAGAGGCTGTGGTATCGGTGCGTTGATCTGACAACACGCCTTGATATAATGTTAACAGTAGTAAGGTACTAATAGTAGTTGTTGTAGCACTAGTATAATTCTATAATAAATCACATAAATAAAACTTAAATAATAAATAATTGCATTTATTTTCAGGCTATTCTAGCAAATCTGAAAAAGACAGAGAACGATGTTGATAAAGTTACTGATGAATTCAGTGATTTAATAGAAAACTGCAATGATACTAGAATTACTATGAATTTGCAACAAATGACGTCACGTTTCCAATCGGTACAATCTACTGCTAAGGAACTCGTTAAAAAATGCGAGCAGGCTGTCAACGATCACAACGCTTACCAAGAAAAGTACAATCAGTGCACCGATTGGATAAAAGCTGCTCAGTACAAATTCGAAGAGTGCAACAAGAACTTATCCAACACTCCTGAAGGTATTAAAGCTAAACGTGAAAGCCTTAACGATTTACTGAGCCAACGTCGCAATGCTACGCTCCTTGTTAACAACACCTTTGAATTGGGAGAAAAGTTGTACCCTTCAACGTCTCCAGAAGGCAAAGAGTTAATTGAACAACAGCTACAAGATATTCAACAAGCCATTGACAATCTATATGATAACATTACTAAAGCTGAGCGTGATTTGGACTCAGAATTAAACAAATGGTCGTCATTTGAAGACAACCTCAAAGCAGTCCAGCAATGGCTGACGTTAGCTGAAAAGAATTTGCCCAAGGAAATTGAACTCAAAGCGACATTGGATGAGAAGCGAAACCAGCTTAATGTTTACCGAACTTGTCTCCAAGATGCTATCACTCATCAGCAGGATATTTCTAATTTAGAAGCAAGAGTACAAAGCTTGCCAGATGTAACTAAAGACATAACGAAAGAAATCAATGTTTTACAACAGAGACATAATGCTATTTTGGCAAGAGCTAAATCTTTCGTCGAACAGTACGAAGCCATTGTTAACAACCACCAACAATATACTAAAGCTGTTATGGACTTGCAAGAATGGGTGGAAGCCACTCACAATACAGCTCAACTTTGGGGAGACGTAAACTTAGAACGCGTTGCACTAAGTAGCAACTGTGAGAAACTTAAGTCGCTACAACATACATTACCCGAAGAAAAGAACCGTATTGACAAAATCCGTAACTTGGGTGAAAAAGTATTGCCAGGGACTATAAGCAACGGTCAAGCTAACATCAGAAACCAGATTGATGCTTCGCATCAAGAATGGGAAGGTCTTGTATCATTCATTTCAAAAACGATAGATTCATTGGAGAATAAAATACAACAATGGAATGAGTATGAAAATATGAAAGAACAGTGTTTGATTTGGATAAGAAATACAGACACTCAAATACACGCTGTTGACCTTAAAGCTACATTGGCTGAAAAACAAGAGCAATTCAAGAAGTTCCAAGAGCTACAAGGAGAAGTTAGAGCTAAGGAACTCGAAATTGATAACATAACTGAGAAAGCTCAGAACTTGTACACCGGTGTACTTGGCCCCCGCGGCTCACAAATATCGGACTTGTCCGTGAAATATCAGAGCTTATCCCAGAAGGTTAAAGACCTAACCAATAGATGGCAGCAATATGTTAAAACTCACCAAGAATTTACCAGCAATGTTACAGAATGCTCACAATGGATCGAAGAGCTTAGAGATAAGCTGGACTTTTGTGCTGACTTGAGTTCATGCTCTCAAGATGATCTAGAAACCAAATTGGTATTGATTCAAAACCTTTTACTTGCTAAAGATGAGGGCTACACAAAAGTACAGTCACTTGTCGAGTTGGCCCAGAATGTTATGGCCAATACAGCTCCAGCCGGACACGATGCTATCAACAACTCTCTTGTTGCCTTACAAGAGCAGTGGTCAGCTATTTTATCAAGAATGATTGAAACAAAGAACCTTCTTGATGATTCAGTAACGAAATGGGCTGGGTTCTTAGAACAAATACAATTAATAGAAAAGAGTAACGTTTGGATGGAGAATATGCTGTCCGAACTAACACCATTTGAATCTTCAATGTCGGATAAAAGGGTTCAACTTGAAAAGCTCAATGAAGTCGAAGAAAAGGCGCGTTGCGATCGCTTGGAAGTTGATGCTTTGAAAGCTAAAGCCGCCGAAATGCTTGCGAGTGGTCAACAAAACCAGGTTGCTTCTAAAGCACAAGAAACACTTAACAAGTTCGACTCTCTCTATGACAAGATCAAGAAATTGCTTGCAGACAGGGAAGAACACTACAAAGACCACAGATTGTATAAAGAAGCTCAAGATGAACTTATCCAGTGGCTCAGCAGAGCACGTGAAAAGGTTCCATCATTAAAATCTAAACCGCTGAGTGATAAATTAGCAATCGAAAACTCAGTGGCGCCTCTTGATGCTCTTATCAATAAACAAGCCCAAGGAGAACTGTTGTTAGAACATTTACAGCACACAGGAGAAGTTTTGCTAGCCAGCACCTCTCCTGAAGGACAAACAGTGATCAAAAATGAAATGAAAGCTTTGAAAGAAAGCTTTGATGATTTGTTCAATGAGATAAAACGACAAAAGGGGCAATTGGAAGAAACTGTCAACCAATGGCGGGAATACAAAGACGAGTATGAAAGACTGTCCGACTGGTTGCAACAAAAGGAAATTCATATTAAAAATCAAAAGTTGGCTCTACTTGGAACAGCTAAGGAAAAGGGAGCACAAGTCAATGAAGTGAAAGAGATCGTCGATCAACTACATAAAGGAAAAGCTGAAATCGATAAATTTAATGCTTCGGCCGCTGGGCTGTTATCATCGCACTTAGACACGTATGTCAACAACCAACTAAGACATCTTAATTCCAGATACCAAGTCTTAGTCAACATGGCTAACGATGTGCTTAAGAAGGTTGAGACTAACTATGAACAGCATCAAAACTATGATGATAATTACGCCAAAACCAAGAAATGGATTGATGATGCTTGGGAAATTACGCGAAGTGGCAGCGATGCCGGTAGCAATAGTAGCAAAGACGCATTACAGAAACGGCTTGAACAAATTGAGGATCTCCTAAAACGAAGAGAGGAAGGCCAAAACCTTGTACATGCTACAGTAAATAGTGGGGAGAAGGTTTTAAGAAATACAAGATCTGACGGTAAAGATAAGATCAATACTCAGCTTAGAGAGTTACAAAATGAATGGGATCGCCTTGTTAAGAAGATGACCACAGCTAAAGTCCACCTAGAGACTGCCATGCTCCAATGGGCCGACTACAGCTCCAGCTATTCTCAGCTACAACAATGGATTTCCGATAGGGAAGCAAAATTACAAGAAGTGTGTGAACAAAAAGTGGCTAAGTCCAAGAAGGGACAAGACCGCTTAGCGGGTCTCACAGCAGGACTTAGCATCGGTGAAAGAAAAGCCACGCTTCGTCAAACAAACAATATTGTTCAAGATATCGTTTCGTTTGAGCCTATGATTCAGTCAGTAACTTCTAAGGCTTCAGAACTAATGCAACAAGCTCCAGCGTCCGAAATCACAACGAAATATGAGTCATTGTCTAAACAAGCTAAAGATTTGTACGAGAAACAGAGGGAAACTGTTGAACAACATCAAGCTTTTATTGACGCTGGTTCAGATTTTGTCCAATGGATAAGAGCTGCCAAAGAAAGGTTAGGAAAGTGCTCTGATGCTACAGGAGATAAGGAATCACTAAGCAGCAAGATTTCACAACTGAAAGTTTTGGAAAGCGAGTTGCCTGAAGGTCAAGCCAAGCTACAAAAGGCTTTGGAACTTGGTGAGACATCTTGCTCGCTTGCTGATGATGAAGATAGAGAAGAAGTTGAGGAAGAAGTAGCTCTTATGCAGGAAGAATACGATACTTACGTGTAAGTAAACCTTACTATTTCTCCAAATATTACTTTCCCTCTCATCGTTATTCATAATGTGTACATAAACGTATTGGATTTAATGCCTTGTATTATTCTTCTTAAAACATTGGTTTGTAGATTTGAGCTTTTATTTTCATTTATAAAACTTAGTGCGCCTGTTTTTCTTACCAATTAATTTCTTTATTAAGTAGCAAAGTTAGACTTTAAGGATGTTAATATCCCAATTTTTATTTGAATGCGGTCAATTTACAGTGAGCATCTGAACAACACGAAAGCGTTGATCGAAGGTGGTATCGTGAAATGGACGGAATACGAGGAGCAATATAAGGAAGCCATAGACTGGTTGTCGAAGACTGAAAAATTAGTACAATCATTCAATAAACTACAGAACAGTTTGGAGCAAAAGAAAATTGTACTCGAGGAGTTCCAGGTAACTTATCAATGTATTAAATCAACTGCTTAACTTAAGGTATGATTTCTCAAAGCATGAACCAAGTCAACGCAAAGCAGTCAAGTGCTAAAATAGAGACCGCGAATAGGCAAACTAAGTGTAGGGCACCCTATCCCTAGGTGGAGCGAAAGTAGGTTGCTGTTAGCGACTGGAGAAAAACAACTGAAGATCGGGTTAACTAGCGTGCAATAAGAGAGGCTAATATCTAGCAGTGAACTGACGTGAAGTGATAATGACGATGATAATGATGATGATAATAATATGATGACTCTATATTGATTCCAACAATTATTAGATATGACTTTTTTTAACGTGTAATACATTACAGGGTCATCTTCAAACTCTCTTCGACTGGCAAACAGAGCTGGACAAGCTCAATGTGCGCGCTCAGACGTTATTGGAAACCTGTTCTGACACTAGAGTGTCCAATGGTATCACTCAGCTGACCACAAAATACAACGCATTATTATCCCTCGCTAAAGAGGTGATGAAGCGGCTTGAAGTGCATTACCAGGTAAGATTTTCTTTAGCACCTTTCCAATGTTAGATACTTTACCAGTTCTAGTATGAATTGAGGTACATTACTGTGTCTCATATTTTCTTAGTGATCAAAATTCTAATCTACAAATCTTACCCATTATTTTATAGGAACATCAGCAGCACAACGCGCTATATGGCGAGTGTCAAGATTGGCTAGACAGAACTAGAGAGAAGCTCAACCAATGCGCCGAAATACCACACACATTACAAGAAGTCAATAACAAGCTCAATACGGTGAAACTGCTCCGCCAGTCTCTGGAACAAGGTCAAAATAAGCTGAGGTATCTGTTAGAGTTGAAAGAAAAGGTTATCATGAACACAGAACAAGCAGGCGCGGCCAAAATACAAGAAGACACTGATAATTTGAAACAGGAGTTTGATAAACTGATCGCAGATTTGCAAGACGTAAGGAACAAGTTGACAAGCAGAGCGGCACAGTTCGATGATATTTCCAAGGTATGTGCGAAAACGTGTAGTTTTCGAAAGATTTTAAGGTAAATTGAATCTCAAAAAAGAATAATTTAGGATGTGAGAAATCATTTTATGCACTCTCAAATGTGATAAATTTTAAAACATACATTACATAATATGTACTACCTCACTATAACAATACATATGGAAAACGGATGTGGGAATATATGTTACCTTATATATTTAATCATTTGCCTAGTCACGTGTGTCAGAGCATATTTAATGATGCATATAAGTGCAAAAGCATCCTAAAAAACATGTTCTTGTCATCTTAAATATTTTTTATTTAATCTCCTTATCAATAATAAGTGATACTACACAAATACGGTGTGAACGAGCGCCGAACAGCGACAGATAAACCGTAAGCGGTTTTCGCTCGCTGTAATACTCCATGTTTTATATTTAAGTTATTTTGGATAAATAAAAAAAAAAAAAACATATTTTTTATTTTTTTTATTTTTGCGTAAAAGTTTCATCATTTAATTTGTCAAATTTTTCCAGATTCACAAGCTGCTAGTAGAATGGTTAGATGATATCGACCAAAAGATCCAATCAGACGACTCGCTTCTCAATGATCTGTCTGAGAAAAAATCCAAGCTTGAGAAGTTCAAGACATTTAACAGGGACATTGAATCCCACAGCGACTTAGTGAAGAGACTAAAGGAGAAACTGCAGGAAGATGCTTCGCTGAAGTCCAAGGGGATCGAAGATTCGCTAAAACGATATGAGGATATTCGGAAGACTGTTAATGATATGATCTCGGTGAGTATTACATATTTAAATTATCTGATGAGATTGAGTTCAGAGTTTTTATACCCTTGGTTCACATGTGTTTGTTTTTTAGAAACTGGATGATTACGTCAATTCTCACATACAATACAAAGAATCTTACGACAGCTTTTATGATTGGATACGCAATTGTAAGTTGGAGATTCAGCAATGTTCGGATTCACACGGTGAAAAGGAAGAAGTACAGAAGAAGCTACAAAACGTGAATAAAATCACTAGTTCTCTGCCAAAGGGAGAAGCACTCCTCAAAAAGGCTGTTGAACTGAGCAATGCTGTTCTAAAAACGACTGGCAATGAAGGCAAGGATAATATCAATCAAGAAATAAAGCAGTTGAAGATAGAGTGGGAGAATCTGCAGCAAATTTGCAAAGACACCAAGAAGCTACTAGAGAAGTGTTTGTCAGCGTGGTCAGATTTCTTGGAGACTTCGGGCAAGATGACCAAATGGGTGAAAGAGTTCGATGGCAAGTTAAAGTCAGTGCAAAAGGTTGATAAGATCACACCTGAGCATCTTGACAAGTGCCGAGTAAGTATTAAACTATTTTTTTCCTGGCTATATGACAATTAAAGTAATACCACAAATATAAGTTACGTCGGCATTCTTCTTTCACGCCGACAAGTCCGACTAATGCCGAAGATAAACGAACACAAACATCAATTCAATACTGACCTTGTTGTGTTACGCGTAAGGTAGAATATGCAATGACGTCTAAACTCGAATGACAACTGACGTGCCGCTAGATAAAATGGCGGTTGAAGGCGTCACCGTAATGGCTGCCAAACATTTGACTACTAGCCGTCGCAGATTTTACCCGCGCAAACGTACTGCCTTCTAATTGGTCTAAACGTTTTCGCGCCTTCCAAAAAAATGCTTACTGCGCAGGTACATAGTTGTAACTTATATTTGTGGTACTACTGTAACCTCGGTTATAATTAGTTGAATATTCCATCCAAAGAAAACATCTAAGATATTATAAAGCCAGTAAGATATATTTTTTGTCGTCCATTAACGATTTTATGTTATTGTTACAGGAATTGCTAGCAGAAGCTCTAGGAAACAAACATGTTCTAGAAGAGCTCAACGACAGATGCGAAAACCTGATGGAGCTCAGTGCATGTGCGTGGGTCCGTGATAAGACTGTCAACCTACAAACAGAGTACACGACACTTTTGACCAAAATACAGAGCCTTGTTTCCAATGGCGAAAAGAACCTGTCAGATCACACAGAGTTCATTAAAGCAAAGGATGAACTTCAACAGTGGTTAGAAACAGCGCATGGAACTGTTCATGATTCAATCGGTGTTGGTGATATTGACACCACTAAGGATAAATTGGAAACTGTCAAGCTTGTTAACAACCGTATGACTGAAGGCCATCATCTCCTAGTAGTATTACAGGAAGCCTTTAAGAAAGCGCTAAATAACACACCACCAGAGGAACAAGATGGGCTTCGCAATGATGTTAAAGTTCTTCAAGAGAGCTGGGACCAATTAAAAATAGATCTGAATTCAATTACTGCTCAGCTTAAAGCTGCTATTGGTAAATGGGAAGACTTTGAAGATTCTAAGAATAAGATGAACCAATGGATAAATGATACGCAACAAAACTTGGATAAGGTTCCACCCACAGGCGGTGAGCTGGGTGAAATGAAGACTTTATTAGAGAAATACAAACATATCGAAGATGAGATTAAAAACAAGAAACCTGAGCTTGAAAGACTTAAGAGTGAGGCTGCTGAGCTGAGTGGTTGGGCCAAAAAGCCTGCTGTTAAGGAATCTGTTACAGAACTTGAAAAGAAATGCAACGCTTTGAAAGCAAAGTGCGCGGCTAAGAAGGCCGAGCTAGAATCTGAAATGAAGGACTACAATCAGTACCACCAATCGTTGCAAGACACGGAAAAATGGCTGCTGCAGATTTCGTTCCAATTGATGGCTCATAACTCCCTCTATATTGCAAATAGAGAGCAAACTGAAGAACAATTAGCTCAACATGCAGTTTTACTGGATGATATTCAGAAATACCGTTCGACGCTTGACAACTTGGAAGGTAAAGGTCGTGCACAGATTGAGAGGTACGAAGCCACAACACCGGGCATTCGTGATACAGTTGGTAAACAGTTGAAGAACGTGAATGACAGTCATAAGTCCCTCCTAGCCACGGCTTTACAGATCGAGCGTCGTCTCAGAGAAGGTCTTGCTAAGTTCAAAGAATATGAAGACACGCTGGAAAGCATTTTGAATAATTTGGATGACTGTGAGCCCGCTATTACGGAGTTGGATGTACCTGTCGATGGTTTGACTCATGGACGAGATTTACTGGACAAGGCTAGGGTAAGTTTTACTAAATGTCTTCTGTGTGATAAACCTAAAGGTTTACTAAAGCTACTATGACGAGATCATTTTCAAATGGTCAGATAACTTTAAACTTTAACAATCTTTACTTTGAATCTATAACTCAATTAAAACAGTGCCAATACACGTGTGTTAAAAAGACATGACATAGGCATTTGCTCCAGTTTAACTTGGCCTAACGTATAGGACGAACAAATGTCCCTACCTTCTTCTGTACGTCCAGTGAAAAAACAAGTCTTCCGAGCTTTAAGTGAAAAAAGGTATAAGTCTATCATACTCTGAACATGGAACACATACCTTTTTATTACGAGCCAAGTCTACTCGTATCCGTTTTCATTAAACCACAGCTTCATTTTGTTTCCTTGTTTACTAAAATGACGATGTAACGCTCTGTCAGGCTCTGCACAACCGGCTGCAAACGGAGAAGAGCCGACTATCAGCGGCCGTGGCTGCCTGTTCCGCTGCCGCTGCCTCAGTCTCACGGCCATCTTCACCTGCTGATTCGGCACCGCTACCGATCCCCCCACGGGAGCTCCATGTTCGAGCACGGCTTGAGGACCTCATCGACCAGGTACTTGCTGCCTCTGGTGCTGTGCTAGCTTCTGATGTGCTTCAGTCTTTTTAGCTGTCTTGTCTCTTAAACGCTGGTGTTTTAATCGTCAGATGAAATAATCTCTCTTTTTTGTTTTGCTTTTGTTAAATAAAATTAAAGTAGTATTATTAACTATCAGATGAAAATTATTTAGGAATTTAAAAAATAGCCCAACTACGTATTAGGTTAAGAAACCTTTTAAATTAATCTCAGAGATTATACGGGTAAATAGATCTGTGTGTAGGTACCTACTTCACTTCCTATAATGGGCATAAAGCTGAATTCCATTGAAACATATTTTAGTTTTAAGGGAAAATGGGGTGTATTTTCTTAAGCGCAAACCACATTTTCCTTTATAACTAAAATATATTTCTACAATGGGATTCTGCTTGGTGGCCAAAATAGAAAATGAAGATACAGACACCTATTATATGACATATGTTTTTGGCTATTTTTGACATATAGTCCTTTGGATGTAACCTAAACAAACGCTTTTTGAAACTGTTTTTAAATGTTGTTGTGGTTTTGTTTGTGCTGTTTAATCAAAATATAAGTATAATGATCTTAAACGATTGGCGAAAATCCCTGATAATCTATTAAAATACTTATAAATAGCGTAAATTAACTTCTTATATTTAATGCAACATATTCATAAGTCCGCCAGGTCTACAAATTACAGAACCAACGAGTAATTTTGACGTAAGATCTTCCATTTTCACTAAAATGATAGTAAAACTAAAGAGTTTTGGTAGTTAGAAATAACGGTATATTAGTGTAGTTAACTGAATTAGGTTTTCGTTGGCAATGTATTTTTGTGCACCTGGTATAATGTATCAAGATTATTCCCAAATTTTTAATGCATCGTTTCCTCCATGTTGATGACAACGTTAGTAACAAAGTACATACTCATGAAATATTAAATAGTAATTTGAATGATCTTGACTCAGACATATACGTGAATGACATGACATTAGCACTAAATGAATCACGATTAACAGTAATTTACACCTGTATGATATGCTGCAACTGTATGACACAATTTATTCGCTGAAAGACGACTCAGTATTTAGTGTTACTTTATGTGTTTATATGTTTCCTTGAAACAAGTTTCAAAAACGTTATTAAGTTCATTGATTAATCAATTGACTTGTAGATTTCGATTAAAATCTACGTTTTAGTTATTTTTGTTTCTTCTAAAGATTTATGATGACATTAACTTTTTAATAAGTAACAAATACTTTTTTATTTGATTTCAAGTCTACTCACTTGCTTTTAGATACCTGACACGATTCGATAAAATTTCTACAGTTTCAGTTTTCCTAAAGTAAAAAGGGCACAAAATATAGTTGTCTTATATTTAATATAGACCCTTTTCGGGTTTTAAAATAACACATATTTAAAAGCATCATTAATTATCTTTCATCACAAGTTACAAAATGCAATACTCTTAGTTCTATACCTAACTAATGCGCCCTTTTTACTTTATAAGTAAAGTGAATGTTCTCACCCTATACACTCCCACTAACTTGCACTGTGTCTGTGTGTGTGTGTGTGTGTCGATGTTTGTGGCATGGTTTGTTGTAGACGCACGTCAGCGACTTAGCCGCGCCAACTCGAATCGATGCGTTACTAAAGAACGTCGACGAGCCAGAGTTCGCCGAAAAGCTTGTGGCTTTCGAACAAAAGGTAACGCTTTTGGTAGTAGGTACATAGCTTGCATGAAGAGTCATTCCCAAAAATGTTATTATTCTAACATCATATTAAAGGTACAATTGTATTCAAAAAGTGTCACATAATCAAGGAGAGGATACTAATAAATCTAACTTACCACTTAGTGCTTGTTTACGGAGATGTGGGGCGTCGCGCGTAGCGTTGGGCGGCGCGGTCTGCACTAAATTTAAAACCATATTTTTAACTGTTGTATAAAAGCGTTTACGGAGAAGCGGTTTTACGCGCGTTTGTTTCAAATACAGCGTTACTTGCGGCGGTGCCCGCGGATGGCATCGCCGCGTTGCACGCAGCGTCGCACGCGTCAATAACGGCGGTTCCCGCCACTGCGCCCGCAACGGGGACCGCGGCGGAACCTTTTGACAGTCTTGTGCTCCGCCGCGCGCTCCGCTACACGCTCGAGAGTCCGCCGCGGATGTAGCGGACACCGCTACTCTCTACGCCCCGCAGCTTTATAAACAACACCGTACATTGCCATATGTTTGTGTTTGCGCGTGTGATGACGCGATCCGCTGCACGCGCCGCCTCTCTGTAAACGGAAAAAACCACCCGACGCGCCGCGCAACGCCAAGCCGCACGCCACGCGCGACGCTCCTCGTCTCCGTAAAGAAGCCCTTAGGCACTATTTATTTGTAACAAGAAAGTAAATACACTTCATTCATATCAAATTTTATTTCAAGAGCTAGTTAGGAAGGAAAAAAGGATGATGACGATGTTAGGCTGTTTTGCTTCAAGACAGATATTAATGTAAGAGGCACTTAGCCCAACTGAACTTACTAAACAGATAAATAGTCGTAAATGGGAATGATTCCAACCTGCAAGCTAGGTCACCCGCATGCTGCTTTGCTTATTATGACATCGCACTGTTATATCTAAATAGTATGAACTCAAAAGACTTGCTAGTTTTGTTTTAAGTTCATAGTAACATAGAATTAAAGTAGATTTTAAAACACAGCTGTATTTTGAGTTGCTACTGTTTAGTTCTAGAAGTGCGATGATCTTAAACACATGTACGAGTATCCTTCCTGAATATCACACACTGTAAAACGGCTTTAATGATCTCACAGCGATTAATGTTAAACAAATCATCCGTAGGCTTAGATACGTTGAGTTTTATCTACTGAAATGATTGTAGAGATAATAATTATTTTCTAAATGCGTCAGACTGTATTTACGCCTACTGACTTCCAACAGTATCTTTCAAATAGACATAGAGCCGAAACCGTAACTTTTATTAAGACGTCCTATACTCCTTTTTGTCTCGTACCTGTAGGCCTACCCAAGAAGCAAGCGCTGCTAATGTTTCTATTTTCTATCGACTTGAAAAGCATGGATTTGAGACTTGATTTGTCATCAACTTACGCCAATCCTATACATTTTTCCGATTTTCGAAAATCGGTAACTTGGCGTTACGCATCTTGACCAGGACCCCAGAAGTTACAAAAGGATATGAACTCTTAAGGTTCGAGTTGCTCTTTCCTTGTGACTTTTCTATATTTAACTTTATTAATCGCTGTGGGTCGTATAATACTAACTGGTACAGCATTCAACACATCATATGAATCGATGTCATCTACCTATTTGTACTAAATTGATTCTTATTCTTAGGTACAAAGCCATCTGGAGACTTTAGGCGACGCTGTTCACGGCATGGAAGAAGCCATGAAGCAAGTTGTGGAGATCCAGGATTGGATAAACGTGCACAAAGCCCTGGCCCGTGATTGGCTGGCTAACCCGTCCAAACTCCGCCCAGAAGCTGCTAAGCAGGACATGGCAGCTATGAACGATGCGCTTGCGTCGTTGAGCGAGAAGAGAAATAGGCTGTTGACTGAAATACCGACAGATGGCAAGTGTATTTTTTTAAATACAAGTATTTTTAAAGTATCGTAGTAGGGAATATAACGAACATCTCGAAATATGCTAGATTTACTTATTATCATTGAACCCAAGTGAACATGTTGAAAACTCTGATTATTTGCTAAAGGAATTAAAACTCTTTTAATTTTAGGACTAGAAGATGAAATCAATCTAGAAGAAGAATTAGACGAGCTAGAAGAAGACATCCTTAAAGCCATAACAAGAGAAAAGGATAACCAAGGCATCATTGACGACTACCGCAACAAATGTCAAGAGATCCATGATTGGTTCGACACAGTGCTGAAGAAAATGTGCATAGCTGATAAAGGGTCAGGTCTTCCTTGTCCTCAAAAATTGAGTGCTTTGAAAGAATTGGCAACTGAGTTCGAACAATCAGGGAAGAGTAAAGTGGAGAATATAAAGACTGTAGGCTCACAAGTGATCAATATTGTCAGTAATTTGGAAAGTCAGCAAGTTGAGGAACAGGTAAGTTTGTTTGATAAAACAAGTAAAGTCATATTTTCACTAGCTCAAAGTTTGTCTGATTTTGTCATAACGAGTTTTATTTTTTATTTTAGATGAAGTCGGTAGAAAGAAGGTACAATGACATCGCGAAGCGCATCCAACGCAAACTTCAAATGCTTGAAATTACCTACAAGGCAATTGACGGTACGAAGAGTGAAGTAAATGCACAAAACGAATGGATGCAAAAGGAAATCGATAACATGCTACACCCTGAACCATTAGGGTATGAAAGCAAATCAGTTAAAGAGAGACAAAAGAAGGTTGCAAATCTTCTAAAAGAGACAGATGGTAAGAAAACTATCATTGACTCGCTGGAGAAGAAGGTAAGCAATATACAAGCTGAACTTGAACCTTCTGAACAAACGCAATTAGAGTCGGAGTTGGCTGAACTATCGTCTAAACAAAAACAATTGTCATCACTTATCAAGCAAGAAATTGAAAGACTTGGTCCTTGTCACGAAGATAGACGAAAACTTGAAAACGACATAGAGAAAGCTAAAAACTGGCTCAAGACAAAACTTGCCGAAATTAAAAAGCTTGGTGGGCCCGTGCCGCTAGAAACTGCGAAGGTTGAAAAAGAAATTGCAGTACATAAGAAACACCAGAGTGAGTTGTCTGACTTTAACAATGATACCCTTGGAGAAGTCATGCGTCAAGGTAATGCTGTCTCTAAAGACTGTTCACCAGAAGACCGCGCCAAACTTCAAGCTGTTTTAGAAGAACTAAATAAGTCATACACTTCTGCTAAGGTTGATATCGATGAAAAATTGGCGGCATTGAATAAACTCATGCATGGAAGGAATGACTTTGAATCTGAGCTTGCCAAATGTCAGAGCTGGTTGAATGAGGCTGAAGTAGCAGCTACTCCCGAACTAAGAACCTCTAGCTTACAAGTATTAGAAGAACAACTAGCCAAATTTGAAAAACTAAGCAAGGAAGCTGAAGATGTTGAGAAGAATATAGGCAAAATTAAGGACAAGTCCAAAGACATTTTAGATACACTATCAGACTCTAATAAACTTCAACTTAAGGAACAAGTCAATGTGTTGTCAGATAGATTTGCCAGAATTAACGCCATAATTAATGACAGAAAGAACATTCTTCTGAAACACATTAAAGAATACAAAGACGCTGCAGCTAAGATTGCTGCTGCCCTTGAATTCTTAGCTGAAATACAGAATAAACTAAAAGCACTGAACAAACCAATAGGCAGTAAAGTTGAAGACGTACAGCCAATCATTCAAGCCTATGAAGCCATATTAGGTGATCTCAAAAAGAATAAGGCTATGTTAAATGAATTGCAAGGAGGCAACTTACATGACCTACAAGACATTTTAACACAACAAGACGACTTGATGAGTACTATTGAAGACCAAATATCCAAACTGAAAGTACTTTTATTACTGCGGGAACAGTTCTTTGCTCTTATTAAAGAAATCAATGAGTTCATTGTTAAATATACCGATCTTACAGCTGAAATTGAAAAGTCTAATGATTCTTTAGATGACAAAATTAAGCGGTACGATGACATTATTGGCAAGATTCAAGGATGTGAGGCTTTGTTAGCCACAGCGACAGACAAAGGTCAGCAGATTGCTGCTGAGGGTACTGTCATTGATAGGAATAACATAACAGAACTTTTACAGTCATTAAAACAACAGTTACTAGCCTTGAGAAGAACAGTAGAGTCGAAACGACAGGAACATGAAAGAGCAGCGGCTGAGCATAAGAAACTGGCATCAGATCTGTCTGACATTCTTCAATGGCTACACGACAACGAAGCTGCAGTACATTCAAGACCACTTCTCAACAGAGACGTTGGAAGTGTAGACAAGAAATTAATTGAACACGCAAACTTAGCCAAGAGCATTCAAACATACTTAGACAAGCTAACAAAGATCACTGATATCATTAAGAATGACGACGGTGTTCCCGGATCGCTAATAGAAATGGTATCCGAAGCAAACTCTTTGAAAACATCATTGCCAGCTGAATTAGCAAACCGAGAGAAATACCTTCAAGACAACAAAAAGCATAGGCAACAGTATTCACAGCTGGTTGAGAAATTCAATATTTGGGTGAATGAAGCAGCTATTCGTTTAGACATGGGAAAGAACGGGACAGACTTTGAGAATATTGAAGCAGATTTAGAAGAACACAAATCATTCTTTAACGCGTCTGAACCAGAGATGAAGGATTTAATAGGAAAACGCATGCAGGACATTGTAGATAAAATATGGGCATCGCTAGCAGCTGGAGAACAGGAAGAGCTTTCAAAAGAACACCAGAAGAATAATCAAATGTTGAAGAATACTTTGAATTCAGCAAAAAGCCGTCAAGCACAGTTGGAACAGGATCTGGAGATATGGAAGGACTTCTGCCAGTTGGTGGAGAAGATAAAGGCGATGCTGGACAAGAATGATGTTAAAGATGAACCAGTGACAACTGTGGATTCGCTGAGGATGCATCTTGAGAAGCTGAAACATGCAAAGAATGATCTTGAGGTAAGTGAAAACTTTTATTTAAAAATGGATTTACATAATACTATCTTATAGAAGTCTATAATCATTTCCTTTCGTCATATAGACCCTAGGAATAATTTAAAAGATGGTTTTCTGCAAAGCCGCTGAAACTGGAGTTGGTAGGCTTAGTTCTACAAACGAAATGATTTTAGTTACTTCTATACCATGTCGTATTATGAGAAATCGTTATTATTTTTAAATAATGTTGTTACAGTGAACAGTTATAAAGGAAATAGTATTTGAACCCCAGACACACGTCATACAATATCAGTGTTCTTATTTAAAAAACAATAATTTCGAGCGCCATCGTAATAGTACAAGCATTTTAAATCGAATGTGGTTACCGATGGGGTATAGAATGCTTTGACTACTATATTGCAGTTATGCCTTCTCGGTATTAGGGCAGCAATAACAACTTAGTATGCTAGAAACTGCATACAACTTGACCTCTACATTGAATACATACAGGGTGACTGGAAATTCGCCGTATTCCTTGAAAGGGGTTATTCTACAGCTCATTTGTAATGATTTAAGTCCAGTCAACGGGCCTGTTTTATAAAGCTACAAATTACAATTTACAGGTTACAAGTTTCCATTTGACACAACCTCAACCAATGAAGACCAGCCATTTGAGCAGTGTTGCCAGTTTACACCTGTAAAATTGTAACTTTTAGTTTTATAAAACGTGGCTTAGGGGTCAAAAACATAAAGTGCGTTCCATATTTTACTATAACGCTTCCCGCGTTTTTTGGTTGAAACGATGGAGCTTAACCGCGAACATTTCTGCTATTATTATTCAATGTAAAATTTTAAATTAAAATTAATTTTAAAATGTCATAAATTGTCCCTTTTTAGAAAGCTTATGAATTGAGCAAACTATTCCTGTAATTTGTACGCGGTGTTGTACTTTTTTTTTAGTTATGCATTAAAATCTTACAAAATTTGGAAAATAATTACTAGAACTTCTAACTTCAAATCCTTTCGCATATTTTTGGCGTTTTTTTTTTATTTTTCGTAATCGGTAGTTCATTGGCTATTTGAAAAATACTTTTTTTATTTCTAAATCACGCAGTTTTTACATAATTACTAGTTTTAGGTCGAAAGGCGGGTATTTAAATAAATTATCTAAGTCGTGAATAACTCGAAAACCAATTAGTTTTGACCCCTGGTTGACTGGACTTAAATCATTAAAAATGAGCTCCTGTCAAGGAATGCGGCGAATTTCCAGTCACCCTGTATAAATATCAGGGTACAATCTCACACAAATTAACACGGCCCCAAATTAAGCTTCATATAGGCTTTTTAGTCTTGTACTAGTTATCGGTACCTACTGGACTAGTGATGTGCGATTTCTGAAAAATTGCAAAACTTTCCTTAACTGCGAAAATTACAGCGTCTGAAAGTTACATAATTAGATGGAAATGATTCTGACACAAGTAAATTTAATGAAAAGTTTCCGTTACTTACATTACATGTAAAAACTATAGAAATTTTCAGAAATTAAACGATTTCACTTTGGTAACTTTCAGAATATTGCATGAAATTTTAGGTGAAAGTTTCACTTTCGAAACTTTCACAATATTGCAGAGAATTAAGTGCAAGTTTCACTTTTGAAACTTACAAGCCCCCCATCACTATACTGGACAACGTTAAACATGCATAAGCATACTTAGATTAATACATTCTTAAGTTGCATAGAAAACATCTAAGGCTCAGAAATAAAAACTAGCGCTCGTAACACAATTATATGCCCATAGGTACCGGGAATCGAAACCGGGACCGCTAGTCTCCCTTTCTATCTAGTCTGTAACGATAGAGATGCACTGCACGGCTAGCACATATTGTCCGCGACTTAATTGTCGCTCGGATCTCCCTTTCTTTCTAGTCTGTAACGATAGAGACGCACTGAGCGACAAGCGAGAAAAAACAACTTGTGCTACCCGTGCAGAGCGACAAGCGACATAATACAACTTGTGCTAACCGTGCTGGGGCCCTAATAAGGCTGCGTTTATCGCGTGACAAAGTGTGGATAAGGCATCAGTCACCTTCTGACACGTAAATAAGTTCGAGAGTGACGGATGCTTTATCCACATTTAACGCGTGTAACTTCGTTTGTTTATTCACTTTCTCAGCTAAATCGCTGGACCGATTATAATGGTAGGTAGGTAGGCATTTATTTCATACTGAAAATTACACTATTCTATGTCACATAATCATAATGAATTCACAAAAAGATCGTCAAAATGTAAAAAAATAAGGTTAAAATAATAATGAAATAAAATAAACAAACGCAGTCAAAATGTAAAAATAAGAATTAAATTAAACAAAATAAAAATATAGCAAATTAGCTACAGTCACAAATGTCAAAAAATGTATTGAATAAAAATAATAAATCAATTGAACCTATTTATCACTATACTCTTTTACGGAATATAGTGATTGCGTCAATAAAAGATCTTTAAGGCAGCGACCAAATGTTCCATTCGAAGATTCGTTTTTTAGGTCGTTTTTTAGGTAATTAAATTTGGTATTGATATAGCTTGAACCCTAGGTAAGGACATTTTTATCCATAAAAAAAAGACAGTTCCCAAGGGAATCGTGGTGAACGATTACGCGGACGGAGTCGCAGGCAACCGCTAATAACGTTATTCTTTTCACAATTATAACAAACAAATAAGAAATAATATTACTTGTTTATATTAAACTGATGATATCGCGTTCCTGAATCGAAATTTCTCTTAAAATAATTGTTTTATTCATTCCGCCGCGAACACACGGCACGGAACGATACGCATAATAAATACCGAATAACTAATTACCACGTTGAAAACCAAGCGTTCTCAGTTCTATACAAAATCGACCCGTTATTGCGTTCTTGGCACTGTATGTGTTAGAAGAAAAAACTTAATTATAATTTTTAATGGGCAACTCGCCTAGCGCGAAGTGTTGGCGCCAAGACTTTTTTTTAAATTGAATGGAAGTAAAGACAAATAATGTTGCCAATTCTCGTTTTTTTTTATAATTACTTGTTTTCAACTCTCAACGCTAATAGAGGTGTGTGTAAGTTTAACATTATCTGTGTATCTGCATGTGCAATGCAATGTTGCATTATAGGTCCTAAACGGATTGACCGATTCGGATGCAGTTTTTTTTACAGATAGCTAGTTTAATCGAGGTGGTTCTTAGCTAGGTTTCATGAAAATTGTTTCATCCGTTTAAGAGATATCGGTAGGGGTCGCCATGATATCAGGTTTTTTTTAAATGTATTTAATTGTTATTTATAAAGTGATTAAGCTAAGTGGTATATTAATGTGATGTCAATATACTACCTACCGAATGATTTGAATATGGTGTTCTCATTTTGGTAATGTATATTTTGACGAAATGGTACCGATGTTCATACAACATCTTTATAAGTACACTAGCTGACCCGGCAAACGTTGTTTTGCCATATAAATAATTTAGGGGTGGACTACCCCTAACATTTAGGGGGATGAAAAATAGATGTTGGCCGATTCTCATAGATACCGGATAAGCACAAAAAATTTCATCAAAATCGGTCAAGCCATTTCGGAGGAGTATGGCAACGAAAACTGTGACACGAGAATTTTATATATTAGATTATGTTCAGATATGGCCTGTATTTTTATTAAGTTAGTGTTACTGTTAACTTGTTTGTAGTATCAAAGCTTAAAAAATAATTATTATAATGTACAGATATGGCTTGCATTTTCAAGTTAGTGGTACAGTATTACCGATACTTTAATGTTTAGGTACCGACACTTTAATGTAAACATTACGATGCACTATACTTAAATAAGTACATAGTATAAAACAAAGTCGCTTCCGCCGTCTGTTCGCTTAGATGTTCTAAACTCCGGAACTGATTTTAATGCGGATTTCATCAGTTGGTAGAGTGATTCAAAAGGAAGATTTTTAAGTATAATAAATTCTGGATTATGTACGGTTACAGTGAAGTGACATAAAACGAAGCGAAGCGAGGGCGGGGCCTGTTGTACAATAAAGCATAGTAGTTTCCAGTAACAATAAATTGACGACGCAGTTAGCTTTCTTGGTAATGACTCTATGAATCTAGCGGGACCTGAAAAAATGTCGGCGTAATTTATATGTATAACTATGCCAAATAACAGATTTGTAGTACCAAGACTAGTCAAACCGCGTACAGACGGACAAACGGACTGTCCGTCACGGACAGACAAACAGAGGGACATGGCGAAACTATAACGGTTCCTTGTTGACTGGGCCATTCTACTTTTCAGTGTACATTTTTGTTATCGTCCGATAAAAAGTATACCAAATTATGAATCCGCGTATAAATAAATAACATGAACTTAGAATGTTTAAGTTCAACGGTTTTCAAAAAAACACCTCTTAAATTACTCAATTATCGGTGAAGAATCTTGGTAACTCGGTGGTAAATTGCACTTTTTCCATAGAAAAGGCGGAGACATCAACGTCCACTGCGTTACTCACTTTATAGTTATTACAAATAACTTTTTATGAATCAGGATCATTCTAAATATAAGCTTATTTAGGTCCCTTTTCAAGTTTCAAGTTAGAAAACGGAGCACTTTACCGTTTTGGAAATAAAAATAGTTTAGTGAGAACGTGGCTAAAACTTATGTACAACGAAAAGTAGAATGACCCGACTACTCAGCCCTAAAAACGACCTCAAAAATCTACCTGCCGTACTGTCTGTCCAGAATCATATAACTAATAACATGTATTAGATTTATCTAATACATGTTATTATCTATATTTAATCAAAAAGTGACATAACGTTATCATCTTATCAATATGTACTTCTGCCAGGGCAATGGCTTGCATTACAAAAATACGGGTGGAACCTTTATCAATTAATACCAAATATGATGCATCATATCTTTGAAAATGTTTATTGGATCTGATATCAAACTTGATAATAATGTTAATGGTTCGTTTCTTTTATAAATCAAATTAATAGTGTTTTCTTAGCATAAATATGTACACTTCATCGTCTTCATTATATCAGTCGAAACAATATGTCCACTTCTGGACATACGCCTTCCCCAAGGATCACAACGCCGGCCGATGTTGTGCTACTTACACCAAGCTAAATTAAAAAATAAAAACTTAGTTTATTGCATGGTTATAAAAAAAATACAATCTTTTATAAGATGAATCCCTAAATATAACTTCTGTAAGTGGTCATGTCTATTGCTCTGCCAGTACTGCCACATCAATAAATGAATCACTTCCTCTTGTATTAGGATTGCCCCTATGTATCATTTCAGTGTTGCCACTTTAAAACGTCATAGTTGTTAAGTCTAATGCTGCCAGAGTTAAAAATGAGTTAAGGCTAGTCGTGTTATTTTCGTGAATTAATAATAAACAAAAAGTACGTTTTCAGCGAGTAAAAATATAATTTATGTGTATGCATAATGCATAATTCAATAATGACATAGTATTTTCGTTTTAATCGATTATAAACCTCTTTGTATTTTCATTGTTATTTCAAAGTCGAGCTGCATTTATTTTTAGACCAATTTCCTTTCATAGCAGTAGGCATTTAGGTGAATGCACTCTGGTTTCTGTTAAGGGGAAACTTTTTAACAGACAAAATAATTTCCGATAGATTTTTTGGTTAACTGGTAGAAAATCATTCTAAACTTTAAGTCTGCCATTTGTATTTGTTATTGTGAAATAAAGATTAAACAAGTGATAAAATAAGATGTTTTGCTTTAGGTCATGACATGAGTTCTGAGATGAAAATGTATTTATTTTTTACGCATTCACGTGTGAGTGAGAGTCGAATAGAGTTCCGAAATCAACTTATTACAAGAAGAAAAAAAACAATAGAATACAGTAGAAATTCTCTGTGATGAATACCAAAAAAACAAAGCACGGAATAGTACATTTTAGTTATAGGTATACAACAGGCGGCGGTCTTACCGCTAAGTAGCGATCTCTTCCAGACAACCTTGGACAGAGAAATAGCCAAGAACACAAGTACATGGCAGAATGTGTTAACTAATTGGTTTACAACTCAAACTAACAAACTAAACTACAAGAAAAACTTAAGTTAAAGTATTACTATTTTGAAATAAAATCTACTTAATATTTATATAAACAAAATACTAATACAAAAATACATAAAGCAAGTTATTTAAATATACAACTTTTGTACAAGTAAGGTTTACGTACGTTATAGATATTACAAATCACAAACTTAAAACAATTTAAATATAATACAAAGTAACAATTAAAAATTAAAACTAAAACTATAGCAAATTAAAAAAGTTAAATTAAGTTTTTACTTAGTTTTAATTTAATAGTATTTAGCTTAGATAATATAATCAGGTTTTTTTTAATTTTATTTTATGAAACTTAACTAACTTCTAGTGAATTATTTAATAAAGATCTACAATCGAAACTAATTCTCTCCTCTGCCCATTGGCATTTGAATATATTTCTAAAGTTTTTTTATCAAAAAGGAAGAAGTTAAGGATAAGCAAAATATTCACCGACCATAACCACAATTTAAACATTTTCATCTTTGTTTTCCTTTTTTAACCTTCCTAATTTAACCTTGAACCCTTATAAAATTTGCACTCTTAATAACCCACTCATCTTAAAAAGGTTCGTCACGTCTGAAAAAAAAATTGCACAATGATTCTCGACTCGATCGCCTTAACTGGATGATGTCATGCGACGCAAACCAGCGGCGGCTCAGTCAGCGTCCAAGCACCGCAATGACAACTTCACACACACAAATTGTTACTTACTGTATTGTTTTTATCAAGTGTGAGATCCACGTGCCTACGTAGTATTTGTTTTTTGTTTAGTTTGTAGATAAGTATTCAAAATTCCGCGTAGACGGAAGGTAAGTGGGGGGATTGGAAAGTGAATTTTACGAGGTTGTTGTTTTTTTTTATATGCAGTGGTGACGTTGTGTTTTTTTTGCAATTCGACTAAGGAGTGTACGTAAATACTTGATTTGTTATTAGTACAGGAAAAGATTTGAAGTATTTGTACCTACTCGTACGTAAATACTTAAAAAAAAGTAAGAACAGTTAGGTCGTTCCTCTACTCGTTCCTCTACGTAGGTATATATCATTAAAATTATACCTCTTATACGCTAACTCAGGCGCTTAGCGTTCGTTAATATAACTTACCTACGCAATAAACAGACTTATTTTCAGGGATAAAAAACATTGGATAATTCACGATCTAACTTTATGCCACATTTAATTCAAAACTATTAACCCTTTCACGTGTAGTTTAGAATAAAAACAACAACATCTTCACAAACTTACTCCTATTATGATTTAATCCTAGAGGTGAATAATAATTGTTGTTATACAACTATGCAATAATGACCAAACCTTACAATGTGTTATAAAACTAGTGTTATCAAATTGATTACCGTATAGCTATTTCACGAACATAACAAGCAATAGACTGAAATAGCTGTTAGATAACGTGTCAAGGTCGAGTGCCCGTGTCAGTGGGAAACCGGCTTGGGGGGGTATTCTTTATCAAGCTAAATCTATGTCGACCTGATTTTATCATAGGTACCTGCGTAGTGTGTATCAACCCTCGCTTTCTGACAAGTTTGCAAGTGGGAGAGTGACGCATGCTTTATCCACGTTTTTGATCACGATTAATGGAACCCGCTGGGATTTTTAAGGGTCCCGTTGTTTTTTTTACATACATACATACATAATCTTACGCCTTCGTTCCCAGAGTGGGGTAGGCAGAGCTACAGAATTACAAACATCTCTAAAAACTTGTTGATAATTCTATAACCACAATTTGCACAATTAGGCTAAGATGTTTACCAGCGTATTAGTGACAGGTTGCAAGCCCATCGCCTAACAGTACTACAAGCCTTTATTCCCTTAGTCGTCTCGTTGTTTTTTAATGGTTACAAAAACAGGATTTGAGCGTCATTTACTGTTAACTATGTCGATTGGTTGTCAGTTGTCACTTTAAAATCGGGTACAAAGTCAATCTGACATTGTACAGCAATTAGGTTGAGTTTTCTTTAAGCTACAAATGACTTGGCATCTTGTCATTGACACTTCAAGCATTTTTTTAAACGGGTCACATATTAACTTTTGTGACCGTACATATAGCACACATAATTTACAAGTTTTTAGTTTCAAGTTAGACACGAAAAAGGTTCAAGGTAGTTTTATTTTTATTTTGCGATACATTGTATGTTTAGCTAGAAGATGCCCTATTTCTCGTTGCTTTCAATTAATTGCAAGTAGTTTTGGAAGTTTTTTGATGCATTTAATTATGTATTTCTCTTTATAACTTTATCGTTGTCTATTAGTACCTACCCATAGTACAAGCCTAGAGCTTACGAGTAGTTTGGGACTATGTCAACTGTGTGACATTTCCCCAAATTTTTTTTTTTTTTTTTACATTCAATGGCTGTATCTTTAAACCAAATAGGATCCGTCTGGGAAATAAGACAGAAAAATGGTTAGACCATAGAATTAGGTTTGTAAACAGATAATCGATTTTCTAAATGTGTAATAAATAAAAAATTGAGTTTATTTTAGCTGTGGTAGATAATAACAACATACATCGTGACATTGACTTCGCTATTCCGTACGGGAGGTCATGTGTTGCGATTATCATGGCCTTCCTTTATTATATGTTCTTGGTGACGTTCAAGACCAAATTGAAGCGACTTGTAACCCCGATGACAATCTATAGATCTAACTGATTATACATTATGTAACTTTTCCTTGACTGGCTGACTAACTTGTAGAGAATATTCCTTACCCTAGGATCGACGCTGTAGAGTCGCGGAATGAAAAGGTTTGTCACTTCTCGACTCTATTCCAATGCTGTTAATAGTAGAGGATCCGAATAGGAGACGACCTTCACCCAGCTGTTTATTCGATAAAAAGTATTTTATATCAAATTTAATATGTAAAGTAATATATGGCGAATAGGTAGGCTGAAAATTTTCCGTCCAGTATATAATTACTTAATTAGAAATTAAAAAACGAACTTTTTTTTTTTAAATTGCAAATTGGTGGATCAACTTTTTGTTGCTGTTATTCTGTCCCGTAAGCCAAGGGAAAACAGTGATAGAGTTTCATAGAAAAAATGTTATAATATGTTACTTATAACACACTCAGGAGAAAACTCATTAAAGAATGGGTGTGTAATTGCCAAAAATACTGATTTTTAGTGGACTAATATCCTTCGAAATCATAGTTTTAAGAAGTGACCCAAGAGACGTCACCATGGCAACGAGGTGTAACGAAAAGTTGATTGACCAAACTGCTTGTTTAATAGACAAATTACATACCAATTCAAAGTATAATAGAATATGCAAATGTTAGGATTTTTCGTTCTGTTCCCATCATATAACTATAGGGAAGTCAGGTATAAAGCGGGTAAGTCGGTACTAATAATTTGCACCAAACGGAGGCTTCATACTCTCGATTGGTGTGTAATTTGTCTATTAAACAAGAAATAACAATTTAAAAAAAGTTCATTTTTGCATTTTTAATTAAGTAATTATATACTGGACTGAATTTTTTCAGCCTACCTATTCGCCATATATTACTTAACATATTCAGTTTGATATAAAATACTTTTTATCGAATTAACAGCTAAGTGAACGGATCTTAGACCATAAGATCCAAAATTGACGAAGATTTTCATACCGCGACTATACTTAACGTAGACAGACCCACGTAATTTGGACCAGGGTAGCATAAGCAGATGATACATGTGCAACAAAACTGTTCGCAACAAAATCTTGTTCGTTTTGTAAGAAGCTATTGTTTTTATACGGATTGTCTCGTCCATTACACCCATTAGTATGCGAGACACACGCGATGTAGTTGCATAGTAGTCATAGCCGGTGCGAAAATGGCTCGAGTCAAATTAGTTGTCACGTGATATAGACATTATCTATACATATTATATTTATTTATTTATTTATTTAATCTTTATAGCACAAATAGTACAAAATATACAAGAGGTGTATTTACCTTACATTTTGTAATTATTACATTTACTTTACATTATATAATGTCACAGTGTCACCCCAATTGACCTAGTCCCATCTAAGCTCTAGGCTTGTACTATGGGAACTATAAAACGATATAAATACATACATAGAGAAATATATTCTTAAATACATAGAAAACATCCATGACTAGTAGTATATTATTGGGCGTTTCAAAACACATTTCATGTGTTTCGTGTTTTGAAACTCCCAATCGGTTTTGAGGTGTTCTGAAACTCCCAATCGGTTTTGAGGTGTTCTGAAACTCTCAATCGGTTTTGAGGTGTTCTGAAACTCCCAATCGGTTTTGAGGTGTTCTGAAACTCTCAATCGGTTTTGAGGTGTTCTGAAACTCTCAATCGGTTTTGAGGTGTTTTGAAATGCTCAATCGGTTAAGAAGTTCATACAGTTTTAAAAAACCTGAACATATTCACATATAACTACTCAATATCTTGAAGGTCTACTCTCATTGGGTACAGACATTTCATGCTTACAACACGTAGGTAGTAATATTGTTTTTATATTTGGAAATATGAAGTTTGTGAAACAACTTCAAAACTTGCAATTAGAAGTCGTTTGTCCAGTTCGCCACGATCGCAATTCACGTCATGGAGAGCTTTTACCGAACACAATTCGAAGTATCATTTGTGGTCCTTCTAACTGTGGTAAAACTAATTTAATGGTCGGTCTTCTGCTGCATGAACGGGGGCTACGATTTCAAAACCTTTATCTTTATTCTAAAACTCTCTTCCAACCTATGTATCAGTATTTAGAAAAAATACTAATGTTGGTTCCATCAGTCGAATTTAAAAAATATAGTGAGAATGATGAAGTACTAAGTCCACATGAAGCTAACATTAACTCAATTATTATATTTGATGATGTTGCATGTGAAAATCAAAACAACATAAGGGATTACTTTGCAATGGGACGTCATAAAAATATTGATAGCTTCTACCTTAATCAAACTTATAGTAAAATACCTAAACAATTAATAAGAGATAATGCTAACTTAATAATTCTATTTAAGCAAGATGATGTTAATTTACGTCATGTTTATGATGAGCACGTTGGAAGCGATATGTCTTGGTCACAGTTTCGAGAAATGTGTGCTGAAGTATGGAAACTGCCATATAGTTACTTGGTTATAAATAAAGATTCTACTCGTAATTCAGGATGTTATAGAATGGGTTTTGACACATTTATCATTATGGATTAACTATAATACATGATGCATTATTATGAAACATTTATTGCTTCATAGAAAACCATCAAGATCAGACATGAATCTTAAAATCAATGACGAGAAAAATTTGAAAGAAAAAGTACTTAAATCTGTCGAAGCCGTTAAAAAGAAAGTTAGTCTGATTCGTAATATGAAAACTGATAATGATATGATGTTGGAATCAGTATTGAAACCAATAACAGAACCACTTAATGAAATAGTTAAAGTTAAAAATGAGAATAATTACTTAAATACTAATGATGATGATTTAAATGACGGATTTCGATGGGGAAAGTCAGTAAAAAGATTAAAATTGAGTCCTAGTGAAGAAAAGAGGCAATCTATTCATGATTATACGGTTGTGAGGAAATCTTCTCAATCGAGTCTTGATAATGAAGATCAAGAGGATAACACATCAAACAACGATGAAAGTGATGTAAGCGATGGAGTGGAAAGTGAACAAACTAATGATCAGGATTCAATAAATGATATTTCATTTAAGACGACAGATTCTTTCGCATCTCCTCGTGATGATCCTAAATTTCAAAAGAATTATATTACCAACTTAAATATACCTTTTGGTGTTCGAACGGAACGGGACAAGCTAATGTTGGGATCCTGTCCGGTATACACAACACATGATAAAAAATTAAAAGTAAATGCCCATACTTACTATTTAACGCCAGGTTTAAACGAATTGCTATATAAGAAAGTACCGGATTTAAATATTGTAACTGAGGATGATAAACGCAATTATAAAATCTTATTATTAGAAACTAATGCACATAGAAGAGATTTTAATCCTAATAAACCAATTAAAAGCAACAAAGGCATGAAATATTTATACGTAATAAGACCGCTTTTTAAATTAGCTAAAGAACGTTTAATAAGTGGTGAAGGATTATCGACCATGAAAAAAGTTAAAACCGATGTATCATATGTATATTGGGATAACCCAAACGAATTAGTTGAAAGATTAAAATTGCTTATAGCTTCTCGTGAAGCTGGTAATACAGGATTGGATAATGAAATCATATCTGTTATTGAAGAACTGCAAGAAGCAGGATTAGTTAACAATGTCAATATATAAAACAGTTACTTTACTATTATCGTTAGTCGAGGCAGAACTTTTGACGTGCAAATAGAACATAAAATGAATATAGACAAATTCGGTCATCATCTTCATAAACGCCTGCGTGTATCTGAAGTTTCTGAACTTAAAAATAATGCTTTGCTCCGATCAGATGATGGACATTTCGATTTACAATCATTAAGATTAAAGGGACTTGCACATCCATTGTCACCTGATGATGCAGTTAATAAGCAGTACGTCGATCAGCTCGTTCAGAACCTTTATCAGAAGAAGTATCTAGATTCTATGTTTGATGACATAAATTCTCAAATTCATCAGTTGGCAAATCAGTTGAAATTGAACTTTTATTCAAAAAGGGAAATAGACGATATTTTCAACAAATTAAACAATGGCAAAGCAGCAAGTCGTGAACGAGATACACAGATCAGCTCGAAAAAACTTTAAGCGACGAGCAGTTATATTAAAAGGAATTGATGATTTGTGGCAAGCAGATTTGATTGACTTACAAAATTTACATAAGATAAATAGAGGATATAAATACATTTTGGTTGTAATTGACGCCTTTTCAAAGTATGCGTGGTGTATTCCAACAAAATCTAAAACGAAAATAGAAGTTAAAAATTCTTTCGAACAAATTATTAAATCATCAAAACGAGTACCGATAAACTTACAGACAGACTTAGGGAAAGAGTTTTATAATAATGAATTTGGTCGTTATGTACATTTTTTAAAAATAAATCATTATTCCACGTATTCAATTAAAAAAGCATCTATTGTTGAAAGGTTAATAAAAACGCTCAAAAATAAACTATACAAATATTTTAGTTTCATTGGAAATTATAAATGGGTTGGAAAACCTTTGAATGATATAGTTAAATCCTATAATCAAACTATGCATCATACAACAAAATTTAAACCTTTTGATGTTAATTTTGATAATGAGTCCAAAGTAAAGACAAACATCGAAAACGCGCAATCCAATCTAGGTTATGAATCAAATAAATTTAATATAGGAGATCATGTACGCATAAGCAAGTATAAAAGTGCTTTTCATAAAGGTTATACACCGAATTGGTCGACAGAAATATTTACTATTAAACATGTAAATCACACTCGTCCAGTTACTTACCTTATTGAAGATCAACGAAAAAATACAATACTCGGTTCATTTTACGAACAAGAACTTCAGAAAACAAAGCATCCTGATGTTTACCTCATAGAAAAGGTGATCAAAAAGAGGGGAGAAAAATTGTATGTAAAGTGGTTAGGGCTTAATGATAGCGAAAATAGCTGGATTGATAGAAATGCCATTGTATGAGTATATTTATTAACTTTATTGTATTCAAAATTGTCATTATTATATTGGATATGAAAGGGAGAGGACTTTTAAACAGTGCTATTAATCACTTACCATTTGAGCTGCACTTACCTGGGTATAATTATTGTGGACCAGGTACAAAATTGCACAAACGGTTGCTAAGGGGTGATAAGGGAATTAATGAGTTGGACGAAGCGTGTATGCAGCACGACATTGCTTACGATAAACATTCTAATCTAGATGACCGACACCGTGCAGATTTAGAACTTTATAAAATGGCTAAACAAAGATTAAACTCGAAAAACGCTGGAAAGGGCGAAAAACTTGCATCATGGTTAGTTAGCAAACTAATGAAATCTAAAATAAAAATCGGTGCGGGGATAAAAACATTTAAACAGTTTACATCTAAAATACGTGCTGAATTAAAGAAAAACAAATCTAAAAATAAAGGCACTGCAATTAGCCAAGCTTTCGCAGCTGCAATTAAAGTATTCCGTAATAACAATACGAGTAAATTACGAGTTCCTCGCTTAATACCGATCCCAAAAACTGGAGGTATTTTACCACTGATACCTATTTTTGCTGGACTTTCCGCGTTAGGCTCGTTAGCAGGAGGAGCTGCTGGAATCGCAAAAGCTGTTGCTGATTACAAAGCTGCAAAGAAAAACTTAACCGAATCAGAACGCCATAACAAAATGATGGAATCTATTGCATTAGGAAAAGGTTTACATATAAAACCGTATAAGAACGGCAAAGGATTGTGTTTAAAAAGTTCAAAAAACTAAATAAAAGGTTACCTAGACGAGCTCTCACTAATATAGATCTTTTAAAATACTCAACAGATATTCCTCATTTTCGTGGTGTTTATATGAGAGATAATTTGCCAAAGCGACCTAACAGAGTAGAATGTGCAATCGTTAATTTAGACAGTTCTAAAAACCAGGGGACTCACTGGGTAGCCTATGTTAAAGATAATAATTATTGTGAATATTTTAATAGTTATGGTGATCTTCAACCACCGTTAGAATTAATAAGGTATTTAAAAAATCATGAAATTTCATATAACTACAACACTTATCAAAATTTTGACACTGTAAATTGCGGACATTTATGTTTGAAATATTTAAAACAATTTTGGAGCGACCGTTTAAATGTCTCTGTGCAATAAAAACCTTATCATTCACACGATGTCTTTCACTTTGTCTATAACTGGAACCTCTTCTACCCTGGTTACGAATCATTCACCAGCTCTTCAACTAGATGGTGAATATGAATGTGGGTTGCTATACATGTCAACTTTTAACTCTATACCTAATATAGACTACAGAAACAATAAATTTTATTATGGTAAAAACGAAGTAGTACAAATTCCTGAAGGGTCATACGAACTTCAAGACCTTGACGATTACTTCAAAAGACATCTGCAAGGATGCACATTTTCACTGACGTGTAATAATAATACCTTAAAGACTTCGATAGTATGTTCTAAAAATGTATACTTTAATAAAGAAAATTCGATTGGCAAGTTACTAGGTTTCGGTGAAGAAACTGTACAAGCTAATATATTAACAGAGTCCCCCTTTCCTGTCTCCATTCTGTCTACAACTATAGTGCGAGTTGAATGTGACATAGTGAGCGGATCATTTGTAAACGGAAGACCAAGCCACATTATTCATGAGTTTGTTCCGAATGTGCCTCCAGGATATAGGATTATAGAAACACCGAAAAACGTTATCTATTTCCCGGTTACCCAAAAAAGCTTAAGCTCACTTAAAATAAGAATATTAGACGCAAATAATAATTTACTTAATTTACGAGGTGAAGAGATTCAAATATATTTACATCTTCGGAAAAATGATAGATTTCAATAAAAGCAAAGTCTCGCACGATAAACGTATTAGTAATCACTGTGCTATCAAGAAAAGAAGACCTATAGAGCAATTTACAAAGCTAACGAAAGATAATAAACAATTTTTAAAAAACATAGGCTTGTTAAAATGAGTATACTAAGCTTAATAGATCCATTGAGCTATGATAACACGATTGAAAGTTTCGAATATCATTCATATAAACCGTACGTAACCAGTTTTAATTTAAACGATGAAATCCGTATACCTATTAATCAACAAGATCTTTACGTATTACCATCAGCGAGTACTTTATACATAGAGGGTACTATTAAAGTAATCAATAGAGAAACAAAAGCGCAGGTGAACAGTGTTCTGTTTACTAATAACCCTTGTAACGCTCCATAAAAATAAAAGGGTACGGAACACTACACGGGATGGTTGTGATAAAACCATCAGCACGTAAATTTGGACCTGTATAAATTAAATAAAACCGAACGAGATTCAACAAGGTTATATAATAAGGAGAACACACAATGATAAAATTAAAACAAACTACATACAATGTAACTATAAAAACAAGGTCACTAGGCTGTTACGGAACTTAGCTTACGTATTAAAACAATTTAACACAGAACGGTCTGCGGATTGTCACAATAATAAAGTTTTTCTAGTTTAAAAACACATTGCCTAATAAAGGGTGAAAGACCACCTTGGAACACGGTCAGGCCAAAACTTGTATTCAATTTAAAGGTTATTCTGATTCGAACTAAAACAACAAGAATCTGTTAAAATGCTAGAAGCGCTTCATGATTAAAACTGATATGTTCGAAGTATTATAAAACTGGGATAACAAATTATGGTTTTGATCGGAAAAAAGGTCTAGGGATTCTATAACATTTATAGCCAAAAATGAAACCGAATGATGATTAGAATTCTTGCCGCGCCGTTGCTTGTCGCCGTGTGAAGATGTAACCTCCCTGCGTTCGTCGCAACCGTCGCAGCGGGTAAAACCTGCGGGCGCTGCCGCAGACGACGACCCGTTGCCAGCGAACTTGACGGCGAACCGCACGTTGAATCCAGACGTCCAAATCTTCAGTCGGGGCGTTGAGTCGGAAGATATGGGGTAAGCGGAGGTGCTGCAAAGGACACCTTTACTCACAAAATTGAACGAGAAGGACGGAAGAAAGGCTTCCTTAGATTGGAGGACTGTGAAGACTTGTTCGGCAACAAAAACCAACTCACCCGCTATCCGGACACACAGAAGACAACAGCACCAAAAACGTTCAGCCCGCCATTGAGACTACGGCGTAATAGTAAATGTCTTCATTTAACTTAATTGCCGGACGCGGCATTCGAAGCTGGCTTCAGTTATAGAGAAACTTGGGATGACTAGAAATTATTAAATTTTTCTGTTGTATCAAGGCAAGAGTACGAAAATGAATGACATTCCCAAAACAAGGAACGGATCTAACAAAAACGAATTCAAAATTCAAAACTGTCAGTAGAAATTACAAACTCTAACCGGTCAATGAACAAGTCCGCAATACCAAAAAGGCTGAGAAACGAAAAAGGCGAAATAAATAATCAATAAATAACGCGAACCAACGCGATTTGTAGCGGTAATGCTACAATTATCCCCTCACTAGAACAAAAAAACATAAAATTGACAACCCTAAAATAATACTGAAGTGACATCCCTAAAATTTCCAAAAGTGACAACCCTAAAATAATATCGAAGTGACATCCCTAAAATTTCCAAAAGTGACAACCCTAGAATAATATCGAAGTGACAACCCTAAAATTTCCAAATGTGACAACCCTAAACATCGAACACGAAACACCAAAAACACACTTTAAAATATAAAGGTTAAACACAAACAGCATTTGTCAAAGTCGACCTTGATAAGGTTAACCTAAAATGAAAAACAAAACTACAGACGCGACGGAAATCACACCTGAACACCAAAGATCGCTCACCTAGTATAGATGAACCAAAACGATCTTGATACTAGACTGACTAAACTAGGACTAATTCAGACTAACTGCAGCCACCTACCCTAAAACATCTAGCCTAACACATTAAAACTATTTTATTAATAATACAGCCTGCTGAAAAAAGCACCTCTATAACTAACTTACACCTAGTACAGTCAGCCAACAAAAACTGCAAAAAAAAGTGTTTAACAGACCATTATTACAAACCTACGCAAAGACAAGAAATAACCTACTACAAATACCATCTAGAAACCCTAACAAATATCCGCGACGAAAATTGAATCAAATTATCCTAACACTAAAAACTAAGGATTATACAAATCAACCACCACAATATACACAAAGAAGCCTATCAGAACTATCAATCAAAAAATAATGGTATAACGAATTATCATACTGGGTATACCAAATGACAGAACAAGTAACACGATCGGGATAAGTACTCTAACCGAAAATTCCAAGACACTAGCTCTTAAACTAAGGCATACCAGTGCACGAAGTTTACATACCAACCATTCCGCTATGATACCCAAAATCACTGATTAAACAGTTACCGAAAACTATCTAACCGTTGACCCAGTAATATAGCCCAACAAAACAATTCCGTCTTGGAAATTAGCGCGAGAAAAACCACAAGTATCAAGACCTGTTATTGCACTATAGTTGATACGATGGCAAACAAATGCCTAACGTGAACAAAGTGATAGGTGATTAACAAACTTCGAACTTTGAATTACATTGGAATAACAATATGTATAGTCAGACCGAAAAAAGTGAACACGGAAAGGAAAATTCCCTCAACAAAAGTCAACTCAGAAGAAATTGGGGACAAAAAAAATCTGACCACCAATTCTAACTGATAGCAGAAATACACTAAATGCAACAAGAAAGGTGGAACGAAATTTACTCTCAATCCGAGAGTTGGAAGGAAGAAGAAGAAAGAAGTAAACTCAAGACCACCGCGAGGGCGGCCTAATGCCCTCGCGGCATCTCCCACAAAACCTCCACGGAGGGGGCGTAAGGCCCTCCGTGGAGTAAACTGAGGAAACACCTCGCAACCTCCGCGGAGGGGCACGACGCCTCCGCGGAGGGGAAACAAGGAAATATATAACGGAACCTCCACAAAGAAGGAAGGAGACAAATTTGTACATTTATCGTAAATTATTATAAAAATAACTGTGGAATGGAACACCGAAACAGAAAAACCAAAAGGGGGAAGACGCTGAACACAATGGAACCTTTAGAATTTTGGGAAATTTTGGGAGAAAAGGGAGAAAAAGGAGGAGGAAAGAGGAAAAAAAATAAAATAAACGAAAATGACAAAACAATTACTTAAGGATATCCTTAACGTGATAGTTACCACTGTGAGGTGAATTCACATCCTTAAGTACCAACACCTGTGGGGAAATAATACGTTCGACAGTACACTTAATAAAACGCGGTGCGAATTTTCCTCCGAGGAATTCGTCCTGACCGGCCCGGGCAAAATTTCGTCTCCAGACGACATCGCCGACGTTATATCGAACCGTAACTCTGTTACGATTGTACCTAACAGCGTTACGTTGAAAGGCCAGAGACATTGCGTCCGAAACCTTGGCATAGACCTCCTGAAGAGTTTCCAGCGATGTAGCGCGTTCGTTCCGACTGTGTTCCACACCTGGGTCCACAGTCTGAACATTATAACGCTCATGCGTGGATAGTACTTCACGGCCATACATAAGGAAGTTAGGCGTATAAGAAGTAGCAAGATTCATACACGAGTTTAAGTATAGCGCAACCTTAGGAAGTAACTTCGCCCAGTTACGATCGTCATCGACCAACAGGATACTCAGAGTAGTAATTACACTTTGGTTGTATCTCTCTACCACATTAGCCTGGGGTGAATAATACGGGGTAAAGATTGGGCCAGGAATTCGATAACCAGACAGAAAACGCGAAAATTCCGTGCTGCGGAAAACAGTTGCGTTATCGCAAAGGATATTTTGGGGTGTACCATATCGAAGAAAAACTTCCGACTCCAGAGCTTTCGATACATTCAGAGCACTGACGGTTTTGAGGGGAACTAGCCAAACAAACTTTGTGAAAACATCGACCATAGTTAGAATATAACGGAAACCATAATATGCAGGGGGTAAGGGACCAATAAGATCGATAGAGAGCAAGTCCAGTGGTGCGTTAACTGACCTAGGATATAACCTGAGACCATGTGGTGTGCCATTAGCAATTTTAAACGCCTTACAAACTTGACAATCAGAAAGTATAGTCGCAACCGTACGATACATCGACGGCCAATAATAAACCTCCCTGAGTTTACTATAGGTTTTCATCACCCCTGGATGTACATTAGGGAAGTTGTTATGAATCTCGAGGATAGCTTCCCTAGTCTTCTCAGCTGGAAGAACAATACGCCAAGCGTTATCTCTTAACGGAACGTCTAATGCCATTTTCCGAAGAAGCATGCCATCACGTATACAATACGCGGGAAAGATCTGGGGGGACGTTTGAACACCATTATAGATACGTTCATACCAAGGATCGGTGGTCGGATTACCACCACGGCTAAAAGAAATAACGCCAACCTGCGCTCTGGAAAGTGCGTCGGGAACAACATTAAGAACACCACGTCTATGAACAATTTTGAAATTGAACTGGGAAATGATTGTCGCCCATCGAGCTAACCTGCCACTTGGATTATCTAACGTCATTAACCACTTTAAGGCGATATGATCTGTGACAATAGTAAAATCAACCCCGTCAAGATAACCACGAAAGTGTTTAATAGAATCGAGCACTGCGAGAAGTTCTCGCTCAGTGGTGCTATAGTTCCTTTCTGCCTTGGAATGGTCCCTGTTCGGGCGCCATTTTGTAACGCTCCATAAAAATAAAAGGTACGGAACACTACACGGGATGGTTGTGATAAAACCATCAGCACGTAAATTTGGACCTGTATAAATAAAATAAAACCGAACGAAATTCAACAAGGTTATATAATAAAGAGAACACACAATGATAAAATTAAAACAAACTACATACAATGTAACTATAAAAAAAACAAGGTCACTAGGCTGTTACGGAACTTAGCTCCATTTTGTAGCGCTCCATAAAAATAAAAGGTACGGAACACTACACGGGATGGTTGTGATAAAACCATCATTTGTTATCCCAGTTTTATAATACTTCGAACATATCAGTTTTAATCATGAAGCGCTTCTTGCATTTTAACAGATTCTTGTTGTTTTAGTTCGAATCAGAATTACCTTTAAATTGAATACAAGTTTTGGCCTGACCGTGTTCCAAGGTGGTCTTTCACCCTTTATTAGGCAATGTGTTTTAAACTAGGAAATCTTTTTTAATGTGACAATCCGCAGACCGTTTTGTGTTAAATTGTTTTGATACGTAAACTAAGTTCCGTAACAGTCTAGTGATCTTGTTTTTATAGTTACATTGTATGTAGTTTGTTTTAATTTTATCATTGTGTGTTCTCCTTATTATATAACCTTGTTGAATTTCGTTCGGTTTTATTTTATTTATACAGGTCCAAATTTACGTGCTGATGGTTTTATCACAACCATCCCGTGTAGTGTTCCGTATCCTTTATTTTTATGGAGCGCTACAAACATTTTGTAGCGCTCCATAAAAATAAAAGGTACGGAACACTACACGGGATGGTTGTGATAAAACCATCAGCACGTAAATTTGGACCTGTATAAATAAAATAAAAACCGAACGAAATTCAACAAGGTTATATAATAAAGAGAACACACAATGATAAAACTAAAACAAACTACATACAATGTAACTATAAAAAACAAGGTCACTAGGCTGTTACGGAACTTAGCTTACGTATCAAAAACAATTTAACACAGAACGGTCTGCGGGTTATCACAATAATAAAGTTTTTCTAGTTTAAAAAAACACATAGCCTAATAAAGGGTGAAAGACCACCTTGGAACACGGTCAGGCCAAAACTTGTATTCAATTTAAAGGTAATTCTGATTCGAACTAAAACAACAAGAATCTGTTAAAATGCAAGAAGCGCTTCATGATTAAAACTGATATGTTCGAAGTATTATAAAACTGGGATAACAAATTATGGTTTTGATCGGTAAAAAAGGTCTAGGGATTCTATAACATTTATCGCCAAAATGAAACCGAATGAATAACCTTAGGTAGGTTAGGGGTGAGTTCGCGGACTCAGATTGGAATTTTATAAGGGAAAAATCAACGAAATAGTAACTGTCCTGCGAAAAATCCGCCGTTGCTTGTCGCCGTGTGAAGATGTAACCTCCCTGCGTTCGTCGCAACCGTCGCAGTGGGTAAAACCTGCGGGCGCTGCCGCAGACGACGACCCGTTGCCAGCGAACTTGACGGCGAACCGCACGTTGAATCCAGACGTCCAAATCTTCAGTCGGGGCGTTGTGTCGGAAGATATGGGGTAAGCGGAGGTGCTGCAAAGGACACCTTTACTCACAAAATTGAACGAGAAGGACGGAAGAAAGGCTTCCTTAGATTGGAGGACTGTGAAGACTTGTTCAGCAACAAAAACCAACTCACCCGCTATCCGGACACACAGAAGACAACAGCACCAAAAACGTTCAGCCCGCCATTGAGACTACGGCGTAATAGTAAATGTCTTCATTTAACTTAATTGCCGGACGCGGCATTCGAAGCTGGCTTCAGTTATAGAGAAACTTGGGATGACTAGAAATTATTAAATTTTTCTGTTGTATCAAGGCAAGGGTACGAGAATGAATGACATTCCCAAAACAAGGAACGGATCTAACAAAAACGAATTCAAAATTCAAAACTGTCAGTAGAAATTACAAACTCTAACCGGTCAATGAACAAGTCCGCAATACCAAAAAGGCTGAGAAACGAAAAAGGCGAAATAAATAAACAATAAATAACGCGAACCAACGCGATTTGTAGCGGTAATGCTACAATTATCCCCTCACTAGAACAAAAAAAACAAAAAATTGACAACCCTAAAATAATATTGAAGTAACAACCCTAAAATTTCCAAAAGTGACAACCCTAAAATAATATCGAAGTGACAACCCTAAAATTTCCAAATGTGACAACCCTAAAATAATATTGAAATGACAACCCTAAACATCGAACACGAAACACCAAAAACACACTTTAAAATATAAAGGTTAAACACAAACAGCATTTGTCAAAGTCGACCTTGATAAGGTTAACCTAAAATGAAAAACAAAACCACAGTCGCGACGAAAATCACACCTGAACACCAAAGATCGCTTACCTAGTATAGTTGAACCGAAACGATCTTGATACTAGACTGACTAAACTAGGACTAATTCTGACTAACTGCAGCCACCTACCCTAAAACATCTAGCCTAACACATTAAAACTATTTTATTAATAATACAGCCTGCTGGAAAAAAGCACCTCTATAACTAACTTACACCTAGTACAGTCAGCCAACAAAAACTGCAAAAAAATGTGTTTAACAGACCATTATTACAAACCTACGCAAAGACAAGAAATAACCTACTACAAATACCATCTAGAAACCCTAACAAATATCCGCGACGAAAATTGAATCAAACTATCCTAACACTAGAAACTAGGGATTATACAAATCAACCACCACAATATACACAAAGAAGCCTAACAGAACTATCAATCAAAAAATAATGGTATAACGAATTGTCCGAAAAAGTATTACGATCGGGATAAGTACTCTAACCGAAAATTCCAAGACACTAGCTCTTAAACTAAGGCATACCAGTGCACGAAGTTTACATACCAACCATTCCGCTATGATACCCAAAATCACTGATTAAACAGTTACCGAAAACTATCTAACCGTTGACCCAGTAATATAGCCCAACAAAACAATTCCGTCTTGGAAATTAGCGCGAGAAAAACCACAAGTATCAAGACCTGTTATTGCACTATAGTTGATACGATGGCAAACAAATGCCTAACGTGAAAAAAGTGATAGGTGATTAACAAACTTCGAACTTTGAATAACAATATGTATAGTCAGACCGAAAAAAAAAATGAACACGGCAAGGTAAATTCTCACAACAAAAGTCGACGCAGAAGAAATTGGGGATAAAGATGTACGAACATCGTACGTCAAATATTATGAAAATAAATGTGAAATAGAACACCGAAACAAAAAAACCAAAAGGGGGAAGACGTTGATCACAATGGAACCTTTAGAATTTTGGGAAGTTATAGAAAAGAAAGAACGGGGACACCTAAAAAAAAACGACAAACAAAACGCGCAAAAAAAATAGGTCCAAAAATAAAATTTTACAAATTACCTTATCGCCTAAACAAACAAATCTATAAATAACCATCGCAAAGTCAAAAAGGGGGTGAGGAACACCACGACCCAAAATCCCGTAAGGAAAAATTTTCGACACAAGGCGCGTTCGTTCCGACTGTCTGCCATCTTGGGCACACAGTCTGAACATATTTAAAACTGCAAAAAAAAATACGCCCGAGTCGAAAACTTAACGCGTTTCATGGTGGCTAGTTCATCCAGACCATGTTCCATCATGGACCCGCGGTCTGAATATATTCAAAACATCAGCAACACCTTACGCGCACACGAGACGAAATTGGTGTCCCTACACGCGGAAACGGCATGTCAGAGAGCACATGGTATAAAAACATGCTGGGGACAAAAACTAAAAACCAATCATGCTAAAACACCAGATACCCTAGTAACAAGGAGAAGTACCTAGGGGCGAAAAGGTTACATGCAAAATAAAAAACAAAACCACTCACCTTAACGGACCCTAACTACGAAACACATGGTAGGAAAATAAAATTCGGGGGTGAAAATTTTATTTGGTGGAATTAAAAGACTGTTTGTTTTGGACGATATACAAGTAATTATTTTAGAAAATAAACATTATCACAATAAATTAAATATGTCAAGTGGAAAGTAGGCGTCAGCTCCAGGTTGAAATACGCGACTCGAAGCCAAGGAAAGTAAAGCGCGGCGAAGTCATCGCACCACTGGAACCGTAGATGTTATTAGCTCCGCTACAACATAAAAGAAAAAGGATTAGTAGCAAAGAGGAAGGATTTATTGGTCGATTACGACCAATCTTTCCACCGACGACAAAAAATAAAAATAAAAAAAGTATTTGACACATTAAAAAAAATATAATAAAAATCACTTACCTTCGGGCGCCATTTTGTAGCGCTCCATAAAAATAAAAGGTACGGAACACTACACGGGATGGTTGTGATAAAACCATCAGCACGTAAATTTGGACCTGTATAAATAAAATAAAAACCGAACGAAATTCAACAAGGTTATATAATAAAGAGAACACACAATGATAAAACTAAAACAAACTACATACAATGTAACTATAAAAAACAAGGTCACTAGGCTGTTACGGAACTTAGCTTACGTATCAAAAACAATTTAACACAGAACGGTCTGCGGGTTATCACAATAATAAAGTTTTTCTAGTTTAAAAAAACACATAGCCTAATAAAGGGTGAAAGACCACCTTGGAACACGGTCAGGCCAAAACTTGTATTCAATTTAAAGGTAATTCTGATTCGAACTAAAACAACAAGAATCTGTTAAAATGCAAGAAGCGCTTCATGATTAAAACTGATATGTTCGAAGTATTATAAAACTGGGATAACAAATTATGGTTTTGATCGGTAAAAAAGGTCTAGGGATTCTATAACATTTATCGCCAAAATGAAACCGAATGAATAACCTTAGGTAGGTTAGGGGTGAGTTCGCGGACTCAGATTGGAATTTTATAAGGGAAAAATCAACGAAATAGTAACTGTCCTGCGAAAAATCCGCCGTTGCTTGTCGCCGTGTGAAGATGTAACCTCCCTGCGTTCGTCGCAACCGTCGCAGTGGGTAAAACCTGCGGGCGCTGCCGCAGACGACGACCCGTTGCCAGCGAACTTGACGGCGAACCGCACGTTGAATCCAGACGTCCAAATCTTCAGTCGGGGCGTTGTGTCGGAAGATATGGGGTAAGCGGAGGTGCTGCAAAGGACACCTTTACTCACAAAATTGAACGAGAAGGACGGAAGAAAGGCTTCCTTAGATTGGAGGACTGTGAAGACTTGTTCAGCAACAAAAACCAACTCACCCGCTATCCGGACACACAGAAGACAACAGCACCAAAAACGTTCAGCCCGCCATTGAGACTACGGCGTAATAGTAAATGTCTTCATTTAACTTAATTGCCGGACGCGGCATTCGAAGCTGGCTTCAGTTATAGAGAAACTTGGGATGACTAGAAATTATTAAATTTTTCTGTTGTATCAAGGCAAGGGTACGAGAATGAATGACATTCCCAAAACAAGGAACGGATCTAACAAAAACGAATTCAAAATTCAAAACTGTCAGTAGAAATTACAAACTCTAACCGGTCAATGAACAAGTCCGCAATACCAAAAAGGCTGAGAAACGAAAAAGGCGAAATAAATAAACAATAAATAACGCGAACCAACGCGATTTGTAGCGGTAATGCTACACCCTATACTACATATGTTTCAAGATATTCGATATGAACTGAATGGGATAGAAATAGATAAAATAAAAAACGCCGGGGTTACGACTACTATGAAATCTCTTATATCTATGAATGAACTCGAATCTTCGATGTCAAAATTATGGGGCTGGGACGTTGATGGCACAAAAATTACCAATGGATCATTTTCTGTATCTGTGCCTTTAAATAAAATTCTTGGTTTCGCAGAGGATTATAATAAAATAATTATTAATTGCAAACATGAACTTATTCTTTTACGATCCAATAGTAATTTAAATAGCGTAATATTAAATACAAATGAATACATAGACAACATTACTATATCTAAAATAGTATGGCGTATGCCTCATATTAAAGTTTCTGATCGGGAAAGATTAACTTTATTAAAACATTTAGAAAAAGATCGCGCTATTCAAATAGCATTTAGGAACTGGGATCTTTATGAGTATCCGCTTTTGCCTAAAACCTCTAAACATTCTTGGTCAATCAAAACTTCATCTCAAATTGAAAAGCCACGATTCGTTATAATTGGATTAAAAACGGACCGAAAAAATATGATTAACAAAGATATAACATGCTTTGATCATTGTCATTTGAGAGACGTCAAAGTTTTTTTGAACTCAAACTATTTTCCATATGAAAGTTTAAATGTAAGTTTTGGAGACGAAAAGTACGCTTTATTATACGAACAGTACGCTAAATTTCAACAGTCTTATTATAGACGTAGTCAAGCACCGTTGTTAAGTCCGCAAAAATTTAAAGAGAAAGCCCCTCTCTTCGTCCTCGACTGTTCTCATCAAAACGAAACCTTAAAAACAGGTGCCATAGATGTACGGCTAGAATTAGAGTGTGAACAGGATATTCCCGATAATACTGCGGCGTACTGTCTAATTCTGAATGATAGTATTGTAGAATACAAACCGTTAAGCAACATTACAAAGAAAATATCATGATGACTGACCGTTTGTTCGTGGATCTTCAGGGATTTAAATCGTATAAAAATGAATTTATTGTTAAGGAATTTGCATACAGTACAGATGAATACACGCAAATATTTTCAATAAAACCCCCATATGCATTTTCTACTTTATCGGAAAATGAAAAACGTCAGGTGAACTGGATTGAGAAAAACCTCGGAATTTTATGGCGTGAAGGATATGTTGACTATAGAGAATTTAAAAGAATGATTCATGGTTACTTAGAAAATAAGAAAATATATGTAAAAGGATTAGAAAAAGTTAAATGGGTAATAGAATTGTGTTCTAATTGTACAGTAATAGATTTAGGAGAAAAAGGTTTGCCTAATTTTCAATCTATGCATCAAAAATATTGTAAAGATCTCAGTACATATAATTGTATGATTCATAAAAAAACATGTGCGTTAAAAAATGTAATATGTATTAAAAAATGGTATTCTGAAAATAATTTATCATATTCTGTAGAAAATAAATAAATAAATAAATAATTGCTATTAAATCATTGCATTTTTATTTTAGGACCTATTGCAAACACATATATATTCGTACGTTAAATCTAACAGTGACGTGACGACTAAATAAATTTCATACTTAATCAAACATTTCAATAGTGACATTGATATATTTAACGTGCGAATATTATGATTATGATACACGAAGTAAAATAAAACAAGATTGTTAAAAAACAACGTTTATTCAGTAATGATCACCTTTATTTACAATATTACACCTTAAATCTAACTTGTTTACATTAAAACAAAGATTGATGACCCCAAGATAACGTCGAGGTTTGATTCTTTAGTATAACGCGTTTGTCATCATTTGACGACAATGCTACTTTATTTAAAGACTGTGTAAAAATAACATGTTTTAGTGATTTAAATACAATATTCCTCTTTCTTATCCGCTCTTTATTTAAAAGTACTTTTTTATACTCCTCAAAATCCACACCTCGCAATACATGTTTTTTTGTGCCCTTAGCCTTTTTAATTTGATTGTTTTCAGTTTTTATACAATACAATTTAGACCTAAGACCTACAAATTCGTTTATTATTTCTCCACCAAGTTCGTCCTTAAACAAACCTGGTACTTTTTTATGTTGACGAGTTATACCAAATACGTTACTGTCTGAGTAATTACTAGTATCAAAATAGTGGTGAAATTTTAGTTTTAAATCTGCATATAAATCTTCTGTATTTATGGAATACAGAAAGGAATCTGTATCAGTATAACACAAACTCAGATTAGATGTATAAAATGGTTTCATAACAGAATAGTGAAAATCGTACATATGAGTTTTCGATATTTCCAAAACAGTAAATCCAATGTAAATTGGTCGATCGAGAGTTATCGATTCTGGCTTCATTTGTATGGCAACAAAATTTTCAGTAAAAATGGTTGAACTATGAAAATTGGGTCTCCCTGTTAGCTGCTCAGCTGTATATTTCTTTTTTGTTTTATTTGTAGTGTCTCGCCATGCATTAACTAACATGACATTTAACCTTTTTTCGGGGTCCTCCAACGTTTTTCCAAATATAGCATTGTTAAATAGTTTGCATGAATTTTGCTCAAACACGGATTTAGCTTTCTGTCTTAACTGCGTGTTTAAGTCTATATATTGCTTCAAAAATGGACCTTGTTTAAACTTGATTACTCTATGTATTCTTTTTAATATCAAACCGTGTTTAAGACATATTTTTAAATGCATGTAATGGATGACATATTCATATTTATCATATAAATTTGGGATAAGTTTAGGTTGCTTCGAACCAGGAGGTGTGAATTTTTGAGGACAGAATGGAATGTCATTATGCAAGTCATGCAAATGTTCTGGATATTCTAAATCCACTTCTAAAATATAACCATAATCCGAATTATCAGAGATTTTTAGAATATCAAGTTCATTAATTGCATGCTGTGGTAAGAATTTGAAATCAGCATAAGGTAAAAAACCACACATTGCATAACCGTATAAATTATTACAGTCTATGTACAATAAGAAACTATATGGATTACTGGAATCAAAATTCGGCATGTATTTATTATTTGCCTTTGCATACCGAGTAGAACATAAACATACACCTCCACGAATACCCTTCTGAATCATTCTAATTATTTCAAGGTCATCAATGAGTTGTAACTTCACATCAGTTATGAGTAACATAGCATCAAAACTTAAACTTGGGGCGGTTAGGTAAAAAGCAGGATCTAATCTATAATTAATTTTACAAGTTTGACGAAACTTTTCAAATATGTCAGCTAGTAATAATACATCTGATTTAAGATACAGGTCAGTGTATTCTCCTAAACTCTTTACATCGAAAGATTTCCATACAAGTTGCGCATGCTCATAGTCATATTTTGAAATACTGTCATTTTTTATTGAGTTGTAAAAATAATGTTGCTGCGGTAAACATTGCTCTTTATAGCGACTCCAACTAGTCATATACTCGTATGGATAGACACCCTTTCGTTTCAATAGATCAAAATGCTGTTTTATAGGAAAGAAATGACAGAGGTGAATAAAATCTTCTTTATTTAAGGTGCTTACAAGTTCTTCCAAACTTGCTGATAAAAATTTGAATGAATCTACAAAACGAACAGGCATATATCCGTTTTGATCTGTAATGAAAAATTTCGTGAATGATATGTAATTTTCTTTGTTTTTTGCAATAACTTTGATTTGACCAGGAAGTTCGCCCAACTGACGTATAAACAAATGACTGTCGTATCCAGATAAGTTGTGAAAAAATACTGGCACAAATGATGGTAAGCGGTATCGAATATTACAATAAGAATGGGCTGCCCCCCTATAGCGTCCCGTTAAATGACAATGATCTCTCACGGAGTCGCCAAGCAATAACTTGCGACAAAGAAAACAATACTGAGAATTTAAAAAATCATTATCTTCTTCCTTTGTAATAGATATTGTCTTTTGGTTAGAATATATTTTATGAATTCTACATACATCTATTTGCAAATATTCGAGAAATTTATCTACGCAGTCTTTTCCACGATAAGAAACGAATTTGTTTAGCGAGCTATTGTATGAACAAACAATGTAGTACGCAAATGCAGCTGGCACGTGCTCCTGTAATGTTGTAGTACATTTTGAACTAAGCGTTTCGTCTGTATTTGACTGCAATAATGATTCAAAGTCTGCATAAATTATGAAAGGCATATCTTGCATTCGTTCAAAATTTTTAAATTCAATTTGCGCACCCCGTTCAGGTAAAATTGTCTTAACGCCCCCGCATACGTGAGCATTTAATTTATTTTCACTATTAAAAAATATCATACATTCATCACAAAAAAATATTTGTCCGTTATGTTTTGTTAATTGAAGTTTAAGCAGACGACTTAAATTTTTTATTAGGCAATAATGTGTTTGACGCCCGTTTTCTAACATTAATAGGTTAATATGATGTTGTTTCCGACATGCGGTTTTATAAAGCGGGCCTACAATTTCAGTTTTATTTTTGAGTGCATACACATTAATACTTATATTCTGATTGTTTTTTTCGAATATTTTGATGTCAGATAATCCTACAGGAAAGGTCATGTCCGCGCTATTTAGAACACCTTCATAATGAGGGTATGAAGATACCCTATGAGCATTACTTTTAGCGGGGAATAGTGCAGCCATCACACACCACAAAAAGCAAAAATTATCTTTATTTTGAATATTGATGCACGCACGCTTAAGTTTAATATTTTTAGGCAAATCTATGAATCTCGATGCTCGCAGTGGGTTGTATTTACTGATGTTTACCTCTAGGTATAAATTGCGCATAAAAGCCCAACCACTATCCCTGTCTTGAAATTCATCAATTTTTCGACAAATAGAGTGTAAAAGATTTGAAAATATTTCATTGAAATCATAAGTCTGATGTATCACTATATTTTGAGTCGCAAAAGACTTAACGTCGCATGTATCGTTTTTAAGTAAAGAAAATTCTGCAAATAATTCAAAGTTAACTTTAACACTCTTAAAGACTGATTGTCTTGCATCTAAAATTTTTCGAACGCGGGCGCGAACACTGTGTAAAAACTCGGCAGGAGGACTAGTTTGCTCTGGGCAGTCTTCGTGTCCTCGCACGCGGTAAGACGCTATCCTACTTCGAAAGGCGCTAGCTATTTTTTCAACACCATCACCGTTATCTATAGATATATTATTTTTATGCACGGTACTTCGTAAATGGGCAGAAAAAGCTCGACTTGCAACAGATGTTTCGCAAACAGAACAAAATATTGAGTTAAGACTCATTTTTAAAAAGAAAAATTACGGTGAATATTACAAACAAAGGTACCTATCACATCAATTCTAATTATTTTAAATCGCGATAGAACACTCCATCATCGATGAAGTGCTCCTTACTTAATTTTAAAACTTTATTAATATTTGATACCTCTTGCGAATCCGCATCTACCTGAAGTTTTAAGTTAATTAAAGCCTTCTTCCATCGATCTTCTACCGCAACAGTTTTTATGTCAGCAACATTATACAATTTTAACTCAATAAAAAGATTACCAGACAATTGTGCAGTTCGCCGCACCCTGCCGCCAGGAACTTGCCGTATCAAAACAGACGGGAACACCGTTTCCTTTTGCTGAACACGCAAGTCTTCGTCTTCGCTATCGGAGTCAATTTTCCAGCCTGCAGGCGGATATTTTTGTTGACACGTCTGCGACAACTTTTTTGTGCTGTAAATCGAAACCAAAAATTAATAATACGAACATAGGTAGGTACATACTGAGCTAATTATTTTAATTCAGTTTCAAAAACGGTAATTTAATTACTCACCATGAAGTTGGAACCTCTTCTTCAGATTCGGGAAGCAGGGTTTTCGATAATTTCAACTTCTTAGACCTATAAAAAATTAATTTTACATTTTTAAAAGCACATTAGAAGGTTTCAATGTTTCATTTGTTTAAAATATAATTACCGAGGTGTAGAGACTTCGTCCTCAGATTCAGGCAGCGAGATTTTCTTTTTTGAGGGAGCCTTTTTGGAGAGTTTAAGCTTCTTAGACCTATAAAAAACAAATTATACGTTTTATAAAACACATTAGAAGATTTTAATATCATTATACTTGTTTAAAATATAATTACCGCGGTATAGAAACTTCGTCCTCAGATTCAGGAAGCGCGATTTTCTTTTTTGAGGGAGTCTTTTTGGAGAGCTCAACTTGACAGTATTCCGTATCAGACCTGCAAACAAAGTATAACATTAATATTGTGTAAAAAAAGTTAATAACAATGTAATTAAATGTATTAAAAACTTACGAACATTGTTTTAGTGCAGTGTAGGTAGAGTAAAGATGATTGATTCACTGTAGAACGATTGACTGCAACGGTGTCTAATAAAGTTATGCGTTACAACATAAAAAATAAATTTATCGGTACCTACACCACAATACAGAAGTTCTCAACATTTCAATATTTATTACACTCGATTTGTATTAACAGTGCTACTACAAAATACGAACAATAATGGTTTTTATAAAGGTTTAATACCTCAGGCGTCAATTTGCAAAATAAGCAAATGTGTAACAAACAAAAGTATCATGTTAATTATGTTGCAATCAAAGAAGCCGCCGTTTTACAAAGTAGTCGCGAACTTCGCTAAGGCTCATTTTACACTGCATGAATTAAGACTTGTTTAAACTTGTATTTGAAGTGTGTACTTATTTAGCATAGGAAAAATGTTACTGCAACAATTTAATACTCGTATTTTAGTTCTTTTTTGAACGTCAATTTAGACGGTCGCAGTTTTATTTCATTTCCTGTATCTAAAAAATAAGTGTAGTTCTTCTTTGAACGTCAATTTAGACAGGCGTAGTTTAATTTCAGTTCCTGTATCTACAAAATAAGTAAGTACAGCTATCTCAATTATGTACTACTTTTTAATAAAAAAAAAAAAATAAAAAATGGTTAGGTAGTTATAAATCTAATTCTATTCATTTATTTTGCAGAGTATGACGAGTTCTCAACCCATTGACTGCGTGAAAGAAATCGATGAACAGTTCCCACTTTTTTCATCTCAGACTATTGCATCATTCGACGAACCATTTTCCTATTGCCAAGACATGGATTCCTATTTGAAGTACCAGGAAAGATGTATAAATCAAAATCAGGATACATCTTTAGCAAATTCTCCGAAAAAATCAAAACGAACATTGAAGAAGAAAACACTGCAAAGAAGGACTCGAACATCAGATATTGGGTTAAACTCGCATGTAATTAGAAAAGCTAACAAGGGGAAGCAAGTAATAAAGATTACTATTGCGAACCTCGAGTCGAAACAAGGTGAGGATTTGACGACGACGGTGCAGTATGTCGTCCAAGATAACTACGATGAATTGTTAAGTGCTACGGAAGAGTTAGTTAGCCGAATTGTGAAAAGACTAAGTGACGTTAGCTATTAGATTTTATTAAGTTCATATTTTAATACTTACCTTGAACAAAATTACTAAGTATAATTATTATGTCTTGTAATTGTTTATGTGCTATAAAGAGTTTACATACATATATACTACATTTAAAATAATCAATTTTTTAATAAATTTCGTTATGCAACTTTTGATTCTCGATATTATTCAAAACCATAAAATTACTACAATTATTGTCTTGTAATTGTTTATGTGCAATAAAGAGTTTACATACATACATTTTGATATTGTTATCTTAATTTGTTTAAAATAAACATTTTTTTTTTTAAACAAATTGTTTCTTTCTATTCAAAACCATTATAATTATATTTTGTGTACCATGTAAACACTGCTTAAGTACATTATTTTGTCGTCTTCATCAAAACAATTAATTATTTAATAGCCGTGTCGCATAGTGATAGATAAGCAAATTGTGAATATGCAAAAATTTATTAAGGCAACATATCAAATGACACTTCAACTGATTGTAAACTTTACTTGTACAGTTAAAGAAACAAAATCAGGTTGAGTAATTTGTAGAGTAATAACTTATTTAAATTTCAAGTAACTTTTTGCCATTGATAATTGTATGTTTAGCGTCACAACTACGTCACAGAAACTAACCAATCGCAGGCTCAGGTCTACATCGCGCTAACGAAGTTTTTATACTTGGTTGATATAAATAAAACACAAAATATGTAACCGACGTGCTCCCACCTTCCGTGACCGACCGGCGGAATGGTAGGGTGCACCAGCAACCTGTGGCTCGGCCTGATCACCCTTGCTACTAACCGCTGAATTTGTTATCCTTGAACTTGAGGAGATTCTGTGCCTATGCGGTGGTAGGTACAGATGACCCACGCCTTGGTGGAAGGCCCCCAAATCCACCTTCATGTAAAATGCAGCCATAAGACCACTGGGAACCTATAGCATCCCGGGTGGCTCGTCCTTGTTGTGGAGATTGATCACCTTCGCAGCAAGTTGTGAAAACACCTTAGCAAACCAAGTCCGTCCGTAGCGGTGCGGTGCGCTATGAGGGTCCTGGACCCTTGCATACATGCTGAGCCTGATCAACTTAGTGTGTGTGTTGTGTTAAGCTTTTGTTATTTTACTTAATAATACAAATGTAAAGTAAGTTACGACTTAGCATGGTGAAAACGCATTCAATTTTGTATGATGTGTTACGGGCACATCGTGAGGCGACACGTAAACCCGATTGAACGTTATGAACCAAATATATCAAAGAACGCAAAGGCGTTTCGAATCAATTACAACTTAATAAAATAACTGCTATGAGTTTCAGAGAAACCGATTGAGCGTTTCAAAACACCTCAAAACCGATTGAGAGTTTCAGAACACCTCAAAACCGATTGAGAGTTTCAGAACACCTCAAAACCGATTGAGAGTTTCAGAACACCTCAAAACCGATTGGGAGTTTCAGAACACCTCAAAACCGATTGAGAGTTTCAGAACACCTCAAAACCGATTGGGAGTTTCAGAACACCTCAAAACCGATTGGGAGTTTCAAAACACGAAACACATGAAATGTGTTTTGAAACGCCCAATAATATACTACTATGACTCAGTAACAAATATTCGCGCTTATCACACAAATATCTGCCCTTACCGGGATTTGAACCCAGGTCCGCGAGATTCGTGGGCAGGGTCACTACCAACTAGGCCAGCGCGTCTGTTCATCCTTACTTGTCTTATATAGTAAACAACTTTCTAACCTCAAAATGAACCTTTTTCTGGATAAAACAGCAATTTTAAACAAAATAAAGCAATCACAGACAATATGTTAACTCGGTTAACTTTATTTACGATAAAAGAGCTGTTTTAGCCAGAAAAAGGTTCATTTTGAGGTTAGAAAGTTGTTTACTATACTGCCCTCCTAAACAAAAATGCAATAACTAAATTCAATAGCCAAAGCAGATTCAACTCTCTTCTGTTTGTAACTAGGTTGCAATTTCTACAGATGTTTTGTCTGAGATATCGCCATTATGCTTAGTAGGGCAGTATATAAGACAAGTAAGGATGAACAGACCTTAGGTATGATTGAAATAATTACCTTCTGCTGGAGTTTCTTGCGGCGCTTCTTCTCCGCAATGATGGTCTTGTCCGAAGCGCTGGAAGATTCACTCCATGTTACCGACGTGTAAAAGAGCCCTCATGTGGCCAATTTACTGAGTTAATATTTTGAATATTTCCTCGTGTGGTTGCCGAGTTAGAATAGTGCCACTCCATGTCTTCCCGTGGATGTCGTAAGAGACGACTAAGGGAATAAAGGCTTGTAGTATTGTTAGGCGATGGGCTTGCAACCTGTCACTAATACGCTGGTAAACATCTTAGCATAATTGTGCAAATTGTGGTTATAGAATTATCAACAAGTTTTTAGAGATGTTTGTAATTCTGTAGCTCTGCCTAACCCACTCTGGGAACGAAGGCGTGAGATTATGTATGTGTATGTATGTAATATTTTGAATTTTGATTTCTTATAGTTCTTGCATTGCTCGAAGAAAGTGCTCACAATTTATCAGTTTACTTAGAACCCGGAGAAAATAGAACCATAAAGTCGTTATCAGCTTATCAGTCAAGATAACATTGTACACAGAACAAGGTTGACGTTTTCTTAAGAATAATTAGATTTTAATTGAGTATGGCAAAGGCTACTTGTTCCAAACTAGTTTTTTTTATTCGCTAGGCCTTTACTCCATTATTTTGCTGTTTTCGAAACCATATTGCTTATTTACGATAAAATCTTTATGTGAAAAAGAGCTGCAAAAGCAATGTGATAGCGATATGGTTTAAGAAAAAATAAATGTAAAGCCTGGCTAGAGAGATTTTTATATTTTTACATACATACATACATAATCTCACGCCTTCGTTCCCAGAGTGGGGTAGGCAGAGCTACAGAATTCCAAACATTTCTAAAATCTTGTTGATAATTCTATAACCACAATTTGCACAATTATAGCTGATTTACATTGGGCCAGCAAAAGCATGCCAGTAGAAGTACATTGCGTCGTTACAATAGCTCTCGCTTCAAACGTGAAAACCAACTCGTCAATGTACTGCTACTGGCATGCTTTTACTGGCCCAATGTAAATCAGCCATTAGGCTAAGATGTTTACCAGCGTATTAGTGACAGGTTGCAAGCCCATCGCCTAACAGTACTACAAGCCTTTATTCCCTTAGTCGTCTCTTACGGCATCCACGGGAAGACATGGAGTCTAGACGAGTCTAGATGGAGTGTAGATTTTTAATATTAGATAATTAATCGTTCAGTATTTTTTTTAATGTTTTTCGATGTCTAGTATACCAATAGCATAAGCTCAGAGTTCAGTTTGGGACTAGGTCAGTTTGTGCAAGATTTTCTCCTAATATTATAATTTTGACGAAAGTAAAACCGAATAAAAACCATCCTTTTTAAGTTTGTATGAAAACTTAAAATTGCCTGTGTAGTAACTTCCTATCTTATTTATTTTGATTAAACACAACTAATTTCCGATAAATTAAAGCTAAAATAAACCTAATTATGGCTAAGCTGAACAACAAGACAAAAAAAAGAAAAAAATGGGGGTCGTTGTTTAGCAACACTTATGCGTTGGCCGAGGAAGCTGCCAGCTCTGTGGTCTCCGGTTGTTTCTATTAACCTTTTTGAAATGTCCTTAAAAAGGCTAATAGCACCGGGATAACCGTATGGAATCGCGAAGTCAATATCATGATTTGTATAAATTAAAATTCTTAATATGATTCTCGGTATCTAACTTTAGTCGAATAACTATTGAAAGAAAAATTCCCTGAAACTTACGATCTCTTCTTTCACTTCCTTAATTTGGTATGAACAGTCAGATAACTACAATGTCACAGCTAGACGGACAAAGGCGTCAAATTAATAACACCCCTCTTTGTGTGGGGGGTAAAAGGCATCAAGCCCGGCAGGAAACAACAAAGTCAAACAGAAGTATATATTATTTGCAATGCTATTTTAAGCACAAAGGACTACTGTTAGTAGATTAACATTAAGTTATGCTATTACATTGTAACTTTTACTGTGCATTGTTTATTTTACTAACGCGCTGCTGGAATGATTCTTTGAAATCTTTACTTTGTAATATTTAAACAGAACTATTTAACTTTGAGTCACTATTCAGCGAATGTCAATATTTTCAAATGCGACTTTGTTGAATTACAATTAACTAGCTTATACTCGCCAACTACACTCGTGTACTTGTAGCGTTCTTCGAAAATCGAAATATGGTGCTTATTAATCACCAGCATTTTTTGTTAACAGTGACATCTATCTAATAAAAGGGTAGAATATAGGGCCATCTATTATAGAGTGCCATTTCTTAAATTATTGTAAATTTACGTTTATGTAGGGGTGTAGCAGAAAACTTAAATAAACCGAAGTGAAGCGAGGGCGAGTCGCTAGTTTCTAAAAACTACAAGGATATCGGAATGAAAAAATTATAACTATTTACAACATAAAAACCCTGATCTATATTGACGACAATGATAACGCGTTTAGCCTAGTTGGTATAGTGAAGCTAACGGTCCGGGGTCGATTCCCGGGACGGGCAAATATTTGTGTGGTGAGCGCTAGTATTTGTTCCTGAGTCTTGGATGTTTTCTACGTATTCAACAAATTCCACGCTAGCGCAATGAGCGCTATGGTGTAGTCTGTAGCAGCATTTTTCTCTATTAAGTGAAATTCTGCTACCAGTGAACCCGATATCGTCGTCGTCGGGTCGTTGTCGCTGAATGTGTGAAACGCCCTTGTTTTAGATAGTTCCAAATTCAAAATAATGGTATGTTATGGATTTTCAATACTTAATAATTGATTCCAAATTTAAAATCACTCGACTTTGCTAGAATTTCGTAGTTGTCCAGGAACTTTAACCTACTGGCTCCTAATTACTGATGTTATGGTAAGATTACGTAGCATTTTTGAGAAAACTAACTTAACTCTTCCCTTCTAGAACCAGCAGCCACTCCTGGACGTGGTCCGGGAGCGGGCGCGCGAGCTCTGCTCCGGCGCAGACGCGGCGAGCGGCGAGCGCGTGGAACAGCGCACGCGCGAGCTGGCAGACCGCTGGAGCGTCTGCTGCGAGGGTAAGTCACTATACTTCGCCCGCGGGATCCGAGAAATCGGGTTGGGAAACGGGTGGTAAGATGGTGCGCCTGACCAATGCTTCATACCTTTTTTACCCGAGGGGGGGTAAGGTGGTTATGTGGGACTCACCAACCGAGATTGGAAAGAATACCCACTAAAACTCCGCGGTACTCCCTCCACGCCGTTCTTGGCGAGGGCTGCAGGTTCTCCTTGCGCATTCGACTACGATCCTAACCGATCGCTTCATACCATGTACTCTCCAATAAAATAAAATAAATAGTATGAAGGTAAAGTCTGTCTTATTCTTGGAAAAGACAAGAGTGCGGGGAATGAAGAGACGGTTGGGCGCGCCGCACCTGATTTCTCCGAGCTCGCGGCAAATTTCTAGATGATGAAGAAATTTGATGTGGATACTAGGAAAGCAGAAAAGTAAAAGAGAGTTGATATGATGAAATGATGGTTCTGCGATGGTAGGACCTTAGAACGATACAGGGTTTCCGGATTGCTATGACTATCTTTTTCGTTTACCTACCGCCAAGCAGCAGTGTTTATATTGTTGTGTTCCGGTGGATATAAGTCAAGCGGTGAACCAACTAAAGCGTAGACACATTTTATTATAGGTCTTAGGGATCGCAACGCATTTAAATTCTTGAATTTTATTTCGTCTACTTTAAGAAAGAAAGAAAGAAAGAAAATAAGTTTATTTGGCAGGCATTTTACAATAGTATACCTACAGATTCATAAGATTAAGGTAATATAAATATAAAACTAAAAACTAAGATTACAAAAGCCTACCAAAATGGTCTTCACTCAGCTAATGTGGTAAAACGTTGGAGAACGTTTCGTCACGCTGGTTTTCAGTGAAGCCAGAAACAATATTAAGAACTAAATAGGATGATGGCGCTAACTTAACTAAACTTTAACTTAACTTTCTCGTTTGGTTCCTCCATGCTTTCAACAAAATTTATGTTTGGTCTATCTTTAAAAGGTCTGGCGAAGCGCGCGGCCACAGCCGAAAACCAGCTGCAGCGCTGGAACCAACTCTTGGATGTACAGCGAAGCCTTGCAGCCTCCGTCACAGCAGCCTCTGACCGACTGAGGCAGCTGGACGCCAACCCCAGCACCAGGAGAAAGGCTGTGGACACCAGACATGCGTTGCAGGTAGGGATATATTTAGAGATACTTTTAGGATGAAGTTCATAAATCACCCAAATTTGATTTTATTTAGAGTTCCTGCCATTGTAGTCAAACTAACTAGATTTCGTTTATTCTTTCTTAGCACCCTTTTAAAACGTACGTTGTGTAATGTGCCCATGCGGCCTACCTACTTACTGATATGTTTTTTTATCTTTCATACGTATAATATTTTAAGATTTCTAAAGCTTTCAAATCAAATAAGATTTGTTTTATGACAACATTGAAAATATTTTCTGGCATAGGTTTTTTTACTTATTGGCAATAATAATAACGTAAAATATCATTAGCAATTTCACACATAAAGTTTTTATATTTCTTATATTTTTCTGTGTTAGCAAAATACATCTTGTTAAAGCTTTTACTAGATTAAACCCAAATACTGCATTTAACCAAAATAGGGTTAACGCAAAAGCTTTAAAGCTGCTTTCTCGAGCTTTCACATGGAACAATTCCAATATTCTAGAAAGGTCGTGTCGCATTCCGTACGGCATTGCAGCGGGGGCATGGCTCGGAGCTTTTCGCAGCTCATTTAAATACAGCTCGCTTATGTTTACATACGCAGCTTAAGTTTTTAAAGCTCGTAGGGATTGATGTAGTAAGCTCAACTTTAAAGATGAAACCAGTTTATGTAATGGCGGTATAATAATGGTAAATTATTAAACCGATAGTATTTTTTAACGCAATACAATACTCTACAATACGAGTAGTTTGTTCATAACTCCATAGTTATAGGGTCACATGGTACAAAAATATTAATTACTTATTGGACAAGAGTCATAAAAGAAAAAATGCGTACATAAAAACAACTAAATTTAGACATAATTAAATAATGAATTGATATATTGGTAGATAAAGTAACCATGTGCATTATAAAGGGTCAGCTCTAAAAACCACTTGAGAAGCGGCCTGCACACGTAAAGTTAGGACCGCGGGAACGCCACGCGCCATTCCAATCTCCGTTCCGAACCAAACGTGTAAATGCAACTGTAATAGTAAAATAGTAAAAAAATTACGGTTCGGAATGAAGATTGGAATGGCGCGTGGCGTTTCCCGTGGCCCGAACTTTACGTGTAAAGGCATATCTCAGTGACTTCTAAGAATAATCTTAGAGTTTTGTTTAATAACTTTAACAAAAAGCAAGCTTTCAAAACCCGACTGTTGCTAACTAACTTTAAAACGTTATAAATCCTAAATGATCATTCAAAATGAAAAATGATGAAAGAAACCTAAAGATGATTTTTAAATCCCTATTCAATGATACCCCACTTGTCACACTTGGTCGACTTTTTTTTTTTGCACAATATGGCGGCGTCTGGATGTCGCCATATTGAATTTTGATTACTGTCATATCTTCAGTGACACTCACCAGATTAAGACAAATCGATTGACATAAGAATCATCAAAATCGGACGACGGGTTTAGTTTTTATAGTGACACAAAGGAACAAACATACATATATAGGCTGTGAAACACATTACCCTCCTCCTTCGGCAGTCGGGTAAAAATAGAACATTCTTAATCCTCTTAAATGTTTTCTATATATTCTGCAATCTTTATATAGCTGACCTGAAATATATCTTTAAAACAACTAAGGGCGGGGATATTATATAAACCATGTTAATTACTGACTATTGCCAAGAAATTACTATAAAAATGTTGTCGAAAAGAATAATGGTTTAAAATGTTAGATAACAAATGGAATTACAGCTGTTAATATTATGATTATTACACATAATTAAAAAGCGGCTCCTACGGCGTTGTTCCGAGGATTCTGGCAGCGATTCTTCTCTGAAAGGCTACATTAATACTTGTATATCCAAGCACGTATCAGTCTTGTTGATGTTATTGGTTACTCGGTAGAGACATTAAATGCACAACAGCTAAAAATACGCTTTGTTCTTATATATAATTATGACTGCATTTGACAGAAAGTGACAAAGCATACTGCGACTAAATTAGGGTTATATTTATGAATAAATTATATCAACAAGACTAAATAGGCATTGAAAATTTCGTAACGACATAATGTCATGACACGTTACAGTTTGTAGTGTTGCCCTAATTATCGTCTCATGCGCCACGACAATGTGTTGATATTGGCAAAGGTTCCTGGCGATATACCAATTCCTAAATATTCGAACTATCCACCATTCACAAAGTTTCTAGATACATCATTCATTCTTGAGTAAAGTGGCAAGCCATATGCGAATAATAAATATCAAAATAATTTGATTAATGTTTTTTCTAAAAAGTAAGGTAAAAGTTGCTACACACTTTAGGAAGTATGATTGTCTGTCATTCGTACAGTAAATATTACAGATAGTAATTTGGCGCAAAGCTCATATGAATTTTCATTTCACTTCAAAGAAAAAAATAGCCGTCTGCAGTATGTGCCAAATATACAAACTGACTGACATGCGCATGGCTTACATACATATTTCTAGACTGCTTTTAATGTACAAATGAAAAAAAAATACAACGTATACATAGATGCACTATTAGAGGATCTTTAAAATGTTCTTCCTCAATATGACACGAACGAAAAAGTAATTAGCGACGCCTCATAGGGCATTCCATAATTCTGGGGTCCTAGTGAAAAGGGGAACAAATCGATTTAACTCGTAATAAAAAAGGGTTTATACATGAACGGAGTATAATAGACTTAAACCCTTTTTCACTTGATCTTCAGAAGACTTATATATACTCTTTTTCACTACGACTCCAGAATTTTAATAAAGCAACAAGCTATCAAACACTGAACGTCCGATTACAGAAGCAAATTAACATCAAAATTAGTCAAATAAGTCATTTTTATTCTGCGTTATGACTCTACACTCAATTAGTCTAAAATATTGTTCCCTCGCTTAATTAGCCCTTGCCACTATTACCTTTTTTATATTAGAACTAGCTTCTATTCGCGACTTCGTCTGCGTAGATTTTGAATATTGTTATTCCTAAATCTTATAAATTTTCCGGGATGAAAAGTAGTATATGTCTTAATCCTGGGTATAAGCAATATCTATACTAAATTTCGTCAAGCCGTTGCAGTGTGAAGGAGTAAGAAACTAATATAAACACAAACTTCCGCATTTATATTATTAGTAGGATTAAAACCCCGTAAAAATCACACCTATCTTGTTTGGTCCAGGAACTGCAAAGCGAAGTAGCAAGCCTCGAAGACACCAGAGACGAGTTGCTAGAGCACGCAGACTTCGTAGTGTCTTTACTGACGCCTCACTCGAAGGACGCGGCGGAGGAAACGGACAGATCTGTCAAGGAGTTGGTGGAAACCTATGAAAAGTAAGTGTTTTTTTTTTTTAGATAAACTGTAGCAGACCTTGGTGCAGGGTGTCTTCCTTTTACTTTCTCAACCTCGTATCTGATCGAATAGTTAGATAGAAAAAGCACTCATGTTCCTTAAAGAATAAAGACTACTTTCCTGTCTAACTATTCGATCAAATTCGAGATTGAGAATATAAAGGAACGATTTGGAGCTCTATCATCTTACCTGCCAAGATGCAGTGTTTGCATTTTTGTGTTCCGGTTTGGGTAAGTCTAGCATAGAGGCGTTGCATGTTAGTCCTTAGAATAAGTTACGCATCTTGACGTGTATTACATTTAGCAAGTTGTGCCAAGAAAGCACTCATTAGTAGTGATATTGGTTAAAGAAATAAATAAGCAACGCGATTTGAATTGTTTCAGAATCCTATAAAACCAATAATTAAAAAGCGAAGTTTAGACTAGCACAAAAAATTGCAATAGCAACTTTTATGTAAAAGACAGCAATATTGTGCTTCTTGTACTAGTAAGTTAAGTAAGAAAGGAATAAATTTCTGCAATGTTTATTGTCAGTATATTTCGTGCTGTAGCTTCTAAGAAGTTGTAACTACCAAAGAAGGTGAATCAAGTTTGTATGCCGGATATATTTTGATGACCTAAACTAAAATAGTAGGCGACCTTTACCATGGACGTAGATTGATTACCGGTCTTAACTCTTTAGCAAAACCTCCTTGGCAAAATAGCAAAAACGTTTTTTCTGTAACGTTTAAACTCAAAATCTTAACAATGTGTTAGTAAAAATAAAAATCACAAGTAAAATTCAAACTAGAAATGTCGTAACAATTTTCGCAGAATTACTATTCGGTATGTAGGTCATAAAGTCTAAATCCGTTGATGTGTATTTCCTACGGACGATTGGAAGCAGAAGATTCTCAGACCAAACTTTTCTCGAAGAAAAATTGTAGAAATTCGCTTTTGCCAAAGTCTTGTTGGCGATTTTTCAACTAGTTGACATTTGTGAGTTCAAAATAATTGCCGTTAGGTAATGTTTCAAGGAATTGCAACTAAGAACTCGTTTACCTTTGGTATAAAGTTGACTGGCATGTGTTTTTTTTATTTCGTCATCCTTTAGGTTTTAAAAGTGTTGTAATTTATAAAAGAATCGTATTTTTAAGGTAACCTACCATTCATAAAAGTGGTAGATTATGACAGATCTGTTTAAAAGAGACATCATTATTTTTACTCGACTGACTCAGAAGGATGTTTTTCACGCATATGTATATATAAACGTGTGTCGTGAACGCCTAAACGGCTCTAATGATTTTGAAGAGTGAGGTGTCGTGAGATTCGTCTTGGTTGTGAGAGTGACATAGGCTTTAATATTTTAATCTAAGTATTGAGGATCAAAGAATATTGACATTACGAAAATAGCTTGCTTTCCATTAGTTATTTAAGTAACGTACTCTTAAGTGTATTGGGCCATTTCATTAAAATTATCGGTATCTTTAATATCTCGGTTCCAATATCATTTAACGTCTTGAATTATAGAGGTACATATTTATGTGTATTTACCTAAAGGTTCTCTAACTCTGAAGGTTAGCAATTTTCTAGTATCTATTCAACAAAGATCCTTATGTCTGTTAACTAAACATACATCACATTGCCGATACCGTGACTCAACGTTATTAGGTAGTTATTTGTTTATTCTTCAATCACGTCAACGGTAAAATTAACTTTGCCAGGAACTCCACATTGGTTTTGCTTTCGTTCAATTCCGTTTGTGATTCTTGGCCGTTGCTTAATCAAGATTTATTTTTTAAAAACAGTAAGATAAGGCTACTGTTGATTTAGTTTATAGCTTATTGAGTAAGGTCAGTTTTATTTGAAACCAGATTTAACCTGCGAGTTTTAAAACCATACAATTTTACGGGATCGAAATTATCTAACGTTTTTAAGATCTATAGGATTAGGCGGTCTCTATACCAATTTTCATTAAAATTGGTTGAGTTTTCAGCTGTAGACAGTCCTAAAAAACAGACAGGCAGCTATTTTTACTTCTATAATGTTGCTATATTTTGCCTGCGACTCTTTCCGCGTGGAAATTGCTTATATGAGATAAAAGTACTTTATAAACGAGTAAACTATCATTGGCATCGATGGATTGATAAAATAAAACCATAAAATATAACAATCAAACAAATAATCACACTTCGGCATTTACAACAGAAAAGACAAAGTCAATCTCCTACTACTGTGAACTGTTCTTGTCGTTTTCGGTAGAAATATTTCAAAAACTTTTTCGCATCCCATACTATTGAAAAACAGGACAGGAAATATTGGCTTCAATAAATAAGGAGCGATACCCAACAAGTTCTTGAATTTAAGGCCGCCATTAAAATTCGTCTCCGATCACAGACGCTGGGTGCCTTGACCAGTTTACTTGTACTAAAATCATGCTGAAAACTAAATTATCAACCTTATACCTTTGACATAACGCCGCTACCCACTGCAAATGTAAAGCTGTATTCACTTTGCGAATTTAATTGAATTCTTTCTTGAATTTTGGGTTCTCGGTACCAGTATTAAAGTACGTTTTGCTATAGTTGTTGGGTTGTTTGACACATGTGAAGCGGTCAAGGACAGCGCATGAGTTGATTTTATTGCTTTAGCCCGTGGCTTTGTCCGCGTAGAACACGTTTAATGTCCTCTTGGTAACTATGCAGTAACCTGTTGCCAAGCAGCAGTGTTCGCGTTGTTGTTTCTGAGGATAAGGCAGGCGGTGAAATAATTAAATCAATAAGAAGTAAATGATTTGGACAACTCTATGCAAATTCACCTAGTGCTAAACAAAGCTCTAGGCTTATACTTTGGGTAGGTACTGGGCAACTTTATAGAGAAATACATATTTAAATACATGGAAAACACAGGACTCAGGAACAAATATTCGCGCTATTTGACAGCGCGTTGGCCTAGTTGGTAGTGTCCCTGCCTACGAAGCTAGTGGTCCTGGGTTCAAATCCCGGTAAGGGCAGATATTAGTGTGATGAGCGCGAATATTTGTTCCTGAGTCATGGATGTTTTCTACGTATATATTTCTCTATATAAGTATTTATATCGTTGTCTAGTACCCATAGTACAAGCCTAGAGCTTAGTTTCGGACTAGGTCAAATGTTGTGCCATTGTCCCCTGATATTTATTTATTATTTATTTATTTATTCATCACTCAAATATTTGCCCATGCCGGGAATCGAACCCGGGACCGCTAGCTTCGTAGGCACTTAGGCAGGGTCACCATAAACTACTCTATCGCGTCGTCGAATTTTCAATTTTTCATCTAAATCGGTCAATAGTATCATCGCGAAGTTAGCATTTCGATGCCAGATTGCCGAATTTGCATATAAAATGGTCTCCAAATGGGGTATTTAGTACTGACTAGTCCGACTACCTTTTGCCGACAATTTTGTCCACGTAGATTTCGACCATCTTCCTCCGGAGCTTTTTTTACCGAGATGAAAAGTAACCTGTGTTAATCCAGGATAATAATCTATCTCCATTTCAAATTCTATCTAAATCCCTCCAGGCGTTGCAGCATGAACGAGTAACAAACTTACATACAAACTTTCGCATTCATAATATTTGTAGGATTCGATTTGCTGTGGCATTGATGGCAGATATAAATAGATTCAATTCCCACGGCTATTCTTAACCTAGCATAATGGATTTTATGTGCATATTGTAAAGGATGACATAATGACGATGAGAAAATATCTGTGGTCAATATCTTTAACTGTTTAAAGTAAATGTAAATACAACTAAGCCTTGAAGGAACAATATTAGCTTAAACGAGATTATCTCAGAAATTAAACAGATACTTTTTCAGCGGATATCCTGTCACCATCCGACTCCATCATTAGATCAGCTTTTAGAGACTTTAATACTTATTGCATTGTCGAGTTTTTTTTTGACGTTAAGGGATAAAGAAAACGTTCGTATTTTAATTATGGCCTAATCCAATAATTCGAACTTTTTCAAAATAAATTCGTAAGATTTGTACTTAACAGAGAAACTTTCACAAACATGTAAAAATGGCAAAAACTAATAGAATGTGGAACGCTGGGCATAATAAAACGTATATCTTTTTTTTTATTTTTTTTTATTATTATTTCTAAACTCGCCCTTTACAAAGTACAATCGTAAAGTAAAATCGAAATCAAAACTTTGTTAAAGACAGACTAATGCAATTAAAACGGCTTTATATCACATTTAGATCCGACCAACGTAAAACTGTTTATCTCGAAGTTGCCAATACACACAGACGCCATTTGCTATAGATTTCTTATTTCAGCTCCAAAATGACCTCACTATCTGATCTCAGAAATATTTCTACCATTACATAATTTCAAAGTGTCTCCAAATTCAAGGACTGAGGATTTTTAGATACGCCATGATGTCACTTATTACAATGGTATAATTACATCTGGTAAAAATCAATGATACTTTTAATCTCTTTAAAATAAGACTTAAAGTCGAATGTAGAAAATTTCGCAATGCGCATTATTATCCTGGCAGCAGCATTGCGTCATGATAATTTTTAGAAGGATCGTTTTTAACTTCGATTGCGCGTTTTGAATGTGAACATTTTGATTTACGAGACGGGTAACAGCAATGGTTTGTAGATGTAGCGTTGCCGTCGCTTGACCTTGAGTTGTTGAATACCGGGGCGATGTTTCATAGGGTGGTGACGTCACTATGCTAATGCATATTGTGGTGAAGTCGTGATACGCGGACTTTATTTCCGCCTTTTTACGTGTAATTGAATGTATTTTGAAATAGGGTTATTTTTTAATGTTTTGTATTATTTTAGTCGTATTTTACTTGTGATTTATAAAAATATTTCAAATCGCTTAAACCGCGTTACAGTGTCATAATATTATAAATAAATCGTTACATAATATCACAATAACAAAAGTTTGTTGTATGTTTTGGTTTCAAACGCCTAATCGAACGGTTTAAAATTTTGGTAAACCGAAATCGTACAAAGTTAGGTTAGATCCCAATAAAAATAAAACTTAGTTTTTGCTTGTTTTAATAAGTTTTAGCGTATAAAAACGGACCACGTGTACGATGAAAAAGTTTTATTCGCGTCCTTCCTTTAGTTAAAATGAGACGTTACATTGTGGTCAGTTAGAGGTATGCGTCATCCTTCCGGAAGAGGAAATTGAATACTTTAGCTTCCATAAAACCGCATGTATCTTAATTAGCTACATTATTATGTAAAACTGTGCTAAATACAATTTACATTGACATCATTTAGGGAATATCTAGGTTTTCATCTGATAGCCTAGAGGTCGAGAATCAATTAGCCTATCGTCAACATAAAACGACCGTCATAACTCCAAAACAGCAACGGAACAAAAACAACCTACCCGTTTTGATGCAAAGCTCGTTTTCCTACCGCGCATGTTCCAGACAACCGACCGGGGGCCGTCTGTGTAATATATCGACGTTGCTAACGCATGCGCTGTTCCGTTTTGTAGGTCAGGGCCTAGTCTCCCTGGAATCTAGCCACACGCCTTTCTAGTTAAAACGCACGCCTTTTTTTCTGCAAATATAAAATATTGTAAAAAAATGTGCGTTGAACCAACCGGGAGTTCAGCGGCAGTTCTAACCGGCAACAATCGTTTACAGACCGTTCCGAAAATAAGCGAGCTTTCCGTTTCACAAGATTACGTTCTATAAGGAGATCGGGACGTGTCCCAGTCGCATATAAACTGTGCCGCAGAAAATGTGAAGTGTATTAGTAGTGATGAGTCACGGACTCTGTATTTCTGCGGAGTACCTACTGCGGGATCGTGAAATTTAGTAAGATTCGTGTACTAACTAGATTTGGCAGCCGGCGAATGTTTACCCGAGCGCCTCAGCCGGCCGGCGCGGCGCGGCGCCCGGATGTCATCACATCAGTCTTACGCAATGACATTTAACTAACCGCCAACATTTTAACCAAATACCGAACATTTTGCCAACTTAAGAGCGACTCGAGGCCGGTGTTATCACAATGTAAACGCCGCAAAACGTAAACACTCGTTGCACCGCAAAAACGCGCTCTGATGTCACCCTGCAAACATCAGAGCGTGTAATTTAAAATTAGATGCGTTCAGTGGATCCATCGGCATGGTTCATTGAGCGACGAGCAGGCGAGGCGAGCGGTGCCGCGAGCGGCCTGCGACGAACGACGAGGTAGGCGCTGACCTTGCCGTCACGAGCGCGTCACGCCGCGCCGTCAGACTATTTTCGTCGAACTTTGGCAGCTCTCCTAAACATAAACGCCCCGTGCTTCACCAAACAGTTCACGCCGCACTCCCTTGTAACTCTAACGTGCATTTCTCTTGCAGATTGCGACAGACTCTTGCGGCGAAGCTCGCCGAGATCGACGAAATAGTGTCCGAATTCGACCGCGTGTCCGAGAAGTTAGACGCTTTCCGACAGCGGATAGAGGTTTGCATCGCGAAGGTGAAGACATTCTACGCGTTTGGCGAGGACGACGAGAGCGGGCTCCGCGCGCTCGCCGACGAAGTGTCCGAACTCGCGGCTGCCACCAAGAAGTTCACGGACGAGAGCAGGAAGCGTTACGGCGGTTCCGCTCCTGCGGACGTTTCGCAGGAGTTGTCTTCGCTAGAATTGTCCGCGGAGGCTCTTACCGCCGCGATGGAAGAGAAAGAAAGGGAATGGAAGCGGGCTCGCACGGCGCGCACCGAGTACCTCGCCGATGTGGACGATGTGCAGGCCTGGGTGCGCGCTGCGGAGGTGACGGCGCGGGACCGCGCGCTGCCGCCTGAGCCGTACCGCGAGCGCTTGGTAGCGCTCCGCGCCGAAGTTCCGGATGTCACAGATCGCATGGAGCGGCTAACGCGCAATGCACGCGCTATAGTTGAAGGCTCACGCGACGCCAGCGAAAGACAATTAGTCTCCTCCACAGTGAGCGCGCTGGCTGAGCAGCTGGCGGCGGTCACAAGCGAGTTAGAAGCGAGGCAAGCGGCGGTCGAGGACGCGTGCGACGCCGTCGCGCGTGTTCTCGCGTTGCTTGAACGCGTGTTGCTATGGGTAGAGACGCAGCGCGCCTTCCTTGCGCGACCGCTGCCTTTAGCAGACCTTGCTGAGGCGCAACAGAAACAGACTGAATACGGAGTAAGGATTAATTTTAAACGAGGTTCAAATCCAAAATTAGACTGTTTATTAACATACATTGTTTGTTTACAGAATGCACTGAAGAGTTGTAAGCAGCAGACTAAGAATTTAGCGGATATGACTAAGGAAATTGAAGCCATTGAACGTGTTACGAGTTCAGGAGACTTGCCAGGCAGGCTGGAGGCGGCGGAAAATGCTGCTATTGACGTTGAGAAGCGATTAGCGAAGACCGTTAGTTAAAGATCAGATGATAAAATTAGAGCATCTTTTAATAATTTTATATATTGACTTATGTATACTCTTTTTTCAGAACGGATTATTACAAGAGCTGGCAGAGGAATGGGAGAGATGCGAGAAGAAACTAAAAGATGTCGGTCACTGGCTCGAGGCGACGACGCGAACGCTAGAAGCGCCGCAAAGCGCCAAAAAACCTCTTAGAGACCGGCTCGCTCTCAGAGAGAAACTGATCAACGACATCTCGACGCAGAAAACTAAAATTTCATATGCTGTTGAGAAACTCAACGTGAGTTTAATTCTTGAAGTTCCAGGTTTTACTGCTTTGGGTCTTATTATCGGTGTGGTTTCTTCAGCTCATTCGATCGAAATTCCCTCATTATGTGTGTCCTTACAATGGTTTGTTTCCTACAGGTGCACTTCGGTCCGGACGGTGTGGCGGCGCAGTCAGCAGGACCGGAGGGCGTGCGAGCCGCGGCGAGGGCGCTGGAAGACTCGCTGGACGCGCTGGGAGATACCACAAGCGCGCAGGCGTCGGCGCTGGGAGCGGCGCTCGCTCAGGTCGAGGCATACTGCGCTGATGTTGCGCGTCTGCGAGCACAGCTGCTGGACGCCGAGCAGCAACTCCGGCACGCTGCGCAGCCGAACTACAGCCCGCGGGACCCCGATCGCGCCCAGAGACAACAACAGGTACGTACCGTTGCAGCCAGCCAGCCGTCCGTGCAGGCCCCCCTGCACGCGGCGGCGTAGCTCGTATACGCACCGACACCATCAGGCTAGGAACATTCTAGTTTTGTTTATCACGGCTTCGCACCGAAAGCGACGGCCCATGTACATTACCACTGGCTATGCATTCATTTTTATTTATTTTTCTTTTGTCCCCTCACCTACTACTACTAACTTTACGGCCGTATCCTCTGTAGGCGTGTAGAGAGAGAGTCAAGTCACTTCAGAGCAAGATTCAGGCGCGAAACGAGCGAGTGAAGCTACTCGTGCAGCGCGGCGGGCCCGACGCGGACCCGCTGCCCGACGCGTAGCGAATACGATCATCTAGTTTCTAAGTCCTTCTTTTAGTTATCTATTCGATTCCTTTTTAAAATATATATACAAAAAAACGCTAAATATATATAATCGAAACATCGCAGCCATTCGTTTCTTTTCATGATACCTCAGCTTTCATCGCCACACGAAACAGAATCGCTTAAAACGAACACTTGTAAATTATGTCTTGTCCGTACTTGCGTATCAGGAGGTCACCCGGCGTATCGAAGAGCTGACTCGGGCTATCTACGGCCTGGACCCTTACTTCGTGATGCCCGCGCCGGCGGCGGACGAGGCGGCGCGCACGCTGGCCGCGCTGGTGGCCACGGGCGACCAGGCGCGCCGCCGCCGCGCCCGCGACCCGCCCGGCCGCGCGCGCAGCCCCGCCTGGGCCCTCGGGGGCACCACCTACGCCGAGATAGTCCGCGGACACTCCTCGAGGTCCAGCTCGATCTGCTCGCGAGCCGACAGCGCGCAACGATACTCCAGCTTCCAAACACCCGATGACAATAAAACCGAAGAACAGAGAATCGAGTCATCGCCACCGAATCAGGAACGCAGTGAAAGTGTGAGCAGTGCTCGTGAACCCGAATATCACAGTGTCAGGTCGAGTGAGACCCATGTATATGAAAGTGAAAGTGAGCCTGTTATGGATGTCCCTAAGTTGCGTGAGGAGTTCCTATCACCGTCACCTCCTCAGGGAGCACACGAGTATAATACGGAAAAATATATGGACTATATAAGTATCATACGGGAAGCTACTCCTGTAGCGCAGATGGTCGTGCCGACCTTAGAACAGCTTGAAGAACCATCACAAGACGTACGTTCTGACTCTCAGGAAAGGGATCAGAGTCCTGACAATCGCAGCCAGTCTCAGGATTTATCGTACGCTGAGATTTTAGCTCTAGGCCTACGCAGAAGGGCTAAAAAGCAAACGGTAACATCCCTGCCAAATCCCCAAGTAGCACAAGTAGAAATCGTAAAGGATATTATTGTAGATAGTACAGAAAACGTGCAACCGGTGAAATCAAACCGAGTTGATACTACTAGACTTAAACCAGAAAGACCTGAAAGGAATCAACGCAGTCGCTCAAGAGACATGCCAAGACAAAGGCGGGGACCAGAAAAGCGACCAACAAAAGCACATGATACGCAGGTTCTCAAAAAGAAAAAGCCTACAAAAAAAGTCATTGAAGTACAAGACTTTGAAGATACTGAGGTTGAACCGGAAGCTGCAAATGTTGAAGTTCGAGAAAAACCAGAGATTGTCAAAAAAGAGATAACTAAGAAGTTACAGCATAGCGCAACTGTAGTGGAAACGGTCACTGAAACAATTATGACAGAGGTTTCAGAAGAAGATACTGATGATAGTGAAGAGAAGAAAATTAAGAAGAAAAAGAGCAGAAAACCTAAAAACAATCAAGATGAGATAGAGAAAGCGCTTAAAGAGATTGAAAGTTCTGAAAAGCACAAAAAGAGAAAGCCCAAAGACGGTCGAGAGAAACATTCTGACGTATTTGCCTTAGTTGAGGGTAACAAATCAGCAAATACGGGATCAGAAATATTTAAGTCTAAGAAAAATCAAATCAGTAAAGACAAACCTAAAGTTATGGTCACAGATTTTATTACAATTGAATCAGAAATTAAGGAGCCGAAAGTTAACGAGTCTGAGGTTCAAACCAAACAGAACAAAAATAAACTTTATAGCTCCGACACCAAAATAGCTGTCACAACATCTCACGAAATTGGCAATAGAGGTCAATTGACTGAATCTACTATTTCTGATATAATTGCTGCCCCTATATGGGAGCAGACAGATACTACGTCAAATATTGAATATGCAGACACAACAGTAAATGAACCTCATACAATTCCTGGCCATACCCATTCTAACAGTGAATCAGAACATAAAAAGTCAAAAAAGAAAAAGAAGGATCCAAAAGAAAAAACGGCACATGAAAAAGAACCCCAAAACAAAGAAGAAGTTTCTCAAGTTGGACCAGACTCTGATCATAGGATAAGCCAAACGGTCAAGCTTGAAACTATAAATAAGGCACCAGAAGTGGTTGAAGTGCAAAAGCAGATCCTAAAAGAAGAAAAAAGTTCTGTAGTTGAGAAAATACTGCAAGATCACCAAGTGCCTGATAGAACGTTACTAACTGGGGATAAATGTGTTGGAGCAGACGCTGATCATAGCATGACCCAAACCGTTGAGCTTGATACTATAAATAAAGCATCAGAAGTGGTTGAAGCGCAGAAGCAGAGCTCAAAAGAAGAAAAAAGTTCTGCAGTTGAGGAAATATTGCAAGACCACCAAGTATCTGAGAAATCGTTACCAACTGGAGAGAAATCTATGTCTTATGACAATAAAGAAATTGAAACTTCTGATAAAGACGTATCGAAACGGAAGTCAAAGAAGAAGAAAGACAAAAAACCTCTTATTGAATCGGAAACAAAAACTGATATTTCAGTAACTTCTAAATTCCTACAATCGGAGAGCAATCTTTTGACTAGCTATGAAGTGTCCGAAAATAAAGGTGTACTGATTGAGACTATTGAAATCCCAATAGAAACTGCCACAGCAATGGACCCTATTGTACAAGAAGTGCCAAATATAATCAATCAAATACAAGAGCACAAGCCTATTAAAAGTGAATCTCAAAATAAACAAATTGAATTGAAGGAATTATTCCCAGAAAACATTGAGACTGTGAACATAAATGCTATTCAAAAACATCTTGTACCGGAAACTAAAAACAAAATTCAAGTTCAAACAACTAAAGGAAAGTCAAAGTCCAAGAAGACCAAGCACGCCGAAAACACTATCTCAGAAACACTATTTGTAAAAGACACTACGGGAAAAAACACCGTAGAAGAATTAATATGTAAGGAAGACACACCATCGTTAATAACCGATCGTGAAGATAAAACGTCTAAGGAAAAATCAAAAATAGAGGAAATGAAGGATAGGGAAGGTACTCTTGACGCTGTTATTTCCGAATCTGAAGTATTAATTGAAACTGTATCAATCGAAGAGCCTGAAGAAGAGCAATTCAAAGTTGTTAAAACCCACAAGAAAAAGTCAAAATCTAAAAAATCGAAGGTAGTAGACGATGAAGTAGAAAGAGCTCTTAAAGAGATTGAAGAACTGCAATCAACAAAAAAGAAAGATAAAAACACAGAAAAGTTCCAAAAAAATAAAGATAAATCAAAAGCCTACGAGAAAAAAGGTTTTGCTAAACAACACGAAGCTTCGCCTAAACCCGAGGCCATTCAAATACCCCAAGTCTCAGAATTAAAAGAAAGTCTTATTACGATGGATTGGAACACATTAATGGCTGAAGAAGAGTCCGTACCCTTAGAGAGCGTCAAACAGCCAAAAACGTCAGGCAAAGAAACTGCTGAACAAGTGGCTACTGAGGTGACGATACTTGAAACAAGTAACTTACTGCAGACAGAAAGAGAAAGTTTTGTAAGAGAAAGTAAGCATACAGTGGAAAGCAAATTGTTCTCAGAATCCACTGTGTCAAAAGATTCTACCATATCTGCAACAGTTGACGTGACACATAAGGATGAAATGGCTTCAACTACTTCAAGTCCAGCTAGTGAACAAAATAATAACGACAAGTATTTCAGCACAGAAACACTGAAGGAGAACTTACCTATTGAGGAGGTGACCACACTGGCACTTGAACCTAAAGATTTGGAAACCAGAACAATTTATCTAATAACTCACGAAGAAAAGAAATTACCACCAATAAGGACTGTTAAAGTATTTAGTAGTAAAACTAATTCATTAGAAGACACAACTGATGATATTATAGTTAATGAGCCTTTTGTCGATACAGCGACTAGTGAAAACTCTTCCAGTAGTCTAGAAATAGCTCATGTTATTGATCAAACAATTCAAGAAATCGCTCCCAGTGAAAAAGAAAAGCCTGTAGACATGGATGAAAAATATACCGAACACGTAAAAGAAGCCGAAATTGAAAGAGCGACTTACGTTAATGAAACACAATCCAAATCAAAAGCTTCTGAAGCAATCAACACCAGCGTTATTCAAGAGATTGATACGTCATCTATCAAAACGGTTGAATGTGAACACAGTAGTGCAGATGCTTCATCAAGCAATGCGGGATGTCTAGACCACATCCAGAAAACAGTTACCACTGTAGAAGAAATTACTCAGTCACACTCAACTGATGAACTTCGAAATGTTTTCAGAGAAACTTCAGAAAAAGTACACGAGATAACCAAATTTGAAGTAGAAACTGAGGATGTCGAAAACAAGCAAACGTCTTTAACTAAAGACAAAACCACCGGAATAGAAAATGAGCGTACTGTATCTGAAGAAGCTTCCAAATCTGAAAGTATTGAACAAGCTATTTTTGGATCTGTCAAAGACCGTAACAAGTTGGCTTTGGCTGGAAGGGTTTCAAGCCGAATTCCTTATGAAGCGTTAGTAGCGGAAATAAAAACTTATTCACTAGATTTAAATCTCGATCAATTAGATTATGATTATTCTCAGTTTGTGTCAAGAGAACGTGAAGCCAAGGAAAACGAGACGAAGGTTGAGTCGGAAAAAATCACTACACTAGAAATGATAACTACATTACAAGAAGTCAAAAAAGAAACTGAACTTGAAGTTTCAGAAAAGTTATCTACAATAGATATTACTACGGAAAGAGAACAAAACACAGATCGTCAATCTCCACCAAAAGAAGAAGCCCCGAGGCAAAGTTATCACGAAATACGAGACGCAGAAGTATTACTTGCTTCTAGTCCAACAAAGGAAAATATTATGGACAACGAAAAACTTGTAGTAGACGATAAAACAAGAGCAAAAGAAGTATCTGATTCTGTTCATGACCGAAAATCAGTATTAACTACTGATAACCAGCACAATATTTTTGCCCCAGAAAAAGCACTATCAAAAGATAAAGAACTTTATGTAGATATTACAAAACACTTGAGTCAAGAAATACCACGACAAAGTTATCATGAAATAGCTGATGCAGAGAGTTTATTTGCGCATATGAAAAATTCAGTTTCATCAAAAACCGAAGTGATGCAAGATGCTGGTAATCAAGAAGAGGTATTAGATGAAATTACTGTTAAAGAGGATGTAATTTCAGATATTTCGCATTTGGAAGTTACCTCAGCCACTAAATTGTTGGCTGAAAATCCAAAACAAAGTTATAGTGAAATTAGGGATGCTGAATATTTATTCGCTATATCTAAATCTAGAGAAGGTAGTCAAGAGCCTTCACCGTCAAATGACGAAAAAATTAAAGATTTTATTGTTACTGAAGAAGAACACTGTGAACTTGAATCAACCCCGCGACAAAATGAATCTTTACACGTAATAAATGGTGTCAGTAAAACGATCATTACCAACAGTTTAATTACTGAAAACAGACTCCGATTCCATGAATTACCTCGGTTCAACTATCAAGATATTTATGATGCAGAACGATTGTTTGGGTTGGTTTCGACATCTAAGCAAAAACAAGATAACCTCACCTACGCAGAACCTGAAGAGATTAGGGAAGTAGATAAAACTAAACCAGAAATAAATACTATTACTACAGCAACAGAATCCCTAGAAATAACGAGCAAAGAAGTTAGTACTTCGGACATTTTTATTAAAAATGAAGAAATGGATAAGGAGGTTCAAGACAATACTGACAGTGTTATTGTAAAGGAAATAATTAGTGAAAAACTCCAAAAAACCGTTAATGAACCTATTAAGCCTTCTGGAAGCTTAGGAGTAGTTTTGGATTCACTGCGTCACAGTTATCACGAAATTCACGATGCAGAAAAGGAACTGGCTGTTCTTAAATCTACTAAAGAAAGCAGCACTCCGCTTGTTCCTGACGTTAATGAATACAACGTAAATGAGCAAGCACCAATACTAAAAACAACTAGTCTCGACAGAAAGTCAGAGGAGAATATGCCAGCAACAGATAAAGTCACTGTTGAAAAAGGTGATGAACCTATCCAATCAATTATCGACCACACTCGTGACTTTATTACGACTGAAAGCATCAGTAGTCAACCTTTTGAAAAAGCAGAGGACAAGTCAGTCGCAGTGAACAGTCAAGTAGATTCACAGCCGAAAGTTTTAATTTCAGAAGAAGATCTGAAGAACACCTTTGTGTCTCTGGTGTTCAAAGATAAAACATCAGTTGAAGCAGCTCTGTTAGCAGCACAGGAAGCGAAACCTCGTGACTTGCCGGGCACTAGTGAATATTATGCAGATGAGCAACATATTGTTGAGGATAGTGAAATAGAGAAACAGGTGGTCGATACTAAAGAAAACCCGGACTCTATAACAGAAACTGAAGATATTGACGAGTCTGATTTTGTTATGGTTAATACTGATGAGGTAGTTGTAGATCTACCAGTTGATGTCAGCTTACATGCAACAACAGATATTACGCATGAATCTAATGAAACTGTTCAATTGAGTATGTCTGAGTTAGAAACTATTGAAACTTCCAATATCATGACTGACATTGTTGAAGGACAACCAAGTGAAAGTCAACCTAGTGCAACGTCAGAAAATAAAGAATCAAATCTAAAAGATTCTAGACAACGTGTTAACGACCTTCAGGAGCTTACTGTTGAAAGTGACAAACATTCGCAGGAATCGCTTGAGCAATCATCTCTTCATACAAAGCCGGTGACACTTCAAAACATCTCTGACGATTTCCTTAAGCTTGAAATTCAATCTAACGTAAACACTGCAGCTGATACGCCTTACCCTGATAACGTTGCGGACCAAAGTGTTCTTACAACCCCAAACGTCACAAAAACTGATATCTTTAAGGTTGATCAAACTTTCGTGCATGCTGAAAAATCAGATATTGTTTCCCCAAAAAATACTCTTCACGATATTACAAATAAAACTGTGTCTACCTATCTTGCTTTAGATACTGAAGATATTAAGATAAAACAGGATAGCGATCTAACTAAACTTACTGAAACTAGGACTGAAAGTGTAAAATCCCCTATTCACAGCTTACAAGACTTACTCCCTTCGATAGACTCCATTCCCGAATTCAAACCTTCCTACTCAGTTTTGTATTCAAACCTATCAGCTGATGCACCAGAGTTCACACCCTCTTATATGAAGACTATAGAAACAACATCAAAAATTATTACTCCGCCAGACGACAGTGAAAATCAATTCCCGGAGTTACTTGGATCTAAAAACCAAGAAACTATAAAGATTACACCTGAAGCAGAAACTGAATCAAAGACGTCTTATTCAACAATATTACAAACTAAGAAAGAGAAAGATATTACTCAAGAAAAATCTTCAGAGCCCTTAACTAATGATCAATCAAAAGGAATCGAAAAACTAGCTCAAGAAGAGCAAGTAGAATCAAAATCTAAGCGACACAAAAAGAAGAAAAGAAAAGAAGACAAGACAGATGTGTCTGTTGAACAACCTGTAATAAAGGAACTAGAACAAGTGGCTTTACCCACCGAAGTTGAAAACACTGTTGACCCAGTTAATGTATGGATTAAATGTGCTGAGGATGGCAAATCATACGCTGAAGTGGTTGCGGAAGGTTTACAAGAACACACAGAAATTCATGAAATAATTAAGCAACAAAGTGACGCCGAAATTAAGTCTCAGGCTTTTATTCACACTGAAGTCAAGGCCATAGAAGAACAACAAATTGTAGAGTCTCCTGAAAACTCTTGGGCTAAAATAGTCGCTATTAACCGTGCATCACCTGAAAGAATCCCTCAAGAAGAAACATGCTCAACTAAAGAAGTTTCCGCTTTTCACATACCACCTGTTATAATGGTAGACGAATCTGATACAGAACATAAACCTGAAGTGAACGTTGATGCTGAAGGCTTTATAATAGTTGAAAAACGTAGCAGATCAAGATCGAGGTCAAGAGATAATAGATCTAGATCTAAATCCAACATTAAGCTTGTATCCGAAAAGCGAGAAAAATCTGAAAACAGATTCGAAGCTCTGCCAATACTAAAATCTAATGTTGAGTCAGTTCAAACACCACTAGATGTTCAAGATAAACCAATAATAAAGCGAGAAAAGCCGAAAAAGGAAAAGAACCAAACAGCTAAATCAAAAGATAGTGAAGATGAAACTAAAACGCTTGATATTGCCTCCAGTACCGATGAGCACAAGTCAAAGAAAGATAAAAGAAAAAGAGCAAACAAATCTAAAGAAAAAGTCATTTCTGAAGTATTTAATAAAGCCGAGCTAGATGAAACGTTGCCCGATGTACAAATTGAGCACAAAAGTGAACCGATAATTGTACCTTCCCCATCAATATTCGAAGAGGTTGAAAATAAAAAGAAAAATAAGAAAAAGAAAAAAGATAAACGCGATTCACCTCCACAAAAAGAAACAACACATACAGACCCTTGCAAAGATATTGTAATGGAGGAAGAAACAGAGGCGGACCAAAATAAATTGATTATAACAGAGTCATTGGTTTCCACACCTGATTCGACACAAACCCCAGTTAAGGATCGCTTTTACAATGAAACGCAGTTTTGGAAAAATGACCCCACTGGATTAGAAGATATTTTGACTATTGAATTGAGTCCTACAAAAGAAGTTACTTCAATAACTATGACTACGTCTCCAAAAAATCATCCTACTGAGAGTCATATAAATTTACTTGAACCAACTAAAGTTGAAGACATAAAAGATGACAGCAAAATTACAGTTACCAAAACTACAAAAACAAAGTTTACAGAAAAAATAACTGAAGAATTGTCGCTTGAAAGTAAAATGGCTGATTTACAAAGGGAAATAGAAGAAATGCTTATGCCTGAAGATTTGTCTCAAACAAGTGACGATACTCCAAGGGAACTGGTAGAATCTCAGAGTTCAGAATCTCAATGTGATGTCTTAGACAGTATAACACCCATACTAGCCTCTCCAGACCATGAAATTATATCAGAAATGGATTTGTCAAATGTTGAAGAAAGCCTCGACAGCTCTGATATAATTTTGCAGGACATTCCAACATGTACCATTAAAGAAAATACTTCTATATCGGACGATAAAAGAGAAGATAAGCATGTTAGCGTTAGCATGATTGATGCACTGTTAGAAGATGAACCTGCCACATTGAGCCCAACCAATGATGAACGAAGGACTATTACAACAGAACCCATCATTACAGAAATCAAGCATGTTATTGTTGAGGATAAGCAATCAGCTGACACGTTTGTTGAACCAGTAGATGTCGAACAACCAATAGAAACAACCGACCTTTCTAACACAATCCACGAAGTCACCACTAATAACCTTTCTAATTTAAAAGTAGACAATTTCTGGGTGGAAAAATCAACCGTAGACGACGCTGAACGTCTTTTTATTGAACAAAAATCACTCAAACCTCCAGAAATTGTCTCACTTAAACCGGAAGTATGTGATAAAACTAGACGTGATAGTCTTGAGGATAACATTGTAAATGACAACTCATTCTGGCCTGAGAAACATTTATATCACGACGCGGAATGCCAATATTTCCTCTCGATGGCTAGGAAATCTAAAACGCCTCCTGTAACTAAATTAGATGTAGAAGTAAAGGACCGGAAGGACAAAGATAAGGACCCTAGCGGCAGTTCAGGTCATTCTTCTGACGTGGAAGAATCGAAAGACTCAAACGGTACTCCGTTCGACTCTAATTACATTTCAATGGACTTGCCCGGTGGCATTTGCAGTTGGAAAGACCAAAGTTCTTACTTGAGTGTCGAGACGCCAACTGACTCTCTTTTTAGCGAAGACACGCGACTAGGTGACGTCCAAGAGGATACACTAACAAACCCTCCCCTAGAACCAGCCCCCCCCTCACCCCTACAGGAGCCGGCGGCCGAGACACCCCAGAGGACGCGCAAGGTGACTGACCCACAGTCGTATTGTACAATTTTACAATTTATTTTTTATGTTTGGCATGATATTTACACTAAATTTTTAATTTCACTTATGACGATGTGTATTGTGAAGTCACTGTCAGCCAACTCCGCCGCTCGTCTTGTAGTGCCAATTCGGCATGCACTGTAAATCGCAATAGTTTTTACGCATTTGAAGTTTGTAGTATTTATTCTAGTCGTTGTAGTGTGTCTAGTACTAAATCTATTCTAGTCATGTCTAGTCTAACCCACAAATTGTTAAACACTGTTTTCTAGATTATAAGCAGTGGTCTTAACTTGATTGTAATAAAAACATATGAGTGTATTTATGGTTTTATTTAAATGTTTTTTATTACATTTTGTTGAATTATGACCCTTTTCTGGTTTACTCAGACCAATTTCACAATTTTTTTTAATGGCAACGACTTGGCCACTACAAGACGATCGACGAAATTTATGCTTTTTTTAAGATGATTAAGAAAGAAGTGTTTTATTTGGGCTTGGATTATTGAAATAGCAAACAAATGGATAAAATGCTGTTTTTTGAAGCAAATACCGCACAGGTCAGTTGTGACTATGTTGCATTTAAAAAGACCCAGTAGTGTCCATAGCACGAAGAATTATATGTTCCTATTTAAAAGGATGAACACACTAAACTATGGCTAAATAACTAGAGACCATTTTTGCTGTAGTTAAACTGGGTTATACTCAGCTATTGAGCTCTTATATCACTATGTTTGACCATTTGTAACATATGTACTGGCTTGATTAAGCTACATAATCAGTTAATTATCCGTACTTCTTAGTCACAATACAAGAAAAACGTGTTCATCCATATCCCCTTCATATAGCCCCATAGCTTTCGTTGTTCCACAAGCCCTAACTCCAATGTTTTGGTGTTGAATGGCTTCCGCATGAGCCAATTGTTGACTAAATTTATTTTGAGACTTGATGTTGTCCGTAGCTAACTTGCCCATGCGTTCGAAATGCTCGCCGTTTTATTTTTGTTCCTGCATCTCACCGTCGTCAACGGAGTGGAATTTAAAGATTTTACTGTAATCCTAGTAAAAAGTTTAACTAAGAAACATTTTAGAGTGATTTGAATGTTGTTTACATTACTTACGTCACTCTTAATTATGTATTTGGCTGTATTGCACTTTGAAAATCAGAACTTAATAAAAATTGAAATAACATACTAGTTAACGAAAACGGTAAATCTTTAGATTCAACTGCGGAATAAATAGTAGTAACTAATAAGTGTGTGTGTTCTCAGGATGACTTATCTAATGATATTGAAAGTCTACTAGAAGAAGTAAAGAATGTACAAGCTCGTCTTTCGGATCTGCCCGATGAAAGTCTTGGAGCCATGGAGGAAGGTCTGCGGGTAAGTTTCATTGTAAATACTCCATCTATAGAGTTGGTGTCTCGTATGAATGTTTCTATAGTAAAATTATTGAAAAATGACAAGTATACATAGGTCTCAATGTTCATGGTTTTTTGTTACGAGTTGCAGAAGATTTATTTCTAGCACAAAAATATTGTGCGGCAGTTCTTGATTTTAACTTGATTTTACTCAATGATGTGAACATGATGGCTTTGACGATTAAACACAATAAAGACTTGGCGAAAACAAAATAGAACTATAGGAACATTCCAAACGGTGCACTCGTTGGCAAGCGCTTGAAAGTATTCTGGCCCCTAAGTAAACAAAACTAGAATCTACACGATCGATCGGGCATTGCAGATTGATTTTTCGTCTTGGCATTGGCTGCATTTTATCCATGTTTTGTGATGATGTCATCAAAGTATACTCTATACATTACGACATAGGTTAATAATAAGTTGTTGCGTTTGGCATCATTCAGTAGGGCAGTGTTTCGCGGAGTCTCGAGCACTTCGAACCGAACAACGAACCAGCCGGTGTTACGATTTATAATTTCAAATAGTGTCAAAAGAGGAGATAGATTTCCATGAATTTGGAAGTGAGTGCAGTGGAGTTGAAAGATGGAATTTGAAACGTTTGTTAAAGTTGGAATTAAGCTTAAAGAAGCCTGAGGAAAGGTGAAGTATACTAAAGAGTAAACTTTAATCATTTGAGAAAATATCGTAGTTTGTGATATTTATTATGACATCAATCATGATCAATATTACTTACTTTAATATAACTTTTAAATTGCTTATTGTTTTCGATAGCTAACGAATTTTTATGTTTTTCCTAAAATCATATAGTTAACTTTATAATTCAAACAACTACTAATTACTAGTTTTTCATCATAATATTTTCAACGGCCTCTATGAAGATGGTGATTAATTATTTTATAACCCAAACTTCAATGATGCGTTAAACCAAGAGCCAATAAAATTTACTTTACGACACGAATTATAGTTCACTTTAGTAAACATTAAATTTCGAACCTTGGAGATAAATATAAACAAAATAAAAGTGAAAAGTGGAGCGCGAGGCACATAAATTTGAGTCTATGACACATTCGCTGGATATAGGCGGTTCGTAGTAATCTGCTATCTTGTCACAATGCTTCAGAAATATATTTCAAACTAATTGTTTTAGGCTTATGTCCAGCTACGCACTTCTTGATATATAAATTAATTGTTTTTACCATAATTTATGCGTGAATAACTATGGATAAATGATTCCATCGCCGCCCTGTAAAAAATACTAAAATTATAAAATAATTGCATATTGCAACTGAAAATTATTTTCAAACAAAATTTTTTTTTTTTTTTTTATCTATTAATATTATTTTTCTTAATTATTTATTTAATTTATTGTGAACTGTCCTTTTTATCACTGGCAAAAGTAACAAGGGTTATTGATAAATATTTTGATCTAATATAATTTCATTCTATCATTAAAAAATTTCTTTTATAAAAACACAAGCACTCTTAAAATCAGTAACATTTTACTTTAATACAATACAAAAATAGTTATGACCTGTGGATTATTTTTATCAATTACCATTAGGCATTTAGTTCGGCATTAATTTTCGACAGTGTACTTTTAATTGTATTCTGAGAACTTAGGATGACATAAGCACTCATTGTTCATAGAGAACTGTAAATATGTCATCGGTATATTTAGAAGTTTCCTCATAACAATATCACGTATATTCAAAACATGCTTAAGGAAATATTACCGAATCATCACACATTGATGTTTATTTACCAATTGACCTACCTAGTCCCAAACTAAGCTCTATGCTTGTACTATGGGTACTAGATAACGATATAAATACTTATAAAGAGAAATATTTTTTTTTTAAATCCAAAATAACTTAAATATAAAACATGGAGTATTACAGCGAGCGAAAACCGCTTGCGGTTTATCTGTCGCTGTTTAGTATCACTTATTATTGATAAGGAGATTAAATAAAATTTATTTAAGATGACAAGAACATGTTTTTTAGGATGCTTTTGCACTTATATGCATCATTAAATATGCTCTGACACACGTGACTAGGCAAATGATTAAATATATAAGGTAACATATATTCCCACATCCGTTTTCCATATGTATTGTTATAGTGAGGTAGTACATATTTGAATAATCGACATGTACTCCTTAAATTTTGGGATCTAGATCTATTTCTAAGGCTCGACAGATTTGACATTTCGCACCTTCAGAACAATAGTGACCTAATTGAGAAATTTTAAATTTCGAGTTAGGTCTCTATGATAATAAATTTATGACTCGAAGTTTGAAAGCACAAATTTTGAATTAGGTCATTATTTTTCTAAAGGTGCGATTTCATCATATACTAGTGACATTTTAAACTTATCGTACACATTTATAATTTTACAGTATTAAAATAGCTTGTCTACATCATTCCGGTGCGTGTTTCTTACGGTGTTAGGTACAATGGATTTTATCATGCTTACTTGTATGTCATATATATTGTCTAAGTATGTTTTATAGGTTCTGCCATAGCTACTTAAGCTATAGGAGATGACTGATTCAGCTAGCGACATGTATAACATTCTACGAGTACTGAAAGGCAATTTGTTTTTCAAAAGCGATAATTTACATAAGACTGATCGCAGCTTATTACATACGTAGCTACTTAAATACATAGAAAAAATCCATGACTCAGGAAGAAATATTCGCGCGCACCACCCATATATCTGCCCTTTCCGGGATTTGAACCCAGGAAGGCCAACGTGTCGTCTAAGTTTAGGTCTTAAGCTTCAAGGATAGCTTAACAATTAAAGTGTATTATTATAACTATATATAAATAATTACAAAGAATACTCGCGACAGATTTTTCCTTAGACATCATGTTCGTTGAAAATATGTTTGTATATTGATATCTGAAACATGAGAACTATTTTAAATTGGTTTATTAGTTCTTCTATAATAATTATTATAGAACTGTTATTACCATGGCAACGCTAATTATAGAATTGTTTTTCCGTTTCGGCTACGCTATAGGTGGTATTATGATACCGTTAACGATATCAATATTAGCAGTTTATAGTACGCGAGTAGAAAAAATACTAAATGAATACTTTAAATGTCAGAATACTCAAGAATTCTTATCTTTTATTCAATTTTTTACTGATGCAACACAGATTCTAATATTGAACACGACGCGTTGCCCAATTGGTAGTGACCCTGCCTACGAAGCTAGCGGTCATGGGTTCGATTCCCGGTATGGACAAATATTTGTATGAGTTCGAGTATCTGTACCCTGAGTCTTGGAAGTTTTCTTTGTATTTTAATGTATATTTCTCTATATAAGTATGTTTATCGTTGTCTAGTGTACCCATAGTACAGTCCAGGACTGTAATTGTTATACCACGGTGGAACCCTGTCGTATAACGTTAATCATTCATTTAAGCGTAATTTCTGTCATGTGGTTTGACACTGTCATTATGACAGGGTTCTATAGTGCCATAACAATTAAAGTGCTTGACTGTACAAGCTTATAGCTTAGTTTGGGTCTAGGTCAATCTGTGTGAGCACTGAGCATATCCCTTGATATTTGTATTTTACTTATTTTATATTAACAAAAAAAAACTGTGTTGTATGTTCGTAGGTATATACATCAAGCGAAAAAACAATGTAATAGGAAATAGTTTTGTCATAAACACGAGTCACACTTTTCAGTATAATTAATGATGTCATTACGTATTTCGTATTAAAGTCGACGTTACATGCAAACATAATGAATAAAAAAAAAATGTTCACTAACACAAAAACACAAGGAATAACAACAAAAAGCAAGCTTTAAAAAACCCGACTGTTGTTGCTGACCAACTTTAAATCGTTATAAATCCTAAATGATCGTTCTAAATGAAAAATGATTAAAGAAACCTAAAGATGATTAAAATACCTATGTAATGATAACCCATATGTCAGTTCGTCGACTTTTATTTTTCTTTTATTACAATATGGCGTCTAGTTGCCGCCATATTGAATTTTAATTACTGTCATATCTTTAGTGACACTCACAAGACTAAGACAAATCGATTTACAAAACAATCATCTAAATCGGTCCACGAGTTTAGTTTCTAGAGCGCCACAAAGGAACAAACACACATGTATAGGCTGATAAATACATTACTCTCCTCCTTCGGGAGTCGGGTAAAAATCCATTTAGTGGTGGTAAGGCCTTGTGCAGGGTCCGTCAGGATCAATACCACCTTATCCTTTAACCAACCGCCAAGCAGCAGTGTATCGCATTGTTGTGTTCCTCTATATAAAGTATAAGACAACCGGTGAAATTACTAGCACAGAGGCATTCCATCTTAGTCCTCAGCATTGGCAATGCATTTGCGGTCTTAGGATTGTAGTCCTGGGATTGCAGTCTTGAGAATGCAAGTGTGGGTGTCAGATCCTGCTTACCATCAGTTGTCCGTTTCACCAAGCTACAAGTTACAAATTACAAGCGGAACTCTCTTTCTAGTAAAAGGAGTTAGAAAGAGACTTCCGCTTGTAATTTGTAACTTGTAGCTTCGTGAAAACGTGCCTCTGATGGCATGTGCGCTCGTTTGCCTTCTGTATGCCATAAAAAACTAGTATTTATTTTAAATCTTTATCTTTAAGAAAACTTTAAAAACTCCACTGCATATTTGATGTTGTGTTTGATATAAATCAAATCAAATCAAATCAAATCTCTTTATTTTGCCTAAATGTGGTACAAAAGATGTTACAGTTGGACAAAGTCACACACATTTTGCCAGCATCTGGCATGCAAAAATATCATAATCATACAATTTAAAGCAATGTTAAAAAATGCTTCAGGGCTACATGGGTTGATCGCTTATACATGCATACAATAAATTCATACTTAATCATAATAAAATAAAATAAAATTAAAAAGTCACAGTCAATGGTTAAAGTAATCAAAATATTCTTCAGTACTATAAAAGCATTCCTGCACTAACCAACTCTTAAGTTTAGTCTTGAATAGTCTAGTAGGCAATTCTTTAATTTCATCATGCAATCGATTATAGATGCCAATGGACATGCAATATGCGTTCTTACCATACAACTTAATCTTTTGAGCAGGACCAACGAGGCGATTTGGATACCTTGTATTAAAATTACATATGTCTTTGCTGGTTTTAAAAAGTTCTGGATGCAGTTTGACGAATAAACAAATTTCATATATGTACATGCTTGGTACAGTCAGAAGTTGTAGGCTGATAAATAACGGCCTATAAGATGTTAGGATATCAGCATTACAAATTGTTCTAATGCACTGTTTATAATAACATCAACAAAAAAAAAGCGCACAAAATCCGTATGTTTTTATATGTGACCCAGTGACACTCGCACTATCAAGACGAATCTAATGACGTATTAATTATCAAAATCGGTTGACCCGTTCAGTAGTTACGAGCGCACATAGGAACGGATATACATAGATATACAGTGGTGGCCACATAATTAGGGACACTTGTGTTTTCCCCATACAATTGCCTACAAATATTACTTTTCAATTTTGACCACTCATCAAAAAGTTCTCGACCAATTTTATTGCTAAATACATTTTACTTTACATAATTAACTAAGGTTTAAACTGATGTACAGTGAACTAATATTAAAAAGGGACCTTATATTTTATAAGGATTTAAAAACTAAGTGCTGACGCGTCCATACAAAATTCTACAACTTTGTATGAGCGCCGAATATTTATTTTTTCAAATCCTTATAAAATGAAAGATCTGATCTCAACAGAGATAAATTGTACATTCATTTAAACTTTAATTTATTAGTTAACAATAAGTGTAACTAAAAATATAATTGTTCAAGAACTTTTTGAATGGTTGTCAAAATTTAAAAGCTATATTTGTAGGCAATTGTATGGGAAAAAAACAAGTGTCCCTAATTATGTGACCACCACTGTATATAGGTCAAATACCATCTTTTTGGGCTTCGCCGCAGTCGGGTAAAAATAAAATTGAACAAAATCCATGCCTTTCCTTCTTCTTAAACTTTAAAGTACCGCTGGAAAATTAAATCCTAACTCCTCAAATTTCAGGAAGGCATCTCAGTATTGATCAAGTGCGACGAGGCAGCAGAACTGCTAGAAGGCAAGATGATGGAGTACCGCCAGGAGACGGAGATCCAAACCCTGACCAGGGAACTGGTGGTGATGAGAGCCAGGATCTCTAAGCTGCTGCAGCAAGCTCGGCAGGGGCTGGACATCATCCAGGTAAGGAAGGTAACTGTTACTTTTTTATTTGCGTTTCTTTTTATTTTGAACTAGCTGTTCCCGTCCCCACTTCGTTGGGCAATTAAAATATAGCTTATGACACTCACAAATAACGTGGCTTTCTATTGGTAAAAGAATTTTCAAAATCGGTTCGGTAGATCCAGAGATTACCCCCTACAACGTCACAAACTTTACCTCTTTATTATATTAGTATAGAAGTATAGATATAGATATACATTAAATGTAGTTTCAATTGTTTTTAAAAGATCTTATATATTTATTTTAAAGCTTTAACATATGCCTCTTTTCTTCAATTCTGAAAAATTACATTTAACACTAAACACTGCATAGTGTTTTTACTTCCTCATTATTAACGACGACAACGCGTTTAGACAAGTTAGTAGTGACCCTGCTAGTGAAGCTAGCCGTCCCGGGTTCGATTCCCGGTATGGAAAAATATTTGTGTGATGAGCGCGAGTATTTGTCCCTGAGTCTTGGATATTCCTATGCATTAAAGTGTGTGTTTCTCTATATAAATATCTTTATCGTTTTCTAGTACCCATCGCACAAGTCTAGAGCTTAGTTGGGACTTGATCAATTTGAGTGTGATTGTCCCCTGATATTTATTTATTTATAATTTTCCTTTAAACACAAAATTTTATTATTAGTTAGTTTTTTCTGTTATCTGCTTATTTATATTCTTTTAATTTCTGTATCAACATGGGCGTACTAGTAATCGGTGATTCGCTTAGATTTTATACTAATTTTGTATTTTTTCAGGACGCCAAAGTAGAAGTTGCCCGTCAAGCCAAGGAAATAGAAGAACATAAAGGCAAAATAACCAAACTGGATCATTGGTTGGAAACCATTGACAACGAACTGAAAGAATCAACAAAACAGTCTGACGTTCTCATTGAAGAAGACATAGTTAGATATATAGAAATTTATGAAAGATACATCAGAGAATATGAAGAATATGAAGTTATTTTAAAGTCTATTAGTTTAGTTAGTGCTGATAAATCTAGTCAATCTTTGGAAGAGAAGCTAAAAGCGACGCAAAAAGCGTTAGTGGAAACGAAAAATCTAGTCATTATAGAGATAGAACGTTTAAGAGAAGTGTTACTGCAGATGAAATCTGTGGCTGAAGTGGTTGAAGAGGATATATCTCAAACTGACAGGACTATAGACTCAACGTCTATGCCTGAAGAAATCGCTTCTCCTAGAGAAAGTGAAAAAAATATTCAAAAACTTGAAGAGGTTCCGTCCGTATTACCTGAAGAAATACCTGCTGAAAAAGTTTCAAGCGAGAAGAAAGAACTTAGCCAAGAAAAGGTGCCAAGCGATAAAATACCGAGCGAAAAGGTACCAAGTGAAAAAACGAGCGAAAAAGTAGTTGTAGTAGAACAATTAATTGTCAAAGAAGTAAAGCCAGTCATTTCAATTGAGACACAAACAGGACAAAGTCTAAGGTCAGAGTCACCAACTGTTACAGACAAATCTATTATGTGCGAACCAGTAAAAATAATAACACAGGACGTTTCAATCACCTGTGCTCCTCCACATGATGTCGAAATTCAAACTAGTGACCCAGTTGCGGATAAAAAAGAAATCCTAGAGAATATTAAAATCAGACAAATTGTAACTGGTGACCACGAAACGTTTGAAATTGAGAGTCGGCCGGTTATCCGAGATCAAATAATTGATGAGCAATCTTTACTTGTTGATGCCGATTACAAAGATGATAATCAAGGCAAAAATACACAACTAAATATTACGCATAGTTTACCACAGTCATTTGAAACTGTTATGGTAGAACCCGATGAGACTACAACTGAAGTAGTTGTGGACGCTGATGGAACTAAGAGAATAATCGTCAAGAAAATACGAAAGACCCTTGTCACACGACAGCAAATGGTTCACAGTCACCGACATAGTACGCAGATGATTTCAGATGGTACACAAGATCAATCATTTTCACAAATCACGCTAAAAGAAGATAAGGCATCAACTTCAACGATGCTGGGTGATGGAGGGGTGCAAAAAGTTGAAAGCCAGACATTTGGTGGTCAAATCATATCAGGACTACCGGGTAGCGAAGTAACCATACAAGAGTTTACGTCAAGGCCTGGTATGGTTGTCAAATTAGAAGAAGGTTTGAGCCCTGATGAAATCCTACAGTTAGCTGAAAGTGATGGCAACGCTCACATTCAAACATCATCATCCAGTGTCACTGCCGTGGTACAGCAAGTAACGAAACGTATTGTGAAAACAAAACGACGAATCATTAGGAGAGTAGTTATTATTGATGGTAAAGAACATGTTACAGAAGAAGTAATAGATGAACCTGATAATGTTGAAGTATTTGAGGAACAAATACCAAGAGTCTCAATTAGTGTAAAAGATCAAAGTGGCGTGCAGTTTGAAGAATTAGACGATGATGACAACGACGGTAAGCCAGCATTACCAGATTCGAGTGGAAATAATGTGCGTTCAAGAAAAACCTCACCTAAACTTGGTGAAGATGTTCCAAAAGGTAGTCAACCTAGCAATGATGAAAGAACACCTAGTAATGAGCAAACTACTAAACCCCATGATGATGACATTTCTATGAAATTTATTGAAATGGAAAGTCAACAACAGTCACAGTTCACAAAGTCAAGTCCAGCTGCTAAGCAGCCTGAGGTAAGAGAAACATCACCATTACAGACGGTCACAGTTTCTGAAACGTTTGAAAACTTACCCGAAGGTACTCAGACTCATGGTTTATACTACGTTCAGGAACCACACGAAGGCCAAACTACTCTTACTAGTGAAGGATATCATCATTCTACTTTCGAAACGTCTTCTTCAAATACCGCCACTGTAGTACAGAAAGTTACAAGAAAAATAACTAGGACAAGAAGGCGTATTATCAAACATATCCAAATCATTGACGGTAAAGAACATGTCACCGAAGAAGTCATCGACGAACCGGATGATGTCGAAATCATTGAAGAAGCACCTAAAGTATCTACACACACGGTTCAAGAACAAGGCGTTAAGACAAAGCGTATAAAAATAATAAGACAGGTCCAAATAATAGATGGGAAAGAACATGTTACGGAACAAATTGTCGAAGAGCCAGATGACGAATACATTCCCGAAACTACGGTTACGTCTGCAATTGATGTCAATATTCAAAAAATACCTTCTATTATCCCAGAAGACACTGAAGAAGTTGTAGAAGTTTTGCAAGAACCATTAATTACTGGATCTCATAAAACGGTAATCAATGTAACTCAACAGCTGATAAGCAATGAAACAGAGCACGCACAATCATCAAAAAGTGTAACACGTGAAAATGAAGAAAATTCAAGCATTGAAAAAGTTGATGACTCCGTGAGCCCTACAGGTGAATCTGTAGTCACTGTACCCACAAATGACATAAAAGAACACAGTGAAAAGTTGCCCAGCCCAGTGTCCAACGACATGAAGCAATTCAAATCTTTTGAAGAAATTTCAAGCCCAGGTAGAAAGTCAAAATCAGCATCTCCAAGTAAACGCGTGACTTTTGTTGACAAATTAATTGAAAGTACAGCACCTGAAGAAGTTGCTAAACAGATTGAACCGGAATTAAAACGAGATAAGATATTATCTGAACCACCTAAAGTTGTTCCACAAGATTCAGCTTCATCTCAGGGTGTCAAGCCAACTCCAGAAAAAGAACTCATTATTAGTGAGAAACCAGAAATAATTGCAATAAATACCAAGAATGAGAAGGTAGAGATAGGCACTGTTTTTGATTTTATCTCAAGTGAAAGAGCTCATGCGTTGCATCCAATTGCACCATCACCTTCTAGAATAACTGAAAAAGTATCGCCCAGCGAAGAAAAGTTATCGAAAGTTGTTGAAACTGAACTACCAAGTAAAGTAGAATCACTTAAACGTGACATTGAATTAACGGACACAACAGAAACACTGACACTTACTAAATCAGAATCGGAGAGTAAACCAGAATCTCTCAAATCCGTCAAAACAATACCCAAATTAGAAACACCTGCTGCTGTTGTAACAGAAAAATCCCCAGAATTTAAATATCCTAAAACGGAATCGCCTAGCCATCAAAAACCACTGAATCTTGGTGAAACTACTCTACTTATTAAGGAAACACTTCAACCTGCTATGACTGAAGAACCAACTAAAGCCGAGCCTTTCATTAAAGCAGAATCAAGTTTGCCTACAGAAATTGAATCATTAGGGAAAGCAACACCGCAGACGCCTGAAGCTATATTACCAAGCAAATCAAAATCACCTGTAGACAAAGTAGCTGACGTAAAATCTCCAACGCTAGAAAATGTAATCGTAGAAGAAGCACTTTTAGGTAAAAACATAGAAGATAATGCCTTAGCTCCTGCCGTCCAAAAACAACAAATAATTACATCAGAAACACAATTCCATCAATCTAATACAGATTTTATTCAAAATGAAATAGCTGCCTCACTGCATCCTGAACAGAAATCTAAAGACACAAAGACACCAGAATCTGCTGAGATAAAATCAATTGAAGATTTTGATAGTAACGTAGTAGCAGATGTTAAGCCTGATAAAGTTTCTGAAGAATTGCCCAGACAGAATAAATTGCCAGAAACGATATCTCTAGGTACAGCTATTGAAGAAACTGTACAACCAAAAACTGTTCAGGCTGTTTCTGAACAATCAACAAATAAGCATTCAGAAATTCTAATCTCGTCACAAAATATTGAGGAACCCGAACTCCATGGACAAGAACAACACGAAATTAAAGAACATCAAATGGTAACTCAATCGGACTTAAGTTCAACATCACATAAGGATGTTGTAGAAGTAACTAAGGAACTTTTAACTTCAGAAGAAATAAGTAAAGAACCTGAAACACCCAAACAAATGATTTTACGTAATGAATCCATTGAAGGCATAGTAGAAACAGAAAAGAACGCTGGCAACAAAGTCTATGAAGCAAAAACAGAAATACTATCAGAGCAGTCACCAGTAAAAGTACAATCTATTGAACCTACTACTATCACTAAATTTGACGAGGGCAAAAAGTCGTTGACTGCAGAAGTTTCTTATGCTAAACCAGAAGATAAACAACCTGGTCTCGAAGAAGATGAAAAAGATCAAGTCAGTACTAAGTTTGACATCAGATCACAAAATGAACCTTGGATGATGCCTAAAGATAAGGTTCAAATAATTGGAGTGGAACTAAAGAAACCAGAAACCAAATATGATATCAATTTACTTCTTGAATCGGAACGTCATGATACTCATTTAAGAGGGCTGAAACCAGAAGGAAGTGAACGAGGAGTCGTTACTGGGGTAGTAAATCAACCAATCCAACCATTGCAAACTGTTGACATTTCAATGTCATTATCAAAAACGGACATTAAGAAAAACGAGCCAAAAGTACAAGTTGACTTGAAGGTGGAAGGATTGGAATCAAAAAAATCAGTTATAGTCAAAAGAGATATCGATGTCAATCTGCCAAGTAATGTAACGATTACAGAAGAACATCCAAAACTTTTAGCACCAGTAGAAAAAGTCGTTGAGGCAGTGACTATAGAACCTTCCCCAGAGCCTGTAAAGGAAGAAATAAAAGCCACAAAAAAATCGACACCGGAGCCTATTGAAGAGTTCAAGCCTCCAAGTGAAACAAAAGTTGCACCAATCGTGCCTGAAGTAACAGCAGCAGACACAGATCAAACTTCAAGTGGTACGCCAGATTCCTCTAAAGAACACAAAAAGAACAAGAGGAAAAAGAAACAAAAACCTACTCCTGATACAAGCTTCACTGATTCCATTAAATCAGAAATTCCTTTAGAGTTACCTACTGACAAAACTGAAAAAAGTGTCCTTGAAACGGATAAAAGTGTAATTGAAAGTGACAGTTCTTCTCTTAGTCACTATGTCGAGCTCCCTACATCAACACCTTTAGAATCACCTAAGCCGACCGAAGATATTTTAGAATCTAAAGTAGAATCAATAGAACCAGATTCATTTGTCGAATCCGAAAGGACTGCTGAAGAAAAAGGCTATGAAGCTGAGGAAGTTTCTCAAGGACCGACACCTGTACCCAAAAAGAGGCAGAAGAAACGCAAGCCCCACGGTGTTAGTGAAGAAACGACATATCCCAAAGAAAGTACTGCTGACTCTGATGACACATCTGTATCAACTCCGGTAGAAATTGAAGAGCCAGCAAAAGAAAAGAAGGGTAGAAAGAAAAAGGGAAAGAAAATCCCTCCTACTGAACCTGAAGATCTTGCAGAGCCAATAACTGAGGCAAAGCCTGAAAGTCCAAAGCTTGGTAGTGAAAACGTAGAGTCACCTAAAGATGAATCTTACCATACATTAAGTGAAACATCTGATATCAGTACAGTTAAAATAGTTGAAGAATGCGTGCAAAGTAGCCCCGAAACGTTACAAAAAGAAGTTACTACAACTGTGACGTTTACAGTGCCTGTGATTGAAGAAATTACTACTCAAGAATATTCAGTACAAACGTCACCTGAATTGACTGAATCTATTAAAGAAGACCAAGAAGAACTAAAACCGGAAACAGTTGCCATCGAACTGCAGACGTCTCCAACTTCAATCACTGAAACGGTAGTACAAACTACACCAAGAGAAGAAAAAGAGGCTGATACACAAACCGTAGAAGAAATAATTACAGTAGCCGAAAAATTACCCGTGGTTGACATTGAAATGCAAACTAGTAGGGCAGAATCCCCTGAGAAAGTAGTTCAATGTGAGGTAACAACTCAAGTTGTAACTCAAGACATACTACCTCCAGAAGAGAAATTCTCACAGACGTCATCACCAGTTGAAGAACCTAAAGAAACACAGCAACCACCGATTCCTGAAGTAGTCACAGAATCTAAGGAAATGCAAACATCACCCATACCTGATGTCCAGAAAGACGAGAAGAGTACTGAAATAGTTGTAGAAACCGTCGAAACTGATATTCAGACATCACAAGAAATTACAGACCAAGAAACATCCACAACACCGGTTCAAGAAAAAGAAGTTATGGAAATAAGCATTCAAACGCCTGATATTCCTGTTGTCAGCACATTTACTCAATCTGATGAACCCCAAGTGGAAAAACTGACCTTAGTTGAAAAAACTGAAGTCACAGTCCCTAAGGCAGAAGCGTGCGACGTGAGCCAACAAACATCCCCAAGAACACCAGAACTTTCTAGGACGGAACTACCGGAGGAACCTATTCCTACTTTGGAACTGAAAAAACCCTCCACAGCTGATAACACTCAACAAACTACCCCTAGGGAACCTGAAGAAAGTAAAACGGAAGTTCTTACAGCACCCCGGCCAGTTGATTTAGATCTTATAAAGAAAGACGTGCCTACTACTGACAGTACTCAGCAGACATCACCTAGAGTTTATTCAGAAGATTCAATATCCACTTCGACGGATGAACCATATGAAGTTCATTTACGAGCACAAATAACTATACCTGAAGCGACAAATGACTTCCTAGACAATGAACGTCAAATGGAAGCACCGCAATCCATACTCGGGGACAGGCAAAAGCATAAAAAGAGGAAACAGAAAAGAAAGATGGAATCGCCACTAGCGCAGACGCCAGAGAGCCTTTCGGATCCCATTACTACTGAGTTGCTAATGTCTGTGACTCCTAGTAGCGAGGATTATTCTAGTAAGGACACGACATCCATTGATGAGGGGATATCTCAATTAGCTAGTCCAGTATCGCCAGACCAACAGGAAGCCTTCGGTACTCATAAACTCACCTACTCGGATGTCGTACAGCGATCAAAATCAAAATCTCCTTCGCCGTCTAAGACTGTTCACTTCGCACAAAAACCAGGAAAGGCAAGATTACTTGGGGCTTTAGAAAAAAGAACACAGTCTTTGGTGGAATCGCCGAGAAACATTCCTGATGATTCCATGACAGTTGCCATATTGGATCAATCTGTAGAAAATTCCTACGAAACTGTTGTTAATAAAGAATTTAATGACTTAAAGAATGCTGTTGGAACAAACGATCCTACAAAAATTGAAAGAAGTGTTGTAGTAATAATTGAGACGATTTCTATTTGGTTAGAAGAAATCCAATACAAAATTCAAAGAGAGACTCTTACTAATGCTAGATCTGTGAATGAAACTCAACGCTTGGCATCACTACAAGGACACATTCAAAGCCTTAAAGAAATAATTGAAATAACTGAAGTGAATGAGGAAATTATCACTTTGATTGAGATGCTAACACGCCAAGCAGACGCAGTCAGTAACTTAAATAGTCAAAGTCCAGTTACTGTAAAAGAAGTGGAAAAAGACTGGAATAAGTTCTTGGACGACGTGGAAAAATTATACCAATCAGTAGAAAAAGTTAAATCTAACTTAGATGACATTATTATATCGGATATTCCAACTCAACAAAAACTTGACAAGTTAGATAAATTAGAAAATGTTAACGTTGCCAATTCTGATGTGGTCACTAAAATGTTCAGGCGATACCGGATACTGGTTGAAACGAACCCTAAGAAAGAATGTCCAACCGATTTGTTCACATGTGACGATGATACCAAGCAAGTGGAAAATTCCATAAACACCGAAAGAGACCGACTTCTTCAACTGTCGGCCTTGGCAGAGGAATATGAACAAACCTTGCAAGATTTCGGACAAATTACGGACGTGGCAGAAGCATTACTGGATGGTAAAATCATTGTATCTGATCTTGATCATTTACACGAAGAAATTCAGAAACATCGAAAATTCTTCGTCAATCTTAGTCACTGCAGAGCTATTCTTGAATCTCTTGAGGACAATCTAGATAGTGAAACCAGATCTAAGTATTCATCACTGCATAATTCACTACATGATAGGGCTACAACTATCATAGATAGAGCAGCCGGTCGTGCTCAGCAGATGACGTTAGCTGCTTCAAGATGGACCACACTAGAACAAAGCATGAAGGAAGAACAGCAGTGGCTGAGAGTCGCGCAACAGAGGATCCCTGACCTAACCAACGTCACCTCCATCGACCACGAGCAATACATCAACTTGTACCAGTCCGTCAGTTTGGATGTTTCCCATCATCACGCTAAGATCCTGCGTCTTTTGTCAATAACTGACGGACTTCAGAATCTCATAGTCTGCTCGGGTTTGGAAACAGAGTGCTCTATTGCTCTTGACACTTTGCTAACACTACAAGAAGATGTAGACTCTCGGCTTATTCGTCTGAGAGCATTCAAAGAAAACTGGATGACGTATGATTACATCATTGAACGTATAGAGAATTGGATAAAGATCTCCAATAGGGAGCTTGAACACATCACCCCTGAAAACATAACAACCACTGGTAACCTACGTCGCTTCTGGGAATTGAAGGCTCAGCATGAAGTGCACAACAACCTTAAGAATGAGTCCGGCGTTCAGTTTGAGAAGGCACTGGAAATATTACCTATTTCCGACGAGATGGTCCAGCGACAATTCTTCTCAAAGATAGAAGATGAATGGCGAGATCTAGCAGGTAGAATAGACAACTTACATTCATCTGCGATTCAAAGCATTTCAGATCGCGACGTGTCTTCAGGAGAGAAGTTAAACATTCTAGAAGACGAAATTAGAGAGCTACGAGCGTCGCTAGATAGCTTAAAGGCTGTAATAAGGAGTGAAGATGAATTAAATCTTTACATCGAAAGACTTCAAGTGATGACTGGTCGTGTAGACAGGATCCAAAATGAGCTCGGTAGACTGAGCTTGCTACCTACCGCTGAATCTGATCGCTTGGGAGCTCTTCTTTCACAATCGCGTAATCTAGATGAACAGGTAGCCGAAGAACTAGAACGTAGCATGCTGTTGAAGGAGAAGATAGTTCTAGTACAGGCTGGTATTACGCGCTGTCAGAAGAGCCAACGTCGCGCGCGATTGACTATCGAAGAATGCGAGGCAGCTGAACGTCTGGGCAGCGATGTTGTGGAGCGTGCATCAGAGACTTGTGAGCGGTTGCTGGAAGATCTGGAAGGGCAGTGGAGGGATATTAGAGCGCTGAACCAGGCGCTGCATACTCTACCTACCTGTCTACGCGTGTCCGTGTCGCTTACGGACTTGGAGAGAGACATTAATGGATTACAGGTTAGCAATTTTTTACTATCATACAATTCAAACAAACAGTTGTGTAACTTACAGGCTGTGTTAAAAACACTATTTTCTGACGATTCTTGTCTAAAATACCTAATTTTCAACCAGGAAAACCACGCGCAACTGGAATCCGAGGCCGCTGACCTATGCGCTCGTCTTCGCTCCAAGGTTCAGCTCTGGCGCCGGTTCGAGCGCCAACTTGAGATGGTGCAAGGTGCCGTGAGGGAAGCGGACTATATGGCTGAGCTGCTGACTGTGCAGGGTCAAGTCGACTATGATCGGCTGCTGAAGGCCACTGAGAAACTTGAGGTATGAAAACCAATCTACAGCATTACTTATTTAGTTTATTCTGTTGAATACCAAAATATTAAGTAAGTTAGTACAAACAGTACTACCAGTTTCTTAATAGTAATCGACTACTAGCGTTTTATTCTATGATACACGAGTAAAAAATATACTGTCTTTTAAGACGCCAAAAATACTGTACTCGTACCATCGTATTCAGTGAAAGTATCTATATAGCTCTAATTTTGACAATGCATGTACGCCCCTCTCCCCTTCGTATGCCGTCGCACCTCCCTTGAGGGGGGGGGCTCTGTTTTATAGTCCTCTGAGCCTATTTAGCTTCAGGTGGCCTGCTTACCTTCTCCATAACTAAACACATGTATTTTCCATCAGACCCTGAGCGAGTCTCTAACTCGTCGTAGCGGTGAGCTCGTCGGCGAATTACGAGCATCAGCTGCTCCGCTGGCTGCCAGCACGGAGCCTACCGTAGCGGCGCGGCTCCAGAGAGACCTGGACGATGCTGCTGCAGCCTATGAGCATACCTGCAATAATCTCAATCAGCTGTGTGACAAGTTAGTACACGCTTAGCTATTCGAAAACTGGACGCTGCTACACAATACTGTATCAACCCAATGTCAACCCTAAATAATCGATATTGACTCGTTGGGTTGACTCGTTTTGTATAGCAGCATCCAACTAGCAGTCCCGAGTTCGGTCCCAATAACGTCATATATATTTTTTAATTTTCATCCAGCTCTCTCGTTTAAGGATGGGCTGAAATAAAAATGTAAACTCAATGACGATGGAATATAATGATTTCCAAAAACGAATCTGAGGATGAAGTTTTCAGACAGACCTACTGAGTTAAAACTCGCCAAATTGATCGTGACAAGCGGATGACTGTGCCTCAAAAATGAAGTTCCATATCGTCCCTTTACTTTCTCAACCTCGTATCTGATCGAATAGTTAGATAGGAAAGTAGTCTTTATTCTTTAGATAACATGAGTGCTTTTCCTATCTAACTATTTCCTCTATAGGCCAATCTTCCTAGACCATAATATCGTCTACGTAATCAGCAACTGCCACAACTCACAACCTCTCTCCTCCAGGTACCACAAAGCCGTGGACCTATGGAAGAGATACCGCGACGCCGCAGCCATAGTGAGGGCGTTTGCTGAACAGCAAGAAGGAACATTACACGCTTTGAGACCTGATGACGCACCCAACACTGCTGAGGTCAGTACTAGAATGAAACTATGGCAATACCAAAGAGGGCGGCTAACTGAAATGTGTGTATGTAAACTCATTATTGCACAAACTAAAAAAAGAAACCGAAACACAAAAGGTATGTACAAAGGCGTACCTTTGAGGGAAGGGAAGGGTATTACTCGAAGCATTCTATACTCTAATGTGAATCACATTAAATTTAAAATGTTATACTTCTACTATGCTGTTAGCCGCCTTCTTTGGTACGGTATTATATACTTTATCTACATCCATATCATAACTTCCCTACAATATGTTCAGAAGCGATAAGCCTATATTAAGAAACCTGTATCTGTGGTTGCATCTTAATGTTTAAATTAAAGTATAGTGCATCGTAATGTTTACATTAAAGTGTCGGTACATAAACATTTAAGTATCGGTAATACTGTACCACTAACTTGAAAATGCAAGCCATATCTGTACATTATAAATAAAGATTATTTTCATTACGAACATATTATAGAAAACTTATGATATGCATGTAGATAAAGTTATGTATGCGGCTATACATAATTAGGCATTAAAACACTCGTGTGATCTTATTATGCACCAGACAGCCACATAAACTACTATTAACACGTCGGCCGTCAACGTTTTTCAGTTCAACGTTATTCCTTTCATAATAGGATTGTTTTGATCCACTGGTGATTCTAATAGCTCATGGCATTCAACGTGTTAATGATTGAGCCACTGCAGAACGCTCTCGCAGAAAGTCATTGATAAGACCCTTATGATTCGTTAATGAAACCTTGCGCGTGAGAATTTTATTTGTAGAAATCAGTAAATATCGGTCTTTTTGGTTAGTCGTAGTCACGGGATGACATTTAAGAAGCGATCCCTAGTGACATGATTTAATAACAATTGACATATGACTGAGTAACTTAGCGAAAAAAAGTGCCCACCTATTTCCGTTAAGTTGACTACACAAAGGTAAAAGGTTATTAAACTTTCTCATATACGCATTGTGCATTCCTTTATACAACATAAAAATGCTCTTGGTTTTCGAAGATAATACTTTAGTTTATTAGAAAACACAATAATAGCACTGAACGCGACTGGACGCTCGATTAAGTCGTTCCTTAGCGACTTTTTTTTTTATAGTATTCTTTTAGATTTTCCTGTAATCTAAAAGCAATGAACTATATTTTGTATTTTTTTTTCAAAATTTTAGGATCGGTAGTTTCGGGAATCAGGGGAAATGGTCAATTTTCCTCTTCTTTCATGAATAAAATCAAAACTATTTATTTTACACTAATAACAAAAATATATTTGAGATCCTTATAACAAGCCCTTTCATTTCATATATGACACAGTAAGGTTTGGGAAACTTAATTTTTTAAATTTCCTAATTTGTCCCCCGAAAATGACCCTTATTTTAGAAAAATATTTATTTACTTTGCACATCTGTGTTTGGGTCATAGGATTACACCATCCTACCAAATTTCACCTGATTTGGTCCAGTAGATTCGGAGAAAATTGGCTGTGACAGACGGACGGACAGACAGACGCACGAGTGATCCTATAAGGGTTCCGTATTTTATTTTTTTGTACGGAACCTTAAAAAACTATTTAAACTAAACGTAATTACCATTAACCTTAGTGTCGTTGGCCAAAACATTCGCGTTATTCAGAATAACGGCGCAGGCGTTAAGTAAACGTTAACTGCTTACATTCGTGCGCAAACGCAGTGTTCAGTGCCACTCAGTGGCAGCTGAATGTAATTTGATGAGGCTAAACGTGTCACTGGCCCGGAATGTTTTAGGTGACGGAGAAGTGATGATTCTGAGACTGGTACCTAAGTAAGACTTTTTCTCGTATTTTTAGAATGGAAAAAGGGGCTTTTGTCAGTTATATTTGAATTAGGATCCACTGTAATTTTACTGTGTAGTCATTCAATAACAATTTTGAGTAAGTAATTAGCTTTTTAAATGAACCCATACTAAATTGTCAGATTTTTAAAATATGTTACAATTCAACATGGTATGTTATTGACATTTAAGTTTTTAAAATAAAAAATTATTAATATTCTGAAAGTTTCACAACATTTACTAGCCAAAAAGTCAATAAAATACTAAATAAATAAGTAAATATCAGGGGACAATGTCACGCAAAATGAACTAGTACCAAACAAAGCTTTAGGCTGTACTTTGGGTAATAACGATAAAACTTAGAGGAATACATACTTAAATACATAGAAAACATGCAAGACTCCGGGATAAATACTCGCGCTCATCACACAAATATCTGCCCTAACCGGGATTTGAACCCGGGACCCCTAGCTTCGAAGGCAGGGTCACTACCAACTAGGCCAACGTGTCTTTAAATGGATGATATAAGTTTCATAAAATGAACATCAAATTAACCATCTTTTTTAGTACCCATATGCATTGTAAAACTTTTTTTTAAAAGTCTGAGACACCAGTCCGTATTCGAGCCGTAGGTACGCGGTCGATGCACTTTACTTAGCAGTATATGAGACGTGGGTTGGGTACAAAAAGTATGGTTTAGCACCCGGATTTGCTCGACAGGTGACGACAAAAATGATAAACGAGTGGTCACTTCAAATAGGTAACAGATCGCTTGTACCTTGTCACTTTAACTCGATATTAGAATTTACATTAAAATTATTTAACAGGTTATAAAAAAAAATATGTACGTATGACTCTATACTCGCGACTTTAGGCTTTTGTAAACATAAAGAGGTAAAAACTGAACTCACAATCTACTTAGGTAATAATTTTCCCGATGCTATACACAATATTGTTTAAAAATACTGACGAAATAATTATAATATTATTTTCCAACATGTATTAAATTTAAATTTAATGGTTATCGTAACGCGATATACTTATCATTAAAAATAAAATAAAATACGAAATATTTCGATTAATTTTAATAAAACGGAATAAGTACCCACTTTACTTGATCTTTAAAAGTCTATGATTATGGAGTCACAATAGTAAATTAGTTCCTTTGGTTGTGTTTACATCTTTGCCCATTTCAATTTATATCGGCTTCACGTACATACAAAAGACACACATTTTAAACAAGGTTTTAAACAGACCTAGTGTATAGACTTCAGTCTATCATTAATTAAGACCGGTCCTTTCCTTATAAAGGTTGGTCCAAACGTTGGTAGCAAATACCGAACCAATGATGTCACCAACGATCCATATGAGTTATTCTTTGTTGTGGATGTCTACCTAATAAAATAATACAGGACTGCGAAGAATATGCTATAAAAACTAGTCGCATCTTGGAGCAAGATTATTATTTTTTACTTGTCAGTCAGGATTACATACATACATTAAAGCACGCCTGTTTCCCGGAGAGGTAGGCAGAGAGCACTTCTTTCCACCTGCTACGATCCTGACAAATCTCTTTCGCTTCTTCCACATTCATACATCGAGTCATGCACGCACGTCGGTTTCGGGTACTTATGATTCGGCCCTCTTCCAGTATTTGAACCAGATTTTTCGCTTTTGCCTTCAAATAGGTACAGCTGAAGTTTTGCTACAATAAGTAAATAAAATATGAGGGAAAAATGTAACTTAAATTGTTAATGCCAAACACTCACCGCGCACTACTTACATATATATATTTGATGAATAAACTGATATTTAAACGTTGAAAACGCCTATGATTCAGAAATGAATGTATATCACAATTATCACATAAATATTAATCGCGAATCGCGGCGTTATGACAAGCACAGTCACCAGCAATTATATATGATCGTGTCAGATATTTTTAAGCGCAATGTTGGATCATAAAAATATCTGACACGTCTTCATTACTAATAAAGACGTGTCAAATATTTTTTAGCCCAATTTTGGATATTAGTATTGGCGACTGTGCCATTGCTCTCCAAATTCCTAACCATCATCTATTTACGCAAAAAAACACGTCAAACCGTCAACCTATTTAAAGCGTGTTTGTTTTTATTTGACCCAAAGGAAAACAAACACGCTTTCGTACATTTAAAGCAGCGGTCGGCAACAGGCGGCCCGCGAGTCTTCCTGGCTATTTTTTATGTAATCGGAATTTGTACAGTCAAGGAATTTAATTTGTGACCCAGCTTAGGTCCAAAGTCAATCTGACATTCTACAGCAATAAGGTTGAGTTTCCTGTCAATTACAAATGACTTGACATCTCTATTGACAATGAATAAATAATTGGTAACTAGATATTATATTGTATTGTATTGTATTGTATTGTATTGTATTGTATAGCTGCTCCCTGTCTGATGTTGCTGTGCCCTTGCAGGGCGTCACATGCAAACCTCCTATTATGTTCCACCTATAAATATGTTAATGTGACATGCAATAAAATATTTAGATTTTTTTGATTTTGACATCTTCAAGCAGATTTTCTTTGAAAAGGGTAGCAAATTAACTTCCGTGACCGTACACTCGTAAATAAATGTGTCGTTTCTTCGGGCGAATTATGCCGCATCGTCGTTTGTCAATAAGGCGCTCTTTGCATAAAAATGTACCTATATTAGAATTCGCCCTTATTGACTACCGACCGACAATGTGGTATCTTTTGTCTGTAAAGTTATAAATTATTACAACGTGCGGCTCGCGTCAATTTCGTTAGCTACTATGTGGCCCTTGGCTGCTAAAAGCTTGACGACCCCTAATTTAAAGTGTATGCGATCTCAAAAGAGTGTTAAGTCCGTACGAAATTTATGTTGATTTATCTTAAGTAAGTAAATAACTTTTTGCAATCGTAGTTATACTTAATATAAGTTCAGTTAGTTATTTTATGCGAATAACAAGTAACGGTTATATCTATGAGTCATTGAACTGCAATTCACGTGAAATATAACAGCCAGCTAGTATAATGTTAGTAAACTTCTTTGTTATGGGAATATTATGTTTACCTATTCCATCTAGAATTAGGTATTATATGTGACGAATATTATTAAACTACCTAACTAGATGAATAAAAATAGAAGTCTATGCGGAGTCGTAGGCAATAATGAAAATATTAAACCCCCGAAAAGTCTAAACCTTTATTTGACGATGTGTATAAAAAGGTACCATAAAATTCACTTTGTAGATCTTTTTTGTTATTTTATTTTTTTGCTGGTTTAAATTCTGAAGAGGCTTGAATCCATGTCATGAATTTTTTTTGCAAAGAAAATGGTTAACGCCCCAACGGGTTTTCATCAAACCTATCTAAGAACAATTTCAATCAAAAAAACTAAGTCGCTCCATCAATTTGGGAGGTTCGATATCGCAGACAGACATACAGATAGATACACAGATACACACCCATCTATTTGCGTACGGGCTTAAAAATAACCTACACAATCTCCAGCTTTATACGCGACCCATTGCTGGGCATACCCTCTCATGCTGAAAAAGTCTAGGCCATAGTCCACACACGGGCCGAGAAAAATCTAACCGAATTATACTAAGAATCTAAAGGGCTAATCTAACCTTGTTACACTTAAACTACGCGAAAAACGTGTAAGTTTCTTCAAAATTCAAGGATATCGAAACCTTGGCGGTAAAAACACCTTAATGAAGCAGAACACAATAGTAAAATCGTGCTGATAAGCTGATAACGTGAGTCAGTCGCTCCGCAGGCGCGAGCCCGCGAGGACGCGAATCCGAACCACCTCGAATAAAAAAACGAATCTGCCAAACATCGCTCCCGCCAAAACCTACATTTTTCAAAATGAGAAGTGCGCGTAGAGTTTTGTTTTTAAATTAAGTAATTTAATATGTGCGTGTGAACTTTAAACTGTGCTCATTTAGGTACATTTGACACATCCGTTGATGCCGTTTCAGTACTGCAACTTTATCATTTCCGTGTTTAAATAGAATTTAACATTCGGTTTTCCTTATGAATATACCTAGTATGATTAACATGAAATTAATGTGTTTTGAAAATGTAAATGCCTTGTAGGTATTCAAGGTTAGCACGTGTGACTTTAGTTAATGCACGAACTTCTGTTGACATCACCGTAGAATGCTCAACTGCATGCATAATTGCATTCTTAATTCGATAAAACAGTAACTGCAATTTCGCCTTGTACGACCTTCGCGCTGTTCCAAATTTGAAGTTTTTACTCCACATTCGATGTGAGTGGCCAGTGATTTGCGAGATGTGTTAACGAGTGGTTGTTTTATAACGTGTTTTTTAACGTAAAAATAACTTATTCGTTATTTTGTGGCCGTGATCGTGACAGAATGATGGATTACTGTGAATTTTTCATTGGATCGATAAGGAAACGGTGTCAGGAGGGCGCAGAGTGATTTGTTTATCAAAATGTCACTTCAAGAGGTGAGGCTGCGAGCATAAACATTATTTTATATTTCTGATTAATATTGTGGGTAGCCGGTGAACTTGGCATGAATAATTATCAACCAGGAATACGTTGATAAGTGAATTCATAATTATGTTGTACACACATGATAAATGAGTTTAATTTTAACGAACAGTATTAAATGTTATGAAATTATAATAAGAGACGCCATCATTTAGGCTAACATTTTTATTTACCAGTATTTCATTGAGTTTATCGGCCTATGTACAGTCGACAACAAAGAGATGTATTCACTTTTTTTACCTTATTGCATTCTAATAAAGGGCCAATAGTGGAGACATATCTTCATAGTCCACTGTACGAGTAGGTATGTATGTGATAAAAACGGGATGTTCCATTTTAGTTCTTTAGGGACGATTATCAATTTAATTGTCTCTAAAATGTCTCGGAGTCGGAGTAAGATTTTTTGCACAGAAATAACTTTTTTAAATTTAGCATATGACCTGTCTTCGTCACCGCAAAGATTAAAAACTAAATAGCTAAACCTGAAATATGACTAATCGACGCGCGAGCAAACAAAACACAAGGTTAAAAGATACGTTAATCATTTCCATGAGTTTCCAACCAATCGGGAGACTTTAAAACGGAAAAACTTTAAACGACCGAAAAAATTGGCTCCACAGACTAACAATCGGACTGCATCAGAGAGGGACGCACCTGTGCAACAAAAGTAGCGCGATTTAAAAAACTTACGGCGACATCTATCGGATAAATCAGTAACTTTTTACCTCCGTTATAAACAGACAAAATGGCGGCGTGTGGCGTGTGAAAGTAAATATTTTAAAGTTCAAAAACCTTCGTTTAAACGACTTATTGATTTTGAAATGTCATGCAACTAATGAATCATAAAACTTAATTGGCTAAATATGTTTTTAAGTATTTTTTATGATTTACCGATAAAATCCATTAGCTTGGCCTTTATCCTTAAAGAACATTTATTTTCTTCAAAAACAATTAAAAACATAAACATAATTAAAAACGGAAACAAACAAATACAATTTAACAAACAGATCATGAACTAATTACCAACTTGTTTCAGCACGCGAAACTAGCATTTATCTTGAACCAATAGTACTCATAATCGCTAGAAAACGCCCATTTTCTATGCAATTAACAAGTTGGCGAAAATTTTCAAGGGCACACTTTCTAGCTCTGCTTCTATGTGAAGATTAGTGTTATTGTAGATGCGGCAAAAGTCCGTAACAAACCATAAAATTATGTTAAACCGATTACGTTCTATTTATTTTAAAGTTTGGGTCCTATAACTATTAGCTCTAATTATACACATCACAGGTCAAAAAAATATCATTATTTGGCCCGATTTGACAGCTGTCTACGCAGTACAAAATACAACCTCAAACATGCCTCAAACACCTATTTTGTAATGAGTTAATGTTTTGACGGGTATTTTCGTTATTATATTACTCGTACAGTTTCAAAACCCTGTAACTTAAGTGTATTTTTGACAGTTACATTCCTTAAAAAAATTGTAGTAAAAATGTCGTTTTATAGTTGTTAATGATTTAGTCACTTCATATTACATTAACACTAAACTTTATCATTTTATGTGTTTTCGTAGAACTCATTTGTTTTGACTCCGTGATAAGATAAGATTTATGCGTCATATTTATTGAGAATTAACAAACGGATAGTTTAAATTTTCCAAAAATACCTGCGGTTAGGTTAGGATTGTATTATAAAAACAATTTAAAAAGGCGGAAGGACAAAGTTAAATGATGATTAGGGATTCCATAGGAGAACCACAATAAACATTTGTAAATATATTTACACTAGCATTGTAAACTATCAATTCTCCAGTAAAATAAATGTTTTGAAAAACAAAAAACCGCCTTCAAAAACGCAAAAAATAACTTCTTTAAAATTGTAGGCACCTAATAGGTTAGTCCAACTGATGTCGGCTTTTTGTTGAAAATGTTGTGGTTTGAAGTTGTTTTTTGAATGCGTTTTTGAAGGCGGTTTTTTGTTTTTCAAAACATTTATTTCATTTTATACTTTTTAGTGATCATAATACGCTGTTACGTAGTCCCATTTCTTACTTGATATGAAACTTTAAGTTATTTCAAGCGCGCCGCAAGCAACGCCGCGGGAAAGTCATAGTCATATTTCAATAACCTCCTTTTTTAACCGACTTCAAAAAAGGAGGAGGTTATACGTTCCACTGTATGTATTTTTTTTTTTTTTATGTATGTTCACCGATTACTCCGTCAATTGTCAACCGATTTAAAAAAAAATTTTTTGGTTTCATAGAGTATGCTTCCGAGGTGGTCTCATTGTCACCAAATCTGTATCTGATGAGGGGATCAGTGAGGAATTGAGGGAACTCCTCAAATATTGTAGGCAAACATATAGCGATTTTAGTATTTTTAGTAACAAGTCCAGCATTTGCATTCAGAAAGTATCCTTTGGAGTAGTGGAACTGATGATGAAGACCACAGATGGCCACCGGAACTCCTCAATGGTACCGATTTCAAGGGTGGCGATAAGATATCTCGATTAAGATAGTTGAGCGACTACCTACAACGAATAATATTTACTTGTTGAAATATGACTATGATTTTCCCGCGGCGTTGCTTGCGGCGCGCTTGATATAAGTTAAAGTTTCATTTCAACTAAGAAGTGAGACTACGTAACAGCGTATTATGATCACTAAAAAGTATAAAATAAAATAAATGTTTTAAAAAACAAAAAACCGCCTTCAAAACGCAAAAAATAACTTCTTTAAAATTGTAGGCACCTAATAGGTTAGTCCAACTGAAGTCGGCGACCACAACATTTTCAACAAAAAGCCGACATCAGTTGGACTAACCTATTAGGTGCCTACAATTTTAAAGAAGTTATTTTTTGCGTTTTGAAGGCGGTTTTTTGTTTTTTAAAACATTTATTTTTTGAAGTCTGTTAACAAGAAAATATTCTTCGTTGTAGTCGCTCAACTATCTTAATCGAGATATCTTATCGCCACCCTTGAAATCGGTACCGTTAAGGAGTTCCGGTGGCCATCTGTGGTCTTCATCATCAGTTCCACTTCACCAAATGATACTTTCTGAATGCAAATGCTGGACTTGTTACTAAAAATACTAAAATCGCTATATGTTTGCCTACAATATTTGAGGAGTTCCCTCAATTCCTCACGGATCCTCTCATCAGATTCAGATTTGGTGACAATGGGACCACCTCGAAAGTATAATCTATCAAACCAAAAAAAAAATTTTGAAATCGGTCGACAATTGACGGAGTAATCGGTGAACATACATAAAAAAAAAATACATACAGTGGAACGTATAACCTCCTCCTTTTTTGAAGTCGGTTAATAAAAATGATTCTCACTATACCGCGTCTAACTATCCACTGAATCAACTCAACTAGAAATTCTTAACTGCGGGTAGCCGTGCCCTTGCAAATGCGAACGACCTCCAAACTACCCTAAATCAGGTTTAAATACCTACTTATTGTGAAGGCTACGTGTTCAGTAGAGGTTACGTAGATGGATAAAGATTCGTGTAGGGGTTGCAATATATGTGTCTCTTTTATTGACACGAGATCTAAATCTTTTTTTTGAGAGAGTCTCGCCGGCAGTGTGAACCGCCAATAATCAACTATTAACATGTATTATTTATTTATTTATTTAATCATTATTGCACAAAAAAATAACCTTAATATACAAAAGACGAACTTAATCCCGTAAGGCGTTCTCTACCAAACCTTAACCTTTAGGCAAAGCAGAAATTTTAGTTATCTAACTATTTTATTGTCACGGGATTTATCTTTTGTTCGTTTCTCGAACGAGTAAATGGTCGATAGCTTATCGCTTCCTCGCCGGCGGTTAGACAACTGTTATAGACGGTCTCGCATGAATTTACTTGACTTGGTATATTTCTGATGATGACTTAACCAGTACCCTTACCATGAGTTACAATTACCGTACTATCGAGTTGAATGCTCTGTATCTCACAGTATTATTATAGCCTGCGTCAATCGAAATTATAATACTGTTTGACACATAACCTCAAATATTAATCAAGCGTGTTTTTATTCAAAATAACGTATAATAAAAAGTTATTTAATCTTAAACTTAATGTTAAATGATCCAGTGTACCTATACATTATTGCTAAGACCTCACTTGATCTTTAAAAGCACGTGATTATCGAGTAATAATTGTAAATTGTTTCGTTTGGTTGCGTTTACATCTTTGCCAATTTCGATTGGCACAGACTGTTACCTAGTCCTGCCCATGCATTTGTTTAATACTTCCGATTTCTGCCCGATGTCCTCTATAAAGGACAATTTTACATATACAATTTGGTTTCCCGCGCAGAAGCTACCAAATTAAATGTGTCCTTTATTAAGAACACTGGGCTGGACGAGGATATAGGTACAGAGCGAGAGACGACCATTCGACGCGCTAGCGAGTTAATACGGTAATTGTAACTCATGGTAAGGACAGATCATAGTTCAGTACATAAATACCTGAATGAAGTCATCTCGTCGTAGAATAGAAATGTTGCAACCTTCATTATCTGTTTACGTTCAAAGATCTTAAACGAATTTAACGCGTCGTTTGCAAGTCGTTTCGAAATAAGGTTATATTTACGAATTACGCAACGTTAGGATTTTAACGCTATCTAAGTTTATCTTGTATCTTGCTTTTGTTTAGGTTAGACGGTTAGGTTAGGTTAGAAAAAAAAACTCGAACACTTGCGGGCGTAATTATGATCTGTTAACTTGGCAAGTTCCAGTCAGTAAAGGGTTAAGCTACAGGAAGGAAGTTCTTCAAGCTAGGATAGCTACTGAGTAGTGCTAGTAAGCTACAAAGCTAGGGCGTCTATCTTCGTGTATACAAAACTAGCTTACTTCCAGGCTAGTAAGCTAGTGCTGCCAGGAAAGTTTTTAATAGCTTGCCGTTCTATTTTTTGAGCTAGTAGCGCCCCCCCTCCACTGATTTAGCTGTCCTGGGGGACGATTTTTGACATTCGAGGGCTCGAAACGAGCGATAGAAAATTTAAAGACGAGTGGGCCACACCATTCGTTTTCAATTCTACCGCTCGTATTTCAAAAAACGGTTTCACTGATTTTGATCACTTTCGAGTGAAACTTTCGAGCGCTCGAAAGTCAAAAATCGGCCCCCTGGCTTATTGTGTACTAGCTTCGTGTGGCAGTTCATTTAACTGACGGACTGGTTTTTTTTTTCACAAAACTGTTTTTACTGTCACTGCTATGGTACCTGACTGGCTTCATAGACTGGAATCGGTTTGATGCTTCATAATTAAATCTATATCAGGGAAAATTCTTACTGAAATTTAATTAGTCCCAAAGTAAGCTCTATGGTTGTACTATGGATACTGTGGGCCTATTATGTCTGTGTTTATCGATGTGGATATAGCATCTTTCACTTTCTGACCATATAGTAAATAGTAAAGTGTAAGAGTGATGCTTTGTCCACGCAAAAGCCGACCATAATACGGGTCCCAGAAAACGATAAACATACTTGTATAGAAAAATACATAATGAAATACATAGAAAACATCCAAGTCTCAGAAACAAGTACTGGCGCTCATACATACATACATTAAATCACGCCTGTTTCGAATATACAAATATTTGCCCTGGCCGGGAATCGAACCCGGGACCGCTAGTTTCGTTGGCAACCTAGGGCGACATAACCAGTAATGGACAAGGCACCAACGATGGACACTTGATTCTTATTTTACAGAAGATAAGGATTATTCATTTGTTTAGCAACAATCAATTTCGGACCGTATGAAATTTGAATTAAGAGTGAAGTGTCCATTACTGGTGCCTGTCAGCTAGAAGTGTCCACATTGGTGCCATCACCCTACTAGGCTAACCTCGTCGTATCTCGTAGGTAGTTAAATGTTACACGACACGAAAGAAAAACAACATTTAAAATCTGACATTTACACTATTTATTAAATAACAGGTCAATAAAATTAATTATGTATAATTTATGTATCCGGATTGTAATGATTAGATTATATTAATGGTATTTTAGTCTAGTATGTAAATATTATGTTCATCGTCGGATATTAGTTTCGTTTTGAATATTTGATGACACAGTAAATCTAGTTGATAGTGACCCTGTCTACGAAGCTAGCGGTCCCTGATTCGATCCCTATTCAAGGCAAGTAGTTGTGTGAGCGCGAGTATTTGTTGCTGAGTCTTGTTTTCTATGTAATATAAGTTCTTATTACTCTATATAAGTTTTTATATCGTTGTCTAGTACCCATAGTACAAGCCTAGAGCTTAGTTTGGGACTAGGTCAATTTGTCTACATGCAAAATAGCCACTAGACGTCGAGTTGCGGAACCCACCCCGCTTAAAAAAAAAGTCAATATGTGAGGACTTGTCCTCGATATTATTAATTATTTCGAACAGCGCTCTTGTTTCGTCATACGCTAAGGAAGTAATGAAACAACGGTATGTCATAGATGTTATTTTCATCAAAAAAAATAGTTACCTCATTGTTTATTCGCTACCCATTAAAACGGTATTACAGAAACATACTAACTTTTGATATCCGGTACGTTCGAGGAAAATAGGTTTACCGACGCAAATACATTTTTAATGATAAACATGAACGCATTTTTATTTTTAACTGGTCCTGTTATTACTTCATAGGTATTAAAAGTCTTCGTTAATAGTACATTACTTAACAAGGGCTGTAAAAGAAAGAAAGCCCGAAATCGCAGGTATTTGAGACCCGAGCCGTAGGCGAGGGTTGTAAATATGCGATAGAGGGCTTTCTTTTTTACTGCCCGTGATGAGTACACAATTTTACGTCTTCACCTAGCCACAATGCGAGTTTTACCGTGCGCGCAGCGTGCGATAAAACTCACATTATGGCCAGGTGTTACGTAAATGTATGTGCGTCGTCATCATTGAAAAATTGCTTGTTATTACCTGACTGCGTCAAAAGGAAGGTTATGTTTTTCGCAGTATATATATGTTTGGCACGCTCTGCAGCCTAAACGGCTGGATGGATTTTAAAATATGAGGTATCGGATTCGTCATATTATACTTTAATCAAAGTTAATAAGCAATGAGAGGGGGGGTTTAACATATAGACGACAATATCAAAAATGCAGTGGTCTTCAAAGCTTGCTTTTATTAGATGTGTTTCGTTGCGTCTTTGAAAATAACATAGGTTTTTTTTACACTTTTTTTATTTTATTGTAATGGTTAGTTTCCCTTTGTTTCTCGATTAAATAAACTAAGTACATTATTTCTCTGCGGCCTCTTTCAAGTATATTTTTTTTGGTATGTAAATGCGATTTAATTCGGCTTCAAAACATCTTTATTCGTATTTCTAACCCCTTTATTTTTAAACACACAATAAACCTATTTTAGTTGAAGTATTAATTTTTCTTTTCTGTGCATATCAAATGCCATAATGATAAATAAGGACAGAGCATATTTACCCCACACGCACGCACGCACGCACGCACACACTTGTTAAACGAACAATACGAAATGTTTACTTTACTTCTTAAAGGGCATTGGGTAAATTTGTTTGAAGAATATTGTCACTTTTTTTTCAGCGGCCACGGATGATTTTTACATAGTTATTTAGAGGACCTCTAAATACACATAGATATATATAATTTATGGCGTTAAATAATATCGGAGCGGAGATTTTAAAGATTAAAGTAATCAATTTTTAGGACATAAGTACGCCCAAGTATGAATATTTAAATATCTCGGCTCCGATGCACTTAAGAGTATTACTTGACATAACAAAATATGTTTAATTTTAATAATTCTATTATAATTTACCACTTTTACAAATGGCCGCTCACATTGAAAATATATGGATTTTACAAATGACAACACTTTTACCCAAACCCCTTTATATTTAAGTTATACCCGCACCTAAGCTTAATTGTAAGTCACAACATGTGGAAGAGCGGTGTTCTCTTAGCACAAGTATCAAGTATACTTAAAAAACCGCCTTCAAAAAGCAAAAAATAACTTCTTTAAAATGGTAGGTAAATAGGTCAGTCGAACTGAAGTCTGCTTTTGGTTAAAATATTGTTGGACGCCGACTTCAGTTGGACTGACCTATTTACCTACCATTTTAAAGAAGTTATTTTTTGCTTTTTGAAGGCGGTTTTTTGTTTTTTTAAACATTTATTTTATTTTATACTTTTTAGTGATCCTATTTATGCTGTTACGTAGCTCCACTTCTAAATATTAATAAGAAACTATAGAACATTTCAAGCTCGCCGCAGACAACGCCGCGGGAATGTCATAGTCATATTTAAACCTAAATGTGCTTCGTCATAGTCGCTCAACTTCCTTTATCGAAATATCTTATTGGCCACCCTTGAAATAGGTACCGTTAAGGAGTTCCGGTGGCCATCTGTGGTCTTCATCATCAGTTCCACTTCACCATATAGTACTTTTCAAAAGCAAATGCATGAGTTACAGTGAAAAATACCAAAATGGCTATAGGTGTGCCTATAATATTTGAGGAGTTCTCTTGATTTCTCCATGATCCCATCATCAGATCCTGACGTGGTGACAATGGGACCAACTAGAAAGTATACCCATTCGAACAACGAAAAAATTTTTCAAATCGGTCCAGTGGTCTTCGAGTAATCGGGGAACATACATAAAAAAAAAAAAAAAAAAAACCCGACTAATTGAGAACCTCCTCCTTTTTTTGAAGTCGGTTAAAAAAGAGGCACCAGCACAGATACTGTAACCTAACTTAAGTTACTGAATAAACTATTTTTTTTAAATTCTTATCTAGCACACTAGCTATTGCACGTTTATGAATAAAAGAGCAAAAGTAGGCTCGGAAAAATAGTTTGGTAACACACTGATGTCAATTTAGAGGTACGCTTATTTGAAATGTTCGCGTGATTTCTAAAGTACCTAATTGTCAATTCATTACACTTGCTTACAATTTCATAATCCGATATGACATTCGTGTTTTTAGCCGCCATTTGTAATATTGACACGTTCAATGTTCAAAATACAAAGTGAAAGTGTGAAAGTACATGCCAAACTTTGTGCTGTACAATATGCACATTTGTATGATTGGCGTGTATTGACAGCCATACAAATTTAATGTAGTAATGTAGCGATAAGATCCTGGTGTTATTAATTAATGTACAGAGCAAAAATGTTTGTGTGTGAAAGCAGTTTGTCAACGAAGCAGTGAATTAATTACATAACATTTAGTTAATTACAAAACTATTAGCAGTCTTATATTTATGTGATAAACACAAATATTTGTTTCTGCGTATTGGATGTTTTCTATGTACTTACAGTGCAGCCGTTTTCTTAATATACATCGGCAATCTTCGCTTTTGTATGAAACACGAGTGACAGATATACTGTCAGTTGCGAGAGCAAGGGTGATAGCGATAGCCGGCCGAACTCTATTAGAAGCTGGGAGTACTGTACATGAATATTTATTCATGATAATGTCAATGTCCAAGAAGTAGTTTGTGTGTTTGTTTGCCTTCTACATGCCACTAAAAACTGTTAACTTAATCAATCAATCAATTTGTTGCTTAAATATTTTACCAGGGTTCATACATACAGGTCAAACATACAGGTATAACCCTTTTGGGTTTCGCTGCAGTCATCTCACCACAGTTTATGATTTCGCCATAAGGGCATGCAATTCTACAGTTATTTTAAGAGGCACCTTTTTCGTGCAAGGATGTGCTCCAACAGAAAAGACTGCGCCTGCGTTATAATTTTAGACGCACGATTCAGAAACGTTAAATTTAAATCTCACATCACACTGCGTGTTCCGAATTCCTTTGCCCCGCATCATATCCGAAATACGTCATCTATCCTTATAGAAATATGTTTTCCTGCTCAAACAGCGAGTGGAACTTTAAATTAGTCCAAGTAAAATGAAAATATTGATTTTAAGTAGTGGATATGGGAAAGCATTTCGCGTCCTCAGTCAAATAAATCGAGAATTCTAGTTTTCTAGTTTACACTGTATATCTTAAAACTTATTACAGCGAGCAAACTCCTAGTTAGGAATTACTTCTTGCCGTATTTTCTGAGAAAGAACTTTCTAGAAAGGAAAAAGATGTTGATACTTACTGTCAACGATTGCGTTTGGGTTTTCTTTGGTCTTATTTTCCTTTTAAGATTTTTACTTGTGATTGCTTTGTTTAATGTTACGAGAATATTTCTTAAGCATCTTAGCGCTTGATAAATTTACTGGATCAAAATATAATAAACTAACGTCCAGCCCTCGCTTCACACTGGTTTGAAAAAAAACTTATGTCCATCCGGAATAATGTCAAGGGGTTCTTATGTAACTTAAGTTCGAAAAACTTTGGTCCGCTATTTCGTTTGCCCAAAATTTTCATTCGTCCGAAAATCGTTTTTCTCTGAAACCGTGTAACTTTCCTAGATTGTTATAAAACTAACCTAACCTAACCTACAGCTGCATTTCATTAAATATTTTGAAAAGTTAATGAGTTCGGAGAAAAATTATTTTCGGACAAATGAAAATTTCGGACGAACGAAACAGCGGACAATTTTTTTTCGAAATGTCGTTAGGTTACTTAGTCAAGGAAATAAATTGTTTAGCAGCTTAATAATAAACCCGAAACTTAGTCAATAATAATTTATTCAAATGCAAAATCTTTATCTTGTCTAGGGGACACCGTTGATGTAGGAAAACATATCGAAACTTTTATGTGGTCGTCTCGCATCATCTTATATACACATAAGTATGTGTTTTTTTTTCTCTCTATCTCTCCCGTAAGATTCTTAATTGGCATGTTTTCCTGCTGAACTACGCATGTTATTTGATACTATATTTAATTTAATATTTATAGCTTTATATAATGCTAGACTAAGTAGTACCATTGTAATAAGAAATATGTTTAAAAAATGACTGACTGCTGAGTTTCTTGCGGCGTTTCTTCTCAGCAGTGGTCTTCTCTTGGGAAGCGCTGGTAGATTCTTGACGTGTAAAAGTGCCCGTGCGGCCTACTTACTGAATAAATTTCTTTTATCTTTTTTTATCTTTTAATGTATCACGTAAACTAGTCGTGTTATAGCTACATTTCCCGGCGTGATACGAGTAAACACGTGGAAAATGTATATCCCGGCAAATTGACGTACGACTGACGTACGAACGTCAGACTGCTAAACAATCAAATTCCTCGACTTTACCTTTTGAATGGAGCAAGAATTTTTCGAATAGGTTCCGTGGTTTCGTGGTTTTGACGACGCCTTGGCCTAGTTGGTAGTGACCCTGCCTACGAAGCTAGCGGTCCTGGGTTCAAATCCCAGTAAGGGCAGATATTTGTATGATGAGCGCGAATATTTGTTCCCGAGCCATGGATGTTTTCTATGTATTTAAGTATATATTTCTCTATATTAGTATTTATATCGTTGTCGTACCCATAGTACAAGCCTAGAGCTTAGTTTGGGACTAGGTCAATTGGTCTGACATTGTCCAATTATATTTATTTATCTACATCCATATCATAACTTCCCTACAATATGTTCAGAAGCGATAAGCAAATCGCCTATATTAAGAAACCTGTATCTGTGGTTGCATCTTAATGTTTACTTTAAAGTATAGTGCATCGTAATGTTTACATTAAAGTGTCGGTACCTAAACATTAAAGTATCGGTAATACTGTACCACTAACTTGAAAATGCAAGCCATATCTGTACATTATAATAATTATTTTTTAAGCTTTGTTACTACAAACAAGTTAACAGTAACACTAACTTAATAAAAATACAGGCCATATATATAAAACTTATGATATGCATGTAGATAAAGTTATGTATGTGGCTATACATAATTACGCACCAGCCACATAAACTACTATTATATCTCTTAAAGGGCCCAACCGATTTTTGTAACTAAAAAAATAATTAAGTTGCAAAATGTACCTTAATGACTTACTTGCTAAGGTGTATTTTTCACCTTATTTAATTTGTCCGTTACGCGGTTGCAGTATCACCGAAAATAAGTACCCTGACATATTTTATATTTGTAGTGATATGTTTCAATGATTCAATACCTACATCCTATTTCTATTTGATATCAGACAAAATAATATCTCTAAGACCTTGAGCTATTATGGAGATAATTATTTGTGTGTTACATCACAATGTACTGGTTTAACTTGTATTTTGTCGTTTCAACGGAAAACATCGTCCAGGGGCCATCTTTGAATGGCTATACAAAGTTCATAGATTCGAATTGGTATATGTATATGTTGACGACGCAATTGTCCTAGTTTGAAAAGTACCGAACCTACAAAGCTAACGTAGCGATCAATAGTATGATCATAATATCATCATCATCATCATCATTCCCTTGGCAACTGTTCAATTTTCGGGAATAATAAGTACCTTACCTTTCCCGGGGTTCATGCTATCTTCATACCAAGTTACTTTCACATTTTTAATATTAGTGTGGGTGGATATTGCCTAGCTAGTCTATCTTACCTTATCACCTTTAGGATATTTACTGCAATTACCCTCGTACGCACTCAGCTGTTCGAATGTGCAGGTTTCCTCACGATGGTTTACCTTCAAATCGGGATAGAACTCTTAACCTCACGATCACGAGTCCACAAGACAAGCCACAAGGCCACCGACGCTCTTTGCCTGGACTATAAATACCTCTAAGCTGTATATTACTGTCTAGTACCATAGTACAGTCGAGTACAAATGTAGTATACTTATGCACCTTAAATTTGGTGCTAAAGTGAATTTATACATTTGTCCAAAAGCCTGAGATTATTACTTAGAAGTAATTGTGAGATTTGTATGAGATTATTCCAAGATAGTATCTAATCAACAGCCTAAAAACAAGGAAACCTCTTACTTAGATTTGTCCAATGCTTTCCAGTAATCTTTTAAATGCATTTATACATTTATGCACCACCTGAGTTCGATTTCATTCTATGAATCCGAATCCTACGCTCTATTTAAGACGATGTATCTAGATGAATTTATTACTAGATGTGTCTTTACTTTGCAGTATGCAGGAGACATGAGATGTCAGCGTAAATATTTCTTACTTGGTTTATGTATGTATGTACATATGTTATGAAAACGAAATACTGTATTATTGTACAAAATAAAAACCGGAACAATACAAAATAATTATGTACAATGGTAAACTTATCCCTTTAAGTAATCTCTTCCACTTAACTGTAGGTTTCTCTCGCGTGGTTATATCGTCTATAAAAAATCAAAATTACTACCAATAATTAAATGTACTCACTATTAAATATATTCATATCTTTAACCCCAATATGATGGCGGCCTTAACTTTCGGAGCTAATATCTCTTAAACGGCTCAACCTATTGTCATGAAACTTAGCTAAAAACTATTTCGATTAAACTAGCTTTCTTTTAAAAAAACACGCATCCAAATCGGTCCATCCATTTGGGAGCTAGGATGCCACAGACATACATCCGTTAAACGTATAACACCCCGCACTAAGCGCGTTTTAGCTAGCGACATCTATCGGAAAATAAAATAACAGATAGCGCCATCTGTTGTCGAGTAGCATTTTTCGATAGACTTTTGTATTAGCATTATTAGTATCGATTAAACATGATGTAAATTGATATACGTAGTAGCTCTAAACCATCTTTCAAAATTTGGCATGTGAACTCACGACCCTCTGCCTAGCTAGGCAGGTTATCTTCACTACTGAGCCGTCAAACTTCATTTTCAATTAAAACTTTTCGCTATCGCTCTTCGATTGGACGACTTAAAATGTAGATCGTGCATTATGGATTTGGGTCACGCAATGGCGTCACCGACTTACAGTTTGACTCATGAATTTAACTTATGAATGCTAGTAAAACATATTCAGCGGTAGACTACAATTCTGCAATATCTACAAATAAATTAGTTTCCGTCAAAATACATTTTCGGGACAAACTTTTTGTAGCTGTTTATACTCTGTTCTGCACTGTCATCATTTGCTTACACGATCGCAGAAATTGTTTATCGCTATTCATACAGAAACTGTTCGACTTTCCGGGACAAAAAGTACCCTTTGTTCGTTTCTGAGCTATTAAAATTTTCAGTACGAAATTTCACGTCAATCGTTGAACGGTAAAGTCGAAAAAAACACTTTCGTATTTAAAATGTTAGTTTATAACACTTTACATGTTATCTGTAAACACTGGGAAAGGTCAGACATGCGTATGATTAGTGTAAAACATAACTAAGGTGATTGACTTTTCTCGGAAACTTGCAAAACATAGATAGCGATACTCATAACATATTTACTCACTCTTTTCTAATTAATTTATTGCTACACTAGCAACCCGCCCCGCTTCGCTTCTGTTTATGTAAGTTTGTTGAAACACCCCTACATAAACGAATTTATTATACGCAAACACCTTCCGTAAAAAAATATCTAACTAATGGTGGAAACCGCATCAATATATGTGTGGTTAAGGAGAAGTTATTGGATATACAGACAGACATACAGTCAGACGTGGAAAGTGAGATTGTTTTACACTGTGTAAAGATAAAAAATATGGCATAGAGAAGGCGAACATTTTCCATCAGGTAGTTTGTGTAAAGACACAAACTACCTGATGGAAAATGTGCATTTCGGCGTAAAGACATTTGGTATCTTAAAAGAGTCCCAATGCGTTGCCAAACGTTGAAGACTGAGATGGAATACCTAAATACTAGTTATTAAATTGGTAGCGATCCGGACGGACCTCGCACAAGGTCATAACACCACTATGATGCTTAGTATTGATCATTAAATTCCAATATTAACCTCTTTTTTTCAGGCATGTATGGAACAAGAAGCCAGGGTGGCCGAGCTCCGGTCTCTGGCTGCCCGAGTGGCAGCTGAAACTGGCTCCAGGGCCTTACAAGCTGATGCTGATGCGCTCGCCAGGAGACTCCAGCTGGTGGCTGGCGCTGTCCAGACCTTGGCTGACCTCGGAGAAGCCAGGCAGCTGGCGAGAGCTAAAGCTCAGCTTGTAACTGAGCAGTTCAGTGACATGAGACAGGTACAGAACTTGATTCTAGAAGTACAGCTTAGATTGTTATTTAAATTAGTTTTCTGTCACTTTTGATAGAACTTGGTACGAATTCAATATCTTAAAACGTCAAATATTTTTGAAGCATATATATAGCCTCATAACAGTGTTCGTTGCTAATTCATTTAAATAACCAACATAAGATTAACGGTTGAATAAAGTTATGTGTGACCTGGTTACTGATTCCTTTTAGGCACATGCCATTTATGTCAACCAACGGTTTGCCGTTGCTCCTTAGGGAAAATTGTATTTATTACTATCATCTAAACGTTGGAATTAATATTACCTATGCCTATTGAATAGGGAAGGAGTAGAGGACTTGTACGGATTTAGAATGCTAGTTAGTAACGCATCTTCTCCTTCGTTTTCAGCATTAAAATATTTGGAAATGTATTGTTAGGTATATACCTATCCAACCTTCTTCCAATGAAGCCCTTTTTAACCTGGATCTATATAAAAATATTTTTTTTTGCTCTAGGACCTCACTCCACTCCACGAAGACGGTGAAATTGTAGAAGATCAACTCATAGCACTGCGACAAAACCTGATCGCATTGGGCAAGAGCGAAGCAGACATCGTTCCAGCCAAGGAACATCTTCCTGACATCGACCGAGATGTATCAGAAGAACACTCCATCGTTAGGATCCTGGAGCTATGGCAGGCAATGTTTAGAGACACTTTCCTACACTACCACAGGCTGTCAACAGCTTTGGTAAGGTCTGGAGATGCCGCAACAGCTCTAAAACTATGGCATGAGTACCTCTTGGACTTACAATCGTTCTTGTCAGGCTCTGTACCCGCTGATTACGAAAATCTGACAGAACATCGACGTCTATGCAGGGTACATAGAAATCTACTGGCATCTCAAAGATCTGTCCTAATTAATGAGCATAAGGAAACCAAACATAGAGATTTAGTTGAAAAGTTTGACACGCTCACGAATCTACACAATGAAACGTTAGCCAGAATAGTTGAACGGCATGATGAAGTATCCACTAGGATTGCAGCTTGGGATGACTATAGAGAAATTTACACCGAACTGTTGAGATGGCTTAAGGAAATGGAGCGAGAAAAGGAAAAGCTGCAGTTAAGGTATGTGCATATCAAGAGGATACAGAAATTATTGACAAAGGTGCAAAATCTCGCAGACAAGGTACCTGAAGGCCGCAAGCAAACGGAAAAACTGTCAGAAAATCTCAGGAAGGTATTAGAATTTACGGAAGAAGCGTACGGAGCATCAGTGAGGATGGAGTACGCGGGCACTGTGAAGCGAGTTGAAAACCTTCAGGCTAGCTTAGACACTTGGCGTGATTTCCTTACTCGAATACTCGGTCTCGTCAGCGAATATGAAAATCTAACAAATGATCTGCATAAACTATACTCGAAAACTCAAGATGAAACCATGTCTTACTCCGACGAAGAACGGCTATCACGACCGCAACTCAAAAAGGCGATAGAAAAATACACTGTCTTGAGAACAAAGGTGGACAAGACTGAGACTCATATTGAAGCACTCAGTGTTATTCAGGAGCAGCTCAAGGAGTGTCTTAGTCCGCAAGATATGAGGATAGTGAACCAAAGGGTGTGGCAACTGAGGCAGCAACGGGCAGACTTGGAACACCAATTGACCATCATTATACACCGGCTGCAAGAGCGGCTTGAAGTCTACACGATATTCAACTCCCGTTTGCTTAGGTTTACCGAATGGCTCAAAACTCTAGAAACGCGCCTTGAAACTTCTAGTCAGAGCAGTGATTTGGAAGCGCTTGATCCTCAAGACCTGATCAGGAGAATAACTTCCGATGTCGAAGCAGAAACGGCAATGAAAGAACGCGAGTTCGAATGGCTTTCTGAAACAGGTAGTGTTCTTGTTGATCTTTCCAAAAAGGATGAGAAATCGTACAGTAAAGCGACAAACAAAGAACTTGGAGAAGTCATCACGCGCTGGCATAAACTTCAAGACAATGGACGAGCTCGGATAGCAAAGATCACCGAGCTACTTGACACAATAATGCAGCTGGAAGAACGATTAACTGAGATAAGACTAAAATTACACACAATTGAATCTAACTTGACTACCACTATCATCTTCGAAATGTTGACAACAAGAGCTGTCGACGAAAAGTTCCAAGAACGTGACGAGATTCACAAGGACATTGAGAGAGTCAGCGGTGAAGTTGGAGAAACGCTAAACCTGTGCCAATTAGTATTCAGCGATCCTGACGTTCTGAAAGGTAACTTTGACCTTCGCAACCTACGCACTGGTGTAGACATTGTCGAAAAGAAATGGAAGAACATATGCGACATGTCTGAACAGCGCAAGAACACCTTAAAAGAGATCCGTAAGTCCGCTGAACTGGCGAACTCTCTACTGCCTAAAGTAGCGAAAAAACTGGACTCGATTGAGAAGCGAGTAGAGAAGATAGAAACGAGGAAACAGAAAGGCGAAAGCGATGATGAGAGTGTTTCTAAGGCTGTTGTTAAGGACTTAGAGGGATTGAAGAGTGATGTTAAGAAATTAGAGGATGCGTATAGTCGTGTTGCGTCAGCGCGTGGCGTGGAGTTGCGAGGAGAGGCAGCAGATTGCGCTGCGCAGCTGCGTACAGCCGTGCGACGCTGGCAACAGCTGCGTGGTCGTGTGGACGCGGCCGGTGCTGACGCGCATCGTCGGTTTGTGGCGGCTCATGGTCGCGCTGTGATCGCGCTAGCCGAGGCTGACGTCAGACTAACGAGGGCTTTGCATCTAGCCCCGACCCCTCTGGACAAGGTTGCTACGTTAACGGAACTGATGGTGAGTTTTCAGAAGTTTGATACGATTAAAAATTCTTAAGATCAGTAGATTTTCATTTCATAAGCAGTGCAACAATTTTGTTTTATTTTTGCATCACATTCGTTAGCAAGGGGACCCTAAAATGAGAATTTACAAAGTTTTCCGATAACTTTCCTACGTTGCCATCAGTATCTAACTGTCGTTGAAGATTATTTCATGTCCAATCAAATTCTTCAACTTTTTTTCTATTCCCTACAGGGTGTGGAACAAGAACTAGCGGAATGCGAAGCTCTTGTTCAGGAAGCAGACCAGCTGGCAGCATCCGTTTCAGGCGCGCCTGGCGTGGCTGACATGATAGCTGAGTACCGCGCTCTATATGCTGACGTGCGCGCGCGACTCGACACAGCGCGGGCTGAGATCGTGGGAGACGTAGACTCTGCTGTGCAGGTATGTTGGATAAATGTTGGTCAGAGTAAAATATTACTCTTTTGTGTCACAAACAGTTTCTTAATGTCTATAATCAAGTTGCGTGGAATCCCTCTATAACGGCAGTTTAAAACGTGCTACAGAAGAAAGAGTAAAGTAAAAACTTTTAACATAAGCGTTCTCTTTCAGGTGGATACCCTAAAATGGGAGACAGATGCTGCGTTACAGGTTGACACTTTGACTTCTAAAGAAACTTACAGAACAGAATTGACATCAGCAGTAAAAGAGGCTTCAGACAATCTGGAGGCATTAAGAACAGCTTTACTGCAGCAGCCAAAGGATGACGCTGGAAGCGACGACCTGGCGACTGCTGCTAAGGACATCGCCAAAGCTGGAGCCAAGCCTTCACAAATACTGGAGTTGGCCAAACATTTGTCCGAACTTCTCTTGACAGAATGTGACGCAACTGAAGAAGAAGCGATGCTAAAAGAAGTCGAGTCACTATCATTGAGATACGAAGATCTTCTAGCGCAAGCCAAGAAGAGAGAACTGCAGATTAACAACTTAAGGTTAGTAATAAGATACACTTTGTTTGTAACCTGTCGTTTACAAGTAAGAAAACATAAGTCAAAGTTTTATGCTTTGTTGAAAGCAAAATAACGATGGATCATTTTGTTGACTTGTGTCTCTTTATTTCTAATCGTGCGTCTGAATTTTGGAATTTGTAGCACTAGCACATGCATTTTGGTGTTGGGGCTTTGTGAATACTGTGAAAAGTGCGTTGTAAAGTTCTTCGATCTTATGAACATAACTGGTAATTTTTAATGGGACATATCGTGCTTCTGCGGTTATGGTAATATTTATTCGTTTATGTATATCTAGTTGGTTATTATAATATAACAATATAATTACAACCGCATTCTCATAGCAAGAGCTTTAGACTGCGTCATGAGATAGATATGGACATGTGAAAATTGCCAGTTGGAACAAATATACTTCTCTTAAAAAATGTTGACGCAGACACAATTTTTAAGTTAAAAGACTTGCTGTGGAGATCTGTACCTGCATTATAGACGGCTACAAGCATGCAAATACTTATTTCATACACTTCCAAAGGAATATACAAATTCCTCCTTTTCTTTCTGAAGAATTTGCATGACTTCCAAACGCGAGAAGTAAAGTCGGATAACTTATTTTTAGCATCAGCCTTTTCTTAGGCAAAAATGGCGATTGTTGTTTTTATTGAAATAAACATAATGATTATTTCATTAAGCACCAGCGAACTATAATGTAGGGTAAAAGAATTACTCAATGATAAAATCATTGGCATTAAACAAATTTGCGATCGCAATGTCTTATAAATTGACTCTCAATAGTACTTTAAAAACCTCTTCTCTCTCCGTGATAGCTCTTGGACATATATCGGTGCTTGTATCAAGCATAAATTTGATGGTATAATCTGAGTAAAATTTAAAATGTTTTTCTTAGTATTTGGCCTTATTTCACGCGTCACGTCTATGAAGCAGTGTCGTGTTAACAGCTTCTTAACAGGCATGCCTAAACACGCCATTTTCTGGTCCCTAGGTTGCCGCACTCCGCCTCGTATGCGTTAACGTGCGAACAGTAAGTACCGCTTTCTCTAATTACATTAATATTAACTTTCCTGTCTCATTACTGTAGTCAATTTCTTTTTAAATATACTTCTGATCAACAAAGCTGGACATATTATAGTTTTGAGACAACTTATGCATGTTTTTTGTAGTTAGAAGCACATGATTATTTATTAAAACTGTATTTAATACATTTTACTTGCACTGCACTTGTACCACAAAATATTTACTAAGAATGCTTTTTATTTTAATTTACAGTTTTTTTTTTATATAGTTAACAAATATTATGTTTAATGAACTAGATATATCTATAAATTATACAATGATTTACTTTCTAAATCATCTTGATTATTAACCCTTAATTTGGCAAAAATAAAAAAGGTCGGGAATTCAAACCCTTTTTGATTTTGAATTAGCAAAAAAATAAAAACACAATCCAAACAAAAAAGGGGACATTATGGTATGTTCACTGTGACGAACATTGCCAAATTAAGGGTTAATGATATTACTTGGTTACTCACAGTTATTAAAAAACATGGTTCATTAGCTTTAGAGTCGGCCTCTTCTAAGATGAAATTAACTTCGGCAACCATATCGCATAATACTGTCGACCAACCCTTAAATAACGTCTTTGTTTAAAAGTATCAAAAACCCTTTACGCCTTTTCGACTTATCATCGAGTCGAAAAGTGGTAAAGAAATCGACCTTAACAAATTCTCACAATTCTAACAGTGAATCCGGCCGACTCACTTGTCCGCTCTGCTCTGAACGCAACTGGAAACAGCTGGACAATGACCTCTGGCGCCTGGAACAGTGGCTGCAGTTCGCCGAGGCCACCGAGGAGGGGCGAGGTGAACCGCCAGAGGTGTACGACCAGCTGGAAGATGCTATTCAGGTGGGTACTATTGGGTTGGGTACAAATTGGACAGCATTTTGATGTGACTCAAATGATGTAGTGACAAACTGTGGCAACATGTGAAACACTGGTATGCCGATTGGCCACTGGTATCACTATAAATCCTGTGACAGTCACACGGTCTCAGTCTCAAGGTCTTACTTTATACATTTTTTACTTTCATAGACTGTTAAAACCAATTCCCTTTCTTCCTTTCTTTTACTACAATGGCTTCGCGCCGGATAACAGGTAGAATCTAATTTTGAAGTTTTCATCAGTGATGTTCATTGCAACGCCATCTTATCATCATTAATGTCCATCTTGAATTGCCTTGGTGGCGTCCGCCACGAGTTGATCCCATTTCCCATACACATCTAGCCTCAGCCTTCTTGAACGCTGTGGTAATAGGGAAGCCTTGTCAGTCAGCTTCGTAAGATGGTCAGTTCATTTTCCTACTATAATCAGTTTTTCAAATTATAAGGTTCTCCTTGAGCTAAATATCCAAAGCATCCGAGCAACCTTTCAAGAACTTGAGGAGAGTCTAGCTTTGATTCCTAGTAATTCCCAGTAATGACATAAATGTATATTATTCCAGGACCACCGCGAATTCCTTCTAGACCTGGACTCCCACAAATCAATAGTGGTTTCCTTGAACGTTGTGGGCACGCACGTTGCGGCGCACGCTGCGCAGGCGGCGGACGCGGCGCGCGTGCGCTCGCGGCTCGCGGCGAACAACGCGCGCTGGGACGCTGCTTGCGCCGCCGCCGGCATATGGCAGGGGAAGTTACAGCGCGCGTTGATGCACAACCAGCAGTTCCATGACATCGGTAAGTGGGTTAAATTTGAACTGTTAACGTTTCCCCGAATTGTTTACGTTTTAGTTTAGCTGTTAAATAAAAAAGGCAAAAGTTCACGCGTCGATTTTGCCAACAGTAGGTTATTTTTTACAGTCAACGTTAAGTACGGTGGATATTTGATTGCAACCTTCCAACTTGATCATCAAATTAGACCAGATACAGAGAACTGGTAAAATAAAGCATCCCATCTTAGTCTTTACAGCAAAGTTTGTAGTTTTTAAACTTCAAATATCTATATAAATAAGTCTCCAGAGTCCACTTTCCTCTGCCATCAGGTGGTCTGTGTGCTTGTTGGTTTTCTCCATGCTAAATCATTTCGATCATTTTTCCCTTAACTGCGAGTCTCGTGCATTTGGATACAGTAGCATCCACGGACGCGTTTTACTATTTTGGTTTAGTTCACTGTCAAGCTAAAAGCAGTAATGGATAGTAACATTCCACTTCTCTCCCTCAGTGGTGGAGTTAGTGTCCCGCCTAGCGGCAGCCGAGCGCGGGGTGCGCGCGCGCGAACCGCTACGGCTGAACCGGGAGCCGGCTGAGCTGCAGCGAGACTTCCGGCGCTTCAGCGAGCTGCGCGACGAGCTGGCGCGCGCCGAGCCGCGCGTGCTGGCGCTGCATGATGCTGCGCAGCTGCTGCGCGGGTCCGGCGCGCCTGCCAATGCTGATGATGTCTGCAGAAGGTAATGAACAGTTTTTTCATTGTTGGATAAGACTTTTGTAATCCATTATGTAGTGATTAAAAATCTTACTCAATATGATTTAAGTGATGATAAAGTCTATCTGTTGATGATGTTAATAAAATTTTCAAATTCTAGTATAGGTTTTAGGACTTTGCTCATTAATTTGTTTTTTATTTTTTTATTTATTAATTTCATTCCCATATAAATTTACAGTGTTTTTAGCCATTGTTAAGTAAGGGTCCATCTATCGATGTGCTCGACCAAATTATTAAGAATCCATAATTTTATGGACTAGTTTGACAGGAAAAGTTTTGCCAGTAATGTAAACATGGCTAAAAAATCTGGCCATAGGCGCTAGGGGGCTTGCGTCTTCTTATCGGTTATAAAATGACCTTCTCACAAGAGAGAGAAAGTTCTAATTAAGATTTTTAATTTAATTTTTACTGACAAAAGATTAAAAATTCGAACTTTAATGTTGCAATTAAAATCTGTCTGACATACGACAGGTTAATTAATTGATAGATTACTCATAGTTATTTAACTTTTATTAAAAGACAAAAAGTAAATTCCGGGTCAATTAAAAATTCGGCGATCGAATCGCTCTATAAAACTGGGTGCTCGGCTACTCACTACGGAGCCGGGACTGTCACTAATCGCACGTAACATCGTGTGAGGGGCTGTTCTCAATTAGAAGCTCGTTGCTGTAACTGCTACGGTTACAGTGACAAACCGTTAGCGAGCACCCGGCTTAAGACGGTGATCCCCCAGGCTGGGCGAGCTGCGCCTGCGCCTGCAGTCGCTGCGCAAGCTGTCGGGCGTGTACGCGCTGAAGCTGGGCGCCGCGCTGGCCCGCCGCCCGCGCGCCGGCGCCCTGGCCGCCGTGGCCGCCGCCGCCGCGCCCATGGTACGTGCCGCCGTCCCTCCCGTCATACTGTATATACTCGTATTCATGTATATGTAGCCCCTAACACTCCTATACCGTAATATCCATAATTATTCGATTGGAAAAATAACAGAGTTATATTGGCAATAATGGAGTATAAACAATTAATACGCCTTTTTTTTAAACCTGTTTATATTCCAATTTAGTACACTCATGGTGCACTCTAGGGCTTCGATTCTGCTCCGTTGCAGCTTATCTGACGTTTATATATCGCAATCATACAATTGACGTCGTTATAGCTTTTACGATTACGATATAGAAGCGATGTAAACTGAAATCAATTGGAATCAAGGTCCTGCCCATATTTTCGAGCTGGAATGTTAGGTGGCTATAATAGATATTTTACTTCAAAATAGACCATATTTTTCAGATTTATGAATAAAATAGTTAATTTTTAAGAGCTGATAAAAAAGATATAGCTCCAAACAAATGTTTTAACTGTAACTTATTAAAATTAGTTTTACAACCTCTCTAAAAATTGGTACCCATTTAAAACTTAGAATTTGTAGTTGTTTTCCCTGAGTTGCCCACCCTGCTTACCACAGAGCACAGAAAGGCACATAATGCTTGTAATTTTGTCTAGATTATAACATTATTTAGAAACTGACGTCAAAAAAAAAACAATTTAGAATACTAATTTAATTCGAAACTTGGAAGGAACAAAATTATTAGTTTTATTATTATTGAGTTGAAAAATGCAAACGTTATTTTTGTAATCATTGTCGTATACTTCTAACTTGAACTTACAATCTTTACCAAAATATTACTTGAAATTAAACCCTGTAGTCATATTACCCCTTTGAAATATTAATTAATATTCAAAAAAATACTTGAATTTCACAGACGTCAGTATGTTCAGGGTTTTTTTTATCGTCATACAAGTCTCACAAATATTTAATGTACCAATGAACGTAGTAAGCAGCATGGACTTAAAACAACAACAGAACAGAACCTCAGAGTAAATACATACATATCAAAATTAGGGGTAGTGGTTCTTATACACGATCTGGACGTTGCCAACACCAGAGGCAACTGCAGCTGTCGCCATCTGTCGGCGGTAGCCATCGACGCATCGACGGTTGCCGCCGACAGATGGCGTTGCCTCTGCCGTTGACAACGTACCGCTCGTGTAAAATAACCCAAAAAAATATCAAAAGTCGCACTGATGAGATATCTACTACTACAACTTTGTTTGGATTACAGGGTTTAAATACGAATTGGATACCGACAATATTACAAAGATAATGTTTGCACGTACCCACGTATGTAGTCGCTTTGCACAGTATGTTGACGTGTGTTTTCCCATAGCTTATGGAGGAGGAAGAAGAACAGATATCATCGCTGGAACTGCCGCCATTGGACGAGAATGAGTGAGTCTTTGTTGATGCATGTTTATGTGTTGCATGCGGGTGGTTGTTGTTGCGTGTTGCGAGCAACAGATGGCGACGTCGACTATGCGAGGTTGATCACGACTAACCATGCTTTATATTGTTTGTGCGCCTGCGATTGATTTATTTGACTTTTGGTAGGCGCAAAAACAATATTCAAACAGAAATTGTTAGAACGTTAATAAATAAGTGTTAAAGTATATAATTGCAGATAACTGTCTTAAATCCACGTATACACAGTAATAGTATTTTTTTTAATAGTATTTTTTATCTCTCTGAACTTTAAAAAAAATGGTCGCAAACATATTAATTCTAAAAGTAGATATCTTTTCTATTTATCAATACTTCGTTAAGATCTCTTTTGATATACGCAAATACCTGTCAAGAGATCCCAAATAATTGAATGCTCATTTAAATTACAAATTCTAACGATTTCTCTATACCATTAGGTTATTCCATTTATTTCCTTTTGCGCATAGAAAAATAATGCTTTAAAATCCTTACAATCTAACAACTAACAAACTTCAAACGAATAATAAGATCTTCAATTCAATAGAAGGTCGTTGAGGTCAAAGTGACATATAAGATATTTCTACCGCCAAGCAACAAGTATTGAAATAATTTGTTTACCAGTACATTTGAAAACAAGTGTCTCACACAACAATAATATATTACAATTGTTAGTGGACTTGGCATTAGCACTAGTGTATGTACCGTCAAACGTGGATACTTGAGACACCATAGATACTTGGGACAGTGTGGGTTTAGAAGTTACGCTGGCAATACATTTCTTTGCTCTAGGATCCATCTGTCACCAAAATGCGTCGGGTCTAATTGGGATGTAATTTACATAAGTAACTCACACTGTCCCAAGTACCCAGGCTGTCCAAGTATCCACATGTGACGGTACGATGTCTGAGCTCACAGAAGACTGCTATCGATTTTTCAGTTGCATCTATTTTGTCTCGCTTTCACTGTTCTTTTGTTTCAGTACTATTTCACTCACTGTCTGTGTGTGTCTCGCTGTTTCTTGTTTTTTCATGCATGTGTAACGTTTCTATGAGAAACTTCGTCATAATTTTCTGATCTATCTCGCCTTTGGTTTTATGATTAACTTTAATAATCAGGGATATCTTAATTCATATTTTTATTGTTGTATGTCTAAGTTCAATTAATAATGTTTGCATGCCACTGTAATGTGTTTATTTCGTTCTGGACCATATAAAAACAAATCTAATAAAGCGTCAATAATTTTAAACATAATCAGGTCAAACTTTTTGTCCTCAATATACTTTATTTACTTCTTGAATTACCTAAGCTCTTATTGCCCTTTGAAATGAAACCCATATAATGAACATGGACCCTCGAATGTCATTTCAATCAGTAGATTTCGACCTGAGAAACTATATTAACAGACAGACTAATTGACAAACTTACCTTGTAATTTTCTAATTTATTTTCTAAAAATAGACCTAATGGCTAATTAAAACTTGGCACAGACATAGAGGCATTCCATTTTGGTCCTTAGGGTTGTCTATGAGTCCCAGAGCCAACTTAACCATTACACCATCCTTAAAAAAACGCATGACATACGCAAGTCTTAAAACTCTTATGGCAACTAACCACAAACCTCTTCCACAGTGTGGTCGTAACTGACGACGAAGACCTATCAAGGCTACAGCGGGGGCTTCGCTTCGTGTGCCGCGTGGCTCGCGCCTCGCTGCCCTTCCAAGCCTTACTCCTGATACTGCTGGGGGCCGCGGCCCTGGCCCCGCACGCCCACTCCGACTGTAGGACTCCCGGGCTCGCCCTGGAGCCCGTATTGCGGTACCCTGACGGCCCACCGCCACTCTGATTACGAAAATCCCAAACACGTAACTCAAACTAAAGCTGTTTCGTAAATGTCGTTAAGATCGACTTCCGATAGATGTCGCTAGTTACAACAGCTGCAAAGTGACGTTTAACTAGCGACATCTACCGTTTAATCTTAGGCATAGACGAGACAGCGTTTGTTTTCGCTGTCAACAAACAAAGATGGCGGTTTTTGTTGTTGGCAGCATGGCCGCAGCTCTGACCGGTTTCGCTTGAAACGCGGCGCGAGCGCATTACATTCCACGGTGCTACTCGCCGTCTGTAAATACCTTTTGTATATTTGTTATTTAAAATCGAAAAGACATCGGCGGGCAAGCGTCCTATTTATATGAATTTGTATCGAACACGCCACGCAACGGCTTAAACGCATTGTTACTTAAATATTACTTTAGTTTGTAAGGACTATGTACAATAAAGTCGAATAAAGCCTTTGCATTGATTATGAATCATGTTTTATTTTTTACATCGCCTAGTATACAGGTATTTACAACTATGTTAACACTAGAGAGTTACTTAATTTAATGATCTAATATTATTTATTGTCTAGAAAACTTGACTCTGATTTACGAAAACCAAGATCCATCAATAGTATAAAGGTTTGAACGACACGGTCGTCACGCGGCTTGTACACTATCAACATTTTCACGACAACAGCCATAGAAGATGCCCATGCAAGCTGCAGCTATAGAAGAGCCATAGTTTCACAAATAGTGGAGAAAAATTGATGGTTTACCAGCCCTATTAAAGGCTACGTCATAATACTGACAAACTATAGAGCCTAGTTAGTCATTAGTAGTTGGACGTCCCTTCCGCAGAACTATGATACAGTAATGTGTATTGACGACTGAGGCGTTTAAAACTTTAAAAGTATAGAACAGCGTCGCTATTGTCTAACGCACTCTCAATCGCAATCGGGTTCATCATCAGCATCATCATCATCATCATCAGCCCGTTGCGGTCCACTGCTGGACATAGGCCTCTCCCAAGGAACGCCACAGAGCCCGGTCTAATGCTTTATGCATCCAGTCGCTGCCGGCCCTCCTATGCAAGTCATCCCAAAAGTTCAAAGTGGAACATTTGTTTTCATTTTGTATGCAAACAAGCCTTCGATTTTCAAAATGAAAATAATTGCGATTGCACTCGGCGTTAGGCAATAGCCCCTCAGGTCCATAGGTGACCTTTACGCCTCTAGCACGCTGCCACAAAACCGAGACGAAACCGGAACACTGCATGGCGGTTAAGTACAATTTCCATTATAATATCAGGTTTCGGTCTGGTTCTGTCAAAGTAAACGCGTACAAATAAACTGGCATTTCTGAAGTGTACTTAGAAGAACATCTTAGTCAAGATAAGTTTATTAATAGAAATCTTACTATCCTCTCACTCTCGTGTCAAAGCGCACGCGTTTTTTACTCTTAAAACTCGTATCTGAACAAGCTCCTACAGACGAAGTTTCATTTAAGGTAGCCAAGGTGCATAACGCTACGTTAGCAATTTTCGGAAACTGGCAAAATGCTAGGTCTCCATAGAAGCTTTGGCCTAAGAAAATATTGTGACGGATAATTATAGAATTGGGTTCAATCAATGCTGTTCGTTTTTCTGAAGAACTTATATTTAGAAATAATCGTAACAACACGTTACTCGCAAGATGTCTTATTTACAAAGTATCTTAATAGATGGCTCTATTTTTCGTATAAGTTCCCTAAATTTGTAAGTAATAAAACACTGAATTTAAATCTCATACAAAACCGGTCATATCAACATCCTTCATATCCGCGGCCTTTTTTAAAAATGTGTTTTAAGCCAGGAGTTTACATAAACTTACGTCCATCCTATACTTTTCATCAGTTTTCGAAAATCGCTATCGTAATCGTTATGCATCTTATCTAAGGCCCTAGCCAAGATGCAAACGCTACTAACGTTCTTATCTATCGCTCAAAATGTATGAGATGACATTCTCGTGCGCAGCGATAAACCACGTGGTCAACTGTCATCCCATACATTTTGAGCGATAGAAAAGAAAAACGTCAGTAGCGTTTGCATCTTGGTTCCGGCCCATAATCATGCTGGAGCTCTTGGTACCGCTACGATAAATAAGGATAGTCCGCGCGCGCGCGCCGCCGGCGCCGGCGCCGTTCCGTCATCAGCGCGCACGTGGCGCCCCCTCCAAGGGAGATTTCAGAGCTCCCGCGCTGCGGACAACATACAATGGGTTACTATAGGTTTATGTTGATGAAGAACTTGAGTATCATAGAATGCGTACTTTTAAGCTACTCGTGAGTGATATTGAATCAAATGTTTAGGAAGCAGCGGCAAAGAATAGTCGGTCTAAAAATATTTTTTGAGCGATTTTTTTCTTTAGACTGTAAGATAAGATAAGATAAGATTCCTCCTTATTGGATAGCTCCTTATTAAGACAAAACTATGATCTAGATGTTAAGGGACACGCTCGCAAAAACAAAAGTTAATGTCTCTCCTGAGGGCCCTGCCTAGATGCATTGCGCTAACTAGCGTTTCTATTCGATTCGTTTTTAAACCAATCGCGTCACTGGTAGATGACTTGATACGAAAAGTCACGTGATCTACAAGTGACGCGATTGGTTTAAAAACGAAACGAATAGAAACGATAGTTAGCGCAATGCAAGATGCAAGAGGCAGGGCCCTCTGTAGTCAGTTAAAGGCTTGTGTGCGTATAAGTTGTGTTTTTTGCTAGGACTAAAGTAGACCTGACGGCGCTTATGAGGATGTGGGTTTTGCCAGCAAATTAGGCCTTAAAAACGTTAACTTCGGGCATGTCCACAGGAAAGACGGTAACCTAAATCTGTGTATGACCCTTAAGTACTACAGCACAGACCATAGTTTCAACCTTCCTGTTCCATCATCAGATCCAGGACCGGATTATCCATAAGGCGGGTTAGGCAACTGCCTAGGGGCCCCGCATCGGCTTAGGGGCCCCGCACAGGAAAAAAATGTGTTTTAAGAAGCAAGAAAAGTTAAAGAGGAGCCCCCAGAAATTGCATTGCCTACCGGCCCCTGATATGGTTAATCCGGCCCTGATCAGATCAACTCTTCGAATCCTCGCTCGGCCTTCGGTTTTTTCTAAAAGCTTCTTCTTTCAGCTGTCTGGATTGTGATAACGGGAACTAGCCTAGGTACTTAGTTCAAAATTGATATGGCAAAATTAAAACGAAGTAGCCACGTAAGTAGCTAAGTAGTTAAACATAATTACGATCAAACAAACAATCATGTGAACTTAAATAGGATCTTGTAAAAACGGTCATTTTACATTTGACCGGGAAGAGAATACATAAGTATACATACTACAGCGAGTGGTTGCCCTGCTGGCTTCGTTAAAAAAAAAGCTTATTTAGATTTGTAAAGTAACAGTTATTTATCAATGAACACATTAGAAACATTAAAATAACTAGGTCACTATGCCAAGGGCATAAATTAAAGCAACAATGCTTATTGATAATCTATTCAATGTGACGTAACAGACTTAACGTGTCACAAACGTCATAGGATCATAGTACACGTCTGCAAAAATGTACCTTATTTTGTTCTGTTTACGTAGATAATTCACCCTCGTTTAATGAGGACTTACTTGACGAATCCAACAATATATCCGACAGCTGTTTAAATATGAATCAGTCAAATGTTATACCGTCATAATGAAACAGCTGCTTTGAGATTCGGTAGACTTTACATGCATGATTACAACACAATGCAATGACAAATCAGTACTTTTCATTTGTTTGTTTGTACGTTTTCACAGCTAAAATGCTGAATCGGTTTTAATAAAATTAGGTATGGAGATGACTTTAACAAGGGGGAAGGACATAGTATACTTTTCACTTCTCATGCTCTTAGTGTTACTTTAGTCTCTGTACATCGGGACTAAAGCTCCTTATTAGTCTCTAGGGACTAAAGTTTTTTTTTAATTTTCTTTGGAAACCCCTAAACAACCAGTCACGGTCTATTGCCTAAATATTCAAGCATTTAAAGCGTCACTTTATAAAAAAAAACAAAAGTGGAACGAATTTGTACGAAACTTTGTCATAATAAATAATTGTAATTTTGTATAGAACGTCGTTTGGTTTCCTCGCATTCAAAGTGAAAAGTAGAGTGTTTAACGCGAGACTAAACAAAGTATAAAGACAGTCGAACTATAGCCACCCTCGCTCAGCTCGCGTGGCTAAACATCTCGTGTTATAATGGCTTGTTTTAATGCCTTGTTGAACAATCTATTATTTTATCCCGGAACATTGGACAGTTTCCTAGCGAATAGCAACAAACGTCTTCTACGTGGATGGAGTCGTGGGAAAACACTAGTAAGTAAATTGTATACGTTACAAGTTAGAACCATAATAAAATTCAAGGGCAATATGGTTTTAATTTTACATTTTTCGATGGATATTTTAGGTGGTTTGTTTAAAGGCAAACGAGCACACAGGCCACCCAATGGTAAGTGAGCTCTGAAGCCCAAGGACATTCAACAGCAGAAGTGAGGCAGTCGAGGAGCTCAAAATTATGGTGCCCGCTTGTTTCACCGACACACATTTCTTAGAAAGTATTACTTCGCAGAATTTTCGTTTCATAGAAAGTTATTTTCTGCTGAACCCGTGTCGAGTTCAGGTTATCCCACTAATATTATAAATGCGAAAGTTTGTGTGTGTGTGTGTGTGTGTGTGTGTGTGTGTGTGTGTGTGTTCGTTTGTTACTCCTTCACGCTGCAACGGCCAGACGGAATTCGAGAATTTGGAGTGGAGATAGCTTATACGCTAGATTAACACAGTCTACATTTCATCCCGAAAAAAATTTAAGTTCCCGAGGGTATAACGATAATTGAAATCTATGCGGACGAAGTCGCGGGTAGAACCTAGTCTTAAATATGTTTGAAGTAGGTTAGGTTAGGCTAGACATGTTACCATCACACGATAACCTGAAACCAACACGGGGTCAGCAGAAAATAGCTTTCTATGAAACAAAAATTCTGCGAAGTAATATTCTATGAAATGAGTGTCGGTGAAACAAGGGTAAAGCCGAAAAACACGATTCGACTCTATTGCCAAGAGAAGAGCGGCTGTAGATTTCGAGCTCTTCGACTGACGACATTACCTACCCGATCTGAGGGCCCTGCCAAGATGCATTGCGCTAATTAGCGTTTCAATTCGAATAGTTTTTAAAACAATCGCGTCTGTGGTAGATGACTTGATACGAAAAGTCACGTGACCTACCAGTGACGCGATTGGTTTAAAAATGAAACGAATAGAAACGATAGATAGCGCAATGCATCTTGGCAGGGCCCTCTGATCTGATCTGGTGATCTTACCCTTGGCCCAGAATCCATGGGCGTCTTGCAGAAGAGGTACCCCTCCCCGATGCCTTCGTAGTCTCCACTCAGCACCGCGTCCTGAGCGCTTGAATGCAGTAGTCGAGTTAGCACTACTATTAATATCTGGAATATAAAAGAAGAAAAAACTACTATGGGAATAAAGGCTGGTAGTAATGTTAGGTCGGGATTACACCTGTAAGTTATTACGTAAGTTTTGAGACGCAACTATGGGTAAAAGTGAGTGGCAAATATCTGCATCTCTCTCTTGCATATAGCTTTGTTTCAAAACTTACGTAATAACTTACAGATGTAATCCCGGCCTTAAGCGATGGGCTTGCAACCTGTCACTAATACACTGGTAAACCTCTTAGCCTATTTGTGCAAAATGTGGTTACAGAAATTATCACCAAGTTTATAGAGTTGTGGGTAATTCTGTAGCTCTGCCCACCTCACTCTGGTATTACAGGAGTGAAGATATGTACAGTATTACCAGCTTCTTAATAGCTTTCGGCTGTCTATCGCTATCACGCTTGCTCTCTCAACTGACAGTATATTTGTCGCTCGTGTGTCATAGAAAAACGAAGATTGCCGATAGCTATTAAGAAAATGGAAGCACTGTATGTATGTTAAAGAAGAAACTGACTGGCTGACTGATCGATCAACACGCAGCAAAAACCACTGACCTATTCCTTGGATATCCTAGGAGTGACTAACGAGGGATTTTTGGAAATTCATCTCCTAAGGGGTTAAAATAAGGGGTTAAATACGCGTAAGAAGTCGTGAGCGTCCTCTAGTATCTGGAATACAGAGTTAAAATAGACCACGGATTTGTTAACCAACCTTATTCACATTAATATAGAAAGCTAGGCTCTAAAGTATTTAGATTAGAAAAACTTATCGGTACACGGTGACTATTTAAAAATCTAAAATCAAACAGTGGTCAAAATCTGGAGGGAAATTGGCTTCATGATACAGTTCACTTCAAAAGTCTCTAGTGGCCACCACCATAGGCATTTTTTCGGTATACATTTTACCATCGGGCAAGGGCATGTCTGACCACCTCAGTGTAGGATTCCAAAGCCTACACAAAAACTATCTCAAAAATTATAGAGTAGCGCTACGTCGAATTCTTTCTTCCCTGCTATCACGAGTTGGCGACCCAAGCCATCTTCTTAGATGTTTATTGGAACAGCAGCTGTCAGTATGAGCTCGTTGAGGACGCGGCCTCCACGCAGGCCCGCGTGTATAGCGAGGCAGAGAGCAGCGAGGAGCCTTCTGACTGGAAAGTGGAAACAACGCTCCGGAAGTAGAACTCTTACTTGGAACAGCACTATGAGCACGTTGAGGACCTGCAGCGACAGCAGTGCGCGCGTCAGCGGCGCCCGCACCGCCTCCACGCAGCCCCGCGTGTATAGCGAAGCCGAGAGCAACGGAGAGCCTTCAGACCATACCTCGCGCCACTCCGACTGGGAACACAAATCGAAAACCACCTTTAATGACAAACACTTAAAGCCGGTTTAGATAGGCCCTCATAGCATCAGACTATGAGTTCATGTCATCGTATCCACCCATTAAATAGGCGCCTTTCTTATCATGCCAATTCTCCTCCTACGCTAATTGTATTCTTGTCACATATATACATACATACAATCACGCCTCTTTCCCGTAAGGGTAGGCAGAGACCACTTCTTTCCACTTGCTACGATCCAGACAAACTTTCCTCGCTTCCTCACGACTCATTAGTATCTCCATACACGTGCATCGGTTAAGGGTACTCCTGACCTGGCCCTGTGTTTAAGGGATGCTCGAGTGATGACTGATATACTCAACAAGTGACAAAGTTTAAAATATCGTCTATGACACCTTCAAGAATTGGGACCTTTCTACAATATAGTTTTAACCGGACTGACACGAAGGAGGAAGGGGAAGGAAGTCCTAGAGCCGGTACACATGGACACCATTTGAACTGCAACCCAGCTGCAAAATGGCAGTTCGAGTGCAGTTGACTTACGTACGTTTGATGCAGTTACGTCAACTGCATCAGAACTGCACTCGAACTTCCATTTTTCAGTCCGTCTGTACCGGCCCCTAATGCTGCAAAGTTCAACATCTGTATTCTAAGAGCATAGCCTACCTGTTGTAAAGGATCGTGGTAGCAGGCAGCCAGAACCCTGGGCGTGCAACAGGAATACGGCGAGACTGGAGGCAGCACCTTACCGTCCGTGCCGGCCAACCTGAACAACAATGCCATGGCCCATATTATGGTCACGTCTAAAGCGATGGATAAAGCATCAGTCATTCTCGCACTTCACTGGTCAGAAACAGATTTTATATCCACATCTATCCACATTGATAAACACGACCATAGGCCCACAGTGTTTATTTTATACTAGTTTCTGTCTGCGACTTCATCCGCATAGATTTCGATTATCGTTATTCTCTCGGGCACTTCTAAAATTTCCAGGATAAAATGTAGCCTATGTGTTAATCCAGGGTAAGCTATCTCCATTTAAAATTTCATCCAAATCCGTCCAGCCGTACAAACTTTCGCGTTTATAATACTTATTAGTAAGGATGGCATCGTGAAGGCAAACGAGCACACAGACCACTGCCTTTGAGGCCTATAAAAGACAGACTGATTAGACTGAGTCAATCTCGGGACTGCAAGTTCAAGAACTAAGTAGGTATAATTGCCAACAAACAAGTGAATCAAGGAAAAAATAGGAACACGCCTGCTATGCCTAAATGTGATCTCAAAAAATAAACAAGCCGTGTCAGTAAAGCCGGGTACTCACTAGCGAGCTGTAACTGTAACCGTAGCAGTTGCAGTAACGAGCTTGGTGGAAAACAGCCTCGTGAGCCGTGTACACACCACGATATTACGTGCAACAGTAACCGTTACGGCTTGCTAGTGAGTACCCGGCTTAAATAAGTATTATTGGTAGATACAGAAGATTTATCAATGTCAAACAAAAAAAGGAAAACAAAATTTCAATTCTTTTGTAATGGTTTTTCTTGAAGGCAGAAAAAGAAGGAAGGCAAATTGGTTCATATTTCCTTTTTTCGTTGGGTTTTTTTTAATGAAGATTAAAAAGAAAGAATTACTTCATGACGAGGGAAGAGTTTTCGTTAAGAAAGTCCATGTTAATCCAAGGTATGGTGTGCCAGTCGTTAGGGTTCTCCGCCCCACAGCATCCCAGGTCAACCTAAGAGTAAAACAATAGGTACAGAAACTACAGCAAGAATAGAACCCTACTACCAAAAAATATAATTATTTGAGTCCAGCCTTTGTTACCAACTGTTTTTTTTTCCAGTCGCTTATCAAGACGGAACTCACGAGACCCAACTTGATGGGTCCACCTTAAAAACAGTGGACTTCTTGTTATTCCGACTCATCATAAAGTCATTAGATCTTGCCACCGGACTTAGAGACATTTAAGAGACAATAAACTCGTTCCTTTTTGAAACTTGTGTGTATGAAAAATTGTCTCTGAAACAACTTAATCGTCATTAAACTGACTCTGAGTACGACCGTTAGACACCTAGATACTAAATTTAGATTTTGGTTGCTACCCATTCTGACATTAATATGCAAGATTTAAACATAACATACTGTCAAACAACATGTGAAGTTACATAAAAGCTAGTAAAAATAAATAAAATCGAATCCTATAATCGGTAAATTAAGAAAATTCAACAGCTTCTGTCTTATGAAACTATGGTAGGGCTGAAACGGTACAGTACGATCATTTATTATTTTTCTATGATTTGATATATTTCGACCTTGGTGGCTAAACTGATTATTTTACGAGTTTCAACATATACTCGTATGACCTCACCTGCATTGTGTCTAAAAGATGTTTCCAAGTCGGTTCCGTGAGATACTGCGATATGCCCGCTCGCAGGGAACTGGCTAGTTCTTTGTTCAATGCCTGCAACATATTCGATCATAACCAAAATCTCAACAATCAAAACGAGTTAACGGTTCCTTTTTCCGAACCCTAAAAGAGGCCTTGTCAGACTTTACTTGTGGAATAAACTTGTGTTGCCTTACCTTCAGTGTTCCATTGCAAGCACAATACACCATCAGACCATTGGCAGCAATAAGCGATCCGCTGATGAGCCACACGCGGCAGAGCCAGTCAGTGCGCGTCCAGTGCGGGCACTTGAGCACCCACGTGATGAGACGCAGCCCGCTCGTGTAGTGCAGCTTCATCGCGTATACTTGGAACATCACCAGCCCGTGCAGCAGGATCACCGTCACCTGCTCGGGGAGATGGTTCTATAATGGGAGTATCATGAGGAGCGGTGATGACCTGATCAAGAGAAGGAGTGTTTTTAATGGAAACCATTGTATGACTTGGATATAAGAAGAAATGAGAGTTGATAGCGATCTGCAACCAACTGGCAAACTGCACATAGTTAAAGGAGTGTATTAACGAAAACAGTACAAGATATGAATGCGGTGGATAGTATAAGTAGAGAAAATCTTTCAAATGAGGGATGGCATGAGATAGATAAACGGATCATCATGACCAGAAACTAGTTTCAATCCACATCCAGAGATAATATTTTAGTTACAAGATACTAGAATAGAAAAAGACGTTAAAAGAGATGAAATGACTGCGTATGGTCTAGATTGAGAAAAGCAATCTATTGATGGCAACGACGACACGCTGACGAGTTAAACGTGGCAGAGCCAGTCAGTACGCGCCTAGTGACCCACACGTGATGAGACGCAGCCCGCTCGTGTTTATCTTCATTCCTATTTTTCAATATATTCCTATCCCATCCTCGTAGACGAGGGGAAGTTCTCTCATTATTGGAGCCTTCTTCTTAGACGCTGTAGGTTGTGTTCTCATGAGACGGTTGTCCAAGGAAAAAACCCTAAAAGGACAGCAGGGCTATGCTAATAGAGTCATACTATTCGCTGTTACTTCTGCTGCCAAGTAATCAGGCTCGGGCTAGTGAACTCCTTAAGGTCACCTTATGGATGTCCTTGAGCAGCATCAGGACCTTGTGCGACACGTTGTAGCAAAATATGAGCAGGAACAGGGATACGGTCAGCTGCGCAATCAGCAGCGCGCGCAGCACCCCCGCCACTCGGTGTCGGCCCTCCTTGCTAAACGCGAGCACGCCGCGAGCCATGCATGGCGGCGCATGCTGTCTCTGTTCAATGTAGTTACCATTGTTAGCAATTTGATAAACACTGCGGGACGCAACTATATGTTAAAGTGAACTAAACTTACTTTCAGAGCTAATAAGTTGATTTAAATGGCCTAACCGACTTTAGGCAGATTTTAAATCAGCTCTCTTTAAAAAAAACGCGCCCGTATTGGTCTAATAGTTTGGGGGCTACGATACCACAGACAGACACTATCGGGGATTAAGAATTACGAAACACGCCTGTCAAATCGTCCTACATTGACCGAACTATAGCTATATCACTTTGCGTATTCATTTATTATCAATGGCTATCCGTTTTGAATCAATACTATAAGTAATAGTCACGATTACCTTTTACATTTATTCCAATTAACTTTGTAAATACAACAATCCGTAAATATTTATAAACGTTTGACGTTGACAATGGACATGCCATCTGCCAAAGGTTTTTTCTAAATACAGTCTGTGTGAAAACTTTACAAAGGATACATGTATTAACATAACCTTTTTTAATCGACTTCAAAAAAAGGAGGTTCTCAGTTTGACCTTTATGTATGTTTGTTCGCGATTATCTCGCGTTTGGCCGAACCGATTTTGATGCGGTTTTCATAAAAGTATTTGTTACACTTAGAAGAAGGTTTTAGTATTTTAACCGACGAGGTCCTCAGTTTTAACTATTTACAGAGTTTTCCGATTTTTTTTATTTATTTTTTTAAATATACACATGTTCTCTTTCTAAGAAGGCCTCTGAGACTAATCACTTGTACTTATTATTATAATATTTCGTCATCGCGGGGGCAAAAACAAATCTATTAAAGAACACATATAACAGAATGTCTGTTTAGTATAAGTAAACGGAATATTCTGCCTATACATTCTAAGCCTCTAAATATAAAAATATCTAGCACGAAGTTTTCTCTGAAAACGGTCAATCAAACTTGTCTTACACTGAGTCAACGCTTTTATAAGTCAACGTGTCAACTTTAATAATATATTTTTTTATTATGTCAAATCCAGTATTTTTTTTCTTTTTAAATATTTGTTTTCCATTTGCGCTCAAATTTAATTAAGATATATTTTTGTATGTTTTTGTACATATCAAATCAAGAATGACAATGTCTAAAGTAGCACGAAAAGTGACTGAAGAGGTTGACGTGAGGATTGCGTAGCTAATTTTTTAAATATCGATACCTTAGTTCACAATTGTACTAATTACATTTGAAAAGTTATTGTAATTAGAATGTTTGTGCACAAATAATAAGTTCGTAACTTTACTGGCAAAATAAAATCATTTAGTACGATTGTGCACTAAGGCATCGATATGTACTACTAATCAAGTCAAGTACTGAAGATAATTGAAAGAAAATATAAACATTTTGAACTCGTAGGTATAAACATTTCTCGATACGCGTGTCACTTCTGTTATTGCCTATTTGTCATAATCTTTTACAACTGTCAAATCGTTTTCGCCCCCGCGATAACGATGTATGATGATTATAATAGTATGAAGAGCGCTCATTTTAAATATCTCTATAACAACAGTTACCAGGCAACTGTTTAATCAATAAAACAAGCTGTATTTCCCTCCTTACTATTAAAACTTTATACGGTTAATAAACAAAGAGGTTCGCTATCCTAATGTTCCAGAATTACTGGCCACGTATAATTAAAAAAATGCGAATCACTTTATTATAAAAACGTCACAGCAGTTTGTTGTTTTCCGTTAGGAAAACATGAGCGCGTCAAATAATTATTAATTTGTTTAGTTGCGTAAAACTAAGTGATATTTAGTTTAGTCGTTAATTAAGTACCTGCCATAATGGAACAAGCTACAGTAACTGAGGAGGCAATTGACGACGTTAACCCGAAGAGGAAGAGGCCTAAAGTCGCATGGAGTGATGACATGAGCCATGACTCGGAGGAAGAAAGAGGTATTTGTTATTGTTTGGACTAAGATACAGTGCAACCATTTTTTAAATATAAGTCGGCAATCTTCGTTTTTGCATGAAACACGAGTGACAGATATACTGTCAGTTGCGAGTGCAAGGGTGATAGCGATAGCCAGCCGAACTCTTAAGAAGCTGGGAGTAGTGTACATGCTTTTGTTTACGTAGTTTTAAGGATTTTTAACTGTTGCCATAGTGTCGTTTGTCCTAAAGTCATTTGCCATAACACTTTAGTCATAATAAGTGTTATACTTAATGTTCAGTACTCATATTTTTTTATTTATTTAATAAAGATGATTTAGGTACAAACAAATAAGTCACAAATGTAAATGTTATAACAGTTGATTACCTACCCTTATTTAATTTGTCAGAATATATTTATCATATGTACATTTTCTTGAAGCCATGCCAAACAAACAACGAACTGTAATGAAAGTGAAAGTTAGGTACGACGACGAGCGAAGCGAGACGAGCGTAGGTGGAACTGCCTCAATAGCTAGGATTCCAGCATCTAGGTACCTTCTGACTGCTACCAGTTTTATTGTACTGCAAGCATCCTAAGGGCTGCCATAGATGGACTGCTTAGAACAGTCAGGAACGACAGATCCGAGGTCGCTATTGGGCGATCTGCAATTTTAATGCTCTAGGTTCGTATTGAAACCGCAAATTGACCAATAGCGACCACGGAGCTGTCGGTCCTGACTGCTCTAAGCAGTCCGTCTATGGCAGCCCTAATACTTGCATTAATCCCACTGCCAGCGAGGAAGAAATTCTTTCTAGCTATCGACTATCTTCTCGCTCAAGAAACGAACATAATAATAAATATAGATCAATAATATAATAATAATAATGTAATATAGATCAGTAAAAGAGACACATATATTAATAGCTGATCGCTGGCTCTATTCGCTACTCACCGTCGGCGGTGAGACAAGTGCCTAAGGCCGGGATTACACCTGTAAGTTATTACGTACGTTTTGAGACGCAACTATGGGTAAGAGTGAGTGGCAAATATCTGCATCTCTCTCTTGTATATAGCTTTGTTTCAAAACTTACGTAATAACCAGAGTTAGGACGTTTGGTGGCAAATCGTGGTTCTAGAATCCATGGAGTCCCTATTTATTATAATACATACCACTATGATTTTGACCTTCTGTATTTTAATATTTCAAAATTTATTCATTAAACCGCTTAACCAATTTAAACGAATTTTGGTTTCGAGGATATCTCTGCTGTAAAAGCGGTACAAACAAGCAAATATGAGAAGGTATAGATGAACCGAACTAAAAATGTATTTAGTTCATTTTGAAATATGGCCATACTGAAGGTCAAAATCAAAGTGTCTTGTATTAAAAATAATTAGAAAATAACGACTCCATGGATTCTAAAACCACGATATGCCACGAAAAGTCCTAACACTCCTAAGCCTAGTAATAACTTACAGGTGTAATCCCTGCCTTAGGAATATCAAGCTATCATGAGGGTTTAAAAATAGGATTGAAAAAATTATGTCAAAAGAAAATAGGTCAATGGATATGATGTCAAGTAATAATTAGGCCAAATTTACTATTAGGATTAAAAACTTTATGGCAAGTGATGTTTGATGTACCTACTTAATCTAAATTATCTTTAACCAATTGCAGAGCGCGAACGCCTTCTAGAAATCGAAAAAGAAGCGGCGGCGAAACTTCTAGAAAAACCTAAATATAAAGCTGAGGAGCTAGATCAACTGGTGAAATACATACAGAGCATGACAACCTTATACGACCTAAGGCCAACGGACTGGACAGAACACAACAAAGAAGCGATCATAGATTGGATTCTTGAACCTAAAGCACTCATGCTATGCATATACTTCAAAGCTGATGCACTAACAGTATCCAGCGATGTTCCTTTAACACCAGTATTCGATTTGACCTACTTTCTGAGACAGCCGGACTTTATTTTCAAAGTAGGATCGTTCCATGAGGACATAGTTTTTGGAACGTTTGTCGACTCTGTTGAAGCGAATTTGATACACATGTTTGAGAGTGTTTATGCGCCATTTTTTTTCGCAATTAGTACTTGGCCCGACAGTAAGTGATGTACTGCTGAAAACCCTTATTTGCTAAACAAACTTAAAGTATAACACTAAACATATCACTAAAATCTCGAAGTATGTAATATCGGTATAACAGATAGTGATTTTTAAGTTCGAGCAAAATTTTAAGTGACAAAGACAGAGACGGATATCGGAGGCTTAGTAATAGGGTCCCGTTAGCACCCTTTGGGTACGAAACCCTAAAAACGAACACATTTTCGTATTTATAATATAAGTAAAGATAGAAAGTACAGATTTCTCGAAGCGATGTAAATGCGGGCAATTACTTTACTTACAAATGAATTAATCATGACTGGTAGACCTTCTTTTGCAGGCGTCAAGAGTGAATTCTGCTCCCAAATCCACTCCTTCCTAGCGAAACTCACAGACATGTATTACAAGATGCTTGGTCTCACGGTGCTCTACATCCCTCGCGAGGGTCAACAGATGTCGTTCGAGCAAGCCAGTGGAGACCGGGAGCTGGTGAAGAGATTGGAAGGAGTGGTAGTATACTGGACGCACCAGATTAAATCCTGCTTAGAGGATACGGCATCTGTAGCGTCACAGCAGGAGCTGCTGTGCCCAAGTGATGAATATGACTTTTGGATTTACAGGCGTGAGATTTTAATTTGTATTCTGTAATTGTGGCATAAAGAAGGCAAACGACCTTACAGGCCCCCGGGCTGTAAGTGGTATCTGAGACCATGATATCATTCTTAAGACTGCAATCTAAAGACTGCAAATGCGTTGCCAATCCTAAGGCCTAAGATGAAATGCCTCTATGCTAGTAATTTCGCCGGTTGTCTTATCCCCACAGCAGAAGGCAACAATGCGAACATTGCCATGTTTTTTGTTTTATACGAAGCTCAACGTACCATATTATCTGATTACTTCATCTACTTGCCTTGCCTTAGTTTAATTATCATCTCCTAAATTTATATTCTTTGTTCTCAGATGAGAATCTTCAGTGCTTGCTATACCAGATAAAGAACCCATGTGTCAAACACATCGCCAAGATCCTCGTCATAACCCATTCCACATTCATCCACCAGTTTCAAACACTTTGCGATGACATCGTCGACAAAATAGCTGAAGCCAAATCCAACATTGAATACCTTCAAGTCATCAAGCAACCTTGCGCTGTCCTCGAATGTGTCACTGACCCAGATGAAATATCCATTCATGTCCCTCAAATCATCAGCCTATTCAGATTCATCTGGATGGAGTCTCCACACTACAATTCTGAAACCAGAATAACCAATCTTTTCAAAGGTTTGAGTAACCAGATTATTATTCTTTGTAGCAACTACATCAAATTGGACAGTTTGTTTGAAGGGGAGACGAAGAAAGCTCTTGGAGAGTTCAGTAAATGCATTGACTGCTGCAAGAAGTATAGGGAGATATATGATGTCATGTCGGAGGCGCATAGTGAAGTACGTCCCAACAGCTGGGAACTAGATACAGGGGCCATCTTTAATTACATCGACTCGTTCGTGCAGAGGTGCTTTGATATGATCGATGTGTGCAATTGCATGATTATTTTTGGAAGGTAAGTTAGAGTGGTGCTACACGGGCGTTGCCGGTGCGCTGCATCGTCGCTGATGTGTTATTCTACATCTAAATTTGAACGACATACCACACGTTACGTGCGTCGCTCTATGTTAAAGTCACACGGCAACGCTCTGGTGGCATCGCTGTTAAGCTCTTCTTATCTCTTATTTATTTGCGTTTAGTTAATATTATAGACTAGATGTCTATCTGAGAAAGTCCCTTGTTCTTGCTAATTAAACTTCTACGACTGCTTATCACTCTGGGTCCTGTAACACAGGGCTTCCTAGCTCAGGATCCAGGACTAAAGATAAATTGTACTAAGTTAATTGCCAATAAATATTTTTCTTTTTTTTTTCTTTTTATCCAGGATTGATGAACTTGAACCGGTGCCCAAGCCTATATTTGGAGGCGCACGTGGAGAGCAGTTCGAAGAGAAATGCAATCAGATCGAACAGGCGAGTCACTTTACTTTCTTTGGTTTTTTATTATTTTTTGGACATCATCATCACCATAACCTTATAACCTTCTGCTGGAAATAGGGATTCCACACTCTCGTCAGTTTTTCTTGCTCAGCTATGGCTCAACTCAGTCTTCCGGCGCGCGTAACAATATAAAGTGCTACCGTGTTTGGAAACTTTAAACATCATTTTAGATAGATAACAACTGGCATACTATCTCAAACTAGAACAGTTCTGAATTATTGTTAACCATACCACAACACGCAAAAATCACATCCGTCAAGACTGTCAAGTGATTTTGGGTGATTCCACAGGCGTTTCAACCGCCGTCAGTCCGCTGTCGTAAGTATTTAAGAAATAGGCGATAATATACTTAAAATTCGATCAATTGTGGCAAGAAGTACGATAACAGTATAGCTCTGTGTGAATGTTAGCTGCTTGGTGTAGCTCATTATTTCAATATTTATGAAACGCTCGTGGAATCACCCTTTTATGATTATAGATGTTCCACGAGGGATTGCTGCGCGTGCGCAACGTATCAGACACCATCTTGGACGTGCAGGCGCCATCTTGGTATGACGACATCCTCAAGTTCCGCACTGTCATTAAGGATATTGAGGTAAATGATGGTAATTGACGACGCGTTAATCGTAGTTGATAATGACCTATGAAGCTAGCGGTCCTGGGCTCGATTCCCGGTATGGGAAAATATTCGTGTGATGAGTTCGAGTATTCGATCTTGAGTTTTGGATATTTTCTATCCCCCTTACTAATAAACGTTGAGTAACGGTGGTAGCTATAGCTATACAATGTTTTGTCCTTATCTGTCAAATTCAAATGTCACAATGACAGATTATACCACCATTACTCAACGTTTATTAGTAAGGGGGTAACTATGTGTATAAGGTATTTATATTTCTATATACCTAAGTATGTTTATCATTGCATCACTTGCCTCGTACCCATAGTACAAGCCTAGAGCTTAGTTTGGGACTAATTTGTGTGATGTTGTTTCCTGGGGCACGTTTTATAAAGCTACAAGTTACAATTTTACAGGTCTAAACTGGCAACACTGCTCAAATGGCTGGCTGTCATTGGTCGAGGTTATGTCAAATGGAAACTTGTAACCTGGAAATTGTAATTTGTAGTTTTATAAAACAGGCCCCTGATATTTATTTATCATTTATTACAGATAATAATTGAAAACCTAGTGGAGACAGTGTTTGAGGGGGTGAACCACGTAGAAGAAGCTGTGGTGGCACTGTTCTCTCTCAACAACTATTCACGTCGGAAAAACCTTAAACGCATCTTTAAAAGGAAAACCGCCGAGGTAGATTCATCCAATGATAGAAAACAGAAACGTTAGCAGTGTTTGCATCTTGGCTAGGCCTACTTGTATAAGTTTTTATTTCTATATAAAAGTATTTCGTCCCTTTACTGCCTCAACCTCGTATCTGATCGCATAGTTAGAAAAAACACTCATGTTCCAAGGTTTATAAAGACTACTTTCCTCAGTCAAAGAGTTTATGGACCTTAATTTATAATTAGGTACATAAATTATTTAAAATGTTTTGATTTAATCTGTGTTGTTGTTTTTATTATTTCTGATGTTTTGACTTATTACGTTATTTATTTTAAAAAATATGCTCATTTGGTTGCATGCTATTTTTAAGACGATCCTTAACGGTGATAACTCCTTAGTTTTGTATTTTTATTATCCTGGCTTCTTATTTCTATTTTTGATTATAAATTTGTGTATATTTTTGACGATTCCAATGTAATTTCTTGTACTTTTGACATAACATGCAATGTATACTGTGACTTACTTTGGAAAATAAATATCATTCATTCATTCATTCTATTGAATCAAAATATTCGATCAGATGAGGTTGAGAAAGTAAGGAGACGATTTTTATTGTTATCTAGTACCCATAGTCCTGCGTCGCTATTGCCTAACGCATTCGCACTCGCAATCTACTTCAAAGTGGAACAATTGTTTTCATTTTGAAGGCAGACTAGCCTTCGGATTGTAAGGTTTATTAAGGTTACCTAAAGATGTAGACTTAAGCATTTGCTAGAATGATCCCCAAAATATGCGTACCGATTGGACGTTCAGTTGGTACGCACATGTTGTTTGATCGTTCTAGGAAATGGTCAATTCTATCAGCATCTTAAAATTATCACCTGAATATTTATAATTTCTCTGCTTGCAGGTGTGGGCTATGTTCAGTGAAGAGGTCCAAGATGCCAAGAAGGACATGGTGGTGACACGCAGCCAGCACCCTGCCGAGCTGCCTTCGTTCTCCGGGAGAGCAGTGGTGCTTCAGATGAGGAAGAACCGGCTCGTGTATCTGAAGCAGGTCAGTCCAGGGGATTAGTATCAGCTCGTCTAAAACGCAGCTGGTCTAAGCAGCAAGTGGTCTAAAACGCGGATGGTCTAAGTCGCAAGTGGTTTAAAATGCAGCTTGTCTTATGTAGAAAGCGGTCTAAAACGTAACTGTTCTAAGTAGCAAGTGGTCTAAAACGCAGATGGTCTAAGTCGCAAGTGGTTTAAAATGCAGCTTGTCTTATGTAGCAAGCGGTCTAAAACGTAACTGTTCTAAGTAGCAAGTGGTCTAAAACGCAGATGGTCTAAGTCGCAAGTGGTTTAAAATGCAGCTTGTCTTATGTAGAAAGCGGTCTAAAACGTAACTGTTCTAAGTAGCAAGTGGTCTAAAACGCAGATGGTCTAAGTCGCAAGTGGTTTAAAATGCAGCTTGTCTTATGTAGCAAGCGGTCTAAAACGTAACTGTTCTAAGTAGCAAGTGGTCTAAAACGCAGATGGTCTAAGTCGCAAGTGGTTTAAAATGCAGCTTGTCTTATGTAGCAAGCGGTCTAAAACGTAACTGTTCTAAGTAGCAAGTGGTCTAAAACGCAGATGGTCTAAGTCGCAAGTGGTTTAAAATGCAGCTTGTCTTATGTAGCAAGCGGTCTAAAACGTAACTGGTCTGAGTAGCAAGTGGTCTAAAACGCAGATGGTCAAGTCGCAAGTGGTTTAAAATGCAGCTTGTCTTATGTAGCAAGCGGTCTAAAAGGTAACTGTTCTAAGTAGCAAGTGGTCTAAAACGCAGATGGTCTAAGTCGCAAGTGGTTTAAAATGCAGCTTGTCTTATGTAGCAAGCGGTCTAAAACGTAACTGTTCTAAGTAGCAAGTGGTCTAAAACGCAGATGGTCTAAGTCGCAAGTGGTTTAAAATGCAGCTTGTCTTATGTAGCAAGCGGTCTAAAACGTAACTGGTCTGAGTAGCAAGTGGTCTAAAACGCAGATGGTCAAGTCGCAAGTGGTTTAAAATGCAGCTTGTCTTATGTAGCAAGCGGTCTAAAAGGTAACTATTCTAAGTAGCAAGTGGTCTAAAACGCAGATGGTCTAAGTCGCAAGAGGTTTAAAATGCAGCTTGTCTTATGTAGCAAGCGGTCTAAAAGGTAACTGTTCTAAGTAGCAAGTGGTCTAAAACGCAGATGGTCTAAGTCGCAAGTGGTTTAAAATGCAGCTTGTCTTATGTAGCAAGCGGTCTAAAACGTAACTGGTCTGAGTAGCAAGTGGTCTAAAACGCAGATGGTCTAAGTCGCAAGTGGTTTAAAATGCAGCTTGTCTTATGTAGAAAGCGGTCTAAAACGTAACTGTTCTAAGTAGCAAGTGGTCTAAAACGCAGATGGTCTAAGTCGCAAGCGGTTTAAAATGCAGCTTGTCTTATGTAGCAAGCGGTCTAAAACGTAACTGTTCTAAGTAGCAAGTGGTCTAAAACGCAGATGGTCTAAGTCGCAAGTGGTTTAAAATGCAGCTTGTCTTATGTAGCAAGCGGTCTAAAACGTAACTGGTCTGAGTAGCAAGTGGTCTAAAATGCAGATGGTCAGGTCGCAAGTGGTTTAAAATGCAGCTTGTCTTATGTGGCAAGCGGTCTAAAACGGAACTGTTCTAAGTAGCAAGTGGTCTAAAACGCGGATGGTCTAAGTCGCAAGTGGTTTAAAATGCAGCTTGTCTTATGTAGCAAGCGGTCTAAAACGGAACTGTTCTAAGTAGCAAGTGGTCTAAAACGCAGATGGTCTAAGTCGCAAGTGGTTTAAAATGCAGCTTGTCTTATGTAGCAAGCGGTCTAAAACGGAACTGTTCTAAGTAGCAAGTGGTCTAAAACGCAGATGGTCTAAGTCTCAAGTGGTTTAAAATGCAGCTTGTCTTATGTAGCAAGCGGTCTAAAACGTAACTGGTCTGAGTAGCAAGTGGTCTAAAACGCAGATGGTCTTATCTAGCACATGCTCTAAGTTCGCAAACTGGCTATGTATTTTCAAAATTCCTCTCTTATACAACAAGTTGACGGAGCCCCGCCAAGCGGGGCTCCTATTTATAGGCGGTTTGCCCTTCGGGCGTCTGAAGCTACCTAACGAACCTAACCTACCTACTTTGTGTATGTCTGTGTTTTGAACTGCACATCGTGCCTCTTGTTATTATTTTAGACTTAATGCTACATAGACAATCTTAATTTAGACCACTTGCTACTTAGACTAGTGGCGATTCAGACCACTTGCTAATTAGGGCGCGTACGCATAGCGATCCGTTTACAGGTCCGTTATTTGATGGCGTATGTAGTTGTATAAGCGAGTTCACACCCAAAACAGTATTCTGGATCCAGTAAAAAAGAAGATTACAAGGTGAAAAGATCCGTTAAAACGGATCCTGTAAAAGCGGACGTTCTATGTGTACGCGCCCTTAGACCATTTACAATTTCGACGACTTGATAATACTTGTTTAGACGAGTTGCTTTTTAGACCAGTTGCGTTTTAGGCGACATGATACTAACCGAGTCCAGGGTTGTAGGACCTCACGCATTATACGGCTTTTAGTAAGTAGTAAAACAAGTCGTAGATATCATATCAACCGAAAAGGGTCCTTTGCTAGGCATTCTTCAAGTATTTTCACGCAGGTTGATTTGTACTACTAACTCCTCTCATCCATCGATTTTCGCGATTTTCACCAATTTCTCAGTCCCCTTGGAGGATGAGGACTGAGGGCTTGTTCACGGAGACGCGGAGCGTCGCGCGTGGCGTGCGGCTTGGCGTTGCGCGGCGCGTCGGGCGTTTTTTAACCGACTTCAAAAAAGGAGGAGGTTCTCAATTCGTCGGGATAATTTTTTATTTTTTTTTATGTATGTTCCTCGATCACTCGAAGACCATTGAAAAATTTTTTTCGTATGTTTATACTTTCTAGTTGGTCCCATTGTCAACACGTCGGGATCTGATAATGGGATCTTGGAGAAATCAAGAGAACTCCTCAAATATTATAGGCACACCTATAGCGATTTTGGTATTTTTCACTGTAACTCATGCATTTGCTTTTGAAAAGTACTATATGGTGAATGATGAAGACCACAGATGGCCACCGGAACTCCTTAACGGTACCTATTTCAAGGGTGGTGATAAGATATTTCGATAAAGGTAGTTGAGCGACTATGACGAAGCACATTTAGGTTTAAATATGACTATGACATTCCCGCGGCGTTGTCTGCGGCGAGCTTGAAATGTTCTATAGTTTCTCATTAATATTTAGAAGTGGAGTTACGTAACAGTATAAATAGGATCACTAAAATGTATAAAATAAAATAAATGTTTAAAAAACAAAAACCCGCCTTCAAAAAGCAAAAAATAACTTCTTTGAAATGGTAGGTAAATAGGTCAGTCCAACTGAAGTCGGCGTCCAACAATATTTTAACCAAAAGCAGACTTCAGTTGGACTGACCTATTTACCTACCATTTTAAAGAAGTTATTTTTTGCTATTTGAAGGCGGGTTTTTGTTTTTTTAAACATTTATTTTATTCCGTATACAGAGAGGCGGCGCGTGCGGCGGACCGCGTCAGCACACGCGCAAACACAAACATATGGCAATGTACGGTGTTGTTTATAAAGATGCGCGGCGTAATGCGGCGCGTCATGCGGGGCGTAGAAAGTAGCGGTGTCCGCTACATCCGCGGCGGACTCTCGAGCGTGTAGCGGAGCACAAGACTGTCAGAAGGTTCCGCCGCGGGCCCCGCTGCGGGCGCAGTGGCGGGAACCGCCGTTATTGACGCGTGCGACGCTGCGTGCAACGCGGCGATGCCATCCGCAGGCTCCGCCGCAAGTAACGCTGTATTTGAAGCAAACGCGCGTAAAACCGCTTCTCTGTAAACGCTTTTATACAACGCCATATGTTTGAATTTAGTGCAGACCGCGCCGCCCAACGCTACGCGCGACGCCCCGCGTCTCCGTAAACAAGCACTTAGGCCTAGCAACAATAAGTATATTTTAAAATTTGACTTTTTCGCTCTTGTCTCAGTGTGAATAAGGCATAAGGTGGTAAATCTTTCAGTTTCCCTTACTGTACATTATTGAATGCAGGTGATGACGGACGCCGCTTGGATGATGCCTTGCAGCAATTCCGAGGATGTTATTATGCACGTAAACCGACTGATGGGGGCCATAGAGGTCGCCATTCGGGAGCTGTGGATCTCTTGGACGGTACAATATTCGAAACTTTCTAATTAAATAATACCTACATTATACCTAGCAATGAACTTGAGAATATGCTCAGAAGCTCTATTCAACTCGGAAAAATTATTTTTTTTGAAGTGGCGGTATTGTTTTTAACTCGGCCGCCATTACTGTCAAGTATATAAGAGCTATCGTAACGTTGACAATACGATAACATGCCAAAGAAATATGGTTTCACCGTGTAGAATACAGACCCAGGGCGATTTCCTGATTTTCCGAGCCCAATTCCGTCGTTGACAGGCTGCTATTTGTTTAATAGCGTTTTACGGTTGTTGCGCACCTATTGTGCGCATGCGATGATGATGATGTTCCCTTTTTCGTCCAAGGTACTTCTTTTTCCGTTCTTTGTTGGTTACTTTGGCCACCGTGCTTTGCGCTTATTATAAGTAGTTTTTATTGTTGGATGTTTAAGTTAAAGCATGAAAAGTTATTTAGCTTTATTAGCTTTAAATAAGTACCAATTACACGATACGATGTTAAATTTAATCAATGTTAATCGACTGTTAGTTCATACATTTTGACAGCTGTTAACGCTCTAATCGTCTGTTGAGTGGTTAACATCGTTTGGTGAAGTTGGTACTAAAGCTAAAATGTTAATTATTCTTTCCATGTCACTCGCTCTATTTAAACGGCGAACATATATTAGTTACTTTTGGTTGGAATTTAACATAAGCCACATTCAAAATGTCTCAAATTTGAAACAAAAATGTTAAAAAGTAATTCTTTTCAGCACAACCTTGACGAGAAGTGCGCGGTTGGTCTCAACCGGACGCTGATGCGGAAGAGCGCCGAGAACCCTGGACTCATGGAGTGCAATATTGATGTGTAAGGCAGTTATAAGAGCTTTAACATTTTAAACCGCACACGCAACAAGATGACCACTATTTTGATCATTTTTGTAGCTACATATTTACAGTCGCTGTTATAAATATACATACGCCCCTATGCAACAGAATTTGCTAAAATTAGTAAGGCTTGAAAGTGTGTGACTCATTCTGGGATACAAACACTTACTAGATAACAAAAGAATGTTGACAAAGTTTTTTGTCTTTATTTTCTTCTCGATTTTCATTTCAGAAATATTTTAGAACTATGCAAGGAAGCATTCCACTGGGAGAACCTAGGTCTGGACATACCACAGCACGCATATGCGGTAAATATGAATTCTTCAAGGCTTGACTGCATTTAAACAATAAATGGTAGATTTGTATAACAATGGTCAAAATAAATAGCTCGACAGCTATAACAGAAGCCCTTCCAGAATCTACGGGACACGGGAGTCAGGCACACAGTCGTGTGCCAGTGGCAGAAAACAAGCAAGCCATCAGCCGTGTTCGCATTTTTGTGTGGGGATAACTAAGACAACCAGAAATTACTGGCATATAGGCATTCTATCTTGATCCTCAGGGTTGGCAACGCATTTGGACTCTTAAGGATGATTTCCACCAAACGGCTCGCATCGCATCGGATCGGAAAGGATACCTACGTATGCGGCGACAGCCGGTCGCGTCCGGCAGCACGTCGACGCACACGATCGGCACCGTACGGTTGCTTGCGAACGTAGCCGCACCCAGTCAAATAGTTTCGTTCCTACCACGTGTTTGAGTGCACTTTCGAGAATGAGTGGGCTAGCCCGGTCACGGCCGAATGTTTCCGGTCGCACACGACGACAAGCGAACGGAGCCGATCGCAAGCGTACGGGGCCGATCGCAAGCGAACGGGGCCGATCGCAAGCGAAGGGAGCCGATGATCGCGTGTCGCAGCATACTTTCGGTGACGTTCACATGTCGCGGAAGACGCCCGCGGTCAAGCTGTTGTGCGCAGCTTCGTAATGTAGACTTAAAAACAGTACTTATAAGATTTAGTATCGTTTAAAGACCATACAATACTTTCCGATCCGATACGAGAATTGTAATTTGTAGCTTTATAAAACAGGCCCCAGGTGGCCTGTGTGTTTGTGTGCCTTCTGCTTTGCCATAAATATCAGGACTAGTGTTGAGCTACTCGTACATGAAACTGTGAAACCAACTCCCCTCTGTGGTGTTTTCAACCACTTATAAGATGGCGGTCTTCAACAATAAAGCCGTCATTTCCCTAAAAGGCCAACCGCAACGGACCGACTACTCTTGTATTGGCGGTGTTCACGGGTATGACTTCCAACAGTTCCAATCAGGTAACCTGCATGACCGATTGCTTCCCTCTCATGACAAAAAATACATGAGGTACTTACTCCGAAAAAATGTACCTACAACCTCAATGCATTAAATAAAACGAAAAAGATGGTAGAGTATCAGGGCTAGTAATCCGACCGTATCATTTTAATTTTATGCCCTGCCCAACACTAGGCAGGACATTGAATTAACACTGCCTGATTAGTCAAGGGACCCCGCTCCCCCTGTCCTGTCTTGGAGACCATAGGAGGGCCGACCTTATGGCGGTCGTTCTAAAACAGATTCCCTGTCCACATATCACATATATTCACAAATCACATATTATGATTCATGAACACCCTTTTGTCCCTGGTCTGATACGTTCATGAATAAAATGTGATCAAATAGATTATTCTTAGTAGTTCCTTTTTGCAGTACCTTTACCTAAAACGAATTACTGCGAATAATCCGACCAAATTCGGATGTAACTTTACATACAGAAATAAGCATTAGACGTACAACCGGTGCAACGATGAAAATGCACTTGTGTTTGCCCTGAAACTTGATAATAATAGTGACAAAATCCAATCCTTTTCAAGGTGTATGCGAAATCCAAAACAATTCTATACGTGTTCGAAAGCGTATTGGCCGTGGTAAAGGGGTACAATGCCATCTTAGATGCGCTTTCGGAAGAGGAGAGGATGCTGTTCAAACCGCTGATCATGGTAAGTACCTATTAATGATTGTAGGAAAATGTATGAAAATCAATGATATAATATAAAAAGAGATAGATATGTTACCTATACGGTATTCCTCGTGTAAAAAAGGCCGGGCTTACGCACATATAATCAGTAAATATTGCAATTACACACTAATTCATAAATGACAAGTGAAAGCAGGATGGTATGCTGATTTCCGGGAGCGAAACAAAACGAGTGTGTGTTGCTCTGCAGACTAGTTCACGGTTCCGTTGACGGCGCAAGCCTGAAGTAAAGGTGTAGGTACCAATTGGCTTGGTTTTAGGGTGCCACTATCGAAGTGCGTATAACATGTCTCCTCTTTTTACTATATTATATCATTGAGGAAAATAGAAACAACTGAAATAGGACGGATCGACGGTGAAAAAGGCTGAGGATCATGGTAATAATATCAGTCTCATTTAAGGTTGGCACAGACATAACCGCTCGGCACCAAATCGGCTCGAAGTGAGACATTGAAAAGTGAGCTTTATATTTGTGTTAGTGTACGATAATTTTTTTAAAGTTAGTGAAAACAATAAAAAGCCGGGCGCGGGCCTCGCTTAAAAATGTATTGTACTTAACACAAATCAAAGCTCAATTTTCAACGTTGAGCTGATCCGGTGCCGAGCGGTTATGTCTGCGCCAACCTTTAGAAACCTTTACGTTTAAGGAAAAAAGTGAGGGATCATAGTCTCGTATACACTAGCGATGTCTCGACAAACATGCCTAGCGAGACTCTGCGTAGGTAAAACGTGTCGGTAGTATTGTTTATAAAGCCAACGCGACTACGCAATATTTCAGGATTATTCGCGGTAGTTCCTTTGGATGTTCCTTCCAAGGAACTATTGCGGTTTTTTTGCACTAGGTCCATCACAATAGATGAAGGACGTACGCTGAAGGAGCAACCGAGACCTTTTTCCGCATTAGTTCATTTACTTATTTTATTTGTTATTTTGAAAAGGAACTAATGCGAAAGAAAAAACTGGTGTTCCTTCACCTCTTATAAAAGAACAAAAGCGAAGGAAAAGTCGGAATAGTACCTTCAGTTTTCGCAATGGAACAAAGGCGAATATAAAGTCGAAACACGTCCTTCATCTGGGGCATGTTTTTTAAAGCTAGGTACAAGTTACAATTTCACAGGTCTAAACTGGCAACACTGCTCAAATGGCTGGTCGTCATTGGTCGAGGTTGTGTCAAATGGAAACTTGTAACCTGTAAATTGTAATTTGTAGCTTTATAAAAAAGGCCCCTGTTGTGAAGGAACTGGTGCGAAAAAAACGCAATAGTTCCTTCGAAGGAACATCCAAAAGAACTACCGCGAATAATTCATCTTCGCTTGACATGTCTGGCGACATCGCGCAACATCTCTCGCGAAGCGCATTGCCAGTTCTGGCGCCTCGATACATCTATGCATTTCGTTCCTTTACTTTCTTAACCTCGTATCTGATCGAATAGTTGACCAGGAAAAGCACTCATGTTCTCTATAGAATAAAGACTACTTTCCTGTCTAACTATTCGATCAGATACGAGGTAGAGAAAGGGGACGATTTGTTTTACTTATGAAGGCTTCTCCAGAGTAATCAATGTCAGTAATCTGTAGTTGTTTTATTTCTCGAAAGCGGGTTTGCCATATACGTGTGTTTAGATGCTCGTGCACGCTGTCTCTGAGTGTTGTGTGGGTGTCTACAAGCGTTACAACACTTAACTACAAGTTTGGCAAACCCGTTTTCGTGAGATAACTGTATCAAATTGAGGTTATGTTATAATTTTTCTTAGACCACATTTACACTTACAAGTTGTTTCTGTAAGATTTGAGACGCGACTATAGGTAAGAGTGAGTGGCAGATAACAGTATCTCTGTCTTGCATATAGTTTTGTTTCAAACTTGCAGCAATAACTTGCAAGTGTAAATGCGGCGTTAGATTCTAGCTTGAAAATGAATAAAACGACGTTATAGGACTCGCGTAACTACTTAATTTTAATATCACATGGTGAGCTTAGAATTATAAGACATAGAATGATACTTTCATACAGCCGACGCGTCTTGAAGTCACAAATGGTAGTATGCAGGAGTAATCTTCTCATAAGACACGCACACAAGTGCACAAATAGTTTTGTACTGACCAGACCAAATTTGGTATAACTTTTGTGACATCACTTGGGTGAATGGGGGCTGATTTCTGTGTTATTATTCCAAGACAGTAAGTTACTTAATCCATAATCAAACAAAGGATCTCAAAATCATTATTATATCAATTGCTAAAATTGTACTAGTTTAAAATAAAATAATTAATAACAATGAAAACATGACACACATTCTTGTCACAAAATTAAACATATTCAACTCTCTAGATACATCAACATTCACTGGATTTATAAAATACAATACTTGAACGACAGGACAATAGTAGTTTACGTGACGGTTGCGTAATGTCAGGCATTACAACATGAGTGTGGTTTATGAAACGAGCCGCAAGGCGAGTTCAATAATAGATCACACGAGTGTTGTAATGCTAATTACGCAGAGTCTCGTACAATACTTTATCTACACACATATTATAAGATGGGTTCAGAAGCCGAAAGGCAAATGACCAGCATTACATTACCTGTGGTAGTAGGTGACAGCGATGACAGCTGTAACATAATTTTGAAATTACATCATGGAATATTGTAAGGTAATGAGTTCCAAATTTGAAACATCTTCCAAAATTAACAGCAGGTAATGCTGGTCATTGCCTACAAGTTTTGAACGCATAATAGAGGACTTATGATATGAGTGTAGATAAATAAATAATCAAATGTGACTGTTAAAATAAACAACTGAATATATAACTATCTCAACTTCTCTAGATACATCAACATTCACTGGATCCATAGAATACAATACTTGATCGACAAATAAATAATCAAATGTGATAATAATAATAATAAGCAACTGAACATAATTCCTAATAAATAATTAACTCAAACAGCTGTCTAAATGTGAAGTCATGTCATCATTTTCCACCATTTTAAGATAACAAGGGCAAAGTAGCTTAGTTCCTGTAGCATTTAAAGCCTGCGATTCATCAAATATTTCGTCATCATCGAATACAATACTTGACAGACAAATAAAAAATCAAATGTGATAATTATAATAAACAACTAAACATAATTCCTAACAAATAATTAACTCAAACAGCTGTCTAAATGTGAATTCATGTCATCATTTTCCACCATTTTAAGACAACAAGGGCAAGGTAGCTTAGTTCCTGTAGCATTTAGAGCCTGTGATTCATCAAATATGTCGTCATCATCGTCTATAACTATGGTCTGATTCGCAAAACTAGTTGAAGCACCCTCTTCAGGCTCTTGGCTATTAACAAAGAAAGCCAAACATTCATCAAGGTGGTCATCAATAGCTTTGGTAACTCTTTTCCCACAACATGGACACTTCTGTTCATTTAGAGCAGTTATAACATCAGTCCCTGGTTCCAATTTAACTGGAGGCAGTTTAATAGTTTTAGCTTCGTCAGAAATAAAAGACGGCAAAAATCCACTAGTCAAGTCAACCTCTTCTTTTACTACAAAATTATCAGACTTTCTTAAATGCCTATCGAAATCAATTTTCTTAACTACGGATTTTACGTTTTTTACAACTTTTGGATCAAATTCTTTTGGTTCCTCGTGTCCCAATACATCTTCCCAGTTTAAATTGTCATCTAGATTTTTTGGTTCTTTTACTACTGCATTCCCATGAATAGTCTTAGTACGGAATGTACCTCTAAATGTAGTTATTGATCTATCTAAATCCTTTCTCATTATGGTATAGTTTAGGCTGCTATCAACATCATCTGGTATACCTTTGTAAGGTGGAATTGAACGGAAATTGTGTATTATGTCTTTCAAAGACTGTTTGACTAGGTTTTTGTCTTTAACAGGCTCTAATTTAACTGGAGGTTCCACCTTAACAGGGGGTTTATTTTCAAAAGGGGTGTTAGGTTGAGCATAAGGCTGACTAATTTCATCATTGCTTGTACATAATTGAGAAATCATATCTTTATTCAAGCATTCATCTAAATGTTGATTTATACCACTTTCATCAATTTTCAATTTACATATTGGACAATCAACTTGAACAAACTTTGAATTACTTGCACCAGTTTGAACAGCGACTAATTTATTGGTGTTATTTGATTCTGTAATCGCTATATTGTCACCATAAATATCTTTTAGGAGAGATGTGGCTGTGGTTTTGAAATAATCATCTATTTTCTTGATTTTCACTGGTGGCGACTCAGTATGAACTGAATCAGCCTTATGTTTAATTGCTTTATGCCCAATATTGGTTTTCCTGGAATTAAGTTGTCCAATGTTTGGTAACTTAACATCAGTATTTACCTTTTGGATGGTGCTGAGTTGACCAGTCATTCTTGCTTTAACATAGTCACCAACTGATAGATTAGGGGGAAACTGCTTATTAACCCATATATTTCTAACAGCTTCTACCACATCGACAGAACTTGATCTCACTCTTGAACCTGGTATCATGTGCCCTTTACCAGTGAAAACAGCAGGCGGTATAGAATTAGGTGTGTTTATAGTCTTCACTCCTTTTATTACTCCCACAACACTATTTGACTTAGTTAATGAAGGTCTCTTATTTCCATTGGTTATAATCTTTGGTTCTCCTACTGGCGCAGTTTTCTTGGTAGCTGTTACAAACTTTGTTATATCCCCTTTAGGTTTGGCTGGGACAGCTTTCTTGCGAGTTGTTTCTGGTTCCTTGAACTTGATGAACGTACCTCCACATTTTCTTTTGTGGTCTGACCACCAATAGTCGGAGGGTCCTGGGGCACGATTGGCAGAGCGCCGGACTATTCCGAAATGGGGTCTTCTCACTTGGCAAGGGCCATCGCAACGCCACCAATGTGTCTGGTACAGTTCAACCTGTAATTGTGATGCAAACAATTGATTAAAGATATTAATATAACATTAATGGCTATGCAAGCCACTGAAAGAGAGCTGCATAGATTAGTATTTCAGTTTTTGAAAGTCCTTAAAGCGGGAGCGCCAAAGTTCAACTAAAATTGCAACTCCTATTATCGGAACTCCGAAAATGAATTTTTTATACCGCTGGAACCGTAAACTTTTCAGAAGTTCTGAAATATTCAATGTGTAGATAAGACTAGGTTAGGTTAGGTTTGATTTATAAAAATCCTGAAAATGTAACAGTTGCTGAAATAAATACGTTAGGAGTTGCGATAATTAGGACTTATGAGTCGTTATGAGTAAAAATAATTAGGTGAGCCAATATGGACCCCCTTAAAGCATATATTTTGCATACTTGTCCAGGAATGTCTCTTAGTTGTAATTGTATGTACTATTTGATTTGATTCACTTACAGAACGACTAGTAGAGAAGGCATTAGAACTGCTTAAAATCATAGATCTATCTAATTAGCCATATTAAAGGGCTGAAGAACCAGTCAGGAAAGCTGAGAACTTCATTAGCTTTAATATGCAGTTTTAACCTATTAAACATAAATGCTGACCCAAAATGTAATGAATGGACGGGAAAAAAAAGCATACAAACTACGAAAACTTTGACAATACACAAATACATCAAAGGCAATAAAATTTTCTATGTAGAATCTCAGACCAGATCACTATCTTCTGCAAACTATTCCTCACTTTAACTATGGAGTTAGACAGCAAATAGGGAATTGCATGTTCTTTTTTACAGCTTCAATAAAAGCTGATTCATGCAACAAACAGGTGAGAAAAACATTTTTTGAATAGCTATAAAAATAACCAAGATATTAGGTAACAAAGATTTGTTCCTATCTCTTTCTAGCAAAACAGAATTTTACATGGACTTTATATGGCCGAACTGCACGATGATGTCACCGGTGCACTTCGGATCTCACTGTCTTATTAGCATTTTAATTATATTACTAGTCCAATTTTAATTTTAATTTTACTTTTGGTAATCTCTTTTACGGTATTTTCATATTTTGTTGAGAAATGCTATTTAAAAAATCCATGCATATTCCCTATTGTACTCTGATTTTAAGCAAAAAGATCTTACCTCTTCATGGAAATCATGATAAATGCTGATATTGAGGCCTGCAGCACTATTGATACGGTGCATATGTGCCTGGAAGTTAGGTCCATGCCCGTCGCGGTCTTGATCTCTACTTGTGATGAAAAGAAATGCATGTATCATTTCATGCAGAAGCGTTTGTACTAGATCTTTCCTTGGACGAAGTTTTAGTAGAGGTTCACTGAGGGCAATATTACAGAGACCACCGCGGCCTTCGTAACTGAAAAATGTACAAAATAAAAAATAGATTAGTTTTGCTAGCTTTTGCCCTTGTGAACTAGTTTACGCTAGACTAGTTGATTAGTTACTTCCTTCGAGTTTAAAATGTAAGAGATTGAAACAAGTTAGCGATGTAATCATTTTACTTACGAGCACACGCCAGCGCAAGAATACATCCGCTTGCTCCATCTCACGACGGCTCTGCTTGCAAGCTTGGTCCCGAAAAATGTTTGATCAAACTGTAGAAACATTGCAAATACATTCGGCGTTGGATCGACCAATTCCAAGTCCGGATCGGCCAAATTCATTTTCTCATATTTTTATTAACTACAAACAAACTTGGTTGTCGTGTTTAGGTAGGCTTTGCTTAGTAATTCCCCTGCGAAATCTATTAAAACATAACAAAAATAGCTAAATACAAATAAGAGTGAACAATAAATAAATGATAAAATGACAGCTGTTTATGACACACAAGCTGTCACTGTCAAATTTTGAGCGCGCAACGGAAAACAGAATAATTAATTTCACGTGCGGTCCGTTATAAAGGTGTACTAAATAATATTTTACGATAAACGCCAAAATCTGTAACGGAACTAAACTAACTAAAATTATTTACTTACGGATTAAAGAAAACTACACCGCAGCCTAGCTGTGTTAGATAATTATCTTTTTGTTATTTTTATAAAACCGTGTCCTATTCTCAAGATAGTATTTAGTTAATTTCAGCTGTACTATTACTTATTCTGTGGTTCAAATGAAAAGCTTTGTATTTAATTTTATGTTACAACGATAAAGACGAAAGATGTGAAGGTGGATTCACATTAAGGCTATCACGAGTTGCAGGCGATAAAATAACGACTAGGTATAAATAAATCAGACGTAATGGTTTTGACTAATTACAGCCATGTTGATATTACTAGCGATAACTAAGTAAAGGTTGCATTCACAATGAGAATTGCATGCGATAACGTAGCGTAATGTAATCATAGGTATTTCGGTATTCCTTATTATTAATCTTATTTTACCTTTTTATCAAAGTGAAAGTTTAATAAGCTTTTTAAGTACCTAAACGTTACTTGCCTATTTTTACACCATATTGAGACGAGTCATTTAAAAATAGTAGATTATACATCGAGGGGATAAAGCACTGTTTTATGTCACGGGCGCGAATTCGAATCCTGAGCAAATGAGGGACTCCAGATTTAACTCCCGAGCGTAGCGAGGGTGTTAAGAGTTAATTCCTGAGCGAAGCGAGGGACTTAAAACGGGGTCCTGAGTGCAGCGAAGGATTCAAGCTCGCCTAAGACGAAAACAGCTTTATCCCAAAGGAGAATACTCTATATACTTTTCTCACCTTTTGTTTTATTTTCTATGTTAATTTTGCATAGGTATATGGCTTGTAGTGGCCAGTTCGATTTTAAAATAAATTCTGTTTGCTGTAGGTTTCTATGGATTTTTTTTTCATACGAATTCAAATCTCATTATTAACCAGCGGGTTATAATGAGATTCAGTACAATATTATAACCCGCCGGGCTATAATTTTGTACTGACTCTCATTATAACCCGCTGGGGAGCCGATAGCTATGATCACTAATGCTAAAGGATATGTTAGGTCACTTTAACAGAAATAAACTACTTAACAATAACCAGTTTGGCTTTACCAGAGGTCGATCAACAATTGATGCGGCATCTGTACTCATTAAACATATATATAACAGTTGGGAGAAATCTTGCGATGCAGTAGGAATATTTTGTGATCTTTCTAAAGCTTTTGATTGCGTGGATCATACGACCCTTATTTTAAAATTAGAACATTATGGATTGTCCAACAAAGCTTTAAGCCTTATGTCTTCTTATCTAAGTGATAGAACTCAAACAGTTGTTGTAAACAAAACGCAATCTGTTGGAGCTACATTGAAAATAGGTGTGCCTCAAGGCTCTATTTTAGGTCCTTTTTTATTTTTGGTTTACATAAATGACTTGCCACCAACAGTAGATAAACTTTGTGATATTGTACTTTTTGCTGATGATACTTCACTAATTTTCAAGGTAGATAGAAAATCCGTAGACTACAGTAGGATTAACACCACACTAGTTAAAGTACTTAATTGGTTTACTAGCAACAATTTGCTACTAAATGCTAAGAAAACGAAATGTGTTAGGTTCGCTTTGCCTAATGTTAAACCGGTACATTCTAGTATTTTTCTAAATGACGAGTGTTTGCAAATGGTAGATAAGGCAATTTTCTTAGGCATAACATTAGATAAATATTTGCAATGGAGTCCCCATATAGCTGTACTGGCAGGTAAACTAAGTTCGGCAGCTTACGCCGTTAGGAAAATTAGACAACTAACCAATGTTGAGACAGCTCGCTTAGTCTATTATAGTTATTTCCATAGTGTCATGTCGTACGGTATTCTGGTTTGGGGTAAGGCAGCTGACATACAAACTATATTTGTGTTACAAAAAAGGGCCATTCGTTCTATTTACAACTTAAACTCCCGTGACTCTTTAAGAGAACTTTTTAAAGAAATTAATATCTTGACTGTAGCGTCTCAATTTATTTATGAGAATATTATTTACGTTATTAGAAATTTAGATTCTTTCACCAAAAATTCTGATATACATAATTTAAATACCAGAAATAAAAATAAAATCGCTATCCGAAAATTCCGCGTCCGTAAAGTATATAAATCATTTGTTGGTCAATGCATTCATTTCTATAATAAATTACCTGACGAAGTTTTAAAGTTACCCTTTCCAGCACTTAAAAGTTACTTGAAAAGGTCGTTAATGTCTAAAGCGTATTATAGGATCGAGGACTATCTAACAGACAAAAATGCATGGCCTAAATCCGAAACTTAGTCAATAATAATTTATTCAAATGCAAAATCTTTATCTTGTCTAGGGGACACCGTTGATGTAGGAAAACATATCGAAACTTTTATGTGGTCGTCTCGCACCATCTTATATACACATAAGTATGTGTTTTTTTTTTTCTCTATCTCTCCCGTAAGATTCTTAATTGGCATGTTTTCCTTCTGAACTACGCATGTTATTTAATACTATATTTAATTTAATATTTATAGCTTTATATAATGCTAGACTAAGTAGTACCATTGTAATAAGAAATATGTTTAAAAAATGACTGACTGCTGAGTTTCTTGCGGCGTTTCTTCTCGGCAGTGGTCTTCTCTTGGGAAGCGCTGGTAGATTCTTGACGTGTAAAAGTGCCCGTGCGGCCTACTTACTGAATAAATTTCTTTTTTTTTTTTTTTTATCACTTACTTTAAATTAGAGCGTTCGGTGTAAAAAAAACATTTTTTTCTTTTTAGGCATGTGAAAAAAAGGTTACACCTGGGATAGTGAAGCTGACTTGGACCTCAACAATGTCCGATGCTTATATTGCTGATTGTGTGGTCCAAATTGGGGAGGTGAGCTATTGTTTATTACTAGATTTTGCCATAGACTCCGTCTACCTAAAAGTCGATTAGCGCAAATCCCTCGGGAACTGTCACATTTCCAAGAAAAAAAATATGTACCGCAGGTCCGTCTCTGGTATTTTTTTTCTGGGCCCTAATTTCATGTTTCGTTTAAGCCGCTGAACCGGTTAATCAGAATACACAAACACACTTTGGCATTTATAATATTATTAAGAATAATAATTTATAATTTTATAAGTACTTTTTTGTTTTTTACAGCTTCAAGATTTCCTCACGACTTATAAAAACTGCAATGTTAATTTAATAAAAATAATGGAGAAGGCTTGCGACACACCTTTCGTTGATTTCGATATTTACAACGTGTTTCTTATAAAAGACCTTCGTCAAAAAGTTCGTGACATGCAAAGCGAAGCTGCTAAAAAACTCTTAGACATGTACAAGGAAATTGTTATATATTTGGTTATCGTGTACGAAGGGTTTGAAGCCCATATTCATCAGGTGAGTGCCTATTTTTAACTGACTTCAAAAAAGGAGGAGGTTCTATATTCCACTGTTTTTTTTTCGTTCACTGATTTCAAAAAATCTTTTTTTAGTTTAAGTAGTCCCATTGTCACCAAATCTGAATATTCGTGAGGAATTGAGGGAATTCTGCTCAAATATTATAGGCATACATAGAGCGATTTTAGTATTTTTAGTAACAATTCCAGCATTTGCATTCAGAAAGTATCATTTGGTGAAGTTGGACTGATGATACATACCACACATGGCCAACGAAACTCCTCAACGGTACCTATTTCAAGAGTGGCGATAAGATATCTTGATTAAGATAGTTGAGCGACTTTAACGAAGAACATTTTAATTGTAATAAATATGACTATGATTTGCGGCGAGCTTGAATTGTCTACATAAAAGCTTATTATGATCACTAAAAAGTATTAAAAAAAAGTTTTAAAAAGCAAAAACCCGCCTTTAAAAATGCAAAAAATTAACTACTTCTTTTAAAACTTTTTCTTTGACTAACCTATAACCAACGAGAAATGTAAAAGAAGTTATTCTTTGCATTTTTGAAGGCGGTTTTTTGTTTTTTAATTTTATAAACCTATAAAGAAATATAATAATTAGTGTTCAATATCTTCTTTACCTGGATACATTGAGACAGAATTTTCATGCGATGAAATATATATTAATTACTTCTACAGTTATTTGCGAGCTGGACTAGAAAATGATAGCAGCTTTTGTTCATAATAATAGTGTAATGCTCATTTCAACATATAGATGGCGGAGCATTGGGTTAAGTATGTGCGAAGATTCGATCGTACTTTAGAAGATGCTTTACGGCTAGCAATCAAAGCAACAATGCAGAACATGTACAAGTGTGTTCACGGGGATGGTATGTGTAAACGGTTAAGTATAAAAACTAGAGGGCGCTTCGTACTATTGCGATCGTTAATTTGTGACCCAGTTCAAGAAAAATAGGCTTGAAGTAGTCAATGTCATTAGAGATGCCAAAGCATTTGTAACTTATAGGAGACTCAACCTTATTGTTGTAGAATGTCAGAATGACTGGACCTAAGGTGGGTCCCAAATTTAAGTCAGCGACTGTACGTACGCGTAAAATTACTTTCAGGATACTGCCCCTATTTCTACATTTTCAACCCTTTAGCGGATGAATTTCCAAAATTCCCTTCTTAGTGCACGCGTAGGAATATTTCCTCAAAATTTTAAAATCCCCAGGTCCAGTGGTTTTTGGATGTGCGTTGGACGATCAGTGGCCTGTTTTATAAAGCTACAAATTACAATTTACAGGTTAGGTTACAAGTTTCCATTTGACATAACCTCGACCAATGACGACCAGCCATTTGAGCAGTGTTGCCAGTTTGGATCTATAAAATTGTAACTGGTAGCTTTATAAAACGTGCCCCAGTCAGCCAGATTGGTTTAGAAACGCATACAGTGCGATATAGCTCTTACTGTCATACACTTTTAAGGAGCATCGTCACTGAGAGCATTCGCATGCAATGAGCATTGAACATCGAGTGGTGTGTAAGCTTTGTAACGCTCGGCTCAACGTCCACACAACTCGAATATTCACGCGAATGCTCTCAGTGAGGACGCTCCTTTATGCAAGCCTTAAGTACTGATTTTGCCGAACCCGAAAGACTTTTTAAGATCTCTTGTACTGTACATGCCTGGGCATTTCTATTTCTATGTTTTTGCCCAGCTTGTTTATGTATTGTAATCAAATTGTTAAGTTAACATGATATAAAAACGTTATTGAACGCTAAAACAATTAAAAATAGGGGATTGGACATGCGATAATTATGTTGTTAAAAAATGTATTTTTACAGTTAATATTTAGGTAGAATTAAAAAGTAAATTTAGAGCGCTTCTATAGTACAGTCAAGGAAATCTATTCGCGCACCTTTTTGACTCTTATTGTCATTGTGACAAGAGTGAAAAAGGTACGCGAATACATTTCCTTGACCGTACGTGTAGTGTAGGTATATAAACAATATAAGTTGTGTTAAATTTACCTGTGTTTTATTATTTACATTCAGGTACCATGGCCCCTTCACCATTGATAAAAATGAATCTCTATTTAGAAGGAAAAGAGATAGTTTACATACCAAAGCGCTTTGAAATCGAAGACACATTTACAACGATCCTTGAAGAAATTGTTCACATAATGGAAACCATTCCTCGACTGTTTGAGAAGTTTGCCCTCCCAGGCGGGGGGCTAAAGAGGTTCTGTGAAGTCATTAAAACTGATGCTGACTGTAATAAGCTTCAAACGCTTATAGATGAAGGTAAGTTTATAACATTTTATACTATTACTAGAACACGCCCGCGACTTCGTACCGTAAAATGGGCTGAATAGAGATTCGCAGGGTAGGAATACAATCTAAAATGAATCATAACTTGTTACTAATAAGAACAAGTATGAAATGCAAAAATTAAGTAACGTCGTTGCGTTAAAATCTCAGTCTTATGATTAGTGAAATATGCTTTATTTTAGGTTGTATTTCTATTCACCCCGCGAAACTCTATTCACCCCATTTTACGGTACGCGTAGAATTCGTTTCCCGCTACTCCCCATATTTTAACCCATTAGGGAATGAGTTTCCGAAATAGCTACAAATTACAGATTTACAGCCTTATGGTGTTTCTATACCAGTCATTAAAGTGCTTAATATGGCAGTAGCTACCTGCTTGATAGTATTGTAGTTCTGTCTGTACCATCCATTGGTTTCCCATGATCATCACTAGAGACTCTTTTCTACGCGGTAAAACAATATTGCTTTTAGAGAAATAACTCCATGAAAATCACACGCGAGGACAATTATTTGATAAAAGAGTATATTCTCTCGTGGACTAAACAGAAACACATGCACGGCTAGCACATGTTGTCTGCGACTTGTTTGTCGCACGGATCTCCCTTTCTATCTAGTCTGTAACGATACAGACGCACTGAGCGACAAGCGAGAAAATACAACTTGTGCTATCCGTGATGGGGTTAGCTCCACGCGCTTCTGTCCTTGTGTGCCCACAAGGAGGTTTATATCAATTGACAATGTCTTTATTTTTTAAGAAATCGAGTTCAACATGAGTATGTTACACGAACACATTCGCATGTGGGAACCATATGCTCACATCTGGCAAGTAGACAGGGAAGAGTTTATGATCAAATACAGAGAGGAAAATCACGTGGCCTTAGACTTTGAAATTTTGATTGTGACATACGGTGACTTGGCGAACGCAGTTCAGATTCAGGAGACCGTTAATCAGGTGAATTTTTGTTTTATTCATAAAGGCCCCCATACATGTAAAGACCGTCTGACCGGATCGAGTGCCCATACATTTAAAGACTTTACAAGACACCATACAAGAAAACCGTTCAGGCGGACGGATACGATTTGCCTTCATGCCAAATTACACATACACGATGCTATTTTGCATCCGGTCAGTTAGACCTGAAGGCAAAACGGATCATGTATGGAGGCCTTAATAGCCTTTGCCGGTGTATAAAAGAGGCCCTATTTTGAAAATCGAAGTTCGAAAATACGTTAGCTACATTATTCGAGACTAAATCGAGGGAAAGGGGTGGAGATAACGTAATTTCGAACTTCGATTTTCAAAGTAGGGTCTCGGGTTTATCGTAAAGACATCGGATAGTATACTTTAAGTGGCGGTAGAACCTTGTGCAGGGTCCGAATGGAATTCTGGGAAGGGATTTTCTATGAAATGAGTGAAGCAAGGGGACACTGTCTATGGGCCTCAAATATAACTTCAGCTACCTGAGAGTAAACTAAATTATTGCGTGGAGAATCATGTTGTCCAATCAGAAGCAGCGAAATAATGTTACCTAATCGCGATTTTTAGAAAAAAATTCATGTTTGCAATTCCTTATTGTGAAATCGCCTTCATCAAACAAATGTTCCAGATCCATTTTATAACCCTTAACTCGAGTGAGTTGAAGAAATCTATAATAGCACATTGCCTGCGCTGGCAGATCATGCTTGGTGAACTATTGCGCGTAATAACAGAAGCTGATATAGATGAAATATATGTCTACGTTGAGAAAGGCAGCGAAGCAGCTATGAGAGTAAGTATAGCTTGGCATGGTATGCTATGAAGAGCAAACTTTGGATTGAAGCTAGAAAATGTGACCTTGAATTACTTCACGTATATTTTGCATCTTTTTCATTAGCTATAAAGAAAAGAGATGCAAGATGTCTTTGTTTCTTTCTTTTCTTCCTTGAAAAAGAGATACAACTACAATATTTTTAAGTGGAAACCACCACAAATAAACATCTGACTCTTTGTAAAACTTGAATCATGTTGCCAATTTCACTCCGATCAGCGGCCTTATTTTGTCCAAACTCTTTTTTGCCAACCATCAGTGTGAATTACTTTGCCCACAATAAGTACATTTTATTTATATGCCAGAAAAAGTCCAGTTTTGATACCTTTATGTGTTTGAACTCTTTGGACTGGGTTTGAGTTTCTTTTCATGGTAAGGGTAAAATAATTATCCGTAACGACTACATTGCCCTTTTCCTAAGGGTAATCTAATAAATTATGAAATACGAGAGATCTGGATAGAGCCCCTATTTTTGGCCGTGGTGTGGTACGGTTTACTTTACATTGGTTGTTAATTTTTGTAGATGCCGACTGATCTCAAGGAGCTCGCCTCATCAATAGCGATATACGACCGATTAATTAATGATCTGCCTCGTGTGGAAAAAACGTTTCCGCCAATCATGGACAAAATGGTAACATTAGGTAAAATTCATTCATTCATTCAGTTCTATAAGAATGCTACAATTTATGGCCGCAATTAAATGCATTTTCTGACTCAAAAAGAAGGATAAGCAATATTTCTGACCTTCATGCATGGTTGTATGGTTATTTGTTACCCATAAGGGCTGTACGGATGGACCGTTCTTGACGAAAGAGATTCGTCGTAGCAAAACAAAGGAATCATTTTACCCTTTTTGGATATTCCAAGGGTATTTGATAAAAAGCGTTGCGATAAAAATCGCTGGCATTATGTCATCATATTTTTACGGTGTTCCCTTGTTTCACTTACACTCATTTCGTAGAACGTATCACTTCGCAGAATTCCATTCGGACCCTGCACAAGGTTCTACCGCCACTTAAAGTATACTGTCGATGTCTTTACGATAAACCTGAGGCCCTTTGGCTATACTTTGAAAATTGAAGTTCGAAATATATGTTACGAGCCCCAATTCAAATGAGTTCGTCCGCCAGGAAAAAAAAAATTAACCTAACTTCAACATAAAATTCAGGGAGACCTAGATGTTTAGTAGAAAATCTAACATAAAAACCATAAAGATTATAAATAATATTTTATTTTCCAACAAAAAAAATTATAACATTCCACGGTAATTAAAAAAAAAACATTATTTCGCAAAATGTAACACCCGGAAAAAAGTTCGTCTTCAGTTCAACCAACGCAGAATAGAACGTCTACCATTTGGTGGCGTCACCTTTTGCATCTAAAACGGCTTTGATCCTGAACGGCATTGAATCTACTAACTCTCGACACTCTTCAGGGGTTATTCCATTCCAGACACAGCTTAGTTTCCCCTTAAGATCAGTTTTTGACCTAGAAGGGTCTTTTCGCAACTTCTTCTTCATTTTCCACCACAAAGTTTCTATGGGAGACAAGTCTGGGCTGCTGGACGGCCATGACATGGTAGGGATTTTTTGGACTTCAGCCACGCCATCGTTGACTTGGCGGTATGGCATGAGGCACCGTCTTGTTGAAAAGTAAATGCATTTCTAAGTTTCAACTTCGGTATAGACGGCAGCAAACTCTCTTCCAAGATGCTTTTGTATTTCTCGGCATTGACGGTTCCATCTATAAATTGCAGACGGCCTACACCCTGTGCCGACATACAGCCCCAAATCATCAAAGATGCCGGAAACTTCACCTTTCGCTTAAGACAGTCATTATGAAATGCCTCTCCTTTTTCTAGTACGAAGTAAAGTCATTCGACTTTACTTCGTTCGTCGCCAACTGTGACGTCGAATTTCGATTCGTCGCTCCATATTATTCTTCGCTACTGATCGGCAGTCCAGTTTCTGTGTTCTTTAGCGAATTTCAACCTGTTTTTTTTCTGTTTTTGAGTAAGTAACGGTTTCTCTTTAGCTGTGTAAAAACCGTAGCCCATTTTCTTCAGTACTCTCTTGCAGGTGTCGACTGATATATTCTTTTTAATAGCGTCACGCCATAGTACGGTAAGTTCTCCTGCTCTTGCATGACGATTTTTCTTTATGATCTTCCTCAGAATCCTGTCTTCTGTTTTGCTAGTTATTCGTGGACGGCCAGTTTTCTTTAAACAGGAGACTGTTCCGTGTTTTCGATGATGCTCGATGATCGTTTGAATTGTAGATCGTGGCAACGACAGGTCCTTGGATATTTGGTACGTCGATTTGCCCTTATTGTTATGAGAAATGATAATTTTCCGCACTTCTTCGGGCACTGGTTTACCTCGTGCCATTTTTATAGAATAATGATTAAGAAGTAATGATAATTTGCTTATAATTTGGCTTTTTATATAGCTCGTTGATATATTAGATGACAGAGAATATTCTTTATTCAATTTGAACTATTATTTTACATCATACCACTTAAAAAGCAGTTTTTATTTTAAATAGACGACCTGTTTTGCGTCAAATATGAACTAGACGTAATTTTTTGCTTACAAGATGATAACTTTATGATAGAATTACATTAAGATCGTTAAAATGATCACACTTTGTACAACACAAGATTAAACTAGGTGTAATGACCTCGTGTGTAGCGTATTCCATTAATCATCAAAGTCAATCCGAGATTAAATATCTGCCTTACAATTAAATATTGTATTTTGAAGTGCAACTAGACGATCTATTATGCATTGGGGCTCGTAGTATTTTTTTTCATTTATTTATTCATTAAGTTGAAACCTGCTAGAGTATTTTCTGTTTTTTAAGTCTATACCTACTCTTTGGCTCATGTCAAACATTCCCGCACCGAAAACCGTGATGTATGGCGGTAACACAAAAAACGGCGGCAAATTTAAAATATCATTATCTAGCTGGTAACAACGCATAACACATTATGCATAATGGCGGCAAATTTAAAATATCACTACATACATACATTAAATCACGCCTGTTTCCCAGAGGGGTAGGCAGAGACCACTTCTTTCCACCTGCTACGATACTGACAAATCTCTTTCGCTTCTTCCACATTATATATATCATTAAATATCACTATCTAGCTGGTAACAACGCATAACGCATAATAAACATAACGATTGGATAGGTAGGTACTCACAATGTCCTTGTTTCATAGGTAAAATTGTTGCAATGTGAAGAATTAGAAAAAAATAGTTCTGTCACGACTCGCTGGTCAGACTCAAGTGAAAATAAAGTTTTTATTACAATAATAAATTAAAAATAAAGTTAAGACTGTCATAAATGTTAAGTACAAATGGTTTAATATTGTTTCAGCCAAGTTTGAAGTAGAATTAAGTGGCGATATGGAGCTTCGGCATGAGGAGATACCAGAACTTTGGGCGAAATACCTAGCGCTTCTCGAGGAGGCGAAAAAATTACTCGAAGCTAACAAAGAGAGATTTAAAGCTGGATTGTTGGAACAGGCTGAGGTAACCTTTATAATTGATATAGCAACTTTTTAAATTGAATTAATACCAGCCTGTCTAGACTTAAGGTCGATTCCCAATGGAGATTGTTCGCGATAAAATTCGGACGTTTATCGCGATATAACCATATCGACTAATCTTATGCCGGCACCACACTTCGCTATTCGCTATTCGTTATTCGGCTTATGTGCCTACATTCGACGAAGTGTGGAGGGTTTATTCGTCTATGTTTGCTTTATTCGTACGCATAACGCATAAGCGCGAATATCGAATACTCGTACCCGTGACTTGTCGGTTTTTTGGCACACATCAAAGGACACGAATAACTCGAATAGCGCATCGACTGCCCACACTTCGTTCACTCATTAATTTGCCCCCATATTATAATCTGTGGTGTCTTGACGTGATTTTCCAAGTTTTTATTCGTCGTATTGGAATCTGATTGATTGAAGTTTGTTTAGTGGGTTACTAATTAATATTAATAAGAAAATGGAGTGAATGAACGAAAAAGTAATACGATTTATAGAATTATATCAGATCTCCATCGCTACCACAGATAAGGGTAGGTATCGCTGCGCGAACAACACACATATTTGGCATGTTCACCATACCGTCACGAAGTGTGGGGGGCATGTTTGTTGTTCGCGCATATAACAAATATTTAACAAATACGGCGCAGTGACATAGCGAAGTGTGGAACACTTCGCTATTCGCTATTCGTTATGCGGCTGCGCCGTATTTGTTAAAATATTTGCTATCTCGCTTAAGCGTTATGCGTGCGAATAAAGAAAACATAGACGAATAAACCCTCCACACTTCGTCGAATGTAGGCGCATAAGCCGAATAACGAATAGCGAATAGCGAAGTGTGGTGCCGGCATTAAACAGCGACTCAATGGCTATTTTATCACGTGCAAGTCCGTATTGTGGATAAAAGTTTATAATCTCACGCGATTTTCCCTTCATCGTATACCATACCAAAGAACCTTTTTCGTTTACTCCACTCCTATTTACAGGAATTTAAAGAAGCTGCAAAAGATTTTTGCGAAGACTTCTATAAATCTGCTCCAATCAGTTCTGACATAAGCGGCAAAGATGCTCTAGCGTCATTGAAAGCTTTCCGAGACCAACTTAATGCCCTGAGAGCTCAAGAACAAGCTATAAGAGATGGTCTTGCTGTATTCAATTTAACGTAAACACTTTTAGTAACTTGTATTCTTAACTAGCTGTCCGTGCCCGGCGCCGCTCGGCTGTAAATGTTTTCATACAAAGCTTGTCCTGATGATTACAAACACACAAAAATAAAAACAAATCGCTCGAGCCCTTCGGAGTTATGGCGGTGACCAAAAGAAAAAGGGATTCCTTTTTATATAATAATCAGAGGTCGGAATTCTCTTAGCACTTTTGAGCTGTCATAGGGACTTCTCGTTTATCGACTTCCGATATACATATGTCTATCGATAAATACAGAATACAATATTTAAAATATGATTACGAGTAGAAGTACACAGTAGGCAGTCTTATCGCAAATGCGCGATCTCTTCGAGATAACCTTTGGATACCAACTTTTTGGAAATTTTAAATAGGTATAAAATAATAATATTTTATATTATTGTTTCTTATAAATAATTTGTGGATTTCGTATGCCTTTTAAACATTTTTCGAAATAAATTGCAACAAGAATTGCTATCGACTGTATTCATCGCAAATCTCTATTTTACATTTTCAACTACTAAAAACTTATCTGAAAGAGATAGCTTTTTAGCGATAAGACCGGTTGTTTACCTCTACTTTTAATCTTCTTTAATATCTTGTGTTCTTTAATGTACCGATAAAATATGTATATCGGAAGTCGATAAATGAGAAGTCCCTATAACAGCTCGAAATTGCTACGAAAATCGGGCTTCTGATAATAATATTTAGATTAGGGTCTAACTAAGGTTTGAAAATCGATGTTCGAATATAAGTTAGCTTCATCTGTTTTTCTTTTTAATCTCGAAAGACCAGTGAAATTGGTGGGTTAATGCTTGCAGTCTTGTTAGGGTTAAATGTTAATATCAGTAAATGTATTTTATGTTAGTAGTTTATACCGTTTAGGCCTTACAAGTAGCTACACACTTTACTACTATGCCACTATAACGTCATGTTTGAACTGCTGCACTAAACTGTCAAAAGTGTTAAAGCAACAAGGTACAAAAGTGTGCAGCTGCTTATTAGGCTGACCGTACACCACTTGTCCGTAATTAAGATGTTTTTTTCCATAGAGATGACCTGGGAATAAGCTAAAGCTATAAATAAGTATCAAAGTAAATATCTTTCAATAGGTCAGTTAGTTAGTTAGGTTAGGTTAGGTTAGGTTAATACGTCACGGTTCCAATATAGGCGTACTTACGTAGTAAATAATCTAATCATACGACACACCGTATTTAGTCGAATAAGTTCGTATTTCTCTTTCTCTCTCACTAATTTTGTACCATCGATATGCTAACTGAGACAGCAAGATTTAAGTATATGACCTTTACTCACAAATTATGTATAGGAATGAAAAGTAATTTGGTTTCTTACACCTTAATTTTATGTGAAACAGGACTCCAGTGAATCTGGATCTTCAGAAAATGGAGAGAGAGCTGGAGAAGCTGGAGGAAGTCTGGGGCTTGGTCTTCCAATGGGAGGAGTCCTGGGAGAAATACAAGAATCAAACCTTTTGGGAGATGGAGACAGACGAGATGGAAGACAATGTCATGTACCTCTTTAGGTACGCGGTTTTCATGAACGTCGACAGACTCCTTCTGTCCAGTGGTAGTACAATCTGTCTACTGCACAGTCTCGTAGACTTTATTTCCTCAATTAATCCCTTATTCTTCTGTTTTTAACTATCAACAACCTAAACAAAAACTTGCTAAATTGTTCAAAAACTTTGATACTGGAACCATTTTTATATTATGTATCTTTCGTTGTGTAGTGTCTAAAAATATAGTCAAAGAATAGTTTTTTCCAAATTCTGACTTTTCTTAAACTAAAACTACACGACGTCGAAAGTCGACTGATATTTTCACGTTAAATACTTTATGCTATTATTTTATTTAAAGGAACTTCAACCGCCTTTCTCGGCAACTTAAAGACAAAGGATGGGACATCATTGACACGACTAGAGTCAAAGTAGACGCTTTTAGACGTACATTACCTTTGATTGGTGATTTGAAGAACCCCTGCATGAGAGAGCGGCATTGGGACAGAATAAAAGAATTTATGGGAGTGTGAGTCCATCTTAATCATAATGATTAAAACGGTTACACATCATTTTATCGAATTTAACATCAGTGATTGTATCATTTCATCGAATTTCATTTCATCGAACGCTATTTTCTGCTGTAACCATGATGATTAGGTTAGGTTAGCTTAGAATAAGAAGTGGCTGAGCGGGAGCGACAAAATGATCTTAACTCCTAACGAATACGCCGCAGAAGACCAGGCAGGCGGCGGTTGGCACATGTCAACCGGTTTCCACCGTAATGGGGACCGAGCTTGCACTTAAGGGTTCCGAGCTGGAAGGCGTCGTGTTCCAGAGTGCCTTTAACGGAGAAGGAGGAAGAAAAACCCTGTTAAAAACGGGCCCGTAAGGGCAAATGCTGATAGACGAGTTGGCGGATGGAATACCACTCCCGCGAACTCGTCCGAGGTGGGAGAAGGAACACCTCAGGGGTTTTAATCGGTGTGAATCCGACATAACCACTCGGCCCCCCCCGGTCGATTGGTATCCATAATGGATTTCCACTGAGAAAAAAAAAGGACAGACTTTTGACTACCAAAAAAATTAACTCGTGCAGCGAGAAATGCCTTCCCCCTCATATGACATTCTGGTCAGGTTACAATATCTTTCTCTCTTGTAATTTTAGGTACAGTCATATTAGCCCCTTATTCACGTACTCGGTCACATTTGAGATGAATTGTCATTTGCATTAATTTATTTTTCATATGTCGCATGTGACTTGATCTCTATGGTTTTGAGAATAAGGTGCTGGTCCTATCTTTGAGTAAGTTTTCTTCACATCGTTGTGTAACTAAATTAAATAAACCCTCGAAACAAAAATAATCTAGAACTTTTATTCTAATCTCTTTTTCCACTCCAAATGTACCAATGATTGGAATAGGACGAACTAATTTGCCTAAACTTGCATCATTTATATCGAAAGGTACACATGTTTTCCTATTCCTAATTCCTCTTCATCCTTCCTTACTAGGAATTAGGAGTAGATACAGATGTAACATACTCAAACAAGAAACATATCGATGAACTGGACCATAATGATTGCGTCATGTTTAGTCAAATTAACTCTGTCACCACCCAATCCCCAAATATGTTTTCCCAGTGATTTTGATCAAAACTCTGAAGATTTCAAGTTAGACTTGATTATGAAGCTTAACTTCCAAGTATACGCTGATGAAATAGCAGAAGTATCAAACGCGGCTACGATGGAACTGGCCATTGAAAATGGCTTGAAGGCTATACGAGAGGTGTGGAAGAACACGACTTTTGAGATGTCGCATCACCATGGCGAGATGTGGAAGATAAAGAACGTGGAAGATGTTATGCAGGTTTGATACGAGTATTATAATTATTCTGAAACTTATCCGTTATGACTAATTTTATAATTATAATAATACTCGATATCGATAAAAGACACGTTTGTAATACTAGCTAGATTGCGACAGTCTTATTTTGTTAGTTAGTTTTGCCGTGAAAATTCCGACTTCTGATATAAGTAATTAACTACACTGTGATAGTTTCTGGAAGATCATCAAGTGCAGCTGTCTTCAATGAAGTCTACCAAATATGTTGAACCGTTTATTAAGGAAGTAGACTACTGGGAAAAGAATTTGGGCTACGTCGCTGAATGTATTGAGGTAGCGTATTTAAATGATTAATCAAGGTAATGAAAACAAAAAAAGAGCCCCCTAAAAAAAGTAAAATATAATTTATTTTCAAATGATAATAGGTGAGTCAACTGAAGATGGCTTTTGGTTAAAAATATTGTGGGTCACCGACTTTAAACGACTGACCTAATTACCTACCATCATTTGAAAAGTTATTATTTATTACCATACCTGGGATAACTCGGGGCAAGTTCTAGGGATTTGATATCAATAAAAAAGATGTCGATATAATTAAATTATATGTCGATATAATAATACATGTGCACATTGAACATTCTCGATTACTATAAAGAGGTTCGATGTCATATCTGATAATAAAAGTATGCGGATGTAATTTGAATCAAAATGACAATTTACTGTCAGTACCATTCATAATTATCTTAGAGTAAGAATAATATACGAGGTAATATGAAAACCACCATGAAAAAAGTGAACAGTCTTATAAAAGGTGTGGAAATTTCAATAACCAACATGAATGAGAAATTGGCTTTGAGTCATTATAAATATTTTGAGAATGCCCCGTTGACCACTGTGGACGTTGAGAACGTTTAGCAGTTTAAAGAACGAACGAACGATTTTCTTTTTCTTCTTTCTTCTGAAGTGGATATTTTCATCTAGACGGAAATCATTAATACTGACGTTTATGATTTTAATTTTTTTATTTTTTATTTAAGAATGAGGAGAAAATAAGTAATATTTATTTATGTCGAATAACTTTTAGATGTTGGCAGTAACATCGATTTTTTTTGTCGATAAACTATTTTGCTACATCACTTACGTATAGATGCCCCGAGTTATCCCAGCTATGTTTATTACCTTTAATGTTATTTCTCTTAAGTAGTCCAACTCCTCAATTAATTAGAAACTAGGATTTATTCAAAATCAGACAAAAACTGTCGGAGAAACCGAGTACACTACACTAAAAAAAAAGCGAAAACTACGTTCGAAAATTCGAATGCTCTAACTTAACTCTACCTACGTACCAACCAGGGTTATTATACCTGGGGCCTGTTTTATAAAGCTAGAAATTACAATTTACAGGTTACAAGTTTCCTTTGACACAACCTCGACCAATGACGACCAGGGGCACGTTTTATAAAGCTACAAGTTACAATTTTACGGGTCTAAACTGGCAACACTGCTCAAATGGTCAGTCATTTGAGCAGTGTTGCCAGTTTAGACCTGTAAAAATGTTACTTGTTTTTTATAAAACGTGCCCCAGTCATTTGAGCAGTGTTGCCAGTTAAGACCTGTAAAATTGTAACTTGTAGCTTTATAAAACGTGCCCCTGATTTCTGTTTCTTAGATTTCTTTACAAGTTCAGCGACGCTACCTTTATTTAGAAACAATATTTAGTGGTGAAGATATTAGGAAACAGCTTCCAAGCGAAGTAATTATCTTCGATAAGTTAACCGCTGATTGGACTGAAATTACGCACAAGTAAGTTTCGTTAATTACATTTTGAATTGAACTTAGTAAAGCTATAACCAGGGGCCTGTTTTATAAAGCTACAAATTACAATTTACAGGTTACAAGCTTCCATTTGACACAACCTCGACCAATCACGACCAGCCATTTGAGCATTGTTGCCAGTTTAGACCTATAAAATTGTAACTTTTAGCTTTATAAAACGTGACCCAGATATTACTGCTTCCCATTTCTCGTGTCAATCAAGATAATGTTTTCTACATACATAAAATAAATGCATTATATTAAATCACGCCTGTTTCCCAGAGGGATAGGCAGAGACCACTTCTTTCCACCTGCTACGATCCTGACAAATCTCTTCGCTTCTTCCATATTCATACATTCAATTAATGTTTTCTTTTGTGATAAAATAACAATGTAATAAATTTTTGACATAATTGTACATGTGATTTCATCTCTCTCGAATACCATGAGAATCGGGAGGGCTATTGTAGTACGAAAAAGTCAGCTAGTATATAGTATTAAGGCAGATTCACAATGAGGCATTCCACGTGATAAAAAATACTTGTACTGTAATTCAAGATGATACCCATTTAGCCATATTTCTTAATAAAGTATCAAGTGGAGTTAGTGTTTATGTGACGAACTATCTCAGGGATCATCCTAGATTGACCTAAAGGTCTTGTTCGCCAAAACATTATGTTAAATAATTCCTGTACTTCACGACCTTTTAAATTTTTTAACAGTATGCATCTTGGAGCAAACGCATTGGCAGCATGCCTCTTCAAACCATCACCATATGTTTACAATTTGCTTAATACAATGGTAGACAATTTAGATGGAATTTTGCGGTCTCTAGAGAAATACTTGGAAACCAAGCGTCAGTTGTTTCCAAGATTTTATTTCATATCTAACGATGATCTGCTAGAAATACTTGGCAATTCAAAAAGGCCGCAATTAATCCAAGTTCACTTGAAAAAACTTTTTGACAACGTCGTTAAAATAAGGATTGACAAGGTAAGCTTTAAAAATATGTCCATTTCTCATCATTTTTTCTCTAAATCAATGAGTTTCACTGCTTGTAAAACAAGGGGTCCTACTTTGAAAATTGCAGTTCAAAGTTACGTTAGCTTCATCCCCGTCACTCGTTATTCGAGATTAGGTCGAGAGAAGAGGATGGAGCTAACTTAACTTCGAACTTCGATTTTCAAAGAAGAGCCCAAGGTGTAAGTATCTTGCCAATGTCGAGTTTTACGCAATCACCATGGACGGACAACCTCTTGTGGACTAAAAAGAAGCACATGGGGTTACGTCTACGCGTTTCTGTCAAGCCCCTAGAATATCTCAATTGGAATGAAAATTGACACCTAGATGTCAATTCTCGGGCCGTTCGAGACTAATCTCTATCGTGAATCCAAGCGTCACTTGGAATTTCGAAGAGGAATTCATTTCGATCGCGATCGAAAATCGCCTCATTAGTCTGCTAATCGGTTTATCTGAGATTAAATTTAATGTCGAATGATTGTCGTTTATTTATGTATATGCTTACCGTTTATGATATTGGTAATATTACTGTTTGGTAACCAAAATTTCGTAACTGCATTTAAATTTAATTTAATTCTGTACCTGGTTACGAAATTTTGGTTATCAAACGGTACTAACCCGAAATTAGGTTTGGAATTAGGCCGGCCGCATACGGTTTCCGAATGCGGAATTCCGAATAGGCCGGCCGCATACATATGTTTTCCGTATTCGTTTTCCGAATGCGGAAACCGTATACGGAAAACGTATGTACGCGGCCGGCCTTGAGGTTGTATACTTGTATATGAATCAAGCGGAAGAGTTATTTACCAGGGGCTGTATGACTAATAAATCTTGCCTTTTAAAAACGAAAAAAGCATAAGTGTCAAACTGTACGTACTAACACGTAAGGTATGGTCTTATACATAAATTGTCTTTAACATTTTATTGTCTTTAAATGTAATAAATATAACAATTGTCTTTAAATGTCTTTAACATTTGCAAATTTTCGCGGGTATTGTTTGTCAGATATCAAGAAAAGAATAATAATAAAAATAAAAAATCCATAAGAAGTAAAAATGCAAAGAGACGAGATTGCAAACTGTTACTTCGTGCCATTAAAAGCTTTGGTAAGGTATTGTCCATTTTTTTACTCGTAGTGTAGGTATTCGTTCTATGTGCATCATTAATTATAATATTAGTTCATTAATTCATTAGGAGATTAATTATATTATAGTTTTTATTTAACGTTGCATGAGTTAGTAAAAATCTTATTGTCCAAAGTGGTTGGAGAAAATATAATTATGTGACATGAGATTTATTATTATAACCTAGGACTAGCCTAATAAACTTCATTTATTAGAACTTCTTATCCAATTAAAGATTAGAAAGATGTTGTATTCTATTTTATTAAATATCTGTTCTATTTTGACAAAGTATGTTACTGTTACTGAATTTAAATTTACAAATTCGACATCAGTGTTATTCAGAATCTTTATTGATATACTTTACTAAGAAAACTTATACAATAGAATTTGATCATAACTTGCTTGTTTACCTCTCATATGCCTATGGATTGGACAAATTTTCAAGCACCATTTTGTATTGTTTTGGCCGCCTAGCGCCCAAGGTCTAGGTTTTCTCTATTCAGCAAGAACAAAAGTTAACTAGTACTATACGGCCAAGGGAACTATTGCATGATACAAGGCCTTAATTCGTCGTCCCTGGCGAATAAAACGGTAATGCGATATAACTTAAATGGCATTACCGTTTTATTCGCCGGAGTTTTTTTTTTGAACGAATTTACAGTAATGCATCCTAAACTTTTAAAGGATAATGTAGGCATTATTATACAACTGTTGTTAGAACAAAAAAACACCATTTATTTTTTAGAAATTGATAGCTCTTTTCAACATTATAAAACAAAGATTAGTGTGAAGAGTTAAAAAGTATGGACAGGAATTTATTTTATTCCTAGAGCTGCACATCTAAGTATGGAAATATTATATATATATTTATTTATTTATTTCCACAATAATAGGCTTACAGTTCCAAATCATGTTAACAATTAAAACAATTAAAATTTATAACAAAAGAAACTAAATTAGTAGACGAGTACTAATATAATAAATAGGGTTATTAGAATTACAAAACCAAGAAAGAAGTACACAAGAACGTACATATACTGAATTATAAAACGTGCCAGCGGTCGGCTAGCACGTCGGTATCCTGGATATGGCAGTGCGCTATTAAAAGTTAATGTTCCGTGAGAATAATAAAAGGTGCTAGGTTAGACTTTCAGTTTTTATGCCATTTTTTACTTTTTGCATGGTATATCAAAAATGGATACTATGTGTAATAAAAAAAGGAAATTGTGTTTATTGTAATTTACTTATTACAATGTATTTTCCGATCACATATATTTTCTAAACATAAATATTAAATCATGCATCTAAGAGCTAAATCCATATTAGTTAAGTATATTCATAGTCTATTTTTGTTTTATTATTTCTTGCCTACCAGTATAAAGCAAACAATTTTATTCAAAAATATCCTATTCTTTAGATTAATAGTGTATTAACACAATTTAAACTTCCATAGCAAAAAGTTTCATCATTTGTCAGCAATCCTGTTGAGAACCAAAACAAATGCCGTCGGAACCTCTACCAGCTCCAATTGGCTAACAATGGGACGAAGCCGAAGAGTCGTCCCATGTCTTATCATGCCGCATTGAGTGCTGCCATCTATGCCCAAGACTGGAACAAGCTCCTGTATCTACTACGAAAGATGCCAGTGTCAGAGATGAGATCAGACCGAAAGAATAACATGCATATTTATATTAGGGTAAGCTTTTTCCATTTAATGATCCAATTTTTTTATAAAACAAACCTAAATTATTCTATTTAATATCAAGCAATTGTAACTTATGAATTTTTGGAAAAATTAAACAAACATTTGATTAAAAAAATATTTTTTTTTTAAATATTTTATTCAGTAACTTAATTTAGGTTACAGTATCTGTGCTGGTGCCTCTTTTTAAGTATACTAGATACTTGTGCTAAGAGAACACTGCTCTTCATATAATAAGTTACATAATTTCTAGGTACTGTAAATAATACAAAAGTAGAGAACCAAATGAAGTAATGTGCAGTGATCGGAATAGGTAGAGTATATTTACCTAAAGTTCGCAAAAGGACGCAATATAGAGTGGTTAGAACTGGATGAAATATTAATTTATTTTTATTGGATTCCGGATTTCCGGTATTTTGAATGCTAAATATACATGATATTTACTCACGGTACAGGATATTTTATGATAAAAGGGGCCTGTAACTCGTTCCCTATATATCTTATTAATAGTTGGAGTATATTTATCTAAACTTCGTAGAACAGAGACAATAACGCGTGCAGTTCAACAGGGGCTGCCTCGATTCTGCAGCGCCTCAGGTATGTTCGCGGATGCAAGAGTGGACTGCTCTTACGCTACCATGCGAAAACGCTGCACATCCCTGGTGCGCAGGGTGCGGGCCAGCTTCAACAGCATCTTGGCGATGTTCGCCCAGAGGTTCGATTGCCAGTATGTGAATCATTGTTGTCTGATTCACGTACTGGCACATCAATCCAAGTAGGTTAGCTTAGGTATGTGCATAGTTAGAACATTACTAACATTAGGTTTAATTTTTAATTTAATTTACTAACACTTTATTATTATTATGGTCCAAAGATGGCTGAAATAAATGATTTTGAATTGATTTGATTTCATAAACCGGAGACTTCCTTGCTACTACATTTACTAGTACCAGAAAAATACCGGAAATCCGAAATTCAACCAAAATAAATTAATATTTCAACCTGTTGTAACCACTCTATATTATGTCCTTTTGCAAAGTTTAGGTAAATATACTCTACCTATTCCGATCACTGGTAATGTGTGACAACATCATGGGTCGCACTTGCGGTACCGGTGATGTCAATTTTCATACAGGGTGATTAAAAATGATAGACTAGTATTGAAGGGTTGAAATTTGGTTTCTTGTATTGCCAAACAAGTTCTTCACAAACCCTTATGAAACTTTCGGAGTTCATCAATACTGACACTGAAATGGAAAGGCAAAAACAGAGTAACATTATCATTAAAAGAACAGTTTTTAAATTGTAATAAAAATTTGTATGATTAAATAATCATAAATACTATTCTAGCATTAACATTCATAAAAGAAAATTGACTCAATTTACCATTTTTAGTAATAAATGGTGAAAAAAAATGCTGTTGCTATGATTCTTATTTTGATTGATAACAGCAGCTGTATTTAACTCTGATTTTACCGCGTTTTATTTTACATTATTTATTTAGTTGTACGAGTTAATACCTAAATACCTGCCAAATGAAAGCAGAGCATCAGCACCAAAAGTGCAACCCCTGGATATGATATCCTCATAACGCTTAATGCGCAATAGGATGTACATTACCAAGGCAATTTAATTTGAACTGTATTGCAATAGGAATAAAGTTTATTTTCCTTTGTTCATAAATTGAAAATGGCTTTTTCGAACAAACATAATTGAACTTTATTGCCTTGATGGTAGATTTAAAGTCCCATTGACAAAAAACTGTCTGTTTGTAGTACGGTGGGCCTTCTGAAATAAATCCATCAACTTGTGAACTATTATAATACAAGGGCTTTACATGATGATATCAACAAATATACTCATGAGACCCGGTGTGCTATAGGAGCTAAATAATCAAGGCATTTAATTTCAACTATCTCAAGTGACTAACTGGGTTTGTACGTTTCCGTATTTGTTTCTTAAGAGTTGTCGCATTTTGTATGGAAATTTTTAGCTTCACAATCCTATTAATTTTATTTATTTAAGCTACGTTAGCAGTGGGGTGACGTCGTGGATTGAAAACGTAACCCATTTATTGCCGAGCGCCTGATACGTACATTGTTCTATATTGCGGTGCCGACGCTTGCCTAAGCATGACAATGATTAGCGTCGGCGGCATCCAGCCAAAGTTAAATTTGATGCCCATAGGTGTTTTGGCCCTTGAGTGGTAGATTTGTTAGGCTCGTGTTGTGGAGGTCTGTGTCGCAGTTAGTAAAGCCGGCGGCGCTGCTATATTTAACTGGCGTGATGTGGCGCCGCTGGAGTTTCGGTTTTCTAGCTGACTGCCCAAAAAGGAGGGTAATGTTTTTTGGGCTATAGACTCTAAACGGCTTTTCAGTGTTTAAAATCAGAAGTAACATTAGATTTGTCTTTATTCAGGAGTTTAAAGCGTTTTCGGGGTTTTTGTCATTAATGTTGTGCTAAGACACATACACAAACTTCTAAGTTCTGATGCTGTCGAGGTCAATAATCTTCAACTGCAGTTGGGTTTTTAATGTATTTTTTTACTTGTGACACTGTTTCATTTATGTTGTTAGAACTAAATCCGCTTCCTTGGATTGGAGAACTTACACCTGCTAATACGCCAAACTACTTTAAATAGAAACTTTATAATTTTTGAATCATGCTTATGTGCTTATTTAAAATTATCTACATACTAGCCATTTACAAGAAAACTTATTGAGTAAGTAAATCCAAAAACATACGGCGCGTATTTTCGTTTGACCCGGCGGCAGTGGCGGCGCGCCGATCGCATGCTGTTTGAATTTTGAATAGAGGTGTAAATTGGCATTTATGACTGCTATAAAATAATTACTTATTCTGCTTTCTGATCCAGACGCCTATCAGTGTCAAGGGCAATAATGACGTCGGTCGGCGTCAGCGGTAATCCTAGCGCTATCTCTGACAAAACTCCTTCAGCAAGTGCAACCTTATTACTAACGGGAGAGGGTTGTATCTGCTTTGGGTATTGAGTTTGAGATATCGCCTTTTGGCGTATGAGGGCAGAATTAATAGGTTAACGTTTATTAGAACACATGCAGTAGGGTTTTTAAGCTTGCATTTTGTTATTCGTCTTGTGTTATTTTTAACCACCGACTCAAAAAGAGGGGTGTTATAAGTTTGGCCGCTATGTGTGTACGTGTTTGTGGCACCGTAGCTCTTAAAGGGGTGAACCGATTTGTATGCAGTTTGTTTTATGTGAAAGCACGTTTCCTAGCGGTGATTCTTAGCTTAGTTTCATGAAAATCGACTGGGCCGCTTAGGAGATATCAGCCCTGAAATAGTGGTCATTATTATATTGGGGGAGTTCATCTATGTACAGCACGACACAATGAGTAAGGCGCGCAGCGAAGCGCTTACACCGTTGACCAAGAGTCTATTATTGCTTAATCCATGCGCCATATTAGTTGTGACCTGCTGTAATAGTTATTGTTGATGTGTACAGTCGAGGACTTTAATTGTTATGCCACTATGGAACCCTGCATAATGACAGCGTCAAACCACATGACAGAAATTACGCTTAACCTTTTGAACGCCATACGTCGAATACAAAGTGTGCCACCCACACGCCAAACATGTTTGCTATGCTATGCAAATTACACCTTATTGCTACCAAACAAAGTCTCTTTTAATCTTGAACTCTTGTCGGCTGTAGCCGACGTGGCGTCAGTGGCACGACTTTTAGTTGACGGCCAGAGCCGACTGTGGCGTTGAAAAGGTTAAATGAATGATTAACGTTGCATGTTGACGAGCTGTAGGTAGGCCTCCAACAAGATGGAGTGACGACCTTGTAAAGATCGCGGGAACGCGGTCGATGCGAAAAGCACAAGACCGGTCTGAGTGGAGAGCCTTGGGGCAGGCCTATGTCCAGCAGTGGACGTCTTTCGGCTGACATGATGAATGATTAACGTTATGCGACAAGGTTCCATAGTGGCATAACAATTAAAGTCCTTGACTGTACAGTAACGAGATTTAATTTGGCCACCTTAGGTCCAAAGTCAATCTGACATTCTACAACAATAAGGTTGAGTTTCCTAAAAGTTACAAATGACTTGACATCTCTAATGACATTGACGATTTAAGCATATTTTTCTTGAAATGGGTCCCAAATTAACGCTCGTGCCCATGAGAAATAAACATTTTTAATGTTCATGATCAAACTCTTATAATTTCAGGCATACACCATACTGCTACTGAATCACCCGTTTGCCAAAGCCAACGGTTTAATTGATGACTACCTACACATGGTACTTGGCTGCCGGTCCCAGGAGAACAAGAAGGCAGTCGTGAAGGTTTTGATCACCCTGACAGAACAGCTGTATGCCGGGACTTTGGCAGTTAGACGAGAAACAATGTGATGGCTGCTCTACACAATGGCCCATCATGGGCCAACGTAGGACGGAGTGATGCGTAAGAGTGAGATGCAAGAATATGTTGCTCGCTCTAAGGTGTAGATGCGTCCCTTACTTTGGCCCATGATGGGCCATCGTTTAGAAGGTCCATGAGGGAAAATGACTTTCCGAGGAAAAAGGTTGTTCTTGGGGCCTAATATGGCTGCGTTTAACGCGTGACAAAATGTAGATAAAACATCCGTCACTTTTTGACACGTATATGGGTTAGGTCCAAAAAGCACGCTAACTCACCCAATTAAATTTTCTATGAAACTTTTCCGTTGTGACACGAAAAATAGCCATACAATTGTACAATTGATGCATGGCAGTCTACTGGCAGTATTTTTACTCATGTATTTTAGGTCATAATTATCGCAAGTCATTACAATATATTTTTAAGAAACTATTACCATTTCAGGTTTTTATAAATCACACCTAACCTTACTTACACGTTAGACATTTAAGAAATTCTGCACTGTTCCAAATGACCATCGACTACCATGACTATCAAAAATTGAGTAGAATAATGTTCAATGAATCAAATTACTCGTACTTCATGATGACGACTTAAAGTATTTTGGCCACAGTATCGTATAATGGTTATTTTAACGACTATGTGTACTGGAAATTGACATGAAATGCTACAAATTGAATTCATAGTTAGATTAAGTTTTCGCCTGTGATATAATAAATAATAATTTAATTTAACTGTGTTTTATTTTGATCTAGCTATAGTTTGAATTAGACAGAACTTGTCAATGTAATAGAAGTCATTTTATTTGACCAATATAGGTAAACCATAAACGTTCCAAACTTGAATTCCTTGGGTAGGTATTTACTTACTTCAGGTCACTCAAGCCAAGGACACACTAGGGGACAAATGTCGCGGGACACGTGTCGCCAGCGGCGTCGGGAGAAGTGGCGCGAGGTTGCCGGATTTCGCTCGACATGCCTGGCAATATCGCGTGACACGTGTCGCCAGCGACGTCGGGTGAAGTGGCGCGCCGTTGCCGGACTTCGCTTGACATGTCTGGCAACATCGCGCAACACGTGTAGCCAAGTGGACATAAGTCGCGCAATGTCGCCAGATATTTCAGGCGAAGTTTCGCGAAGTCGCACGACTTCGCCTGACGTCGCTACGGACATAAGTCGCGCGATGTCGCCAGATATTTCAGGCGAAATCGGCCGGCTTCGCTTGACATGTCTTGGGACATTTGTTTCCTAGTGTACCTATCCGTGGCTTCATGGTAACTGAAGAAGTCTATGAAGTCTATGTAGTCTCCTCGGCTCCCACGTTTCGTACACCGCGCGACTTCCGCACATGAACTTATTTATTTGTATCTGGAAGACCGAGCGTCGCTCGGGTTGAAATAGTACCTACATTAGATAATAATGTACTATTTCAAAGGCCCGGAAGTAAGGAATTGCCTGACGAGGTGGTTGGCGGGCCAAGCCTTGGCGAGGCATGTTAAAATCCGAGTCGGGCAATCCCCGTTTCCATATTTAATTCTTTTCTCAAACAATGCGAGGAAATGATACAAATACATAATTGTAAGTACTTGTAAGAAGCTTTCGAAAAATACGAGTACATTATTATGATAGTTTCACGTACAATGCACAATTAAATTTCAAACAAATTCATGTAGTTTGATTTTGTCACGTGTACCTAGTTTATCCTGCACTTGGATGCCTTTAGAGAGATTACCTGAAGCTTATGAAATGTGAAATATTGCCAATTAATTTTGTCGGGGGCTTTTAAAAACGTAAAAGGTTACAGCAGTGTTAATTGCAAACAGTGAAATAATAAAAGTTCGATTAAGTGCGAGTTTTCTTTGGGACCGTTAATATATAAATATAATTAATATCTTTAGCCGCTTCTGATATCACTAGTTGAAGGCGTACAACTTACTTAACCTTTTGAACGCCATACGTCGAATACAAAATGTGCCACCCACACGCCAAACATGTTTGCTATGCTATGCAAATTGCACCTTATTGCTACCAAACAAAGTATCTTTTAATCTTGAACGCTTGTCGGCTGTAGCCGACGTGGCGTCAGTGGCACGACTTTTAGTTGACGGCCAGAGCCGACTGTGGCGTTGAAAAGGTTAATTGAGAGCCGGGTAAGCATGAGGTGCGGGGAGAGGGCAATAGTGACTAGTTGCTATATCGTACCTCACCCCCCCACCTATTTGTGTACAAATAAAAGACAATCATCACAGACATTAGATCTCAAACAATATACTGCCGAATCCGTAAATTCCTGACAGCAAATTCTGTTCATTTGACAGATCTTAACGTCTTCCTAAATCCACAACTCTAAATAGACGTAGGTACCTATAGTGTTTTAAATCGACAAAATCCCACCAAAAACTTATATTGGAGAGGTGAGGTGAGTTCGTGGCTTCAAAACACTATGTTCCTATATTTTCTTGGCTTTCAGAATGCTATAGGGCTCCCAGTAGCTAAAGCAATGATGTCTGAAGATGGGGAGTGCATCGAGTGGCGTTATAATCTAGTGCTGGACGGGCCTGCAGAGGTCTGGCTCTTGGGCCTGGAAAACACCATGAGAATAGTGCTTAGAGACGTAAGCGTTAATTAACTGCTACTACTTACTATAGTTGCGCCGTTGTAAGAGGTCCAATTTGACAGCTGTCAAATCAGTACGTACAATATATTTTTTCTTAATTAATGGCTTTTACTCCTGGTTTTATCCATCCTAGACCCACCATACCCCTAGCTATACCCCTAGGGGTAGGTTGGGATTGAACCATACCACCGTAATGCTGTAGTTATAGTGCTTTCAGGTTTTGTTTTTCCAAATATTACGTACCTGGTGTTAATAACTGTTTTTCCACGCCGACCAACTAAACGGATCAACTGACCAAAATGTATGTTTCAATCAAATTTAACAGAGTCGACGGAGCTGCGCTGTCGCAGAACTCCTATTCCTGAGTGTTTTGGCCCTTCGGGCCGGCTGAATTTCTTACATAACAAAGTCAAAGTCAAAATCAAAGTTATTTATTCTTCAATTTACGTATAATATAATGCACCTATCAATGTCAAAAAGCATTACCACTACTGTTCGAAAAATAAAACCTTTGCCCCGAGAAGAACCGGCGTAAGAAACTAAACATACCTCATATATATGATACAAATTTTAAATAGCATCTCATATGAAAATGCTTCAGTCCCACTCTACCCTCATGGGTATGGTTATCACACGTGTATCACACGCGAACGCGAGGACTATAAAATTGTTCCGTTAAAGGGTATTTACTCTGATCGAATAAACAGAAGCACACATTTTTGAGGTTAAATTTTGTGCTGCGTTAACAGCTGTCAAATCGGACCTCTTATTGCGACGCGACTATACATACAGTCCTCGCACGAATTGAATGCCGAGCTTAGGAATGTGCTAGTACGGGACGGCACAATACAGTGTAGTGCACACTGCAGGGAGAGGAGAGGCGTGGCGCCCTTCACCTCAGGCCCCGACTGCTTTCAATTCGCGCGCGGACTGAAGTATAGAATTGACGTAGCTGATGATAGATCGCGTCTCGATCACATATCACATTCACCGCCAGCCACTGCTACGAGTGCTACGCTGTAGCCTGTAGCAGTATTTTTCCGCTATGTAACAAAAATCTGCTACGAACCGTGGACCCGACTATCGGGTCGTTGGCGCTAAATCTGTTATGTCAACTCCATAAATTTCGTGTCGATAGAAAACAAAAACGGCAGCAGCGTTTGCATCTTGGGTAAGCCTACTCTGCCCTCCTTAGAAAACCCTCCTTAGAAAAAAGGGCGTATGAATCATAGAACCGCGTATTTATTACTGACCTTATTTTCTACGTTCTTTTTATTTAAATATGTTTTAGAACTTGATTTTAACCCGTGCGTCCCTGCGGAAGTGTCGCTACCAGCGGGAGCAGTGGATCCACGATTTCCCCGGTCAACTTGGCATCACCAGCAGCAAGGTAGCTAAAACACCTGGTAGGCATGCCACACGAGCAATGCCGGTGCGTTTGCCAACGCTGGGATTCCAACATAGACCGATGCAAGTGTTTCAACGCATCGTGTTGTGTGGCATGTCGTTCTAATTTATATGTAGAACCGCGCAGAGGCGACGACGTAACGCACAGGCAACGCTCGTGTTGCATAATGTGGCATCTAAGGTAGCTATTTTATAGCAAGGAGAAGGGACAAAAACACACAGTCTACCTGATAGTAAGTGGGATCTGAGACCTATAGATATTTGGAATCTCAAGACTGTGATCCTAGTACTGCAATTCTAATTTATATGTAGAACCGCGCAGAGGCGACGACGTAACGCACAGGCAACGCTCGTGTTGCATAATGTGGCATCTAAGGTAGCTATTTTATAGCAAGGAGAAGGGACAAAAACACACAGTCTACCTGATAGTAAGTGGGATCTGAGACCTATAGATATTTGGAATCTCAAGACTGTGATCCTAGTACTGCAAATGCGTTGCCGACCCTGACGACTAAGGCGTAAAGGCTCTATGCTAGTACGAACAACTGTGCGAACACTGCTGTTTGGGGATGGGTTTAAATATAAGATGGAGGTAGCGATCCGGACGGACCTTGCACAAGGCCCTACCACTAAACCACACAGCTATTCTAGAATCCATAATTTTACAGACTAGTTTGAAATTATCATCTCGAGCATTTTCCGTCCAGTGTTAGACGTATGCCTCCCATAATTTCTCTCTGGAGTAAAATTTCCTAGATGCATTATCAAATAAAATTGACTGATTGATTGACTATATTAATTAATTTGAATTTATTGGTGACGAGTCGATGATTCAGTTTCGACTCGACCTACTTCTGTCATTAAATTTAAAAATATATAAAAATATATTAAATTTGAAATAAATAAATAAATAAATTATCAATACTTTAATAATACGCAGACAAAAACTATTGCATTTATAATATTAGTGTGATGTGATATCTGTTGACTCGATACACACGGATTTCTTCAAAGCCTTGGATAAAGTCAATCACTCAATTATCTGCCATAAACTAGAGATTTACGGCAATGATGGAATTTACTAAGATGTATAGATTCTTATCTGGAAAATAGTACTCACCATGTGCTTGTGCTTGCTTGAGGCATCTATAAACGCTATTGAATCGACAATTACATCCGGCGTACCACAAGGGTCCCAACTGGAGCCTCTTCTATTCTACGAAGAATATAAATTTAATCATTTTGCCATTTGTCTTTGAAATACCTAGTTTATTTTCTTTTCCTCGGATGTATGTACTAATTAATATTTTCTATTATTTTGTTAATTGGTCTATCCTCATGCAATGTCCTTGCTTATGCTCATATACAAAAATCCTGCATCGTTAGATCCAATGGACCTCTGACTGCACTCGTACCCTCTGCCGTTGCGACATCATGCAAGAGAAGAAACCGATGAAGAAGCTCCGGAAGAAGCAGAATCTTATCCTCACCACTCTCCAGAACATGACCCGCAAGGACATCCCGAAGATCGTCCGGTGTAAAGTGAATGCGCTCTGCGTCATAGAGATCCACTCAAGGGATACCGTTGACAAAATGTATAAGATGGGTGGGTTGCTTTTTATGTCCAGTTTTTTCGTGGGCAAGTTGAAGATGTGTACGAATAGCGTATTTGCAAAATGTCACGGCTAATCATTTTTTACTGCATTACTTATAGCATTTTAAAAAGTTAAAGTAATTAAAGGGTTATCTGTCGTTTTTTTTAGCCTGTCATAAACGTAATTTTTATGTCATAGAGGAGCCAAACGAGCACGCAGGCCACATGATGGTACCAACTGGGATCTGAGACCCATAGACATTTCTCATTCCCGCATTTCCAAGACTTCAATGACTGTGTTTATCAGCTTAGCAGAAAACAATTGTAGCGTAGTGAAATTGAATTATTTTAAAAATACCTTCCCCTTGACAATGATAGGTGACATTTCAGTATATAGGTATATGGCGCAGCATATCGTCCCTTTAATTTCTCAACCTCTTCTCTGATCGAATCGTTACATAGAAACAACACTTATGTTTTAAGGGTTTTAAAGACTACTTTCCTATCAAAATATTCGATCAGATAAGAGATTGAGAAAGTAAAGTGATGATATACGAATCCCAGTGAAAACTTGTTAACATTTTGCAATGTATGTTGAATCATCTGTCACCTGTTATTGACAGGATGGTGAAATAGGGTCTGGTCATTCAGTGATCACATTAAATCCTCCCTACTAGGTTGTATGAGCGTGACTGCTTTTGAATGGTTCTCCCAGCTGAAGTTCTACTGGGACCGTGAGCGTGAGGATTGCTACATACGGCAGACCAACACCAGCTCGATATACACGTACGAATATATCGGCAACTCAGGCCGGTTGGTCATTACGCCGCTCACTGACAGGTCAGTCTTTGTCTATATCCGCTTACCCCTAAACCAGGCTGAAATCAAAGTCACAGTAGAGTTTGTCTTACTAACATTCAAGTGGGTTCTATTGAATAGAGGTATGTGGAGAATAAGAATCCCATAGTCTGGTTAAGGGTTGAGAGGCCACATCTGATAAAGTCGCTAGTGTCCCGAGATCTGGATCTTAATAACCATAACGCCTATGTGTCTGTTCTTTGGATACATTAAACTTGATCATAATTCCTTGAGACTTAAACGTGAAAACACGATAAGTAACAAAATCCTCGAGCTTTAATTTTCAAATACGACGCCTTTTTCGCATGTTTTTGATTGAATTTTTGAAACCCTATGATCTTTAACGATGACTGATTCATGAGTGAATAAAAAATACAGAATAGCGTTTGTTAGACTTGTTCTAAGACGAACAGTAAAGCTACCCGAAAAATCTCATAGAAACTCACTTAACAGTCCGCGTGTTCCTACCAGATGCTACATAACCCTCACAACAGCGTTAAACCTCTTCCGCGGCGGGAGTCCCCAAGGACCCGCTGGTACCGGAAAGACGGAGACGGTCAAAGACCTGGGACGAGCGCTGGCGCGGTGGGTCGTCGTCACCAACTGCTCGGATGGCTTGGATTACAAATCCATGGCCAAATGCTTTGCAGGTATGGGATAGAAAGACCCGAGACATATAATCAGAGGCATATAATTAATAAAAGCTTGTAAAAGACTGATTGTTGAGTCTCATGGTCTGAAGACTATAATAAAGTGTCTACAGAACCAGAGTTTGTATTACGGCGGTGGTTTATTCTAAGTTATATAAAAATCCGTTGAGCCAATTAAGAGCTATCAGATGTATACGAGCTCTGGTAAGGTTCTTTTTGTGAACTGGCCACCAGATGAAAATCACATTTGCCCACAGACGTCAGAAATGTCAGAGGCATTGCCAAGGCAATGATATGGTTACTGACCAGAGCGTTGCCCATATTTTCCGAACATCTAATTTTATTGGTCGCAGAATTTCCATTCCCATTTTTTCCCGATCTTAATTTTTTCCAATCGCATATTTTCCTGAATTTCTTCCAATTGCAAAGTTTTCCTCTTATAATATAGGTCGAAAAATTAAGGTAGGTTTAGCTCATCCGCGCAGAAAACCGTCGTCACTATCAAATTAATTTCTGGAATGCTAAAAATGCGTCAGGGAAAGTATGTTTCTGCAGGCATCGCCCAGAGCGGCTGTTGGGGCTGCTTCGACGAGTTCAACCGCATCAACATCGAGGTGCTGTCCGTGGTGGCGCAGCAGATCCTCGCTGTGCTGCTGGCGCTCTCGCTGTTCATGAAACGGTTCGTCTTCGAGGGCTGCGATATCAAGCTCGACGGCAACTGCGGCATCTTCATCACTATGAACCCTGGGTGCGTCCAGTTCCTTACTCTGCTGGTACATGTGACGCAGCAGTTACTCGGCTGCTGGCGCTCTCGCTGTTCATGAAGCGGTTCAACGTCGAGGGCTGCGACATCAAGCTTGACGGGAACTGCGGCGTGTTCATCAGTTCAAAACATAGGCCACCTTATACTATACTAGCGACCCGCCCTCGCTTCGCTTCGGTTAATATAAGTAAAAATAACCCAAGTTCATCTGGAACATTACAAAGAATTTTTAGATTTTAGGTGCATTTGCATAGAGGTTTGCAGAGGGATGAGGGACTTTATTTGGCCACAAATTAGAAGTTCTTGCGGACTTACGTTTGGCCTACTTGGATGTTCAGTAGAAGATTCTTTGGCTCTCTGAGATCTGTTTATCCCTGTCGCCTATAAGCCGAACGTCACGCTCAGTAGAAGATTATCTGGCTCGCTGAGATCTGTCTATCCCTATCAACTGTCAGACGAACGTCACGTTCATTTCATTTCATTAGATGATTTTCTATTTCTTCGCAAAGAATTACTTTCTCTTCTATTTCAAAGCCTGGTGTCCCTTTCTTCTTCGATTTCGTCATTAAGACGTCAATTATTTCTATTATTATCTCTAGTTCGACAACAAAACAAAAAAAACGTGTGCGTCTCGGGACGCCCGACAGAAGTGATAACTTAAACTAATCTAAGTTGAACTATACCGCCTCGCCCCGCCCCGCCCCGCTGCCGTATGCGTGAAAGAAAGGGAAGCCAGATAGACTGGCGCCGTAACGCGTTACGTAACGAAGCGGTTTACCCTCCCATAAGAAGTTATCACTTCAAAAAATCTATTGACACAAATCCACAAAATTACACAAACAAAAACAAATTGCTAAACTAACACCCGCCAGGCTATGGTAACATGCTAAAAGCATATAAGTTAACATTTATTTTTGAAACTTACAACAGAAAATATGTAAGTCTTAAAACCTTAAAATAAGAAAAATGGAGTTTTATCCCTTAAATCCACAAAATTAAATAATAAACACTACCTCTCGTTGATAACCTAATATGTATTAAAAAAAAAAACAGGGAAAAAAACAAGCCAGCCAGGCTATGCCCAAAGCATAAAACTTAATTTATTTCCCTATATTAATTTATTTACCTATTACCCAAATTAATTTATTTACCTATTGTACAATGTATTAAAAAAATATGAAATAAGTACAATTACTTTTAATCAAAACCTGAACTCAATCTAACTCACCTACCCATTTCCCGAATTTAATAATCGGAAAATCTTGTATTTCTTTATTAATTAATAGCGGCCCGCCCCGGCTTCGCTCGTAGTATGTGTATGTTATGTATTTAGTAGGTATGTTCATTTTATATTATTATAGTTGAGCGACTACAACGGAGAACATTGAATTATTGTTTAAAAAATACTATGATTTTCACGCGGCGTTGCTTGCGGCGAGCTTGAAATGGCTTTAAGTTTGGTATATCAACTAAGAAGTGGGACTACATAGGCTCATTATGATTAGGTACAAAAAGAGTAAAAAATAATAATTAAAAAAACATAAAATCGCCTTCAAATACGCAAAAAATAACTTCAATTAAAATGATAGGTGATAAATAATAGGTGAGTCCAACTGAAGTCGGCGACTCACAATATTTTCAACCAAAAGCCGACTTCTGTTGGACTAACCTATTACCTATCATTTTAATAGAAGTAATTTTTTGCGTTATTGAAGGCGGTTTTTTGTTTTTTTTTTTTAAATATTTTATTCAACCTGTTTTGTTAGTATGTAGCATGTAGGTACGTTATAATGTGGGAGTCTAATTTGGGAAGTTTATTTTTAACCAGTTCCCGTTATAGGATTTGGTTGAAATTTGGTACTCAATTCAATATAAACCCACTGACAATGCAATAATAAAGTACAGCTAGAAAAAAAGGTTGTCAGAAAACTGAAATGTTTAACAAAAACTTATTGTTTAAGTACCTACGGTGAAGACTGAAAACGATCTAATACGAAGTGTAGATTTTAGTTTTTCCTTTCTGAGATAATCGGATTTGAATAGAAATGTTAATGCTTTGTTATGGAATAAATGTTTGAACACAACACTCGCTTCTCTTTAGCTGCAATCGTGAAAAACGGATAAATAAATTGATTGCTTTGAAACAACGGGAATCCCGTACAAATTTTCAACCCCTTTTTTATTCCCTTAAGGGTTGAATTTCCATAAACGGTAAAATTATGTTTCTGTAATTCGTACCAGCAGCCTAACTTTTAAATTTGATGTAATTTACTTCAAAAATGACGTATCTCCCATACAAACTTTAATCCACTATTTCGACCCTATAGAGATGAAATTAAAAAAATATATATTTATTTATTTATTTATTTATTTATTGGTAGGAAATCCAACAGTTACAAATACAAAATATGAAACAAGAATAAGAAACACAAAAGGATTTCACATGTCGTGACTGAGTAGCAAACTTAAAGTTTAGTACAAACTTCAAAGGTACACGCACCTACACAAAAACACTAGCGCAAATAAAAGGTAAAATTAAAACTACTGCTAAATACTAGCCAGAGGCAGATTGACAAAAGGTTCTGTTACCTATGGTACACAAGACATGTTCAAACAACACATTTCGCTATTAAACTTCGCCTCACGGAAGGGACTTTACAATTGAATACATCAATATCCAGCTTATTCACCCAATTATTCAAGCCTTTACCAGCACGCGTCAAGAAACTGTTTAGTCTGTATCTAGAGGATGCAAATCTCAGTGGTATAGGGGGATAACTCCTTTTAGACCGAGTGGGAATACTAAACGAATATGGTACATTCACAGCCTCATATTTATAAGCCTTAATACTAAATATCATGTTCGTAGCTTTAAAAATGTCGAACTTCCATACAATGGTTTATCCCCTATTTCACCCCTTTAGGGGTTGAATTTCGAAAAATCCCTTCTTATTACTTGCTTACGTCAAAAAACATACGTACTGTTAAAGTTTCATGTTTCTAGGTTCAGTAGTTTCGGCTGGGCGTTGATGAGAGACGCGCATTCCGGTTCTGTCTTTATTAATAGTATAGATGGGCTTTGAGGCTCGTATGCATTCGCATATGTGATGCTATTGGCTCCTGTGTCTTCTACAATTTGGCTGTTTATTCGCAAAATACCACAGCAACACAGTACAAACAGTAGTTCAACTTCAAAGGTATATCGCGCGGTTTGCATGTGTGCGTGCCTCGGCATTACACCACACCACTAGCGAACTCAATAAGACGGACCGAGCCGGTTTAATCGGGGCCGCGCCGTTGCCGTGTTTGGTTGCATGCCTGTCGTGTAGCGGAAAAAAAAACGGCACGGTAGTCATTTTATTTTACGATACAATCTTTCGAAAAATAAAACACTGCATGGTCATTCATTAATAGCGTCGCGGTTTATGCCGTGATATGGTTCTGAGTGGTGTCAATTTCGATGTCACAGAATCACCCATGGCATAAGAATAAACAATAACTACACGTAGAAGCGAAACTCCCGGCTCCGGACGCGCGCTCGGCGCGTTAAATATCTAACGCCTGGCGACACCTGAGGTGTCTAGTCAGTCAGGGTCGTCACAGGCGGAATACATATTAACCAATATATTGTTATTGTGTCTTGAATTGGTTTTCGTATTTATGTTGATTTTAGTGTTTATGGTTGAACTAAGATAGTGTTTTAAAAAGTGAACGACTATTTACGGCAAAATAATTAGAAATAGGTAATTGATTGAATGAAGGAGTTTTATTTGTTAAATAGTAGTAGTAGATGTTGAAGATAAAAAAACGGAAACATTAAAAACGAATTAATAGATAAGAATAGTATTTTGTAATAAAGCTTTTTCAACTTAATAAAAATTGAAATTAATGGTCCAGAAAGGAACGTAAAAAGATCCCAGATTATACTTAAAACTTATTGAGCTTAAAAGGTTGTTTGTTTATTTATAGACTCGTTTCTGTATTTTATAGATGATGAATAGCCACATAAGCCATTAAATTTTCTAGAGGTAACCTTAATATCATCGAAAATATTATTACCTAATTTAACGTAAATGTAAAAAAACTCATTTTGCAACAATGTTTCCACGTTGAAGGAAAACATAAATAACATTTCGTGACTAAACTTGTATAACACATCCATAAATCGATTAAAATATTTCACAAGTGACAGCCCTGACTTTGGGCGCGGAAGACAGAGGGGCGTAGCGGGGTGAAGGGGGAAGTAGGTATTAAAAGCGCGGCATTTGGGGCCTGGGTAAAGGAGATTCGCTTCTACGTGTAGTTATTGTTTATTCTTATGCCCATGGTAACATTATCCTACAATTCTTTGCATTTTTCTTGTTCGTTTGTTTTTATTTAGATGGCCGTGTAGCCATTCTTTTGTTATGATGTTTTTATCTGTTCTGTTTTTTTGTGCTTGTCGAATAAATGTTTCTATTTTCTATTTGTAATAGACTGAACAATATTTTTTTATCCTTACAGTTACGCGGGCCGAACCGAGCTCCCTGATAACCTGAAGTCCATGTTCCGCCCGATCGCCATGTGCGTCCCGGATTCCCTCATCATAGCGGAGATCACTCTGTTCTCCGATGGATTTACCGCCTACAAAATAAACGCTAAGAAGGTAATTATGGCCTTCGATTATAATTAGGTACTAATGCTGGCGTGTTACCAAAGAAGGCGGGGCTAACTGCATAGTACCTATAGTGCCCAGCCGATAAGAAGTCAATCCTGAGGCCCTTGCCAAGATGCACTACGCTAACTAGCGTTTCTATTCGTTTCGTTTTTAAACCAATCGCGTCACTGGTGAATGACGTGACACGAAAAGTTACGTGATCTACCAGTGACGCGATTGGTTTTAAAACGAAACGAATAGAAACGCTAGTTAGCGTAATGCATCTTAGCAAGGGCCTCTGGCACATTGAAGTCTATACATAAATTACTCATAAATCTCATTATTTTTTGTTGAGATGTAGTTTTACAGCTGGCCATTATAAATGTTGGACGTTAGTAGGTTAAATTTTTTTTTTATTCAAGGTGTTTGTGCTATACCAGCTGGCTATACAACAGCTGTCCAAACAGGATCACTACGACTTCGGACTTCGGTCTATGGTCGCCTTACTCCGATATGCAGGAGTCAAGAGACGAGCTTACTCTAACTTACCTGAGCAAGAGGTTTTTTTTTATTTGTCTATTTTTTTTTCCTTAGCATGGGCGGAGACCGTCTTGGGCTTTGGAAAGAGGTTCTCTTAAAGGTATTTTTTATTTTTTTTAAGTCTGGCGGCACCAGGATTCTGACCAAAGATTGATTCCCTAGTTCGGTAAGCAAAGAATACACGACAGTCGGATTTTAACAAAACATTTTTTTAGTATTTTTTTTTAGTTCTAAAATTCGTTTAGTTTTTTTTTCAAAATACACCTGTTTGTTCTTAGGTACATCGTAATAATAGTCTCAGCCTCAAAAGGTTGCATACGGGCGATCAAGACTTTACTAGTATTTATTTTTGTAGTGAATGTGGAGGGCTATAGTCAAGAGCGAGCGGGGTGTAATATGAGTGATGAGTGATACGTGATAGACAATTTAGTTTTAGGCTATTTAAGCAATGTGCTCGTAGAATCGGGTCCATTATCTGCTTATCAAGACCAACCTTAAATATAGTGGAGGTTCTGTCGCCACCTTTTGACTCCATCATCAGATCAGCTCTTAGATACCGTAATATTGTATTGTCGACGGGTTTACAATTTTACATATGTGGTCCAAATGTCAGCCCATTCCATTAACGGGAACTGGGGGGTATTGCCTAACGCACTCGCAATCGCAATCGTTTTCATTTTAAAAGTCGAAAGCGAGTCTTTATACGAAATGAAAACAATTGTTTCACTTTGAAGCCGATTGCGATTGCGTTAGGCAATGGCGACGCTGGTTCAAAATTGACTTGCAAGATTTGACTTAAACTTACATAGCATAGCATACAAACATTGCAAGTTAACAAAGAGCTTTTAAAAACAAGGGAGTTAATACTTTAATGAGGGCTGATAGGATTTTTTTAAAGTTAAAGATGTGCTGTGCTACATGCACCAAATGATTGAGATAAGTACAAGATGATGAGTCTTAATCCTGCCCTTATATGGTCGAGTTTCCAGTGGCTCTAACCAGCGAAAGGTTTGTTTCTTTACTTCAGATATTTACACTGTACGAGCTATGCTCGCTGCAGCTGTCACGGCAGAACCACTATGACTTTGGTCTTCGGTCGATGGTGGCATTGATTCGGTATGCCGGTGAAACGAGGCGACACCATTCACATTTGGCGGAACACGAGGTTTGTCTCATCCTCGTACGGCCCACGTCAAATTTCGTTAGTTCGAAAAAGAGTCTTGTGTCGGTCAACTAAAGTCAAAAGTCACTTTGACAAATGTCCTAAATTTAGGACGTTGGGCCTTACGAGGTTGAAGTTTAGGACTAGTTTTCTTCACTGCTGACCTACTAAAGAAGCTGGCTAAGTGCAATGTAGTAGTCAAAGCATTCTGTACTCTATTGGTAACCCTTTGTGTCTATGTTGCGTGAAGAATTTTTCGTATAACTTCATCATTATTATCAGTGGAAGAATGGATCCCTTTGTGACCTAGACAATGATCATATCAAATGTTGATTTTAACGTTCTCATAAATTTAATTAAAGTAACTTAGTCTAAGCGTTCAATTGCACTCTATTGTATTGTTTTCAACTCTGCCGCCATTAATGTCAAGTAAATAAGAGTTATCATAATATTGAAAAGACAAATGGCATAATAAAATAGAGCCCATGGTTCACATTCAATCTCTTCCAAGATATTTAAAAAAAAAACATCATAGAACAAAACTACCTTGATATAAAATTATGATGATAATTTTAACGCATTCTCTTATTAAATAGACGAAACAAGTGTAATTTAAATCTCCCGCTCGAGTAAAATTCCTCACATGGATTTAAATTCAATCTTATGTCTAACGCCCTTCAAAAATCCAGCAACTTTAAAAACTAGATGTTTTCTAGATGGTGATTCTTGCCATGCGAGACATGAACGTAGCCCGCCTCACATCCAAAGATGTGCCCTTGTTCGATGGCATCATGCAGGATATCTTCCCTGACGTGGTGGTACCGACCCTGGACTATGAGATGCTGGAGACAGCCATCGCTGCTGAGATGAAGATCCTTAACCTGCAGCCGGTGAGGGCTGCGATGACCAAGGTCATACAGACTATGGAGACGAAGGTAAGGAAGTAAGGATAGAGAAGAAACGTATTAAACTATTGGTGTTATTCTGCATTTGAATGAAGCCAGGGATACACTAGGGGACAAATGTCGCAAGACACGTGTCGCCAGCGACGTCGGGTGTAGTGGCGCGACGTTGCCGGATTTCGCTCAACATGTCTGGCAACATCGCGCGACACGTGTAGCCAAGTGGATATAAGTCGCGCGATGTCGCCAGATATGTCAGGCAAAGTTTCATGATATCGCACGCCTTCGCCTGACGTCGCTACGGACATAAGTCAGGCTTCGCTTGACATATCGCCGACACATGTCGTGGGATATTTGTCCCCTAGTGTATCCGTGGCTTGATACAATGCCACATGACAAATGTCACGCAACACGTGTCGCCAGATATGTCGCCACTTGACATCTGCGACATAGCGGGATAGGTGTCGGCAGCGACGTCAGGCAAGTCGAGCGACTTTGCGAAACTTCGCACGAAATGTCTGGCAACATCATTCGACACGTGTCGCCGTGATTTTGCCCGATATGTCAGGCAAAGTTTTGCGAAGTCACTCGACTTCGCCTCACGTCGCAGCTAATACCTGTCGCGCGATGTGGCCAGATATGTCAAGTGAAGTCGATCTACTTTAACTTAAATAGGTTTATGGATAAGCAGTAAGACTACATGAACATTCCAGAACTCTCGGCACTCCAGTATCCTCATAGGAGATACGAACACCGCCAAGACGGTGTCCTGGAGAGTGCTCGCCAACACCCTGTCGCGGCTGGCCCGCGAGAGAGTCCCTGGGTTTGTGCCGGTTCAGGTCTACCCCATGAACCCTAAGGCACTTACATTGGGCGAGCTGTACGGAGAGTATAACCTGGCTACGGGGGAGTGGAAAGATGGAGTGTTGAGCAGCATCATGAGGACAGTCTGTCAAGGTACGTTTTTTTCGTGAAGGCACACGAGCGCACTGGCCACCTTATGGTAGGTGGGATCTGAGGCCTGAGTCTTTTGCATTATCAAGAGTACAATCGCAAGACTAAAAACCTAACACTGCAAATGCGTTCCCAACCCTGAGGAACTTAGACATTTGCATTCTCAAGACTAGAATCTTAAGACAGCTGTCCTAAAACCACAAATTCGTTTCCGAACCTGAGGACTAAGATGCCTCTATGCTAGTAATTTCACCGGTCGTCTTATCAACACCAGAAACCAACAATGCAAACAACTGCTTGGCGGTAGGGTAAAGGATAAAATGGTGATAGCGAGCCACAACAATAAAAATCAACTCACGCCAAGTCGGTTTATGCCCGGTTCCTATATTCAAGAAACGAATCGTTTTCCTTACGGGCAGTAGTAGCATAATGACTAAACATCGGTATCAACGTTCAGTTTTCATTTAAGGGTAGCAAAAAAAGAAATACGTTCGAATATTTAATGAATAATAACTTTTATTTTCTGTCATTTTTAACCGACTTCAAAAAAAGGAGGAGGTTCTCAATTCGTCAGGATATATATTTTTTTTTATGTATGTTCCCCGATTACTCGAAGACAACTGGACCGATTTGAATTTTTTTTTCGTTGTTTGAATGGGTATACTTTCTAGTTGGTCCCATTGTCAACAAGTCAGGATCTGTTGATGGGATCTTGGAGAAATCAAGAGAACTCCTCAAATATTATAGGCACATCTATAGTGATTTTGGTATTTTTCACTGTAACTCGTGCATTTGCTTTTGAAAAGTACTATATGGTGATACGAAAAGTCACGTGATCTGCCAGTGACGCGATTGGTTTAAAAACAAAACGAATAGAAACGTTAGTTAGCGCAATGCATCTTGGCAGTTCCCTCCGATGCTCTTACGGTGACGGATAAACATAGTGAGGATACCAGTTCATTCGAAGGGCTGAGTACGTAAGAGGGTAATTCCACAAAATACTCAAAAGGGTCGAAGTATATCCGAAATTTCATTGTTTTAGATGAGAGTCCGGACCTGAAGTGGATTATCTTCGACGGCCCAGTGGACGCCATCTGGATCGAGAACCTCAACTCTGTAATGGACGACAATAAACTTCTTACCCTGGTTAACAGCGAACGTATCTCCATGCCGGCGCAAGTGAGTGATATATGCAGGGTGTCCCAGAAACCGACGTCAACCCGCCCAGGGCTGGTAGAGCAGCTAAAAAGCTATCGATTTAACGCTTTTCAAAGCATATTGCCAGTCTTTTTACTCTGGCGGGCTATGGGTTCGGTATACCAAACGAGCTTACAACGCCCTACGCATACAATACAACAACGCCTTTAGAATGCTGTTAAGACTCCCTAAATGGTGCAGTGCTTCGGAAATGTTCGCCGAGACGCACACGAACGGTTTCCACGCGGTAATGCGTAAAAAGATTACATCCTTGATGGGTCGCGTTAGGGGTAGTCAGAATGGCATTCTGAAGGTGATTGCTGGTAGATTTAGCTGCCCGATTTTGTGGCATTGGATTGGACTGGTCAGGACTACTTTGACGTACAAGTAATCATGACAGTCAGTACATATGATATTAAACCAATTTTGTAATTACTAACTTAGCTTTTAAGTTTCTAGATGTTACTAACAATATATGGACCTGGTCTGAAATAAATAATTTGAATTTGAATTTGAATTAACCCTTATGTATGTTCAGCGAGTTTTGCTAGTTTCGGAGGTATTGAAATTCGAAAAATCATTAATTTCATGTTTTATTTCATAAGTTTTTGAGTGGTATCTTACATAATTAGAATCATTACGAATCAGCGAAGTTTTTAAACCTATTTGCCCGTTTTTTTTCAGTAATTTTTTTGAGTAATCTAATCACATAAAGTTTGTTTCTCCATACTACGTGTCCCAGTGTTTTCTTTTCTCTTTGTATGGAAAAAACAAGTTTAGGTGATTACTTGAAAAAAATACTGATAAAAAACGGAGAAATAGGTTTAAAAGCTTCGCTGCTTCGTAATGATTCTAAATATGTAAGATACCACTGAAAACTTATGAAATAAAACATGAAATTAATGATTTTTCGTGACATGGACATAAGGGAAAATTACAAAAATTAAGATTTAAATGATCAATATCTCCGAAACTAGCAAAAATCGCTGAACATACATAAGGGTTACATCGATAGCCTTTTAGCTGTTCTATCAGCCCTAGGCAGTTGACGTCGGTTTCTGGGACATCCTGTGTTTTTCTACTAGGTTTTTTTTATCGATTTTTCCTCGGGAATTGTCCAATTTAAAAAAATTTGCTTGTGCAATTCCAGGCTATAATCTATCTCTGTGCCAAATTCATCCAGATCCTTTCAGTCAGCTAGGTTCTGGCGTGATTGAGTAACAAACCTCCAAACTTTTGCATTTATAATATTAGGTCAGTAACATTATATTATATTCTATTCTATTATATTCTGGGCTTCACAGAATACCAGCGTTGCACCACTAACAAGTGTCGCAACACAATGCTGAGTGAAGACCCAAAAAATAAAATTAAAAATAAATTGTTAAAAATAAGTTTAAGTTGGTGATGGTGCTGTGTGAGAGATTAATTAATAATTAACTACTTATCACTCTAATTTTTTAATGTTCACTAATAAGGCGGTCGATTTAGTCTCCGATATCCACCGACAAAAAAAGGTATTAAGTGTAATAAATTTGTATCTGTGGTATCTGTGGCATCATAGCTCCTAAACGGAACGATTTGGAGGCAGAGGAAGCTAGTGTAATCGGGATAGCTCTTAGCTAGGATTCCTCAAAATTGAATAGACCGGTTAAGAGATATCCCTCCCTTTACTTTCTCAACCTCGTATCTGATCGAATAGTTACATAGGAAAAGCACTCATGTTCCCTAAAGAATAAAGACTACTTTTATATGTATTCAATCAGATACGAGATGAGAAAGTTAATAGACGATATCAGCTCTGAAATGGGGTCGCCACTATATCAGTGCTTTTTACCCGACTGCCGAAGGAGGAGGGTAATGTGTTTATCAGCCTATAATTATGTATGTTTGTTCCTTTGTGGCGTTCTAGAAACTAAACGTGTGGACTGATTTTGAAGATTCTTATGTCAATCTATTTGTCTTAACCTTGTGACATACAAAAGTAATCAAAATTCAATATGGCAACAGCCAGACGCCATATTGTAAAAAAGAAAAAAAATGAAGTCGAAGAACTATGACAAGTGGGGTATCATTGAGTAGCTATTTAAAAATCATCTTTAGGTTTCTTTCGTCTTTTTTCATTTTGAATGATCGTTTAGGATTTATAACGATTTAAAGTTGGTTAGCAACAGTCGGGCTTTTTAACCCTTTAGGGCCACTTGCACAGAATATTTAACCCTGGGCTAAGACACTAACTCGAGTTAAAATGACAGTTTTCGCATGAATCTGACGTTTACTAACTCGAGTTAGCGTCGTAACCCAGTGTTAAATTTTCTGTGCAAGTGGCCCTTATAGGGCAATTTTAAAACCTGGTACTAAAAATGACCACTTATAACCAGAGATCGGACAAATGGGTGTCATTACTCGGAATAATGTGGACATGACTCCAAAGATATTAATTATACAAATTAAATTACATTAATTGATTACTTACCCTAAAAATATATTTGATCTTTTGCAAAGCAGTAATAAATAAAGAATATAAAGCCTTGTTATTGTGTAGATTTATTAAAGCAAACAAACAGTATTTTTTATAATTTTTCCTTGGTTAGTTTATTCCTTTTAACGGCTAAAATAAAAGAAAAGTGAAAAGCTCCTTTCGCAATCCACGGATGTTAATAGAAAAAGCTTAAATAAATAAATATAATGTTAATGGCCACTCCTCACGTGTTTGTATTATTTATTACTGTCCTGCAAAGAATCAAGATTAAAGTTCAGGTAAGTAATCAATTAATGTAATTTAATTTGTTTAATTAAAATCTTTGGAGTCATGTCCACATTATTCCGAGTAATGACATCCATTTGTCCGCTCTCTGCTTATAACTGATACTTTTTGTATTTTTTATTAAAATAAATTTGTGCGAATAGGAGAAACCTAATGAGGCTAGAATTCAGTTCTATTTTTAATTTTGCCCTATAAAGGGTTAAAGCTCGCTTTTTATTATAGATCAGATTTGAACGACGTGAGCTAGACTCGAGTTATGCATCCATTCTTATCACATACATACAACCTAAGCCTAGAGCTTAGTTTGGGACTAGGTCAATTGGTGTGACATTGTCCCCTGTTTTTTTTTTTTATACACACATACATCCACTGACTATTCAGTATCCTGCGATGCTTCTCAGCAGCGGTCTCATCTTGGGAAGCGCTGGCAGATTTTACATAGACTGTTAAAATCATACATTCCTCTTTTTGCTTTGCTCAAGCTAAAATACGTGCAATTTAAAATTAGGGTAAATCGCCTATTACTGGCCACCCTCCTGTAACTGGCCACTTAGCAATATAATATGTGTAAAGCAAAAGACACGCTGATATTTTTGCGTTTAAACTGGAATACCTAGATCCTGAATTATTACTCGTACAGTACTGTTCAAGTATCTTTACTAACAGCGTGTCAGTAAACAAATGTGATGGCTAGTAACTGAATGACACTTTCTTAAGCGGCCAGTTATTGATGATTTACAGAACAATAAAAATAAAATCTAAAATAAAATCGATCGATACAGTACTCAATTCGATGATCGATTATTTTCAGGTGTCAATCCTGATTGAAACGCTGGACATGGCGGTAGCGTCGCCTGCGACTGTCTCCCGTAACGGCATGGTGTACAACGACTACAAGGACTGGGGCTGGTGGCCGTTCGTGAACTCCTGGCTGGATAGCATCGACGATGTGGAGTATAAAGAGAATGTGAGTAAGGCTATACCTACATATCGTCATTGCTTTGAAAAAAACCTTGTATCTCATATTTCGTGACGTACGATTTTAAACTTAAACGTGTAAAGATTTAAGTTCAAAGTCATACATTTTGAAATATCAGATAGGAGTTTGTTCTAAAGTAGTAACAATATGTAGGGATCATAATTAGGCAGTACCTAAGTCATTTATTATTGTAACCTTTTGCGTGCCTAACCTGTAAGTCGGCGTTTTTTAACCCTTGAGACAACAGCATTTCTACCAGCTCCGCCGCCACGTCCTGAACATTCTCACTCCTATCCTAGAGCTGAAGCGCCTGCACCTAACGGAGGGCCAGAGCTTGCAAAAAACTTAACCCCTTATAGTCATACTGCCTAGCTTTTTCCCGCGACTTCGTCCGCGTAGAATTAGTTGTTCGGCCGTCCCATGTTGCGGGTATTTCGATTATCGGTATTCCCTCAGAAACTTTTAAATTTTCCAGGATGAAAAGTAGTTTTTGTGATAATCCGGGGTATAAGGTATTTTCATTCCGAATTTCATCCAAATCCCTCCAGCCGTTGCAGCGTGAAGGACTGACAAACTAACACATACACACCGACTTTCGCATTTATAATATTAGTGGAAAAGAAACCTTAATGTAAGTAAGTTAAGGAACACAGACAAAAAAAATACAATAAAATAACGGAAAAGATACGACATGTAATGCTCGTGTCGCTAAACGATCGCAACTCAGCATGCGGAGGCTGCGACGCCGATGTCGAGTCGGTGTTCCCCTCGCCTGACGGAACAGCGTCCCGCAGCTGCGGCGGCACTTCCTGAACATCCTGACGCCGGTGCTGGAGCTGAAGCGGCTGCAGCTGGCCGAGGGCGCGAGCGTGCGCGGCCAGGAGCTCACGGCCGTGCGCTCCCTGTGCCGCCTGCTGGGCCTGCTGCCCGCGCCCGCGCCGCCGCAGGGCGACGAGGAGGACAACGAGACCTTCTCCAAGATGCGCTTCCTTTTTGCGTCAGTACTAACGAATCCCCAACATTCGAAATATTTACTCAGTAAAGGACGATGCCGGATCTTGGCTTAAAAAACTTTTAGAAAAAAGCTCGCGTATACGAAGGATGTTGATATGACCTGTTTTGTGTGATATTTAAATTCATTATTTTATTACTTAGACATTTAGGGACCTTATACGAAAAATAGAGCTTTCTATTAAGATACTTTATAGTATAAATAAGACAACATGCGAGTAATGTATGTAATGTAAAATAAAATAAGACAAGTTCTTCAGAAAAACTAACACCACAGCATTGTTTTAAATATTTTTCTACATCAAATAAACCCAATTCTTTAATTATCCGTCATAATTTTTTCTTAGGCCAAAGCTTCTATGGAGACCTGGCATTGTCCTTTGCCTCATATTTTCTCACCAGCAAAAATACCCCACCTGAACTTTTGTTCATACAATTGTTAACAAATATAACTTCTTTAATCAAAGAGTAACTCCAAGAATACTTAACGATTTTAAATGTACCTCGTAGTGTTTTGTTGCTAGGGTGATGGAACCAGTAATGGACAAGGCACCAATAATGAACACTTGATTCTTATTTTACAGAAAATAAGGGTAACAATCAATTTTGGTCCGTATACAATTTGAATTAAGAGTGAAGTGTCCATTACTGATGCCTGTCACCTAAAAGCGTCCATCATTGGTGCCATCACCCTAATTATCCTAGGTCCAAAATAGCCAACACATATTCTTTTCAAAGATCGTAGCTCTTTCCAAAGAAAGCCTAAGGATGCACTTTGTAAATCGTACAAATCACAATAATTTACTAAGACCAGGTAATTTATGCATCTTTTTAACCGACTTCAAAAAAAGGAGGAGGTTCTCAATTCGTCGGGATGTTTTTTTTTTTTTTTTTTTTTTTTTTTTTTTTTTATGTATGTTCCCCGATTACTCGAAGACCACTGGACCGATTTGAAAAATTTTTTCGTTGTTCGAATAGATATACTTTCTAGTTGGTCCCATTGTCACCACGTCAGGATCTGATGATGGGATCATGGAGAAATCATGAGAACTCCTCAAATATTATAGGCAGACCTATAGCGATTTTGGTATTTTTCACTGTAACTCATGCATTTTCTTTTGAAAAGTACTATATGGTGAAGTGGAACTGATGATGAAGACCACAGATGGCCACCGGAACTCCTTAACGGTACCTATTTCAAGGGTGGCGATAAGATATTTCGATAAAGGAAGTTGAGCGACTATGACGAAGCACATTTAGGTTTAAATATGACTATGACATTCCCGCGGCGTTGTCTGCGGCGAGCTTGAAATGTTCAATAGTTTCTTATTAGTATATAGAAGTGGAGCTACGTAACAGCATAAATAGGATCACTAAAAAGTATAAAATAAAATAAATGTTTAAAAAAACAAAAAAACCGCCTTCAAAAAGCAAAAAATAACTTCTTTAAAATGGTAGGTAAATAGGTCAGTCCAACTGAAGTCGGCGTCCAACAATATTTTAACCAAAAGCAGACTTCAGTTGGACTGACCTATTTACCTACCATTTTAAAGAAGTTATTTTTTGCTTTTTGAAGGCGGTTTTTTTGTTTTTTTAAACATTTTAGGGTTTGCTTTTAAAGTTTTACGACCTTTAAAAATTATATTTGTTGGCCATTTTGGACCTGCAACCAAACACTACAATTAACATCAGAATTGCTTAAGTGGTCCGGGTATATTATGGATCGGTTCTCAATAAGCTGCCAGAAGAGATCAGGAATGCAGTTTCCAACCCCATTTCTATAAGTAATCTTCCAAAATGGTTATTTGGACAAACGTTCTACAGTATAAACGAATTTTTCAAGCAGCCGATCACATAGGCACTGTGTTTAATAAATAAATAATATTATTAAATGTTTTATGCAATTAAATATTTTTTTCCTTACCAATTTTGCGGTGCCCAATTATTATGTAACAACTAAAACTTAAGTTTACCTAATATCCTGTAAACTAATATTGTGGAATGCAATAAATGATCGAGTATTGGAAATATATTTTAGACATGCAACTTTAACCTCGTAAGGCCCAGTGTGCCATAGGATGTACACAACCAAGACAATTTAATTTGAACTGTATTGCAATAAGAATAAGGTTTATTTTCCTATGTTCATAAAATGAAAATGGCATTATCGAACAAACGTAATTGAACTTTATGGCCTTGGTGGTAGATTCAAAGTCCCACTTACAAAAAACTCCCTGTTTGCTGTATGGTGGGCTTTACGAGGATAGAGTAATAAATAATATATTGTATACATACTTATTACTTAAATTATTTAAACTAGCACCACATAAATCATTAAAAAAAGTTAGGTTTAGGCGTCAGCTTACCGACAAGCAGCATTTGAGTTATTCCGGTGTAGGGATAATACAACCGGCAGAATTACTAGAGGCCATCCATTTCCATGTTACTCCTGCGATTGGCAACGCATTTGCAGTCTTAGGTTTTTAGTCTTGCGATTGTATTCTGGATAATGCAAAAGACAAAGGTCTCAAATCCCACTATCATGTGGCCAACCCGCTCGTTTTTGAAAGTGAAAGAATTGTTATCAGCATGATCTGGTCGGTCTGCGCCACGCTAGAAGACGAGCCACGCCGCAAGCTGGACAACTGGGTCCGCGAGCATGAAGGAGTCTTCCCTCTCAAAGACACCGTGTATGATTACTACGTGGACGAACGCCTGCGCCAGTTCAAGGCATGGGAGGACCGACTTCCGGACAATTGGCGGTTCAACCCCAAGTGAGTCATTATCATCTGAGGCTCGCTTTTAGGGATACATCTTGAAAAACCAAGGTTATCGAGAAAAAAACGGACGTCCGGACCCATGTATGTGTATAAAAATAATTATTGTGTATTATTGTAACTTAAAAGGTAGGCTCTTTTCGGTGGAGTAATTGTCACTTTTGTCTGTTCCCCAGTTTTTCATCTCCTAATACCATACGACATTGGCCTTCTGTCTTATTTGGCTGAAGTAAGCTTCGGTCTTCCTCTTCGTCTTTTTCTTTCAACTTTGCCCTCCAAAATGTTCAAAAACAAACTGTCGTGCTGTATCAGGTGCCCTATCATCTTTCCTCCTCATCCTTGTTTATTGTACAATCAAGAAAATAAAAATCAACTTCAAATTGAAAAAAATATTGAAGTTCACGACATACAAAAATACACCATACGCATTGGGCTACTTCTGATAATGTGACTTATAACATAAATCAATCAAGAAACACCCAAAATTTTTAACAAGAACCGGTTAAAATTGTTGTAAGAACCCTCTGAAAACAACCCACGTAAATACAAATAACCTGTAACCATTACAGCCTGGGCTTCCACACGATCCTGGTGCCGACGGTGGAGTTTATCCGCGTCCAGTTGGTTGCCCTGGACATGCTACGTGCCGGCTATGGCGTGCTCGTGGGCGGACCCACGGGCACCGGCAAGACCTTCCTCATCCAGGGCACGCTGGCCAGCCTTGACCCTTCCTTGTGAGTATATAGATGTAAGCTGCGAGCGTTGCAGCCTGGTCCAGACGAACCTAGCCCTGGCTACGGCGTGCTCGTGGGCGGACCCACGGACACTGGCAAGACCTTCCTCATCAAGGGCACGCTGGCCAGCCTCGACAATAACACGGGAGTATAAAGATGCCAGCTGCGAGCGTTGCAGTCAGATTTTCTAACTAATTAATGTAATTAATCCCACATATTGACTAACGTAAAGATATAAAACGTAGATCGTATTGCGCGACAGGTACAGCCAACAAGTAATCAACATGTCTGCGCAGACCACGGCAGCCAACGTGCAGGACATGATCGAGGCGCGTCTCGAGAAGCGCACCAAGGGGAACTACGTGCCTTCCGGAGGTACGATAGGCCTTATAAGTCGGTGCACACTTTAGGCGTTAATGCAACAAGGTATCAAAGTGTGCAGCTAGCCTGCGAGAGCTGAGGTGGAAGCATACCGTCTAAAACCTCTCCGGTGTGAACCCCCAAGGGGCTGTTGCTGGGGCACCCGCGCCAAACGGGAGAAGGTTCGGTTAGCATTCCGAACCTTCCCCCAGACGTGCAGGACCTTAATGTGGGACCCTATCCCCACGATCCTACTAGAGGTTCAGGCTAACTAAAATTGTTTAAGAACTTTTAGCTTGGGTGTCAAAATTTAAAAGTTATATTTGCAGGCAATTATATGGGAAAAACGCAAGCGTCCCTAATTACATACATAAAAGAAGAAACTGACTGACTGAGACTGAACTGGTTGATCGATCAACGCACAGCTGAAACCGCTGGACCTAGGAACTTGAAATTTGGAGGGAATATTCCGGTTCAGACGCACAGCATTTGCATTACAAAATGGCAGTTTGAGGACAGTTCTGATGCCGTTGACGTAACTGCATCAGAACTGCCCTCGAAATTAGGTAGACTGCACGCCAACTGCAAGCGGATTGCGCAGTCATTGTGCCTTGTGTTATTATATGATTCCAGGCAAGAAGATGATTGCGTTCATGGACGACATCAATATGCCTGTACGCGACGAGTACGGCTCGCAGCCGCCGCTGGAGCTCGTGCGGCTCTGGCACGACTACGGCTACTGGTTCGACCGCGCCAAGCAGTGGCGTAAGAACGTCAAGGTCAGTCTTCTTTAGCTCCTTCGAGAGCCGACAAGTCATAGAAGCTTTTTGTGTTACACTTCCTTATGCTTCTTCTGAATACGGCTTCTGGTTCGAACGTGCCAAGCATTGGCGGAAGAACATCAAGGTCAGTCTTCTTTAGCTCCTTCGAGAGCCGACAAGTCATAGAAGCTCTTTGTGGTACACTTCCTTATGCTTTTTCTTACTACGGTTACTAGTTCGACCGCGCCAAGCAGTGGCGCAAGAACGTCAAGGCATAGAATAGATAATAGTACAAGTACAGAAGGCTCACTCCCTTGATCTTTACAAAAGCCGCCTTTTTCTTAGCCAAAACATTATGATTTATGGCCCACTGACGCCGTCGACTCTAGCGCGAGCCAAACGGAACGTTAAGGCTGTGTACGAACGGTGAAAATGAATTGGTTTACTCGCCGCGTCGCCGATAGTTAGGGCAGTCAACGACTAAAAATAAAATAATAATGTGTTGCCCATTTATTTCTTGCATTCAATTTAGAGAGCAATAAATGTATATTCTTCATACATCATTATATTTACATTATTTCATAATTCAACATGAATACAATTAAAAATTAAAACTAAACGTATTTAATTCAAAATTAAACTAAGCTACCCAAATATTTAAAAATATAAATTATTTCATTATTTATCTCTAAAATAACAAATCTATTAGGTACCAATTACTGACAGTTGCTACGTTACCATATTTCTACAGATAAAGACGGCAATCCGTAGCGCACGCTATTGTAAGAAAGAGATAAATAGTTGTTTCAATTTGCGTACCCGAATGACGCGGCGTGCCTATCTATCATGGCGGCCAATTAGCTACCCGTTTTTATCGCACTCATATAAAATTGGTGGCAGCCCCTGAATTGTACCCATCAGATGGGTAACCGGCATGTACTTGTAGCGATGAACGTAAATCGCGGAGTGAGCCGCGCCTGGTCAAGGTCAGTCTTCTTTAGCTACTTAGAGAGCCGATGTGGTGTTGGCTAAGTATCTTATAGCAGCTTCTTAGGATACACTTCTTCTTTCTCCTGACCACGGCTATTGGTTCGAACGTTCCAAGCAATGGCGCAAGAACGTCAAGGTTAGTCTTCTTTAGCTTATTAGAGAGCCGACGTGGTGCTGGCTAAGTAACTCATAGCAGCTTCTTAGGTTACACTTCTTCCTTCTTCTGACCACGGCTACTGGTTCGACCGCGCCAAGCAGTGGGGGTAGAACGTCAAGGTCAATCTTCTTAAGCTCCTTCGAGAGCCGAAAAGTCATAGAAGCTTCTTGGGTTAAACTTCCTTATGCTTCTTCTGAATATCGCTACTGGTTCGAACGTGCCAAGCAATGGTTCAAGAGCGTCAAGTTCAGTATTTTAAAGGAGGATTTCTAGCTGACACCGCGAAAGTGTAATATAGCAGTTAGTTAAGACTACAAATTTGGTAGCGTGTGTGGTCGTTTGCCATGGCATAAAAAAAGCTTTGAAAGTAAGTATTTCTCCGTGGCAGGGTATGGTGCTGTGCGGCGCGGCGGGCCCGCCGGGCGGCGCGCGCTCGCCGCTGCCGCCGCGCCTGCTGTCCTGCTTCCACGCGTTCTACCTCACGCCGCCCACGCAGCAGCAGCTGGTGAAGATCTTCGGGACCATGCTGTCGCAGCACCTGCAGGACTTCGACGAGGAGACCAAGTCTGTCGGTAGGTCAACGCTCTCTCACTTACACTTTGTTTAAGTCAGTCGTTCCTTAGCGTCGATTTTTCGTACACAAGTTTGAAAAAGGAACGATTTAATAGGGAATATTCATGAGTATTCATGTAACAAACAGTTGACAAAAGTCTTTGTATGAATAGCAGCTATAAAACAACCAAGATGTATGCCAACAAAGATTTGTTCCTATGTCTTTCTAGCAAAACAGAATTTAACATTGAGTTTATATGGCTGGCCTGTTACAGAGAGCTGTCTAATCGCTGTCTAATTAGCAGTTTAAAAAGCTTGTATCCGTATTTCTTGGCGGTATGTAGGGTATTTTCATTTTTTGTTGAGAAATGCTATTTAAAAATTAATGAATATTGAAATGCACTCTTTGCGTAGTACTCGTAGGTATGTGTGGTGTGAAACTGACTGATAGAGTAAGGAATGAAAAGATAAGAAAGAAATGTGGACCAAAAGAAAATATAGTGACTAAGATTGAAAAGGGCATGCTTCTATGGTTCGGCCATTTGGAAAGGATGGATGAAAGAAGATTTACGAAAGATGATAAAAGAGATATATAGAGCAAAAGTGAGTGGAAGAGTAGGAAGGGGCCGCCCTAGGCGTAGTTTTTCGAATCAAATCGGAGAAATACTAGATCATGCATATTCCCTATTTTCTCTAAAATGTCTTTGAGTGCGGCCTGTTTCCTTTCGCTTAGACTCGGGAGGACGTGGCTGCCGTCCTGCTTCCACGCGTTCTAGTCACAGTTTATATCATGTCATCATTAGAGAAAGCAATACATTTTTTTTGACGTCATCACCACTAAATGTATTGTTTGTTTTATTTATTATCAGTCTCGGATTAGAAAAAAATGGAACTTACTCCACCGACGAGAGCATCGATGATGATATATTTATTTATCTCGGCAGGTAAAATTGTTCTGGTTGGAACCATCGACCTCTTCAACAACGTGGTGGCCAAACTGCTGCCGACTCCCAGCAAGATGCATTATCTGTTCAACCTCCGGGACATCTCCAAGATCTTCCAGGTACAATCACGGGATAAAATAGTCACTTTCAACTGTATTTAAATGCCGTTGAGGTTCAAAATAAGGAAACGTTTCATACCGCGTTTATGTACCACGTTAACGTAAACGATGTTCGAAAACTGAAAATGTATGGAGCTAGAGGACGCCTGCGTTGGTACTCGGACATGTGGAAAAGACTTGACAGAATCGCGTGGAGCTAACCCCGTGTGCTTCTGTTTAGTCTACCTGAGTAATTACTCTCTAACCGAAAAAATCTCTTCGCGTGCGATATCATGGACTTATTTCTTTAATAAGGTCTAATACTCGACCTTGTTAAGAGACGGAGTGAAAGCCATTAAATAGCAAAAAGAAAATGGTTTTACCGGGAAGAATAGAGGTCCTGGCCCAATGTATTGACTGTGACCTTCGGCTTCGCCAGGGTCTACTTCGCAGCAACAAGGACTATCACAACACAAAGCCGCGTTTCCTCCGGCTTTGGATCTGCGAGTGCTTCCGCGTGTTTGGAGATCGTCTTACAGAGGAGAAGTGAGTATTGCGAGCATGAATACAGATGTAGTGAATAATGCGACGTATTTCATCTGTAGGTACAGTCACAAACAAAACAAAATAATAGGATGGATAGGCTACCATAGATAAAATAGGTCATGTCTGTTTTCTTTGCTTGCTCCATGTAAGGCTAAGGGACTGTCGCCCATTCCGCCGTATAAGGACGGGCATGGAAAACTTGCGAGTTTCTGAGTTTTACGTTTATTTCTTTCCCATTTTATTAATTATGTTTTGCGTTCAAAAAATTATGTGTTACTTTCCGTGGTTTCACCGGATGGTTCCAACGGAAGACCAGCGCTGACTTTAATGCCAGCATAACGCTGAGTTGGGACCGTTTTGTGGCTACTTTCTTCTTGTATGTTTTAACCTGTTCTTTGTTATCTATGTCGCGAATAAATGATTTTCTTTCTTTCTCTCTTTTCTAAATTATTATCCCACATTGGACTCAAATACATCTAGCACGTCTGTATTGCTAGAGGTATTAGAGAGTGTCAGATATTTTTGAGCTCAACTGTATAGATGATTTACTTACTTAATTACGTATAGTCAAGAAAATGTCTACTTGCACTTTAGGGATAACTTTGGAGATAATCGTATAGCTTGAAAAAAAGGGTTTGATAATGTGACAGATGGACCGATTCTTAAGTGGCAATCATGACATTTTCAAAACTGGGTCAAGGTGCTGATTTCACTCCGACCAGCGCAATCTGTTTTTTCCAAACTCTTGCCAAATGCCAACTTACCATCCTACAGTCAAGAACTTGGGACCCCACCTTAGGTTTAAAGTCAATCTGACATTCTACAACAATAAGGTTGAGTTTCCTATAAGTTACAAATGATTTCGCATCTCTAATGGCATTGACGACTTCAACCTTATTTTTTTGAAGTGAGGTCACTAATTAACGTTCGTGACCGTATATCATTCCGAATTGTATAAGGAATCTCCAGAGTTTGTGTAACAATGTTTGGGCAGGGACCGCGACTGGTTCATGGGCCACATGGGCGACCAGCTGGGCAAGCACTTCGAGCTGACGTTCCACGCGGTGTGCCCCTCCAAGCAGGCGCCGATCTTCGGCCACTTCCTCAACCCCTTCGAGGTCTATGATGACCTGAACGATGCGGCGTTGTTGAGAAAGTAAGTTCGTGTATATAATCTACTGTTATCTATGTAAAGGGACCTTATTGCCGATAGCGCTTACGCCGCACTGCGTCACGCGACGTTGTATTTATATCGGAGCATCTTTAATAATGGCGGAAGCGCCATCGACAATAAGGTCTCTTTTCATAGATAACGTCACATAAAATAAATTATCTATGGAAATAGTAAGTATATTGATTGCTTAAAATTTAAAACTGGACTGAATCGTGTAAACGTTTCGATCGTGTTAAAACGACTTTGGCAGCGAGTGTACTAGTGGGAAGCAGGTGCTTTTTGTATTTGCTACGTACATAAAGAAGCATCTTTTATCATTGCAACCCGATCGAAACGTCGAGGTATTTGGTATATATAATGAGAGTTGTAAGTGCAAGTGGCTACCTTTTTCCGTTAAGTTGATTATATGAAGTTCATATTTTTTGTTTTTAATCCATGTTATGTACCCAGTGGCGCCTTCATTACTATTATTGTGTTTTCTAAAAAACTGTTTTTTTGTTGTACACACGAAAACACAATTAATAGGATTATTATTATATTGACCTATGACTAACTTAACGGAAAAGTGGTAACAACGGGCCGGCGAGTTTTCAATTCTTGTCTGCCTTTGCCGGTGAAAGGACCCTATTCTTATGAGTATTTACACGTGAAAAGATACATCGCGAAAATCCTACTTTTTTATTTTAAGTCTCGTCTTGTCTAGCTCGTGGTCTCTATTTACATGGGTATTTATTTACACGTGTAAAGGTACATCACGAACCAAATGGAGGAGTACAACAGCTGTCCCGGCGTGGTCAAGATGGACCTGGTGTTGTTCAAGGACGCCATCGAGCACATTGTGCGCATCGTGCGCGTCCTCTCGCAGCAACGAGGGAATATGCTGTGCGTTGGAATCGGTTAGTTAACTGTTCTTTTCTACTCATAAGGCTACCCACCGCTGACGATGAGCGAGAAGCGAGTAGTCAGCGATCAATTATTAATATAATTGCGTCTCTTTTATTGACTGGGGATCTACATATTTTGTTGGGGAGAGAGTTCTGAGAGAAGAGAGAGAATGAGACATTTATTGACAAAATAAACATTATTTTACACGTCATTGTCGCTATATCTGACAAATATTATTATTATATTTATACATTATTATTATGGTTATACATTATTATTGTGGTTATACATTATTATTATAGTTATACATTATTATTATTATTAATTCTTACATTGTATGTACTTGAACTTAAGAGTGCACTTATATTTTTTGTTATGTAGATAATGTATTTGTTACCATTACCCATACCCCATACCATTATGTCGACGACGCCGACTTTAGCAAAACAGGACCCTCGGCCTCTCTTCTAGGCAGAAAAAACCATATGCAGCCATTACTGTCAAGTAAATAAGAGCTCCTCGTATGGTTGCCGTCCTCGTGTGGTTGCCGAGTTAGAATAGTGCCACTCCATATCTTCCCGTGGATGTCGTAAGAGACGACTAAGGGAATAAAGGCTTGTAGTACTGTTAGGCGATGGGCTTGCAACCTGTCACTAATACGCTGGTAAACATCTTAGCCTAATTGTGCAAATTGTGGTTATGGAATTATCAACAAGTTTTTAGAGATGTTTGTAATTCTGTAGCTCTGCCTACCCCGCTCTGGGAACGAAGGCGTGAGATTATGTATGTGTATGTAAATAAGAGCTATCAAAACGTTGACAAAACGATAACAGATCAAAGACTAATGATTTTTACCGCCTAGAATCTTCGCTCTGTTCCGTCACTTCTGTGCTAGTTTTACGTTTTATATTGTTACTAGAGGACGCCCGCGACTTTGTCCGCGTAGAATTAGTTCCCCGCTACTCCCCCTATTTCTTCCTGTTGGCGGTCGATTTTCGGAAAATCCTTTCTTAGTGCTCCCCTAGGGTACCCAAGGAATACTGTCTCCAAATTTCAAGTCCCTAGGTCCAGCGGTTTAGGCTGTGCGTCGTCTGTAAGTCAGTCACTCACGGTACTGTTTCATATATTTAGATTTAGAGTTCCTTGTTCTCATTCTTATTATTCAGACCATTTATTCCTACTCTGTGGAATCTCTTGTACCCTTCTCACACATTTAGTTATCGGAATTTTATTGTTCAACTAGCGACCCACCCTCACTTCGCTTCGGTTTATGTGAGTTTTCTGTAACACTCGTATATAATCCAGAACTTATTATACATAAAAACCTTCCTCTTGAATCACTCTATCTATTAAAAAAAACCGCATGAAAATCCGTTGCGTAGTTTTAAAGATCTAAGCATACATAGGGACAGACAGACAGCGGGAAGCGACTTTGTTTTATACTATGCAGGGTTCGAAATTATCAAGATAATTACGCGTCTTGATAATTATCGGATGATTATCGGATAATTATCGGATAATTATAAGATAATTATCGGATAATTATAAGATAATTATCGGATAATTATCGGATAATTATCATATGTAAGAAATTCATTTGTTATGTTGTTTCATAACAAATTCTAATAAAACATAAATATTTTTTTTTTATTTTTTTTTCTTTGATTTTAATCCTACACAAATCAACTTTAATTAAAGTTACATTTAGTGAAAGTCAGAGCAATTTACAAGCGCAACTTTATGTTATTACCAATTGATAATTATCCATCTGTTATTATCACGATAATTATCATTGATAATTATCCTTTCGAAACCTGATACTATGTAGTGATTTACCTCACGACGGTTTTTCTTCTTCATCGTAAGAGCTTCAGTTCCCAAATTAGGATAACCATTATGGTAGAATTTGCCGCTAGAGACAATAAATATACCGTCGTCGCTATGAATTTGTAAATTTTACTCCTTTGTGACATAATTAAATAATTTGTTGAACTCAGGCGGCTCCGGACGGCAGAGCTTGACTCGCGTGGCGTCCTACATTTGTGAATGCAATTCATTCCAAGTTGTGGTGACGAAGACCTACGGAGTCAAGGACTTTAAGGAAGACCTTAAGGTATAAAAATTTAACTTTATCCCGACCGGCGACTAGGGGCTCGGTCAAACTCTCGACCACCACCCTACGAACGAAGTGTCGTGCTCTGTAAGCCACGGAACAAACCGTTAAGGATGATTTCCACCAAACGGCTCGCATCGCATCGGATCGGAAAGGATACGTACGGATGCGGCGACAGCCGATCGCGTCCGGTAGCATGTCGACGCAGGGCGGTAACAGCCGTTCGCGGTCAACAGGATGTCGACGCACACGATCGGCACCGTACTGTTGCTTGCGAACGTATCCGCACCCAGTCAAATAGTTTTGTTCCTACCACGTGTTCGAGAATGAGTGGGCTCGCCCTTTCACGGCCGAAAGGTTCCGATCGCACACAACGACAAGCAAAAGGGGCCGATCGCAAGCGAACGGAGCCGATCGCATGCCGCAGCATACTTTCGGTTATGATCACATGTCGCGGAAGACGCCCGCGGTCAGGCTGTTGTGCGCAGCTTGGTAATGTAGATTTAAAAACAGTACTTATAAGATTTAGTATCGTTTAAAGACCATAAAATTATTTTCTCCCACATGCTCGGAAATGTTAACCTTACTGTTGTAAAATCAGCCCGCGAAGTTCTGAGTTCCAGGTCCGGGCAAAATTAAAAAAAACAAAGTTATTATTTACCAACGGCAGCGGCCGCGAAAAATGTATGAAATTTCATTACGTACCTGGTGTTTTACTTTTTAAAACCATGTTTGGACTAGGATAAATAACTCCAGACAGCCAAAGACACGTGCAATCAAAATTCTCCCTTGTATATTTTACTTTTTAATCGTCATAGACTAAAAAAGTTAAATATTTCAAATAGCGTTTACAGCGTATTTAAAAGTGTATCAAATAGTTTGACGTTTTTTTTAAAACAAATTGCTTTCGTAAACCAAATAAATTGCCGAAATAATATAAACGCGTAATAAATATTATAATGAATACTATATTTTATTCAAATTGAATTTATTACGTTTAAATGTGTGATCTTATTTAATTAATGCTTCATTTCAGTGTCTAAATCGTACGTTTCTTTCCTTTTTTTCAACGAAATGTTGGGACTGTGTTAAATATTATTAACAATTGTGTTAAATTTCCTCACATTGTGGGAGAAAAGAATTATACAAGCCTCGACCGGGAAGGGCGGTTGCTGGACTCGTATATAGCGCGGCCTCGACTGCGTCTCGGCCACGCTAACTCTACTCGTCCCGCAACGGCCTATTTCCCGGTCTGTGCAGTAATGTACTATCCCGTTCCGATCCGTTGCGGGTCGTTTGGTGGAAATAGTGCATTAGTAGATAAACTATAAATTAAATCGTAGAAGGTTTTATTTAGAGTTGAATGTTGGTCCTGTGTAGATTACGTTGGCGTGTGAGATTTGTCATTGGCTGTCACGACTAGATGACTGTGGCGGTCAATAGGTTAACAGAGATCGGACAAGTTGGCATAATTAATCGCAAGAATGTGGACAAAACTTCAAAGATTAAATTTAATTATTATATAGTTATTTTTCTGAATTTTCCATGGTTAGTATATTCCTTTTCACATATAAAATAAACTTTTGAGCTGAAATACTCGTTTCGGAATCCACTGATGATGTTATTGGAGCTAACCTAAGTAGCTTAATAGGAATATTGTCATGCCATTTTGTTTCAGTCTATTTTGTCTTGTAAATATTGGATGACAGTCTCAATATCTGGATTTCTTTTAAGAATTTCTTGAATTTTTCCTTGATTTCTTCTTGTGTACTGTCCTATCGTATTTTATTAAAGAATTTTCGGTAGTATTCGAAGAAGATTGCCAACTTTCTATTTCAGGTAAGAAATAAGTTAATTTAATTTAATCTTTGGAGCCATGTCCACATTCTTGCGAGTAATGATGCCAACTTGTCCGATGTCTGGTCATTCACGTAATGTTTTTCAGATACTTAACCCTTCTTTGAACATTTAACAATAACCAGGGGTTCCACAGTTATTATACACTTCGTGCGGCGTGGACAATAAGAAGACGACGTTCATATTCTCGGACACGCAGATCGCCGACGAGACGTTCACCGAGATTGTCAACAACCTGCTGAGCAGCGGTGAAGTCACCAACCTGTACAAGCCTGATGAATTCGAGGATGTGAGTAACTTTTATATATATACTCACTAATGGGCGGCTGACGGGTACAAATTACGTCACAATAACGTTAAACGATATCTAAAATGATGAATGAATGATGAATGAATGGTAGATAAGGCAATTTTCTTAGGCATAACATTAGATAAATATTTGCAATGGAGTCCCCATATAGCTGTACTGGCAGGTAAACTAAGTTCGGCAGCTTACGCCGTTAGGAAAATTAGACAACTAACCAATGTTGAGACAGCTCGCTTAGTCTATTATAGTTATTTCCATAGTGTCATGTCGTACGGTATTCTGGTTTGGGGTAAGGCAGCTGACATACAAACTATATTTGTGTTACAAAAAAGGGCCATTCGTTCTATTTACAAGCCTAAGGCCTAGCGTGAAACTATACTTATGTTTCTTTACTTACTACATTCAGGGAATATGCGAATAACAGCCGCACTTGCAGCTGACATACAAACTATATTTGTGTTACAAAAAAGGGCCATTCGTTCTATTTACAACTTAAACTCCCGTGACTCTTTAAGAGAACTTTTTAAAGAAATTAATATCTTGACTGTAGCGTCTCAATTTATTTATGAGAATATTATTTACGTTATTAGAAATTTAGATTCTTTCACCAAAAATTCTGATATACATAATTTAAATACCAGAAATAAAAATAAAATCGCTATCCGAAAATTCCGCGTCCGTAAAGTATATAAATCATTTGTTGGTCAATGCATTCATTTCTATAATAAATTACCTGACGAAGTTTTAAAGTTACCCTTTCCAGCACTTAAAAGTTACTTGAAAAGGTCGTTAATGTCTAAAGCGTATTATAGGATCGAGGACTATCTAACAGACAAAAATGCATGGCCTAAATCCGAAACTTAGTCAATAATAATTTATTCAAATGCAAAATCTTTATCTTGTCTAGGGGACACCGTTGATGTAGGAAAACATATCGAAACTTTTATGTGGTCGTCTCGCACCATCTTATATACACATAAGTATGTGTTTTTTTTTTCTCTATCTCTCCCGTAAGATTCTTAATTGGCATGTTTTCCTGCTGAACTACGCATGTTATTAAATACTATATTTAATTTAATATTTATAGCTTTATATAATGCTAGACTAAGTAGTACCATTGTAATAAGAAATATGTTTAAAAAATGACTGACTGCTGAGTTTCTTGCGGCGTTTCTTCTCGGCAGTGGTCTTCTCTTGGGAAGCGCTGGTAGATTCTTGACGTGTAAAAGTGCCCGTGCGGCCTACTTACTGAATAAATTTATTTTATCTTATCTTTTTTTATCTTAAAACATGGATAAACCTCCAGATAATTAAAAAATTTAAATATTGCTCAAAAGTTATTTTTTTCCATATTAAAATCGGATTTAATCCGTTAAGTACTTTTTCTCCCACATGCTCGGAAATGGTAACCTTACTGTTGTGAAATCAGCCCGCGAAGTTCTAAGTTCCAGGCACGGGCAAAAAAAAAAAAAGTTATTATTTACCAACGGCAGCGGCCGCGAAAATGTATGAAACTTCATTACTGGACACCAGAGCCAACTGGTCGGATGTCCAATTTTGACCAAAATCACTTTTTTTTAGAGTCATACTCAATTTTTTGTCCTCTTTCAGGCCATCTAACCGTTATATCGCTATCTCTTTTATTAACGAAGTTAGATTTACTAAAAAAGGTCGGATGTCCACAATACCTTAGAAGAAAAATAACGGATGTTTAAATATGACTTTTTGCTTCTAGTAATCTTAATGTAGGGCTTTAAAAGTAGGTCTGATGTTCACATAAGACATATTGGTTTTATTTTTTTCTTAGAACGGAGCGTCTGATGTTTATATCAGACCTTTTGGTTCGGGGAATCTCCACAATATCCACAACCAAAGGAGTAAGCGATAAATTTTAATGGGCGATGGAAAGAGACAGATAGCACACATACGCCCGACGATTGCCTAAACCTTACGTATGGCCGAGCGCGGCCGGCCAGCGATTGACATGTATAATCCAGTTTGTGTCTAGACCGCGCATATGAAAATTCAGTGCAAATTAATTAATTAGTTAACAATTGCAAGTGCTTTTATTGTTAAAGTGGTATTGTACGACATAATTCCTGGCCTAGTTGACGACGCGCTGGCCTAGTTGGTAGTGACCCTGCCTACGAAGCTAGCGGTCCTGGGTTCAAATCCCGGTAAGGGCAGATATTTGTGTGATGAGTGCGAATATTTGTTCCTGAGTCATGGATGTTTTCTATGTATTTAAGTATTTATTTCTCTATATAAGTATTTATATCGTTGTCTAGTACCCATAGTACAAGCCTAGAGCTTAGTTTGGGACTAGGTCAATTGGTGTGACATTGTCCCCTGATATTTATTTTATTATTTATTTAATTCCACATGTCAACAGGATATTCCAAGAGTTACGAAAGGCAGAAAATAAAAGAAATCAAGGTGTCTAAACTCAAATATTTCATTACCTACCTACAAGTTTGTTTTGTGCATTCGTTTTTAAACAGGATTTTTAGAGTGAAGTATCAGTACCTGTATTGTTGTTTCAGATGATATTTTTCAATCAAATAAAAGACGACCTTCACTGTCAGTGCATGTTGATAATATTATAATTTCGAAAAGAAACACACTGGAAAAAGTTGCAAAATTTCATAAGTTGTGTCGTTGAACTCGTTAGCTTTAGTTTCTATTTCTACTACTTAATTACACAGTATTTACAAGCTTTAATGCAACTTGGCCTGTTAGTTAGGTAGTTTGGGATAAATCTTGCAAGTTAAATTTGACCCTTTTCCCGGTTTCCGATTGAGCTGAAATTTACTATACTTGCGTATCTTCGGGAACAATGCAATAATTGGTATGGTAACACGGAGCTGGTCTGATGATGCAGTCAGAAGGTGGCTATAGGAACTAACTCTTGGAATATCCTGTACGCACTTGCACTTGTTAAGAAATGAATTAATTCGCACCGAATTTTCACATCCGCGGTCTATACACAAATTGGTTTATACTTGTAAATCGCCGGCCGGCCGCGTTCGGTCAATCGTAAGGTTTAGGCAATCGTCGAGCGTGGTATCCCTTCATTTTTCATAATTTCATTTGCACTATTTTCATTTGCCATAATGATCACTGGCTATAATCTTCATAATGCCATAATACTCTAGTGTCATAATGTTCAACCTCCCTAATATCAGATACCATAATAACACTTTCCATAATATTTACTTGCTATAATGTTCATAATCCCTAATATTATATGCCATAACATAACACTTCATTTGCCATTATTTCGGAAAAAGCAGACCCAGACTGTATCAGTGTGTTTCAGTGGGTATAATGAAGTATTGGTACAATCTGGATTACGTACTACTATTATAATAACTTACCTATTCTAACCTACCTACTGTAAGGAAGGCCAGACTTTTTTATAGTACTACGCATAATACGCATTCTGAATGTTTTATGGCAAATAATTATTATGGCGTTTAAAATTTATAGCATACAATTTTATACCTCGTGTGGTTGCCGAGTTAGAATAGTGCCACTCCATGTCTTCCTATGGATGTCGTAAGAGACGACTAAGGGAATAAAGGCTTGTAGTACTGTTAGGCGATGGGCTTGCAACCTGTCACTAATACGCTGGTAAACATCTTAGCCTAATTGTGCAAATTGTTATAGAATTATCAACAAGGTTTTAGAGATGTTTGTAATTCTGTAGCTCTGCCTACCCCACTCTGAGAACGAAGGCGTGAGATTATGTATGTATGTAATTTTATAACACTTGATAATAGGGAAAATGAAAAGTATGGCATACATATCGGTGTGGCACCTAAGAATTATGTCAAGTGAAAATATACCAAATGATCATTATGGCACATGATTCGTTATGACTTATGGCATATAAATTTATGTCATATGAAATTCGGGCAAATGAAATTATTGCATATGAAATTCGGTCAAATGATAGAGAACCGTCGGGCGTATGTTTGCTTTCTGTCTCTTTCCATCGCCGATTAAAATTTATCGCTATCTCTGTTTGTTGTGGATATTGTGGAGATTCCCCGAACCAAAAGGTCTGATATAAACATCAGACGCTCCGTTCTAAGAAAAAATTAAAACCAATAAGTCTTATAGTGGAGATTCCCCGGACCAAAATGTCTGATGTTCACATAAGATTGAACATATTTCCATTTCATTTCGAGCCATATAGTCGGATTTAAACATACGTCCTATACTTATTGCGTGTTCACAAATTTTCTTAGAACCAAAATATCGGATGTTACTCGTAATATCCGACCACAGCATAGCATAAGCCTTGTTAATTTTAGGTCGGATGTCACACCCTTTTGATAATCAAATTTAAATTGCAATGTTATTGATAGCGTAAGAAAGAACTTGTATGTCAGAAAATACTTGCAGTTATATGCTCCTTCAATATTAATTATTAGTTTTCTTTATTTTAATACTGTTAGTCGGTGTCAAACGTTTTTAAGTTACTTTTGCTTGTCCTGAAAAGTATCAAAAATGCACATGCGACCAGTTGGCTCTGATGTCCAGATTACATACCTGATGTTTTACTTTTTAAAACCATGTTTGGACTAGGATAACTATCTCCAAACAGCCAAACACGTACTCGTGCATTCAAAATTCTTCTTTGTATATTTTACTTTTTAAATGTCATATACTAAAAAGTCTAGCATTTTCAAACAGCGTTTACAACGTATTTAAAAGTGTGTCAAATAGTTTGACTTTTTTTAATAGAAATGGCGTTAATAAACAAAATAAATTGCCGAAATAACATAAACCCGTAATAAATGTTTTATTTTAAACTATATTTTATTCAAATTGAATTTATTACGTTTACATTTGTGATTTTATTTAATGCTTTATTTCAGTGTCATACTAAATCGTACGTTTCTGTTAATTTTTTTAAGGAAATGTTGGGACTGTATTTAATATTATTAACAATTGTGTTAAATTTCCTCACATTGTTGGAGAAAAGCACTATACAAGCCTCGACCGGGAAGGGCGGTTGCTGGACTCATATATAGCGCGGCCTCGACTGCGTCTCGGCCACGCTAACTCTACTCGTCCCGCAACGGCCTATTTCCCGGTCTGTGCAGTAATGTACTATTTGGGATTATCGTAAACTGAAAAAAGTCTGACCAGATAAAAAAAATCTCTAATGAGGTCGCCACTAATACTTGTTTATCTGTGTTTCGTGAATTGCAATAGAAATTACAGTTCATATAATTTCCGGAATATGGCGAGGTTTTTTATTTTCCTGTTCAGGCTTTAAATATTTAGTGATATTCTATTTATTGTATAAACATCTGTTTCTTCCTTCCACCTTTTACATACACCGTCAAATCGTCGTTATAGTTTGATCTCGACAAGTTTTAGTGGTGGTAGGACCTTGTGCAGGGTCCGTCCGGATAGCTACCACCATCTTATCCATTAACCCACTGCCAAGCAGCAATGTTCGCATTGCTGTGTTCCGTTGTGGGGATAAGACAACCGGTGAAATTACTAGCATAGAGGCATTCCAACTTAGTCCTCAGGGTTGGCAACGCATTTGAAGTATTAGGATTGCAGTTTTGAGATTGTAGTCTTGAGATTCAAATGTCTATGGGTCTCAGATCCCACTTACCATCAGGTGGCCTGAGTGCTCGCGTGCCTTCTCCTTGCCATAAAAAAAAAGTTCAAATAAGGCAACAGAACTCAGGAACTTATTCTAGTTGGTTTCTACAGATCAAGACCTCCCTGGAGAAGCCGATGAAGACAGCTAACATCCTGCAGACGGCGGAGGCGGTGTACCTATTCCTCGTGGACCGTGTGCGCGCGGCGCTACACATCGTGCTCTGCTTCAGCCCCATCGGCGAGCAGTTCCGGTAAACAACCGCAGTTTAAGAATATTGTGAAGCAAAAATGTACATACAAAATGCGATTACGTTTCTGTCCCCTTAACCCCTTGTGTCCCACGCTACGCGAGGTCAAAAAGCAGCCTAACCCACGGGTTTTAAAGACACCCACCGCGTTAACGACTTGATTTGCTTTCCACGTCATATCCCACACCCCAAGGTGAGAAGAGGTAAATGAGGGTAGGTACCGGTTATCCCGCTGCCGACCGCCGCCCACCATTGCGGGTTAATGTTGGTGGTACCGTTTGGCTCTTTACCCTATTGCATGTTTTCAATCTTTTCTTCCTTTATCTGTGTTCAGTTGCCTTCCTTTTTTATTTTGTTCGAATTATCTTGACCGATTTTTGTACCTATTTTACTCAGTTTTCATATTAAAAAATGTATTTAATTTATTTATTATTATCTTACTTGTGAATCTACTACTATTTATTACATTCTTTAATTAAACACTGTCTCTTCGTTCGTGTGTCACGTTGGCGCCACTGAAAACCAGCGTCGCGGTTTATGCTGTGACATAGTGCTGAGTGGCGTCAATTTCGACGGCACAGAATCACCCATGGCAACATTATTCTTTCCTTCTATATTGTTTTTGTTTTTATTTTTGTGTTGCCATCCTTTTTTTTTTATTATGTTTTTCTCTGTTCAGTTTTTTTTTCTGTGTTCGTCGAATAAATGTTTCTATTTCTATTTCTATTTCTATATCCACTTACTCGTACACTTTTTATATATAGAAATGTACATTTTTAGAAAGGTGAAAATATAACTTACCCAATTATGTCCAAAATTAAACGGAATAATGCATAAGCCAGTGTATGCAGCCAATTGATTTCAGAGAAAAGTTAAACTCAGGCAGTTTCCCAAAAACAGAACTAAAAAAATACTACACAAACGTAAATATTTTTGTAATCTTCTCTGTTATATTTGTAACGAACGTTTTGTAATATGGCAACCCCGAATCTACTTCCGTTATGAATAGCACAGTACATGACTACGTCACTTCCGGTCGGTCACCGTTGGTTGTTTGACTCACTCTGGAACGGAACGTCTTCGAGTAAGGTTAGTAATATTTTGATCATAAGTTGAACTTCTGTGATAAATGTGATAATAAACATTCATGGCATATTTTAATGTTTTAATTATCTTTCCCTTCTGAGATATCGTAACATCTCAGAAGTGGGATTATCGCGAAATAATTTGTTTTGCATACCACGCCACAAGCTCGACCGCCATTAAAATAACGTGAAACTATGATTGTAAATAAATAATCATTGAAATATGCATGAAGATCAAAAGAACTGTGATATCTATACCGATAAAGTACCTGTTATTATAAAAATAAGCACCTGATTAGCAGATGAATCTCGATTTCAAATTAAAAATAGTAGTCATTACATTCGTAATTTGTATACAATATGGCTAAAGTGTCTATAAATACTGTTAACCGTATGTAGCGAATAAAATATATAAAAAAAAAAGCGCTAATTACCAAAGGTAATATTCTATTGTTGTCGTTCTTGTCTATTTTTGTTTCCTTTTATTAAATGTAACGTAATGAACGTATCAGCAGGTGCATCTTATTATGTATTTTTTTTTATGCTTTTACGTAAACAACTCACTTAAGGTTTTGACTAAAAATAGCTAACATAAATCGATCTGAGTTTCAGAGAATGAGCGATAGAAATACGGATGGGAATCTGCGAAGAGGCTCGCGACGCAGCCGCAGTTGCAGTCGTCGTGATCCTCGTGCTTCGCGCACGCGGCCCAGTCGAAGCCGCAGTCGACGTCGGAGTCGGAGCCCCAGCAGTGCTGGATCACTCCGGGAGCGGGAACGTGAGCTGACCCGGAGACGGGAACGGCTGAGGACCCTTGAAAAGGAGGTACGTAGGGAACGTGCACGAATTCATGACGATGAGCGTGACATGCGATCTTTAACGTCTAAATCTGGTCCTAACCATCAGACAAATAAAAGTACGCAGCAAAGCAACCGTCACATTCGTGAGCGTCACCTGACAACGCCAACAAAATAACGTATATCCCCTGAGCGAAATGAGAATAGAGATAATAAAAAGTGTAGATCAACATCAGATTTATTTGAGGAGTTTTTAAATGTATTAAAAACAAGATCGGGAGATCGTGAATCATTCTCAGGTGCAAGTTTACATAATGTCGTACCTGAGTTTGACCCGATGTTAAAGGAACAAACGATTAACATTTGGCTTGACAAAGTTGACGAGTGTTCAGACATTTATAATTGGAGTGACAAACAAACGATTCATTATGCCTTGCCTAAACTAACTGGACTTGCGAAGGTCTGGTACCAGGGCTTACCCTCAATTAAGCATACTTGGATTGAATGGAAGGACATGTTGAGAGAATCGTTTCCAGCTACTGAGAACTATGCTGAGCTACTAACAGATATGCTTAATAGACGGGTGCGCCCTGGAGAATCGTTTGAGATGTATTATTTTGCAAAGATTAATCTTTTAAACCGATGTAAAATATTTGGAAAGCAAGCGGTGGACTGTTTACTTTATGCGATTGATGATAGGGGAGTACGCGTAGGTGCTCAGGCAGCTAAATTCGATAGGCCCGAAGATGTACTAGAATTTCTTAAAACTATAAAATCAAACAACCGAAACCAGATAGATTTTCGTACCGATAAACGTTCTAGTAACATGCCTACAAGTAATAATTACCCAAGATCCTCCGACAGCGGCAGTGGCCCGTCTAAAAACAATAGTCTCAGGACACCTATTAGATGTTTTAATTGCCAAGGTGTAGGTCATCCCAGTTTTAAATGCCCGAAACCGGTAGTAAAATGTACCAATTGTCATTTTCTCGGCCATGACTCGCAACATTGCCCAAAATTGAAGGAAAATCCGCCTAAGGATAAAAGCGTCCTTGAGGTTATAGTTTCTGAAAACGCAAACGATAAATACAAAATATTAATAAACATTAATGGTAATTCTATCGTATGTCAAGTAGACTTAGGTAGTGAGGCTACTCTAGTCCGTAAAAATGCCGCTTTGAGTATGGGTTTGGTTTGGAAGGAAGTAACTGGACCTTACTTAAGGGGATTAGGAAATGTGCCATATCCGCCATTAGGCTCTACATTGACCGATATAGAAGTTCAGGGCATCCTAGAAAAGAATGTGGAGGTATTCGTAGTAGACGATCATTTAATTAACTGTAACGTCCTACTTGGACATAGTTTTACAGAGAGACCTTCTTTGACGATTATTAAAACGCCAACAAATCTTAAATTTCAACGAACGGAGCCAGATCACGATTTCAAGTTACATTTATATACAACCAGTGACTTTGTCGTAAACGTAGGTGAAATGATATCCGTGCCAGTTAAATCAGATACTACTTGCAATGGCAGTATTTACGTTAGTGGGTCAATTAGAGGTTGCGTGGGTCAGGAATACTACCTTCTGCCAGGTGAATATCAAGTTAAGGGTGTCGATTGTAACTTGCTTATTCAAAATGTTGGCGCGGTACCCGTACAGTTTAAGGAAAACACACTCATTACTCGAGCAAAATACATAGGTTATATCAAAAACGTCTTGCGGATTTCAGATGAACTGCTTTCTCAGGAACCTGTGAATCCGAAGTGTGGCAATCAATTATCAGTTGACCAAAAACGTCGGTGCTTAGAGTTACTCAATAAATATAAAAACTGTTTTTCTACCGGAATGCACGACTTGGGATTCACTAATGTAACTGAAATGGAAATTCACCTGAAAGACTCCTCCCCGGTAGTTTATAGGCCGTATCGTCTAGCTCATTCCGAGCGAAAGCTAGTCCAGGATATGGTAGAGGATATGATAGGTCATGGAATCGTGCGGGAATCCGAGTCCCCTTACGCTAGCCCGATCGTGCTGGTTAAAAAGAAATCTGGGGAGAGGCGTCTCTGCGTGGACTATCGCACCCTTAATAGCCGCACAAAAAGAGACCATTACCCCTTACCCCGCGTAGACGATTTGTTGGATCAGCTTTCTGGTCAGTCGCTGTTTACGTCTTTAGACTTGGCTTCGGGCTACCACCAAATCCCGATAGCTGAGAATTCTCGCGAAAAGACTGCATTCGTTACACCTGATGGGCTTTTCGAATATAATAGGGTACCTCCCGCAGTCTTTCAGAGAGCGATTCATAAAGTTCTTACCAAATCTAAAGTCAATTATGTAGTAATTTACATGGACGATATCTTAATACCATCCAAGTCCTTCGAAGAAGGTCTTCAGCGTCTCGAAGAGGTGCTTGGTCTGTTGAGAGAGGCAGGGTTTACCCTTAAAATGGAAAAATGCAATTTCTTCCAAGAACGAATCGATTTTCTTGGGTTCGAGATAGATAAGGACGGAATTAGGCCTGGACTCTCAAAGACTGAGGCTGTGGCAAAATTTCCAACCCCAGTAAATCAGCATGAAGTGAGGAGATTTCTCGGACTCGCAAGTTTTTTCAGAAGGTTCGTTAAGGGGTTTGCCATGATAGCGAGGCCCTTGACGAACCTTTTGAAGAAAAACACACCTTGGGCATGGAGTGACCTAGAGACTCAGTCGTTTGAGACCATTAAAAAACTACTAACAGATAGGCCAGTTCTCGCATTATATGATCACACCGCGGAGACACAACTGCACACTGACGCTAGCAAATTTGGAATAGCGGGTATTTTGCTACAGAGAAAGGGGTCTGACCCTTGGCGGCCAGTCGCATATTATAGCCGTCAAACTCAACCTGACGAAATGAAACTCCACTCATTTGAACTCGAGACTCTCGCTGTTGTTAGCTCTCTCAGTAAATTCCGTTCATATCTTATTGGCCTACCGTTCACTATAGTCACCGACTGTAATGCCTTGCGATCCACCTTTACTAAAAGAGACCTCATTCCGCGCATATCCCGATGGTGGATACAGTTTTTGGAGTTTGACTGTAGTATTGAATATCGCCCTGGCGAGAAAATGTCCCATGTTGATGCCCTCAGCAGAGGACCTGTATCAGTGGAAGCTGAACCAGTACATACGCTAGATATTTTGTCCGTCAGTACCGAAGACTGGATTTCCACTGTGCAATCCTCTGATGATGAAATCAAACAAATCAAGGACATTCTAGAAAATTCAGAAACGCCTAAAGTCGTAGGTATCCATAAAGATTATACGGTCAAAAATGGACGAGTATTTCGTGTGTTAAAAGACGGAGTAATTAGGTGGGTTGTACCAAAAGGAGTACGTTGGCAACTCTTAAAAGCTAACCACGATAGCGTAGGTCATTTTGGTTTTGAAAAGACCTTCGAGCGTATACGGTCTTTGTTCTGGTTCGCAAAAATGCGTAAATTTATAAAGAAATACGTATCTGCATGTCTCGAATGCGCTCATCACAAGTTGCCCGCGGGTTCACAAGAGGGACTACTACATCCTATTCAAAAGGTTGAAATTCCTTTCCACACGCTGCACGCCGACCATCTTGGTCCATTCCCGAGAAGTCGACGTGGTTGTACATATATTTTAGTCACAGTAGACGCTTTTACAAAATATGTCTGCTTATTTCCGGTTCGTAGTACTAAGACAAAAGAAAGTATAAGAGCGTTTAAAATTCTTTTTAGTTATTTTGGGTCCCACGCCCGTTTAATAACAGATAGAGGTACGAGCTTCACGAGTAAGAAATTTAAAGTGTTCATACAGTCGATCGGTACAAAACACGTTCTGAACGCCGTTGCTACACCACGAGCCAACGGGCAGGTGGAACGTTACAACAGGACGATTCTGGCTGCCCTTGGCTCCATGGTGCATGATAAAAATAAAAACACCTGGGAGGACATGCTTCCTGATGTACAGTTAGGATTAAATACCTCGGTTCATGACGTAACGAAGAAAACGCCTACGGAAATATTATTTGGTAGAACGGCCACTAATCCATCTCAAGGTATATTAAATGAAATAGCGAGTGACATTGAAGTAACTGAGGAAGATAATAAAACAATAGAAGATATTCGATCTGAAGCCTCTGAGAGGATTCAACAAAATCAGGGGAAAATGAAACAGCGATATGATAGGAATAGAAAACGTAGCACTAATTACAAGGAAGGTGATTTGGTTAGGATTGCCAGAGCAATAGTAACGGGACCAGGGCAATCAAAAAAACTAGAAGCAAAATGTAAAGGGCCATATAGAATTAAAAAGCTTTTACCAAACGATCGTTTCCTCGTGGAGGATACTCCTCTTACTAAAAAGGGGGCTAGATATGAGACAGTTGTAGCAGTAGACAAAATATTTGCATGGCTCAGTTTCAACGCCGCGGCTTGCTCTTCAAGTGACGATAATGATGACGATGAAAGTAGTGATAAATAATAAATATTAATTTAAAAAAAAAAAAGAAAACAGCAATATAACCTAAGTGTATAAATAATATAACTTTCAACTATCATCATTGTCGGCAAAGTAATAATTATATCTATAGTTGTTTACAAATAATGTAATTCATAATATTATTTAATAATTATGTAGGTACTTATATATTATGTGCAATGTGTAATCTTAAAATATTAAAAGTAGAAGGAAAATGTATTTTTGATTTTTAAAACGAGATATAGTGGATTCGGACCGGGCATGATTGGCGTATGAACTCGCCGCCCAGGATTGGTTCAAATTCCAAACTAATTTCTGTGATGATTTAGTGAGGGTGCTCTGGAACCGGGCATGATTGGCGTAGGAACTCGCCGCCCAGGAGTGGTTCCAAGCATCGCAGCCATGATAGCGGGACGGGATAAGAGGCAATCATCGTCACGCTTCATAGCTATATTTATGATAATAGTAACTTAATAGAGTAGTGATAGGCTCCTGAGCTGGGCATGATAGACGTATGAACTCGTCGCTATATTGACTAAAATTCAGTATGTGATTAATTACGTAAATTGAATACCTAGCTTAACAATTTGAATTTAATATGATGTATAATTGTTACAACACATGTGTAAGCAATGTAAACTTAGAACGAAGAGACTCGTTCCTAGAGGATGGCCGACTGTAACGAACGTTTTGTAATATGGCAACCCCGAATCTACTTCCGTTATGAATAGCACAGTACATGACTACGTCACTTCCGGTCGGTCACCGTTGGTTGTTTGACTCACTCTGGAACGGAACGTCTTCGAGTAAGGTTAGTAATATTTTGATCATAAGTTGAACTTCTGTGATAAATGTGATAATAAACATTCATGGCATATTTTAATGTTTTAATTATCTTTCCCTTCTGAGATATCGTAACATATTCTATAAAAAAAATATGAAAAAATACTGTAGATCACATAAATTAAAAAGATATATCACTGCACATGCACTCGCGCAACGATTCGATAAAGTAGACTGAAGTTCACCATGAGTTCACCTGACCATATTTAGATTTTTTCCGTTTGTGTTATGATTGGTTGATGTTGGTTTATAGCTAATTTAACACTGAATCCATTGACATACAATTTATGGGAATTTATGTATTAATGTGAGAGACTAAGGACAGAAAATCGAATCATGATGTACCGGAAACCACCCGGCAGCTGTGCTTGCCGGTTGGTTACGTTGGTTTTTGGGGCCGGCAGCTATGCTTGCCGGTGGGGCACAAGGTGTGGCACTTGTCCCATCGCCATCGCGGACGATGAGCCCGGTACCTTATGATCACGACTCGACTCCTTAAGCCACTAGACCACGGACGCTCTCTATCTCTTGATATTTACAGCCTTCTGGGTACCTTTGGTCCAATTTTTAATAAATATATGGTCCTCATGATTAGTCTGTCGCCGCGCAAGCCCTACACACGTCATATCAACTACCAAGAGCATCTACACGGCGACAAATACTTTATGGGTTCATATGTTGTGTTGAGAAAAAATAAAATCAGTTCAAAGACTCACAAGTATATGAGATGTGCCAACGAGACTCAGCTGCCTTTTCGATCGAGAGTTCTGCTTCGCCATCTGTAGGTTTAGTGAATTATGACACCACTGACATGGTGTCACCAAGAGAGCCACACCTCCGTCTATACGGGATGGCTCTTCAGTGCTGAAATAGGTAGACTATTTAAATATGTGAAGTAAGAGAGAATTATACCAACATGTGTGTCTTATACAAGATTAATAAATAAACCCTTTCAGACATAGTAGGCGTCTCCTTTTACGCGAGTTGGGCTCTAACTATCTTTCGGTAAACCAGACCATTACATACACACTCGTCCCCCGTCAACTCACAACAGAGTCCGGCCAGGACACAACAGAGTGTCAAATAGACCCCTGTCGACTCCCACTGGAGTCGGGCCAAGACAAATCGGAGTTCAAGTTACCTCCTCATTCAAGTGATCAAGTCTCCCGTCCACTCCCACTGGAGTCGGGCCAAGACAAACGGAGTTCAAGTTACCTCCTCATTCAAGTGATCAAGTCTCCCGTCCACTCCCACTGGAGTCGGGCCAAGACAAACGGAGTTCAAGTTACCTCCTCATTCAAGTGATCAAGTCTCCCGTCCACTCCCACTGGAGTCGGGCCAAGACAAACGGAGTTCAAGTTACCTCCTCATCCAAATGATCAAGTCTCCCGTCCACTCCCACTGGAGTCGGGCCAAGACAAACGGAGTTCAAGTTACCTCCTCATTCAAATAATCAAGTCCCCCGTCCACTCCCACTGGAGTCGGGCCAAGACAAACGGACACATGTACCTAGAGCTCAGGCAATACACAATAATAGTAATATATGTTAGACATACAGAATAATAATAGTGTATAGTATAAGTGTAAAGTGTTATTATCATGTGAACATAAACTTTAGCACCTTGAATTGATGCATTCTCTGTAAATGTTATTTAGACATTGAACTGATGAAATACTTAGCTTTTATGTAGCAAGCAGGGTGTTGGCACAACTCAGAACTGTATCTGTCTGAGTAATACTATTGTACACTTGTACTTCGCACGAAACTCAACTTTAGAATCTGCATATAAAAATGAACTCACTTAGATACTGACAGCTAGGATTCCCGCCATCCAATTCGTGACGTCATCAAGAGGGTTGCCAGGCGTATCGTGTGACGCGTCACGACACTCCCGAGGGCGAAAGAAATTAGAGCAGGTTCACGAGGCTCTGCGTCCACTCCCTGATCTTTTCCAGGGCTCTGGTCGCTGCAGCGCGTTGAGGCTTTATTTGTGCTTCGTTGGAGTTTTCAGAGTTAAGTGATTCATTTGGCTCGGTAACCGTATCGACTACGTCCTGATCTTCCAGTGTCTTTCTCAGGTCAATCACCCTTCGACTAGCTGTGATTATTTCAGATGTATTGTCATCGTCGAGTTGTGGCATATCTACATAACCACTTTTGTTCGTTTCATCATCATTCTCAATGTTATCATCGATTGAAGTGTCATTGTCAATATTTTGATCCGTATTTATTACGGGTATGTCATGGTTGGGCTTAGACTCAGCATTCGTATCAGACTCTAGTTCCTCGACCTCTAGAGGATATAGTTGTGCTATCGATCTCGTGAATTCAGTGTTCCCTACTTTGACTTTCGCTGTACGGCAGGCTCCGTCCTTGCCTTGCGAGAGCTCTATAATTTTACCAACCTTCCAGTTTTCGCGGTTTGAAGTAGCTCCTTTTATTTGAACTACTTGACCAATTTCAGGCGTCAACTTAGATGTTACTCTGGGCTCCTTGGGAGAATGTCGATACCGCTCACGTAAGCTGGGAAGATAACGATTAAAGAACATAGATTTGAATTCTTCTAGAATTGTCAGACCTCTCTTCCAACTCTGTATAAGGTCCGCTTTTGTTAAAGTCCCTTGTGATATTAAAGCTTCAGGGTCAGCCTCTAAAGTAATACATTTCTTCATTGCTAAAAAATCAGATGGTTTCAGGATGTAATCCTGCTCAGCATCAACGCAGGTAAGAGGTCTCGAGTTCAGATAGGCCTCCACTTCTTTTATAACAGTAAGAAGTTGACATTCAGATAACAGATTCTTCTGTAAGGTCCTTTTCAAACAAGTCTTTACAATCCCTATAAGTCTCTCGTAGAAACCTCCAAACCAAGGGGCCAACTGAGGTATAAATCTCCACTTTATTCCTTTGTCTAAGCAGTAAGGTTGTGTCAGGACTTCAGATGTAAGTTTGAAGTTTGTAGCGTTATCCGAAGTTATTAAAGATGGTATACCTCTTGTAGAAATGAATCTTCTTAACGCAAGCAGAGTTTCATTTGCAGTTAAGTCTTGTACAACTTCTAAATGGACTGCCCTTACAGCCAGACAAGTGAAAAGACAGATCCACCTTTTCCTTGATCCTGTTTCAGTTTTAACTAATACTGGTCCCAAATAATCGACTCCAGTAAAGGTGAAGGGGTGAGAGTAGTTGATCCTTTCTGGTGGTAAAGCAGGTGTAGCTGGTAATTTAAAAGGTCCTCCTCCATGTTTGATGCAGCTAGGACATCTACGAAGTACTTTCAAAACTTGACTTTTACCTTGTGGAATCCAATAAGACTCTCGTATAATGCTCAACGTATGGTTGACACCTACATGGTAGTTTTCTTCATGTACCTCCTTGATCATTTCATACGTGAATACACTCTCTTTAGGTAAAAGTATCGGATATCTCATGTCATAAGACCAATTTGCATTCATAAACCTGCCTTTACAGCGTAGCAAACCGTCAACGTCCATGAATAAGGCTAAATTTCTAGTAAGATGGGTAACCTTCCCATTTATCTCATCCGGAAAAAATTGCTTCTGTAAAGATTTTATTTCTTGTATCTTAGAGGGATTTTCATGGCTTCGGGTTTGACTTTTTGGTGATTCCTTTTCTTTGGTCCCATCTTTAAGATCTTGTTTTCCTTTATCCTTATCTTTTGTGTTGTTAGCCTTGTTAGATATGTTTTCTGTGTTCCACAGACCCTCCCCGGACAACAAAGAAATTTCCTTCAATCTGCTTGAAGGCCAAGTGTTAGGTTTCTGTAAAAGAAAATTAGGTCCATGTAACCAATAATATTTTTCTGATATTGTTTTACCCGTGCGTGTACCTATGTCTGCCGGGTTCAATTCAGTTGGGACATATCGTATTATCAGATTTTTATTAGCTTTAATTTCATTTACTCTTCTAGCAATGAAAGGTGGTAGAAGTTTTTCGGAATTGATCCAGTCAATCACTATTTGGCTATCTGACCACAAGAATTGTTTTGTAATTTTTAGTCGTAGCGATTTTTCAACATATTGAATTAGACGATTACCAATGACTGATCCTAATAATTCTAATCGTGGGATTTTTAAATCCTCTCTATCTTTAATTGGTACAAGTCTAGATTTTCCCATAACGAAAGCCTTTCCTTTACTGTTTACTATATAAACAACGGCTGCATATGCTTTAGTAGAGGAATCAACAAAGCAGTGTAACTGGTTGTCTTCATCGGGCAAAGATTTTGTAAAATGTCTAGTTAAAGAGATTTCTTTTATATCGTCTAAATTACTATTAATTTCCTCCCACTTAAGATAGAGTTCTTGAGACAATACTGTATCCCATTTGATGTTTTTCTCCTTCCATAGATCTTGTAGAAACAGTTTCGCTGGTAACAGTGATGGAGCAGCGAATCCGCAGGGGTCATACACTTGAGAAATGTTCCTCAAAACTTCACGCTTGGTTTTAGCTTCCTTTAAATCCTTAAGTCTTAATTTGATAGTATCGTCATTTAAATACCAGTCCAGACCTAGAGTTTTAACAACATCATTTTCACAAGTATCTGAAACTTGTTTCATAAATTCTTTAGAATTAGAGCTCCAGCTTCTTAAATTCATAGATATTTCCTGGAAAGCTTGTCTGGAATCCTTATGTAATTCAAGAGCTTCTTTAATGTTATCGGTACCAGTAACTAAATTGTCTACATAAATGTCGTCAATTATATTTTTCAGCTTCTTGCTGCCTTTAGAAAGATGATGTTTGATAGTCGCATTCAGGAGAAATGGAGATGATATAATACCAAAGGGAACTCTACAGAAACGCATGTGCAGTAAATTATCTTGCGTAACGGGTTTGGTGATATCCTTAATCCAAAGGAAACGTGTGACATCTCTATCTTCACTCTGGATTGATATTTGTAGGAATGCCTTTTCAACGTCAGCAGATAATCCTATTTGGTGACTCCTGAACCGAATAAGTAGACTAGTTAGATCTTCAACTAGAGATGGTCCGCAGTAGAGGCATTCATTTAGACTTTTACTATCTTTCATTTTGGCTGAAGCATCATATACTATTCTCATGGGTTTACCTGGATATAGCACACCGTGGTGCGGAAGATAATGAACTGGTCTATCAGTGGTATGTTCATGGTCAGGTATTAATTCGATTATTCCATTATCCATTTGATATTTCAATGTTTCTTCGTAAGATTTCAATAACTTCGTTTCTGAACGTTTCACAAGATTAACAAGACGACCAAACGCTACTCCGAAATTTGATGGTAGGTTTGGCGGGTACTCTCTCCATGGCCAACGTATGGAATATCTTCCATCTAAAAATTGTGTTGTTTCATTAAAGTTTCTTAGAGCTTCATCTTCTCTATTAAGTTTAGGAGAATCTGTTATACCTATAGATTCTAGGTCCCATAGCATTTTTAAGTTATACTTGTCCAAAGGTAAATCAGGCTCGTTTAATTTAGACACTGATGAGTTTGCTTGAAAGTAAGTTGTAACGCTTAATTCTGGTTCTTCACATTCAAATGTCCACTGTCCTGATAGTATCCATCCGAGTTCCGAATCTACCAGATAAAGGTTATCCTTAATCTTTATTTTGTTCGTAGATATGATTGAAAAGTAATAGTCGTTTCCTATAAGTATGTCAATTTCACTCCCCAAAGAGCCATCATCAGCCATGTGTACATCATGGTCTAACTCCCTAACCTCTTTGTGAGGATATGGTACGTGATGAGAAATAACTGGCACAACGTAAGCATCAATCGTTCTTTCTATATCGTTCATGCATGTTGATTTGAGATGAATTTTGACAAGACTGCTATCATATTCCCGAGGAGTGTCGGCTCCGAAAGCGTATACAGAGAGACTACTTCTTTCCTCAGTGTCTAGTTTAAGGTTCTTGGCCATCTTCTCTGTTATGTAGCTTCTTTGACTTCCAGAGTCTAAGAGGACACGACAGCGTACATGCCTAGAATCGTCAGCCTCTTTCTTAGCCTCTACAATTGCAGTCTGTAACATAGTTCGGCTGTTGGTATTCACGTGCATGTTGATCGATGCATTAATTTTAAAAGGGAATTTTTTAGGGCAAAGTGCTCTATTGTGTTGTCCAGCACAATGTGAACATGACTTAGTACTAGTACAGTTCTTTACCTGATGTCCCTGTCTCAGGCAGCAGTAACAAAGATCTTTTAATTTATCCTTTCTCTCCTTTATGCTTTTGTATTTTAGGCATTGATCATTATAGTGGGCTTCACCACAGAAGATACAAGTATATTTTGACAGTTTCCTTTTGCGTTGATTTCTGTCTTCCTCCAAGTTGTCCAGTTTCCTTTTGCCCAGTCCTCCTCGTCTCTGATCAAGTCTTGAAGTTTTATCCGGTGACTTGTAATTAAATTTCCTTACTGCCTTTAAGTTCTTATAACCTTTATTGAAGCTGTCCCTTTCATGATTATATTGTGGTCTATGAGAAAGGTTATAGTGTGTTTTGCGCACCACTTGAGCCTGTTGTGGTACCATCTTGTTATTCCAGTTGGAAGTATGTAACGTTTCTATCGTATAATCATTTGTTTTATTTGTATTTCTCTCTTGCACTAAACGACTCGCTTCTTCCCGAGCTGATATAATTTTTTCCAATTCACTGCGTATTTCTTGAATAGAAGTTGATGTTATTTTTGTCTTCAGTTCATATACTAGTTCTTCGGGAATTTTTTCCAATATAAGAAATCGCAGGTGACTGTGACCTACGTCTTCTCCCAGAGAACTCAGTACGCGAAGATGACGTTCCACTTCATTTAGTACTCTTCGACAACTACTATTAGCCTTATCAGCAGGCTGGATCTTGGAGAGTGCAGAATAATGTGCATCAATAATTTGACTGTCCTTGCCATATCGCTCTCTCAATGTAGTTATAGCGATTTGGTAATTTTTGCTAGTACTTTCCAATCCTTCAATAGTCCATTTGGCTGAACCCTGTAGCGAAGATTTTAAGTACAGTAGCTTTTCCACATCTGGCAAGTTTCTGTCATGGATGTTTGATTTGTATTGATCCCAAAATTCCTGCCAACGCAGTATATCTCCATCGAAGATCGGCAAGTTAAGTTTGGGAAGCTTGCTTGAAATCACAGCTGTACCGCTTGGACCAGGTTTCTCAAGTTTCAATTTCATTGATAATTCAATTTGAGCCTCTTCTGCTTCTAATTCTATAGAAGTAAAACGGGATACATCATCTGCAGATGGATTATTGCTGAGCCTAAAGTAATTATTTAATTCAGTATTGAATCTATCAAGAAATATTTCCAACTTATGACATGTGACTTCCGCTGTTTTCAAATCATGGTCATTGAAGACGGACATCGAATTAAGTTCAAGAGCCGAATCACTTAAGGTTTTAATATTGTCTATCATTTTTTGAAGCCTATTGATGAGAGTCTCTTCCATATTGACAAGCTGAAATAAACCATAGCTACTGACAACACAGAAATTTCTTAGGTATATAACAGATGTACATAACGCAACACACAATTATATTTATAAGAAATAATTAATAATTGAATGTTTATTTAAAATGAGAGTTTAATCAAATAAGATCTTTAGTTATTATAATACTTTAGTTTCAGAAAGCAAACTGATATCTTCATTATTAATTTGTATCACCTGTGAGTGCAATATCATTACTAATGTATGAAATGAACACTCATACATAACTCATGAAATGACCACTCATACATAACTCACATGAATTCATAAGAATTTGTACCTAATCTAATAAGAATAAACGTTAAGTACTTGGTTTCATTAAATTTTACCTCAGTAGGTTTTTTTTTTTTATATAAATCAGTATGAAGTAATAGAATAGTAATGTTAATATAAAATTTTGTTTAAAATTATTGGGTGCACACTGTAAACTTTAAAGTTTATATAACTCCATTCACTGTCTTAAAACTTGGTACACTTAAATTTATTTAACTCTGTTAACTGTGTTTATTGTTAATATACTTTAAATATTCCAATACTTAATAAACTCAAATTGTATATTATTCACAAGTATGGACACACTGAGATTAACAATATTATTCAATTAATGAAGAACAAGTAAACTTTAAATAACAAGACACTTGTCTTCAGTCATCTGCTAGATCTTAACAAGTTTCCAATTAGATTTTAATATGCAATTCGGTATATTGTTTTGACACACCTTATGTGTATAAACACAAATGAGGGACTGAAGGCAAATAAATAGCAACTCTACTACCCATTGAATCGATGGGTCAAACCTAATCAAATAGCAAAGAAGTATCATGAAACCATAATATAATAATAATGGACACCACACCATACCTTGAGATTGTAGTAGTCTGAAACTTTCGGTAGGTCTCTTCAAATGGCGGACATGGCGCCACTTAACCGAAGCAACCCGGCGACCCGGCCTGACCAATCTCTTGAATATTACCGTGAGAAGGTCACCCTGTGACACGAATAAGTATTATTTCTCAAGTAAAATAATCAATAACCTTCTCCTGCATCGTATTATATCGACCTGGAACGCCTACTTCAACAATGTTCTAAATAAATTTATCACGTGGAACGGCGCATGGCTCTAAGCGCCACGTTCATATTGATATACACCCAGATATCTCCTGCATAGTCACAGCAAAGTTCTGTTATGCTTAACTAAATAAGTTAACGCATTCAGGAACTTATAGAATTACAACAAAGTAGGTAACAATCACTGTGCTAGCTGAATATTACAAACAAATAACTTTAAAGGTGCGGCCATTTTCTTTACGATACTTTTAATGTACACCAACAATAAATTATTGACACCTGTCTCCATAATCGGCCGTGCCTATTAGTATTTGGTTAATATCTGTAAATAGCCTTCATTATCTTATCCAAATAACAATAAATAGTGATGCCTCATTTGTAACAGCATGCCGCCGATGGCTGATCATAGGCCCTTTAGATCGTTCATAGGGAATATAAAGACATAAAGTATGCGAATTAACTGAATGATTCTTACCTGATGTTATTGAATCACTCAACTATAATCACTCCAACGAAGCACACCTCACTACATCACAACAAAGTTACTTAAGTTTGCGCTCACTCAACTTATGTATGACGCTGCGAAAGAAGTCCAATACAAGCATAAAACTTTATTTCCCACCGAAACTTGGTGTTGCTATTTGAATGAAATAAATAACTACCGCAACTGCTATAAGTATTGCGATATATTCATTCATTTCATACTTTAAAAAACAGTAGCTGTTTAATAATCGTATATATAATATTTGTGAAAACGAATATGTTAATTATAACTTATTTAAGTTATTGATAAATAAATTGAGTTCATTCTGTTCTCAATTTATGGCACATAAAAAATTATCGCAAACCGATAAGCACTTATAACTGACAACACTGTAAATAAATTGACATCCTATTAATTTACAAGAAATACAGAATTAGGTATCAAAACAGGGCAGATTAATTATTATAATTAATTTCATTAAAATATAACCACATTATGATATATACAGTCATCTTAAGAATATGAAAGAATAAAACTCTGTTCGCCGTCCTTTCGATTTCCGTTAACTGTCCGCCGATCGGAACAAAAATTGTAAATATGGTAAAAATGCTTATAAATAAAGAGTGGATTAAATGTTTCCCCATTACAGAGATCCTTTTATATTTGATCTTGAGTTTCCAACGGAGATTTCCCTAATTTTGCGATTTCTGGCAGTCACATGTCACAAGTCTAAGGAAGCCATTTCCGGTTACAGTATTTTTAGGTGAAATATTTTTCATAAGACGATAGATAGACAATCCTTGTTTCACACGTCAATTATAAATAAATATTTCAGATTAATAATGTCACTTGAGATGATGATTACGTTAGGTTTTATAAATTATCCTGTTCAATTAAACATTTGTTTCCACTTTCCCGGCATTTTGGTTCCGCTACTCGCCAACAGATGTCGCTGTCTGGATGTAAAACAATACATTTCTACTTAAAAGTCTGGATTTTCGTTATCACAGCTCATCCTCCACCATTTTGTCGCCGCGCAAGCCCACACACGTCATATCAACTACCAAGAGCATCTACACGGCGACAAATACTTTATGGGTTCATATGTTGTGTTGAGAAAAAATAAAATCAGTTCAAAGACTCACAAGTATATGAGATGTGCCAACGAGACTCAGCTGCCTTTTCGATCGAGAGTTCTGCTTCGCCATCTGTAGGTTTAGTGAATTATGACACCACTGACATGGTGTCACCAAGAGAGCCACACCTCCGTCTATACGGGATGGCTCTTCAGTGCTGAAATAGGTAGACTATTTAAATATGTGAAGTAAGAGAGAATTATACCAACATGTGTGTCTTATACAAGATTAATAAATAAACCCTTTCAGACATAGTAGGCGTCTCCTTTTACGGGAGTTGGGTAACTATCTTTCGGTAAACCAGACCATTACATACACACTCGTCCCCCGTCAACTCACAACAGAGTCCGGCCAGGACACAACAGAGTGTCAAATAGACCCCTGTCGACTCCCACTGGAGTCGGGCCAAGACAAATCGGAGTTCAAGTTACCTCCTCATTCAAGTGATCAAGTCTCCCGTCCACTCCCACTGGAGTCGGGCCAAGACAAACGGAGTTCAAGTTACCTCCTCATTCAAGTGATCAAGTCTCCCGTCCACTCCCACTGGAGTCGGGCCAAGACAAACGGAGTTCAAGTTACCTCCTCATCCAAATGATCAAGTCTCCCGTCCACTCCCACTGGAGTCGGGCCAAGACAAACGGAGTTCAAGTTACCTCCTCATTCAAATAATCAAGTCCCCCGTCCACTCCCACTGGAGTCGGGCCAAGACAAACGGACACATGTACCTAGAGCTCAGGCAATACACAATAATAGTAATATATGTTAGACATACAGAATAATAATAGTGTATAGTATAAGTGTAAAGTGTTATTATCATGTGAACATAAACTTTAGCACCTTGAATTGATGCATTCTCTGTAAATGTTATTTAGACATTGAACTGATGAAATACTTAGCTTTTATGTAGCAAGCAGGGTGTTGGCACAACTCAGAACTGTATCTGTCTGAGTAATACTATTGTACACTTGTACTTCGCACGAAACTCAACTTTAGAATCTGCATATAAAAATGAACTCACTTAGATACTGACAGCTAGGATTCCCGCCATCCAATTCGTGACGTCATCAAGAGGGTTGCCAGGCGTATCGTGTGACGCGTCACGACATAGTCCACTTCTTAGAACAGTGCGAATATCGACAGTGATGTCCTGGGATAGTTAGATCAGTTCCTCAAAATGATTAATTCCGCGTTGCAAACTTTCCAGTCGCATTTTTCCCCATTTTAATTTTTCTCCGATCGCATTGTTTCCCATTTTGAATTTTTAGCAATCGCATATTTTCCATTTAGGATTTTCCCCACTCGCAAAATTTCCTATTGTAATTAAGTCGAAATAGATCGAAATAGTTAGATAGGTTTAGGTTATGTTAGTTTTGCAGACAGCCCGAAGGGCCATAGCAGCCAGAAATAGGAGCTCTGTCGACTCAGTGAAATTGAATTGAGAAAACATGCTATTGGGGATAATCGAAAATGGAAATTATGCACGTGGTAAAAAAAAACAATGGGAAGAAATGCGATTGGAAGAAAAAAATAAATGGGGAAAAATGCGAATGGAAAGTTTGCTACGCGGAATTAGTCACTTAGGGTAACCGATCTTTCGTCCCTTTACTTTCTCAACGTCGTATCTGATCGAATAGTTCGATAGGAAAAGCATTCATGTACCCTAAAAAATAAAGACTACTTTCCTATCTAACTATTCGATCAGGTAAGAGGTTGAGAACGTAAAGGCACGCTATGTTCTGACCGTTTAGGAACCGCATCCGGCAGTACCCGGCGCTGATCAACGCGACGACGACGAACTGGTTCCTGGAGTGGCCGCGCGAGGCGCTGCTCGAGGTGGCCTACAAGTTCCTCGAGGGGCTCGAGCTGCTGGTCTCCATCACCGGGCCCAGGGTAACTACAACACTACTCAGTTGTAATGTTTCTTGATAAATACTGGAAAATAATACGCGGAACGGTTTATTCGCTAACAGCAAACTGACAAACGTCACATGAGAATCTACCCACATTTACCTAAATACTATATCATTATAACAAAAAAAAGACGAGACAGTATTATTATTCAGAAAGCCGCACTGGCCCTTTTACACTTCAAAAATCTACCAGCGCTTCCCCAGAGGAGACCACTGCTGAGAAGAAACGCCGCAAGAAACTCAGAAGAATAATGACTATTAGATAGATGAAAACCCTTGATATGATGGTGACCCCTTCTTTTACAGCTGATATCTCTTAAACGGATCAAGCGATTTTCATGAAACTTAGCTAAAAACCACTGCTGGAAAACCTGCTTTTATATAGAAAAAACATCATCCAAATCGGTTCACCCGTTTAAGAGCTACAGTGCCCATACACAGACAGACATACACGCAAGTGCACACATAGCGCTCAAACTTATGAAACCCCTCTTTTTGCGCCGGGGGTTAGAAACAAAACCGGTCAGATGCGAGTAGGACGAAGATCATGGGTGCCATCTTACCATCAGCACCCTGCCGCTGTTTGACTTCTCCATGACTTAAAAAAAATACCTCGACGTTTTGGTCGCGTTGCTGAGAAGGCTGGTGCTTATTTACATATGATGATAATGATCAACCGGCTTTAATAAAAAAAAAGGACGGACCTTCCCCACGGCGCTACTAAACCACACTACTGACTAAAACTAGTATCATAAATATGAAGTAGGTTTAGGTTATGTTAGTTTTGCAGCAGGCCCGGAGGGCAAAACTACCCAGAAGTAGGAGCTCCGCCGACTCAGTTAAATTCGAATTAAAGATAGAAATCATTGGTCAGTGGTGCGGTTTAGTAGTGCCGTGGGGAAGGAGGGAAAAAGGAGGTTTCAAACTCGTCGCGTTTTTTGTAATGTGGGTGGATCAACTTTTTGTTGCTGTTATTCTGTCCCGTAAGCCAGGGGAAAACAGTGATAGAGTTTCATAGAAAAAATGTTTTAATATGTTACTTCTAACACACTCAGGAGAAAACCCATAAAAGAATGGGTGTGTAATTGCCAAAAAAACCGATTTTTAGTGGACTAATATCCTTCGAAATCATAGTTTTAAGAAGTGACCCAAGAGACGTCACCATGGCAACGAGGTGCAACGAAAAGTTGATTGACCCATGTCCAAAGGCATTATGGTTTTACACAGTAGAATAGAGGCCCACATTTATTGTCCTGGGGGCTAGTATAGTCAACAGCTTTTATTGTTAAGCACCTATAGAACCCTGTCATAATGACAGCGTCAAGTCTTAAGAAATAAATTATGTCAGAATCAACAATTGTCTTCGTGCGACAGGGCTCTATAGGTGCTCAACAATTAAACTTGTTGACCGTACATACGAAGTAATATATAAGTCTATGCCTAATATTTCGATTCTTGTTCCCCACAGGTTCGCAGAAAGGAGTCCATTGTTGACAGCCGTGAGGACGTTCTGCGAGCATCAGTGGCATCTATAATGTCTCTGATCCACTCGTCGGTGGGCAAGTACTCGGCGAAGATGTACCGCCAGATGCGGCGCATCAACTACGTCACGCCCACCAACTACCTGGAGCTGGTCTCCGGCTACAAGGAGTGAGTCCCAGCAACTAACACCAAAATTTGTTGCTGGAAACATAGATTTTGCTGGATTCAAAGCAATGTACTCGTAGCTGGCAACATTGATGTTGCTGGATTCAAAGCAATGTAGCTGGCAACATTGATGTTGCTGGATTCAAAGCAATGTAGCTGGCAACATTGATGTTGCTGGATTCAAAGCAATGTAGCTGGCAACATTGATGTTGCTGGATTCAAAGCAATGTACTCGTAGCTGGCAACATTGATGTTGCTGGATTCAAAGCAATGTAGCTGGCAACATTGATGTTGCTGGATTCAAAGTTATTGTAGCTGGCAACATTGATGTTGCTGGATTCAAAGTTATTGTAGCTGGCAACATTGATGTTGCTGGATTCAAAGTTATTGTAGCTGGCAACATTGATGTTGCTGGATTCAAAGTTATTGTAGCTGGCAACATTGATGTTGCTGGATTCAAAGTTATTGTAGCTGGCAACATTGATGTTGCTGGATTCAAAGTTATTGTAGCTGGCAACATTGATGTTGCTGGATTCAAAGCAATGTGCCTGGCAACATTGACGTTGCTGGATTCAAACCAATGTAGCTGGCAACATTGATGTTGCTGGATTCAAAGCAATGTACTCGTAGCTGGCAACATTGATGTTGCTGGATTCAAAGCAATGTAGCTGGCAACATTGATGTTGCTGGATTCAAAGCAATGTACTCGTAGCTGGCAACATTGATGTTGCTGGATTCAAAGCAATGTAGCTGGCAACATTGATGTTGCTGGATTCAAAGCAATGTAGCTGGCAACATTGATGTTGCTGGATTCAAAGCAATGTAGCTGGCAACATTGATGTTGCTGGATTCAAAGCAATGTACTCGTAGCTGGCAACATTGATGTTGCTGGATTCAAAGCAATGTAGCTGGCAACATTGATGTTGCTGGATTCAAAGTTGTTGTAGCTGGCAACATTGATGTTGCTGGATTCAAAGTTATTGTAGCTGGCAACATTGATGTTGCTGGATTCAAAGTTATTGTAGCTGGCAACATTGATGTTGCTGGATTCAAAGTTATTGTAGCTGGCAACATTGATGTTGCTGGATTCAAAGTTATTGTAGCTGGCAACATTGATGTTGCTGGATTCAAAGTTATTGTAGCTGGCAACATTGATGTTGCTGGATTCAAAGCAATGTGCCTGGCAACATTGACGTTGCTGGATTCAAACCAATGTAGCTGGCAACATTGATGTTGCTGGATTCAAAGCAATGTACTCGTAGCTGGCAACATTGATGTTGCTGGATTCAAAGCAATGTAGCTGGCAACATTGATGTTGCTGGATTCAAAGCAATGTAGCTGGCAACATTGATGTTGCTGGATTCAAAGCAATGTAGCTGGCAACATTGATGTTGCTGGATTCAAAGCAATGTAGCTGGCAACATTGATGTTACTGGATTCAAAGCAATGTCGCTGGCAACATTGATGTTGCTGGATTCAAAGCAATGTAGCTGGCAACATTGATGTTGCTGGATTCAAAGCAATGTAGCTGGCAACATTGATGTTGCTGGATTCAAAGCAATGTAGCTGGCAACATTGATGTTGCTGGATTCAAAGCAATGTAGCTGTCAACATTGATGTTGCTGGATTCAAAGCAATGTAGCTGGCAACATTGATGTTGCTGGATTCAAAGCAATGTAGCTGGCAACATTGATGTTGCTGGATTCAAAGCAATGTAGCTGGCAACATTGACGTTGCTGGATTCAAAGCAATGTAGCTGGCAACATTGATGTTCCTGGATTCAAAGCAATGTAGCTGGCAACATTGATGTTGCTGGATTCAAAGCAATGTCGCTGGCAACATTGATGTTGCTGGATTCAAAGCAATGTAGCTGGCAACATTGATGTTGCTGGATTCAAAGCAATGTAGCTGGCAACATTGATGTTGCTGGATTAAAAGCAATGTAGCTGGCAACATTGATGTTGCTGGATTCAAAGCAATGTAGCTGGCAACATTGATGTTGCTGGATTCAAAGCAATGTAGCTGGCAACATTGATGTTGCTGGATTCAAAGCAATGTAGCTGGCAACATTGATGTTGCTGGATTCAAAGCAATGTAGCTGGCAACATTGATGTTGCTGGATTCAAAGCAATGTAGCTGGCAACATTGATGTTGCTGGATTCAAAGCAATGTAGCTGGCAACATTGATGTTACTGGATTCAAAGCAATGTAGCTGGCAACATTGATGTTGCTGGATTCAAAGCAATGTAGCTGGCAACATTGATGTTGCTGGATTCAAAGCAATGTAGCTAGCAACAAGAGTGTGTAAGAATATTACTGGCAACATTGATGTTCTGGATACAAAATAATGTGTCAGTATCTAGTTTACATGATTTGCCGCAATAAAGGTACGAGTATCGACGTAATCGATGATTTATTGTTATGTTTATTATTTTTTCAGAATGCTTAGATTGAAACGCATTGAGATCGCCCTACAGGCCAACAAACTCAGAAATGGTTTAGGGAAAGTGGAGGAAACCACCAAATTAGTCGGACAGATGTCGGAAGAATTGGCTGCGTCCACGGTGCGTCCATACTTATGAGTTATGACAGGAATTTCTCTAGCACGTAAATTAATATTAACTACATGAAAGCCAACCCTGAGGACTAAGATGGAATGCCTCTATGCTAGTAATTGCACCGGTTGCTTCAACAATATGAACATGCCTCCTTCGCGGTGAGTTAAACGGACCTTGCACCTAGATCCTACCACCGTTACAGCTACAGTAGTTAGTAGGTATTCCGGGTTACCTATCACAACTTCGAAAAATGTTTGACCGAATTTCGGTTCGATAAATATTATTCGACAATTATGGTTTGGGTTTTTTTACGTTTGCCCGAAAGACCACTTCGAATATTTTCATTTAGTCATTTCTTGTTTAGGTTTTTTACCGATTTGACAAATTATCTATTCCGTAATACTGATTTCGGCGTACAAACAGTTTTCCAATGTAATGGTTTGTCAATTTATCTATTTCCCATTTCTTATTTTACCTTAGTATCATTTGCCCAATTTAACGGCTCGGTTTATTAATAGTTTACCTATTTTTAAATCGACTATGCTAACCTGTCCGATTCGGTTCCACCCTGATTCGTCTTGATCGTTGCATTTTCTGGATAAATTACAAGCAAGATTTTTTGGGCAGAAAAAAAAATAACCTCGAAGACCAAGGCGGGAGCAAAGCTCCCGCCTTGGCCTTCTAACCTAACCTATCCGTATCGGTTCTGCCCTAATTCGCCTTGCTCGGTGCATTTTCTGGATAGTAACAAATTACAAGCAATATTTTCTTACCGAAATGAATATTTGACGTAACGTAGCGAAAACTATATGTAGCATTGATGTAGTGAAAAATGGGTTAAGAAACAAAATACGAAACGATCCCTAGGCTAATTGTAGCAATGGTGTAATGAAAAATAGGCTTTGAAATAAAATACGTAACAATACATAGGGCAAGTGACTACAAGGAGAAAAGTTGCTCGGACTAAAGATATGTTTCCTTAATGTCAAACGGTGAAATAAAAAAATTACGAATCGTGCCATCGGAGAAACGTTAAAAAACGAAACGTTTTCGGTCAAATGAAATTCGGTCAAAAACTTTTCGAGGTTGCGATAGGTTACCGGTATTCCGGCCACTAACGGTTGGTGACCCATAAATAACAAAAAAATATATCGCGGGTAGCCTATTTTGGAGTCTATTCGGACTAGCCAAAATATTTTTGCCCAAATGCATCATTTTCCGAAGTTCTATTAGCCAAAAAGTTTTCCCGTCGCAGTTGATTTATTTTTCATGTAGTCACACGTCTAACCGAATAGATGATGCAAACGGTTTCGATATCCCGTATACGAGGGGTGCCTTTTAAGTTGAAAACACTAAAGACAATTTAAGTGTTAAATGGTATTTATTATTTTTCAAAGTAATCACCGTGATATGTAATACACTTTTTCATTCGATCGAACCAGTTTTCGAAACACTTATTCCATTCCGAAGTCGGGGTCTCCAAAATGGCCGTTTTGTATGCCTCAACCACTTCTTCACGCGTCCGGTACCGTTGACCACGAAGTCGTTGCTTGATTTTTGGAAAAGTGAAGAAGTCATTAGGGCTTAAGTCTGGACTACGGCGGGTGATCCAAATTTTCGACGTTTTGTTCTTTTAAAAACGCAATTGTCTGCCGAGCGGTGTGCGAGCTAGCATTATCGTGGTGCAGTACTATACGACGTCTTGGGTTATTTTTCCGGAACTCGCCGATAACTTCTGGTAAACAAACAGTGGTATACCAGTCAGCATTAACTGTTTTACGATCTTCGAGCACGATGGTCGCAACGTGGCCACTTTTCGCTACAAACGTGGCGACCATTTTTGGCTCATCTTGAAACACCCAAACAGTCGACTGCTGTTTAGAATCCGGATCGTAGGCATATATCCAAGATTCGTCACCACTGATAATGTCATAAACGTGTTTAGAGTCTCCTGCGGCACCATCTAACGCGAGCCGTTTTTTGGTCTTCACTAAGTAAATGTGGTATCCAGCGATCAATTTTTTTACACCTAAGTGATCATGCAATATATTTTGAACACTGGTCCCTGAAATGCTTAATGAAGCTTCTATCTCGCGGTATGTCGCATGGCGATCTTCGACGATCATTTGCCGTACAGCATCAATGTTTTCCTGGGTTACAGCTGTTTTTGGTCGGCCTTCACGATGCCTATCACTAAGACTAGAGCAACCACGTTGAAATTCCAAATACCAACGTTCCACAGTCCGGATGCATGGTGCTTCATTTTTAAAAACCGTAGTCAGCTCTTCAAAGCACTGAAGACGCGTTAAACCCCTTTTAAAGTTGTAAAATATTATCACACGTAAATTTTCCTTCGAAATTTCCATTTTCACAACCGACTTGTCAACTTTGAACCGACGCTGTACTAAAACGAATCGGCCGATCTCGAGACATTCTTTTGTTTTTGAATTCTAAATTCAAATATTTTAAGATGATACTAGTTTTTTTTTTAATAATCACGGGAGTTTTGCAAACGACAGTACTTAAAAGGCAGCCCTTGTATAAAACTAAGATAATACATAATACTTTTTGGGAAATGATTAGGGCCAGGAATTTTTGGGGCGGCTTTGACGAATTGTAGGGAGAGAATACTGCAGTTTATCGATGTTATCGATAAATCGATAAATCGATAAATCGATAAATCGATAATTTATTTATGTCTTTATTTAAAAAAAAACAAGTTTTCCGATGATACGTACCTACTCTTTTCGGCGGTCGATGGTAGAAAAGTTCAAAATATCGGAAAGTTTAATCCGTTGAAATTGCTTTATTGAAATCAGAATAATTACGAAAACCAATTAACGTTAGGTGGTTTGTTTGTCTACCCTTTGATATAATAAACCAGAAAATATTATTTTATAACTTTCCGATATTTCGAACTTTTTTCATCATCGACCGCTGAAAACAGTAGGTACGTATCATCGGAAAATTGAGGTTTATATTTAATAAAGATATAAAAAATTAAAAAAAACTCGATTTGTCGATAACTTCCATAAACAGCGGTGTTATCTTCCTACAACCTATTGAAAGCCGCCATAAAAATTCCGGGACCTAGAAATGATACATTTCACCAAAAAGATAGGCTTTATTTTGATTGAGCTAAATAAACCTGAGAAGTTTCACCGCGCCCCGTAGATCCAAGTGGCGGAGTGCACGGAGCAGTGCATCGAGTACATGGGCGTGATCAACGTGCAGCAGCGCAACGCCGACGAGCAGCAGCGCAGCGTGGCCGCGCGCAGCAAGAAGACCGCCGAGGAGGAGGTGCAGTGCAAGAAGCTGGCCGAGGCCGCCATGCGCGACCTGGCCAGCGCCATGCCCGCGCTCGACGAGGCTGTCAAGGTACCGAATACTTTAATACAGAACATGCACACCTGTTTCCCAGAGAGGTAGGCAGATACCACTTCTTTCCACCTGTTATGATCCTGACAAATCTCTTTCGCTTCTTCCATATTCATGCACAGTGAAACCTAAAGTAAGTTATAATTTGTTACAAATAAGAACAATTATTCAATGGACAATAACGTTACGTCTATTGGAAATAATTTCAGTCCTATAATTAGTAACATATGCTTCATTTTACGTTGTGTCACTCACCCCGATTTATGGTACTTAAGATTCAGCCGTTTTCCAGTATTTCTCCGATTTGATTCGAAAAACTACGCCTAGGGCGGCCGGTTTTATTTCTACCTTGATAAAAATGCCTTTAAGCAAACTGTGTATTCAAACACGAAATTGTATGTTTACTTTTGTACTTTATCTTTATTAGTTCTTGTGTGTACAAGACGCTTTTAAATGAGAGCACACTGTGATGTTTCTCGCCGGACAGCTATATTCACACAATATTACTTTTATGTTGTCCGGCAGCATGAGCACGTCATGCTCGCTCAAAGGTCTTTGCTTACGGCGGCGTCGTTGATCGGGTCGCCACCTTCCCGAACACATGGTTGAGGGAGGCGATGGCTGAGATATGCGTTATACTCGTGAACGGGTGCTGTTTGTGGGGTCCGGTCTGTTCACGTCTGCAAGGACTTGTTGCTCAGTTAATGATTCCAGTTATGGCTTTTGACGTAGAGACCTCGTCGTGTTGTTCTCCTAGTCATTATTTATGTATTTGACATGTAATCTTGTTAATTTTTACATTTATTTGTAATGTTTTTAATTTTGAATTTGTATTTTTTTTATATGTGATAGTTCTAATAATTTATATTTGTTGCTTTATTACCTTGTAGTGTAACTTACTTTTAAGTATTATTGTATTTTATGTTTGAAAAAAAGACCTTCTGCTGGAGTTTCTTGCGGCGCTTCTTCTCCGCAATGATGGTCTTGTCCGAAGCGCTAGTAGATTCACTATATATTACCGACGTGTAAAAGAGCCCGTATGTGGCCAATTTATTGAATAAATATTTTGATTTTGATTTTGATTTGATTTTTTCGAGCCTTCCACTCACTTTCGCTCTGTATATCTCTTTCATCATCTTTCGTCAATCTTCTTTCATCCATCCTTTCCAAATGACCGAACCATCGAAGCATGCCCTTTTCAATTTTAGTCACTATATCTTCCTTTAGTCCACATTTTCTCTCTGATCTTTTCATTCCTTATTCTATCAATCAGTTTCACATCACAAATACAACGCAAAGAACGCATTTCAGTATGGATGAATTTTTATTTTTTATTATTTTTATCTTCTCTAAAAAAAAAAAAAAACTAAAATTATATCGGTTTTTATTAATTGAATAATTATTTGATAACATTCCATAGCAACATTGATGAAACTAAACTCCAGTTCAGTATCAAGATCTCTTCAGGCTCACCATACAGCGAAATTTGTCAATGTAATATGGGCCTATTGTGAATATCATAGAGTCGATTATCTAATTCGATTGTCAGTCATAAACAAAGGAAAATCTATTTTATTTCCTTTGCAATAGGTCTTTATTCCAATGGCTGTAATATGTAAAAAAAAAATTGTACGCGGGGCCTTAAGAGGATATGTGTTTTCTTTGACGACGTGCTGGCCTAGCTAGCAGTGACCCTGCCGATGAAGCTAGCGGTCCTGGGTTCAAATCCCGCTAAGGGCAGATATTTGTATGATGAGCGCGAATATTTGTTCTTGAGTCATGGATGGCTTCTATGTATATAAGTATTTATATCGTTGTCTAGTACCTATAGTAGAAGCCTAGAGCAAACTAGGTCAATTGGCGTGACATTGTCCCCTGATATTTATTTATTTATTTTTTAGGCTCTGGACGCTCTGAACAAGAAGGACATCACTGAGGTGAAGTCCTACGCCAAGCCGCCGTACAAGGTCGAGATGGTTATGGAGGCAGTGCTCATTTTACTGCAGGTAACGCTATCCTAATTTAACGATTTAAACCAGCATGGTGTCATTATGTGAATATAATAAACGCAGTTACGGCTTACTCACGTGTCATGTACAAGTACCCCAACGAAAATGTTAAGCTCTTTAGTGCGTGTTGTCATAGTTAGGGTTAGGACTTCGGGTGGGTATCCTGTCGCAAACACTAAAAACGTTTCATTTGCCATAATTTTAATTTTATTCTGAACCCAATAACTTTTCAAAATGTTTAATGAGATATACTTACAGAACCTGTAGGTTAGGTTAAGTTTATTTTATAACAATTCAGGAAATTTAAACGGTTCCAGAGAAAAATGATTTTCGGACAAATGAAAATTATGGCAAATGAAACAGCTGGCAAACGTTTTTTAGTGTTTCAGATAGGTAACCTTTTGGGTGTCATATCGTGGTTCTAGAATCCATGGAGCCGCTATTTCCTAATTATTATAATACATACCACTTAGATTTTGGTCTTCAGTATGGTCATATTTCAAAATGAACTTTCATTCGGTGTATCCATACCTACTGATAGAAAACGCAAAATACTAATAACAGTTTATTATTTAAGAAACATTAATTACAAAAAACTTGGAAATAAGGCACGCGCGCGTATATAGCGTGAACGTGACGTAGTCCAACTCCGATTAGCTGTGGCTTCGCTCTGTTGATAATCCCGCCGCCTCGCAGCCAGCTCGCGCGTCGGTGGGGGGAAGAGAGAGAGAGAGACAGCAGATCGCGCGCTACCCTGGCGTCTCACGCGGCGCGTTGTTCGCCGGAGCATACGCATGATTCGTATGAGTTCCTCTTCACTACGAATATTTATTTGTTTGCAAAATTTAAACTGGTTTAGCGGTTTAAATGAATTAATTATTTTTTAAATATGACAATTCTGAAGGTCAAAAGCAAATTGGTATTTATTATAATAATTAGAAAATAGCAACTCCATGGACTCTAGCACCACGATATTTCATCAAAAGTGCTAACCCTAATCATAGTAAACTTCAAACAGAACATAAAATGACACACATGACAATGACAATGACATTCACAATGATAAAGTTCTAAGTATGCTCAACATTTTCATTGCGGGTACAGTCAAGTGTAAAAACATCGGAGAACGCAACATCTCATAAATATGTCCCAATGCACCTTATTTCAATGTAATAAGAACTTCATAACATATAAGAGGATTCTTTAGATTTTTTGATTTTTGCACTTGCCTGTATTTATGTATGTGAATGATTTATTAGTAGGTACATAATCAATTATAAGCAAGGATCGGAAAAACGCCCGTCATTTTGAAAACATAACCCTGTTCCGTACAGGAGAGACTTCCTTCTGATGTTAATTTAAAATATTATTAGGTATTTTACATTTATTATACCATTATTTATATGTATTCAGCAACAATATTATTAATGAATAAAACCATAATGGTTATGGGAAAAAAACACTTTCGCCAATCAAAAAGAATGTCTTTTTTAAAAAATTTCGCCTGTTATTCCATAACGACTTGAATTTAGGACCTATTTATGAGTCGAAAAAGTTTGTTCACAGTTTACGGAGGACATTGGGGCAATCGTTGATATTGGTTTACTGTTTGTACGTGTGTTTGTGTTTTCTAATTAACATTTCGGTGTCAACAAGCTTTTAGAGTTGTTGGCAATTCTGTAGCTCTGTCTACCCCAAACTGGGAATAAAGGCATGAGTTTATGTATGTATGTATTTCGGTGTCATTCATTAATAAAATTGTCGCTAAGTACATATAAATTATTGTATAATAAATCTATAAAATACCTAATAATATTTTTTATTAATATCAAGGAAGTCTCTGCTATACGGAACAGGGTTATGTTTTCAAAATGACGGTCGTTTTTCCGATCCTTGATTATAAGACATATTTACATCGATACAGTAAATATAACACAGGCGAACTCATCCCATATGGGATCTCTGGGATAATACAAGGGGATAGATAAATTAACAAAATAACAGTCAATGAAATAGTAGATAGTATATCCCAGAAAAAGCAACAAAAAATATTTAGAAGTGCCTGCCTACAAAGCTGGCGGTTCCGGGTTCGATTCCTGGTATGTTTTTATGTATTAAAGTATATTTCAGTATGTTTTTCTCTAAATATAAAAAGATAAAAGATAAAAGAAATTTATTCAGTAAGTAGGCCGCACGGGCACTTTTACACGTCAAGAATCTACCAGCGCTTCCCAAGAGAAGACCACTGCCGAGAAGAAACGCCGCAAGAAACTCAGCAGTCAGTCATTTTTTAAACATATTTCTTATTACAATGGTACTACTTAGTCTAGCATTATATAAAGCTATAAATATTAAATTAAATATAGTATTAAATAACATGCGTAGTTCAGCAGGAAAACATGCCAATTAAGAATCTTACGGGAGAGATAGAGAAAAAAAAAACACATACTTATGTTATGTGTATATAAGATGGTGCGAGACGACCACATAAAAGTTTCGATATGTTTTCCTACATCAACGGTGTCCCCTAGACAAGATAAAGATTTTGCATTTGAATAAATTATTATTGACTAAGTTTCGGATTTAGGCCATGCATTTTTGTCTGTTAGATAGTCCTCGATCCTATAATACGCTTTAGACATTAACGACCTTTTCAAGTAACTTTTAAGTGCTGGAAAGGGTAACTTTAAAACTTCGTCAGGTAATTTATTATAGAAATGAATGCATTGACCAACAAATGATTTATATACTTTACGGACGCGGAATTTTCGGATGGCGATTTTATTTTTATTTCTGGTATTTAAATTATGTACATCAGAATTTTTGGTGAAAGAATCTAAATTTCTAATAACGTAAATAATATTCTCATAAATAAATTGAGACGCTACAGTCAAGATATTAATTTCTTTAAAAAGTTCTCTTAAAGAGTCACGGGAGTTTAAGTTGTAAATAGAACGAATGGCCCTTTTTTGTAACACAAATATAGTTTGTATGTCAGCTGCCTTACCCCAAACCAGAATACCGTACGACATGACACTATGGAAATAACTATAATAGACTAAGCGAGCTGTCTCAACATTGGTTAGTTGTCTAATTTTCCTAACGGCGTAAGCTGCCGAACTTAGTTTACCTGCCAGTACAGCTATATGGGGACTCCATTGCAAATATTTATCTAATGTTATGCCTAAGAAAATTGCCTTATCTACCATTTGCAAACACTCGTCATTTAGAAAAATACTAGAATGTACCGGTTTAACATTAGGCAAAGCGAACCTAACACATTTCGTTTTCTTAGCATTTAGTAGCAAATTGTTGCTAGTAAACCAATTAAGTACTTTAACTAGTGTGGTGTTAATCCTACTGTAGTCTACGGATTTTCTATCTACCTTGAAAATTAGTGAAGTATCATCAGCAAAAAGTACAATATCACAAAGTTTATCTACTGTTGGTGGCAAGTCATTTATGTAAACCAAAAATAAAAAAGGACCTAAAATAGAGCCTTGAGGCACACCTATTTTCAATGTAGCTCCAACAGATTGCGTTTTGTTTACAACAACTGTTTGAGTTCTATCACTTAGATAAGAAGACATAAGGCTTAAAGCTTTGTTGGACAATCCATAATGTTCTAATTTTAAAATAAGGGTCGTATGGTATATTAATGTGTATCGTTGTTTAGTACCCATGGTACACGGCTAGAGCTTTTTTTGGGTCTGAAATCGTCCTCGTTTTTTTTGAAATAACTGAAAAAGACGAAAATGACTAACCTAGTTTTTCATAACAACACACAAATCATGGAATCGGTATCGTATCGTTTCCCACAGAAAGAGCCGACGTGGGCAGAGGCGAAGCGGCAGCTAGGAGACCAGTACTTCCTGGACCGGCTGCGGGAGTTCGACAAGGACAACATCTCCGACAAGACGCTCAAGAAGATCGGCACCTACACCGTCAAGCCCGACTTCGATCCTGAGATTGTGAGCACAACTTCTTAATCTAAAGCCCATATTGAACTCTTCTTGACCAAGATGCCCGTCGCAAGATAGGGTAAACTGACCTATTGTTGCCTATCGATTAATGCCCCCATGAACTTTAACATAAGGTTAAGGGAAAGATTTATAAGAGCGTAGTAAGACCTGTCGTCTTGCACGGATCAGAGTAGGCTGCAAAGGAGAAGGAAAAAAAGAGTGCATGGAGCTGAAATGCGAATGTTGATATGGATGTGTGGAGTAACAAGAATGGATAGGATAAGAAACGAGTAAGAGGAAGTTGGAAAGTGATAGAAAAAATGGAAGGTTAGGTTGTCATGGTATGGCTAGGTCATGAGCAGGGATGAAAGTCATGTTACGAGAAGTGTTTTAAGTTTGAATGTGGAGGGTTTAAAGCAAGAGGAAGACCTATTAAGAGATGGATGGATTGTGTGAATGAGAAAGAAGCGAGTGAACGCTGAGATGACGGCTAACAGGGATGGGTGGAAGGAAAAAGCATGCTGCGCCGACCCCAGATGATTGGGATCAGGGCAAGGAGATGATGATGTTGAACTTTAACATAAGGTAATAGAGACGATAAATCAACAATCACTAGGTGCCAGTATCTGTTATTTTAGAGGCCAGTTACTGGGTGTTTTACCCTACGTAAAAGTAAACGTCAAAGAATAGAAAACTGAGGGTTCTACGGTATAGAAGCTTTAGGTCGACATCTCGTAACGCCGGCATTACACCTGTAAGTTTTGAGACGCAACTATGGGTAAGAGTGAGTGGCAAATATGTGCATCTCTCTCTTGTATATAGCTTTGTTTCAAAACTCACAGTAATAACAATAACTTACAGGTGTCTTACGGCCTTAGGACTAAGTGTGCATTTTTAATAAAGAGCAAATTCACCTTCTTATTAAGTCCGTAAGGTGCATTTTGCTCTTTAATAAATTTGTTAGTTCCGCGGTTTAGCAGTATCAGTATCACCGATATTGTGTGACATTGCCCTCTGATGTTTATTTATTACATTTGTAATATTTAGGTGGGCACGGTGTCTGCGGCCGCCAAGTCGCTCTGCCTCTGGGTGCGCGCCATCGAGAAATACGGCAAAGTCTACAAGTGAGTGTGGGGCAAAATCATTGTTTATTACTAATAAAAAACCGGTCAAGTACGACTCGGACTCGCGCACCGAGGGTTTCGTATCACCGCACAGTAGGCATTATTATATTCCAATTTGAATTCGGCTTCGAATTGAGTGAATTGAGTATTTCTTTACATTATTGCGTTGCGTATAATCACAATCAATAATACAACGCACTAACCATTATTATTGAAATTGATGTTATCAAAACAATGCCGAATGACATAACAGAAAAACTAGGAGAAACAATGTTTCTTCACATGTAATTCAAAAATGGTCACAAAGGTTTAAGCTCGTTTTCTCTTTCGTTGTTGTGACACTGTCGTAACATGATATTTTCTCGCTTGCACGCATTTGACGTCTAAATCATCTAACTTCGTCGGAATTACAGGATCAATACTGCGTCTAGACTGCATCGTTTATAATGCTGAATTACGAACGGTGCTTGATTTGTTTTTCAACGTACACAAAAAGTCCTGCTAAACTGACCTACATTCATCATATTCACTGAATATAACCTCCTGAATGCCAACTGTTGCGTTTTATGAGTTCCTAGTACACACGGAAGCAAATTGCCATCTTATGCTATGATACTTTTTTCGAACATGGCATGCATGTACACCAGTTGCATTACTTTTCCAAATTATAATGTTAATAAAACGCTACAAGAAAAAAGATTCATTTTTATTCAATAATTACTTAAATATGAGCAACAATAAAATAATATGATAAAAAATCTATGAGTCGCTTTTATTGTAATGGATTCTGTAACGGAAGTGACGTCTCCTATTGCACTGATGGAAAATGACGTAGCCGACGCCGCTTGAAACAAGCTTCCCTTGCATTATGCCTCCCTAGTAAACGCGCAAGAGAAATTTGCTCCAAAGCAGCTCTCTATTTAATGGCCACCAGCTATGACGTCCGTTCGAATGGCAATGCAAATTCACTTTTACTGATAAAATAATACGACTCTTTCTTACGAATTAAATACCAATGCATTCATATGATAAGTCCTAATATGCATCCTAAGATACTTTCAGAGACTTCAGTTTCAATTGATCACTATTCAATATTTTTCAGGTATGTAGTGTAGACTTGTTGTTTGTGTGAGTAAATATCATGCAGTGACGTATGACATGCATGACATGACGTTTACAAACACAGCTAAAAAGTCAGATACCAATAATTCTGATCATTTTAATTTGTGTTCCTAGTACGCACAGTAGCTAAACGTCACCCTACAAAGCGATTTACCGCCATCTGTGTGATTCTTCCTGAACTTTCTCGATGTTGTTTGTTTTCTGAATCTTTTTTTAAGCTTTCGTAGATTTTCAGCTTAACAAGTTAGCAAAAATAGTGCTTATAAGTGTTTAAATATCATTTCTATAAATTTACAACGTATAAGGACAGAGTTATTTTAACTGATTACTCGTAAATCATATCAATTTTTAGTAGAACTGCCATCTATTGCGCTATCATTGAGTTAGCCGAAGAGCCTTCTTCCATTTTTGCCACCCTAGTAAACGCGGAAGAGAGATTTTAAACCACGGCCATGATTCTGTTTACGGGTGAGTCCACGGGCGTTTCAACCGCCGTCAGTCCCCTGTCATAAATATTGAAAGAATGAGCTACACCAAGCAGCTAAAATTCACACAGAGCTATACTGTTATCGTAATTCTTGCCACAATTGATCGAATTTTAAGTATATTATCGCTTATTTCTTAAATACTTAGGACAGCGGACTGACGGCGGTTGAAACGCCCGTGGAATCACCCACCTATTTTGTGTAATTTTCTACGTGTACCGAGTAACCTACTTTCTTAAAAATATGTCTATTGAGTACACAACTAAATATAGACTTAATATATGTATTCTTACAGCATGTTTCTTAATGCACTAACACATTTGATTGACATGTATTATGTTACACTGATAAAAAAAGTCCAAAAAAAAACGAAGTACCACGGATGCACGAATAAAATGGACTTCCAAGATAGGACTGTAAAAGTGACCAGTCTTTCGGAACATAGGCAAGTGGTTTGACGGTCTGAGCTAGGGTCAAACTAAGTGGTCACGTGGCACAGAAATGTGCAGAAAAGCAGGCTTGAATCAGTTCTTGATGAACCCTGGCGAACGTATAAAATGTATAATAATAATTGCGCACTTTTGTCGAGCTGGGGCTGTCTACGATAACCGCTACGGCGGCCTGCCGTAGCACTGGGCTGAATCCGCACGTAGCGTATGAATCGCCGCACGGGGCCGTTAGCACAATATGCGTAGTGATAGAAAACGCAAAATACTAAAAACAGTTTATTATTTAAGCAACATTAATTACAACAAATGTGGAAAAAAGGCACGCGCGCGTTTATAGCATGAACGTGACGTAGTCCAACTCCGATTAGCTGTGGCTTCGCTCTGTTGATACGCCGGCCGCGCGGCCACGCGTTGGTGGTGGGGAGAGAGACAGCAGATCTCTCGCTTCCATTTCGACTCACGCGGCGGCTCTGCGGGAGCACACACATGATTGATATGAGTTCCTCTTCAGTAGCTATAAAGATCTTAAGACGAATTGAGAACCTCCTCCTTTTGTTGAAGTCGGTTAAAAATGTTCTAATCTAATCTAATAAAAAAAGCGGCCAAGTGCGAGTCGGACTCGCCCATGAAGGGTTCCATGAAAGGTAAATTGCGGTTTACGATTTATGACGTATTAAAAAAAAGCTACTTACAAGATCTCGTTCAAACCAATTTTCGGTGGAAGTTTGCATGGTAATGTACATCATATATTTTTTTTAGTTTAGTTTTAGGACACACATTTTACCACTTTGGAAGTGTCACACGGGCAAACTATCCAGTTTAGAAAAAAATTATATGAGAAACCTCAATATAATTTTTGAAGACCTATCCATAGACACCCCACGTATGGGTTTGATGAAAAAAAAATTTTTGAGTTTCAGTTCTAAGTATGGGGAACCCCCAAAATTTACTGTTTTTTTTTTTCAATTTTTGTGTGAAAATCTTAATGCGGTTCACAGAATACATCTACTTACCAAGTTTCAACAGTATAGTTCGAATAGTTTCGAAAAAAAGTGGCTGTGACATACGGACGGACAGACAGACAGACATGACGAATCCATAAGGGTTCCATTTTTTGCCAATTGGCTACGGAACCCTAAAAACCAGACTTTATAATATATAATTGTTATAACTTAGAACTAGTTAGTCAAATAAAAATAATAATAACCGTAAACTACAGGTCCCAAGTTTGGTTCTATGAGCAAATATTTGTATGATGAGCACGTTACAGACATAGAGAATAATCCTTTCCCTCCGTGAAAACTCGGAAAACATGACTACTTCCGAATGATGCCGACGTGTCTAGGAATTATTGTATTATTAAGTAAATATTTACTTCAGAAACTATTAAATAAATAGAGTACTTTAATTATCAGTGTCAAATGTCAAATCACGAGTTTGAAGTGACACTGAGATGTTTAAACCACCACGATCAAATTATATTGAGAATAGGTGTAGGTTAACAAGAAGAAATATAATAAATGTTGAAAATAATTTCACAGGCTTGTCGATATAAACGTTTCCCAGGTCTTGCTTTCCGTATGACTATTAACAAACTTAAATATTAACAAACAAAAAAATACTCTGGTATTAAGCACTCTATCGTCGGTGAAACTGCAAAACCGCGTAACCAACAAATTTACTATAGAGCAAAATAAACCTTAACATCTTAGAAAAAAGGTGCAGTTTGCTTCTCATTAAAAATGTTACTTACGCGGTTTTGCAGTTTCACCGACGCTATATCGATTATTAATCTCGCGATACGACCTTCCCCCACTTTACCTTGATGAGTACTGAGTCTGACTAATACGAACATTTCCGAGAAAATACGATGGGAAAGGATTTTTCACTACGTCTGCATTTGTTCCTGAGTCTTGGGTGTTTTCTATGTATATAAGTATGTATTTCTCTATATAAGTATGTTTATTGTTGTCCTGGTACTCATACCACAAGCCTAGTGCTTAGTTCGGGATAAGCTAAATTTGTGTGAGATCCTCTGGTATTCATTTTATTTCTATCCCATTCTTATCCATATTCATCCTAAACGACGAGGACGATGCGCACGCGCCGGCCTAGTTGGTAGTGTCCCTGCCTACGAAGCCAGTGGTACTGGGTTCAAATCCCGGTAAGGGCAGATATTTGTGTGATGAGCGCGAATATTTGTTCCTGAGTATTTCTCTGTATAAGTATTTATATTGTTGTCTAGTACCCATAGTAAACACCTAGAGCTTACTTTGGGACTAGGTCGATTGGTGTGACATTTTATTTATTTATTTAAACAGAATAGTGAAACCTAAAAAGGAACGTCTAGAAGAAGCCTTGGAATCCCTTCGAATGAAGCAGCAGATCCTAGCCGAGGCGCGCGCCAAGTTGAAGGAGCTGAGCGAGATGCTGGCGCGGCTCCAGGCGGAGTACGACGAGAAGATCCGGGAGAAGGAGGAGCTGGAGGCCAAGGCGCGGCTCCTGCAGCTCAAGCTCGAGCGGGCGGAGGCGCTCATCACTGGACTGTCAGGTTAGTTCACGCGAGGTATCCCTCCTAAGGTCCACCATACAACGAAATTTGGGTACAGTGCAACCATTTTCTTAATGATCGGCAATCTTCGCTTTTCTATGACACACGAGTGACAAATATACTGTAAGTTGCGAGTGCAAGCGTGATAGCGATAGCCAGCCGATAGCTATTAAGAAGCTGGGAATACTCCTCCTAAGACCCACCATACAACTAAATTTGCCAAAGGAAAATTAACCTATTCTGATTGCAATAAAGTCAATTTTCTATTTTAATTGTCAGTCATAAAATCATGGGAAATTCTACTTTATCTCCTTTGCAATAGATCTTTATTGGAATGGCCGTATTATGTAATTTGTTTTGTACGAGGGGTCTTTATGAGGTTAAAGAAGCTTGAGGTCCACATCTCATTAGGACTAGGTAGCAAATATGACCAGATCGTTTTGCGACCACATCTCGATCTGACTACGTCGCTTTGTTCCTAGATCGCAATACGACCGGATTGTTTTGCGACTACATCTCAAAAAGTCAGAGTTGCAAAATGACGTTTGCGTTACTACGTAGGTTAGGTTCGTTAGGTAACTTCAAATGCCCGAAGGGAAAATTGCTGAGGATAGGAGCACCGCCATGCGGGGCTCCGTCGACATTGCTAAGACGGATGTCATATGAAAAAACTTTTTAAGTCTGTTAAAAATTAAGAGAAATTCTGCTTTATCTCCTTTGCAATGGGTCTTCATTGCAATAGCCGTCTTATGTAAAAAAAAAAAATACGCAGGGCCTTACGAGGTATCCTTTTATATGTGACGGCGCAGTAAACCCTGCCTACGAAGATAGCGGTTCCGGGTTGGATTCCCGGTGTAGGCAAACATTCTGTACGTAGCTCTGTGATCCAGGCGAGCGTGAGCGCTGGGAGTTGACCGTCCAGCGCCTGGACAAGGAGTTCGAAAACCTGCCCGGGGACTGCCTGATCGCGACCGGGTTCGTGGCCTACCTGGGACCCTTCGTGTCCGATTACCGCGAGGACCTCATGAGCGATTGGTTTAACGAGGTACCGTTCATTCGTCCATTTATTTATCATTTAGAAGGCGGCTTACTGCAATGTAGGAGTCTAACTGCCACACTCAGAGACATCAATTAAATTTAATGCTTGATTAAAAGTTGCTGCTGTCACTTACTGAATAAATGGCTTGTCTCTTTTTATCTTTTAATATTAGTATCGATGGAATTAATGGATTATTCATTAGTTTAACCATTAATTTAACCATTGATTTTAAACAGGTGTTCCAAGAGGGTGTGCCAGTGACCATGGACCTTAGCATGCAGTACTTCTTACTGGATGATGCCACTTTGAGGGACTGGAACGGCATGGGGCTGCCAGGTGAGTTGTGATAAGGATATGATTAGAATTAGAATTTTGATGGCATCGCGGTTATGTGGTGTTCATTATAAGGGTACAGACTCACGCCGAGAAGCCCCGAGACCACCCGAGATACGTGAATGTGATTTGTTTCTCGCTTTCTCGTTCTCGGGTCTGTGTGTTCTCCGTTTGTTGTCGTTTTTTTGCCCGCTTCCAAGGGAACGAGAACGCAAGTGATGAAGGTCGCGTGAGTGTAGATACCTACTTGTTTGTCGGGTTGAGCCTTCTCGCGTGAGGATGTAGGCCCTGAGTGTTTTGTATTGTATTGTAATAACGGTTATGTGTCGTAGATGACAACTTCAGCGCTGAGAATGGTATCATAGTGGTGCGTGCCACGCGCTGGCCGCTCGCCGTCGACCCTCAGGGGCAGGCGCTCATCTGGATCTCGCGCCTCGAAGAGAAGAACGACATACAGGTTTGGACGTTGGCTTCTAGAACAATTACGAACCTTCTCGAGGATTATTCTCGGTCAACATTAACACTAAGAGTGTTCCACAGGTCTCTTACAAAAAAATTAATAAGGCAACTAAGAAAATTAAAGCAAAAATAAACCTAATTTGAACTATGCTAAAGATTTAATTAAAACTAAATAAAAACCAAAAAAGAGGGCCCCAGTGGCAAAGTACACTCACGAGATTAATTCTGGCAGCATTTTCTCGTTGTCATAGCAATGGTGGCGTTGCCCGAAGAAACTGGCAGCTCTGTGGTTTTTAGACTTTTCGAAATCTCCTTAAAAAGGCTAATAGCACCAAGTACCCACGGACCAAGGGTCTCGACGCCGAAAGAAACGACGTTATATTCCGCGGCGAAACCCTTGTTTTTATTCTTTTTCATTGTTTCGGCCGCCTCAACCGCCGCGCCTGGGTTAGGTTAGGTTAGGTTAGGTTAGAACGATGCGACTATAGTATATTCCAACTGAAAAATGTCTTCGTCAGATCGTAGACTTCGGACAACCGAACTACTTGAAAATAATGGAATCCTGTCTGACCACCGGCAAGCCCGTCATCGTCCAAGGTGTCGGGGAGGTCTTGGACCCCTCCATCGCGCCCATCCTGGACAAGGCCATCGTGAAGATCGGCACGTCTATGGTCATCAAGTTTAACGAGAAGATGGTGCAGTACAATCAGGCGTTTAAGATGTATTTGACTACTAAGTTAGGTGAGGTTTTACCCGACTACCGCAAAGCAAAGGAAGGGTAATAATTTTGACACCCTATGTATGTGTGTATTTATGTACCGTAAAACGGGGTAAATAGGAATGCCGGGGTAAATAAGAATGGCGGGGTAAATAGGAATAAAAATCTGCTTTTCTAAACCGGTCTGTTATTCCCATTACTAACAGACCGGAGATCAACTGTTGTTAATTTCTGAACGAGCGAGGTATTTGTTTGCTACTGGTGAACAGCATTTAAATCAGCCAATAACGTTTCAGTAAGAAAAAACACGTTGAAAGTGAGGTCGTCGTCGTGAACACGCGTTTAATGTTCCTTTTAATTTCAAGTTTGAGATGTGTATATAAATATTCTATTGTCACGAAGGGTTTTTTAATTTAGTACCTATTTTAATGATTTTTTGAGACTAGTTTAGTAAGTACCTGGTTAGGTACTTAGCTTTGGCTAGATTGAGTGACAGCCCTAGTCAAAATTCCGATTAACCTCCCTTGCGAACCTATTAACCCCGTCAGGGGTAAATTGGAATCCAATAGGGTTTTTGTCGAATTCCTCAAAATATGGCAATAATTTGGGAATCTAAGGCTACTAAGCATCTAAAAGAGCTTACCATACATTTTTATGTAGTAACTTAAAATACCCTATGAATTACGGAAGAAGGTTGAAATTCCAGTTGAAAGTGAAGATTGGACCAATATACCCCTTTTTACGGTATGTATATTAATGTTTAGATGTTACACTCTAGCGTCGTTCCTAATTATAGTTCAGGAAATATGAATTGACCGTCTGTAATCTTCACTAAGATCATTTTGTTAGTATCAAGCAAAAGATAATCGTAACTGCCCTCGTTCTTCAAACAGCAGTGGGTTGAAAGGTTAAGGTTAGGTCCGGAAAGTCTCAACGCAGAAAACAAGATCGCAAAGTAGATAGTAGACGGCCAAATCATATTTCCTGGCCCGGTATTCTAGGCAGTAAAAACGATATCGTATTTAACCTGTTATGGAATTGTTTTTAACGTGGCCGCCATTACTGTCAAGTAAATAAGAGCTATCAAAACGTTGACAATACAATAACAGGTCAAATACGATTTGGATTTTACCGCCAAGAATAGAGGCGCTAAACAATAACCGATTTTGATAAATAAGGTGTCTATCGATTCGTCTTTAATGTGCGATGGTTAAATGCTATGGCTATGTAGTAAGAGAGGACAATAGAGAGATCTCTCTCCAGGCGGGTGATATGCCTGGGGACCGAAGTCCATTGGGATGAAGTTGGAAGTTGTATATATGTCAACTGACTTTAGAAACTTCGTTAACTTTAGTTGGGTTCTTGACTAGCTGAGATTTTGAAAACATGTCTATTTATTTCATTTTTTGTAAATTAATTTATCGTTGATTTTGATTCGCAAATCCAGGGCAACTTTGTGGAGTAACCTCCAACACTGACGAAGAATATGCATCAAATAAAATAACAGTGAATAGTTCATTCTGAATGAGCAAGCGGTCAAGAACACTCCAAGCCATTGAAGTGGATGCCCGCCATCTTCAATGGTGTGCCGACTGGGACTGGAAGACGCCGACGACAACGACGATTCACCGTACAATTGCTTATATACGAGTATACTTGACATTGGCAAAATTACATAACTTGTAGACGCCATTAAAATAAATAAATAATAATAATAACTTTAGTTGCGCTGTCTGACGCTGGTGGCGCTAGCGAGGTAGCGAGTTCGTTGATACAAGTTGCCGTTAGATGTCGCTAGGTCGCCACAGCTACTTTATTTTATTGTAAATTAGACATGGCGGCTTGAAATTAAAAAAGAACTAGGATACGAAACTAAAAACACTAAAATTTAAATAAAATTAACATTTAAAACACCGTAGTGAATAAAGTAAAACTTATTACTTTACTAGCTTCTGCCCGCGATTTCGCGTAGATTTCGATTATCGTTGTTACCGCGTTTTAAAATTTCCGAGACGAAAAGTAGCTTATGTGTTAATCCAGGGTATAAGCTATCACCATTCCAAATTTTATCTTAATCTGCCCAGTCGTTGCAGCGTGAAGTAGTAACAAAGTAACATTCGCATTTTTTATTGCATATTATAATTGAAAAAATTACTTTCTGATACTCGTTTATGTTGCTTCTTTCTTGCAATGATGGTCTTAACTGAAGTATTAATAGATTCAATCCATATTACCGTACCCTCATGTGGTCAATTTACTGAATATTTTGAATTTGTTCGTTTTTTCCTCCCAATCGCCTCGTGTGGTTGCCATCCTCATGTCTTCCCGTGGATGTCGTAAGAGACGACTAAGGGAATAAAGGCTTGTAGTACTGTTAGGCGATGGGCTTGCAACCTGTCACCAATACGCTGGTAAACATCTTAGCCTAATTGTGCAAATTGTGGTTATAGAATTATCAACAAGTTTTTAGAGATGTTTGTAATTCTGTAGCTCTGCCTACCCCACACTGGGAACGAAGGCGTGAGATTATGTATGTATGTATGTTTCCTCCCAATTGACTCCCTTGTTGCTAGGCAACCCCACATACACCCCCGAGGTCCTCACGAAGACGACCATGGTGAACTTCGCCGTGAAGGAGGAGGGTCTGACGTCACAGCTTCTCGGCATCGTGGTGCGCAAGGAGCGGCCGCAGCTGGAGATGATGAAGGACACGCTCGTCGTCACCATTGCTACCAACAAGAAGACTCTTGTGAGTGTCCAGGAGGATGATGTTGATGAGGATGTTGACTAATGTTCAACTTTACTATATAAAAACTGGAAATTATAATAAAGTGAAAACAAACAAAAATTAAGGTTAAGAGATCAGAATTTCGAAATTTGTTTGTTACTTTGACATGTCATAAAAGTGTAATCATGTTAGTAACATGGCGAAATTTCAGGCTATGCTTAAAATAAATATATTTCTGCCAAATAATTGATTTTTAACGTAGATCAAGTACCTTTCAGTTCGACTTTGTTCGTTTCCTGTTCAACCAGATTGACCTGGAGAACGACCTGCTCCGCATCATGTACGAGTCCCAAGTGCCCCTCCTCGAGAACGAGGAGTTGTTCATCACGCTGCAGACCTCGCAGCGGACCTCGCTGGAGGTCAAGGAAGCGCTCATCACGTCCCAAGTCACTGAGAAGGAGATCGATACTGCTAGAGCGGTACGTATTTCGTCAATAATAGTGATTCAAGAGAAAGGTTTTTATGTATATTTAATTCTGGATTATCTAGGTACAGGTTTTAGAGAAAGCTCACATAAACCGGAGCGAAGCGAGAGCGGGTCGCTATTAGAGTATAAAATACTTCGACTACTACGTATAGTCAACCACTTTAATTGTTGAGCACCTATAGAGCCCTGTCAAAATGACAGCGTCAAGTCTAAAGAACACAGAAGAAAGACTAAAGGCATAGAAACCGTACTAAATAAGCAGAAAATACATGATGGTTCACTTCTTTCTACTTATGGTTTTCATAGTGAGTTGGAAAGAGATGAATCTATAGCTGTTCTTTCGTTATTTGGTACATCGTCACAAGTAAGGCGTGATTTGGACCTATAAGCACCTATAGTATTTGGACCTATAGACAAGGAAAGACAAATCCTTCCTATAGGAAGGACAAAGAAGTCCCTGTGTAAAACCTTGTGACAATGACAGTTAAGAAGAAAAAACAGCCTACGTTTTGTTTAATTTTTTCTCATGTAATACGTAATCTAAAAAGTAGAGAGAGATAGCTGGCGCAAAGTACGTCTTATAGTCCTGTTTCTATGCTATATGTTCTTATTATGTGCTACAGAAATAAATTAAGTCAAAATTAATGATTGTCTTGCACAGCATTGTGAAATGCTCGTAGTTTCAGATTCTCTGAATTTGTCGAAAGCTTTTTATAACCTTCTTTTAATGATGTATTTGTATCATTTCCTCGCATTGTTTGAGAAAAGGATTATATATGCTTCGGTGGAAACGGGGGTTGCCTAACTCGGTTTTTAGCAAGCCTCACCAAGGCTTGGCCCGCCAACCACCTCGTCAGGCAATTCCCTACTTTCCGGGCCTCGGCAATAATGTACTATTACTTCGTAGAATCTCAGCCCTGGTATTGTGTAACCCTAGGGCTACGTGCCGGTGGCCGTGCGCGCGTCGGTCCTCTTCTTCGCCCTGAACGACCTTTCCCGGATCGACCCCATGTACCAGTTCTCACTCGAGTCGTATATCGACCTGTTTAACTACTCGATCGATCGGTCTCAGAAGAGCCAGGAGCTGGAAGACCGCATCAACAATATGAACGAGTTCCACACCTTTGCTGTTTACAAGTTAGTACCTTTATAGCCCGCATGATTTTCGTGATACATTGCATCGCTGCAATAGATCCCGGCTTGATAATGTCGAAACAACTCGTCAATGGATTGCTACAAGCATGCGGGCTTAATCCTAATGAAGCTGCGCCTTAAGGGAGTTGGTGCATGGTGACTTTTTGTTGCGATGCATTCAGCATCACCACTGCATCGATGTAAAAGCGCGACTGTATTAATTCAGTATCGTTACTAATATCGGTACCCACTTGACGGTCTAGCGTAGGGGTTGCCAAACTACGGCCCGCGTGCCAAGTCCGGCCCGCGGGCCCTTCTAATCCGGACCGTGTAAAGAAAGCGGGAGAGCCCACGTTCAACGAACCACCAGGGTCCGATTTTATAAAGCTAACTGCGTAACTAGTAATTCGTTTTATAAAACCCGCCCCTGACGGTAATTGGTCATAATCATAGCCACTCATGAACATAATAAACACCAAGTGCGTTCCTTATGCGTTATCTAGTTACTTAGATGACTTATGGCCTGTTGTTTGATCGGTAGTTAAACTAACTAATGATCAAAAAACGTTACTGATCAAACAACAGGCCCTGTGAGTAATGGTTAAATCTCAAGGAAATGTGTCAAATTTTCGATTCCTTTTTCGAATTTTAATAATTAGTAGAGTTAACTACTGATCAAACAACAGGGCCTAAGGTCCTGAAAAAGGTCCAAAAATTTGACACATTTTCTTGAGATTTTAACCATTAGTAACGCTATTTGACCATTAGTAAGTTTAACTACCGATCATACAACAGGCCATAAGACTACCTACTTAACTAATACTAATGTATCGGGGTAATATTTACCCCATGACCAACCATGAAACCAAAGTCTTGGCCCGCACGAAATTATATTACGTGCATTGTGGCCCTTCAGTCAAAAAGTTTGAAGACCCCTGGTCTAGCGGTTCTCGACAACTTTTATTTCTATGGTAAAATGTGTGTGACTATTATATGCATTGACAACCAAATTCTGTACCACATTTTAAGCAAATAAATATATTAGACTTTGACTTTGACAAGATGTCAATCGCGTCGGGTGCTTGTGCCAATTTCTTACATTTTGTCATTTTTGGATAGTCGTTAACTATTAGAATATATGTAGGTATAACTTATCTAGGCTCGCTCACGCAAAGGAGTGAATACGTGAAATTGGAGATGGTCTTTTTCTTAATCTAATACAGTCGTTATATACACGTGGATTCACTAAAGCTGGCACGAATGGAATTAACAAAAGTAATGTCCCGTATCACTGTGTGAGTGCCGTCCTTTGAACCGATGTTCGAATTTCAAACCAAAAACCTGTTATTATTTTACACACTTGTTCACTAGTTCAATCCATTCGTGCCAACTCTTGTGAATCGACCTGTACCTACAGTATAACCATGGACTGTCAAGTGGTTTGAAAACCGGCCAATTGCGAGCCGGACTCGCACGCGAAGGGTTCCGTACCATCGTAAAATATAAAATCTATCAGTTTCTTTTAATTTGTAACTTTATTTTATTTTGACTGTGTTGTTACAGCGGCCATAGTAATACACACGTTGTAAAAAAATTAAGGGTCTTTTAGCTATTACGGTTCAAATTTAACAACCCTGTGACAGATGAACGGACAGACGGACGAACAGAAGAGCCTTTAGTCATAGGATTTTGGCGTCTTTTGGATACGGAACCCTAAAAATTTTAACCTTTCTCCAATCCTCATACACCCACCTCCCGTCCTAACCAGCCCCAATCCTTCTAGAAACACGTGTCGCGCGCTATTCGAGCGTCACAAGCTCCTGCTCTCCTTCCACATCGTCTCCCGGATCCTGTTCCAGATGAACAAGATGAACATGAACGAGTACCTGTTCCTCCTGAAGGGGGGAGTAGTGTTGGATAGGTCTGAACAGCCGGATAATCCTACAAGTAAGTATTTGTCATAACCGCGAGGTTTTCGCGCCGCTTCATTGGCTGTTGCATGCTGGAATGTGGACAAACATTTGCACCAAATGGGTCCAACACAGTACAATCGGCGTCGTGGCAGCAAGGTGACGTTGGCGAGATGAGATTGATGTCTTCCATCAAGACTGGTGGGAGACTGCCCAAGATAGGGGTTCGTGGAAGGAAGGCAGGAAAGCCTTTGCCCAGCAATGGTACATAACAGACTGTAAAAAAAAACATTCTTTAGCAGTTTTCTCTTCTTGGGAAGCACTGGCAGATTTTTGACGTGTGAAAGTGCTCATATTAATTACAGAATTAACATCTTTTGTTTTTTATCAGATCTTTTGAATACCTACATTTTACTGTACAATCACATGGTCATCATTGGATTTTACATGGTTCATGAGTCCGTCCGGATCGCTAAGCAGCACTCGCATGGTTTGTGTTCCGGGATAAAACAACCGGTGAAATTACTAACGGTTGCGTTCCATCGTAGACATCAGGGTTGGTCGCCCATTTGCAGTCTTCAGATTATAGGCTTGAGAATGCAAATGTCTATGGGTTAGAACTCACTTGGAAGGCTGGCCTGTATGGTCGTTTGCCTTGTCTCTGCCATAAAATATCGTTACTACTTTAGAAAAAACTCGTATTTGATATTTCGAGATGTATGAGAACGAACTTTATTCCCTTCATGTTTAAGTTTAAACTCGTACGTCACGATATATGAGATACGAGGATTTTTCAAAGCAATGACGATATGATGGTGATGATGACCTACGCCGTTTCCCTTACAGATTGGCTGCCAGATGATTGCTGGGACAACATCACCGAGTTGGACAAATTGCCGGGCTTCCATGGGGTCACCGATGGGTTTGAAGTGTTCAGCAAAGAGTGGAAGGAGTGGTACTTGCACCCGGAGCCGGAGTTGCAGCCGCTGATAGGTATATATCCTTCGTCCTTATGCGTGTTTTGACTTGGAAGAAGGCTTTGGGCTTGTAGGTGGTATAAGAGAGTACCTAACTACAGTATAATAGCCAATAGGACTGTGTTTATAAATCAGTTTTGAGGCAAAATTGGGATGTAATTAGAGATGCATATGGACTGTTAAAAAACACCTGCACTTATATACAAAAATATGTAACGGGGCTCTTTCGCTCCTCGTTAACATTTGTCGTCCTTACAAATACATACTACAATAATCTTACATACCCAGACTCTGTAACAAAGGTTCGCACTCATCACACGAATTAGGTAATCGAAACCCGGCACCTCTAGCCACAGCGTATTTAATAGTTTATTTGATTCGCAGGCGACTGGAACGACGTGTGCAACGACTTTCAGCGCATTCTGTTCGTGCGCTCGCTGCGAGTTGACCGCGTCACATCCTGCATCACGACCTTCATCGTGAACCTGCTCGGCCCGCGGTACGTCGAGCCGCCCGTGCTCGACATCAAGGTGAGATGGTGCCTCTTCATTCTCTGAAGGTTAGCTGCCAGGTCTTTGAATCTTAAGTCCAGAGCGAGTCTGATCAATCGTTCTGCTGTTTCTGCTGTCTACTCACTCATGTTTCGGAGCCATGACATCTTGTGCCTTCTAACTCTTCACTTCCTGGCTATTATCGTGGTGGTTTTAAGGAACTCGTTTTGTTGGTTTCGTACGTCGCCCTGGTTAGCAACATTTATTTCGTTTGGAGGAACGCTGCGTTTTTCCACTTCCTCCGAAGAACTTTAATATTGGTGATGTTCCAATAACTTCGCCACATTCTGTTCGTGAGCTCGCTGTGCGAGGTCCACGTCACGTCCTGCATCACGACCTTCATCGTGAACCTGCTCGGCCCGCGGTACGTCGAGCCGCCGGTGCTCGACATAAAGGTGAGATGGTGCCTCTTCATTTACTGAAGGGATTTACTGTAATTTAGGTTAAAAGGAAAATTGACCACTTGAAATTACCTTTCTGAATTTGGATCCAAAGTAGTAGTGTCCAAAGTGAATTTAGTTAAAATATTCATTAAACCCAAATCGAATTTTGTCCATCATTAATTAGGTGCAAATTGAAATATGCACAAAGTGAATGAAGTCTATTATGAATTAATTAATTAAAGAGGGGTGTTCTTTTTATAGTGGTGATTATTATTTATATCTTTAATATTTGAGTAGCTTAGTTTGATTTTAATTTAAATACGTTTAGTTTTCATTTTTAATTGTATTAATGTTGAATTATGTACTTAGTTGGATGTAAATAAAGTCAACACACATTAAAATTAAGATCAATATACATATATGCAGCTTCAAACTGCTGTATTTATGATTGGGTATGTTTTAGGTAGGACGTATTTACGATTGGACATATTGCTGAGTGTAGGTAAATACAAATGGACATATTTCTTTCGATCTATTGGTCAATTTTACTATGGGACATGTTCTATTTTGGACGGTAAAATTTTCTTTTAGATGTATTTCAATTGTAATTTTTCTCATTTGACGTATGCCCAATCTTCAGCTAACAAATGATGATTTTGATGTATTAGATTATTGCGTCTTGAATTTCCTTCAGGCGTCCTGGGAAGAGTCCACCTTCAAGACGACCTTGCTGTTCGTGCTGTCTCCCGGAGTGGACCCGACGGCCGCGCTCATCCAGCTCGCCCAAGACGTGAAGATGTTCGACAAGTTCCAGTCACTGAGTCTTGGGCAGGGCCAGGCGCCGGCCGCCAACAGGTTCGCTCATTTCCTTCAATCAACCAATCGATGAATCAATCAATGATTTATTGTTGTCACATAGAGGCACATATATATTGAAAAGAAAGATGTTGATATTCTTGATTAATGTCAGTTCCACATGGATGCCCTGAAAGGGCACTATAATAATTAGGTACATAAAAGTAGGATAAAAACAAAGAATATCTTTCTAACGCCTTATGCAAGAAGAGCGATGTTCTAATAAGTTTTAACTTGTGTATCTTTAGACGACGCGATTGCCTAGTTGGTAGTTACCCTGCCTATGAAGCTAGCGGTTCTGCGTTCGATTCCTGTGGCCCGTTTCACGAAGCTACAAGTTACAAATTACAAGCGGAACTCTCTTTCTAGCAAAAGGAGTTAGAAAGAGACTTCCGCTTGTAATTTGTACCTTGTAGCTTCGTGAAACGGGCCTCTGGTATGGGCAAATACGTGTGTGATGAGCACGAGTACCTGTTTGTTTCTGAGTCATATTGCCATTTTGCAAAACAGCCAAACCAATTAATTTTATTGATCTTTTCTAAACTGTTTGGGTGATGGAACCAGTAATGGACAAGGCACCAATAATGAACACTTGATCCTTATTTTACAGAAGATAAGGGTTATTCATTTGTTTTGCAACAAATGAATAACAATGAATTTTGGTCCGTATACAATTTGAATTAAGAGTGAAGTGTCCATTACTGGTGCCTGTCAGCTAAAAGTGTCCATCATTGGTGCCGTCACCCTATTTCTTTCAAAGCTACTGCTATGGTAATGTTTAATGAATTAAATATTTTTAGTGTTTTACACACTTCATATTGTTGTTAAAACAGTTCTTGACTAGTAAGTAAAAGAATTTAGATGTCAGTTGATCACCAAACACCACCATTGACATTGTTTATGCGCGTAACCATGGTCATAATAACAATGCTATAATAACTATTATAGAACTGTTATAACCACGTCAACGCTCATTATAGAATTGTTGTCACGCTTCGGTTACGCTATAGGTGGTATTCTGATACCGTTAACAATATCAATATTACCGTTTTATAGTACCTGAGTAGAAAAAAGTCTGCATAGATGCCACGGATACTGGTAAACACCACGTCCCCCCCAGGATGCTGGTTCACGGCATGCGCGAGGGCGGCTGGGTGTTCCTGGCGAACTGCCACCTCGCGTGCGCCTGGCTGGGCGGCCTGCGAGGCCTGGACAATCCCAAGATACACCCGCGGTTCAGGCTCTGGCTGTCCTCCATGCCTGATGATCAGTTCCCGCTGCACATACTGCAGAGGAGCATCAAGATGACCACGGAACCGCCGCAGGTACCGTTACCGTACCCGAAGGGAACCCAACTGGACCCTATTAATAAGTAAGGTCTGTTCATTCTTACTTGTCTTATATAGTAAACAACTTTCTAACCTCAAAATGAACCTTTTTTTGGCCTAAACAGCTCTTTTATCGTAAATAAAGTAAACTGAATAAACATTATGGACATCTCTTGGCTAATGTATTGCCTGTGATTGCTTTATTTTGTTTAAAATAGCTGTTTCAGCCAGAAATGGTTCATTTTGAGGTTAGAAAGTTGTTTACTATATAAGACAAGTAAGAATGAACAGACCTTATGTCTATGCAGTCCGTCCTTAAATAGCTTTATTTTTTAAACCCTAATAGATAGCAAGTATTTTTCTTCTTCTTCAGAATGTGTTGAGCGGGGTTTTTAAAGAACGTGAATAATAACAAGAAACGTGTTTCTTCAACGTATTTTAGAGCTAGAAACGTCAGTGGTATAGCTATACAATGTTTTGTCCTTATCTGTCAAATTCAAATGTCATAATGACAGATAAGGACAAAACATTGTATAGCTATACCACCGCTACTCAACGTTTATTAGTAAGGGGGTACATGTGTGTGCAGTGGCGCAACTATGCCAACCGAGGCCCGTGGCATATTCGTTGGATAGAGCCCTTCTTTTCAATTTTATCAAAAAACCATTCATGTACGAGTCGGACTCGCGCACCGAGGGTTCCATATTTAAAAAGAAAATATCATTTTGTTATGATCTTTATTTTCTATGCAATAAGGTCCTTACTAGCCTAAATTTTATACCGATTTTCAAAGTTTTTTGTTATATCTCAAAAACTGTTACTATTAACACTTCATTTTATTTTTCTCATAAAATATAAATAAGTATCTATTTGCCAGTTTTTTTTCAGATTTTTTGATTAATAAACTTCAGAGATTAGGGGGGCTAACGGTCATTTTTTGTACATTTTTGGGTATAAATCAAAAAGTACATACTACAAAATTAAAATAAATAGTTTTGGAATGTGCAGATTGAGCCCTTTCATATGACACCCCATTTGCTATTATCAAACCAATTTATTTTTTTAACGCCCCATTCTAGATCCCTTTTCAATTATTTATAAAATTAATTTCATATTATTTTTACCAAAAACCGATGCGGGCAAGCAAGTTGTACAACTATGCCAAATTTCAAGTTGATAGCATTTAGTTTCTGAGAAAACTTGCTGTGACATACAGACAGACGAACAGGGAGACGGACAGACAGACTGACTACAAAGTCTCACCATAAGGGTTCCTTTTTACCATTTTGGTACAGAACCCTAAAAACTAGCTGTTGCCCGCGACTCCGTCCGCGCAAAAAGATAAAACAGCCGATGTTACTCAGGGGTAATGTAGATGTTCTAATGGTCAAAGAATTTTTGAAATCGGTCCGGTACTTTTTGGGTTTATTCGTTACAAACATACAAAAATACAAATATTTCCTCTTTAATATTAGTGTAGATTAACTAAATATTAGATTCCTTCTGTGCTCACGGCTTCTCGGACCAGAGGCCCGTGGCATTTTGCCCGCTCTGCCACCCAATACGGTCCATACCAATAGACTTGTCTTACTTAGTAAACACTTTTATAACCTCAAAACAACAATTCTGTCATAAAATAAACCATCCATGATGTAAAATCAGGCAAATGGTGTGCATAATGTGGTCTCTAATTGCTTTATTCAGCAGAAAAAGGCCGTTTTTAACCGACTTCAAAAAAAGGAGGAGGTTCTCAATTCGTCGGGTTTTTTTTTTATGTATGTTCCCCGATTACTCAAAGACCACTGGACTGATTTGAAAAAATTGTTTCGTTGTTCGAATGGTTATACCTTCTAGTTGGTCCCATTGTCACCACGTCGGGATCTGATGATGGGATCATGGAGAAATCAAGAGAACTCCTCAAATATTATAGGCACACCTATAGCGATTTTGGTATTTTTCACTGTAACTCATGCATTTGCATTTGAAAAGTACTATATGGTGAAGTGGAACTGATGATGAAGACCACAGATGGCCACCGGAACTCCTTAACGGTACCTATTTCAGGGGTGGCGATAAGATATTTCGATAAAGGTAGTTGAGCGACTATGACGAAGCACATATAGGTTTAAATATGACTATGACATTCCCGCGGCGTTGTCTGCGGCGAGCTTGAAATGTTCTATAGTTTCTCATTAATATTTAGAAGTGGAGCTACGTAACAGCATAAATAGGATCACTAAAAAGTATAAAATAAAATTAATGTTTAAAAATACAAAAACCCGCCTTCAAAAAGCAAAAAATAACTTCTTTAAAATGGTAGGTAAATAGGTCAGTCCAACTGAAGTCGGCGTCCAACAATATTTTAACCAAAAGCAGACTTCAGTTGGACTGACCTATTTACCTACCATTTTAAAGAAGTAATTTTTTGCTTTTTGAAGGCGGGTTTTTGTTTTTTTAAACATTTATTTTTCTTTAATTCACTTTATAAGATTTTTCGTGTACCAAACTGGATAGCGGCTATTGCACATTGACTTGGTGACAGGTACGTGTTTATCGATGATGTTTTGCAAGTGCCTGTATCGGTTAAAGGCTGCAAAGTAAACTCCCAATCGATTTTTTCTAGTTCGTTGTTAATTTTATCGTAGTCCGCTTTAAAGAAGTTAAGTTTGCTTACGTTGATCTTGTTAAGGAAATGTATAATAGGAAAATGCAATTTCACTTTTAACGGAGGATGGTAGGAATCAACTTTATTAACAGGTTCCCTGTCCCATTAATGAGATGTGATTCATGATCGCAGTTTTGTATGTGAAATATGTAGGTATGTTTTGTTTGTGTTGGAACGTGATTAAATTTGGATATAACAATACAAACAAGTCAGCATTGGACGCGCCACGATGACCATGCACTTTGTATGGGGCCGAGAACCTGTTGATTCCTTAGGCGTAGACGTTTAGCGATTCGTGTTTTGTCTACACCGGTCAAGGGCGAGTCGTACTCGCGCACCGAGGGATCTGTTCCGTCCGACTCGCACTTAACCAAGTTTTATTATTAATATTTTTCTTTAAATTAGTGCAAACCCACTCTTCAAGCTCAAGCTTTGATACTTGTATGTATTACCATTTTTACCATAGAACAAAACAAAAAAACCTTTCTTGTATCCCCCCTTTTATTATTTTACGCGAGCACTCAGGCCACCTGATGGTAAGTGGGATCTGAGACCCATAGACATTTGAAATCTCACGACTACAATCTCAAAACTGCAATCCTAACACCTCGAATGTGTTGCCAACTCTGAGGACTAAGATGGAATGCCTCTATGCTAGTAATTTCACCGGTTGTCTTAACCCCACACCGGAACACAGTAATGCGAACACTGCTGCTCGGCGGTGGGTTAATGGATAAGATGGTGGTAGCGATCCGGACTGACCCTGCACAAGGTCCTACTTTACTATTTGAAAGGAACTCCGTCATAGGCGTCACACGTCGTAGCACAAATTCTGTTAATAATTGAGCCAGCTGTTGTCCCTGTCTGTGTCGGTCTGTGGCATCGTAGCCCCAAAACGATACACCGATTCGGACGCGGTTTTTTCTAAAACAAAACTAGGTTAATCAGGATGGTTCGTAGACAGGTTTCATGAATAAATGTTTTAAAAAACAAAAAACCGCCTTCAAAAACGCAAAAAATAACTTCTTTAAAATTGTAGGCACCTAATAGGTTAGTCCAACGTTTTTGAAGGCGGTTTTTTGTTTTTTAAAACATTTTTCTTTTGAGATACGGAACCCTAAAAAGTACCTACCTACGATGGAACCCTAAAGTGTTTTACTTAGTGTCCGACCGAAATTTCGGTTTCGGTTTCGGTTTCGGCCAGGTTCGGCCCAAAAATCATGTTTAAGCCAGAGGTTCGGTTTCGGCCAAAAAACAGCCGAAACTTTCGGCCGAGCCGAAACTTACAACATCGTACTTTTGGGTCGCGTTCGGCTAACGTCGGGTGCGCTCGGCACGGGTGGCAATATGGCGTGGCGTCGCTCGCGAGCCTATTTAACTTCGCCGGCCACTGAATCAGGGCTCTTTGCTCGTGTAGTTACGCTTGTGGTTGTTCCCCGAATAATGGTAATTAATTCAATTAAGTATTTTATTTTATCTTGCTATGAATTCATTGTCATATTCTTAACGCTTATTTTCATAATTTACAAACAGATTGACGGATATATTGGTTATTTAGGATATAAGTGCGGAAGTTTACTTATTTCATTAAACGACTTTAAAATTCGTCTTGTTTACGTGTATGTAATATTATAAGAAATTATGTAATAAAATAATGGTGAATAATTAAAGCATTTCTTTTAATTTAATATAGACGTGTAATTTCATTTTATTGTTTTGTTTTGGTCAGCTTTTGGAAGTCAAATAAAAGAGGTCAGTCAATTTGAATAGGGATTTTGACGATTTTGTACGCTTGTAATTTCGATTATTAGATATTAATATGATACGGTCAAGCTGGTTTCATGATGAATACGGGAGACATACGAGTAGTTGTAAAATTGCACTTTTTTAAAAGAAGTACAGTCGGCATTCGGCAATAAGCACATTTTTCTCAAGATATAGTTAAATAAAACGGTAAATCTGACATAAATAAATAAAAGTTGAACGTAGAAACCTGTAATATTACGCCGGCGAGATGTTTCATTAATCAAATATCTGGAAAGAACGCCCCACTGACATTTTATTCAACGTTTTAATCACATTTATAATAAAAGGTTCGGTTTCGGTTTCGGTATCGGCCGAAACTATAATCAAACCGAACCTTCGGTTTCGGTTTCGGCAAAAAAACATGTTGCGGTCGGACACTAGTTACTATTATTCTCAGCGTCAATATTTCGACAGTGCCCAGACCGGATGTTCTCAAAGTTTGCTTCGCGGTGCCCTGGGGCTCAGTGCACAAAGTAAGTACAATCGACTGGGTCCAAGAGATGTATCCACTTTGTCGCCTTATTTTATTCGAATTTCAGAAAAGCCCTATTTTGGGGCTTCGTAAAACATTAAAAATTTCAAAGAGGTTCCGTCCCTAAAAAAGTTTCAGATCCACCGGTCTAGACAATAATGCTATCGATAGTCTTCGTAGTTCAAATTCAATATTATATTATATTATAATATATTATATATAAAAGATGGCAAAATAAATAACATAAGGGTCGCGTAAATTCTGCTGCACAAAAAAGTCCAGCTGCAGGAGTTTTGTATGAAACCGAATGGAGCAGAAATCACGTGACCAAAATTACGCGAATCATATCATAACTCACAAAAACTTACTCATGTTAAACTTTCTGGCTCCGGAATAAAGTCCAAGAGCCATTCAAAAATTGCCACAAAAATTATTACCATAGATGATTACATTGTCACTGTTATTTATTTTTCTAATATACAATTTGGGGGAACACAACGCTTGTGCGATCTAAGTGACGCCTAGCGCCATCTTTCGCGCGCTTTGAGAATAGGAGCAGTGAAACATAAAATACCAGTTCTCTCAGTTTCTCTCGATCACAGGCTGAACCAATTTATAATGTTACTCACCATCTAGCATAATTTACTTTATGTGTGTACCTATTGTTCACAAATAAATGATTTGATTTGATTTGATTTGATTTGATATTTTTTGCGTTTTTGAAGGCGGTTTTTTGTTTTTTATAGCCAAAAGTGATGCATTTTGAGGTTATAAAATTGTTTACTAAATAAGACGAGTCAATTGGTATGGAGTATAGTACCCCCGGATTGACGGGAACAAAAATGTACCAGTGCTAGTGATTAATTAAATATCGACTAAGTTTTATCGACATCGTTAACAAGCAATTTTCAATCATCATAATTAATGGTCAAGTTTATATACCTTTTAATAATTTGTAAACCTCTTTTATTTACACTTATCGCAACTATTCCGTAGTCAAACAAAAAGAAATTTTCAAGATTTTTATTTTACCACTTGGTCGGCGTGACTAATATGTATATTCATGCCAAATAACAGCTTTCTCGAACTAAGTGTCTCTGAACTAAGCAGCAGACGAACGGACGGACGAACGGACATGGCGAAACTATAAGGGTTCCTAGTTTGACTACGGAACCCTAAAAAGGAGGAGGTTCTCAAGTCGCCGAAATGCTAAGGAATATTTTTGCACTGAATTAATTGTTATTCAATGTAATTTCTAAGGTTGTCAAAATGTTCCAGTCAAGAGTCAATGTCAGATATCGGTTTTTTATAGTTGCGATAAATAAAAGAGGTTTGCAAGTTATTAGACGGTATATAAACTTGTCCCGCGGACCGGGAGACGAGCTGTAAGGAGGCCTCCAACAAGATGGAGTGACGACCTTGTAAAGATCGCGGGAATTCGGTGGATGCGAAAAGCACAAGACCGGTCTGAGTGGAGAGCGTTGGGGGAGGCCTATGTCCAGCAGTGGACGTCTTTCGGCTGACATGATGATGATGATGATGATATAAACTTGGTCATTAATTATGATGGTTGAAAATTGCATTTTAACGATGTCGATAAAACTTAGTCGATATTTAGTTAATCACTAGCCGGTACATTTTTGCCCTCGTCAATCCGGGGATTGGTGATGAGCGCGAGTATTTGCTCCCAAGTCTTGGATGTCTATGTATTAAGTATAAATACGATTCATCATTTCGTAGTGTCGCATTTTTGTCTACTGAAACCACAATGCACAGGGCCTGAAAGGCAATATGGTCCGTATCTTCGCGAACATAAACGAAGACAAGTTCGACGAAGCCACACCGAAGTACCGGCGGCTGCTGTTCTGTGTGTCGTTCTTCCACTGCACCCTTATCGCTCGCAAGCGGTTTCGACAGCTCGGCTACAACGCCGTGTACAGTTTTAATGACGCTGACTTTGAGGTAAGTCATCGACGGAGGCCGGAATTTTCGTGGCATTTTTGAGCTGTCAAAGGGACTTCTCATTTATCGACTTTCAATTAGGTACATACCCATATATAAAACTTTAAAATAAACTGTTAGCAAACTTTTGGTAAACTAAATATGGAAAAAATATGATATTTTTTTGTTATAAATAGCCTTAGAAACACTTAACTTGTTAGCACTAACACAAAGAACATTACCGACACATACAGCACAGCTCTAATACGAACCGTCAAATTGCGAAAGAGCCGAAAGACCATGCACTTACAGACAGAGTTCTCAATCTGTCGGATTTTATCACTTGTAAAAGTGTAAAACCGTCTCTGTATGGCTAGCACAAGTTGTATTTTCGCGCTTGTCGCTTAGGGCGTCTCTACTCGTATCGTTTCAGTAGTTACAGAGGGAGATCCGAGGTACAACCGAGCCAGACAACTAGTGCTAGCCTTCCTCATCGGTATATTTATGACTAAATGTTTTATTCGATACACGTTTATTTTTAACAGCAACAGAATTATGGTAGTTATACCGTACATATTCCGGGAGCCCTTTGTTTCCCATAATTTTATTGGTCATAATGTAATTGTTGACATAATTTTTGATAGTCATAATTTTTTATATCGCGGAAACTGTAAATTGCGATGTTTATGACATTATGACTAAAAATAATTATGTCAGTCAATATAGACCCACATATTCCTCTGCCAGGTATCAGACAACCTCCTCGCCAACTACCTAGAGGAGTACGAGGAGGTCCCGTGGGACGCGCTACGCTACCTGTTCGCGATCATCAACTACGGCGGGCACATCACCGACGACTGGGACAAGCGCGTGCTCATCGCGTACATCAACCAGTTCTTCTGCGAGGAGGCGCACGACATACCCTTTTACAGGTACCGTGGATTTAGTACAAACTGGGAACCCTTATAGTTTCGCCATATCCTTCCATCTAACTTGCTGTCTTTCTGTCTTGCAATCTTGCCGTCTGGTCGTCTTACCATCTTGCTGTCTTACCGTCTTGCCGTCTTCCCTTCTCTTGCTATCATAATAAATTTAAAAAAACATCAAACCACATCATGTGAGCATTCAAAATAATATTGAATAGACGACTCCATAAGTATGATTCCCGTTGTGTGGCAGGCTGTCCCCGATCCCGGCGTACCACATCCCGCGCGACGGCAGCTGGGAGTCGTACCGCGACTTCCTGGACCTGCTGCCGGGCTACGAGCGCGCCGAGTCCGTGGGCCAGCACGCATCGGCCGACGTGGCCACGCTCGCGCAGGTAACACATGTACCGCCACTTCCTGGACCTGCTGCCGGGCTATCTTAATTTTTCCAGTCCGTTTGTTTCGGGTCCAGTTTTCTCCCAGTGGCAAATTTTCCCACTTATAACTAGGTTGTAATAGGTTTAGCTTTTGTTACTTTAACAGCAGAAAGCTGCGAAAGCTTCGTCAGAATTAATAAATTGATTTCTGGAATGGGGCACAATGCGACGGGAAAAACGTGACTGAAAATTTTATTACACCTTTACACCCGAGCTCAGACGATTGGGTGGATTTCTGATTGAATAAGAATCTTTTAAAAAAAAACGGCTGATTGTTAGGTATTAAACTCTGTGGGTAACGAATTAAAAAGATACTAATTTTCACTCTAAGTTTGTATTTTTTATTTGCGTACCTTTCTTTTTAATAGGATATTTATTTGTATGTTTAGGTTGTTTATTTCAGTTTGCACCGTTTGCCAATTTCTTTTTTCTTTTAATTATTTCTTCTTTGTAAGGTGGTCTTGAAGGGATCGCTATTTAGCGATGAGACTGCCTGTTGACTAACTATGTAACATTATTGTTTTGTGTATCCTTTCCTTGCTGTGTGTGTGGTTTTTTATGTCATGGAGAAGGCAAGCGGGTGCGCAGAGTTTAAAAATAGAGCTTTTGTATTGTATTGTTGTTATTTCAGGACGCTTTGATAATGTGCACAACGCTGTTCTCGCTGGCGTCCGCGGGCGGCGGCGGCGGCGGCGGCGGCGAGGACCAGAAGGTACGGCCGAGGGTGCACACACATTTTGGCCCAGGGAGGACAAATGCAAAATTAACTCGGGTCCTATGAGCTTGTATTGTCTTACATACAAACAAAACTACAAGCATACAAAATCCAGGGAGAGGCCTCCCCTGTCCCCCCTGGGTACGCCCTTGGGTACGGCGAACTTTAATTAGCGCTCGCTTTCGTTGTATCCACTTTTGGATCTTATTACAATGCACTAAGGTAAAAAAGTGGATACATCTCTTTGTAGTCGACTGTACAAGTATATTACAAACGCAATTACCGTTCAATCTCTCATAAGAACCTTGATGTGTGTAAGTCTTTGTTCTGAATCATTATGCTGTCGTTACAACTACAACCAAACCGACTGTATCCTTCACTTGTAAAGTTAAAAAAAATGATGCGGAATATGCTCATATGAAGTTATCTTTGCGAATGTATACTAGAGCCTACAGTCAGACAAACACTGAAGGGTTTCTTTTTTCAATTTTTGTACAGATGCTTAATCAATGATATATTTTCAGGTGGACGAATTAGCAGCAGAGATGTTGGTTAAACTACCGAACAAGATCGACGTGGAGACTACGGAGCGAATGATGGGCCCTGAGATAGTGATGCCCATGTGCGTGTCGCTGCTGCAGGAGCTCAGCTACTACAACGTGCTCATCGCTACAATCGTGGCGGGGCTCAAGGTGAGAGTACTGAGGACCATGGAGACTAGACGGAGCACGACGGGCCCCGAGACAGTGATGGTCATGTGCGTGTCGCTGCTGCAGGAGCTCGGCTTCTACAACGTGCTCATCGCTTCCATCGTGGCGGGCTAAAGGTGGGAGCACTGAGGAACATGGAGACCAGACGGAGCACGACGGGCCCCGAGACAGTGATGGCCATGTGCGTGTCGCTGCTGCAGGAGCTCGGCTTCTACAACGTGCTCATCGCTTCCATCGTGGCGGGCTCAAGGTGAGAGTACTGAGGACCATGGAGACTAGACGGAGCACGACGGGCCCCGAGACAGTGATGGCCATGTGCGTGTCGCTGCTGCAGTAGCTCGGCTTCTACAACGTGCTCATCGCTTCCATCGTGGCGGGGCTCAAGGTGAGAGCACTGAGGAACATGGAGACCAGACGGAGCACGATGGGCCCCGAGATAGTGATGCCCATGTGCATGTCGTTGCTGCAGGAGCTCGGCTACCACAACGTGCTCATCGCTTCCATCGTGGCGGGACTCAAGGTAAGAGCACTGAGGTGGCACGTGGAGACTTAAAAGTCTGCTTAACCATAACTATTAACTATAATGTGCTTAACTCTTCTAGAAGGACACTATTTTATAGAGACTAGATGAAGTATACCGTGGTAATCCCCACAAATCCCCGTTTATTTTACAATTTGTGTAAATGACCTTTTACCGCTTTCATGCGATGTGCTTTTTGCACTGTTTATCTTATCTTATCTTACAGATGGGCCCTTTCGGATACACTTCGACCCTTTAGGATCTTTTGTGCAATTACCCTCTTACACACTCAGCTGTTCGAATGTGCAGGTTTCCTCACGATGTTTTTCCTTCACCGTAAGAGCATCGGGTAATGCACTTAAGTTAGAAAAACTCATTGGTACATGGTGACCACGGGGGTTCGAACTCGGTACCTTACGATCACGAGTCGACCCTCTAAGCCACTAGGCCACCGACGCTCTCTTTTTTTTTTTTTTTTTTTTTTTTTTTCTTTTTTTTTTTGCACTGTTTGGTTCTATAGTACAAGATAAATAACCAACCAGACATAGGAATCCAGGGGGCAAAATTTTATGACAGATAGGGAGTTCCTATATCGATTAACTCAATTATCGATGCTTTTTCCATATACTAGTGATCGCCCGCAGCATTGTATGTATTTTTGTAAGTATTGTTCTAAGTAAGTATGAAATTCACACAGCATATTCAAAAATAATGTTCTGCCCCTATTACCTCCACAGAAATTGAAAACTCATTTAGCCACCTGAAATAGATTTATCACTTTTATCAGCCAAGACGAAGAGGTTTAATGCCCGAAAATTTGGAACAAATTCTGATCGTATATTTTATAAATAGTAGATGGGACAATTATGAAGAAAAAAATAATGATTTGTAAAGTTTCAAAAATCTTTTTGAAAAATTAAGAAGAGATTTACGTTTTTTTTTTTATATTTACACTTTTAATAAAAAAATGTTTTTACAGGCAAAACTTGGAGTGATCACTAGTATATAAAACGTAGCATCGATAATCGAGTTTATCGATATAGGAACTTCCTACCTGTCATTTAATTTTGCCCCCTGGATTCCTATGTCTGTAAATGGGTGATTCCACTGGCGTTTCAACCGCCGTCAGTCCGCTGTCATAAATATTGAAAGAACGAGCTACACCAAGCAGCTAACATTCACACAGAGCTATACTGTTATCGTACTTCTTGCCACAATCGATCGAATTTTAAGTATATTATCGCCTATTTCTTAAATACTTACGGCAGCGGACTGACGGCGGTTGAAACGCCTGTGGAATCACCCAAATAACCTTCCCTTATTGTAACTAACCGTTCATAATTTAAACTGTTAATGATGAGTGTGACAATGGTTCTAATAACGATGATGCTGACAGGAGCTGCGGCGCGCTATAGAAGGTCTCGTGGTGATGTCGGATATGCTCGAGATCATGTACTCTTGTATCTATGAAGGACGGGTTCCGAAGTTCTGGCAGAAGGGTGAGCGTTTCCTTTTAGAATTATGGATAATATACATAGGACGCCCGCGACTAAAAATCATACCTACATAAACTCACGCCTTCGTTCCCAGAGTGGGTAGGCAGAGCTACAGAATTACCAACAACTCCAAAAACTTGTTGAAAAGTTCGCAACCACATATTGGACACTCAGACAATAGCACATTACTGTTCAGACCGGGAAATAAGCCGTTGTGGGACGAGTAGAGTTAGCGTGGCCGAGACGCAGTCGAGGCCGCGCTATATACGAGTCCAGCAACCGCCCTTCCCGGTCGACCCTTGTATAGTGCTTTTCTCCAACAATGTGAGGAAATTTAAAAGAATTGTTAATAATATTAAATACAGTCCCAACATTTCCTTGAAAAAAAGAACAGAAACGTACGATTTAGTATGACACTGAAATAAAGCATTAAATAAAATCAATCACAAATTTAAACGTAATAAGTTCAATTTGAATATAATATAGTAATACATTTATTACGCGTTTATGTTATTTAGGCAATTTATTTTGTCTATGAACGCAATGTTTAGAAAAATTTAAACGATGTATTTCTAGCTTAAGTTTTACTGACGTGTTGGAATCAACTGATGCAGCTGTAGCATTTGACAGGTTTTATGATATGGTTTTGTTATTTCATAAGTTGTGTTTCCCACTAATAAGAGTACGATCATTCTCAAATTACAAGAAACTTCCTTGGGCTACACGTGGCTTAAGAAAAAGCTGTAAAACTAAAGGATTATTACGGTATCAGTATTATAGAAACAAATGTAATCAACACAAGGTTCAATTTCGAACCTATTCAAAACTCTTGAAAAAATGTCTATGTGAGGCACAAAAAAGATACCACGTGACTCGAGTAACCTCAGCTGGCAACAAAGGCTGGGCTACGTGGAATATTATTAGAACCAATATTGGAAAGGGTAGATGTTCCCGGGAAATCGACGGTATCGTTCATAACAATAAAATTGTCACTAACCCTGAGGAAATCGCTACCCTATTTAATGATTATTTTATCGATGTTTCTGTAGGTCAAAACAATACGTTTGGAGGTGCGAAATCTCTTGAAAATTTTAACAAGACGATATTTCTTGAACCTGTGGATCCTCAAGAAACGAATAGAATTATATTATCATTGAAAAATACTGATTCGGTGGGGATTGATGGTATAAAAGTAAATACAATAAAATCTGTGTCTGAAGTATTATCGAAACCTCTTTCTCATATTATTAACTTGTCATTAGTTCAAGGTTATTTTCCGGAAATACTTAAGTATACCATTATTAAACCTCTCTATAAAAAAGGTAAAAAGAATGAAATAAGTAACTACAGACCGATCGCATTACTGCCAATAATTTCAAAGATATTCGAAAAGGTTATGTATGTAAGAGTCATAAATTTTCTCAACAAAAATAAGATCTTACGAACAGAGCAATATGGATTCCGGAACAAAAAGTCTACTACACATGCAGCTTTTGACCTAATCAGTAATGTATTGAGTGCTTTAGACGATAATGAAAAAGTAATTGCTCTATTTCTCGATCTATGCAAAGCCTTCGACTCTGTCAATCATTCCATTCTCTTAGATAAACTTAGTAAATATGGGATAAGGGGGCCTGCGCTCGATTGGTTAAAGTCCTATTTAACTGATCGCAAACAAATAACACGCATTACTAAGAATTTGGCAGGCAATGGCATGGTTAGGGATTTTGATTCAATTTCACGCGTTAATGGTACTGGTGTTCCGCAGGGAAGCATATTGGGACCGCTGCTTTTCTTAATTTACGTTAATGATTTACCTACTTTTATTAAGCAGAGATGTGTGCTCTTTGCGGACGATACAACGGTAATCATTAAAGGGAAAACTATGGATGAAGTGCATATTAAAATTCGAGACACACTCGATATTCTTAGAGATTGGCTTGTCAATAATGGTTTACATATGAATGTATCAAAAAGTAAAATAATTAATTTCATAACTCGGAATAGCAAGGAAAGCACCGACGAGCTTACAATTAAATTCGCAAATAATGTAATTGAAAATGTTCCTTCCACAAAATTTCTTGGAATTCATGTAGATAAACAAATAAATTGGAAAAAGCACATTGATGAAGTTTGTATAAAAGTGAATAGATTTATGTTTGCATTGAAAAAACTCAAGTCAATTACTTGTAAAGAAACTGCTCTGCTGGTTTACCATAGTTACATCTGTTCGAACTTACGTTATGGGATAACTTTATGGGGGAACTCAACGGACTTGCAGAGGGTATTTGTGACTCAGAAAAAGTGTATAAGGATAATATGGGGATTGAAGTGGAGAGAATCATGTAAGCCACTGTTTATAAAATTCCAACTCCTAACAATTCTGAGTCTCTACATACTTGAGATTTGTAAGTTCGTTAGAATGAATACTGAACTTTTTACAAAAAAGTGTAATGTGGGTAAGCGTACCACTACCCACAGGGCTCTATTAGCTCCGAAATGTAAATTAAAACTCTGTCGTAGAAACTGTTATCAAATGGCAATCAAAATATATAATTCTCTTCCTACTGTATGGACATATTTGACAAACAATGCATTCTTGACTAAACTTACTAAATTATTAATTGAGGGAGCATTTTACTCACTTGACGATTATTTTATGAAATGTAGATCGATGTGTTAGACTTTTTAACTTTAATAATGATTTAATGTACCTTATGTTTTTTTTTTCTTTAATATTATGTGTACCTATGACTACAAATTGCATGCCCTAAAGGCGAAATAATGAACTGTATTAACTAATTTTTAAGATCCATGTAACATTATTTCGAGCAATAAATTGATTTTGATTTTGATTTTGAATGTCTATTTAAAAAGAGTCAAACTATTTGACACACTTTTAAATACGTTGTAAACGCTGTTTGAAAAGGCTTAACTTTTTAGTCTATGACATTTAAAAAGTAAAATATACAAGGAAGAATTTTGATTGCACGATTGTTTGGCTGTTTGGAGATAGTTATCCTAGTCCAAACATGGTTTTAAAAAGTAAAACACCAGGTACGTAATGAAATTTCATACATTTTCGCGGCCGCTGCCGTTGGTAAATAATAACCTTGTTTTTTTAAAATTTTGCCTGGACCTGGAACTTACAACTTCGCGGGCTGTTTTGACAGCAGTAAGGTTAACATTTCCGAGCATGTGGGAGAATAGTACATTACTGCACAGACCGGGAAATAGGCCGTTGCGGGACGAGTAGAGTTAGCGTGGCTGAGACGCAATCAAGGCCGCGCTATATACGAGTCCAGCAACCCCCCTTCCCGGTCGAGGCTTGTATAGTGCTTTTCTCCAACAATGTGAGGAAATTTCACACAATTGTTAATAATATTAAACACAGTCCCAACATTTCCTTGAAAAAAAGAACAGAAACGTACGATTTAGTATAACACTGAAATAAAGCATTACATAAAATCACAAATTTAAACGTAATAAATTCAATTTGAATAAAATATAGTTTAAACTATAACATTTATGTTATTTCGGTAATTTATTTTGTTTATAAACGCAATTTCTATTTAAAAAGGTCCAATTATTTGACACACTTTTAAATACGTTGTAAACGCTGTTTGAATAGGCTTAACTTTTTGGTCTATGAAATTTAAAAAGTAAAATATACAAGGAAGAATTTTGATTGCACGAGTGTTTGGCTGTTTGGAGATAGTTATCCTAGTCCAAACATGATTTTTAAAAGTAAAACACCAGGTACGTAATGAAATTTCATACATTTTCGCGGCCGCTGCCGTTGGTAAATAATAACTTTGTTTTTTTTAATTTTGCCTGGACCTGGAACTCAGACCTTCGCGGACTGATTTTACAACAGTAATTTTAACATTTCCGAGCATGTGCGAGAAAAAGATGTTTACCAGGATATTAGTGACAGGTTGCAAGCCCATCGCCTAACAGTACTACAAGCCTTTATTCTCTTAGTCGTCTCTAACGACATCCACGGGAAGACATATAGTGGCACTATTCTAACCCGGCAACCACTCGGCAACCCGTTAATGTTAAGGTGGAAATATGGCTATGGTGCGTTTAGTGCAGTGCAAATACTTTTGCAATAAGCCTTAAAATATTAATTACTTTTTAAATTATTATTTTCAAAATGCTCTGTACACATTGTTTTTTTATCAATGCCAAATGATGAAGTCCGTTAATAATGTCACATGTGAGTTCAAATAATCTACACAAGTCATTGAATACGATTCTAATTCTACTTTTCGATGCCTAAAATAGTAATTAAAATTTAAGATCCATTTCAAAAATTTGTAGATTCCTTGAGATAATTTAACAGCACAGATCTCACGTTATATTGTAAATTTACGCACTATTTTTGTTCTGTATAACGCGGTATTGTATATAAAACACGAATTTACTGCTCAAATTACAACTTCGTCCAGACGAGGTCGACCAGAATCTTAAAATTGTGTGCATTTCTAAGACTTTCCAGTTTTGTTGAAAATTGTCACTCTAAATTTACGTTCAAGTTAGGGGACGTTTTATTAGGCATCGAAAAGTAGAATGGCTAACGACGCAGTTCAATGTGTCGTCCACCAGTCGCTATAATTTGACGCAAGCGACGATGGTTATTATTATGAATACTGCGCAAGAAATTTGGATTTCGCTGGGCACGTCTTTTAATTTTTTTAAAAGCTTGTATGATGCGTAATTTCATTCCTTCTTGTGTTCTAGACTGTTTTTTAAATATCAGTCTTTTCACCCAACCCCAAAAGAAACTCTAACGGGGTCAAATCCGGAGAACGAGCTGGCCACTATGGCCGGTCAGCGCTGCGGAGCGACCAATTCATTGATTACCGAATATTTAGTTTAACATGAAAATTAAAATGGAAAATGATTTATTGATTCTCACAAAATTAGAAAACAATACATAGGTTGCGTCCTTCTAGTAAGCATAGGAATGTGCTTGTGGCGGAAAGCCCCGCTCTTCCAGTAACAATAAGAGGTTTAACCAATTAAGTTTAAGATTAGATGGGTGGTTTTTTTTTTTTAATTTTAATGATTAGTAAATAACTTCAAAAATGTGTGTGTGTGTGTGTGCGCGCGTGTGCGTGTGCGTGTGCGTGTGTGTGTGTGTGTGTGTGACATAGTTCCTAACTTTCGAATCGCGATATATTAAAAAATCAGTAAGTATAGTTAATGTTTAATTGTTTAATGTGTTTGTACCCTTGGTATTGTAATCGTTCGGTTTCCGTCAGCGCGCCCCTCGATGAAGCCGCTGGGCGCGTGGTGCCGCGAGCTGTTCCTGCGCGGCGCGCACCTGTCCATGTGGGCCGGCGCGCCGCGCTCGCCGCCCACGCTGTGCTGGCTGCCCGCGCTCGTCGCGCCCACCGGCTTCCTCACCGCCGTCATGCAGGTACGAAGGTGGCACCGAGTCAAATAAACCCTTTAACACAATGCAAAACTGTTTTACACCTCGTGTACCCTTGGTGCATCTCACGTTACAAATTGCGTTACACTTCACGTTACATATTGTTACACCTTACTACACCTTTCGTTATGCCCCGTTTTACACCCGCAGTTACCTACATCTGGTTGTAAACCTCGTGTTACACCCCGTGTTACACCTCGTGTTATACCTTATGGTACACCCCGTGTTACACCTCGTGATACAGCACCCCTTACTTACACCGCTACATCTCGCTTTATACTCCGTTTTACACCTCGCGTTACGCCCCGTGTTACACCTTTGTTACACTCCGTGTTAAACCTCGTGTTACACTTCGTATTTAACAAGTCGTTTTACATCACGCTCGAGTACCTAGGGTGGTCGATACTTTAGGTTACGCAGCCGAGCACGGGAATAACGGAAATCCGATAGTCTCCACCATTTGCTTGTACCTTTAGGATGATCTAATCTGACATTTATGATGAGCCCTAGGAAATAACAGAAAGGCAGAAATACAGGCACGAGCTATAAATAGGTACACTTCTCTTTTTTAGTAGAGAAAAAAATGTCGGTGTATGACATGTCATAATTTGCGCCGTGTTTGTCAGACCACCGCGCGCGGAGAGAGCTGGCCGATCGACACTCTGACGTGGGAGTTCACCGTGATGCCTCTTGAGGAGCCTTCCTTCGTGAGGCCTCCGAGAGACGGGGGCGTCTACGTCAGGTAAGACTTAAATTAATAATATAATATCGTGTTCACATAGGGTTGTCTCTTGGACGTTTCACCGACGCTCGTTTAATAGAACGTATCACTTCGCGGAATTTTCGTTTCAAAGCTATTTTCTGCTGAACCCTTTGATTTCAGGTTATCTTAAATATGATTCACGTTGGTCAGATTCGGTTAGACTTGTAACAATTACAATGTAACCTTAAATAAACACGGGTTCAGCAGAAACCAGGGGCCCGTTCCAGAAAGCCACTCTGCAAATCTGCAGTAATGTGTTCGCAGAAAACACTCTGCTTAATTTGCAAACTCTGCAAAGATTCTGTTCCTAAAAGATACTTTGCAAATCCACAAATCCACACTTTGTATTTGACTCTGCCTCTTCAACTTTGCGATTGTCTTGTTGAACAGAAATACTTTGCGAATCCACAAATCCACACTCTGCATTTGCCTCTGCCTCTTCAACTCTGCGATAGCTTTGTGGAACAGAAATACGTTTGAAGAGTGGGATTTGTGGAGTGCAGAGTTGCAGAGTGGCTTTCTGGAACGGGCCCCAGGTTCCATGAAATGAGTGTCTGCAAATCAAGGGTAAACCCTTAAAATCACATGTTTGGGGTTTCCATTACCTTATTACTTATTACTATACGTATCCGACTTGCACTTGGTCGGTGTTTTCTTGTCACTGCCTCCTATATTATCCTATATACAGGTGTCCCAAAACTAAACGATAACCCGCCAAGGGCTGATAGAGCAGCTAAAAAGCTATCGATTTAACCCCTGTGTATGTTCGGCGATTTTTAGTAGTTTCGGAGATATTGATCATTTGTCTGAATTTTTGTGATTTTTCTCTTATTTTACAAGGTTTTCAGTGGCATCTTACATAATTACAATCATAACGAATCAGCGAAGTTTTTAAACCTATTTTCCCGTTTTTTTAATCAACTGTCTTAGTAATCGCATAAAGTTGTATTTTCCATACATAGTAAAAAATAAACACTGGGATACCTAGTATGGAGAAACAAACTTTATGTTATTACTTAAAAAGTTTATTAAAAAAAACCGAGCAAATAGGTTTAAAAACTACGCTGATTCGTAATGATTCTAAAAATGTAAGACACCACTGAAAAAATTATGAAATAAAACATGCAATTAATGATTTTTCGTGACATGGACATAAGGGAAAATTACAAAAATTCAGACTAAAATGATCAGTATCTCCCAAACTAGTAAAAATCGCTTATGGGGTTAAATCGATAGCTTTTTAGCTGCTCTATCACCCCTGGCGGATTATCGTTGAGTTTTGGAACACCCTGTACTTGTAATAGGATCACATCGACTTCTGTATTACTTCATACGGACATGCCTCTAGGACAGTTAAAGTGGACTAGAAAATGGTGTAAGGCCGGCCGCACATTGAACCACTAGTGTGGTCATTATAACGACTAGTCGCCGCCAGAAGTTGCGGACGCGTTTTTCATATATTTTGTATAGCATCGGCGCATACCGAGCATTTGAGTGGCCGCGTCTGAGCCACAAGCCGGGCGAGGACCTGTTACGGAATCGTTTTCGGCCGCCATTACTGTCAAGTAAATAAGAGCTATTAAAACGTTGACAATGCGATAACAGGTAAAACACCACGCCGTGGTCGCGCTTAGTGACGTCGACTATAATATGCGCCCGTCCTAAAATTACAGCTGTGACTCCATTACGGCACAGTGAGAGAGACAGACATCTGAGAGGTGGCACTTTTATTGCTTGAAAAAACATATTATATGAGATATTTCGATCTAGTTATTTAAATTAATGGAGGCGGTAGACGGCAGCTTAAATTATTCTGTGTGTGTGTGTAGGGGACAGTACTTAGAGGGTGCCTCGTGGTTCCGCAAGGACGCTTATCTTGCGGAGCCACTTCCGATGCAGCTGGTGTTCCCGCTCACTCCCATACATTTCAAACCCATCCGCCAAACGGGTCGTAAGCTAAAGAGTAAGTAAACTATACTATTAAAGGTTCAGCTTTATACTTGAATACAGGTTGTGTAAGATTTTGTAGGCGTAGAATTGGTTTTCGATTAGTTCGTTTCATAAGTTGTCGTTGCAGCACCGCGTACTATAATAGTTCTTTAGAATTAAAACTACTGTAAAAATACCTCTAAGGATCTCCCCACACCTATTGAAGCGGAATCGGCGTTAGCTGACCAAAAAACTCTACGCAATAACAGCGAAACAAACGTCAATCGGCTCGGCCGACGCGAAACGACGTCTATCGACCGGAAATACTTCGTTCTGTTCGCATCCGTACGACGCTGTTAGCAGCCAACGCTTTCGCATTCTTACATCGCCGAGTAGCGCCGATCGGCACCAGCAAATCCCAGGCGATCGGGCGTCTCTGCAGCCTTACCGAAGATGAGACGGCTGAACGTAGGTTTACAACTGCTGAGATGGCCGATCGGCTAAATGCGAATAGTGTGGTGTAAAACACTCGGCGAAAGCCGATTCCGCGTCGATAGGTGTGGGGAGATCCTAAGACGATAACCTGATAAACAATATATTTAATATATAATATATTAAATATATTCCAAACCCCGAAATACAATTATTAATTTCACTTCATCGATTGTTAATCCAATCAGTGGGGACAAAAAATGATGACTGAGCACTGTAGGTTACTTTTAATGTTTAAGCACTCCTAGTAATTTAACTTTTTAATTTTTGTTTTAATTTTTTAAATGAATTATTTTATGTTTGAGAACAGCACTATACATACCTCGGCGGGAAATATGGGGTTGCCCGCCTCAGACCTATCCAGCCTCGCTTTGCTCGGTCGTCTTTATGTCTTCGGCCGGTAACCCTTTTGTCCTGGCCTCTGTAGTAATGTACTATATAAGTTTTCGTTGTCCCGCGCCAGACCGCTACATCTGCCCGTGTTACTACTACCCGCTGCGGATGGGGGCGTTCGTGGTAGCGGTGGACCTGCCCTCCGGCAAGGAGACCGCCGACTTCTGGGTGAAGCGCGGCACGGCGCTGCTCTGCACGCTCTCCACCTAGCGCTCATGGTTACCGCATACGAATAAACATTTAGATTTATCATTCCGCTGTTTCATTTACATATTCCTGCTTTACTTAAGCCACATGATATCTTTTTCCCCACTGTTCAACTGATCAAAATTTGTATCATAAATATGAGTTAGGTATAGGTTTAGACCTTCAGCTGGCCCTGTTAAATTTGATTTTCATATAGATTTAAGTCAGTTGTGTATGCTAGTTCGTTTTTGGGGAAGAAGTCCATATCGACTCTTTACTTTCTCAAGTCCTCGTATCTGATCGAATAGTTAGATAGGAAAGTAGTCTTTAGTAGGTAGTGTTTTTCCTATCTAAATTCGATCAGTTACGAGGTTGTGAAAGTAAAGGAATGATATGTTCCTCGATCTGGATATCAATAACGATAATTTCGTTCGTTTTTTTTGTCACGTGGCGTGTTACGCCGATTATAAGTATCAGTGAACAATTGATATCCCAGCTTTTAGGGTTCGATAGTCAACAAGGAACCCTCCCAGTATCCGTCACTATGTCTGTCTGTCTTCGGTTTATCTCCGAGTATTGGTATTACACTACTGGTTACTACTTTATTAAACCCAAGACAAATAATTATCTAAGCTACAAATGAAATCATCACTGACTTGTAAGTAAAGTATTATTATGCCGGCATCGATGACTTATACGCAATCATGCGCAAGAAATCCGCATCCATAGTTAGGCGTATGCGGGGAAGCCGCAACGAGATTCTGCTTATGGTATCGGACATAATGGCCTCTGCCGTCTTGAGCCGCTTCATAGACTTGCTCGTGAGACGTGGGAGCCCATGATGCCAAGCCTTTATCCATTAAGAACATTATTTAATGTAAAGTAAACAATAGTGCTTCCAAAATTAATATCTATAAGTAAACTTTCGATATTTTCATAGAGTAAATGAGTAAATATATCCATGATTATGTGTTTAAATATCAAAAAGTGAATACATTTTGGGTTAAAATAGCGATGCCGAATAGTTAAAAGGCCGATGTTTTAAATGTCGAAACTTACAACGTTTAATGGCACAGGCGTGTGCCTTTTATAGACATAGGCAGAAAATACTCATTTTAACATCGGTATTTTAATTTAATATGTATTTTTTACGTACAGTAGAGGAAATTTATTCCTAGACCATTTTGGACTATGTCGTAGTGACATAATCAATCAAAACGTAAGAGACTTCTTATGATTTTATTTACAGTGTCACTTTGACATAGTCCAAAATGGTCAAGGAATCAATTTCCTTGACTGTACGTACATATCTATTGATCGGTAAAAGAGCCTACTATAATTATGTGATATTAATTAATTGTATTGTTTCAGATTTGCAGTATCGCTCAGATTTTAGTAAGAAACATATATATATTCAGTAATCACATCCATTCATACGCAACCCAAACAAATGAACCTTGATGCTCAAACAGGAATGGTTGGAGATGCTCTGACAGAAAATGGTTCGTCGTTGTTTCAGAAGTTGCAATGCAATCCGGCATCAAAAAAGAGTCACAAACTGTCTTCCAATTACCTACTGTCTTACAATTACAAAGCTTATTCATCATTATTAAAGATAAACGTTTTATTTTTAAATAAAAACTGTAAAAACTGTCTTTAGTTTTATTACACGACAAAAAAGTTAATTTCTCAGTTTACTTTTTCGAAATAAGGCCTCTTTTCAATTGGTAATCAATCACAATTATTATTGAAAATAGGCTTATCCTTTGCCTTTTAATTATGGTTAAACCTAATATATCGATAAACGCCACATCACTGATTGCAAACTTACGCACACTAATGCAGAGTGACACTCACGAAAACACCTAAAAAGTGGTACGTTTTTGAAATCCAATCGAAAGCGGTCATATATAGACGACTCTTTTTAACGAAGGGCATTCGTAACAGCTGCGAAGAGTACTATTCTATTAGCCGTTTTTACACTCTCTGTATGTTTTACTACCTCTATGTTGAAAACTTAAGTAAATGACCTCTTGCATGTAGTTGTAACACATCTGTATAGACCGTTCGACATTCTATATTTGAAATTTGACGTAGGTATATTCCATATTAGTTTTGGACACCACTACATGCAAGAGGTAATTTACTTAAGTTTTTCGAATTAGGGGACCGCTCGTTACGCGAAATAAGTTCTATTTGGTCACACTTAATTCGTAGAGATTTGTGATTAGTTTTATTTTGTCACGATCACTACATGGTGTTATCTAACACTGTTAGGGTAACTACTTACTTACTGTCCTACTTCAGGTTGACCCTTAATTTCAAATCAATAAGACAGTGTCGACGGAGCTCCGCTAGCGCTAGCTCCTATTTCTGGGTGGTTTGGCCCTCCGGTCCTGCTGCGAAACAAAATTTATTAACATTTTATTTATTTCAAAGGTGTGACCAAATAGAACTTATTTCGCGTGACGAGCGGTCCCCTAATCGAGTTTTTCACGTATACTCTGTTGTATGAAGCGACGTACACGGTGGGATAGCTCTTAGGTGAGTCGGGCTTGTACTTGTTTCTCACTCGCACTCATACGGTCTTATTAAGAGTGAGTGACAGAGAAGTATAAACCCGAAGAACCTTCTAGGTACTCACAGAGTGTAGTTCTGTTCTGTCCCTGACATTATATTACCAGAGGCCCTAGACAATATGCATAAGGCTATCGTAAACGATTTTCGAAATCTGTTAGTGTATGGGATTGACATAAGCGCATGACACGATCACCCGGCAGAATTATTCTCGATAACGGTGTAGGGCCAAATAACTGAGACACCACTTCGCCACTCGTATCACAAGTCATGAAGTAACTAAATAATACGACCAACCTACTTAGCAGCAAAAATAATCAGCTGTAGTAACTTTACGGTGAAATAAAGAGGTTGTGGCTATCTCATAATGTAAATTAAAAATACATGATTAATGTATTTATTATTTATTATCCGCATTGATTCCTTATTGAAAACAAAATTATACTGATTAGTATAAACGGCCTTTTCCTCGACCAAGGGCGGGGCTCCTGTTTCTGGGTGGTTTGCCCTTCGGGCATAGGAAGAAACCTAACGAACCTAACCTACCTGCCTACCTACCTACCTGATCAAATCTAGATGCACTTTTTGTGCAATATGACAAAATATAGTAGGACCACGAGAAAACCTATACGGCAAACGCATTTAAACCAAAATAGTAAGTAGAACTTATGAGCATTATGTTTTGGTATTTCGAAGAAGCAATGCTCAATAACAGTTAAAGACATGAGCAAAGATTGAATGAGCGAGCTCTTTTGGTCTAAAAGCATCTGTATTGCAGAAGGTCATTTGTTTCACTTCCTTATACTTATATTAAAGGTCACGACAAATTTGGTGACGAGCTCGGAAATAATAATAATAATGATAATATACGAGGTCATAATGACGAACAATTACCGGAAATATATTCTGAGGGATGGCACGGTTGACATTTGTCGAGCATGCCGTTGCCCCGGCGAGTCCCTCAGACATATAATTTCCGGTTGTTCGCATTTGGCTAACCTCGTAGCCAGGATCATCCATCAGCAACTTGCTCTTCAATATGGTCTTGTAGAGTCTGAAGTGCCGTACTATAAGTACGCACCGGCGCCAGTTCTCGAAAATGGTCGTGCTACGCTCTATTGGGATCGATCTGTCATCACGGACAGGACTATTGTTGCCAATAAGCCTGATATCGTGTTGACAGATCGATCTCAACGCCGGGCAGTGCTCGTCGACATCACCATCCCGCATGACGAGAACCTTGTGAAGGCCGAGAAGGACAAATTCAGCAAGTACCTTGACTTGGCTCACGAGGTGACCGCCATGTGGGATGTTGACTCAACGATCATTGTCCCGATAGTTGTTTCGGCAAACGGTCTTATAGCGAAGAGTCTCGACCAACACCTCAAGAGACTCTCGCTAGATGGCTGGATCAAGGGCCAGATACAGAAGGCAGTACTCCTCGACACGGCACGTATTGTGAGGAGGTTCCTCTCTCTGCAGCCCTAACCACCGGTAGCTTGAGCCTTGCCCCGCTGCCGGCGGCACTCGCAGGTTAGGTTTTTTATAATGTCTATTTTTTTGTATTAGTATTGTTATTTTACTTTTATATTTGAATATTTGTTATAAAAAACCGAATGTACAGAAAATTAAATAAATATCTAGAATAATAATATCAAGTGACGATCTCACACAAATTGACCTAGTCCCAAACTAAGCTCTAGGCTTGTACTATGGGTACTAGACAACGATATAAATACTTATATAGAGAAATATATACTTAAATACATAGAAAACATCCATGACCCAGAAACAAATATTGCGCTCATCACACAAATACTTGCCCTTACCGGGATTTGAACCCAGGACCGCTTGCTTCGTAAGCAGGCGCACTACCAACTAGGCCAGCGCGTCGCGTTATATAAATATGGCGGCTTATTTTATGTACAACATTCAGCCATTTCTCTTATAGTTTTTTTTTGGGAACGATAACCTGTTTTTCAGTCGCCATAATTTAGATAACGCGACCACTGTGCGCAGGCAGACCGACATGTTTGGCATCAGACAGTTGTCCTCTATCCTGTCAGACTAGAATAATCCATTTCCTAGATCGTTCCCAGTTTTGTTATGATCTCCCAGTCTATTAGTTATTTATTAGTTATTAGTGGCATTGACAACACTTTGCTAGAAATTATAAGATAACAACATAATAGAATTCTAACGTAAATAGATACTTACAAGTAGCGGCATCGAGTGATGGCACTTTTGATAGCTGACAAATAGTGTTGTGAAACACTCTATTTTATTATCGTAAAATTTTCAGTCAAGTGCGAGAAGTATATTTTTAAAAGTTTATTAAAGAAATAACGCATAAAAATAAAAGGCGATAAATTGTAGATCAAACTCTAAATAAACTGTGTGGCTAGAAGAAGACGACATTGGCAGAACGCGTTTCGGTAAATTACAGCGCCAGCAGTAGGGACATCACTATTCCGGTACCTGCAACAATGAAGTTTGACATCTGTTCGTTTATACTTGCTGTCAATATTTAGGGAACTTCATGAGCGAGCAAACTTCAAAAGTGCCATCACTCGATGCCGCTACTGTACATTATAATATCAAAATAACTGCGCACGAAGAGTATTAATGTCTTAAAACATACTTAAAACTACAAAAAAATAAATGGAACTACTACATAGTAAATATAGCTGTTTTGCCCTAGCGTAAGTAAATAAGAAGTGTGGTCGTTACTGGGTTAAACTTGGAGTTAGTTCACTCGTTTAGGGTCCACGCTGATGAAGAAGGGGTTCTCGTTGTTATCGCAAGAGCAGTAGGAGCGTCCTGGCTTGTTGCCACGGCGTGGGACGATCAGGGTTTTTAGGTTCAGATCCCTCTCGATCGCTCGTTCTGAAATAAACAACACTGTTCTGTAAATCACTTGAAATTTATAACTATAAAATGTCATCTTGCCGTTTTCGGCAGCAGCACTTAAGTCACGTTGTATGGGAGCCTTCCTTTAATATTTATTTAATTTTAATTTTATTATTTATTTTTAAAGTGAACATACAACTAAATTTTCTGTGAATATTTCAAGCTACCTGTTGCCGTTATTAATATCGAGTAAAAAACGGCAAAATCATCACGTTTGTTGTATGGGAGCCCCTTAAATACATATTTAATTTATTTTATTCTGTTTTTAGTATTTGCTGTTAAAGCGGCAACAGAAATACATCATCTAAAAATTTCAACTCTCTAGCTATCATGGTTCATGAGATACAGCCTGGTGACAGATAGACAGACAGACGGACGGAGAGAGGAGTCTTAGTAATAGGGTCCCGTTTTTACCCTTTGGATACGTAACCCTAAAAAGGCTGTGTCTTGGCTTTTACTAACTACTAATTTTATTTTGGTGTACTCTATATATTTATATAAACGGCTCATTACCTCCCCGACGTCTCTAATCATAACGCCCCCTGTGTCTGGTCTTCCTGTCGTCATCGTCACCATATTAGGCGTCTTCGTTACCATGATGACTTCGATGAGGTCTGGTCTTCTGGTCTGGTCTGGAGTTCTTGGGGTTCCTGGAGTTCTTGGGGTTCCTGGAGTTCTTGGGGTTCCTGGAGTTCTTGAGGTTCCTGGAGTTCTTGGGGTTCCTGGAGTTCTTTTGGTTTCTGGAGTTAGTGGGGTTCCTGGCTGTCCTGGAGTACCTGGGGTACCTGGAGTGCCTGGTGTTCCTGGAGATCCTGGCGTTCCTGGCGTTCCTGGTGTTCCTGGAGGTCCTCGGGTTCCTAGTTTACCTGGGGTTCCTAGAGTTCCTGGCCCTTCTGGGGTTCCCGGTGAGCCTGGAGTTCCTGGGGTTCCTGGAGTTCCTGGGGTTCCTGGTGTTCCTGGAGTTCCTGGTGTTCCTGGATTTCCTGGTGATCCTAGTGTTGCCGGTGTGTTAAGAGTTCCTGGCTTTCCTGGGATACCTGGGGCGCCTGGTGTTCCTGGCTTTCCTGGTGTTCCTTGGTATCCTTGGTGTCCTGGGGTTCCTGGGGTTCCTTGAGTTCCTGGTATACCTGGGGTTCCTGGAATGATTGGCCCTTCTGGGGTTCCCGGTGTGTTGTATGTTCCTGGGGTTCCTGGTGTTCCTGGAGTACCTGGCATTCCTGGGATTCCTGGGGTTCCTGGCGGGTTTCCTGGTGTTCCTGTTCCTCCTGTTCCTCCTGGGGTTCCTGGTGTTCCTGGGGTTCCTGGAGTTCCCAATCCTGGGATACCTGGAATGCCTGGTAATCCTGGCTGTCCTGCGAATCCTCTCGTTCCTGGTGTTCCTGGCCCTTCTGGGGTTCCCGGTGTGCCTGGAGTTCCTGGGGTTCCTGGAGTTCCTGGGGTTCCTGGTGTTCCTAGAGTTGCTGCTGTTCCTGGTGTTCCTGGGGTTCCTGGTGTTCCTAGAGTTTCTGCTGTTCCTGGTGTTCCTGGGGTACCTGGTATTCCTGGTTTTCCTGGCTTTCCTGGCTCTCCTGGATCTCCTGGATTTCCCGGATTACCTGGGGTACCTGGGCCTCCTGGCCCTGGGGTTCCTGGAGATCCTGGCTTTCCTGGCTCTCCTGGTGTTCCTGGGGTTCCTGGGGTTCCTGGAGTTGCTGCCCTTCCTGGCTTTCCTGCTGTTCCTGGGGTTCCTGGGCTTCCTGGGCTTCCTCGTGATCCTGGAGTTCCTGGGGTACCTGGGCGTCCTAGCCCTGGACCACAATAAAAAATAGAATAAAGATTGATTTAAATGTTCCAAAACATTCATACTATCCATACTAATAGAAATAGACATAGAAATATTTATTCAACAGAATAACAATAAAATTATAATATAGCAAACAGAAACTTTACGTTGAACAGGGTCCCTCTCACCATTGTGCCGCAGTGAAACCACGACGCTGATTTTCAGAGAGATCCCTGACTTTTAATAAGTTTCTGGCAAACATTTTATTTTTGGGGAATAATAATAATAATACATGTTACGCCGACCCCAAATAATTGGGATAAGGGCAGGAGAATGATGATTTTATTTTTGGGGACAAGCTTTCAAGTTCCCAACTGTATTTTTTTCTGCACAGTCGTCATCTACTCGTCAAGACGATTCTAACGAGCCCTATCACGACGGGTTTATCATGTGTCATTTAGGAGTTCCTAATTACACATGCAAATGCAAATTTTCAGCTTCCTCGGAAACCGGGAAGTGGGTCAAATTTAACTTGCTTTAATTAAGATTTGACCCGTACATACATACACACATACTAACATACATACATACATACTTTGCAAGTTAAATAAAAGCTTGTAAAACTAACCTCATCAATTTATTTTTATTCTTATAAAAAAAGGATTACATAAAAAAATTGTACTGCTTTGTGTTTATTATTTTTTGAGAAATAGTTATTTGTTATACAAGGGAGGAAAGTTGTATTTTACCTGCGAGTGTTCATTTGAAACACGAGCTAGCGAAAGGATTCTATTATTGACCACGAGCGAAGCGAGTGGTTCAAAAATAGAATCCTAAGCGTAGCGAGTATTTCAACACACGAGACGTAAAATAACTTTTCACCCGTGTATAACACAAAACTTTTCACCTCACTATAGCGAGGAAAATAAGCTCAATTCCGCATTTTGCACGGTTTTCCGTAATTCCACAGGTGTTAATACGTCTTCGTCACTCGAATCACAAATTTTTAATAAAAAAACAAACTAGAAAAACATGCGAATATTTAACGTTGACGCAAAGATAAAGAGGCCCTACTTTGAAAATCGAAGTTCGAAGTTACGTTAGCTCCATCCCTTTCTCTCGATTTAGTTTCGAAGGACGTGTGACAGAGATGGAGCTAACTTAACTTCGAACTTCGATTTTTAAAGTAGGGCCTCTGCTTTACTTCCTCTATGCGTTGACGGCTTAATTAAAAAGTTTTGACTTCAGTTTATTTTTATTCTTTCGGATGCGTTTTATTCGCACATCGACTTACTTGGACTGTCAGAACATTTTATCCGTTTTTACAACAATAATGAAGGTTAATGTTAAATGCTGATATTTATGAATTAAAATAAAGTTGTAAGACTGTATTTAGTATTTTTTACTCGATGCAATTCATTAATTGTGATGTTAAAAATTCAGCGGATTTAACGTTTTACGTTTTGTTAGCTGTCAAATATCACTAAAGCTGCCTTCAAATGTCAAAAGTCTTTCTTCACATGTGGATAAAAAGCGATTTTCTCAATAGATAGCAAACAAACAAAAAGGGCTTTCCGAGCTAGTGAGATGAAAATAAATTAACATAATGGCTTCAGAGCTTACGCCACATGGTTTTTTTTTACGTCACTACTAGTGCTACGTAACGCGGCGGTTACAAACAAAACGACATCGTTCCGACCACTACTATGCCAAAGCGGGCGTAGTAAACACTGATAACATTCTGGTTTTTTCTCGGTAAATAGAAATAATAAAAAAAAAACAAATAGTATGCTTCTGAGGCAAAGTATGATTTTTTCAGAACATTTTTTCAAAAAAATTCTGTTGTATATTGCGACTTTTCGCGTTGTGCTGGGTTATTCCCATTTGTTTTTTTGTAGCCACTTTAAACTTTATTCCACTGTAATAAGTCAGCAAAAGTGTGCGGGTGGTAACAGATGGGAATAACCCGACGTGCTGCCTCGTATTGTTTAACGTGCAGTTAGAATAGATACGCGTGACCACTAGGTAATATAAGCTTACCTACTTACTTACTAGAGTTTATTTTTAAATAACAGATTCATTTTATACCTCCGGTAGGTATGTATTAATATTCCATAATTTTACTGTTTTTAGGTGTGTTTGTAGTTTGCCAAAAAACGAGAGTTCTTTTTTACCATTTTATATTATGTTTTGTACCGATCTCGTTAATTTTAATTAAGTTTTTTTTTTGTTTAATTTTTTTTTTGTAGAGATAGTAAATAAGGCAAGAGCATGTCGGGCCATGCTCAGTGTATGGTTCCGAAGCCGCCTACGAACATAAAAACAACAAGTAACAAATAATTTTCTATTTAAAGACATTTGGTGCCGTTTTAAATTATTTTTGTAGGTATAAACACTTTAATCGCCTGCATCTTAAAAACCAATTATGTCTACTTAGTGTTGATAGTTTTTCTCTTAAATTCGTTATATGCGCTTTCATTGAAAATATTTTTAGTATTTGTAGTTTTGGCTGTAGGTACGAAGACGACGACGACACTTGACTCTAACAAAAATTAGCGCTTTAAAGCTTAATATTTCATAAACGTATCCCTTAATCGATTTTTTTTTCAACAAACTCGCAATATTTTTGAAAGGCCTATCCAACGACACCCCAGACTATGGGGTAGACGAGAAAAAAAAAATACATCCCCACGGTACACAATTTTTTTTTTTATCAAGATATTATTTTACCGCTTTGTTGGCGTAACTGATATGTATTCATCCCAAATTACAGCTTTCTAGTACTAAGAGTCTCTTAGCCAGGCTGCGGACGGACAGACGGACGGACGGACATGGCGAAACTATAAGGATTCCTAGTTTGACTACGGAACCCTAAATAACTGATAAGTACAACTTTTTTTAGTTACTGTTTATCCTAATATTCTCCTAACATATGAATATCCCCCATTTATTACTGCACATGTGCAACTTTCTTTTCTTCATCTCTCAAGGGTTAGCTGGAAGAGAACTCTTAAAGGGGCAAGTTCGCCTTTGTATTTTTTTTTTACATCTTCATTGTTTTGTTTTTGTTTTTATTTTGTACAATAAAGTGTTTACATACATATATACATACATACAACATAGCTAGGCTTTTAACATTTATAACTTCGGTTGTAACATGACGCGTAACCACCTCTGTTTGAAGCAGTGGTAATGGCCAACTCGTTTAACTGAATTAAAAATGTAAATAAAACAATAAATAAAATGAAGCCCCCCCCTGCTTCCTGACTCTATTTAGAGGTAATTTAGTTAGAAATAATGTGCCGATGATTTAAATAACAATTTTATCATTTACTAGCGACCCGCTCTCGCTTCGCTTCGCTTTATGAGAGTTTTATGTAACACCCGTAAATAAATCAGACTTATTACAGACCTTCCTCTTGAATCACTCTATCTATTGCTGAAGACTGCATTAAAATCTGTTGAGTAGTTTAAAAGATCTAAGCGAACAGACAGCGGAAGCGACTTCATTTTTTTATACTATGCAAAAATTATTTTGTTTGTAAAAAGTTGTTTGGGCGTTTTTCTCAAAACCAAAGTCTCGCTGTATGTATAGATAGCTACACCTTCTAGAAGTTATCTACTGAATGTTATCTACTGGACCGGCTTATCTTCTGTATTTTAAAAGTTTAATAACAACATTTACATGACACCCCTCTTCACTATCATTATATATAGTATAAAACAAAGTCGCTTCGCGCTGTCTGTCTGTCCCTATGTATGCTTAGATCTTTAAAACTACGCAACGGATTTTGATGCGGTTTTTTTAATAGATAGAGTGATTCAAGAGAAAGGTTTTATGTATAATAAGATTTGGATTATGTGCGGGTGTTACAGAAAACTGGCATAAACCGAAGCGAAGCGAGGGCGGGTCACTAGTATTTACTATTATAGAGGTAAATGCGAAAGTTTGTATGGTTGGATGTTTGTTACTCCATCACGCCAGAGAGGCTGAACAAATCTGGGTGAAATTTGGCACAGAAATAGATACCCGAAATAAATCAGTTTTCCCGTGGGATGGCAAAATTACGAATTCTACGCGGAACAAGTCGCGGGCAGAAGCTAGTAAGACGAATCGGTGCAAATCAAAGGGGTTTGGGTAAAAGTGTTGTCATTTGTAAAATTCATACATTTTCAAGGTGAGCGGCCATTCGTAAAAGTGGAAAATTATGATAGAATTATTAAAAATAAACATATTTTATTATGTAATGTAATACTCTTAAGTGCATCGGAGCCGAGATATTTAAATATTCATACTTGGGCGTACTTTTGTACTAAAAACTGAACACTTAAATCTTGAAAATCTCCGCTCCGATATTATTTAACGCCATAAATTATATATATATCTATATGTATTTAGAGGTTCTCTAAATAACTATGTAAGAATCATCCGTGGCCGCTGAAAAAAAAAATGACAATATTCTTCAAACACCCAACGCCCTTTCGTCAACTATACTTGTTTTTAGGGCTCTGTACTAAAAATGAAAAAAGTGGAACCCTTATAGTATCGCTCGTACGTCTGTCTGTCCGTCCGTCTGTCACAGCCAATTTACTTCGAAACTACTGGACCGATTGAGTTGAAATGGTACACATTCGTAGGTAAATTGATGACCCAAACACAGATATGCAAAGTAACTATAGGTATATGTTTTTAAAATAAGGGTAATTTTCGGGGGACAAATTAGGAAATTGAAAAAAAAGTTTTGCGAACCTTAGGTACCTACTGTGTCATATATCAAATGAAAGGGCTCGATATGAGGATCTCATTTTTTTATTATTTTAATATAAATAGTTAATAATTATTATTTGTTATATAATTTTATTCATGAAAGAAGAGGAAAATTTACCATCCATGATCTCCGAAACTACAGAGCCTAAAATTAAAAAAAAAATACAAAATATAGTTCATTGCCTGTAGCTTAGAGGAAAACCTATAAGATTTCTACCAAAAAAAAAAGTATGTACGTACCCTCAGCACGCGAGTTCAACTTGCACTTGGCCGGTTTTTTTTAAATATTACTGTAAGTAAACCCTTATGAGCAATTAAAAACCGTTGCCTCTTCTTGTTTTATTAATAACAAGAATCAGAAAAAAAATCAAAAATTTTTCAGTACATAGGTATTAATCTACTTACGTTATAAAGAAAACATTACCGAAATTGACCGTTACTATTCTTATTAAAAAAAATATGTAGTATCATATAACTATCCTACTTTAAACAAGGATATAGTGTTATAATGCGAATAAAGATGAATACTCACCCTCGTCGAAGTCGCTGGGTTCCCCATGCGTTAGTTGTGCCTGTTAATGAAAAGGGATTTTTTTAAAGTAAAGTATGTATTTCGAGAAAATATACTTTCGGGAAATGCTTGTTTATTTTGACGTAAGTGTCCGTGTGACATAGGAACTTACAGAATAAAAATCTTTATATTTATAATACAAGCAATATTGCAGCTGTATTCGAAAAAACAGTAAAGGTACCGTAAAACGGGATGAGTAGGGATTAAGGGGTGAGTAGGGACACAACCTAAAATGAAGCATATATTACTAATTATAAGACTGAAATTATTTCCAATAGACGTAACGTTATTGTCCATTTAATACTTGTTCTTATTTTAACAAGTTGTGACTTATTTTAGGTTGTGTCCCTACTCACCCCTTTTTACGGTACTAGGGTTAATTCGGATCCATGTTCTTTAATTTTTAAAATGACTTAATTTAAAATTATGCGTGTCAAGCTCTATTATAGAAATTTTAAAAATTAAAGAATTTGGATCCGAATAGTACCGTAAAAAGGGTTGAGTAGGGAGACAACCTAAAATAAATCATAACTTGTTAAAATAAGAACAAGTATTAAATGGAAAATGACGTTACGTGTATTGGAAATAATTTCAGTCTTATAATTAGTAATATATGCTTCATTTTAGGTTGTGTCCCCTCTCACCGAAACTAAAACGGGATGAGTAGGGATTAAGGGGTGAGTAGGGACACTACCTAAAATAAGTCATAACTTGTTACAAATAAGAACAAGTATTAAATAGACAATGACGTTACGTCTATTGGAAATAATTTCAGTCTTATAATTAGTAATATATGCTTCATTTTAGGTTATGTCCCCACTCACCGAAACTAAAACGGGATGAGTAGGGATTAAGGGGTGAGTAGGGACACTACCTAAAATAAGTCATAACTTGTTACAAATAAGAACAAGTATTAAATGAACAATGACGTTACGTCTATTGGAAATAATTTCAGTCTTGTAATTAGTAATATATGCTTCATTTTAGGTTGTGTCCCCTCTCACCGAAACTAAAACGGGATGAGTAGGGATTAAGGGGTGAGTAGGGACACTACCTAAAATAAGTCATAACTTGTTACAAATAAGAACAAGTATTAAATAGACAATGACGTTACGTCTATTGGAAATAATTTCAGTCTTATAATTAGTAATATATGCTTCATTTTAGGTTATGTCCCCACTCACCGAAACTAAAACGGGATGAGTAGGGATTAAGGGGTGAGTAGGGACACTACCTAAAATAAGTCATAACTTGTTACAAATAAGAACAAGTATTAAATGAACAATGACGTTACGTCTATTGGAAATAATTTCAGTCTTTTAATTAGTAATATATGCTTCATTTTAGGTTGTGTCCCCACTCACCGAAACTAAAACGGGATGAGTAGGGATTAAGGGGTGAGTAGGGACACTACCTAAAATAAGTCATAACTTGTTACAAATAAGAACAAGTATTAAATGAACAATGACGTTACGTCTATTGGAAATAATTTCAGTCTTATAATTAGTAATATATGCTTCATTTTAGGTTGTGTCCCCACTCACCGAAACTAAAACGGGATGAGTAGGGATTAAGGGGTGAGTAGGGACACTACCTAAAATAAGTCATAACTTGTTACAAATAAGAACAAGTATTAAATGAACAATGACGTTACGTCTATTGGAAATAATTTCAGTCTTGTAATTAGTAATATATGCTTCATTTTAGGTTGTGTCCCCACTCACCGTAACTAAAACGGGATGAGTAGGGATTAAGGGGTGAGTAGGGACACTACCTAAAATAAGTCATAACTTGTTACAAATAAGAACAAGTATTAAATAGACAATAACCTTACGTCTATTGGAAATAATAAGTATAATACTCGTTTGACTAGAAATGGGATAGAAGTTTGTCTTGCATTTACGGATAGGCTACGTAAAGCCATATGGCTCTTGATATTGTTATCGTTTTGTCTTGAACTTGACCGCCATTACTGTCAAGTATAAATAAGAGCTATCTTATCTTCGTAAGGCCCACCATATTACAAATAGGGAGTTTTTTGTGAGTGAGATTTTGAATCTACAATCAAGGCAATAAAGTTTAATTACGTTTGTTTGATAATGCCATTTTCCGTTTATGAATATAGGAAAATAAACCTTATTCCCATTGCCACACAGTTCAAGTTAAATTGCATTAATCACCTTGATTATGTACATTAATTTTATTGCACACTTGGCTCTTACGAAGATGATGTTAACAAAACGATAATAGTAGTGTATGCAACAGTTGTATAAGAGAGGTCAAAAAAGACGAGTGGCGTGTGTAACGATGTGATGTGTGTTCACTTTGCTCCGGTGGATTAATATCTCGTGTCATAATAGCTTACTTTAGTCCCTTGGTGAGCAATCTACTATAAAAATGTACTCACGAATACAACTAAGCCGAGGAGGGCCATATGTCCCAGGATCTTCATGATTCTAGGCGCAAGACAGTGTCTCTGCGGCCTCACGATTATCAATCGATGGTAGTCGCGCGACACCACTCTCTATACCTGTGCCGGGACAATGCCTGCGGGGGGAGCGAAGAGGACATTAAGAGACTGCGTATAGTTTGCCCTAAATGTAAGAATAACTATCACCAAACTTATGTAAACTACAAGAGTGCGCAAGTCCTTCCTGCTACCAAGGTCGCAGTTGGTTGGCTGTGTTGTGTTGTGATTCTCTCAACAAGCAAAGGTGATCGTTCGCTCGAGTGAAGGTCCAAGCGGCGAGTTTAAGTAGTCCCGACTGAGCGAACAAAACACATTTTAGCGCGTGTATTCAATTTGGCAGCATGACTTCACGAACGTATAAGGCTCCCAAATTGACAATGCACGCGCTAAAATGTGTTTTGTTCGGTCGGACGGGACTACTTAAACTCGCCGCTTTTATTCGCTCGTCCGTTCGACTGGCCGCCGTTTTTTGAGAGAATAACACACCTGAGGGCCCTGCAAAGATGCACTACGCTAACTGCCGTTTCTATTCGATTCGTTTTTAAACTAATCGCGTCACTGATAGACCACGTGACTTTTCGTATCACGACATCTCCCAGTGACGCGATTGGTTTAAAAACGAATCGAGTAGAAACGTTAGTTAGCGTAGTGCATCTTTGCAGGGCCCTCTGAATGCAAGGCTGGATAGGAGATGACCTTCACCCAGCTGTTTATTCGATAAAAAGTATTTTATATCAAAATTTAATTTGGTAAGTAAAATATATGGCGAATAGGTATATTCTTTTTACAACAAAAGCAAAAATTAAGAAATGAAAAAAAATGTATATACACTAAACAAATATAATTAGAATAAATAAGAGCTAATTATTATCTACTTAAAACTAGAATTATTAAATTTTTGTACACAACTACAAAAACAAGGTTTAGTGGAAATTATTAGTACCGACTTACGTGTTTATACCTACCTACCCAATAGTTATGATGGGTAAAAATAGTCAACCTAGCGTTTGCATATTCTATAGGCTCATACTTTCAATTGGTATGTAATTTGTCTATCAAACAAGCAACTGCAATTTTTAATTTTAAAGTTGATTTTTAAAGTTTATTATGTATAAGTAAGGTGCGTTGGGGTAAGTTCGGACGGATTTTAGGTGTATTTGGAAGATGATGGCAAAAAAATTTTTTCTCGAGTATTACGCTAGATAGCAGAATAAAGTGAAGTGAAGATTGATCATTATTAAATAAGCTATAAAGACTGGACTACCTTCTAAAATCGCCATAGTGGCTTAGAATACAAAGTTCATAGAAAGAAAATATCCGTTCTTATACGTCCTTTAACATAATCTTTGGAAAATTTTATATTGTTAAATAAATCACCTGAAATGGACTCTTTTTTATTTTTTTGTATCGTACGTCCGATCTTACCCCACTACCCCATGAACTTCACCTATTAATATCTGCTTGGGGAAAGACCGGATCTCAGCTTACAAGCCTTTTTAGCCTATTTTAAACAGATATATCAAAAGACACCACATACCTTGATTACTTAAACATTTATTATTTGCAATAATTGCTAATACTCACCGTTGCATGGGGTTAATCCGGATCTCGTAAATTATCCGAAAAGACGACACTTCCACTATAACTTGCATAACACACAACTGATGCGTCGGAATGACCTACGTGGACTGGGACGCGGGGCAAGACAAAATGGCGTCTCACGCTTTGTTGCCAGATTAGAAAAATAACTACTAATTTGGAATATATTTAACAAATATGGTCTTACCCCATTTACGAACTTAACCCAAAAATTTCAGTCCAGTAAGGTGCGTTGTTATTTTATTATTATTATTAAATATGATAAAAATACTTTTTATCGAATAAACAGCTGGGTGAAGGTCGTCTCCTATTCGGATCCTCTACTATTCTCATAAAGAAAAAGTTCACTTATACTTAAAACTATACAATGCCTAAAAATTAATGTATTCTAGCTCTTCGAAACATTTATCACTAATAAATTGTTTTAATTTAGTTTAAAACATACCTAAAGAGTTGCACTTTTTCACTTCATTTAGTAGTCCATTGTACAACTACTGTGCTCCCTCGCACATGATGTTCCTTTTCCTGTATCCAGTTCTGTGTTTTATTAGTTTAATTTTGTCTGTGTTCCTTAGTAAATGTTTACCTTAGGTTTTTATCGAAATAAAAAATACAAGTATCATCAGCGTATAACGTGGTGTGTCCAGTGAGTTTTATGTTGCAAACGTTGTTAACATAAATTAAAAATAGCAATGGACCTAAAATGGACCCTTGCGGAATGCCGCATTTAATCTCTAACGGGTCTCTTTTATAGCAACCGATCTTTACAGTTCGATACCTATTAGTTAGATATGATTTAAACATTTTATATGCTGTTCCCGCGATTCCTAGGTTCTCAAGTTTATTCAGAAAGAGTCTATGGCTGACCGTATCGAACGCTTTCTTTAATTCAATGAATATGCCTAAAAAGAACTGCTTTTGATCTATACTAGTTTTGATTTTGGTAACAAGATCTATTGCGGCCGATAATGTGTTCGACTGTTTCCTAAAACTGTATTGCTGTGGAGTTAATTTTGCTTAAGTACCTAGTCATTTCATCAAGTACCTAATGATATTCTTTTCAAATTTTTTTGAGATGATGGGTAAAACAGAAATGGGCCGGTGATTCCCGGGATCAGTCCTGATGCCTGCTTTATAAATAAGCGTTACTATTGCTATCTTGAGACTGTCTGGAAAGACACCAGTTTTAAAACAAAGTAATACAGTTCATAAAGTTTTTAGATATAAGATCTTTAAAACATTCAATGGAGTATTTATCTCATCTATCCCTTAGCCGGTGTCTTGTTTTAAATTGCTAATAGTAGTGGTTATTTCATCTTCAGGGCCTAGTTCAGGTAAGGTTGTATTGGGAGGGATTGATGTAATGACAGCGGGATTTTGAAAATACTGTTATTTTTTCGTACCGATAGCAAGTTTAACAGTGAATTGCAATATAGACCAAAAATTTAAACTATTTTGTTAAGTATTATTTACATCAATACATCGAATTCAAACAAAACAGAAAATAAATTATTTTGGTCAATTTTACTTCAATATTTATAGATAGGTACCTACCTATTCAAATAATTTTATTTAAATTCAATGAGTTAATTGAATAAATAAAGGTCACATATGCATAAGTTTGTATATAATTATAATGGTGACCTGGAGACTACCCGCGCTTCGTTGTAAGTACGAACACAGTCATAAACCAAATCTTGTGTAATGACCAGTGATCGGAATAGGTAGAGCTAATTTGCCTAAACTTGACGCATATTCATTCATGCGTGAGAGAGATGGGAATACATTATTGAATGATGCATCAAGTTTAGGCAAATTTGCTCACCTATTTCCGATCACTGGTAATGACCAGTCCCGGGCCAGTTTGCGGGTCACCGCGGCCCAACCCCGTCTCGGTCATATTAGAGGGCACTGAATTTTTGAGCGGTTTCTCAACTCTGAACTGTGTTATAAACATATTTGCTATGTCTTTTTCATTTTGTAATCCTTTTACAGAGATTGTTCGACTTTGTTTGAAATTTAATTTATTTGTATCTTTCCAAAACCTGCTGCGGATCTAAGAGAAGCTATTATTTCCATTTTAATTTTATCGTGATTGCGCTGACACTAACTTAACTTATTTTTAAACAGCTTCCTTTTGCTGGTCATTTCATCATACACGCTTCCTGATGACGGGGACCCACACTTTACGCGCGCTTGTGTACAATGGTAAAACATGATGGTTCCATCCAATTACTTTATTCCTAAAACGCTTGCAAACACATGTTAGTTTGGCCGTGGACTGGATTGATGTGACTATTTTCTCGTAAAAAATATTAATTAGTAATTCCTTATGCATTTTATTGCTACACGTTTCTCCACATATGTCAATTGAAATATCAATGTTTACATGTTTTAAAAGATAAAAAGATAAAAGAAATTTATTCAGTAAGTAGGCCGCACGGGCACTTTTACACGTCAAGAATCTACCAGCGCTTCCCAAGTGAAGACCACTGCCGAGAAGAAACGCCGCAAGAAACTCAGCAGTCAGTCATTTTTTAAACATATTTCTTATTACAATATTATCTAAGTAGTAACTTAGTCTAGCATTATATAAAGCTATAAATATTAAATTAAATATAGTATCAAATAACATGCGTAGTTCAGCAGGAAAACATGCCAATTAAGAATCTTACGGGAGAGATAGAGAAAAAAAAACACATACTTATGTGTATATAAGATGGTGCGAGACGACCACATAAAAGTTTCGATATGTTTTCCTATATCAACGGTGTCCCCTAGACAAGATAAAGATTTTGCATTTGAATAAATTATTATTGACTAAGTTTCGGATTTAGGCCATGCATTTTTGTCTGTTAGATAGTCCTCGATCCTATAATACGCTTTAGACATTAACGACCTTTTCAAGTATTTTTTAAGTGCTGGAAAGGGTAACTTTAAAACTTCTTCAGGTAATTTATTATAGAAATGAATGCATTGCCCAACAAATGATTTATATACTTTACGGACGCGGAATTTTCGGATAGCGATTTTATTTTTATTTCTGGTATTGAAATTATGTATATCAGAATTTTTGGTGAAAGAATCTAAATTTCTAATAACGTAAATAATATTCTCATAAATAAATTGAGACGCTACAGTCAGGATATTAATTTCTTTAAAAAGTTCTCTTAAAGAATCACGGGAGTTTAAGTTGTAAATAGAACGAATGGCCCTTTTTTGTAACACAAATATAGTTTGTATGTCAGCTGCCTTACCCCAAACCAGAATACCGTACGACATGACACTATGGAAATAACTATAATAGACTAAGCGAGCTGTCTCAACATTGGTTAGTTGTCTAAGTTTCCTAACGGCGTAAGCTGCCGAACTTAGTTTACCTGCCAGTACAGCTATATGGGGACTCCATTGCAAAAAATTATCTAATGTTATGCCTAAGAAAATTGCCTTATCTACCATTTGCAAACACTCGTCATTTAGAAAAATACTAGAATGTACCGGTTTAACATTAGGCAAAGCGAACCTAACACATTTCGTTTTCTTAGCATTTAGTAGCAAATTGTTGCTAGTAAACCAATTAAGTACTTTAACTAGTGTGGTGTTAATCCTACTGTAGTCTACGGATTTTCTATCTACCTTGAAAATTAGTGAAGTATCATCAGCAAAAAGTACAATATCACAAAGTTTATCTACTGTTGGTGGCAAGTCATTTATGTAAACCAAAAATAAAAAAGGACCTAAAATAGAGCCTTAAGGCACACCTATTTTCACTGTAGCTCCAACAGATTGCGTTTTGTTTACAACAACTGTTTGAGTTCTATCACTTAGATAAGAAGACATAAGGCTTAAAGCTTTATTGGACAATCCATAATGTTCTAATTTTAAAATAAGGGTCGTATGATCCACGCAATCAAAAGCTTTAGAAAGATCACAAAATATGCCTACTGCATCGCAAGATTTCTCCCAACTGTTATATATATGTTTAATGAGTACAGATGCCGCATCAATTGTTGATCGACCTCTGGTAAAGCAAAACTGGTTATTGTTAAGTAGTTTATTTCTATTAAAGTGACCTAACATATCCTTTAGCATTACTTTCTCAAAGACTTTACTTAAAACTGGTAGTATGGAAATGGGACGGAAGTTCGTTATATCACTCATCTCGCCCGATTTAAAAAGAGGTATTACTTTACTATATTTCATGAGATCTGGAAAGACCCCCTCTGATATGCAATTATTGTAGATTAATGCTAGATGGGGTGCAATTACATCTATGATATAAAAGAGTACCTTAACTGATGTGCCCCACAAATCTTATTTTTTTTTTAAACTAAGTGATTTAAATATCTTGAATATTGAATCTGAATTTACAGGGCTGAAATCAAAGTTTATATTACATTTACTGACATTAGTGCTAAGTAATGATTGAGCTTCAACCGCGGATGATTTAAGACATTTCGTAGTATTAATGGCTATGTTAGAAAAATAATCTTCGAATGCTAAGGCAACGTCTTTATTTGACGTGATTTGTTGGTCACCTGTGTTCAGAGTGACTTGATTATCACGAGTTTTTGATTTTCCCGTTTCTCTATTTATAATATTCCATACAGTTTTTACCTTGTTGTCAGATGATTTAAGTTTGAGACTAAGAAAATTTGCCTTGGCAGTTAAACAAACTTGCTTAAACGTCCTTGAATAATTCCTAACATAATTTAGGAAGTCAGCATTCTTATTGTCCTCCCTCTCTCTATATAGGTCATAAAGCCTATTTCTACTTTTATGAATGCCTGTAGTAGCCCATTCACTAAATTTTGTTTTCGACCTAGAAATAGTTTTCATTTTAAAATTGTTGTTAAATTGATGTAGAATTACGCCGAAGAAGTCTTTATAAATACTATTACACTCATTCTGTAAAAACGGTAACACTGTAAGATTACTCTGAACTTTATTTTTGAATAATTCCAAACGATTACTAGTTATAGGTCGGTATGTTATTGTATCAGGTTTTTGATAAAAATCATAGATGAAAGATGCCTTCTGACCACTATGGTCAGAATTAAAACAATTAAATATTTCTTTATCCAAACATTCGCAACTACAAAAAATATTATCTAAGCAGGTTGCACTACTAACACCTATCCGTGTGGGTTCTAAGAACAGATTACCTAAATTAAAAGATTTAAATAAACTAAGTAACCTAGTGGTATTATTTGACGTTTCGAGTAAGTTAATATTAAAATCTCCACAAACTATAACATGCTTCTGGGTATTACATGCTAATTTGAACACATGTTCCATAGTAGATTCAAATGTGCAAAAATCAGCCAACGGTGGTCTGTAAACACATATTATTATATAACTTTCTAGTTCTGCGCAAAAAAAATCTGCAATCCTTTCTATCGATAGCTTTACAATATCCTTTCTTTCTTTGGATTTAAGAGTACTTTTTACAATTATAAAAGAGCCACCATGAATGGCAAATAATATAATTCGTACATAATTTGTTGTATTCATCTTTTTGTTCGTTATCTCTATGACCCCAGATTACTCTATTAATGACCTTAGGACACGATATCACTTTGAGTTTTATGAGATTTAAGTCACACTCAATAAGAAGTGGATAATGGTCCGACCAATAGACCTCATAGAACATAGATCGAAAGCAGACACCGTAGTCACGCAGTGATCTAACCAACTTGTGGAACCTTGTACATCACTCTTAAGTGTTGGATGACTCACTGATCAGTTAGATATCCGCACATACCCAATGTTGCTCCTTGCAATAAGTTCGCAACTCCTTTCCAAACTGGGTATGAACGCGAGCATTAAAATCACCAAGCACCAAGACACACTAACTGCCGTTGTCCTCTGTTATAGCACTTATCTGACCCAAACACTCAGTAAACAGAGGCAAGTTATCAGCGCATTTCCTAAGCATACAGGGTGTTTTTTTGGTCAGCAACTTCCACAATAGGGGTTACTATATCTATGATTCTGAGCTCAAAAAAAAAAAAAAAAAAAATTTATCATTAAAAGTCGAAAGAATATCCTCGCTATTTTATAAATCATGGTCTCTCGTTTTCTGTAGCTACGAAGGGCCACTTATCGTCACGATCAGTCTATGTTATTGTTTGATACCACCCTCACAAAAATATGCGCAAGCGATGTCAGTTCCGTGTTTGTTTCGAAGCGAGTGCTTGTTAAGTGAAGTGTTAAATCATTTAATTGATAAAAAAATGATTCGGCAAGAAAATTTACTTTTGGGCAATCGGGAAATGTTTTGATGTTGTAAACATTTACTTTGTGAGTGGTCAAAACATTGCTGACTCCGTTAGAATTTGGACTGAACGATTTCCTAATCGGCAAACTGTAAGGTCTATCGCTAGCAACCTTTACGAGTGGGGCACTTTTGAAACGCCACGCCATACTCAAGGTTTGTACAAAGCTGATTCGCCTTTTTAAATACGTTAAAGACAAATCTTGCGGTTTTGTAATCTAGACCGTTATTCTGTAGTTAAATGCCATTTCAGAACGAATTTTAACAACAATAATCTTTTTTTAACTTGAACCGTGTTTGTAATATTTGACGGTCCTAAGCCCGTAACAAGTATGAAGGGAAAGATGAATCATAACATTGTGCACGGTGATTACGTCAAAGTCTTCGGTAAACACGGCGCATGGTAACCACAATTAAGTGAAATAATGGGAAAAAAATTAAATGCTATTTCTCTGACCTCCTAAGGTTTTTAATTTTTTAATGTGATATTCGGATTCAGCATTAATTAAACTATCTCTCCTATTTTGGAAGTTGACCAAAACAACATCCTGTATAATTATATTGACATTATAATAACTTTACGGTTCCCAGGCAGTTCAGCGCAGATAGCTGCGATGCGCTTCGACCCGCTATCAATGATAGAGATATTTGTAAACATAGGCTAAAGTCACCCGTGGTCAGCCGGAGACCAGTAGTCGACCTTATATGAGGGCGAAGAGTGCAAAGTATATCTTTCGTACTCTTCCCACTCATACAAAGTATAGGCTGAGGCCGACTACAGATATCTGGCTGACGTTTACTTTTTCTCCATAATATTGCCACACCACCATATGTTCTACCTTTTAGAGGCCCGAGGGATGTATCCTTGTTTACTCGAGGTGTGCGGGGGCGACTGCAGCCGCGTAATTCGGTGGAGAGATGTGTCGCTTGCCAGTAGCAGCAAAACGTCGTATGCACTTTATTATCACGTGGTTAGAGACATGGTGTAACGTTGCACGTTCATGAGTACTATTTAGTTTTTAATACTATTTTTAATACTATTATTTTACTTTAAATTATGAATTATTATACAATTATGAATTATTATTATATTACATATATTTTATGAATTAACACTTTAAATCAATTATACCTAATTATATTTACCAAACAAATCTTATTATTTTAATACAATTAACAATTTTAAAACTAATTATTTACAATCTATTAAATAACTAAACAATCTATTTTAATAACTAATACAATAAAATAAATAAAATAATTTATTACAAATGCTTAACACTTGATCGGCGCGACTGTACGATGCGCGCGCAGCTCGGCGCGACCGCTCGAGAACCTTCGATGCGCCCTGCGCCGGCGCTGACACCTCACCGCGACGTCTCACAAGGCGGACCTACGTTTGTTGTGCGTTCACTAGTGCTACTACGTGTCATCTTACGCGCTAATGAATTGAGGTCTATTATCGGTGATTTAATATCGGTGGCAGTGCACGCTAGTTTCTGACGTTATCAGGAACATATCTTAGTGTTATTTCGAGCCCCTTACCCTATTGGGGCTCGAAATAACACTAAGATATGTACCGTGTTAAACAATTTAATTTAAAATATAAGTGAGCCCTTTGTGTTAGATTTTATAGTGTAAAATCTTATACGCAACGCTAGCCTTTACTAATCTTTTCTTAACGTAATTTAATCATGCCAAGTTATTATTTAATTTTAATTGTTGTTAACTTTGCTTGAGCGTTATTATTAACTGCCTAATTGCATAGCCTCTTGCCCCACGTTGGGCGCCAGTGTGACCTTTCTAGGTTGGTGGATTAAATAAATCAACAACAACTAGATCAGCAAGATTATAAAAATTAATTAATTAAAAGAAAATGGTCGTGGGTTCGATTCCCGTCTAAAATTTTGCCTCCGCGGTCCGGTACTTCCCTGTCCGCAAGGTGGTGTAGGCGGGTGAAGATTTGCTTATGTTGGTCAGACATCTACAAAAACAAACTTCAATTAAAATCAAAATTTTAATAAACATTATCAGAACAATTATTACGACAAAAACACATCTTATATTAATAACAATAATAATAAAAATGTAAACTATAATAAAACTAATTATACTAACAAACAATACGTGCATGCTATTCAGGAATCAAAGTTAAAAACGATTTACTGTCCTAGGTGTCGTAATAACACCCACAATCTGCGCCAATGTCAGGCAAACAAAGATAAAATAATCTGCTTTGTGTGTGGTCACGAAGGCGTCAAGACCCCTCAGTGCCCAAATTGTAGCAAAATAAAAGCAGGTCCTTCAAAAAACTCGTAGAGATGCAGAATTGTGGTCTAAATCAACAGATAAATAAGTTTGATAGCGAGGATTGGAAACAGTGGCTTCAAACTATTAACTTTTATTTTAACACGTACAAAATAGACACAATTCTGCAAACTAAACCAGTAAACGACCCTAGGCCCTATGCCCCTATTAGTATTAATTCATTAAAACTGTTTGGTCTATTGGACTCTGGCTCTGCAGTTACTATTGTTGGTAATAATATTCAGCAATATTTGAAAGATCAGGGCGTAGTCATTCACAACGACCACTGTATTACAGTAACTGCCGCTGAGGGCCAGTCTATGACTAGTATCGGCTACATGAATCTTCCCATAACTTTTGAAAACAAGTTCCATATTATTAAAGCTTACGTTGTGCCCGATGTTAATATAGACCTGGTGTTAGGGATTGACTTCTGGCATAAATTCAAGATATTTCCAGATCATTTCAGCAGCATCACATTTTCTAAAACAGCAATCATAAATGCTAGTCTTGATGTCAGTCAACCATCAGTTATTCAAGCTTACGATAATTTGGGTACTTCTGAAAGAGCAATAGCCGACAATTTTATTGCCCAATTTAAGGATATCTCGGCCGAATGTAGAGGTTTGGGTGAAACCAAGTTGATCACTCACCGCATTGACACTGGTGACGTAGAACCAGTTCGTCAACGTTACTATCGCATGTCCCCGGAAAAGCAACGCATTTTAATTGACCAGGTGGATGAAATGTTAGGCCTCGACGTTATCGAGCCATGCGAGAGCGCTTGGTCCTCCCCAGTACTTATCGTCAACAAGAAAAATGGACAACCCCGGTTTTGTTTAGACAGTCGTAAGTTAAACTCGGTCACGAAGCGTGACGCGTACAATTTGCCATACGTTTCGGAGATCCTAGATAACCTTCGCGACGCCCGCTACTTATCTAGCATCGACCTCTCTAAGGCGTTTTGGCAAATACCGATCGCACCTGAAGACCGAGATAAAACTGCTTTTTACGTGCCAAGCCGAGGAACCTTCCGTTTTAAACGTACTGCATTTGGCCTGACCAACGCGCCTGCCACGCAACAGCGATTGGTAGACCTTCTGTTTCGGGATTTCGAACTCAAAGTCTTTGCGTATTTGGACGACATAATTATTATCTCGAACGACTTCGATTCCCATGCCTCCCTCTTGTTACAGGTGCTACATAAATTAAGGCAAGACAATCTTACCGTGAACCTAGAAAAATGCCAGTTTTTCCGGAGTCAACTTAAATATTTGGGCTATGTTGTTGACAGTTGTGGACTACGTACCGATCCCGAGAAAGTAGAGGCTATACTGCACTTCCCGACACCTTCTTGTCGGAAGGACATAAAACGCTTTCTTGGGACTGCTACTTGGTATCGTCGGTTTGTCCCTAACTTCAGCATCATAGCAGGCCCTCTTAATAGGTTAACGTCGAACAAAAAGGGCGGCCCACCGTTTGTTTGGACTCCTGAAGCTGATGCTGCGTTTCAGAATCTTAAGGAATGTCTGGTTTCTTCTCCGGTTCTTTCCTGCCCTGACTATGATAAGCCGTTTGAGGTGCACACCGATGCCAGCAACTACGGCGTGGGCGCTATGCTGACGCACACCGTAGACGGTAAGGAACACCCCATCGCTTATATGAGCAAGTCATTGTCAGCGGCGGAAAGGAATTATAGCACCACCGAGCGTGAAACCTTAGCGGTAGTGATAGCTTTGGAACACTGGAGATGTTACTTGGAAAATGGGAAGCCGTTCACTGTTTATACTGACCACAGTGCGTTACAATGGTTCCTCTCACTTAAGAACCCCACCGGTCGATTGGCACGCTGGGGCGTTCGTTTGTCGGCATTCAATCTTGAGTTCAAACATCGTCGTGGAGTTGATAATGTCATCCCGGATGCTCTTTCTAGGGTCCTTCCAGTAAGCGCAATTAGTTCTGCTAATTTTAATTTAAAAACTACAGATGCGTGGTACAAGAACATTTTTAACTCTTGCGCGACTAAACCACAAATTTTTCCAAATTTTATAATCAAAAATAACGTTTTGTTCAGGCTCTGTAAAAATAAACATGAATTGACCACCGAATTCTCATGGAAAGAGGTTATACCCAGCGAGCTGCGTGAGCAGATTATCAGCGAAAATCATGCCGAGCCTACGGCTGGTCACTTTGGCGTCTTTAAAACGTACCGTCGTCTTGCGTTACGCTACTTCTGGCCAGGAATGCATCAAGACGTCGTGAAATTCGTTGGTTCTTGTTCCAAGTGTCTCACTTATAAGGCGCAAAACCACCAAACCTTGGGTGAAATGGGACGCTCTAAACAATGCTCCAGACCTTTTCAGATGGTATCGATTGACCTAATGGGTCCCTTGCCTATAACTAGGAAACAAAACAGCTACATTTTTGTCATCACTTGCTGTTTTTCAAAATTCTGTTTAGTCTTTCCTTTGCGCGCTGCTACCTCTATTTCGGTTTCAAAAATTCTAGAAGATTCATTATTTTTAGTTCATGGAGTTCCCCAAACCATATTTTTAGACAATGGTAGCCAATTTATCAGCAAAATTACAGAGTCCCTATTCAAAAAATATAACGTGCCAAATGTTTTTTTCTCTCCAAAATACACGCCACAGGTGAACACGGTCGAACGCTACAATAGGACAATCGTTACTTGTCTTTCGACATTCGTGGAGGACGACCATAGGACATGGGACATTTTTATCCCTAAAGTGCAGTTTGCCATCAACAATTCGGTGAATGAGGCGACTGGTTTCACTCCTTCGTTCTTAGCATTCGGCAGAGAATTAGGTACTTGCGGCACACATTACGTTGATTCCGATCTCGGCGATGAAGTTCTATTCCTTCTTCGTGACATTTACGCCGAAAACCTAGGCTGTCTTTCTGAAGTATTCAAAACCGTACAAGCAAAACTTTGGCATGCTTACACGAAAAACACGGCTCATTACAACCTTCGTCGCAAATCCACGGAATTCAACGTGGGCGACATTGTAATGAAACGTGCGTATGTCTTGAGCAATAAGGACAAATATTTTAACAAAAAGCTAGCGCCAAAATTTATTAAATGTCGTGTGACACATAAAAAGTCTCCTTTGGTATATGTTTTAGCAGACATGACCGGAAAAGATTTGGGCACCTGGCACATCAAAGATTTAAAAATAATGGGTCTACATAAATAGTTTTTTCTTTATATATATGAACTTAAAGCGCTACCTCGCTATTAGCCGTTTTCTTTATGACACCTTATAATCTTTTAAGTGTTTGTACGGGTAATCAGTCTTTTTTTTTTTGACTGGCCACCCTTTTAAATGCTAGGACGCGTAAGCTGCCTTATAATGGTTGTTTTTGCTTATTTAAATGCGTGAGGTATGAAAGTTGAATTTTGAAAGGTAAAATACGAACACGTAACTTTTAAGAGCGGATTTTACCTTTTTTATTAATAAGTAGGTAAAATCCTTGTTACTGCGCGCGGGGTAATGTAACGTTGCACGTTCATGAGCACTATTTAGTTTTTAATACTATTATTTTACTTTAAATTATGAATTATTATACAATTATGAATTATTATTATATTACATATATTTTATGAATTAACACTTTAAATCAATTATACCTAATTATATTTACCAAACAAATCTTATTATTTTAATACAATTAACAATTTTAAAACTAATTATTTACAATCTATTAAATAACTAAACAATCTATTTTAATAACTAATACAATAAATTAATAAAATAATTTATTACAAATGCTTACCACTTGATCGGCGCGACTGTACGATGCGCGCGCAGCTCGGCGCGACCGCTCGAGAACCTTCGATGCGCCCTGCGCCGGCGCTGACACCTCACCGCGACGTCTCACAAGGCGGACCTACGTTTGTTGTGCGTTCACTAGTGCTACTACGTGTCATCTTACGCGCTAACAAATTGAGGTCTATTATCGGTGATTTAATATCGGTGGCAGTGCACGCTAGTTTCTGACGTTATCAGGAACATGCACGCTAGTTTCTGACTTTATCAGGAACATATCTTAGTGTTATTTCGAGCCCCTTACCCTATTGGGGCTCGAAATAACACTAAGATATGTACCGTGTTGAACAATTTAATTTAAAATATAAGTGAGCCCTTTGCGTTAGATTTTATAGTGTAAAATCTTATACGCAACGCTAGCCTTTACTAATCTTTTCTTAACGTAATTTAATCATGCCAAGTTATTATTTAATTTTAATTGTTGTTAACTTTGCTTGAGCGTTATTATTAACTGCCTAATTGCATAGCCTCTTGCTCCGCTTGTAAATCCGTTCTGATTGAAACACTTACACCAACTATTAGCCGTTACTTTCTTACGCTTTTGGCTTCATCGGAGTGTTCTCAATCGATAGCGACGTGGCCAGCTAGTGACACCGTGCGTTATTCACAGGGTGCTACATTTGTAGCGAAAGACAACGGCTGCCGGCAATTTGTCTGTCATCCCATTGACGTCACGCTATGCTCCCGTGACGTCACCGCCTCCAGGAGCACACTAAAACACCGGCCTCTTCATCTTCACCCGCCTACACCACCTTGCGAACAGGGAAGTACCGGACCGCGGAGGCAAAATTTTAGACGGGAATCGAACCCACGACCATTTTCTTTTAATTAATAAATTTTTATAATCTTGCTGATCTAGTTGTTGTTGATTTATTTAATCCACCAACCTAGAAAGGTCACAATGGTTCTAATAATTATTAGCGCACGGTGTATTTTTACGTGTAGCATTGAATTTTATGGCAAATATTTAAGAACCAAACACACGTCTGCTTCGTTCGAGAGCTATGAGCTTTTATTTTTGCTTTGATTAGAATTATTTGGGCCGTTTGAGAGATATCAGCTCTGAGATAGGTGTCGCCATTATTTTTATCTTATAAATACCTAGTCATAGAGACAATTAACTCGTTCCTTTCAAACTTGTTTGAATTATCGTCACTAAGGCACGGCTTCGTTGTCATTAACTGAATGTGAGTGGGGCCGTTAGACCCAAAAGGTACCTACAGCCGGTAACCCTTTATTGATTACCGGACCATTAATTAGGGTTACATTTAGGAATTTGAAAAGTCCGGACAAAAAGCCTGACATTTACTTAGATAAAATTCCGAACTTTCTGGTCACAAAATGAAAACATTACTCACTTAGTTACAGTGGTATGGTAGCAGACGCTCGCATTGCGAGGGGGTAGGAAGTTAATAAAGATTAAATAATGATTTGATATTAATTACTTAAGTTGTTGAAGTAGTTATGTTGCTTGTTGTTTTATGCTTTACTTGAAGTACCTATGTTGTTCTATTACTCATATAGTGACGTACACAGTGGGATAGCTGTTAGGTGTTTCGGGTTTGTACTTGATTCTCACTCGCACTTATACGGTCTTATTAAGAGTGAGTGAGGGAGAAGTACTATCATTTCATCCACACCATCTTGATAGTTGGAAATCCACTACCGTGCGTTTTTCGAGAGCGTTCTTCCAACGCACCTTATCTATTCGGAATCAGTTTATGGCGTCTGTGTTTCCGAATCAATACGACTTGGGGGCCTTCAAAAAGCGAGCCTACTCTTTTCTCAAAGGCCGGCAGCGCGCCTGCGGTTCCTCTGGTGCTGCGGGTGTTTATGGTCGCGATGATCACTTACCATCAGGTGGCTCGCGTGCTCGTCTGCCTTTTCACATAACAATATAAACCTGAAGAACCTTCCAAGTGCTCACAGAGTTCTGTCCCAGTTTTAACATTAAATTACCAGAGGCCCTACACAATATGCATAAGGCTATCGTAAACTATTTTCGAAATCTGTCAGTGTATGGAATGGGTATAGGGCTGCGGCTCCACTGAAGCGGAGACGAGCGGAGCGGCGCGGAGCTGTGCCAATATTAACCAATAGAAGGCACATGCGGTCACGTTGAGCGCGCCTTGCGCACGTTGGTTTAGATTCTATTGGTTAATATTGGCACAGCTCCGCGCCGCTCCGCTCGTCTCCGCTTCAGTGGAGCCGCAGCCTATAAGTAGGTACGCGCTTGGCACGACCATCCTGCAGCTTACACACATACCCGACGGTTTCTATATTTTCGAAATATCCTATATATTTTCGATAACGATCTCGCAATGCATCTGTACCCTTACCATGGGGTACAATTAACGTACTCGCTAGCGAGTCGAATGCTCTGTCCCTCGCAGACCTCGCAGTATTTTTACAGAGTGTGAGGGACAGAGCATTCGACTTGCTAGCGAGTACGGTAATAGTAACTCATGGTCAAGGGCCACAGAAATGTGACACAACTTCGCCTCTTGTATCAAAAGGGCCTAAATATTCAAATTGTTTTTTAATACAGTTGCTCAAAAAGTGTTACTTTTCGTAGCTGTATATCATGCGGAAAGTTGGGTTTTTTTACTTTTCCTATTTCGCACTAGTGCGTTTTACTTTTCCATTTTTTTTTAATATACTTCAGTTTGGCCGTTCTAAGAGGGCCGATTTGACAGCTGTCAACTCAGTACAAAATATTTGTTTGAGGTTATATTTTATATTGCGTTGACAGCTCTCAAATCGGCCCTCTTAGAACGACCAAACTGTAAGCCGTGCATCCAACCAAAGAGTTTGCATGTTTTCATAAAGTACCAGGAGTCCAGAGGTAATTATGGGGTGCGTAGCGCAACTTAGATCGCAGGCGATGACGTCACGGGGCGGCGCAGCTAGTGCGGCGGGCGGGCGGACGCACCCGACAAAGCGCGGATAAATTAGGTAGGTACTTCTAATGTTTATGCACTCATGGTATCTGACGTTATAATTTTTGTTTTAATAATTTTATTAAAATTCAAGTAATTTCGGATAGAGTCTGTTCACACGTCGTTATCCCACTTCAGAGGACCAGGTAGGAGGAGAGACACAGATACCCACATACACACATACCTACACAGATACAGATATTTTTTTCGCAAATGTATTAAAAAACGTCGTTCGATACACGTGCGGAAATGTAATTCTTCACTCGTCCCGAGTCTTGCAGTAATCTCGGTACTCGTGAAGTAATGACATACTTTCCGCACTAGCATCGAAATGTACTATTATTTGTGTTACTGATTTAAAGATGTTTATCATGAATATCATGATCTGACCACCGGATCTGACTAAATAATTCGACCAGGCTACTTAGCAGCCAAGAATAATCAGCTATAATTTACGATAAAATAAAGAGGTTGTGACTATCCTATGTAAATTAAAAATACACGATAAAAGTATTTATTATTTATTATCCGCATTATACTATAGAATAAACCAAATTATACTGTTTCAAGGGCGTAGCGAGGTACGGGCAGGAGGAGGCAGCTGCCCCCCCCTAGAAGATGCAGGAATGCTCACAAACCGTAAAGTGTCCTATTGCTCATGCAGCATTTACCTTAGATACATTCTTGGTTTGTGTACAGACGTAAACCCTCACCCCCCCCCCCCCCCACATCCCCCCTAAACAAAATCCTAGCTACGTCCTTTTACTGTTTAGGAATGAGCATTATGATGTGGCATTTCCAAGAAGCAATGCTCAATTACAGTTAAACATGAGCAAAGATTGAATGAGCGAGCTCTTTTGGTCTAAAAGCATCTGTATTGCGGAAGGTGAGTTTGTTAACATGTTTCACTTTTGCTTCCTTTTAATGTTAGTGGCATTGACGGGAAAAGACACATTATAATATGAAAAAACCTGCACACGAAGACACTCAGGTATTTCTTAATACATAGTACTTAAAACCACAAGAAAAGAAATAGAACTACTAGTAAATATAGCTGTTTTGCTCTAGCTTAAGTATAAGAAGTGTGGTCGGTACTGGGTTAAACTAGGAGTTAGTTCACTCGTTTAGGATCCACGCTGATGAAGAAAGGTTTCTCGTCCAAGATGAGTTCCAGGAGTTTCTGGCCCTACTGGGGTTCCCAGTGTGCTTGGAGTTCCTGGCTTTCCTGGTGTTCCTGGAGTTCCTGGGGTTCCTGGCTTGCCTGAGGTTTCTGGGGTTCTTCGCACTCGTAACGTTACTGGAGTACCTGGTGTTCCTGGAGTTCCTGGTGTCCCCGGGGTTCCTGGTGTTCCTGGGGTTCCTGGTGTTCCTGGGGTTCCCGGTCCGTTTGGAGTTCCTGGCGTTCCTTTTGTACCTGGGGTACCTGGGGTGCCTGGTATTCCCGGCTTTCCTGGTTCTCCTTTGTTTCCTGGGTTTCCTGGGTTTCCTGGGATTCCTGGTGTTCCTGGGGTTCCTGGTGTTCCTGGAATTCCTGGTGTTCCCGGTGTTCCTGGCTTTCCTGTTGTTACTGGTGTTCTTTGGTTTCTTGGAGATCCTGAAGCTCCTCGTGTTCCTCGAGTTCTTGGCCCTTCTGGGGTTCCCGGCGTGCTTAGAGCTCCTGGCTTTCCTGAAATTCCTGGCGTTCCTGGTATCCCTGGGGTTCCTGGAGATACAAAATGTATTAAGTTTGTACTTGGTTTTACTTGAATATGCTCTAGTCAAGACGTCGTGTCGTCCCACTGATCACCGAAAATGTTGACGATTAGAAATAGAAATATAAACATTTTTCCAATGACCACGACGATGAAAAATAGAATAAAGATTGATTTAAATGTTCCAAACGATTTATACTATTCATACTAATAGAAATAATTTATTCAACAGAATAACAATAAAAATTACAATATGGCAAACAGAAAACTTTTGTTCCCAACTGTATTGTTTTTTGCACAGTCGTCATCTACTCGTCAAGACGATTCTAACGAGCTCTAACACGACGGGTTTATCATGTGTCATTTAGGAGTTCCTATGGCCCACCCTCAGTCTGTGGTACTGCATTGTCATCAGAACTTAAAGTGTATGCAAATTTTCAGCTTCATCGGAAACCGGGAAGTCGGTCAAATTTAACTTGCAAGATTTAACCCGTACATACATACATACATCAAATCAAAATATTTTATTGTTTAACTGCAGGTACATATGAAAGATGATATACATGTTATGTGAGCTTATCCGCTACAGTCTACCATAAAATGGTGTGCAATATTTGCCTTACATATGGAAAGTAGCAAAATGTTTAAATTACTTATATTTAATTTATATACTACTACTACTACTACTACTACTATTTATTTACTTATATTTATTATGCAAAATGTGGTTACAGAATTATCAACAAGCTTTTGGAGTTGTTGGCAATTCTGTAGCTCTGCCTACCCCAAACTGGGAATAAAGGCGTGAGTTTATGTATGTATGTATGTATTTAATTTAAAGTAACTGATCCAACAACTTCTAAACTTACTTTTGCAAATTGATGTTGTTAATTTTTTCCGGCATTTTCTAAAAAGTCTTGTACAGTGTAGAAAAGTTTACTTCATAGCCAGTTATGAATGACAGATTTAAATTACATACATTCATCCTTATAAAAAAAAACGAAGTATAACTTTAATTTAGGTCAGAAAACCGCCAGGCTTAAGTGGGATTGGGCCGGTCACGTCTGCCGAATGCACCCGGACCGGTGGGCTAGCGTGGCCACCAAGTGGGTGCCGCAAAATGGGCGACGCAGACGGGGCAGGCCTAGACGGAGATGGCGGGACGACTTGGACGCATTCCTCAGCAACTGGCCGGATTGAACCGGAAGAGGCACCTAATAGGGAGTCATGGAGATCAAGGGGAGAGGCCTTCGCCCAGCAGTGGGACACTCACATAGGCAAGTAAAAAAAAAAACTTTAATTACCTATCTAAACGGAATACAGGTAACATCCAAATTTGGAACTATTTTGAGTTGATTATTTTTTTGAGAAAATAAATTATCATTCTGGCTTAGGGTCTCCCCATACCTATCGACGCGGAATCGGCGTTAGCAAGGCTCTAGCTGATCAAAAAACTCTTTATGGTTACGCAATAAGAGTGAAACAAACGTCAATCGGCTCGGCTCGGCTCGCTTCGGCGTTGCGAACGGAACGACGTCGTTTTTGCTCTTATTGCATAGACATAAAACTTTTTCTTACCGGCTCAAGCCGATTCCGCGTCGATAGGTTTGGGGAGACCCTTAAGTCTATTTTCTACGTCATTACTAGTGCTACGTAACGCGGTTACAAATAAAACGACATCAGTCCGAACACTACTTACTAGTCCAAAGCGGGCGTAGCAAACACTGATAATATTCTTGTTATTTCTCGGTAAATACAAATGATAAAAAAATTAAACAAATAGTATGCTTATGACTTTAATCATGATTTTTTTCATAACACTTTTTCAAAAATATCCTTTTGTAAATTGCGACTTTTCGCGCTGTGCTGGGTTATTCCCATTTGTTTTTTTGTAGCCACTTTGAACTTTATTCCACTGTAATAAGTCAGCAAAAGTATGCGAGTGGTAACAGATGGGAATAACCCGACGGGTCCCCTTCTTTTATAAACCCTTATATCACAGACCATAACACTTCGCAGAATTTTCATTTCATACAAAGGTCATTTCTGCTGACACCTTATTGTTTTCAGATTATGGGTTACGAAGGTTAGGTTAGGTTAGACAAAAAATAATCTGAAAACAATAAGGTTTCAGCAGAAATTAGTTTTTTACGGGATGAAAATTCTGCTAAGTGATACGTTCTATGAGCTAAGTGTCTTTAATACGAGGGTAAACCTAAGTTTGGGATTATGTAAGTGTAAGTGTCTAAGCGAGGGCAGGTCACTAGTAGGTTATAAATTATACTGCTATGGCAGGTGCAGGATTGACTTCATATCAGTCGGGTACTATAGTTGAAGAAATATTATTTGCCGATAAATGTTATCTTCTGGACCGGGTTATCTTGTGTAGTTCAAAAGGTGAATAACAACATTAACACCCGCATTCTGGCGTGATTGTGTTACAAACATCCAACCATGCAAACTTTCGCAATTATAATATTAGTAGGATTATAGAAGAGGTAAATGCGATAGATTGGATGGTTAGATGTTTGTAACACAATCACGCCAGAAAGGCACAACGAATCTGGATGAAATTTGGCAGAAAAATAGATTAAAGTCTGGAAAAGCACATAGGCTACTTTTAATCCCTTAATAAAACAGTTTTCCCGTGGGATGGCAAAATTACGAGTTCTACGCGGACGAAGTCGCGGGCAGAAGCTAGTAAGACGAATCGGTGCAAATGAAATTTCGTCAACTCTACCTACTTGTTTTTTTGTAAGTGTACGTTATTTTGCATATGTTTTCGCCCTTAAGCCCTCTTCTCTAAGTAATTAATAACAAGAATCAGAAAATTGCACGTTTTTTTCAGTATTATCTACTTACGCGATAAAGAAAACATTCGCGAAATTGACCGGTACTATTCTAATGCAGCTATTATGATGCAAACACTATCTCCGCAACGACCTGCGCGACCTGGATGTGCCCACGTGGTGCCCACGTTCAGCTTGCCGACTGTCACGCGCGACGCCTTGGAAGAGGTGCTGCGGCCCTTATTAAAAACGCGAACCGTAGTTGACACATATGTACAGGTACATTCACTAAAGTTGGCACGAATGGAATGTACAAAAGTAATGTCACCTATCACTGTGTGAGTGCCGCCCTTTGAACCGATGTTCGAATTTCAAACCTAAAATCTGTAATTATTTTACAAACTTGCATACTTTCGTTCTTTCATTCAAACCATTCGTGCCAACTCTCGTGAATCGACCTGTATGACAAATCATTAAATATTGTTTTATGTATATCGAATATATTATTATTAGGACTAATTAAGGGCCGGTACAGACGGACTGCATTTGAACTGCAACCCAGCTGCAAAATGGTAGTTCGAGGACAGTTCTGATGCAGTTCACGTAACTGCACGCCAACTGCAAGCGGACTTACAGTTAGCGTGCAGTTACGTGAACCGTGTGCAGTCGACCTAAGCGGGCTGCGCAGTTGGTTTGCAGTTTTAATGCAGTTACATCAACTGCATCAGAACTGCCCTCGAACTGCCATTTTGCAGCTGGGTTGCAGTTCAATTGCAGTCCGTCTGTACCGGCCCTAACACAATATTTGCAACTGGTGTTTATCCTGACGTGCTGAAGAGTACCAGAGCGTGTCCTATTTTCAAGGGAAAAGGGGACAAGTGTGACGTCAATAATTATAGGCCCATTCATAACAATAGTGCCAACTATTTCGAAATCCTTAACTCCTTAGTTCTGTATTTGTTATTGTTATCCTGACTTCTTATTTATATTTTTGATTATATTAAAATTTGTGTTTTACATATTTTTAACGATTCCAATTTAATTTCTTGTACTGATATAACATGCAATGATGCTGTGACTTACTTTGGAAAATAAATATCATTCATTAATTCATTGATTCATTAAAAAAAAGTAGTACCATATAACTATAGCTGCGACCCCACCGCTGCTTAAAATACGGTGACGGTACGGAATCGCAGTGACGCGTCGTGTCAGTACCGTTTTTGACGCATGCTCCACACACCGCTGCTTAAAATACGGCGACGGTACGGAAACGCAGTGACGCGTCGTTTCCGTACCGTTTTTGACGCACGCTCTCCACACCGCTGCTTAACGGCGCGTATATTACGGTGCGTCAAAAACGGCGCCATGTTTTTACAATGACCCCGTCTTTTGTTTACGCAACGACACCGTATTTTAAGCAGCGGTGTGGAGAGCATGCGTCAAAAACGGTACGGATACGACGCGTTACTGCGATTCCGTACCGTCACCGTATTTTAAGCAGCGGTGTGGAGGGCATGCGATAAAAACGGTACGGATACGATGCGTCACTGCGATTCCGTACCGTCACCGTTTTCTAAGCAGCGGTGTGGAGGGCATGCGATAAAAACGGTACGGATACGATGCGTCACTGCGATTCCGTACCGTCACCGTTTTTTAAGCATTGGTGTGGGCGTAACTTAACTATCTTACAGGAATATAGTGTTTTAATGCGAATAAAGATGAGTACTCACTCTCGTCGAAGTCGCTGGGTTCCCCACGCGTCAGTTGTGCCTGGAAATGGAAAGGGATTTTAAGTAAAGTATTTATTAAACATTTCGAGAAAATATCCTTTTGGGAAATGTTTGTACATTTTGACGTAAGTGTCCGTCCGACATACGAACTTACAGAATAAAAATATTTATATTTATAATATAAGAAATTTTGCAGCTGTATTCGAAAAATTAATGTTTCTAAGGCTTAATTTCCTAATTTTCTGGCTGAACCCACATCCGCATAAACGTCGTAAGGTCTACTTTTGTGCAATTAAATAAAAACATAACTTATATGCACACAAGCCTTTAACTTTTGACCACAGGACAGACAACTGTATTGTTATTTTTCAGAGTACGACCCAAAAACAGCCAGTTACAAAACTTTAATGTATTTAAAAATGTACTCACGAATGCAACTAAGCCGAGGAGGGCAATTTGTCCCAGGATCGTCATGATTCTAGGCCCAAGACAGTGTCTCTGCGGCCTCACGATTATAAATCGATGGTAGTCGCGCGACACCGCTCTCTATGCCTGTGCCGGTACAGTGCCTGCGGGGGGTGCAAAGAAGACATTAAGAGACTGCGTATAGTTTATAAATGTAAGAATAACTTTCACCAATCTTGTGTAAACTACAAGAGTGGGCAAAAGTCCGGACAAAAACTTTGACATTTCGGTAAAAGTCCGGACTTTCATAAAATGGAGACATTACTCACTTAGTTACAGTTTTATGGTAGGCATTGTAGAAGACGCTCATATTGCGAAGGGGGTAGGAAGTTAATAAAGATTAAATACTTATTTGATATTACTTAATATGTAGTTTTATCAATCATTTTCCATTTTATTAAAAAAACCGAACTAATTAAATATCCGGACAAGGTCCGGACTAGTGTCTAAAAGTCCGGACATGTCCGCAATAATCCGGACGTATGGTAGCCCTAACTACAGTCACTATGGAAAAAAATACTGTACTTCCTTTTTTAATAATAAACTATCGACTCGCTCTCACTGAACTTTGATTTACGTACATAAAAAACTTCCGTGAAAAATTATTTAACTATTGCTGAAAACCGCATCACTGGTAAAATGCTTATACATATACCGCGGCCCGGGGTGCCCGAGGTAGTTGTGTGGGACTCACCAACCGAGAGCGGCCGGTATACCTACTAAAAACCCAACAATTCTCCCTCCACGCCGTTGCTGGCGAGGCCCGCAGGTTCTGCTGGCGCATTCGACTACGACCCTAACCAGCAGGCCCGCTTGGCACTGGTTCCGACATTTTATTAAGTATACGATCATAATATTAATGCACTCATGCACGTACATACGCACCTATCTTTACAATAGGTATCCAGTTCGTGATCTATCATGTAAAATGATATACCGGAGGACTTTGGCACTTCCTTTATTAGTTGGCACAACACCTACCTCTAATATAAGTTATCACAATATTTACGTAACGTGTTTACTTCATCGTGGTTATAAGCAGAGTGATATAACAAGAGTGATATAAGCATTTGATTTGTGAATATGTCATTTTTATTAAAATAAACAACTACATTTGAATCTCGAACAGTGCGTTCTGAATGAGTCGATTGCCCATTATTAGCCAGTTTCATATTAACCGGCCAGGTTCATAGAAACCTTACAACATATCACACACATACGTCAATCATGTTTTTAATAAGTTTCTTTATATACCCGGGGCGTGCCCGGGGCCCGTTCCCAAAGCCACTATGCAACTCTGCACTTTGCAAATCCTCGATAATGCAAAGTGCAAAGCAAACATGTTTGCAAACGCTGCAAAGATTCGGTTCCTAAAAGCTACTTTGCAAATCCACAAATCCACACTTTGTATTTAACACTGCCTCTTCAACTTTGCAATTGTCTTGTGGAACAGAAATACTTTGCAAATCCACAAATCCACACTCTGCATTTGACTCTGCCTCTTCAACTCTGCAATAGCTTTGTGAAAGAGAAATACGTTTGAAGAGTGGGATTTGTGGAGTGCAGAGTTGCAGAGTGGCTTTCTGGAACGTGCCCCAGCATATAGGTTACCTCATGGGAAGTAATCACCACCGCCCATAAACACCAGCAGCTCAAGAAGAGTTGTCGGAGCGTTGCCGGCCAATTAGGGAAATGTAAGCTCTTTTCTTGATAGCACCCATGTCATAACTGGTGGACAATACCGCAGAAGGGAGTTCGTTCCACAGTTTCACTGTACGAGGCAAAAAGAGCCTAATGAAACGCACGGTGGAAGAACGCCATTCATCAAAGTGATGTTGATGGAACCTGGTAGGATGGTGGAACTCAGCGGCCAGTAAAAGTCCGAATAACTCTTGAGAAAACTCTCCGTTGTAAAGCCTATACAGCACGCAAAGTGAACTGATGTTCCTTCGGATAGAGAGGGAATCCAATCGGACAGAGATCACAAGGTCGTTGGAGATTCGAATCGCTCTGCGTTGTAGTGTTGAATTTGACGCTGCCATCAAAGCGCGCGCAAACTACCTTCATCTCAAGTTATTCGTGCAGAAGCACAAGGCCATCCCTTTTCATTCTTGTGAGGCTCTTTAACGTAAAGCTGTCCTATCAGGTGTACCAGAAAGTATAAGCATAAGTTAAAATCGAATACACCTATAAATGATAAGGTTTTCAAATATGCTTAATTAAACGTACCTATTCAGAAAATGTAGGACCTCGGTACAATGCTCGATGGCTTCAGCAGATTTTCTCAATAAGTGGGTCTTAAAATCAACATGGACAAGACGAAAATCATGTCAAATGTCCATGTCGTACCCACTCCTGTCAAAGTTTTAGACTCTACTCTTGAAGTTGTTGACGACTATGTATACCTAGGACAAAGAATCCACTTTGGTAAGTCCAACTTCGAGAAAGAGGTCAATCGTCAAACCCAACTCGGCTGGGTAGCGTAAGGTATGCTACGCACTATATTCTCGTCCCAAATACCGCAGTGCCTCAAGACAAGAGTCTTCGATTAGTGTGTGTGTTGCCAGTAATGACGTATAGATATGAGACATGATCGCTCACAATGGGCCTCATAAGAAGCCTCAAGGTCACCGAATTGCAAACCTTAAGTGGCAGTGGGCGGGGCACGTAGAATCGATGGCCGTTGGACATTATGAAATTTGCATGTTTTATACTTATCCTGAATATTTTTAAGGTAAAAAAGTCGACGCGCGAAGACGTTTAGAGATATAAGGAAAAGGACATGGCGCGTAGCGTAAGAGTGTAGAAGGGCGTATGTAATGATAACGGCCGAGAAGTACAGTGCGACAGCTCTTAGGTGTGTCGGGTTTGTGCTTGTTTCTCACTCGCACTCATACTAGACCAGGGGTTACTGACACAAAATTTCCGGTCATTTGTACCAAGTATGGCGACCCTTCGGGGGTCTTATTAAATAATGACGAAAAGAAAAATGATGGGCATAGCGCTGGCGCTGGCCTGATCGCGTGGACGTTTATCGAACGTGTCGGATAAATTACGAAAGTCGAACGATTTGTAACACAAAAATTCTTGTATCTTCCGATTGTCGATGAAAAAAGAACTAGGCCATACTTCTCCGGTGTGGCTTACAGCCCGCCATATCGACAAAAACACATTAATTTTAAAACAACAATTCAACCATTTGTATCAGGCAAATTTTTGCACAGCTAATCATCGTCGAGTAGCCATTCACTAAAAATCACCATACCATACTTTTCCGACGGTTCCAAATGGCCGCCATACCGCCGCAAAGGATTAATTTTTTGTTTTGCAAAACTTTTTGTAAAGTCATAACCATCATTTTCCTTTTCATCATTACGTAATTAGACCCTTGAAGGGTCGCCATACTTGGTAGAAATAAATGGAATTTTAGTGTCATTATCTCCCGGTATATACCTACGGTCTTATTAAGAGTGAGTGACAGAGAAGTACAAACCCGAAGAGCCTAAGTGCTCACAGAGTGTAGTTCTGTCCCAGTTTTAACATTATATTACCAGAGGCCCTAGACAATATGGATAAGGCTGTCGTAGACTATTTTCGAAATCTTTCAGTGTATGTGATAACATACGAGCTTGACGCGACCATCCGGCAGCTTACTATACATACTTATTCGTTATATCCTATACATTTTCGATAAAGATCTCGCAATGCTCGGGCCCGTTTCTCTAAAAGTGTGCCGGTAGGCACGTTTCGTAATTGTTATCAATTCACGTATTGATGAATTGCATTTTAGATTAGATATTATCTGTACGTGTATCTAGTGCACATTAGTTAGTACTGTAGTAAGTTAACATTGTATATATACGCATGTGTAGTTGTAATTAAATTAGATTGAAACTGACTGACAAAGTGGTTACTCTCTCACCCCCATCAACATGGACATCTCCGGTAAAAAAAGTATTAGTCTAATAATATTAGTGTTTTATCTCTTCGTGTAGTTTTATTTACAAGACAAAACAAGCCTGGTACACTTGTCCGTACCGAGCTATCCCTAATGATAGGGATAAATGCACATTTTTGTAGATTTATTTCTACCGGTAGAGATAGGTGCACTTAGGGCATCCAAAATTACGGACATTTCAATTACGTAACCAATTACGAATTTATTTATTTAAAATACGTAATTACGTAACTACGTAATTCATCTGAGGGAAATTTTTAAGTAATATTCACAGACTTCCCCGTTGGGATTTATCCGCACCGCACCGCACCGGTATACTAATATTCGGGAGTTCTCCTTAAAATATTTCTTTAGACGACATTGAACTCCATTACCTAAAGACTTAATTTACATCCAACTAAGTGCAGAATTCAACATTAATACAATTAAAAATTAAAACGAAACGTATTTAAATTAAAATTAAACTACTTAAGCTACTCAAATATTAAAGATATAAATAATAATCACCACTATAAAAAGTACACCCCCTCTAGCAGGTCCGCTCGCGGCATGGTCCCCATGACACTGGCTGCATTACCTCTCAGGGTAGCTAGCCCAATCCTTTGGGAGAGGTAAGTACCAGCTCTAGGATCTCCGGAGGATTCTATGAGCCGAGAGGACAGGGCCTTAATAAAGCTTTTCATATCAGCTGACCAAGGTCCCATGGTTTCCACTGCAAGCGCCACAAATTCGTAATTATTTAATAATGACGAATATTTGCGGCGCTTGAGTGTTTGGGCCTGATCAGCTGCTGCACCGGCCCGATTACAGGTTGACTGGACGTGGGAAAGGGCGAATGTGTCAACGCACGTCGCGTCCCACACCAGTGCCCTACCTAGTTTCCACGGCACCAATGTAGCTCCGTCTGGTCGCTTGCCATCGTCTCTATGCAATCCTGCAGGTTCCAGGACAGCTGGTTCAGAGGCAGTTGCTCATGGATCAGATCATCAATTGTGCCATGACGGTACAAACGGCCGGCACTTCTGAAGCATGAAAGGCCATGTCGTCCTAGCTCACTCACTTCCTTCCCGCACGCGCAAGTATGAGGTTCACAGAGTCTAGCCCCAAGCCGCAAGTTTATTGCTATGCGCAAGCTGCTTGGGTCCAAGACTGTGCCTATATTGCGGGAAGGAAAAGCGTGGAGCCAGTGACCTGATTCGCTTGCTGAGACAGCGAGGAGACGGGCGCGATCTGAATCGTCCGGACTATTTTCTATGAGTGATGCATGAATTGATATGAGGCGAGGTGTATCCCATGCTCTCTGGATATACCTCTTGACTGGCATATCCACTCCCGGACACGACTCACACCAAGCATCCCTAGCCTCCACCAGGTTCGCAATCTCAACGTCAAGTATCCGTGGGTGATTTAAGATAATACTGACGAGAGGCAACGAACCATAGGCGGAGGACAGGAAAGCCTGTAGTGCTACGCTAGAAGAGCATCGAATACCAAGTCCACCGAAACGAATTGGGAGAACCGCTTGAGTCCAAGGCCTTTGAACTCCATTGTTTATTAGACAAATTTTATTTTCATTAAATACGAGTCGTGTAATGTAGTAGGTATGCTAACTATCCGAGCCAAAATATAATACACGGGGCGGGGAATAACCGGTACGCGGGGGTTCCTGTGCCTTTTCCTTGAGTAAGTTATGTATTCTATGTATGATTTAACGTATTTTAGGATAAAATTGGATCTATTTTCGTCACTTTTTTCAATATAAAGTAAAGATACGTACTTACGTAATTACGGAATTGTGGTTTGCAATAACGTTATTAGAAAAGGTCCGAAATCAATCCGTAATTACGGAATTCCGAAATTACGTAATTACGGAATGGAAGCCCTAGGTGCACTGTCCATTTCCACTATTCGCTACTCTATTACTAATTAACCGAAATTAGTATCATAAATATGAGGTAAGGTTATGTTATGTTGGTTCTTCAGCAAAAACATTCAGAAATAGGAGCTCTCGTTAAATTTGATATTCAAATAGAAATTATTGGTAGAGTAGCGAATAGTGGAAATGGAAAGTGTACGTATCCCTACCGGTAGAAATAAATCTACAAAACCGTGCACTAGGGATCCAGTCCAGTAGGGATAGCTCGGTGGGGATAAGTGTTATTGTTATGTTATTGAAATGGGCTTTGAGCAAGAAATAATCAGCCGTAATAACTCTACGGTGAAATAAAAAGGATGTGGCTATCTCGTAATGTAAATTAAAAATACATGATTAATGCATTTATTATTTATTATCCGTATTGATACATTATAGCAAACCAAATTATAAGTACAAACACACAAAACATGTTTAGTACAAACAGATAAACGCATTTAAACCAAAGTAGTAAGTAGAACTTATGAGCATTATGTTTTGGTATTTCGAAGAAGCAATACTCAGTTACAGTTAAAACATGAGCAAAGATTGAATGAGCGAGCTCTTTTGGTCTAAAAGCATCTGTATTGCGGAAGGTGAGTTTGTTAACATGTTTCACTTTTGCTTCCTTAATGTTAGTGGCATTGACGGGAAAAGATACATTATAATATGAAAATAACTTCACACGAAGACATTTACAACCACAAAAAAAGAAATGGATCTACTAGTAAATATAGCTGTTTTGCCCTAGAGTAAGTAAATAAGAAGTGTGGTCGTTACTGGGTTAAACTTTGAGTTAGTTTAGGGTCCACGCTGATGAAGAAGGGTTTCTCGTTGTTATCGCAAGAGCAGTAGCAGCGTCCTGGCTTGTTGCCACGGCGTGGGACGATCAGGGTTTTTAGGTTCAGATCCGTCTCCATCGCTTCGTCTGAAATAAATAATACTGTTCTGTAAATCACTCTAAATTTATACCTAACTATAAAATGGCACCTTGCCATTTTCTGCAGTCGCGCTTTAGTCGTAATAAAAAGGGAGGTAGTGTGTTTTGGCTTATGCTAAATAACTACTAATTTTGCTTTGGTAAAATTGGTATACGTGAAAAACTTAAGTAAATGACCTCTTGCATGTAGTTTCTCACCTATATTTATTTACTTTTCACAACACTGCTCGGAAATATGGCCATATATGGTCTTGTTTGGGGTCACAAAACGTCACTTATAAGGACAGACCAAGAAGGTTTTTTTCGGCGTGTTTGCTGATTGGTCGAGAACATTGTTGTCCAACTTTAAGAACCAATGAAAATCAATCAATAAATTTTTGTGTCATAGCTCCTTAAAATGAAAAATTGAAATCGACCCATGAGAACACACCATTTTGTGTCTTAAAATATTAGGTGTATTTTGCTAAAAGATACCCAGACTAAAAACTATGCCACTGCTTTTTTTATAAACCTGGCCCCTTATCTCGAACCACTAGTGATGAAATCACATGGGAGATATGGCGAAACAAATACATTTTTATATGGAGTTGACATCTTCATCTCGCATGTTAGTTTATTAATCTCGAGTGCCACGGGAATAGGGGTCCAGATTTAAAAAAAGTTATCTATGGTAAAATTGGCGGTGATCTCACATTAACATGAATTAAAATTTAAGTTTTGAATATGATTTTTTTATTTTATTTCCTCCCAGTAGTTGTGAAAAGCACTATGTCTGCCTCGGTAGAAAGTGCAATTTATGGACTCGTACACTAGAGGGCCTCAACTACGTTTCGGCCCTCTTATATGACTCGTCCAAAAATCGCGTACTTTCTATACTCTGCAACAATGTACTATAGATAAACGGCTTATTACCTTCCCGACGTCTCAAGTCGTAACGCCCCCTGTGTCTGGTCCTCCTGTCCTCATCGTCATCATATAAGTCGTCTTCGTCATCATGATGTCTTCGATGAGGTCTGGTCTTTCTTGACCCGCCTGGTTGTCCCGGTGTTCCTGGAGTTCCTGGTGTTCCTGGTGATCCTGGCGTTCCTGGGGTACCCTGGGTTCCTGGAGTTCCTGGTGTACCTGAGGTTCCCGGGGTTCCTGGGTATCCTGGTTGTCCTGGGTGTCCTGGGTATCCTGGGGTTCCTGGCCCTCCTGGGGTTCCTGGCGTTCCTGGTGTGCCTGGGGTTCCTGGTGTACCAGGGGATCCTGGGGTTCCCGGGGTACCCGGGTATCCTGGTTGTCCTGGAGTTCCTGGTTGACCTGGTCGTGTTGGAGTTCCTTGTTGCCCTTGTCCACCTTGTTGACCTGGTTGTCCTTGTTGCCCTGGTCCACCTGGTTGACCTGGTTGTCCCTGTTGCCCTGGTCCACCTGGTTGTCCTGATTGTCCTGGTTGTCCTGGGTGTCCTGGGTATCCTGGGGTTCCTGGCCCTCCTGGGGTTCCTGGCGTTCCTGGTGTGCCTGAGGTTCCTGGGGTGCCTGGGGTTCCTGGTGTACCAGGGGATCCTGGGGTTCCCGGGGTACCCGGGTATCCTGGTTGTCCTGGAGTTCCTGGTTGACCTGGTCGTGTTGGAGTTCCTTGTTGCCCTTGTCCACCTTGTTGACCTGGTTGTCCTTGTTGCCCTGGTCCACCTGGTTGACCTGGTTGTCCCTGTTGCCCTGGTCCACCTGGTTGTCCTGATTGTCCTGGTTGTCCTGGCTGGCCTGGTTGACCTGGTTGTCCTGGCTGTCCTGGCTGGCCTGGTTGTCCTGGCTGTCCTGGCTGGCCTGGTTGGCCTGGTTGTCCTGGTTGTCCTGGCTGGCCTGGTTGTTCAGGGTGACCTGGAGTTCCTGGTTGACCTGGTCGTGTTGGAGTTCCTGGTTGCCCTGGTCCACCTGGTTGACCTGGTTGTCCTTGTTGCCCTGGTCCACCTGGTTGACCTGGTTGTCCCTGATGCCATGGTCCACCTGGTTGTCCTGGTTGACCTTGTTGCCCTGGTCCGCCTGGTTGTCCCGGTGTTCCTGGAGTTCCTGGTGTTCCTGGTGATCCTGGCGTTCCTGAGGTACCCTGGGTTCCTGGAGTTCCTGGTGTACCTGAGGTTCCCGGGGTTCCTGGGTATCCTGGTTGTCCTGGGTGTCCTGGGTATCCTGGGGTTCCTGGCCCTCCTGGGGTTCCTGGCGTTCCTGGTGTGCCTGGGGTTCCTGGTGTACCAGGGGATCCTGGGGTTCCCGGGGTACCCGGGTATCCTGGTTGTCCTGGAGTTCCTGGTTGACCTGGTCGTGTTGGAGTTCCTTGTTGCCCTGGTCCACCTTGTTGACCTGGTAGTCCTTGTTGCCCTGGTCCACCTGGTTGACCTGGTTGTCCCTGTTGCCCTGGTCCACCTGGTTGTCCTGGTTGTCCCTGTTGCCCTGGTCCACCTGGTTGTCCTGATTGTCCTGGTTGTCCTGGCTGGCCTGGTTGACCTGGTTGTCCTGGCTGTCCTGGCTGGCCTGGTTGTCCTGGCTGTCCTGGCTGGCCTGGTTGGCCTGGTTGTCCTGGTTGTCCTGGCTGGCCTGGTTGTTCAGGGTGACCTGGAGTTCCTGGTTGACCTGGTCGTGTTGGAGTTCCTGGTTGCCCTGGTCCACCTGGTTGACCTGGTTGTCCTTGTTGCCCTGGTCCACCTGGTTGACCTGGTTTTCCCTGTTGCCATGGTCCACCTGGTTGTCCTGGTTGACCTTGTTGCCCTGGTCCGCCTGGTTGTCCCGGTGTTCCTGGAGTTCCTGGTGTTCCTGGTGATCCTGGCGTTCCTGAGGTCCCCTGGGTTCCTGGAGTTCCTGGTGTACCTGAGGTTCCCGGGGTTCCTGGGTATCCTGGTTGTCCTGGGTGTCCTGGGTATCCTGGGGTTCCTGGCCCTCCTGGGGTTCCTGGCGTTCCTGGTGTGCCTGAGGATCCTGGGGTGCCTGGGGTTCCTGGTGTACCAGGGGATCCTGGGGTTCCCGGGGTACCCGGGTATCCTGGTTGTCCTGGAGTTCCTGGTTGACCTGGTCGTGTTGGAGTTCCTTGTTGCCCTGGTCCACCTTGTTGACCTGGTTGTCCTTGTTGCCCTGGTCCACCTGGTTGACCTGGTTGTCCCTGTTGCCCTGGTCCACCTGGTTGTCCTGATTGTCCTGGTTGTCCTGGCTGGCCTGGTTGACCTGGTTGTCCTGGCTGTCCTGGCTGGCCTGGTTGTCCTGGCTGTCCTGGCTGGCCTGGTTGGCCTGGTTGTCCTGGTTGTCCTGGCTGGCCTGGTTGTTCAGGGTGACCTGGAGTTCCTGGTTGACCTGGTCCACCTGGTTGACCTGGTTGTCCTTGTTGCCCTGGTCCACCTGGTTGACCTGGTTGTCCTTGTTGCCCTGGTCCACCTGGTTGTCCTGGTTGTCCTGGTTTTCCTGGCTGGCCTGGTTGTTCAGGGTGTCCTGGAGTTCCTGGTTGACCTGGTCGTGTTGGAGTTCCTGGTTGTCCTGGTCCACCTGGTTGTCTAGGGTGACCTGGAGTTCCTGGTTTCTCAGGCCTTTCTGGTCGGTCTGGCGTTTCTGGTTTCTCTGGTTTTTCTGGCTTTTCTGGTTTTTCTGGTTTCTCTGGTTTTTCAGGTTTTTCTGGTTTTTCTGGCTTTTCTGGTCTTTCCGGTTTTTCTGGTTTCTCCGGTTTTTCCGGCTTGTCTGGTTTTTCTGGTTTGGATGGGAAAAATAATCGGTTAAAGTTAACTGTTGATTATTTTTTATTTGTCTATTTAATTATGTGGGATGTCATCAGATTGTTTTTTTTAAATAGTGGGGTATGTCCAGAATATTTTTCAATTTAGGGATCCGCTTGCAAAATGTTAGGTTTTAAAGCGGTAATTTGAGTAGTGTCCGCCCTACTAGTTAAAACGTTGTTTTTGAATGTGTGAAAAATATACGGCAGTATATAACAGAGTTAAAAAGAGAACTATCACAGCTAGTAGCAGAAGGCTTTACAAGTTAATGGGTTATCGACTATAGTATAGTTTATGCAACAGTTGTATAAGAGAGGTCAAAAAAGATGAGTGGCGAGTGTTTATCGTAAAGAAAGACGCCACTAGTGATTTTTGACTTAGTTATACACCGTTGCATACAATACTTTTTCCACGACACATTTTTAATACAGCAAAATACGCGATACTTACTCGACAATAATAATTATAGGTAACTTCTTTTTAAATGTTTCTGGCCTGGATACTGAGTCTTTTAGGCCATATATACAGGGTTATTTGTAAAATACTAAGATTCTCTGAGGGTTAAATAATTAAAATAATAAACAACAACTTTTGTTCGAAGACTTTTTACAAAACGTAATAGATTTCCCAAAAAAAAATATTTCACGTTTTTGTTGTACTGTCTGACACTTTTTAGATCTGTAATTTGTAGTACCTAAGTAATAATTTTTATATGGGGGTACTTTGCGTTCGCTTCATTCATTGATTCATTCATTCCACGGCCACGGCACATTTCTTGTTATTGATAATTGTAACTCGTTTCTATTACCCACTTGTTAAACAAAATCATTGCTTACATTGTAGTACTTTGTTGCTTTAACTCCTCTGTCAATTTTGTGCGGCAGTTCGAACAAGACATTATAGCGCCTAGGTACTAGAATGTAAACGTTATGACGTCGACCGTAAACTCAATCCACAATCCCTTCACACTTTACCAGGCTTAGGACTGGCTTAATTCAAAATAAACTAAGAACCATACTACATCATTGCATCATTGATGCTCGCTGCTGGATTGGCGCAAAGAACTCCAGTATGTTTTCCTGTTCACGTACTGTGCGCTGCGGTGGACGACCACCGCACGATCTTTCGAAGAAATCTTCGTTTTGGAAGGTCCGTTCACTTCACCTTATTTGTCCTATTATGTCACAACACTTACTTACACACACAACTGTAAAACTGGCTGGTTGGACCCCTTAGATTTATTTTGTATTTTTAATGAAATGTGTCTATGGTAAACTTTGTTTTTAAATTGAATGTGCACTTGCCAGGTTTTATAATTAAAAAAGTTTTATCTTAAGTTGGCAGTGATGCACTTATATCAACATTTTAAACAAAAATTATGAATTCCGTGGTTTGGTATGTTGGTAAAAATGTATTTTGTTGTAAAGTTTGTGTTTATCGCTTAATACTTTAACCTAGGTTTAGTACGCTTTGGCAGCTAGGCGTGTCGTTTTGGCTGAAAAAGCACCAGTGCTGTTATGGGGAATAGACTAGATAGACATTCCTACGGATTATTCTGCGGACATATTATGTATGTTCTTATATTAGTGTTCGTGACTATATAAAAGACAGATAAAAGTACAGGAGCAGGAAAATACAACCCTACATAGCGCGTGGCCCGACACGCTGTGGTTGGCCGGTTTTTTCAGTTACATCCAGAGGATATAATAATATCAAGTACACCTTTAAGCGTAAACTTAAAGACACTTTCTGTGTGTCTTATGTGTGTAGTGAATAAATGTATTTTTCTCAAAAATTATACGTAAAGTCGCCATTACATCATTAAAAAGTCACCAAAAAGTTAAGAATTACCAGGCAATGATCAAAAGTGTCCGGTAAGTAGAGAGGATTTGAATTCGGAATGAAAAAGTGTCCAGTAAGTATGAAATTCCATTACATATCATGTTATTTGAATTTGGAACTATCGGTACAGACCTGTGGACAGCCTTTAAAAAGACTACAGAGGTAAGCAAGAAAAGTGAAAGTGAAAACTATTTTGACTCCATTAGGATTTCTGCAAAAACCACCATTATTTAAAAAAAAAAACAATTTAAATTGCTTTTTATTATACATGAAAAGCTGAATAATCAGCTCTAGTTAGCAGTTTGATACTAGAAGATAAATAAAAATAATTAAAAAAGTGCGCATAATTCAATTTCTCCACAAAAGTACCAGGGCATCATAAGCTTTGGGTTCTCGTTCAGAGCAGACATCGCGCGATTTCTCTTTATTTACGAGAACGTCACACGTACCATTTCCGTTTTATACGCGCCTAGTACATCGCGACCGGTTTAACATAGAGTGAATCGTTTAAATTAATTAAAAAAACGGCTAAGCGCGAGTCGGACTAGCGCCCTGAGGGTCATCAATATTTAACAACTTTTTTTTTATTCATTCTACTTGTTCTTTTTCGAGAAAAGCACTATACATGCTTCGACCATTAAGAGCCATCTGGGACTCGTATGTATAAAAGGCCTCGCCTGGCGGCTCGGCCTTCTAACTCCTACTCGTCCAGGATGGCTCACTTACTGGTCTTTGCAGTAATGTACTATTTCTTTTCTTTCTTCTTTCTATAATATAAATAGTGTAGGTAACAACTAAAGGTAGAAACACACTAACGTGTTGTGGCGTGTCGAGACGCACTGCGTCGTGATCGTGACGATAGTTGCACACTAATGTCTGTCGGGGCGCGCTCTGACTTGATTTAAGAACAGTATCAATTGCATTTTTACAGCGCTTGCACGTTCATTTTAAAACTTGTGTATGAAAAATAAATATTGAGCGACTTAATAGATACTGAGTGAGACCGTAGGTACGTGGTATCTGTGGAAATTACTTCTTACTAATTGGTATTACTTTTTTATTTGCTTTTCCCGTTATAATATGCTATGTCAAATTATTGTCACTAAATAATTGTTACCTGGATGTCCTGGTTTGCCAGGTTGTGCCGGTTGTACTGGCGTTTCTGGTCCACCTGGTTGGCCTAGTTGTCCTGGTTGTCCTGGTCCACCTGCTTGGCCCGGTTGTCCTGGTTGGCCCGGTTGTCCTGGTTGGCCCGGTTGTCCTGGAGTTCCTGGTTGGCCTGGTTGTCCTGGATGTCCCGGAGTTCCTGGTTGTGCTGGTTGTTCTGGCGTTCCTAGTCCACCTGGTTGCCCTGGAGTTCCTGGTTGACCTGGAGTTCCTGGTTGTCCCGGTTGTCCTGGTCGGCCTGGTTTGCCCGATTGTCCTGGATTTCCTGGTCGGCCTGGTTTTCCTGGTTTTCCCGGAGTTCCTGACTGTCCTGATTGTTCGGGCGTTCCTTGTCCACCTGGTTGTGCTGGAGTTCCTTGTTGCTCTGGTCCTCCTGTTTGGCCTGGTTGTCCTGGTTGTCCTGGTTGTCCTGGTTGACCTGGTTGTCCTGGTTGTCCTGGCTGGCCTGGTTGTCCTGGTTGACCCGGTTGGCCTGGTTGTCCTGGTTGACCTGGTTGTCCTGGTTGATCGGGCGTTCCTTGTCCACCTGGTTGTCCCGGAGTTCCTTGTTGACCAGGTTTGCCTGGTTGTCCTGGCTGTCCTGGTTTGCCCGATTGTCCTGGAGTTCCTGGTCGGCCTGGTTTTCCTGGTTTTCCCGGAGTTCCTGACTGTCCTGGTTGTTCGGGCGTTCCTTGTCCACCTGGTTGTGCTGGAGTTCCTTGTTGCCCTGGTCGTCCTGTTTGGCCTGGTTGTCCTGGTTGTCCTGGTTGTCCTGGTTGTCCTGGTTGACCTGGTTGTCCTGGTTGTCCTGGTTGACCTGGTTGGCCTGGTTGTCCTGGTTGACCTGGTTGTCCTGGTTGATCGGGCGTTCCTTGTCCACCTGGTTGTCCCGGAGTTCCTTGTTGACCAGGTTTGCCTGGTTGCCCTGGCTGTCCTGGTTTGCCTGGTTGTCCTGGAGTTCCTGGTTGTCCTGGAATTCCTGGTTGTCCTGGAGTGCCAGGTTGCCCTGGAGCACCTGGTTGGCCTGGTTGTCCCTGTGTTCCTGGTTTACCTGCAGTACCTGGTTGTCCTGGTCCACCTGGTTGGCCTGGTTGTCCTGGCTGTCCTGATTGGCCCGATTGTCCTGGTTGGCCAGGTTGTCCTGGAGTTCCAGGTTGGCCTGACTGTCCTGGTTGTTCGGGCGTTCCTTGTCCACCTGGTTGTGCTGGAGTTCCTTGTTGCCCTGGTCCTCCTGTTTGGCCTGATTGACCTGGTTGGCCTGGTTGTCCTGGATGTCCTGGAGTTCCTGGTTGTGCTGGTTGTTCTGGCGTTCCTAGTCCACCTGGTTGTCCTGGTTGTCCTGGTTGACCTGGTTGTCCTGGTTGTCCTGGCTGGCCTGGTTGTCCTGGTTGACCTGGTTGGCCTGGTTGTCCTGGTTGACCTGGTTGGCCTGGTTGTCCTGGTTGACCTGGTTGTCCTGGTTGATCGGGCGTTCCTTGTCCACCTGGTTGTCCCGGAGTTCCTTGTTGACTAGGTTTGCCTGGTTGTCCTGGCTGTCCTGGTTTGCCCGATTGTCCTGGAGTTCCTGGTCGGCCTGGTTTTCCTGGTTTTCCCGGAGTTCCTGACTGTCCTGGTTGTTCGGGCGTTCCTTGTCCACCTGGTTGTGCTGGAGTTCCTTGTTGCCCTGGTCCTCCTGTTTGGCCTGGTTGTCCTGGTTGTCCTGGTTGTCCTGGTTGACCTGGTTGTCCTGGTTGACCTGGTTGGCCTGGTTGTCCTGGTTGACCTGGTTGGCCTGGTTGACCTGGTTGTCCTGGTTGATCGGGCGTTCCTTGTCCACCTGGTTGTCCCGGAGTTCCTTGTTGACCAGGTTTGCCTGGTTGCCCTGGCTGTCCTGGTTTGCCTGGTTGTCCTGGAGTTCCTGGTTGTCCTGGAATTCCTGGTTGTCCTGGAGTGCCAGGTTGCCCTGGAGCACCTGGTTGGCCTGGTTGTCCCTGTGTTCCTGGTTTACCTGCAGTACCTGGTTGTCCTGGTCCACCTGGTTGGCCTGGTTGTCCTGGCTGTCCTGATTGGCCCGATTGTCCTGGTTGGCCAGGTTGTCCTGGAGTTCCAGGTTGGCCTGACTGTCCTGGTTGTTCGGGCGTTCCTTGTCCACCTGGTTGTGCTGGAGTTCCTTGTTGCCCTGGTCGTCCTGTTTGGCCTGGTTGTCCTGGTTGTCCTGGTTGTCCTGGTTGTCCTGGTTGACCTGGTTGTCCTGGTTGTCCTGGTTGACCTGGTTGGCCTGGTTGTCCTGGTTGACCTGGTTGTCCTGGTTGATCGGGCGTTCCTTGTCCACCTGGTTGTCCCGGAGTTCCTTGTTGACCAGGTTTGCCTGGTTGCCCTGGCTGTCCTGGTTTGCCTGGTTGTCCTGGAGTTCCTGGTTGTCCTGGAATTCCTGGTTGTCCTGGAGTGCCAGGTTGCCCTGGAGCACCTGGTTGGCCTGGTTGTCCCTGTGTTCCTGGTTTACCTGCAGTACCTGGTTGTCCTGGTCCACCTGGTTGGCCTGGTTGTCCTGGCTGTCCTGATTGGCCCGATTGTCCTGGTTGGCCAGGTTGTCCTGGAGTTCCAGGTTGGCCTGACTGTCCTGGTTGTTCGGGCGTTCCTTGTCCACCTGGTTGTGCTGGAGTTCCTTGTTGCCCTGGTCCTCCTGTTTGGCCTGATTGACCTGGTTGGCCTGGTTGTCCTGGATGTCCCGGAGTTCCTGGTTGTGCTGGTTGTTCTGGCGTTCCTAGTCCACCTGGTTGTCCTGGTTGTCCTGGTTGACCTGGTTGTCCTGGTTGTCCTGGCTGGCCTGGTTGTCCTGGTTGACCTGGTTGGCCTGGTTGTCCTGGTTGACCTGGTTGGCCTGGTTGTCCTGGTTGACCTGGTTGTCCTGGTTGATCGGGCGTTCCTTGTCCACCTGGTTGTCCCGGAGTTCCTTGTTGACTAGGTTTGCCTGGTTGTCCTGGCTGTCCTGGTTTGCCCGATTGTCCTGGAGTTCCTGGTCGGCCTGGTTTTCCTGGTTTTCCCGGAGTTCCTGACTGTCCTGGTTGTTCGGGCGTTCCTTGTCCACCTGGTTGTGCTGGAGTTCCTTGTTGCCCTGGTCCTCCTGTTTGGCCTGGTTGTCCTGGTTGTCCTGGTTGTCCTGGTTGACCTGGTTGACCTGGTTGTCCTGGTTGACCTGGTTGGCCTGGTTGTCCTGGTTGACCTGGTTGGCCTGGTTGTCCTGGTTGACCTGGTTGTCCTGGTTGATCGGGCGTTCCTTGTCCACCTGGTTGTCCCGGAGTTCCTTGTTGACCAGGTTTGCCTGGTTGCCCTGGCTGTCCTGGTTTGCCTGGTTGTCCTGGAGTTCCTGGTTGTCCTGGAATTCCTGGTTGTCCTGGAGTGCCAGGTTGCCCTGGAGCACCTGGTTGGCCTGGTTGTCCCTGTGTTCCTGGTTTACCTGCAGTACCTGGTTTTCCTGGTCCACCTGGTTGGCCTGGTTGTCCTGGCTGTCCTGATTGGCCCGATTGTCCTGGTTGGCCAGGTTGTCCTGGAGTTCCAGGTTGGCCTGACTGTCCTGGTTGTTCGGGCGTTCCTTGTCCACCTGGTTGTGCTGGAGTTCCTTGTTGCCCTGGTCCTCCTGTTTGGCCTGATTGACCTGGTTGGCCTGGTTGTCCTGGATGTCCCGGAGTTCCTGGTTGTGCTGGTTGTTCTGGCGTTCCTAGTCCACCTGGTTGTCCTGGTTGTCCTGGTTGACCTGGTTGTCCTGGTTGTCCTGGCTGGCCTGGTTGTCCTGGTTGACCTGGTTGGCCTGGTTGTCCTGGTTGACCTGGTTGGCCTGGTTGTCCTGGTTGACCTGGTTGTCCTGGTTGATCGGGCGTTCCTTGTCCACCTGGTTGTCCCGGAGTTCCTTGTTGACTAGGTTTGCCTGGTTGTCCTGGCTGTCCTGGTTTGCCCGATTGTCCTGGAGTTCCTGGTCGGCCTGGTTTTCCTGGTTTTCCCGGAGTTCCTGACTGTCCTGGTTGTTCGGGCGTTCCTTGTCCACCTGGTTGTGCTGGAGTTCCTTGTTGCCCTGGTCCTCCTGTTTGGCCTGGTTGTCCTGGTTGTCCTGGTTGTCCTGGTTGACCTGGTTGTCCTGGTTGACCTGGTTGGCCTGGTTGTCCTGGTTGACCTGGTTGGCCTGGTTGTCCTGGTTGACCTGGTTGTCCTGGTTGATCGGGCGTTCCTTGTCCACCTGGTTGTCCCGGAGTTCCTTGTTGACCAGGTTTGCCTGGTTGCCCTGGCTGTCCTGGTTTGCCTGGTTGTCCTGGAGTTCCTGGTTGTCCTGGAATTCCTGGTTGTCCTGGAGTGCCAGGTTGCCCTGGAGCACCTGGTTGGCCTGGTTGTCCCTGTGTTCCTGGTTTACCTGCAGTACCTGGTTGTCCTGGTCCACCTGGTTGGCCTGGTTGTCCTGGCTGTCCTGATTGGCCCGATTGTCCTGGTTGGCCAGGTTGTCCTGGAGTTCCAGGTTGGCCTGACTGTCCTGGTTGTTCGGGCGTTCCTTGTCCACCTGGTTGTGCTGGAGTTCCTTGTTGCCCTGGTCCTCCTGTTTGGCCTGATTGACCTGGTTGGCCTGGTTGTCCTGGATGTCCCGGAGTTCCTGGTTGTGCTGGTTGTTCTGGCGTTCCTAGTCCACCTGGTTGTCCTGGTTGTCCTGGTTGACCTGGTTGTCCTGGTTGTCCTGGCTGGCCTGGTTGTCCTGGTTGACCTGGTTGGCCTGGTTGTCCTGGTTGACCTGGTTGTCCTGGTTGATCGGGCGTTCCTTGTCCACCTGGTTGTCCCGGAGTTCCTTGTTGACCAGGTTTGCCTGGTTGTCCTGGCTGTCCTGGTTTGCCCGATTGTCCTGGAGTTCCTGGTCGGCCTGGTTTTCCTGGTTTTCCCGGAGTTCCTGACTGTCCTGGTTGTTCGGGCGTTCCTTGTCCACCTGGTTGTGCTGGAGTTCCTTGTTGCCCTGGTCCTCCTGTTTGGCCTGGTTGTCCTGGTTGTCCTGGTTGTCCTGGCTGGCCTGGTTGTCCTGGTTGACCTGGTTGGCCTGGTTGTCCTGGTTGACCTGGTTGTCCTGGTTGATCGGGCGTTCCTTGTCCACCTGGTTGTCCCGGAGTTCCTTGTTGACCAGGTTTGCCTGGTTGTCCTGGCTGTCCTGGTTTACCTGGTTGTCCTGGAGTTCCTGGTTGTCCTGGAATTCCTGGTTGTCCTGGAGTGCCAGGTTGCCCTGGAGCACCTGGTTGGCCTGGTTGTCCCTGTGTTCCTGGTTTACCTGCAGTACCTGGTTGTCCTGGTCCACCTGGTTGGCCTGGTTGTCCTGGCTGTCCTGATTGGCCCGATTGTCCTGGTTGGCCAGGTTGTCCTGGAGTTCCAGGTTGGCCTGGTTGTCCTGGTTGTCCCGGAGTTCCTGGTTGTCCTGGAATTCCTGGTTGTCCTGGAGTGCCAGGTTGCCCTGGAGCACCTGGTTGGCCTGGTTGTCCCTGTGTTCCTGGTTTACCTGCAGTACCTGGTTGTCCTGGTCCACCTGGTTGGCCAGGTTGTCCTGGAGTTCCAGGTTGGCCTGACTGTCCTGGTTGTTCGGGCGTTCCTTGTCCACCTGGTTGTGCTGGAGTTCCTTGTTGCCCTGGTCCTCCTGGTTGTCCTGGTTGACCTGGTTGTCCTGGTTGACCTGGTTGGCCTGGTTGTCCTGGTTGACCTGGTTGGCCTGGTTGTCCTGGTTGACCTGGTTGTCCTGGTTGATCGGGCGTTCCTTGTCCACCTGGTTGTCCCGGAGTTCCTTGTTGACCAGGTTTGCCTGGTTGTCCTGGCTGTCCTGGTTTGCCTGGTTGTCCTGGAGTTCCTGGTTGTCCTGGAATTCCTGGTTGTCCTGGAGTGCCAGGTTGCCCTGGAGCACCTGGTTGGCCTGGTTGTCCCTGTGTTCCTGGTTTACCTGCAGTACCTGGTTGTCCTGGTCCACCTGGTTGGCCAGGTTGTCCTGGAGTTCCAGGTTGGCCTGGTTGTCCTGGTTGTCCCGGAGTTCCTGGTTGTCCTAGAGTTCCCGGTTGTCCTGGTTTGCCTGGTTGGCCTGGTTGTCCCGGAGTTCCTGGTTGTCCTGGAGATCCAGGTTGACCTGGAGTTCCTGGTTGTCCCGGAGTTCTTTGTTGACCAGGTTTACCTGGTTGTCCTGGCTGTCCTGGTTTCCCTGGTTGTTCTGGAGTTCCTGGGAGGCCTGGTTTTCCTTGTTGGCCTGGTCCACCTGGTTGCAGTTCCGTGTCATCTTCCTGATTCGATTCGTCACTTTTTTGGGATTCTGTTGAGCCTGGAGTTCCTGGTTGCCCTGGAGTTCCTGGTGTTCCTGGTTGCCCTGTAGTGCCTGGTTGCCCTGGTGTTCCTGGTTGCCCTGGTGTTCCTGGTTGCCCTGGTGTTCCTGGTTGCCCTGGCCTTCCTGGTTGCCCTGGCGTTCCTGGTTGCCCTAATGTTCCTGATTGCCCTGGAGTTCCTGGTGCTCCTGTTTGCCCTGGAGTTCCTGGCTGTCCTGGTTTTCCTGGGTGACCTTTGCTTTGCCTAAATTCATCTTGCTCGAATGAAGATGCTGATTGACTGGATCTGGCAGCACTTCTATGCACGATCTTCTTATTTGCGGAGTGAACGTCTTTTTGTGTTTGTTCAGCAGAATCTTCGCTCACGAATGACTGCTCTTGTTCGCTTTGAGAAGACTTCTTGACAGATTTGTGCTGGTTTATGGTTGATTCGATGTTCGATTCATCTTCGAATGAGGAACTCTGTTGCTCTTTGAAACTCTTTGAAGATTTTACTTCCTCGCTGAAAGAAGACTCATTTTGCATGTCCTCTAAGCTTTGGAATGCTCTGTGCTTTGTAGCATGAGTGGAAGCTGATTTATGTGAAGAACTTTGGGAAGCTTCTCCGAATGCTTTGGCGCTGTGTTTATTTTGCCCGAAGGCGTCAAAGTTACTCTCATTGTCACTCTCAATAGCGCTCGACATAAAACTCGAACTCGAGCTAGATTCGCTAGAACTCGAACTCGAGCTAGTTTCGCTAGAGCTCACATTCGATTCGATATCACTCGAGCTTGATGAGCTCGATTCGATATCGCTGGAGCTTGAGCTTGAGCTGAAGGATGAGGATGAGCTTGAACTTGACTGCAAGCTCGAGCTCGAGATCTCCTCTCCCTGTATATCTTGAAAGTCTGTAAAAGAAAATGTGTTGTAAATTTGTATACTCTTAAAGTAAATGTGTTTTGGATGTCGTCTAGAATCCATTGATTGCGGTGTAATCATGAATGTATCCGAGTCTTTTTTGAATCTTCGCCGAGTCTATTAATATTTATTTATATAACTAGTACATAATGAAGCTTCTTAAGGTACGAGTGCTGAGGTTAGAGCGCGAGCTTACGAGCGCTCTAATTACAGGCAAGAGAGCTAATTATGTAGCGTTGCATACACAACTTTTTCTACAAGCTTAAAATGATAATGACAAAAATAAACAATCGCTAACTTTTCTCGTATACCTACTTTCCTCGATTTTGCTGCTAACAAATTGTCAGCAAAATCATTTTCATTATTCCGATTGGCGTTAATAGTTTGTGAATTTTATTGTTAAATGTTAACAAATTTCATGCAAATTTTAATAGTTACTAAAACAGTTCCGGGAATTTATCACAAAAGTTGGAATGCCAAACGAAACGCCATTTTGTTGATATCCATATTGAACGTAACCATGGTAACCAAATAACAAATCGATGGATATTAAGCATCTATTTTTAGTTATTAATAAAAATGTAATTCTAAAGACAATAATTAGTCTCGATTGGCTCGACCGATTTGTTTTTTTTTTGTTGTGTTCTTAATTATCTAGACAAGGTTTGTATGCAGAAAAATACACCCAGGGGCCTGTTTTATAAAGCTACCAATTACTATTTACAGGTTACAAGTTTCTATTTGATACAACCTCGACCAATGACGACCCGCCATTTGAGTAGTGTTGCCAGTTTAGACCTGTAAAATTGTTCCTTGTAGCTTTATAAAACGTGCTCCAGGTGGTGCCGGGCACGGACAGCTATTAGCTAGTAGGTTGAATTCATATCAGCCGGGCATTAATAGTTGAAGGAATATTATTTGCACCGATGAATGTTATCTACTGGACCGCCTTATCTTCTGTATTTCAGAAGGGTATAATAACAATATAACACCCCTCTTATTTAATAATATAGATAGAGGTTGGATATTTGTTACTCAATCACGCCAGAAAAGCTGAACAAATCTGGATGAAATTTGGCACAGAAATAGAATATAGTCTGGAACAGCATATAGGCTACTTTAAATAGTTTTCCCGTGGGATGGTAAAATTACGGACTCTACGCGGACGAAGTCGCGGGAAGAAACTAGTAAAGCGAATCGGTGCAAATAAAATTTCGTCAACTATACTTCGTTTTTTTTATGTTATTATTAAGTGACCATTATTTTGTATAAGTTTTCGCCCTTAACATGATTAGAGATTAAAACAAATTGCCTCTTCTATAAGTAATTAATAACAAGAATCAGAAAATTCGAATATTTTTTTCAGTATTTTCTACTTAGATTATAAAGAAAACATTCGTGAAATTGACGGCCACTTTTCTAATTAAAAAAATAGTATCATATAAATATCCTACTTTAAACAGGAATATAGTGTTTTAATGCGAATAAAGATGAATACTCACTCTCGTCTAAGTCGCTGGGTTCCCCATGCGTTAGTTGTGCCTGTTAATGAAAAATATTTTTAAATTATTAATTGTTAATAAGTAGATACGTAAAGTGCTATCAATTTATATATAGCAACGTTAACCGCAATATACTAAAATTACAATGAAAAAATATACAAGGTGTTTTTTTGGTCGACAACTTCCAAAACAGGAGAGATAGTTTAATTGATTCTGAATCCGAATATCACATTAAAAAATTAAAAAACCTTAGGAGGAATTTTTCCCATTATTTCACTTAATTGTGGTTACCTTGCGCCGTGTTTACCGAAGACTAACATAATCACCGTGCACAATGTTATGATTCATCTTTCTCTTCATACTTGTTACGGGCTTAGGACCGTCAAAGATTGCAAACACGGCTTGGGTTAAAAAAAAGTAGATTATTGTTGTTAAAAATCGTTCTGAAATGGCATTTAACTACAGAATAACGGTATGGATTACATAACCGCAAGATTTGTCCTTGACGTATTGAAAAAGGTGAATCAGCTTTGTACAACGATTGTTAAAAATTTACAAACCTTGAGCATGGCGTGGCGTTTCAAAAGTGCCCCACTCGTAAAGGTTGCTAGCGATAGACCTTACAGAGTGTAGCGCGTAATGGCCTGCCTTCATAATTTCCTAATCGTACAGTCCAAATTCTAACGGTGTCAGCAATGTTTTAACCACTCACAAAGTAAATGTTTACAACATCAAACATATCCCGATTGTCCAGAAGTAAATTTTCTTGCCGAGCCAATTTTTTTTTATCAATTAAATGATTTAACACTTTACTTAACAAGCACTCGCTTCGAAACAAACACGGAACTGACATCGCTTGCGCATAGTTTTGTGAGGGTAGTTTCAAACAATAACATAGACAGATCGCGACGATAAGCGGCCTACCCTCTTCGTAGCTACGGAAAACGAGAGACCATGATTTATAAAATAGCGAGGATATTCTTTCGACTTTTCATGATTATTATTTTTTGAGCTCAGAATCATGAATATACTAACCCCTATTGTGGACGTTGCTGACCAAAAAAGCACCTGTATATTGTATTATATTATTACCTTTCACAAGAAGTAATAACATTTAAATAAAGAATGCTATCATCTAGGAAAATGGACGTAAATTATGATGTTTGTTAAAAAACTGATGAAAGAATAATTCATTTGGTTTATGACGTCGCAAAATGTAAATACTAAAGACAGATGTTTTTAATAAAATATTTAAATGAGTAATTAAATTGCTCACTGCGCAAACATAACGTTAAGTACCTACGTTTAGGTGATGTTAAAGAAATTTATTGAATTAAGACAAAACTAATAATAATCTCTATTTAAAAAAAATATTAACGGACAATTTTTCAATAACCCGTGTCTGTGATTGTTACTTTTTGCTAACTTTAAATGGATGCAATTTTATTCTATTATTTTGAAATTAACTGGTAATGAACTGGTTTTCTTTAATTCAATTCGTTAAGTATAGTTTTAAATTAAGTAATAGTTCGATTGATTATCACATATAATTGTCAAATTCAAAAGAGTATTTATAAATTAAGTAACAGAAACTTCTGTATAAGTAACAATTAACCACAAAACATTTGTTATAAAATAAAATAAACGCTGCATTAAATATTTTAGAAGTGAAACTTTTCTTCTTTTCTTGCTCTTTTGGTATCTATGTAATGTAATGTTGTATTGTTGCGAATAAATGTCTCTTTATCTTTATTTTTAAACTGCTTTACTTTTAAAGAGCCACGATGAGAAGACGTTGGTCTTGACAGAAGATCGTGGAAAAAACTCAACAAAAAAAATAGGTTATTTTTATATAGTTTTAAATTAAGTTTTAGATAGGAACTCCCACACTCCTCCGTCGGCCATTTTAAACCTTATGGCGGCCATTTTGAATTATAGGAATGAAAGGTAGGAATTTATCATCAATTATTAATATCACCCGAAACCGACGTGCATGCATGACTCGATGTATGAATGTGAAAGAAGCGAAAGATATTTGTCAGGATCGTAGCAGGTGGAAAGAAGTGGTCTCTACCTACCCATCAGGGAAACAGGCGTGATTTAATGTATGTATGTATGTACCTAATAATATCACAAACTTGGTGTTTAACTATAAATATTTAGGGTCGAGTTTCCAAAGGATACCAAACAGAACCCTGTTACTAATTCGGTTTGGACCACCATACCTATTGCTTCAGCCTCTAAAGAATTAGTTAAATGTTGTCAGGGACAAAGAGGCCCCGTTAGATGGGCTTGCAAAACTGCTCGTTGGAATTGCACCGAGCTTTGCAAATGTAAAAGTATGAAAACGACGTAAGCAAGGATCTAGGTATAAAAAGAAGAATTAATCAATCACTAAGTAGAGCCGATGATTTGGTCAAGGTTGGCCTAGCAGGTCTTTGTCTAGCGAGATCACATTAAATTTGTTTAGTTATCAAAGAAAAGAAAGCAACTTTCGCCCTTCGAGGGGACTTTGGCGAGCTTGATTCTACCAGCGCTTCCCAAAAGGAAAAACCACTGTTCCTCCAGAAACCTCGCAAGAAACTCAACATGATCGTCATGTTAAAGTTCCTCTCTCTGTGACATAGTTACAAATTATCATAAAAACAGCCAGTTACAAGACTTAAAGTATTTAAAAATGTACTCACGAATACAACTAAGCCGAGAAGGGCAATATGTCCCAGGATCTTCATGATTCTAGGCCCAAGACAGTGTCTCTATGGCCTCACGATTATCAATCGATGGTAGTCGGGCGACACCACTCTTTATACCTGTGTCGAGACAATGCCTCGATAATGCCATAATAGCCAATTTACACTGGAACAATATTAAGTTTGAACAACTTTCAAGTAAAGGCGTCAATTCATAGCAACTGTGCAAATATGTTACGGTGTAGCTTTTTTATTGGTGCTGCTTGTTAATCATTTTAGGATAATGTTACCGCAACATGGCTGCCGTGTGTGACGCGCGAATAAATCAATTAAGCTTATTTGTTTTAGGGATTATTGGTTAACGTTGGTGGGTAACTTAAGAGGATTGGGAAGCAAAAAAAATCCATACAAAATGCGTGTTTCTCTCCCCTTAAACCTGGTCCGATTTTTACAATAAGATACGATACAATTTTTGAATATGTTGTAGATATCATGAAAAAGTATGTCTATACGTTTTCCTTTCCAAGAAAATATTTCTTAGCTTGTAACAAAAAAAAACGAATAACAGAAACGTACAGGGCCTTTATAATAACTACAACATAGGTATTCAAAAATCGTGGAAATCGGACTTGATTTAGGGGGTGAGGAGACGTTATCGCCCGGAGCTAAATTTGAGTGGGTTTTTTTTGACAGAAACGCGATTATAGCGGCGCTTCACAACCCTCTTTACGCCCCGCTACTTACCGCCGTACTCAGAAACAAACCCCCTTCAAGAAATAGGGGTGTTGTAAGTTTAACGAGTGTATGTGTGTGTATGTGTATGTGTGTCTGCAACATCGTAGCTTCCAAATAGATGAACCGATATGGACGTGATTTTTCTTAAAAGAGAGTTAGTTTGATCAATGGTTCTGCTAGATTAGATTAAAATCGGTTGGGCCGTTTGGTAAATATCGCAAACTCTACTAATGGTCTAAGATCCGAATAGGAGACGACCTTCACCGGGCTGTTTATTCGATAAAAAATATTTTATATCAAATTTAATATGCTAAGTAATATATGGCGAATAGGTTGACTGAAAAAAATTAGTCCAGTACTTATATGATAAAAAAAAACTGAAAATGATCGTTTTTAGGGTTCCTTACCTCAAAAGGAAAAAAGAACCCTTACAGGATCACTCGTGCGTCTGTCTGTCTGTCCATCTGTCACAGCAGATTTGCTCTAAAACTACTGGACCGATCGAATTGAAATTTGGTACACATTTGTAAGTCAATGACCCAAAGACGGACGAGTCACGTAAATAAATGAATTTTGGACAAGGGGTAGTTTCAGAGATCAGGGATCTTTGCGTATTTTCTTAAATAACTTCAAAACTGTTTATGTTAAAGTTATAAATAAAACAAATATTTTTGAGATGCTCACAACAAGGCCTTTCATGTGACTAGTAACACAATAAGGTTTACGAAACTTTTTTTTTTTAATTTCCTAATTTGTCCCCCAAAAGTACCCCCCTTGTTCAAAATTCATTTATTTACGTTACACATCCGTCTTTGAGTCACCGACTTACATATTTGTACCAAATTTCAACTCGATCGGTCCAGTCGTTTTGGAGCAAATCTGCTGTGATAGATGGACAGATATACAGACAGACTAACAGACAGGCATATGGTGTGGAGACGGAACCCTCTCCATGCGAGTTGAACTCGCACTTAGCCGGTTTTTTTTTTATTGCTATTGCTTGTTAAATAGACCTGTGGGAGGACGATCACGTCGGGGTCACCAATGTAGGAAGAGAGGACAATAGAGAGATCTCTCTCCAGGCGGGTGTTATGCCTGGGGACCGAAGTCCATTGGGATGAAGTTGGAAGTTGTATATATGTCATCTGACTGGAGAAACTTCGTTAGCGCGTTGTCGAACACTTAAGTTGCGCTGTCTGACGCTGGTGGCGCTAGCGAGGTAGCGAGTTGGTTGATACAAGTTGCCGTTAGATGTCGCTAGGTTGCCACACCAGCCCCCCTTTGAGACCGGAGGTTGATGGTGATGACGTGCAGTCTGTGCGTTGAATTGCCGCTTGCAAGTGCCAGTAGGGATGTCTCCAGTAGTGCTCAGAGCCGCGTTGGCGAGCGTAGCAGGAGAAGAGGAGTGAGTGGAGTACACAGTGAGTCGTGTACCTGCTCGTGAAGTACTCGTAGTAGGACGCAGTGAGTCGCGCTGTTTAGTGAGAGTAGTGTGCACACTGACACCAGGCATAGAGATATGACAGAATGCTAGTGGTGCACAGTGCGGGTTGTCTGGCTTGCTGTGAAACTGTGTCATAGTGCTTGAAGGTCGTCAGGTTGCGTAATTGTCCATTGTCGAGGGTCACCAATGTGGGAAGAGAGGACAATAGAGAGATCTCTCTCCAGGCGGGTGTTATGCCTGGGGACCGAAGTCCATTGGGATGAAGTTGGAAGTTGTATATATGTCATCTGACTGGAGAAACTTCGTTAGCGCGTTGTCGAACACTTAAGTTGCGCTGTCTGACGCTGGTGGCGCTAGCGAGGTAGCGAGTTGGTTGATACAAGTTGCCGTTAGATGTCGCTAGGTTGCCACAGACCCTATAGATTATGCAAACGTTAGGTTTAGTGCAATGAGTGGAAAAAATAGTCAACCTAACGTTTGCATATTCTATAGGCTTCATACTTTCGATTAGTATGTAATTGGAAGGTCTATTTAACAAGCAGTAGCAATTAAAAAAAAAAAGTTCATTTTCATATTTTTTTAAATCATATAAGCACTGGACTGAAATTTTTCAGTCAACCTATTCGCCATATATTACTTAGCATATTAAATTTGATATATATATATATATATATAATACTTTTTATCGAAAAAACAGCCCGGTGAAGGTAGACTCCTATTCGGATCCCCTACTATAACGTTTCTCTTTTCTATCACTCAAAATACATGGCATAACAGAGGGCCCTGCCAAGATGCATTGCGCTAACTAGCGTTTCTATTCGATTTGTTTTTAAACCAATCGCGTCACTGGTATATGACGTGATACGAAAAGTCACGTGATCTACCAGTGACGCGATTGGTATAAAAACAAAACGAATAGAAACGTTAGTTAGCGTAATACATCTTGGCAGGGCCCTCAGTTGACCACGTGGTTTATCGCTACGCACGAGAATGTCCCATACATTTTGAATCATAGAAAAAAAAACGTCAGTAGCGTTTGCATCTTAGCAAGTGCCTCTGAAAGACGGGGTTGCCATTATAATCATTATAACACCACTATTTTTATCTTTTAAACAGTAGAGACCAAGTGGGTGCCGCAAAATGGGCGACGTAGACGGGGCAGGCCTAGACGGAGATGGCGGGATGACTTGGACGCATTCCTCAGCAACCGGCCGGATTGAACCGGAAGAGGCACCTAATAGGGAGTCATGGAGATCAAGGGGAGAGGCCTTTGCCCAGCAGCGGGACACTCACATAGGCTAGAAAAAAAAACAGTAGAGACATTTAACTCGTTCCTTTCAAACTTGTGTACTGGGGTCCTAGTGAAAAAGGGCACAAGTCGACTTAACTCGTAATGAAAAGGAGTATACATGAACGGAGTATACTAGAATTAAACCCTTTTTCACTTGATCTTCAGAAGACTTACACCCTTTTTCACTAGGACCCCAGTTTATATCGTCACTAAGGAACGAATTAATTGTCTTTGACTGACTCTGAGTGGGGCCGTGAGACCCAAAGGGTACAAAGCGGTAACCCTTTATTGATTACCCGACCGTCACAGTCACTATGGAAGGAAAGACCGTATTTTCTGTTTATAACATTCATTCTACAAAACTAACAAAATGCATGAAATCAAAATCAAAATATTTATTCAATAAATTGGCCACATACGGGCTCTTTTACACGTCGGTAATATAAAGTGAATCTACTAGCGCTTCGGACAAGACCATCATTGCGGAGAAGAAGCGCCGCAAGAAACTCCAGCAGAAGGTCATTTTTTCAAACATAAAATACAATAATACTTAAAAGTAAGTTACATTACAAGGTAATAAAGCAACAAATATAAATTATTAGAAATTCAAAAATTAATAACATTACAAATAAATGTAAAAATTAAAAATATTACATGTCAAATACATTAAACTAAAAATAATGAGTAGGAGAACAACACGACGAGGTCTTTACGTCAAAAGCCATAACTGGAATAATTAACTGAGCAACAAGTCCTTGCAGACGTGAACAGACCGGAGCCCACAAACAGCACCCGTTCACGAGTATGACGCATATCTCAGCCATCGCCTCCCTCAACCATGTGTTCGGGAAGGTGGCGACCCGATCAACGACGCCGCCGTAAGCAAAGACCTGTGGAGTTGACATAAGATATAACTTTGTTACATACATAACATAAACTCACGCCTTTATTCCCAGTTTGGGGTAGGCTGAGCTACAGAATGGCCAACAACTCTAAAAGCTTGTTGATAATTCTGTAACCACGTTTTGCATAATCAGGCTAAGATGTTTACCAGCGTATTAGTGACAGGTTGCAAGCCCATCGCCTAACATTACTACAAGCCTTTATTCCCTTAGTCGACTCTTACGAGATCCACGGGAAGGCATGGAGTGGTACTATTCTAAGCCGGCAACCACACAGCTAAAAACTTTGCTAACTTTGTAAGTTTTCAAAAATCGCTCTCGTTAGGGCGGGATAACCGGAAGGCTCCACCTATCATCGTCATCATATTCTATTCCATTTTCTAACGTTATCGATACGATAACGAAAGGTTAAAAACAATTTGGAATGAAGTCCCTGAGTCTCTGCTAAATATCATGAGTATTCACAACATATTTTTACATTTTATTTCATTACGCTTTGTTGACTTTGATCGTCGCCTCAAAAAGTACCCAAAGAATAACGTCAGAAGATTTATAATTGCGTAAACGTATCATAGTCGGTCAGACAATTAAATTAATAATGGAGTGTATAATTGAGTTTCAGACGTAGTTATTTTATTAGCAACCTGCGTAAATTTCCCCACCATCTTTCCTATTCATGAATATAATTTATTATGTTTTCTTAACAAACTGACGCCAGAGTTCCATGCGCCTTTTTTCTTGTATTTTAGACAGTTACGCAAATGGTCTCGGACATTGTTTTAAGTGTCAGCATTATTGTATGTTAAAGAATTATTGTTAGAAGGCATCGTTAGTCACCTTAGCTCTTGAGATTCTAGGCGATAAAAACATGTCGTCTTTGACCTGTTATTTACTTGAGAGTAATGGCGGCCGATTTATAAACGACACCATAACACGTCAAAGTACCGCCTACAATTGAGGCCCATCGAGTGCCCCTTCTTTTTTCAAATTTTATTCGGTCATAATCAGACCTAGCCTAGGAATATACGGGGCAAAATTAAATGACAGCTAGGGATTGCCTGTATCGATAAACTCAATTATCGATGCTTTTCCCATATACTAGTGATCGCCCCAAGTTTTGTTTGTAAAAATATTTTTTTATTGAAAGTATCAAATGAAAATAGCAACATAATTCTGGTTATTCTTTATTGTAAATGGACTTTTTAACCTTCACTCATCACATCATCATTATATTTTTTTTACTCCTAACAAATTCTGATCGTTTTTTTTAACAATAGTAAATGGGACATTCATTCTGAAATACACAATAAGGAAAAAAAATATGATGATGATGATGCTTTTAAAATTAAGAATAACCAGAATTATGTTGCTATTTTGTTTCATTTGCATACTTTCAATAAAATTTTATTTTTACAAACAAAACTTGGAGCGATCATACCGATGTGACCGTAACGATACCGTGACCATAACGATGGGTTAGCAATATGTCACCGGAAAGGTTATTTTAAGTTCTAAAACTTTTACTTTGTCAGGTAGTACCAAATCTGTGTTAAAAACCGGGCAAGAGCATGTCGGACCACGGACCATGCTCAGTGTAGCGTTCCGAAGCCGTTACTACACAAAAACTATCTAAAAATAACAAGTATGAACTAATTCTCTATTTAAACTTTTAAAGTTATTTGGTGTGTCTTTTTGTTAGATGATTTTAGTAGGTATAAACACTTTAGTCGCCTGCATCTCAGAAAACAATCAAGTCTACTTGTAGTGATAGTTTTCCTTTAAAATTCGTTATATGTGCTTTCATTTAAGATATTTTTCAGATTTTTAGTATTGGTAGTTTTGGTTATATGGGAGGGGACACTTGACTCTAACAAAAATTAGCGCTTTAAAGCTTAATATTTCATAACGGATCCCTTAATCGAAAAATGGTTATCAGAAACCAGTAATATTTTTAAAAGACCTATCCAACGACACCCCACAATATGGGGTAGACGAGAAAAAAAATACATCCCCAAGTTACTTGTAGGAGTTACAGTAAAAAAAAATTTTTTTAATATTTTATTTTGCCACTTTGTTGGAGTGACTAATATGTATATTCATGCCATATTACAGCTTTCTAGTACTAAAAGTATCTGAGCTAGGCTGCGGACGGACGGACGGACGGACATGGCGAAACTATAAGGGATCCTAGTTTGACTACGGAACCCTAAAAAGTAACCGCCACACAAAGACTTTGGAAAGGTTCAGACATAGCGACATGTTTTGTGACATTTTGTCAGCCATTGAAATTTTTCACAGCACGGAGACACGGAGGACAGTTATATAATTTCTGAAAATGGGACAGTTTTTGAGGGAATAGAGACGAAACGACTTCTACGTAGAAGGAGTCACAGGCAACAGCATTTAGTGTACATACGTAATTTTAATTAGTATTAAAATATTTTTAACGGCTTATTATACAAATTACGAAGTCAAGAGTTCACTAAACGTCAAGACTGATATCCGGAATGACCGTAACCATGGTAATAACAATGCTATAATAATTATTATAGAACTGTTATTACCATGGCAACGCTTATTATAGAATAGTTCTCACGTTTCGGTTACGCTATAGGTGGCATTGCGGTACCATTAACGATATTAATATTAGCGGTTTATAGTACGCGTCAAAAAAAGAACATTTTTCAGTACCTAAGCCATTTTTTCAATGTCCGTTTAAATTTCCTTTTAAGTTGAAGATTTTTATGCACATAACGTAGTTTATTCTTTGAAACAAGTGACAATTTGGACAGTGGAACATATAATTTGTTGCGATATTGAGGCCGTACGTCTTGTACGATTCTTTTACTCGTAACTGGAAAAAGAGTTGAACATTTCTATACACAAACATGCATGCGTCTAAAATGTTGGGTAAAGAGAGGTTTTTTATATACTGTTTAGTGATGCTATTTTGAAGTACCACTTTTCAATTAATAAAAAAATATAGAACATTTCAAGTACGCGGCAAGCAACGCGGCGGGAAAGTTATGGGCATATATTTAAACCTAAATGTGTTTCGTCATAGTCGCTATCTTAATCGAGATATCATATCGCCACTATTGAAATAGGTACCATTAAGGAGATCCGTTAGCCATCTTTGATCTTCATCATTAGATCCACTTCACCAAATAGTGCTTTCCAAGAGAAAATGTACGAGTTACTATGACACATACCGAAATCGCTACCTAATAGGTGTGCCTATAATATTTGAGGAGTTCCTTGGGTTTCTACAAGATCCCATCGTCAGAGCCTTTTAAACAAAAAAGAATTGTTCAAATTGGTCCAGCGGTATTTGAATAATTGAGAAATAGACATAAAAAAAATCCTACGAATTGAGACCCTCTTCCTTTTTTTGAATGCGGTAAAAATCGTCGGGCAAATTTCCGCTCGGCCCCGGGCGGGAAAAACCCACGCTACGCCACTGTAACCTCATAAGGGTAACCCTTTCGTATAGGTTAGTCAAATAAATGGTTTATCAATTGAAAGGGGTAAGCAAGTTATTTGGGTTACCTATCAAAATGAATTGATTAGTCTTTCAAGGGGTTTTTTCTGGGAAGAGGTTGTCGGGACCCTGGTTCCATCTTCCCGTATATTTTTTTATCTTTTCCGTGATTTCTTTCTTTGCTCGCAGTTATTAACCGCTCAATTCCTCATTTTTTTACAGTTACTAAGTCACTACAAATAACCAGTCCACGTATCAAACATTTATCACTAATTTTAAAGATGGAATAGGTACGACAATACACTTAAAAACTTTTTACATTCACATTATGAAGGGACTTGCATCTAATAATATGCGCACGTAAATAAACAATTATTGCGAAATATTTGACGAACGCAGGGCGTGCGCGGCAGTGCGGGGGACGAGATATCGCTCCCTCTCGGTCAGCTCCGACTCCCGCGCGCCGGGCGCCTGGCGCGGCGCGGTTATGAATTTCGCGCCTTTTTAAATACATTATACTGTTGTGCTACAAGCTACACACAGAAATTTCTAAGTTTCTGTAGAATGGCTGCATACCTTCTTTTACAGTAGTAGACTTATCTTTACAGACTCTAATTCAATATTAGATGTTTTATGACGGCAAACGCATATATCTTTTAAAGCAGATATCTTATTGTTCTTAATTTTTGGCTTCGTCTATAACTTAAGAATTTAGACATGTTGTTGTGGATTTTTCACACTCTAATTCAATATTGGCACAATTATACACTAAATCTCGTTTGACAAAGTTCCAAGCTAAAAAAAAATCTAACAACTTAATAGCATAAAGCGACAAACATATCATAAACGATGAAGCAAACACTTTGCACTCTAATTCAATATTCATTAATCAGCAATAAGAAAATATAAATACCTAATTTATATCTAAAGCTCGTTCTAACTTTTCGCTATATTTTACAAATATGCTTTGAAATATGTTCCATGCCATATAAGCAACATTTTTCCAACATTAGAATTTTAAAAACTTTTAGGGCAAAAATCCGGTAACCCGATCGGTCTAATATTGTACTTTTTAAAATATGGCCTGCACGAATTCGTCTGCTTTAGTCCAAAAATAGCTATAACATACTTTTTTTGTATCACGAATACACTGTCTATTTCTGAAGACAGCATTATACCATATCGTAAAATATAATTTATGTAACCATGGTACGCTGCTTCTTTTTACACGACTGCCCCAAAAAAGGAGTGTAATGTTTTCAGGGTTCATGTTTGTATGTGAGTTTCTCTATTCCACTATACCTTCTAAATCCCTTGACCGATTTAGATGTGTGAGGTATCGTTAGAAATCCTTACGTCATCCCGGGTGACATAGGATACCTTAACTGTTAAAATTGAAATAACAACAATGGCAAAATGATAATTATTAATATAATATGTAGGTATATCCACGACAGGATAAAAATGCAGTCGGGTTTTTAAAGCTTGCTTTTCATATAGTTATTGAACGGTTCTAGTAGAAGTTTTCAGCTCCAATGCTACTTTTTCTGTAGAAATGCCTCGATTTTTTTCGTGCAACTTTTCTTGTGTTGTCGACATTTTTCACAGCTTAAAGCTTCAGGCTTTTCAAATGATGTTGTATACAGTCAGGATCTTACTAAGCGACATTCAAAAGTATTTATAGATTTTAACCTCATGCACAATTAAAATAAAAAATAAGCATATTTTATTTCTGATACCAGCTTTATTTTTAAAGGTAAGTAGGAACTTATTGAATTTTTTATAATTTATATTCAAATATAATATATTCAAATAGTTATTTTATGTAAAAAAAAAATTACCGGTAGAGTATAGATTTGAATATGATTTATTAAAGAAATTTAATAAGTCCGTAATAATAAATGATCGTCGAGTAAATGTTTACTTCGATTAATAAGCGTTCGTTAGCAGTGCAATGTCTCCGTATCATCGTTAACGCACACTTGATTAAATACAAGTACTTCATTAAATGCAGAATTAATTAATTAATATACCAATAACATGTTTGTTGACTGCGAGGAATATGCTAATTGTCTAGTTTCAGTGTGAAATGACGTAATTGTCGCGAATTTTGCACATTATTTTACAAAGAAAGTTTTTTTTAGGTATTTTTGCAAGAACGGAGTATTGTTTCCCAACTGTTTTATTATTGCAAAAATTCATAAGTTAGATTTTTTTTTAACTTTATAAAAACAGGCAAGTGTAGGTCGGACTCGCGCACCGAGGGTTGCGTACCGACACACAGTAGGTATTATGTATTATATTCCGATTTTAATTCAATTTCATAATCATCGAATGACGTCAGTAAATTGCAAATTTTGCAAGCTTTTAATTAATTGGTTTAGACCGCTCTGTCCGTTCCCCAAAACATTATTTCCCGAAACACCCGTTCCCGTCACTACCGTTATCTTACACGTTCACGGACAGTACGGAGAGACGAAAACTGAGACCCTCGTGATATGGCACTACGGCTGTGGCCGGTGTTTTTAATTACACCAAAAACGGAACTCCGTTCACGGCCGGCTATTTCCCATAGCATTTATAGGAAGCGCGGACTCCGTGCCGTTTTTGATTTTAACACAAGCCGCCAGTGTCACAGCAAAAAAGCTCTAGGGCAACCTCAACCTCATGCACTACTCTAAAAGGGGAACGACGCGTGTTGTGGCACATCACGGCTGTGGACGAGCTGCCACATTAGGTAAGATTTATAATGTACGAAATTACAATACACATATTTTACGTCATAAAGTGGCACAATGCTTGACAAACGTTAAATAAAAAGGCAGTTCGTCCATGGCCGTAGAAAATGTTGTATGAGATTGATTTGTGCCATATCACGCAATTTCGAGGATGATGCTGTGTCCGTGAACGTGTTAATAATCCGTTTCTCGATATAAGTGTTTCGCAAAATGTGCTTTTCCTGAGATATGTTTTGCTTGATATCCGTTTCCCTAATCTCGAAATGACCGTTCCCGTCACTACCGTTTCCTAAATAATCCGTTCCCCAAAACACCCGATCCCATTTCTGTGACCCAAACACGAACGTGTAACCTAATTCAATGAATGCAATTTAAACATTTAAAATATATATAGAGACTTGATTCTTTCGTCAATGTATACGAGTGAGTAGTATAGAGTTTTAGATACTACCAATACCTCCGTACCCTTAGCGTGGTTCCTTTTGCTATGACTGGTCACATATTGCGTAAGCCAGGGGTCGGCAAGTAGTTTTAGGTGGGGTCCGGATACTGTGGGAAAATTTTAACGAGGTCCAGATAAAAACAAAAGTATTAAGTTAGATTCTATGTGGCTTAAAAATATTATTTCAATTAATAAAGGTATAGTATACCTTATCTATGTAATAATTTATACTTGGTATGCAATACATTACAATATTTGGCGGTCCAAGGTTCGACCTTTCGCGGTCCGCAAACGGACCGCGGTCCGCCTGTTGCTGACCGTTGCCGTAAGCCTTTGAACGGCAAAAAGATAAATCAGGATTTCCTTACGGATGTCGTAAGAACCAGTGTCGCTATTGCCTAACACACTTGCAATCGCAATCGGTTTCACAGCGCGGGAACAATTGTTTTCGTTTTAAGAGACAAGCCTTCGATTAACAAAATGAAAACGATTGCGATTGCGAGTGCGTTAGGCAATAGCCCCTCGGGTCGGAAACGGTTTTGGGCATACGGGTGTCATGAGAGACGGATCTTTTGGCATACGGATGCTATGAGAATCGGGTGTTTTGACATACTGCTGCGATGAGAAACGGATATTTTGGCCAACGGTTATTTTGGGACGGGTGTTTGGGAAAGGATGTTTCGGGAAACGAACAGAACGGTCCGAAACCAATTAACTTGCTTCGTTCGTATGTCTGTCATTTCACATACCACGTTCATTCAATCATTGCGTGATTCGTGGTACAGGAAATCTGTCAGTACAGAATTTTTTAACATTAGGGCCGCCATTTTGTGATGTGTTTTCCTGTTTGGATTGCGTTCGAAGTGACATGATTTCAAATAAAAACGTTTTGAACTCCCGAAGGCTTGTTAACATTCATTATCTCGTCTCGTTGGCCTTACTTTAGACGGGTAAAAATGTATTTTTTTTAAATTGTGCCTGCTGCCATTCTAGTATTGAACCAAATGAACTTTTTTAATTTTTAATTTTCATTCAACGGCTAAGTATGCCGTTGAGTGAATTATATATACAAGAGCAACAAGTTTGTAATTATTTTTGTTTATTTTTTATGAGATCGTAAGAATAATTTTAATCGGTATCTCTATATCTATCAAAACACCCAGAAATAGGAGCTGCGCGGCAGCGGAGCTCCGTCGAAACTGTCTAATTAATTTGAAATTAGAGTGTCGACGCGGAGCTCCGCTTGCGCGGAGCTCCTATTTCTGGGTGGTTCGGCCCTCCGGGCCTGCTGCAAAGCTAACATAACCTAAACATAATTCATAATTATTTACATGTTTACACAGCTATTACGCCCTAGGGACAAAGTTTATTGTAGAAAGTGGCTAACTGTACAAATAGGAGGCAAATAAAGAAATTTTGAAAGTGGCGGCCCAATTTCTTACAAAAAAAGAATAAATGGATAAGTCAAAAAAGGGGGCAAACGCCTAAAGATGGCGAATTTATAATAAAAATAAGGATGTTCCAAAAAGGGGGCAAAACTCTACAAATAATACGGACCTCACAATTAGTAGGCAAAAGCAAAACGGGGCAAGTACCGAACAGATCATCTACCTATTGGTATTTATAAACCAACACTGCACCGCGGTAAATTCCTAATTCCTGCTAATATTAATTGTAGCAAATGCTTGTCCTTCAAACCCAGGCAAAAGACAAAGGTCAAGCCAAGGAGGATAATAAAAATACTATTTCAATGGATAGAAACAGACTGCATTTATTTTTATGCAGGCAACAAAAAACATAATAAAATGTCTCGACAAAAGCAGTATAAAAAAGCAAATTAATTAACATTTGTTTACACATATTGAAAACAATTAAAGAAACAAGCAACTGAAGATGTTTACTAGTTGTCGCCCGCGGCTCCATCTGCGTATTTTTAGGGTTCCATACGAAAATGTTAAAAAAATAATCGCTATGGATGACTTCGGTGTCTGTCTGTACTTCATACCAGTTTTGCTCTGAAACTATAGAAGCTAGCAACTACAAAATTGGCATAGGTAACCTGGTTACTCGCCTATTTTTTTATTAAAAAAACTGAAAATATTTTTCTAAATTGTAGACCAATGGGGTGTGGAAAAATAAAAGTTATTTGAATATAGCAAAACGGGGTGTCAGATAAAAGGGCTCTATTTGCACATTCCACAACTATTTTACAATTTCTCGTGTCTTACGTTTTGATTTATATAGCTAAAAGTGTATAAAAAAACCGGGCAAGAGCATATCTGACCATGCTCAGTGTAGGGTTCCATTCCGAAGCCGTTACTACACAAAAACTATCTCAAAAAACAGCAAGTATGAACTAATTCTCTATTTAAAGGTCTTTGGCGCTGTCTTAGATGTTTTCTTTAGGTATAAACACTTAAGTCGCCTGTATCTCAGGAACCGATCAAGTCTACTTAGTCGTGATCGTTTACCTTTAAAATTAGTTGTATGTGCTTTCATTTAATATATTTTTCAGATTTTATGTATTTATAGTTTCGGTTGTAGGGCGGGGGGGACAATTGGCTCTAACAAATATTAGCACTTTAATAAATGTTAATAATATCACAAAAGGACCTTAATATTTTTTTCATCACACTTGCTCGGAAAGGGTGTTATAACATGCAGGCGTATAGGGCAGTTATAGTCGATTTACCTCCCTAGGGAGTTATGAGTTTAGTTTTAAAATATATAATCACTCGTATATCATTTCAGACTATGGAGGTGTAAAATCAGCCAAGGTTTATTTCCTATATTCAAAACTTGGCTCCAAACCAATTTTACTGAATAATTAAGCTTATACGGTCCATTTATCTGCATTATATTTATATTTCGTAGCAAGTGGAAAGAATTGTTCTCTGCCTACCCCTCTGGGAAACAGGCGTGATTTAATGTATGTATGTATGTATATTTATATTTTACCATTATTTTAGAGACATTTGCAATTATTTTATTAAATTTCATTTTGAGAATCGGTACAATCTGGCAGTATGGCCTGTCAAGTTTAAAAACTAAAGCAGCTCCAAGTATTATCTGTGGAAGACTATATTGAAAAAAGTTGACAAACTCTTTTAGCGAATCGAGTTCATTTGTTTGATTGTTGCTTTTTTTCTCTAATTTTCTTTTTATTTCCTCGCAAATATGATCTATGTCTCTCGTTAGCAATCCCCTTCTTACCACCCTTGATGCACAATGTACTATAAAAGACCTAATCCAAGGACACCTCTTACCATGGGGTATATAACAAATCACGCAACGGATTTTAATGTAATTTTCACCATTAGTTAGATAGGTTGTTATGTATAATAGAGCCTGAACAGAAAAAAAAATCTCTAATGGGGTCACCAGTATACTTTTTTTTCTGTGTTTCGTGAATTGCAATAGAAATAGTTCATATATAAATTCCGTAATATGGCAAGTTTTTTTTTCTGCTCAGGCGTAAACTCTGGTTTATGTGTATATGTGTGTTACAGAAAACTCACATAAACTGAAGCGAAGCTAGAATGGGTCGCTAGTTTATAATATTAGTAAAGATAGTAAGGATTTATAACTGCGTAAATAAAAACAAGTAATTTATTTATAATATATATTTACAACTTACAATCATCTTTTTTACTTACGTAAATCCAGTAAATCAAGAGGGTGGGGTTGGCCAGAGAAACGCCCATTTTCTGAGTTCACTGTGCAAGCACAAGCATAATAACCATGTATTACATCAAGTAAGACTAAAGACACTTACCCCCTTACTTATAAACGTGGAATAACCATGGAGTAGCTAAACAATGTTTTGTCCTTATCTGTCATTGTGACATTTGAATTTGACAGATAAGGACAAAACATGGTTTAGCTAATCCTAGGTTATTCCACGTTTATAAGTAAGGGGGTTAGAAAACAAAGTTTTTAATTCTCTCTTCTTCTCGGTCCTAGTGAAAAAGGCTATAAGTCTTCTGTAGATCAAGTGGAAAAGGGTTAAGGTCTACTTTACTCGTTCATGTACATACTCTTTTTATTACCAGTTAAGTCGACTTGTATTCTTTTTCCCTAGGACCCCAGATTGCGCTTGAGCACAAGAAACTTAATGTCATTGTAAATTCAAGGGCCCAATGCCTCCAATGTGCGTCATGTTTTATAGACATTTTGAAGTTTACGTGACTAACATAAGCGTTTAAATTGCGTGAAGTAAAATTAGGCGCGGGCGTCGGATAAACTTATCAAAACATTGCACATCATACTTTTTGATAATTGAGAATAAACATTATGAAGATTAAGTGCTGCACTCAGAGACGTCAATTAAATTTAATGCTTGTTTAAGGTGCTGCAGTCACTTTCTTTGCTATAGCAATAGAATAAGACAACACGTCACTAAACAAGCATTAAATTTAATTGACGTCTCTGAGTGCATCAGTATATATTTAATAATAGCCTCTAGCGGTCAATTACGCAATAGTATTTGACAATAGCAACAAGGTAAATTTCAAAAATATTATACCTATATAATATAGTATCAATGACGATTTAAAATTATGAATTACAACCAATAGACTACGGACATTTTATATTCCAAATTGCACTTTCGCGCATTGTTGCTATTTAGGAATAACTTTGTTCTTTTTATTCAATACATTTTCTGACATTTCGGACTGTAGCTTATTTGCTATATTTTTATTTTGTTTAATTTAATTCTTATTTTTACATTTTGACTGCGTTTGTTTATTTTATTTCATTATTATTTTTATTTTATTTTTTTACATTTTGACGATCTTATTGTGAATTCATTATGATTATGTGACATAGAATAATGTAATTTTCAGTATGAAATAAATGCCTACCTACCTACCTATCGATCATCTGCATTGGTTTTTATAGATCTATCCAACTAATTTAATTGGCAACACTGACCAACGGTGTTACTGGATACCGTGTTACGTCTTGATCTTTATCTTTATATTTTAATTATCTTAACATCATCGGAATCGGTTTAGCGGTTTAGCCGTGGAAGCGTAACAGACAACCAGACAGACAGAGTTAATTTCGAACTTATAATATTACTTAGTACGGGTACAGTAAATTAAATTGATTCCTAGACCACTTTGGGACTATGTCAAAGTCAATCAAATCAAAACCACTTTGATATAGTTCAAAGTGGTCTAGGAATCAATTTGCTTAACTGTGCATACTTAAATAAATATATAGAATAATATCCAAGACTCAGGAACAAACACTCCCGCTCATCACGCAACTATCAGTACCCTTACCATGAGTTACAATTACCGTACTCGCCAGCGAGTGGAAGCTCTGTCCCCCGCAGACCTCGCAGTATTCCTATAGAGTGCGAGGGACAGGTGTGTTATTCTCTCAAAAAACGGCGGCCGGTCGAACGGACGAGCGAATAAAAGCGGCGAGTTTAAGTAGTCCCGTCCGATCGAAAAAAACACATTTTAGCGTGTGCATTGTCAATTATGAGCCTTATACGTTCGAGAAGTCATGCTGCCAAATTGAATACACGCGCTAAAATGTGTTTTGTTCGCTCTGTCGGGACTACTTAAACTCGCCGCTTGGACCTTCACTGAGCGAACGATGACCTTTGCTTGTTGAGAGAATCACAACCCAGAGGGCCCTGCCAAGATGCACTACGCCAACTAACGTTTCGATTCGATTCGTTTTTAAACCAATCGCGTCACAGGTAGACCACGTGACTTTTCGTATCACGTCATCTACCAGTGACGCGATTGGTTTAAAACCGATTCGAATAGAAACGTTAGTTAGCGTAGTGCATCTTGGCAGAGCTCTCTGAGCATTCGACTCGCTAGCGAGTACGGTAATTGTAACTCATGGTAAGGGTACTTTGTGAGATCGCGAAAACACACATCCTCTATCAACAGAAATTTCAGATTTTCGATTAAAAAATGGCATAATTTCTTTTTTTGTAATTAATCATTTCCCCTTGCCACATATTGATGAAATTTTTCACACCTTAAGGAATGGTGAGTACTTCTTTGAACTGGACTTGAAAGAAGCCTACCTCCAGGCCCCATTAGATGAAGCTTCAAAAGACTGTACTGTTATAGTCACGGAGTTAGGTACATTTAAATACAATTATTTACCATATGGTGTGAGCACTGGCCCTGGCTCGTTCCAACGTCTCATGAGTAAAAAATTGTCAGATATTGCAAATGTTTCAGTATTTTTAGACAATATTTATATAAGTGGTAAAGATTTAAATGACACTATGGCCACATTATGTCAAGTGTTAACAAAATTAAAAGAGTGTGAATTTAAGTTAAAACCAGAGAAGTGTAAATTTTTTGAAAAATATATAGATGTTTTTGGTTTTAGACTAGACAACAGCGGTATAAAAGTGATTGAGTCAAACATTGAGCCCTTACTTAATGCTCAACCACCTGCCAACATCACTATGTTAAGATCTTTCTTAGGTAAACTGAACTATTATTCACGTTTTTTAAAAGACATGGCAACTGTAATTGCACCCCTGTATGAGAGTACTAAAACCAATAATTTCAAATGGACACCAGAGTGTGACAAAGCTTTTAATGACATTAAAAAGAGGTTAGCCAGTACAGAAAATTTAAGTCACTATGACCCAAACTTACCACTAATATTGACCTGTGATGCCTCGGAGACCGGAATAGCAGCAGTAATTTCAAATAGAGCCTCAAATGGTGTAATTAAACCTATAGCATATGCTAGTAAAAAGCTTAATGAAGCAGAAAAAAAATATTCAGCCATTGACAAGGAGGCAATGGCAATTGTTTTTCGCGTTACCAAATTTTATAACTATACTTATGGCAGGCAATTTGAGCTCGAGACTGACAGCGCTGCTTTAGTCCGAATCTTTGGGCCATCAAAGGCAATACCTAAAATGGCGGTAAAGAGATTGCAACACTATGCCATCTTTTTGTCAGCATTCAATTACAAAATAAGACACATTAGAACAAATCAGAATCCTGCAGATTTTTTGTCAAGAACAACACAATCTGATTGTAATGATGGACCAGTAGAATTGTATTCAATACACAGTAACGATCTAGATAACAGCAACTTGTGTTATATAAATAATTCGGAAATTAGAAGTTTAAATTGGAAAACTATACAAACGGAAACAGCAAAAGACGTAGTGTTAGCAGAGGTTTTGAGATTTAATTTGGATGGTTGGCCGGAGAAAAGATTAATTACAAAAAAAGAAATTATGCCATTTTTTAATCGAAAATCTGAAATTTCTGTTGATAGAGGATGTGTGTTTTGGGGTTTCCGAATTGTAGTTCCTACCCTATTACAAGAGATAGTATTAAATGAACTTCACAAGAGTCATTTTGGTATAATCCGTATGAAAGAAATTGCTAGATCTTATTTTTGGTGGCCAAATCTTGATTCTGACATCGAAAAAATTACACAAAATTGTATTGTTTGTTTAACCAACCATAAAAATCCATCAAAATGTGACCTGAAACCATGGCCTGCGCCTCCTTCACCATGGTATAGAATTCATGCTGATTTTTTGGGCCCATTCTACAATAAGATGTTCCTGATTATTGTGGACAGTTACAGTAAATGGCCGGAAGCTTTTGAAATGACAAACATAACTGCTACTCGAACAATAGACGTTTTTAGAGGTTTAATATCCAAGTTCGGATTTCCGGTACATATTGTAACTGATAATGGTCCAACTTTTACCAGTGTAGAGTTTCAAAATTTTTGTAAAGCGGCCCAAATTAAGCATACCTTTTCACCACCTTACCATCCAGCCACAAATGGTGCGGCTGAACGTTTTGTGGGAACCTTCAAGTCTCAAATTACAAAAATTAAAGAAAGTGGCCAGACTATCACAGCGGCAATGAATTTTTTCCTTTTTGACTACAGGAGTACACCCCAAAGAACCACGGGGGTCACTCCGGCAAAACTTATGTTGGGGAGGGAGTTACGAAACCGATTTTCTCTATTACGACCACCACCTGTAGTCGAAACTATATTTGACAAGCAACAAAACCAAAGGCAGTTTTCGAGTGGTGACCGGGTTGTTAACTTCACTTTTGGACAAAAGACCATGGTTAAGGATTACCGGAGGGGTCGCAAGCCCTGGATTCAGGGGGTGGTGATTGGTGAATCCATTCCTGGTGTGACTTACATTGTTGATGTCAATGGATCTCACTGGAAACGTCATGTTAATCAAATGATTGTTTGTAGTGATAGTCTTAATGAATAATATGGTGATATGAGGTAATATTTTGGTGGTGGAGAGTGTGAGATCGCGTTCTAATAACTTTATCTCTGAACGCAGCCGTATTGCTGCCTCTCACTCCAACACCATCTATCTCGCTCTCTCGATTCTTGGCTCTGTAATAATGGCTGCTATACGTTAGCAAATAAATGGTATTTAATTAATTACCAGTGTTTCATTCAAGATATAATATACTTGTCATTGGAAATCGCACCCGGGACCGCTAACTTCTTAAGTAGGGTCTCTACCAACTAGGCTAAACGCGTCATGAATACTGTACAGTCAATGAGATTGATTCCTAGACCACTTTGGACTGTGTCAAAGTGACACTGTAAATAAAATCATAAGAAGTCTCTTACGTGTTGATTGATTACGTCACTTTGACATAGTCCAAAGTGGACTAGGAATCAATTTCATTTACTGTACGTACAATATAATTGAAATTTACCCAATATAATATTCATCGTGTAACAAGCACGTGACGTCAAGCTTGCTCTGAAATATTGTATTGGCTTGACACTTTAATTGTGAAGCCACAATAGAATTAATTAATGATTTATTATATTTACATAAGACTTGATACACGTAAGTTCTTACTGTTAAGTATAGTCTTACATATTCTGCCGTCATAGCCACATAAATATACCTACTCGATCAGTAGGTATATTTTATTGGATGCTTGACTTGACAACAGTGTTTCTTTGAAAAGGTGTCCTGATAAAAAAATTATAGAGGTTATTTATTGAGATTTTGTTTTTTAATATTATTAGCATTTGCTGCGCCCGCTTCGGACTAGCGGTCGGAATGACGTCATTTTGTTTGTATTTAACAGCGTTTTGTTTTTTTAAATGTTTTAATTTACTAACGCTGTATGTATGTAAGTATGTATGTACCTATGTATGTATGTACGGGTCAAATCTGGCAAGTTAAATTTGACCCACTTCCCGGTTACCGATGCAGCTGAAAATTTGCATACATTGTGTCAATGGAGCTGGGGCCCGTTCCAGAAAGCCACTCTGCAACTCTGCACTCTGCACTTTGCAAATCCTCGATAATGCAAAGTGCAGGGTAAACGTGTTCCAGAAAAAACTCTGCAAAGATTCTGTTCCTAAAAGCTACTTTGCAAATCCACAAATCTACATTTTTTATTTAACTCTGCCTCTTCAACTTTGAGATTGTCTTGTGGAACAGAATTACTTTGCAAATCCACAAATCCATTTCACTCTGCCTCTTCAACTCTGCAATAGCGTTGTGGAACAGAAATACGTTTGAAGAGTGGGATTTGTGGAGTGCAAAGTTGCAGAGTGGCTTTCTGGAACGGGCCCCTGATCTGATGATGGAGTCAGAAGGCGACAGCATCTCCGCTATATTTAACGTAGACCCACCGTGTTGGGGCTCATTTGTTTGGTCTTGATAAGCAGATAATGACTCGGCAAAAAAAATACAGCCGGCGACAAAAGCTTGTCCCAATTTATTTTTTATGTGATATGGAAATGAAGTTAATTATTAGTGTTTGCTACGCCCGCTTTGCCTAGTCCGAATGACACCATTTTTATTGTATTAAACCGCGTTTTGTTTTTTTAAGTCCAGCACTAGCTGTGACGTAGATAAGACCATGTGGCGTTGAAACTCTTTAGCCATTCCAATCAATTATTAGGTTTTGGCACAAATCTCTATGAGCATGTTTTTTTTAGAACACCTTTTAAATAAAATCCTATTTTTAACCGACTTCAAAAACAGGAGGAGGTTCTCAGTTCGTCGGGTTTTTTTTAAATGTATGTTCCCCGATTACTCGAAGACCACTAGACCGATTTGAAATTTTGTTTCGTTGTTTGAATGGGTATACTTTCTAGTTGGTTCCATTGTCAACACGTCAGGATCTGATGATGGGATCTTGGAGAAATCAAGAGAACTCCTCAAATATTATAGGCACACCTATAGCGATTTTGGTATTTTTCACTGTAACTCGTGCATTTGCTTTTGAAAAGTACTATATGGTGAAGTGGAACTTATGATGAAGACCACAGATGGCCACCGGAACTCTATAACGGTACCTATTTCAAGGGTGGCGATAAGATATTTCGATTAAGGTAGTTGAGCGACTATGACGAAGCAAATTTAGGTTTAAATATGACTATGACATTCCCGCGGCGTTGTCTGCGGCGAGCTTGAAATGTTCTATACCTAGTTTCTCATGAATTTTTAGAAGAGGAGCTACGTAACAGCATAAATAGGATCACTAAAAAGTATAAAATAAAATAAATGTTTAAAAAAACAAAAACCTATTTTACCCACAATATTTTAAACCAAAAGTAGAATTCAGTTGGTCTGACCTACCATTTTAAAAGAAGTTATTTTTTGCATTTTTGAAGGCGGGTTTTTGTTTTTTTAAACATTTATTTTTAATTTAATAATTGGGTTGGTACCTATTATTTTACATAAAGACAAATGAAGGGTACACGGAAAGAACATGTCTAAAGTAACGCCAACGAGACGAGATAAAGAATGTAAACAAGCTTTCAGGAGTTCAAAACGTTTTTATTTGAAATCGTGTCACTTCGAACGCAATCCAATAAGGAATGAACTTCACAAAATGGCGGCCCTAATGTTGACAACTTCTGTACTGACAGTTTTCCTGTAACACGAATCACACAACGACAGCCGTCATCGACCAACTGAAGATATTATTGCGTACGAGAAATAAGGACAGATATATTAACCGCGCGCAATCGCAATATAACTCAGTAACGGTCAATATGTTTACATTCTTTTCTCAAACATGCCATGAAATATTTATGTTATGTTCCTTATAATAGGCCGCCAAGTATGACGTTGCAGGTGCGGCTAGGACAAGAGGTCGTTTATGGATTTTCACTCAAATCGTGCAAGCCTAGGCCGGCAAAGTCCTCTTTTTTAATTTCCATTCCACATAAATTTGTGGTACAGGCATCATGACATTCTGCCACTATGCGTATTAAAAAAAACAATAAACGATTTTTTTACATTTTATTGTAAACATGGCGGCAGTGTTTATGAACAGGCTAGATAGCTGTTTAATTTTTAATATACTAAGCCGTGCATCCAACCAAAGCGTTTGCATGTTTATCTAAAGTACTAGGAGAAAAAAGGTAATTAGGGGTGCGTAGCGCAACTAAGATCGCAGGCGGGCGGTGCGCTGCGGGCACAGCGCGGATGACTGAGCACTGTAGGTTACTTTTAATGTTTATGCACTCCAAGTAATTTGACTTGGTAATTTTTGTTTTAATTTTTTTAATGTATTATTATTATGTTTGATGTTTGAGAAAAGCACCATACATACCTCGGCGGGAAATATGGGTTGCCCGCCTCAGACCTATCCGGCCGAGCAAAGCGAGGCCGTCTATATGTCTTCGGCCGGCAACCCCTTTTGTCCCGGCCTCTGTAGTAATGTACTATTATCTCGTCTCATTGGCCGTAGTTTAGTCACCTTAGTAACTTCTTTAGTTATTATAATTTAAAAGTTAGGCACCATGCGGCCTAGTTAAGGTCCAGTCGAGTTCATATATGCATACACTTTAGTACCTTGTCACTATAATCGCTGTGATAACATATGGCAATTTAAACATGACATTAAATAGACAAGGTACTAAATTGTACACATATTTATGAACTCGACCGTCCATAACGCTCAGTTATTTTCGAAAATCGACTGTATTGGATTGACGTGTAAGAATTGAAACAAGGATCGCCATATTGTTTTTTTTCTTATTCTAACATACTAAAAATACCCTGCATCCATCTCTTTCATAAACACTTCTTCTCAATCACTCATCAGCATATCAAGCATTCTGTCTCTTTCATACGCTTGCGTTCCATTTCACCTTACATGCCCTCTGAATATTATTATACAGAGTGTAAACGGAATACGAGCAAACATTTTAACGACGGTTAATATGCATCGTAATTAACATAAAAACATATGTGTCGTTAACATAAGTTTTATTTCTTTTTTTCATACAAACTAATTCGCCGCGCAATGTATCAGAAATAGCCCGATAAAACTTCAATTAACTGAGACTTAAATCTTCGTTTACATTATACATTGCTGCTCGATGTTCATAGTTCATAGCATTTAATCATAAAAAATACAAATATTGTGTTTGAAATATGTAAGTACATTAAATAATATTAATTATTCTTAAAACTAACTCTCGTCACACATGTCATAGGACATAATAAAACGGAGAGAAGAAACACAGAAATACATTCTTAGTGCACTCTCTTATTAAATAACAAATTAGTGAGTATTTTATGTATCTCTAAATATTTCCTCAATACTGTAGAAACATCCCCGTAACAAAAAGTTTTTTAATTTTCTATGGAAGATCGATTTGTTCGTAATAATTTTTAGATCTGAAGGTAGCTTATTATATAGTTTCACAGCTTGATGACTAGCACAATGCACTGCAATCTTAAGCCTCGGACAGAAGTTGTACCTTTTGTTTTTTGTACGTGTAAGTAGTCGTAAGTCTTGTTCTTCTGAGGTCTCTATCATTGAATTATTTTTAAGGGACTCAGTGAGCAAAATTAAGACATATAAGCTAGGTACCGTCAGATGGGACCTTTAATTAATTGCGCTCTATGTATTAGAGTTATTAACGAAATTCCACATTTACATGACTCGTAGAGCCATAACCTACGTCTAGTTTAAATGTTTGCTCGTATTCCATTTACACACTGTATAATATAAATTTATAATATTGCTTAGAGAGACAGAATGCTTGATATGCTGATGAGTGAATGAGAAGAAAGAAGTGTTTATGAAAGAGATGGATGCATGGTATTTTTAGGATTTAGAATAAGAAAGAAAATAAAACAATATGGCGATAATCCTTGTTTCAATTATTACAGACGTAAACTGATGGCAGATCTCCAACAAGATGCATTCGGCGTTCGTTATTGTTATCCAAAATGTATAGACGACGATGTGTTGACGACGCGTTGGCGTTGGTAGTGAACCTACCTCGAAGCTAGCGGTCCTGGGTTCGGGAGCCCTTTGTTTCCCATAATTTTATTGGTCATAATGTAATTGCTGACATAATTTTTGATAGTCATATTTTTTTATATCGCTGAAACTGTAAACTATTCAGAAGTTCTGAAATATCTAAAGTGTAGGCAAGGCTAGGTTAGGTTAGGTTTGATTTATAAAAATCCTGGAAAAGTAGCAGATTCTTTAAAAAAACACGTTATGACGGCGATTATTATGACCTTAAGCACATTATGACTAAAAATAATTATGTCAGTCAATATAGACCCCTGGGTTCAAATCCCGGTAAGGGCAGATATCTGTGTGATGAGCGCGAATATTTGTTCCCGAGTCATGGATGTTTTCTATGTATTTAAGTATATATTTCTCTATGTCTAAAGGCTGTTACTCAAACACACTCAAGTTTAACTAAGTCGCACAGTCTTGACGAGTTGCTACGCAAACGAGTTTTCAGGGCTCCTATTCCAAAAACTGTATCATCCTTTGCCAGACGTTTTCCATCCTTCTCCTTTCCCCACACGTATAACATGGTGTGTAAGTCCTGCAATGTAAGGCAACTTCGGCGTTCGGAAATGAAACGGGTTCTGAGGCTGTGGCTGGTTTCATTGAACTATGGCGACACGGAAAAGCTCCTTTGCTCTCCTTCATGAGCACACACACACACGTACACACAAACACACACACGTACACACACACGTACACACACACACACGCACACACACACACACACACACACACACACACACACATACACACACACACATACGCACACCACTAGCGCGCGCACTCATATCTGCATGCCTAAATTCATTTTTCATTTTTGTTCTTACTTTTAGTTAGTTAGATCTTAATTTTATTTTACAATGTACTTAACTCACTCCACTGCTGTGTAACTTTAAGCTGTTAATAGGAAATTATTTATAACCTGTTTTCACCTATCAATATGTTTTTTTTTAAATGTATAACCTGTGCTCATGGATACCCAAGATACAGGCTCAGCCTAGTTTGGGATCCGCCGGAAACTGATGTTTTTGTATACAGTGTGATTTTATAAAATAAATAAATTGAAAAAAAAAAAAAATGAAAAAATGTAAGTATTTATATCGTTGTCTAGTGCCCATAGTACAAGCCTAGAGTTTGGGACTTGGTCAATTGGTGTGACATTGTCCCCTGGTATTATTATTTTTATTATTATTATTATGGGATTGACGTGAGCTGTCAGACGGTCGCCTCAAGCTCACGTTAAAGCTGCGACCACACCGCTGCTTAAAATACGGTGACGGTACGGAATCGCAGTGACGCGTCGTATCAGTACCGTTTTTGACGCATGCTCCACACACCGCTGCTTAAAATACGGCGACGGTACGAAAACGCAGTGACGCGTCGTATCCGTACCGTTTTTGACGCACGCTCCCCACACCGCTACTGAGCTGAAAAAATACTATTTCTCCACTACAACTACATTGGTGCAAGAAATCAGGTTGAAATGGCCAATCCAAATGGCATAATTATGTAGAAGGACTGACCGAAATATAGTATTTTTGCGTACCATATATTTCTTCAACAGTATATAGTATACAGAATCAAAATATAGTACAATACTATATATTATATTACGGTTGGCAACCCTAATTCACGGATCGTTTTTTGGCGCTGTGCTGCTCTATTCGGCTTGTTGGAGCGGTCGTGAATGCCCAGCTTTACATCGTTGGCAAGTTGGCTAGGCATACATTCTATTACGTAAGTACGTCATTTTCGTGATTTTTTTTTTTTAAAGTAAAAATATGGTAGTTATATAAAAAATCTTTAATTAATGTGGTGGTAAGTTAGTTCATTGCGAACTGTACATTTTGAGATTGAAATCTCTTTTAATAACAAAGTGACTGGACATGATCTTTCTGCGTATCCTTCAAATACAGTAGTACTCTGTCGGTGGAAGCCAACGATTAACTATGATGTAATTTTCCTTTTCGTGACTTGACTATGTTATTACGACAGGGTTCCATTGTGGCTCAACAATTAAAGTGTTCGACTTTTATGCTTACACATTATAATATTGCTTTTGACAAGTTATCGTATTGTCAACGTTACGATAGTTCATATTTACTTGACAGTAACGGCGGCCGAGTGAAAACAATACGATAGCAATGTTAAAGGCAATATAATTTTGTTCTGTAGAATAGAGGCCCAGGGGCCTGTTTTATAAAGCTACAAATTACAATTTACAGGTTACAAGTTTACATTTGACACAACCTCGACCAATGACGACCAGCCATTTGAGCAGGGTTGCCAGTTTAGACCTGTAAAATTGTTACTTGTAGCTTTATAAAACGTGCCCCAGATGACCCTTTCGGGTAGATACACTTCGCCCCTTTTCGATCTTTTGTACCTACAATTTACCCTTACAGACTCAGCTGTTCGAATGTATATGCTATGATGATTTTCCTTAACCGTAAGAGCATCAGGTAATGTACTTTTCTCAAAAATGTTCAGAAATGTTGACATTACTATCTACATAATGAGACGCGAAGTACATAGTTTAATGACATTTCTCAAATTAAAAAAAAAAAACATGTTGCATACAAATTCCATTACTATCTAGCTTGTAACTTTTTAAAAAGTGAAAAAGCCTATAATAAAATTATGGTACAAGTCTTATACATCCAAATTTTATTCGAAACATAACTTTTTTATCTGTGTCTGGAATAGCTTATGTTTTTTTAAGAACATAGCTTGCGTCATAAACAAAAAGGCGGTAAAGTAAGCTCGCAAGCTCGTCCGTTTAAACCAATACTCGGCCCGCAATTGGCTACTTACATGCCTAGGCAACAATGTACTATTTCACAACACTGCTCGAAAATATGACCATGACCAAGAATGTTTTTGTCGGCGTGTTTGCTGATTGGTCGAGAACATTGTTGTCCAACTTTAAGAACCAATGAAAATCAATCAATCAATTTTTGTGTCATAGCGCCTTAAAATGAAAAATTGAAATCGACCAATCAGAACACACCATTACCGTAAAATATTAGGTGTATTTTTGCTAAAATATACACAGACTAGAAAGTATGTCACTGCTTTTTTTTAAAATGTAATTCAAACTTGGCCCCTAATCTCGAACCACTAGAGATGAAATTACATGGGAGATATGGCAAAACAAATACAATTTTATATGGAGTTGACATCTTCATCTCGCATGTTAGTTTATTAATCTCGAGTGCCAAGAGAATAGGGGTCCGGATTAAAAAAAAAGTTATCTATGGTAAAATTGGCGGTGATGTCATTATTAACATGAATTAAAATGGTTCTTGTCTAGCTGTCATTTTGAAAAAATCTATCTATTTATTTAATTTTTTGTAAATTACTTTATCGTTGATTTTGGGTCGCAAATCCAGGGCAACTTTGTGAAGTAACCTCCAACACTGACGAAGAATATGCATCTAATAAAATATCAGTGAAAAGTTGATTCTGAATGAGCAAGCGGTCAAGAACACTCCAAGCCATTGAAGTGGATGCCCGCCATCTTCAATGGTGTGCCGACTGGGACTGGAAGACGCCGACGACAACGACGATTCACCGTACAATTGGTTATATATACTTGACATTGGCAAAATTACATAACTTGTAGACGCCAATAAAATAAATAAATAATAATAATAAATTAAAATTTGAGTTTTGAATATGAATTTTTATTTCATTTCCTCTCAGTAGTTGTGAAAAGCACTGGGTCCATATTGGCTCACCTAATTATTTTTACTCATAACGACTCATAAGTCCTAATTATCGCAACTCCTAACGTATTTATTTCAGCAACTGTTACATTTTCAGGATTTTTATAAATCAAACCTAACCTAACCTAGTCTTATCTACACATTGAATATTTCAGAACTTCTGAAAAGTTTACGGTTTCAGCGGTATAAAAATTTCATTTTCGGAGTTCCGATAATAGGAGTTGCAATTTTAGTTGAACTTTGGCGCTCCCAAAAGCACTATGTCTGCCTCGGTAGAAAGTGCAATTTATGGACTCGTACACTAGAGGGCCTCAACTACGTTTCGGCCCTCTATATGACTCGTCCAAAAATCGCGCACTTTCTATCCTCTGCAACAATGTACTATAATTTAGAATAACTCATTCATACAAAGTTAGAAAAACTCATTGGTACTCCTTAAGTCACAAGGTCACCAACTCTCCCTAAATAGCTCTTAGGCTAATAAGTTTACAAAATTTCAAAAGTCTGGACAAACAGACACATTAGATAATCATTCTGTATCTAATTGTAATTCTTCAATAAAGATATATATGTTTGCATTCAGTAATATTTTCTTGAAGAAACATTATTTAAGTGCACATAGTTAACCTCGTAAGCCCCACCATACTGCAAACAGGAAGTTTTTTGTAAGTGGGACTTTGAATCTTCCATCAAGGCAATAAAGTTCAATTACGTTTGTTCGATAATGCCATTTTCATTTTGTGAACATAGGAAAATAAACCTTATTCTTATTGCAACACAGTTCAAATTAAATTGATTATGTACATCCTAATGCACACTGGGCCTTACGAGGTTATGGTAACATTTAGCTGCGGGTCACGACGTTTCTCACCCCGTAAATCAAGTCCGATGTCCACGATTTTTGAATATGTTGTAATTATGACTATGATGCCACTCCATGTCTTCCCGTGGATGTCGTAAGAGACGACTAAGGGAATAAAGGCTTGTAGTACTGTTAGGCGATGGGCTTGCAACCTGTCACTAATACGCTGGTAAACATCTTAGCCTAATTGGCAAATTGTGGTTATAGAATTATCAACAAGTTTTTAGAGATGTTTGTAATTCTGTAGCTCTGCCTACCCCACTCTGGGAACGAAGGCGTGAGATTATATATATATATATATATTGTTATTATGAAAAACTATGTTGATGTTAATATTTTCTTGGAAAGGAAAACGTACAGACTTAGTTTTTCATAATATCTACGAGATATTCAAAAAATTTAGAAATCGTAGTAGGCAAGGGGTGAGAAACGTTATCGTATTTTGCATGAACATTTTCAGCTTCACAATCAATAGTAAATTGTTAAAAAACGTGGTCGCGACGAACATTTAAAAAAAAAAATATATGTTGAAATTATAAGTAACCACCAAGATTTTTTTTTTAAAAGCATTGGCTACTATTTAGGCTTTTAAGTAAATTCTTGCTTAAAAGTACAAATATATCGTTTGTTAATAATATGGTTATTTAAACTTATCTTAATGTTAAATATATCTTAATAATGCACAGTATATTAGTAATAAAATTAAATAAACAGCGTCTTCTCATAAGTACGTATTAAGTTTTTTTTAAATCGAAAGGCAAAATTACTTAAAATATACCTACTTGTAGTTAATGTAAAAATCCGAACCTTAACTCATAATCATAAGGTTCAGATCGCATTAGAATTAACCTAATACATAACCAATAGAAATTAGCCCATTTGCAGATATAACGATGAATGTTCATAGTTTCACAATTTATTTTATCTACACTCATAAGTCCTCTATTATACGTTCAAAACCCGTAGGCAATGACCAGCATTATCTGCGGGAGTAGTAAGAGCGTCGGTGGCCTAGTGGCTTAGAGGGTCGACTCGTGATCGTAAGGTACCGAGTTCGAACCCCCGCGGTCACCATGTACCAATGAGTTTTTCTAACTTAAGTGCATTACCCGATGCTCTTACGGTGAAGGAAAAACATCGTGAGGAAACCTGCACATTCGAACAGCTGAGTGTGTAAGAGGGTAATTGCACAAAAGATCCTAAAGGGTCGAAGTGTATCCGAAAGGGCCCGTCTGTAAGATAAGATAAGATAAGATAAGATCTGCGGTAGTAGGTGACAGCGATGACAGCTCTTAATTTTGGAAGATGTTCCAAATTTGCATCTCATTACCTTACAATATTCGATAACGTAATTTCAAAATTACGTTACAGCTGTCATCGCTGTCAGGTAAGGTAATGCCGGTCATTTGCCTTTAGGCTTCTGAACCCATCTTAGAGTACTTATAATATGTGTGTAGATAAAGTATTGTACAGATGTAGTGAAATATCCTTTCACATCGTATTTTCTCGGAGATGTTCGTATTTGTCATGCTACTTCAGTCTGACTCAGTACCCGCCAAGACAAAGTGGGGGAAGGTCGCATCGCGAGACTGATAACCGATATTGAGTGGTTAATACCAGAGTATTTTTTTGTTAATTAAGATTAAGTTTGTTTTCAGTTCTTTTTAATAGTCATGCCGAAAGCATTAAGACCTGGGAAACGTTTAGATCGACAAGCCTGTGAAATTAATTTCAACATTTATTTATATTTCTTCTTGTTTACCTACACCTAATTTCTATATATTTGATCGTGGTGGTTTTAAGATCTCGGTGTGATATACTTCAAACTCGTGGTTTGACATTTGACACTGATCACTAAAGTACTCTATTTATTTAATACAAACATGTCACTTAATAATTCAATAATTCATGGACACGTCGGCATCATTCGGAATTAGACGAGAGTTCCTAGTTTTCACGATGTGAAAGGATTATTCACTAGATCTGTACGAGACTCTGCGTAATTAGCATTATGCAACCGTCACGTAAAATACTATTGCGATTAGAAATGAAACCATAACGGCACAATAGGGAATATTCATGACAATCATGACTTTTTTAACCTCGTAAGGCCCACCATACTACAAACAGGAATTTTTTTGTCAGTGGGACTTTGAACCTACCATCAAGGCAATAAAGTTCAATTACGTTTGTTCGATAATGCCATTTATAGTTTATGAAGATAGGAAAATAAACCTTATTCTTATTGCAACACAGTTCCAATTAAATTGCCTTGATTATGTACATCCTATTTCACAATAGGCCTTACGAGGTTAACAGCATCATTAAGAGCTGATTCGTGTAACAAACATTTGAGAATCATATTTTTTCATAGCTATTCAACTAGGTCTTCTAAACAGTAGGTTTATAGCATAGTTGTGTACTTAAAATGGACTTGTGTAATTACGTTATTACACATTTAGGTTTGTACCCATTTGTATAATGGACCTTATGAGTCTTATTGTGGATCTTACAGCAACTGGTGGTTAGGCTGTTCTGGTCTTTGCTTTTATACTAATAACAAGGTAATGATAACCAGAACATAGTAACCGCCAGCTGCGGCGTAAGCGACGTTTCGATTTGAACTGACATTATTAATAATACTTCACACTACACTCCTGTCAGCAAACCTGCGTGTCGTATACCTATGTCTCTTGTACCTCTTTAATGGACACCTTCCTACGCTTTTTTCATAGGCCCCGTAAAGACAAGATGGCGGGTTACAATCGCCGCGACCGACGCACACTCTGTCTCGCAGGCCGAAGTGCTCGCGCCCGCGTGCTAGAGACAGACAGTCGCGCCGGCGGTTAGGGTCCACCCAATCACAGACGCATGAGCAGCCGGTGTCGGAGATTTTTGCCATGAAAAGAACGGGACAGGTGCATCTGAAATTAAAATCAATTAAATTGAATAAATGAATCGTGTTGATCTATTGGTCGATTGTTAAAGGTCGATATTATAGACAGACGGACAGACAAACTACCTTAATATCATAAGATCAGGGTAGGTATTTATTGTTATATCGAAACACCATTCAACGCAGAATTTTAATTATATTGAAAGGCATTTTTCGCCGCCTGAGTAATTTTTTTTTGGTACCTACTTAGTTAATAGTCTAACTTAACCTAACCTACGTAATTAATGTTTAAGATATTCTGAAATATTCATCGAATTTCACTTCATCGATTGTATATAAGGGCGTGAACCGGTTGGCACGCGCCGGCGCCGGCCTGGTAGGTGATTCTTTCTTGAACTCGGCGCATCAATTGTTAACCAGCAAGTTGATGTTGTCATCAGAGCGTAAAAACAACATTTAGGGGCGTGCATTCTCAGCTTGCCCGATTTGCCCGTCGATTGTGCCCCTCGTATGACTTCGGTCACTCGATCGTTTTAAAGAAAATAACAACTCTGGTCTTTTGAGTTAGCATCGTTCTCTTACTCCAGCTGTGTTAGATACCTACAAATCTACATAACATACATAAACCCACGCGTTCATTCCCAAAGTTAGTTAGGCAGAGCTACAGAATTACCAACAACGCTGGGAAAAGTGGGAAAATTCTTTTATCTACACTCATATCATAAACCCTCTTTGATGAGTTCAGAAACCGCAAATGTTGACCAGCATAATAATCAACTCTGTTGTTAGAGCAATTTTTTTATCTGCGGCAGTAATCTTATGGATTCATAAGAACATCAATTTCAATGTTCTTATGACATTCAAATTTCGAACATCTCTGAAAAACAAAGAAATTGATTAGATCGCTATTCTAATATCAGTCGAGATGACGTTTAGTTCGAAATGAATAGTCAATTTTAATACAAAATTGGACAATGTCGCACGTAAGTAAGATATCGAACGATATGATAGATGGAGCCCACTCTAGTTGGTCTCTGAATTTAAAAAAAAACTATGACAGCTGCCAGAAAACTTTTCAATCTTTTCAGTACTGCCATTACCGGTTAAAATTTAATATGCGGCTCCTAAATGCATCATGAAGGCTTATGATAATTATGTGGGTAGATAAAGTAGTGTATGTAACTGTACATAATTAGGCATTAAACACTTGTGTGATGTTATTATGAAACTTGCCTTCGGCTCGATTCATAAACCCACACTCGTGTTTAATGCCCTTCATTATGTACAGTCACATAAACTAGTATTACGCATACCACCTGTGCCTAAAGGGGCCAAGGTGGTTACGTGGGACTCACCAATCGAGAGTGGTAAGAATACCCACTAAAAACCAAGCGAACCTCGCCAACAACGGCGTGGAGGGGGCTCCACGCCGTTGTTGGCGAGGGCCACAGATTCTGCTTGCGCATTCAACTATCTCTCATAGTCTCCCTGAAGCGACCTTACCTTCTCAATAGCGGTGGTGCCACAGTCTGGTTCTCAATCCCCGGCTCCAGCGTCGTTCCATCGCTCTGCCTGGCGTTGCCCGCAGTCCCCGCTACCGGAATCTGGCGCGCCTGGACCCTGGCCGGCTGCGTGGCAGGCCGCTGGCTCTGAAGCGTCTCTCTTGACACGCATTCGCAGCGGGTGTGGTTGTAGAATTGCATTCGCGCTGGTGTAAGGGTGCCGTCTACTCTACTTAGCTGGAAATTGAGGAGATCTTGCGTTTATATGCTGTACAGCGGGCTTAGTATGGCTAGTCTACATCGCGTGTCAAATGTGGATGAAGCATCCGTCACTCTAATACTTATTTACGTGTTAGAAGGTGACGGATGCCTTATCCAAACTTTGTCACGGGATAAACGCAGCCATATTAGGGCCCCTGGAGGCCCTGCCAAGATGCATTACGCTAACTAGCGTTTCTATTCGTTTAACTTTCAAACCAATCGCGTCACTGGTACATCACGTCATCTACGAGTGACGCGATTGGTTTAAAAATGAAACGAATAGAAATGCTAGTTAGCGTAGTGCATCTTGGCAAGGGCCTCTGGTGTATGTAAGTATGACAGTGGATTGGATTTACATCTAGCATAATTAAATTCTTCTCTGACTGACTGACTGACAAGCTTAAACCACTAGACCTAGGTTCTTAGTACTAATACTAATAATAATAAAAAAATTAGTACTTAGGTGCACTACAAAAGGAAAATTGACCTCCAACGAGAAGTAATAGGGTGAGAAGCGAACACAAAACAAAAGCAGGATTATCTAGAAGTCTCAATACTTATGTAGAATTTCGTATTTATACGATTGTTTATCAGGTACCAAATAATACCACATTTTGCGTTTTAGAAGACCTACGACCTCTAAGAGAACAGGGTAGGAATTTTAGAGTTTGGTCATTTTTAAAGAAATAATCATAGCAGTAAATATTTAGGGTACCTACGAGTAAATACCTTCATCTTATTATCCCAAATTTTTTGTATATCTACCTTGCCTTATGGAGATAAACTGAGTAATGAAAACTTTTAACTATTACTTTATAACGAAGATACTGAATCTACGAGAGCGGAAACCTAGTTTACTTTATCTCTTCTTTGTAAGGGTGTCTGGACGAAGACCGCCTGTTGACTCACTATGTAATCGGTATTTTAGTTTCTTGTATATTCGTTACTCGGTGTATGTGGTGTTTCAATAAAGTGTTTTGTATTGTATTGTATTGTAATTATGAATATGAGTACTTACGAAGAACGGTAGGGTGACGTACTCGCCGTCAACGGGAGCGCAGACCTCCGCCTCGCTGTAGCAGCAGCCGGCGTCGGGCGCGCATCGGTGCAGTTGCACGCATGGCGGCATGTAGCTGCAATAAGAAACATAAACGTAAATATAAAGATAACGCTAACATTAAGAGAAATAAATTATACTACACGGATGAGGACAAGGCTCTCCGTTTAGGATTGATAGTGGATTGAATTTGGTATCATTTTTTTTAACGAAACTCCTTTCAAAGATCATATCAATACGCAGAATTTTCATTTGATCGAAAGGTATTTCTCGCCGCATTTTTTTTTGGTAGTCTCAAGGCTAACCTAGCCTACGTAATTACAAACCTAACCTTACCTACATGTTTAAAATATCCCGAAAATATAATGGTTTCAGCAGAAAATAGCCTTCGATGAAATTAAATTCGACCAAATGATACAAGCGATGAAGTGAAATTCGATAAAATTATGGAGTAGCTTTAATTTGGTTTCGACTTACGACAAAAGAGTCGAAGAAAACAGCAATGCACATCCTTTAGCCCTTTAGCCCCCCTCTTGTCTCCTGTACGCAATAGGCCTTCACAGCGAACTTTAATAGACGGGTGTCACAAGAGTTCAGAGCATAATTATAATATAACGCACGATTATTACTTACAATAAATATGATAAATTGGTTGCGGGACACTACCCAAGCCTTGATGGCCCTAGAATTCAATTTCAAAAGTGCCAAGCTTAAAGCAGAGAATCTTCTGGGTTATTATTTAACTTTTTTTTATGGCAAGAAGAAGGCACGCGAGCACTCAGGCCACCTGATGGTAAGTGGGATCTGAGACTCATAGACATTTGAAACCTCAAGAATACAATCTCAAAACTGCAATCCTAAGACTTCAAATGCGTTGCCAACCCTGAGGACTAAGATGGAATGCCTCTATGCTAGTAATTTCACTGCTTGGCGGTGGGTTAATGGATAAGATGGTGGTAGCGATCCGGACGGACTCTGCCCAAGGTCCTACCACCACTAAACTAACTTGTTTGTTCGTTACTCAGGAACTGTCTGTGTGCTGTACGCACCCTGCGTACATAGACGACGAATGATAAAACCGATGGATGCAAGCGGCGCAGGTCCGGTCCTTGTGGCAAACTTTGGGGAAGGCCTATGTCCAGCCAGTACGTGTCATTGGCTTAGGAAATCATGATGACTTACAGGGTGTCAGCTGCTGGTGCCATCTGGCGCACGGAGAGCCAGCGGGGCTGCGGCGTCAGACATTTGCTGTGTTGGACCACTGCCGCCATGTTGTTGATGGCGGCGCGGCGGAGTGATGCGCGCTCTAGTTTTGATAGGGCACCTGAAAATGAGAGTTTTGTTAATAGTTTACAAGGGGAGTGAGAGATATTTGACAATGATTGCTTTGCGGCGGGCAACGTAAATAATGTTATGTTGAAGGCAACACAAACAGTCGAGCTGGGTGATACTGGCCTATCAATTCCTCGTTTTAAAACAAAGTAACAGTTTACAGGCCAATATTGGTCTGAGGATTTCTTCAAAGTACAAATGTAGAGCACGGAGATCTCAGCCAGACAGTCTGTCACCTCACGGCCAAATTGGATACACATTTGCAGGTGGCGGGTAGACAACCTGACGATCGTCGTCAAACTGTCGTTTGAAAACTGATAATGTATAATGAGAGTTGATTGCTCGTCTTAGACTGTCGGGCTGCCGGACAGATAAGATTTAAATTAGTCTACAAAATTGAAAATTCATAATACTACATAAAAATACGTAAATTGGCCACATAAGGCTCTTTTACATGTCGCTAATATGGAGTGAATCTGCTCGCGCTTCGGACAAGACCATCATTGCGGAGAAGAAGCGCCGCAAGAAACTCCAGCAGAAGGTCATTTTTTCAATCATAAAACACAATAATACCTGAAAGTAACTTACATTACTAGAATAAAGTAATAAATAATAATAATTAAAACTGGCACAAATATGACAATATAAGGTCGTAACATTAAACTAGGAGAACTACACGAAGAGGTATATGTCAAAAGCCATATCCAGAATCATTAAATGAACGAAAAGTCCGTGCAAACGTGAACAGACCGGACCCCACATACAGCACCCTCAAACATGCGGTGCTTTTACGGTCTAAAGAAGCTTGACAATAGAGAAGTGGTTACTTACTGTCATCCAGTATCCTCGGTCTCTCTCTAGTAGCCTCAATGGGGTCCACGGCAGAGACGATGGCAGCATCAACCCGGTTCAGAGGTAATGGACGACTGGCATATTTCTGAGAGATCCCACTCAAACTGCTCTCTGCTGTCGGCAGGGGCTTGGCAGTGGTTCCCTCTTCATCATCAGGTTCCAGGTCTTCGCTGCCGTCCATCGCGTAGTCATCGTCAGTTAATTCCTGGAGTTCCTGGAAAGAATAGAATATTTGGGTACCTACTGGATGTAGAAGACTGATCGTGGTGGAGATTTTTGGGGAAAGCCCTATATCCAGCAGTATACTTCTTTTTTTTTGCCAGGGTGAAGGCAAGGTTACCTATCTGAACTCCGAAAAATGTTTGACCGAATTTTGGTTCGATAAATATTATTCGACAACTATGGTTTGGGTTTTTTTACGTTTGCCCGAAAGATCACTTCGAATATTTTCATTTAGTCGTTACTTGTTTAGGTGTTTTACCGAATCGACAAATTATCTATTCCGTAATAATGGTTTCGGCGTACAAACAGTTGTCCAATGTAATGGTTTGTCAATTTATCTATTTCCCATTTCTGATTTTACCTTAGTATCATTTGCCCAATGTAACGGCTCGGTGTATTAATAGTTTACCTATTTTTAAATCGACTATGCTAACCTGTCCGATTTGGTTCTACCCTGATTCGTCTTGATCGTTGCATTTTCCCAATTACAAGCAAGATTTTTGGGCAGAAAAAAATAATAACCTCGAAGACCAAGGCGGGAGCGAAGCTCCCGCCTTGGCCTTCTAACCTAACCTATCCGTGTCGGTTCTGCCCTAATTCGTCTTGCTCGGTGCATTTTCTGGATAGTAACAAATTACAAGCAAGATTTGCTTACCTGGAAATGAATATTTGACGTAACGTAGCGAACGCTATATGTACCATTGATCAAGTGAAAAATGGGTTAAGAAACAAAATACGAAACGATCCCTAGGCTAATTGTAGCACTCGTGTAATGAAAAATAGGCTTTGAAATAAAATACGTAACAATACATAGGGCAAGTGACTACAAGGAGAAAAGTTGCTCGGACTAAAGATATGTTTACTTAATGTCAAATAGTGAAATAAAAAAATTAGGAACGTGTCATCGGAGAAACGTTAAAAAACGAAACGTTTTCGGTCAAATGAAATTCGGTCAAAAAAGTTTCGAGGTTGCGATAGGTTACCTGAAGGCAAACGTGCACACAGGCCGGTTAGTGAACTCCGAATACCATAGACATTGTATCTCAAGATTTTTTTTTTGTATGTGGTCGGTGAAACTGCTAAACCGCGTAAGTAACATTTTAATGAGGGGCAAAATGCATTTTTTTTTAAAGATATTATGGTTTATTTTGCTGTATAATTAATTTGTTAGTTACGCGATTTTGCAGTATCACGGACGATATTTTTTTGTAGCCAAATTATGATTTGGTAACTATTGCATCAGTGAAACTTTAACCCTTTTGATCTAATAGTTATTAGTAAACAATTAAAACGCTAATGGGTTTTAATCGATCGTCGACGTACAAAACAAGCGCAGGCGCATCGAAATAGATGTGTATTTATAGATTACGCTTAGGGGCTCTAGTGGATACAAATAATGGGTGCGCTTCAATCAGTGTATAGGCATTTTGCATGTCATTTAATTAGCTACGAAATTGATAATAAACGTGTGGCATAAAGACAAATGAATATTTTGTATAGCATAACGAACGTTCAAATGATGTGAACAGTTATTTATCATAATGAAACAACATTTCGCATAGTATTTATATCGAATAATACCATTTGATACATTAGGTTGGAATAACCAACTATATAAAAGTTTGCAGAAAGCACCATTTAGTGCCATTATTTAAGCATCGTGAAATTGCAGACACTGTTTTTTTGTTAAAAATCTGTAACGGCAGTATCGATTGTCCTGAGTCGCTCAGTAGTCTTTCATTCATCACTCCCAATAGGCAAAAGAGATATTTCCCCCCATTTCTGTTCCTCTTGCATCCTCTAACTACAGGCAGAACAGTTTTCTTGTTCGCGCGAGTAAGAATATAAACAGTCAAAAAAGTTCGACATTGACGTGTTTAACATCAATACTCAGACTCTAAGACGTGCTTTAATAAATATTTACTTCGAATGAGCGTGCCCCTCTCCTTATGATTGCCTTCTCTCAGTCTTTCCATTGATAATCCCTACCTTGCCCACCCTTTTGTACTTACCCTTCTTGTCGATGCACCAATGTCGGCTTTATGCGATGTGAATTATTATTGATACTGTATTTCTATCGGCGAGAACCTGTAATTGGCTTTCTGAATGTACTCGTATTTATATCTCTAATGTGTATATTTTAGCTGTTGGTTTTCCTTATATATAAATAAATAAATAAACAACGATCAGGTGAACCATCTTACATAATTTTGTAGTAAATTTATTATAAAAATATCAATTTTATATATATATATTCCTCGTGTGGTTGCCGAGTTAGAATAGTGCCACTCCATGTCTTTCCCGTGGATGTCGTAAGAGACGACTAAGGGAATAAAGGCTTGTAGTACTGTTAGGCGATGGGCTTGCAACCTGTCACTAATACGCTGGTAAACATCTTAGCCTAATTGTGCAAATTGTGGTTATAGAATTATCGACAAGTTTTTAGAGATGTTTGTAATTCTGTAGCTCTGCCTACCCCACTCTGGGAACGAAGGCGTGAGATTATATATCAATTTTAAATGAGCGAATTTGCTAAATAAGGTAAGTTTCCCCTTGGTAATCCAACTCAACGGGGATTAGCAGCTCCGCGCGGCGGGGTCCGTAGAGTTTAACGGACAGCATAGGCTTATTACTATCGGGTCCCGTTGGACGACCTAAGGGTACGGAACCCTTAAAATTAAAGGGGTCCCATACCAGACTCTTTTATCTTTCGGCGTGGAACGAAACGATTCGCACTAGGCCGGTTTTTTTTAGTTTTATTTAGTACCAACTTAATCTTATTTCATGTTTAGTTTAATTTTAATTACTCAGGTCTTTTTTGTTTTAATTATTACTATATTAAATGGTAAATAGAAAGGGTCCGTGGCTGCCAACCCTACAAGCCACATTCTTACACAATGAGTGTACGTAGATTTTCGTGCTAGCTGTACTAGAATGTACATGCTAAAGTACTAAGTATGCTAAAGGTAGTCGCACACGAGAACTTAACACTCCTACTTTCTAACCGACGCAAAAATAGGGGTGTTATAAGCTTCACATATTGTATATCTGTGTGTGTCGGCTTCATAGCTCCTAAACGAGCAAACCGATTTGGGCACGGTATATTTTAAAAGAAAGCTAATTTAATTGGGATAATTCTTAGCTAGTTTTCACGAATATCGGTTTAGCCGTTTAAGAGATATTGATTCTAAAAGTGAAGGTTTTATCTATTTAATAGACATGGTTAAAACTGACGTACTGACACTAGTTTATAATAACACCTTTAAAAATCGATGCAATTACCGACAATATTGGACGGCATGAACAAATGAGAATAAGTACATTTTATTGAATAACACTTTTTATTTTCTTCGAAAAGCACAAAAACATTGAGACACAAATAAATCCGCCATAAATCTATAATAACCGATAATCAACTCCTGCGCAGAATTTTTTTACACACTTCTAAAGCACCGACACGAACTCGTTTCAAAGATAACCCTTAATTAACCCAAACGATAACATGAGAACACAGGCTTTCAAATTAAAAAAAGCGGTCAAGTGCGAATTGCGCCAATAATAACCCCTTGTATGTTTTAGCACTGATGTGTACAGCGCGATTTAGACTAGCAATATAAATTGCAGAAGTTAATAGCTGTCTTACTTTAACTTGAGTTCTAGAGCAAGAAGCACAATTTTGCTGTCTTTTTCTAACTCAAAAGTTAAGGTGGCGGGTCGTGCCGCGACAAAGACAGGAGACCGAGACAGGAGACCGCGACCGGAGACCGCGACTGTCACTTGATGGCCTAAGTCTTGGATGTTTTCTAGGTACTTAAGTATGAATTTACATATTTAAATATTATATTTATCGCTGTCTACTACCCATACTACAAGCTTGGGGGCCTAATATGGCTGCATTTATTGCGTGACAAAATGTGGATAAACATCCCTCGCTTTTTGACACGTATATGAGAGAGTGACGGATGCTTTATACACATTTGACACTAGGTCAATTTTTGTGAGATTGTCCCATGATATTTTTAACCGACTTCAAAAAAGGAGGAGGTTATACGTTCCACTGTATGTATTTTTTTTTTTTTTATGTATGTTCACCGATTACTCCGTCAATTGTCGACCGATTTAAAATTTTTTTTTTTGGTTTGATAGAGTATACTTCCGAGGTGGTCCCATTGTCACCAAATCTGTATCTGATGAGGGGATCAGTGAGGAATTGAGGGAACTCCTCAAATATTGTAGGCAAACATATAGCAATTTTAGTATTTTTAGTAACAAGTCCAGCATTTGCATTCAGAAAGTATCCTTTGGTGTAGTGGAACTGATGATGAAGACCACAGATGGCCACCGGAACTCCTCAATGGTACCGATTTCAAGGGTGGCGATAAGATATCTCGATTAAGATAGTTGAGCGACTACCTACAACGAATAATATTTACTTGTTGTGACTATGATTTTCCCGCGGCGTTGCTTGCGGCGCGCTTGATATAAGTTAAAGTTTCATTTCAACTAAGAAGTGAAACTACGTAACAGCGTATTATGATCACTAAAAAGTATAAAATAAAATAAATGTTTTAAAAAACAAAAAACCGCCTTCAAAACGCAAAAAATAACTTCTTTAAAATTGTAGGCACCTAATAGGTTAGTCCAACTGAAGTCGGCGACCACAACATTTTCAACAAAAAGCCGACATCAGTTGGACTAACCTATTAGGTGCCTACAATTTTAAAGAAGTTATTTTTTGCGTTTTGAAGGCGGTTTTTTGTTTTTTAAAACATTTATTTTTATTATTTAATTTTAATCGTGTCAGTGAGCTATGTCGTGAGCGGCAACCTTTAACTCCTTGGTATTCAGGTTTACAAGCCCAACTATTAGCCTTGAGTAGTAAACATGATTGCATTTAAACTTTAAATACCATAACTCCTGCAAGACGTAAAACAAAATTGGGAAACGAAATTCATCAACATACATATCAATGCGTAATCTTAATTAAGTATTTCAAAACGTTTGAAAGCATTGTCTAAAGTTGCCTAAAAAAAAGTGACAAGGTAGGTACTAAAGTGTACACATATTTATGAACTCGACTGTACTATCGAGAGAAAGACAAAAAGTAACTTTGCAAAAATGTTGGTCGTGGTTCGCGGAATCTGGCAAGCTCTGTAAGAACATGAAAAACATCAAAATGTCACATAAGAAACCTTGCCCGTTGTTAAGAGAATAAAACTTGAAATTATAATAAAGTCGTCAATGTAAAGGCTGATTCAATACATTACTTTTAGGGAGGAGTAGTGAAACCTTATTTGTAGCTGGAAAAGTTCCTTTTAAACCGACTTTAGAAAGGAGGAGGTTCTATGTTCCACTGTATGTATTTTTTTGGGTTCTCCTATGGAAGCCCTAATCGTCATTTGTCCTAATGCATCGTTTGTCCGAATTTTCATTTATCCTAACGCCATTTCCGCTTAAATTATAAAACTTTTTAGCATTGTTATAATACAACCCTAACCTCACCGAACCGCAGATATAATTGGAAAACTTAAAAAGTTGCCTGACTCATCTGAAAACCAGTTTAGGGCAAATGAAAATTCGGACAAAGGATGTGTTAGGACAAACGTTGTTAGGGATTGTGAGGGACACCCATTTTTTTGTATGCTAAGGAAAAGATAAACGAGCACACAGGCCACCTGGGGCCTGTTTTATAAAGCTACAAATTACAATTTACAGGTTACAAGTTTCCATTTGACACAACCTCGACCAATGACGACCAGCCATTTGAGCAGTGTTGCCAGTTTAGACCTGTAAAATTGTTACTTGTAGCTTCATAAAACGCGCCCCTGATAAGTGGGTGTGTGGGTAAGTATAAACCAATATAGTCTACAATCTCAAGACTGCAAATTCATAGCCAACCCTGAGAATTAAATTGGAATGCCTCTATGCGTGTAATTTCACCGGTTAGGTTATGTTATGTAGTGCCATGTCCGAATATCAGTATTTAGGTACTTAACATTTGCACCTTAGCCTTAATGACGATTTTTCATACCTACTTAAGTTCCCAAAAAGAAACAAGTGAATATGGTGGTTATATTAAAGGTTTTTTTTTAATTTATAATATTTTTGCTATGGCTGGCCAATGGTTACCTATCTGAAACACTAAAAAACGTTTGCCAGCTGTTTCATTTGCCATAATTTTCATTTGTCCGAAAGTCATTTTTCTCTGAAACCGTTTAACTTTCCTGAATTGTTATAAAATAAACCTAACCTAAGCTACAGGTTCTGTAAGTATATTTCATTAAACATTTTGAGAAGTTATTGGGTTCAGAATAAAATGAAAATTATGGGAAATGAAAATTATGGCAAATGCAACAGCTGGCATACGTTTTTAGTGTTTGCGATAGGATACCCAGGCCAATGTGTTTGCTATGTTGCTCTGTAAGTAACTTTTGAAATTTGATAACTTTGAAGATCTAAAAGACGCCGATTTCTTTGAACTATTAATAAGTCAATGCTACGTGCACAATACTCATAATAAAAGCTCGAAAAAGTGTTGAAGTTATGTTTCTGGTTTTATGAGGAAAGCAAACAAGCACACAGACCTGCTGGTAAGTAGGACCTTGGCCTTTAAAAAAAATCCAATCTCAAGACTACAATCTCAAGATTACAATTCTAAGACTGCAGATACGTTTGCCAACCTTGAGGACTAAGATGGAATTCCTGTTTGTACGTTTGACTTCTGTAACCCTACGCTTAATAAAAAAAAAACGATTTTCAAGTTTTTTTTATATTTGTTTAGGTACACCCGCCATTTTGACTCTCATCTAGTAACTCCATTCGTTGCGACAAATAAGTTCACTTATTAGTTCTTGTTGTTTATTTAAGAGATTTTGTTGCGTATGCAACATTTATTTTATATAATTTTAAAATGTACTAATTTATAGAAATTCATTTAATTATTTTACTGTCATATAACTTTCAGATCTTAACGTTCCTACCTATCATAATGTAATAACAAAACGCAGATTTTGGGCTTCTCCCTACCACTAAATTTAAAACCGTTTTTTATACTTCAAATTTTGCATATCACTCTCCTTACCACCTCCGACCTGCTTAGGCACTATTTCTGTACAACCAGTACCTATTAAAACACACAGTACATTTAGATCGAATTTTATTTCAAAGCTGTTAGGAGATCCTCTCGTGAGCAGTCTGGGTTCCGGCAGCTACAATTTTTTTTTATGATCACCCACTTTCAATACTCTCGATCAAGGCCGAGACTTAAATACGCACTGACGAATTAACCGCGTCTATTCGTTGACAAATCGTTGAGAAAAACACGACACTGAATGCTTTAAGTAATGGCTAGTAATAACTTATACGTCGCCTTTTATTACATAGCAGCAGTAAAACGGAAGCCACAATACTGCGCTTACGCCTGCTTGGAGCAATAAGATCATAGGGTTGCCACAAACAGAGTGCCACCGTTTTTGGAGCTTAATTTGTCTGATAAAAATGTAATATAACTTTCTCTTCACCATTACCAGGGTGGTCTGGCCTCATACCAAAAAAGGTAGCTAACTGCATAGTAATAGTTAAAGCATTTTAAATTTAATTTTGTTACCTAAGAGCATAGAATGCTTCAACTACTGTATTGCAGTTAGCTACCTTCTTTCGTATTACGGCTGTGGTGGAATCAGAAATGGACCAAGAACCCAACGATGGACACTTCATTCTTATTTTACAGAAGATAAGGGTTATTCATTTGTTTTGATACAATAAATTAGGACCGTATGATATTTGAATTAAGCGTGAAGTGTTCATTACTGGTGCCTGTCAGCTAAAAGTGTCCATCATTGGTGCTGTCATCCTACGTTTTATAAATAAAGTCCCCCGCCGCGTCTGTCTGTCTGTATGTTCGTAATAATATCAAAAATGACTGAACAGATTTTAATGAGGTTTTAACCATCAGTTAGATAATTTTTCGCGGAAGGTAAAAACCGCAAAAATAAAATAAAAATGTATAATAAATTCTGGTTTATGAACGGGTGTTACAGAAAAGTCATATAAACCGAAGCGAAGCGAGGGTGGGTCGCTAGTGGCGGTGAAATTAACGAACTACTTATTAACGGTGAGTAATTTAGGGGTTTTAACAGATTTGATAGTAGAAAAATATTAAAAAAGTATACAAGAAATGTTAGCCTTTGTTTATTTCATAATCACTTAATCACCATTTTTAAACATGTAGAAAAAGCAATTTGTCGTGTTAAGTACTAGTGTAGAAACTTTTGCTACCGAGTTTTAATAATAGCCTTATCATTTGTGCTTGAATTTTTAAATATCTATTTATTTATTAGAAGACCATTGATAAACCAAGAAATTTATGAATAAAAATAACACATGCACATTAAAAAAAACTAATTCTTAGAAATAAAAAGTGTTTAGTAATAACAAAAACAACCTACTGATTTTCTGCTAAAAATCATCAAACAAAAATATGGAGACATGGTACGTATTAAAAAAAAATGTCGTAACATCAGATGTAATTTTGTGGCGACCCTAATCGGCCATAATGTCATGCGCATCAAACGACATAATTGTAATGCGCCGAGACAGCTGCTCGTCCGGTCGAGCTTTCCTTAAAGGCTCCGTGGAGTATACATTAAGTAACTACATTGATGTAGGGGCCGGGAAAACGGCAATAGATGGACTAGTGCTATAAAGATTTAGTAAATCTCACCGTCGCACGGGAACAGGTTTTTCGAGTTGTTATTCATAAACGAACAATAGCTGAAAGCTAATCTGTCATTATGACATTTGAATTTGACAGAAAGGGACAAATAATACTATAACTGAAATAGGTTTATTGTCCGATTATGAATAAGAGGTCAGGGTATAAGCTATCTCCATTCCAAATTCTATCTACATCTATTCAGACGTTTTACCTTAAAGTAACAAACATAAAATCGCCATCAATAGAACTTGTGAACGATGTAAACACATTAGCTGACACATAACCTCAAATATTTTCCAAGCGTTTTAAAAAAAAAAAATAAGGTAGGTATAATGAATACTTATTTCATCTTAAACTTAATATGAAAATAATGACCTAGTGTATAAATCTTTGCAAAGACCTCACTTGATCTAGTGCGTGATTATCAGAGGTCGGAATAGGTAGTGCTTATTAACCTAAACTTGACTCACGTTCATTCATGCGTGAGTGAGATGGGGATACGTTATTGAATGAAGATGCAACAAGTTTAGGTTAATAAGCACTAACTATTCCGACCTCTGGTGATTAACGAGTAATCATAGTGCAATGAATTGGTTCGTTTGGTTTTGTTTACATCTTTTGCAAGTTCTATTGATGGCGACTTTAGTAACTAACACACACACACACTTTCGCATTTATAGTAGATGATAGTTTTTTATTTACATACATACATAATCTCACGCCTTCGTTCCCAGAGTAGGATAGGCAGAGCTACAGAATTACAAACATCTCTAAAAACTTGTTTATAATTCTATAACGACAATTTGCACAAAGTTTTTTATTTAATTTTCCATAAATTAGTTTTGTTTTATAATATTTACTTTGTATAATTTATAGAGAAATAAATATATGACTTATACAGAAAAAAAATACCGGAAATGAAGCTTAACATTCTAGACAACGAACATGTTTTTGGCGTATCGGATGTGTCATGATTGAATGTTATGATGCCTGTCGGCAATTGGGCGACAGGTCTGTCACCTGTCTCGTAATTGACCGTTTCCGCTGCACCTGCGCGTGCGACGGTCAGTGACATAATTTTGGAATAATATTAAACCATAATATACTGCGGTCATAAAAAAACCGGGCCAGAGCAAGACCATCAGTGTACAGTTCCGTAGCCGTTACCTCGCACAAGGACAATTATCGCAATAAACAACAAAGTTACCAAAAGGGTGATGGGGGATTTTGTATGGACACATCAATATGTTCATTAGGATACAAAAAAAACAAAATGCCTATTTTAGTTGCAAAATTGATAGGGTTTTTTTAAATGAAGAAAGAAACTTTCAAGGTTACGATACGCTTATGATTTTCCAACTAAACCCCTAAGGAGATCGTCGTCATAGTAAAAATACATCATGTTGCCAAGATCTATAAACTGAGACATGTTTCATTTCTGTTGGTGCGTGGGGATATTTTTGCACCGTTCATAATTGCTTTATACTCGCTAGATACACCACCTCCTTGAAAGCACACTTTTATTGGCCGCTGGTAAATAAATTGACAGCATAAAAAAAGACATCTAGCCTAAATGAACTTTACATAAATAAAGCTACATTACTAGTATCTAAGGATCTACTTAAATTTTCATTAAACCAGCTTTATTTATTATCATGTTTTATGTCCTTAAGTGATGGATAAAGTTAATTTAAAATCGAGTTTTAATGGCGACTGTAATTTATTGGCAGTTTAACTGTTTATCGATTAGCCGATGGCATTTCGTTATGTAGGTAAAAGTTGTTCGGTTCAAGTTGCAACATTCTATTGCAATGTCTTGGCTAAACTTCAATACACATAAGTACAATGTCGAGTATTACAAACAATTTTCAATTTGCAGAACATTTCGAAAACATTTTCAAAAACAATTGAAGGCATTTTCCAAAATTACAATTTCAAAAATGTTTTGAAAATTAAGGAGAATTCCCAATAGCAAATGATGGCTTTTTGACAAGTTTCTTTCATATTTCCTACGCGCTTTCGTAGGTACAGATTTACAATGTTTTCTTTTATAACGGGTAAGTACTAACATTTGTCTTTAGGGTTCAACCTCCACTATCTCCATAGGTATTCCAAATAAATAGGATACGAGTAGCTGTTAAATGATTTTGACGATAGAAAATGGAACAGACGCAGATTTGTCGTACAGTTAAATATTTAATAGGCTATTAAAACATTTCAAATTAATTTAGTACTTTCAACCTTGGCCAGTTTGTGACAATAAATCACTTGCATTAAAAAACCCTAAAACCTGTAAATAACGTGGCAATGACCAGCGTGTTGAGTTTCATCTCTTTTTATGTTTTCAGGACGAGTATTATGTGAGCTTTGTTGAGCATTCTCACTCAAACTCACAAAGTTTTCTACACAAACTATAACGAAGCATAGATTAAAAAGATAAAAGATGTTTATTTAGTAAGTAGAGTAGAGCCGCACGGGCTCTTATACGTCAAAAATCTACCAGCGCTTCGCAAGAGACCACTGCTGAGAAGAAACTCCGTAAGGTAGATAGGTATAGGTACCTCAATGTAAAACTCCTTTCAGGCTGTCATAACTGGCTGCGGCTCCACTGAAGCGGAGACGAGCGGAGCGGCGCGGAGCTGTGCCAATATTAACCAATAGAAGGCACATGCGGTCACGTCGAGCGCGCCTTGCGCACGTTGGTTTAGATTCTATTGGTTAATATTGGCACAGCTCCGCGCCGCTCCGCTCGTCTCCGCTTCAGTGGAGTCGCAGCCTAGCTTGATGCCTATGTGTCTGTCTATTCACATATCGACTGATTCAAACACGTTTTTTTTCATTGAAGACTTGTTTAATCAAGGTAGTTTAAGGGTATCAGCTTTGAAAGTAGGCCTATTAATTATGTCCTAGATTATGTTGAGTAAAACATGGCCTGATTTACGGTCGCCTTTATCGATGAGGATAAAACATCCGTCACACTCGCACTTACTGGTCAGAGAGTGGTAGATATTTTATCCACATCGATAATCACAACCATAATACGTCCACTGGCATACAAATAAATAAATATCGTGTCCCGATTGCCTTGGTGTCGTTTGGTTTACGCGAATATCTTCTAAAATGCACTTACAGCTGCAACTTCTCAGAATCGATCGTAATGCTTGCACTTCGTATTAATAGATTGTATTGCATAAATACTCTTGGCTTCTACTACGCAAATAGCTGTGGTAAAGTTTCTTTACGGGAAAATATTAAGGATAAAGTTTCAAGGCAATAAAAAAAATATATAAGAATATTTATATTAAAAGATAGTGGTGTTATGTTGTTGGCTAAAGTCATGTCATGTTTGACTTCTATAATATACTTATTAATATTGTAAAGAGGTAAAATTTTCCCAATGTATGGAGAGGTCAAAATTTGGCCTTTCCATACATTGGGAAAATTTTGACACTACCGCCCGTACTTGGTCCACGGCCATGGTAAACTTTTTGTCAATCCCAGAATTGCGTTTTTTTCATTTTATTTTTTCTCGTTTTATCTTTTCAACCTGTACGTGAACGCGCTGATTGAGGAGCTCAGCAGCATCCATGTCGGCTGCTATATTGACGGAATATGTGTCAATAATATAAGCTATGCAGACGACATGGTGCTGCTGAGTGCCTCTCCATGCGGCCTTGTCAAGCTGCTAAGTATCTGCGAAAAGTACGCTGCGAGTCATGGCCTAAAATATAATGCCACTAAAAGTCAGTGTATGGTCTTTAATGTTAGAAATAAAGGTTTACCGGATGTCCCTCCTGTCAGATTAAATGGTATACAACTGGAGACAGTGACACAGTTTAAATATCTTGGACATGTGGTGACGTCTGATCTGAGGGACGATGCAGATATCGAGCGTGAACGCAGAGCATTGTCGGTAAGAGCCAACATGATCGCCCGCAGGTTCGCTAGATGTTCCATTGAGGTCAAGGTTACTCTGTTTAGAGCATACTGCACACAGCTCTACACAAGCAGCCTGTGGGCCGAATTCACTCAGAGGCAGAACAGTGCTCTGCGAGTGCAATTTAATAATGCATTCAGGTTGCTGATGGGGCTGCCCCGATACTGCAGCGCCTCAGGGATATTCGCTGAAGCACGGGTGGACTGCTTCCACGCCACTATGCGCAAGCGCGGCACGTCCCTGGTGCGCAGGGTGCGGGGCAGCGCCAACAGCATCATGAGCATGATAGCTGGTAGGATTGACTGTCTATATGTGAACCATTGTTCTATGGCTCACTTGAACAGAAAATGTGTATATTTATTTTAAACTTATTTATTGTGTTTTAATTTAAGTCAATATGTAGTTCTGATTTTAATTGTAAATTAATTTAGTGTTTAATGTAATTGCCTACCTGACATTTATGTAATATTTTATGGACTTGAAGTGTCTGAAATAAAGAATTATTATTATTATTTTAGATATTTATTTAATTTTCTGTACATTAGGTTTTTTATAACAAATATTCAAATATAAAAGTAAAATAACAATACTAATACAAAAAAATAGACATTATAAAAAACCTAACCTACGAGTGCCGCCGGCAGCGGGGCAGGGCTCAAGCTACCGGTGGTTAGGGCTGCAGAGAGAGGAACCTCCTCACAATACGTGCCGTGTCGAGGAGTACTGCCTTCTGTATCTGGCCCTTGATCCAGCCATCTAGCGAGAGTCTCTTGAGGTGTTGGTCGAGACTCTTCGCTATAAGACCGTTTGCCGAAACAACTATCGGGACAATGATAGTCGAGTCAACATCCCACATGGCGGTCACCTCGTGAGCCAAGTCAAGGTACTTGCTGAGTTTGTCCTTCTCGGCCTTCACAAGGTTCTCGTCATGCGGGATGGTGATGTCGACGAGCACTGCCCGGCGTTGAGATCGATCTGTCAACACGATATCAGGCTTATTGGCAACAATAGTCCTGTCCGTGATGACAGATCGATCCCAATAGAGCGTAGCACGACCATTTTCGAGAACTGGCTCCGGTTTGTACTTATAGTACGGCACTTCAGACTCAACAAGACCATATTGAAGAGCAAGTTGCTGATGGATGATCCTGGCTACGAGGTTATGTCTGTGCAAGTACTCGCCGTTGGCCAAATGCGACCAACCGGAAATTATATGTCTAAGGGACTCGCCGGGGCAACGGCATGCTCGACAGATGTCAACCGTGCCATCCCTCAGAATATATTTCCGGTAATTGTTCGTCATTATGACCTCGTCAGCAATTGCACAGACAAAACCTTCGGTTTCCCCAAAGAGGTCACCAAATTGTAGCCAGTTCACAGACGCTAAAAAGTCTACGTCGGGCCTTGTTAGGGCCCGGTAGAAGCGTCCGTGTAGCTCCTTGCTCTTCCATACGTTCTTGCGGTCTTCAGTGCTCAACACCGTTGGTTTGCGCCAGTTCTCGTTTGCCAAGGAAAGAGGCGTGAGGCTCTTGTCTACTGCAACCACATCACGATGCACTCATTGCTAAGGAAATAATCCCTGAGATTGCACACCTCGCGGTTGTGGAGATTCTTAGCATTTAACATGCCTCGACCACCACATTTCCTCGGGATGTACAATCTCATAACAGATGAGCGTGGGTGCAACATGCGATGTGATTTAAGCAGTAGACGGACCCTCCTATCCAGAGCGTCCAGCTCAGTCTGAGTCCACCTTAGTATGCCAAAGGAATATGTGAGCAGCGGCATCACCCAGCCATTGAAGGCGCGCACCTTATTGCCACCCGACAAAAGACTATTATTATTATTATTATTATTATTATTATTATTAATCATGTTTTGTGTTAAAATAATTATGTGTGTGCAACCTTCCGTGGTTTCACCTGATGGTTCGGAAGGGTAACTTTATTGCCAGCATTACGCTGAGTTAGGACCATTTCGTGGCTACTTCCTTCTTGTACGTGTTAATCTGTTCTTTTTTATGTATGTCACGAATAAATGATTTTTCTTTCTTCTTTCTTTCTTTAAAATTATGTTTGTTGACTTGTATGTTGGGGGTAATTTGTGGAACTAAGGAAAAACGATTTCAAAATTAATCACTAAGTTACATTATCCCTGAATATAGCTTAATAGCTGAATATAGCTTAATATAGCTGAATATAGCTTCTGCCCGCGATTTTGACCGCGTAGAAATAGTTATTCGGTCATCCCATTTTGTGGGGGTTTCGATTACCGTCCCTTGAGAACTTTTACATTTTATTCTAACGGTGGGTTTAGACCAAACGAGCGAATGCTCTAGAACATGTTTTGTCTTTATTTTTACAAAGAAAACGTAAGAGATACTGCCATAGAATTCTTGTTCGTTCGCTTGGTCTAAACTCACCGTAAAATATAAGCTACTTCAATTCCAATTTACCTACCTCATTTCGTCCAAATCCGTCTTGCCGTTGCTATGTGAAAGACACAAACACCAACTTTCGCATTTATAATATTAGTGATTTTTTTATCCTTGGATGGAAACAAACGGGTGTATCTGTTTGTGGCATCGTGTAGTTCTCAAAGTGATGGACCTTCTAAACACAACACATAACTCGATGTACTTGAGCCAATTTCTCTGTTGCTATCAACGAATGTAACACATTAAAGTGTTGTTTACATTACTGTGACATTACGTCTCGAATTAAATAATTATCCCCCGACAATGATGTCATCTGTTGGTCTAGACAAGTAATCATGTGCCAAGGCATGATAAATAAAGAGTATTAATAAATATTCGAAGGGGTTAAAGAATAAATACACAGGACAGTGTACTAACTATAGCAAATAACAAAATGTATATGTCTGTCTGTGATTTCAAAATGAAGGCCCAAAATTAAGCGAAAGTGCGACGTCTAACCGTAAATAAATATCAGAGGGCTCAGACAAGATGCACTACGCTAACTAACGTTTCTATTCGATTCGTTTTTAAACCAATCGCGTCACTGGAAGATGTCGTGATACGAAAAGTCACGTGGTCTACCAGTGACGCGATTGGTTTAAAAACGAATCGAATAGAAACGTTAGTTAGCGTAGTGCATCTTGTCTGAGCCCTCTGGGGACGATCTCACACAAATTGACCTAGTCCCAAACTAAGCTCTAGGCTTAGACTATGGGTATAAATACTTATATAGAGAAAATATAGAAAATATAGTTATAGTTAAATGCATATGACACATGAAAGACTTAGGAGCAAATACTCGTGCTCATTACGCAAATAAATGTATCCGTAATAGTAGGGGATCCGAATAGGAGACCACCTTCACCTAGCTGTTTATTCGACAAAAAGTATTTTATATCAAATTGAATATGCTAAGTAATATATTTATAACAGGTTGACTGGAAAATTTCAGTCCAGTACTCATACGATTAAAAAAAAACTGAAAGTTAACTTTTTTATTAAATTGCTATTGCTTGTTTAATAGACAAATGACATACTAATCGAAAGTATGAAGCCTATAGAATATGCAAACGTTTGGTTGATAATTTTTTCCCATCTTAACTATTGGGTAGGTAGGTAAGTCGGTACTAATAATTTGCACCAAACCTAACGTTTGCATATTCTATAGGCTTCATACTTTCGAATAGTATGAAGGTCGTGTACTATTCGGATCTTAGACCATAACGGGAATCGAACCCGGGACCGCTAGCTTCGTAGGCACCACCAAAGTAATCAACGTTTCGTTGAATGAAAATTAAATAAAAATTATAGTTTATTCCATTTTTTATTTGTCGGTGTGTCTAAAACTTTGTATGGAATAGGCTCCGAAACGGGTCAGCGCATTTAAATAAAAAAATTAAGAGTCTAAAATAAACCTATGAAATTCGATAAAATGACGGGTTACCATGTCAAAGTTGTGTACTGATTCAAATCGTGAGACACTTCTTAAGAATTGAACTAAAACGTCAATTTGACATAGTTCCATAAAGGTATATGAATCAAATTGGTTCAGTGTACATACGTCAACCTCGATCAATAGTCATCAGTACTTCATCGAAAACCGTTAATTCATTTAAATACAGGCATTTGCACGCGACTCTGTCCACGTACAAGTCGTTTTCTCAGGAACTGTTCTATTTTCCAGCGTAAAGTACTCTATCTATGTCGGCGTCTGGGCTATAAACTTCTCTTCACATTAATCTGTATCTGTATATTGTCATTGTGAATTATAAAGGGCAATGCCAGGTCTCCCTAGAAGATTTGGCCTAAGAAAAAATTGTGACGGATAATTATAGAATTGGGTTTATTTGATGTAGAAAAATATTTAAAACAATGCTGCGTTGTTCGTTTTTTTTAAGAACTTGTCTAAAATAGAATATTTAGAAATAATCATAACAAAAAGTTACTTGCAAGATGTCTTAATTACAAAGTATGTAAGTGTAGGTGTAAGTAATAAAATACTGAATTTAAATCTCATACAAAACAGGTCATATCAACATCCTTCGTATCTGCGGGCTTTTTTTAAAGTGTTTTACGCCAAGATCTGGCATTGTCCTTTAAGTCTTTGACTGGACATACGGCGACCTCGATCAATAGTAATCAAGCAGGCGGTAATTCATCGGAAGCCGTTAATTCATTTAAATACAGGCATTTGCACGCGACTCTGTCCGCGTAAGTCGTTTATCGCTATTTTCTCAGCAACTGTTCTATTTTCCGACGTAAAGTACTCTATGTCGGCGTCTGGGCTATAAACTTGTCTCTGTACCAAATTTTGTCTCTGTACCAAAATTAGCCGTAAACTGTTTTGCAACGATTACTGTTTGTCGTCTCTTTTGTTTTTTAAGGTTTAGTACCCAATGGGTCCCTTTTAATATGTCAATCCTTACTTTAAAGAGTTATATCTTTTCAATTGTCTTATAGCGGGTATTTTTTTCCATTTTATTTATTATTTACGGCGCATTTACTAACAAAAAAAACATACATACATACACTCACGCCTTCATTCCCAGAGTGGGGTAGGCAGAGCTACAGGATTACCAACAACTCTAAAAACTTGTTGTTAATTATGTAACCTCATTTTGCACAAACAGGCAAGATGTTTACCAGTGTACATTAGGGAGATAGCAAGCCCATCGCCTAAAAATACTACAAGCCTTTATTCCCTTAGTCGCCTCTTACGACTTCTACGGGAAGACATAGCGTGGCACAATTCTAAGCCGGCAATAAAGTGAAATACTATAGGGCAACGGTCAGCAACAGGCGGACCGCGGTCCGTTTGCGGACCGCGAAAGGTCGAACATTGGACCGCCAAATATTGTAATGTATTGCATACCAAGTATAAATTAATACATAGAAAGGGTATACTATACCTTTATTAATTGAAATAATATTTTTAAGCCACATAGAATCTAACTTAATACGTTTGTTTTTATCTGGACCTCGTTGAAATTTTCCCACAGTATCCGGACCCCACCTAAAACTACTTGCCGACCCCTGCTATAGGGGGTCCATACCCTCCTAAGGCCCAACGAAAAATTCAGCATGTAGTCACTACAGCCCGTAGTCCTACCAGTAGTACTATTGTCTTATACTCATTCAGACCCAAGTACTAAAAAGACAAAATGGCGGGTTTTCTATTGAATCCTACTGGTAGGACCGTGGTACGCTATGACTACACAACTGTCGAAGGAGCTGGGTCTGAATGATTAAGTCAATAAGTACTATGGGTAGGACCTTGGGCCTTAGGAGGATATATTAAACATATTTTTTTTCAACGTATTTTTTGATGTATCGTAAAAACGGTAAATCATACAAGAGTCAAATTTGTTAGGACTACAGTACCATCCCTGAAGAAAAATAACAAATACTTAGAATGAGTCAAGTGTGTTGGACTCGCGCTGATTAGATTTGAAACCGAATTCAAATCGGAATACAATAATACCAATTTTGTGGCGGTACGGAACCTAAGGTGCGCTAATCCGACTCGCACTTGGCCGGTTGTTTTATGTTATTTTTTATCTCAGAGTGGTTGGTGTTAATTTATGACAGCTAAGTGATTGTGGCGTCGCTTCAAAATCCTCTTAAAATTTCTCAAAATTTTCATAAAATTAGCTTTAAATTGCGAGGAAAACACGGTCCAAAATCCTAAATAAATCATATTTAGCTATCATAACAAAAGTAATGCATGTCGGTAAGACCTACTTGAGCTTCGTAAGAGAAGCGATAAGGAATAAATTAATTACCTATTCAAGAGATAGTAGCACAAAACAACAATGTTGTTAGGTTTGCTTTTGTAAGAGGTATAATAGCGCATTATTTATTGTAGACCTAAAAGCAGATGGCGGAAAGATCTTGACTCGTGGAGAGATAATTTTAAATTTAGTTAAAATTTACTGAAATAATTATTTACAACGAATAATTAAATAATAATTATTAACACGATAGTGCAGTCTGTTAGGTTCAAAATGTTTGGTTGGTTTAAAAAATCCTTGAAAGTTTTGTCTAAGAGATTTGTCTGTATTTCGTGATGATTATTTATGCAATTTTTAGTACAATAATTATTCCCACGACAATCATTATTTCCTGGTCAAAATTGTTATTTTTTTAACTATAGAGCTTTCAAACAATTATTTTAAGTACAACTAAAAACAAAAAAACAGCACTATACCTTTGCCTAAATAGTTCACACTTCACTTTACTAACCTCATCATTCCACTCCGAATATTCCCCATCATCACTCTTCATCCGTTGCAAATCCTTAACCACCGACCCAATCTGCTCATCCAGCATCCCCCACTCCTGCATAGCATCCAGCAAATCCTCTTCATCATCAGACATGAACTTGTCCGGCGTCAAAGAGTTCAAACGATCCAACTTCTCGTATAATTTTTCACCAGGACGTTCTGTAGAAATCGATCTCTCATTTTCAAGATTTGTTGGAGTTGGATCAGAGTTTGGTGCGAATCTTTCCAGTTTCTCGTAGAGTTGGTCGAGTCGTTCAGAAAGCGATGGAGGGTCTACTATAGCTGCGCGAGAGCACGCTAGCAATAGGCAGAGAGCGATCGGATGCATCGCGCACGGCGTTCGGCGGGAGACTAACACAACACATGGCGCGCACGTTGCTCCCCAGTGGGGCTTGGGATGTGGTTTTGGGAGATTTCAGTTTTTTCTATTGGTTTCTTGGGCTTTTATTTGTTATGGACTTTAAGTTACTATAGTGTTAAACTGTTAAGTTTGTTAAGAAGCTTTACAGATGAATTAGTACCTATACATTTTAAGCGTAATTGAGTAGTCCTTTTTTTGGGCGAGACATAAAATGTATTTACATATGTTTAAGATCTCAATTGTTTATCAAGTCGTAATTATTTTTTTGGGATATAATTTTTTTTATGTTACCTATAACAAATCCGTAATGATTTTATGTTTATCGCGAATAGACAGAGGTCGTTAATCGGTCAGGGATATTACCTATTATATACTGTATTAAAATAAATTGTAGATAATTGTTGTTTATTTTCAGATAGATGAAAATGATAGGTCAAGCGGGGTTAACTATTTCCTTTCTTATCTTTTTTCTTCTCTATCTTAGTTTATATGAGTAAATCTTTAGTTTCCATAATAAATATTATATTATGTAGCCTCTTTAAAAATGGGGGATCGTAGGTAGAGGTCTCCTCAATGCTTACAAATTTTTTTTTTAAATTTAAATATCATATTAAGTAATAAGTACCTAATCTCTTTCAAAATGGGGGATATTGTGCTTACCCTTTAACCTGCCGCCAAGCAACAGTGTGTCGCATTGTTGTGTTTCAGTGTAAGGTCAATAACCGGTGAAATGTTAAGCATAAAGTTACTGCCTTTAGGCCCTTAGGGTTGGCGAGGCATTTGCAGACTTGAATTTGCCAATATCAATGACTTCAGAGCTTACAGTCGTATTGGATGGCATTTGTGTTTTGTCTTCTTGACGACACGACCTACTCCCTCCTATTTCACCAAACAATGACACGTGAATGGGGACATTTAAGTATACATAGCTTAGCTTTTATGAAGCCCTGTTATGTAGGACCTCATCAACTTTGCAACGTATGCTGAAATATGGGGAAGATCATTGGTCATGCATGTCTTAATTGTTCTACCTTAGCTGCCTCTTCTGATACGTGAACCCTTTTGGAGAACTATTTGACCCTACAGGCATCCGTTCTACAAATAATGTACCTGAATGTATATTTGGTCACCTAAACCTTTCTTATCAAAATGGTCTAACTATTTCGTTAGCCGAAAAACGTAATGCGTGATTAGCCAAAACATTAGATACCAACTTAAACCTTTGGTGGCCTGCCTGGATGACATTTTATTTATTTATGGGAACACCATCAGGTGATACATGTCACCTGGTGTCCTCTTGTTTCATCGAATGTATCAACTCATCGAAACCTATTTTCTGCTGATGACCTGGTGTTTTTAGGTTATCTTTAACATTTATAATGTTGGTTAGGTTGGGTTAAACTTATGACTATTACAAATCTAAACTGCTGTGTGTAGAAAAGCCTGTCAATGAAAATTAAATCGCGAATTGATATTTTCTATGTATGAGTGTCGACAAAACAAGGAAACTATGTCATCAATATAGGACCGGGATTTAAGCTCGTAAGGCCCATTGTGCAACGGGATTTACAAAATCAAGGCAATTTAATTTAAACTGTATTGCAATGGGAATAAAGTTATATTTTCCTTTCTTCGTAATTTAAAAATGGCGTTTTCGGACAAACGTAATTTAACTTTATTGACTTGATGGTAGATTCAAAGTCCCACTCACAAAAAACTGGGTTTGGTTTGGTGGGCTTTAGGTTAAAACAAGATTTTTCAAGTAAGCTCACTGTTTCCTTTAATTTGACACTATCGGACGGAGTCGCGGAAAACAGCAAGTGAAAATATAGTAATGGATTGTCTGTATCTAAAGACAAATCAGAATGCTTCACTAGTTTACAAGAGGACCAGTGAACTGTAGATGAATGGAGTATTTATATCTTTGGCTATTAATATCTGTGGAGTCCGCTCGATGCAGGCCGATGTGAGGATGAATCATTTTAGTCTGTGTGAGATTGCAGTATACATTAATATTATATATAATATTTTAAAGCCATTAACATTACAGAAATTACTAAATAAAACTTCCTAAAGTCTGTTCCTATTCAGACTGCCAATGACAATAACAAGTATTACCTGACTGCAATTGTGTTCATAGATGACGAAATAGTGATGCGAATAATGTTGCCTCTAATTAGTTTATTAAAAAGGTCGAATATATATTCACCATCATCATCGTATTATTATGCTGGGAGCGACTAAGACGAAAACCTCTCTTATCAATCAAATCTAACAAAACATCACTACATTTTCAATGTCAAAAATAGTTCGAAAAAAAAACTATATGACAAGAATCTATCAGTCTAATTGTATTTTAACCGTAAGTGCTTTTCAACAAAAAAATACGATATTCAATAGATTACTACCTCACAATGGACATGAAGACAACAATAAAATTATGTGTATAAATAAATAATATGTGACTGACCGTGCTCAAAAATCAAAAGTAGGTACCTACGTGGTTATGGAGTAACAATGTGTAAATTTATTTTCACACCACATGCTCGAATTTGCCCAATTATAGTTTAGTTTAGTTTAGTTTATTTATTCATCAATGTAATATTACAATATAAATTGCATTGCATGTCAAAAAATACGAAATTACATTGATATTGTCAAAATTAATACTAAATAATAGTATAATAATACAAAAAAAAACATTTAAATAATCAAAGTCAACATTAATAAACAAATAATAAATGGTCAGTTTCCGATGTCAATGTACAAAAAGTTATAAAGTCAAATAAACAATAATAATTTTACAATTTAAGTTGCATATATTCGTCGACGGAGTATAATGGATTATCCAATAAAAGGTTTATCAGCTGATGTTTAAATGCTTCGTCGGATGGAACATTTTTAAGTTTAGCGGCATTTTTAAGTATATATATCATGCGAACCTCACCTAAAGTCATTTATAATATTGTACTGAATCTCATTATAACCTGCTGATTTGAATTCGTATAAAAAATTGTTCCATAGAAACCTACAGCAAACAGAACATATTGGAAAATCGAACTGGCCACTACAAGCCATATACGCAAAACAAAGAAAATAAAACAAAAGGTGAGAAAAGTGGAGTGTTCTCCTTTGGGATAAAGCGGTTTTCGTCTTGGGCGAGCTTGAATCCCTCGCTGCACTCAGGACCCGCTACCTCGCTACGCTCGGGAGTTAAGTCTGGAGTCCTTCATTTGCTCAGGATTCAATATCGCGCCCATGACATAAAACGGTGCTTTATCCCCTCGATGTATAATCTACTATTGTTTAAATATGAGTGACGGAACGAAAAGATCCCGACTATTATGTACAAAATTCTCAGCTTATAATAATTTAAAGCTGCGGTACCATTAGGCGAACAGTTTGCGGCGAAGGTACTGTTCCCTCCCATGTAGTACAGTTTGCCAATTTGCGTAAGGCAAACTGTAAATATGGAAGGGCAAACAGTACGCCGCAAACTGTTACTTTAAGTCACTCTTAGCAGCTTTAAGAAACATGTTACGAAACTCTAAAAATGACTGCTTATTAGGAACGAGCTAAAATAGGAAATTATTACATTAGATATTATTATACATTGTATATCGCACCTTCAGAACAATACGAGGGCTGCCTTTTAAGTTCTGTCGTTTGCAAAACTCCCGTGATTATAAAAAAAAAAAAACTAGTATCATCTTAAAATATTTGAATTTAGAATTCAAAAACAAAAGAATGTCTCGAGATCGGCCGATTCGTTTTAGTACAGCGTCGGTTCAAAGTTGACAAGTCGGTTGTGAAAATGGAAATATCGAAGGAAAATTTACGTGCGATAATATTTTACAACTTTAAAAGGGGTTTAACGCGTCTTCAGTGCTTTGAAGAGCTGACTACGATTTTTAAAAATGAAGCACCATGCATCCGGACTGTGGAACGTTGGTATTTGGAATTTCAACGTGGTTGCTCTAGTCTTAGTGATAGGCATCGTGAAGGCCGACCAAAAACAGCTGTAACCCAGGAAAACATTGATGCTGTACGGCAACTGATCGTCAAAGATCGCCATGCGACATACCGCGAGATAGAAGCTTCATTAAGCATTTCAGGGACCAGTGTTCAAAATATATTGCATGATCACTTAGGTGTAAAAAAATTGATCTCACGCTGGATACCACATTTACTTAGTGAAGACCAAAAAACGGCTCGCGTTAGATGGTGCCGCAAAACTCTGCGGCAATTCAACCGAGGAGACTCTAAACACGTTTATGACATTATCAGTGGTGACGAATCTTGGATATATGCCTACGATCCGGATTCTAAACAGCAGTCGACTGTTTGGGTGTTTCAAGATGAGCCAAAACCGACCAAAGTAATACGCTCACGGAGCACTTCGAAAAAAATGGTCGCCACGTTTGTAGCGAAAAGTGGCCACGTTGCGACCATTGTGCTCGAAGATCGTAAAACAGTTTATGCTGACTGGTGTACCACTGTTTGTTTACCAGAAGTTATCGGCGAGTTCCGAAAAAATAACACAAGACGTCGTATAGTACTGCACCACGATAATGCTAGCTCGCACACCGCCCGGCAGATAATTGCGTTTTTAAAAGAACAAAACGTCGAAAATTTGGATCACCCGCCGTACAGTCCAGACTTAAGCCCTAATGACTTCTTCACTTTTCCAAAAATCAAGCAACGACTTCGTGGTCAACGGTACCGGACGCCTGAAGGAGCGGTTGAGGCATACAAAACGGCCATTTTGGAGACCCTGACTTCGGAATGGAATAAGTGTTTCGAAAACTGGTTCGATCGAATGAAAAAGTGTATTACATATCACGGTGATTACTTTTAAAAACAATAAATACCATTTAACACTTAAATTGTCTTTAGTTTTTTCAAACGACAGAACTTAAAAGGCACCCCTCGTAGTGACCTAATTGAGAAATTTTAAATTTCGAGTTAGGTCTCTATGATAATAAATTTATGACTCAAAGTTTGAAAGCACAAATTTTGAATTAGGTCACTATTGTTCTAAAGGTGCGAATATCAAACGAAAAATAGTTAATGATGTTACAATTAATAAGAATTCTAAGGTGCAAAGTGAAATGTTTGGATTCATAGTAACCTACCTTCTGCCCGCGACTTCGTCCGCGTAGATTTCGAATATCTCTATTCCCTCGGGAACTTTTTAAGTTTCCGGGATGAAATCTAGCCTATGTGTTAATCCAGGGTATAAGCTATCTTCATTTAAAAATTCATCCAAATCCGTCCAGCCGTTGCAGCGTGAAAGGGTAACAAACATCCATACATCCATACAACATACAAACTTTCGCGTTTATAATATTACTAAGGACGATTATTACTTGACCGAAATTGAAAAAGAGAATGGAAAGTATAATTAGCACAATATTCATTAATGACTTACTCAGTGAGTAGGTACAGTAAAGGACTTTTCTCAAAAATGTTCGGAAATTTTGACATTACTATCTACATAATGAGACGCGAAGTACATAGTTTACTGACAATTCTCAAATTAAAAAAAAAAAACATTGCGTGCTCGCTACACAAGCCCGCAATGTTGCATACAAATTCCATTACTATCTAGCTTGTAACTTTTTAAAAATTGAAAAAGCCCATAATAAAATGATGGCACAAGTCTTATATATCCAAATTTTATTCGAAACATAACTTTTTTATCTGTGTCTGGAATAGCATATATTTTTTTAAAAACAAAGCTTGCGTTTCTCCTTGTCATAAACAAAAAGGCGGTAAAGAGTGATGGTTTTTTCACATGAAGTTTCTGTTTGTATGCAATTTAAAAATGAGTTCACGCGATGAAGATTTCACTCCAACACAATTTTTTTCTGGCGATTTTTGAGAAAAGCACTATATTTGCCTCGGCAGGAACAGCAATTGCGGGCTTCGTATTTTTAAACGGACTCGCAAGCTCGTCCGTTTAAACCAATACTCGGCCCGCAATTGCCTACTTCCATGCCTAGGCAATAATGTACTATTAATTGTTATGCCACTATGAAACCCAGTCATAATGACAGCGTCAAACCACATGACAGAAATTACGCCAAAATTAATGATTAACGTTATGCGACAGGGTTCCATAGTGGCATAACAATTAAAGTCCTTGACTGTACCTAAACACAATATGATAACATGTCAAAAGCGATCACGTTTATTCGAGTAGAATATTAGGCCCCCAGAGGGCCCTGCCAAGATGCACTACGCTAACTAGCGTTTCTATCCGTTTCGTTTTTAAATTAATCGCTTCACTGGTAGATGACGTGATACGAAAAGTCACGTGATCTACCAGCGACGCGATTGGTTTAAAACGAAACGAATAGAAACGTTTGTTAGCGTAGTGCATCTTGCCAGGACCCTCATATCATGTACACTAATGTTATTACGAGGAAAAACTTGTATGTTTGTAACGAAGAAACTAGAAAACAACCAGACCGATTTCAAAAATTCTTTCACATTTAGAATGCTATGTTATCGCTGAGTAACATAGGCCATGTTTTATTTTTCTGCGCGGACGGAGTCGCGGGCAACAGTTATATTTTATATCCAGTACCAATTTAAAAGTGAGCAGTCCCAGATTCGATTCCGGTAAGGGCAATTTTTTTGATGATGGGCTCGAGTACTTGTTCCTGAGTTTTGGATGTTTTCTATGTATAAAATTATATATTTCTCTATAAGAGTATGTGATACAGATACTTATACTTGACTAGACTTCGGCCCTTTGTTCAAGAGCTAAGTAAGTACTAAGTGTCAAAAAATTACCTTTATCATTTTGATATTTTTCAATACATCACAAAATATCAAAATAGTTTTGGGGATATTTTTGATTCTTAGATATTTTTGATGTGGGTTAAGGGATCGATCTCTCAAAACCTTACCTAATCCGAAACTAAGCTCAAAGCTTGTACAGTGATTGCGTAGATTGACTATTTATTATTTACTAGTAACCCGCCCTCGCTTCGCTCTGATTTAAGTGAGTTTTCTGTAACACTCGTACATAAACCAAAATTTATTATTCTTAAAAACCTTCCGTGAAAATAATCGAACTGATGCTGAAAACCGTATCAAAATCAGTTACGTGGTTTAGGAGTTAGCGGTTATATACAGACGGACAGACGCGGAAAGCGACTTTGTTTTATACTAGGGTAGTGGCACCAGTGTTGAACAGTTTTAGCTGACATGCGCCAGTAATGGACACTTAACTCTTAATTCAAATTTCATACGGTCGTAAATATGTAGTTTGCTGCAAAACAAATGAATAACCCTTGTCTGTCCTTCTGTTAGTGGTGGTAGAACCTTGTGCAGGGTCCGCCCGGATCGCTACCACCATCTCAACCATTAACCCACCGCCAAGCAGTAGTGTTCGCATTGCTGTGTTCCGGTGTGGGGATAGGACAACCGGTGAAATTACTAGCATAGAGGCATTCCATCTTAGTCCTCAGGGTTGGCAACGCATTTTAAGTCTTAGGTTTGCAGTTTTGAGATTGTAGTCTTGAGATTTCAAATGTTTATGGATCTCAGATCCCACTCCTTGCCATAAAAAAAAAAACATAATAATCAAGTGTTTCTTGTTCATTACTGGTTCCATCACACTACGTAAGGTCTGTTCATTCCTACTTGTCTTATATAGTAAACAACTTTCTTACCTCAAATTGTAACTTTTTTGGCTAAAACAGCTATTTGAAACAAAATAAAGCAATCACAGACAATACATTGGCCAAGTGATGTCCAAAATGTTTACTCAGTTTACTTTATTTACGAGGGTTGATCCCTATGCTCCATTGATTGATTTATATTTTATTTTTCTACGTAGTCTCCCTGTACACTAATACACTTATTCCATCTGTGCTCCAGCATTTCAATAGCCTCCTGAAAAAAATTTTGTCCGACCTCTGAAAACCACTCCTCCACAACAGATATCACCTCTTGATTGTCCAAAAATTTTTTTCCTCTTAAAAATTCCTTTAATTTTGGGAATAGCCTGTAGTCGCTGGGGGCCAAGTCCGGCGAATACGGTGGGTGCTCAACCAATTCAAAGCCTGCTTGGTGTATGGCAGCCTTAACAACACAGGAGGTATGGCTGGGAGCATTGTCTTGGTGGTAGAGTACGCCGCTTGTTAACTTACCCCGGCGTTTCTCTTTAATAGCCTCTCGCAATTTTAGAATAAGGTTTGCATAATAGGCCCCTGTAATAGTCTCTCCCTTTTTTAAATAGTCAGTCAGGATTATCCCTTGAGCATCCCAGAATACAGACAACATAACCTTTCCAGCAGACGATGCCACTTTAAATTTACGTGGTGGCGGAGAACCACTGTGTTTCCACTGTTTACTTTGAACTTTAGTTTCGGGATCATAGTGATGTACCCAAGACTCGTCCATGGTTATGTATCTATGGAGAAAATTATCTTTATTTGATTGATACATGTCCAACAGACGCTCGCAAATCAATACTCTATGCCTTTTCTGATCAATGGTTAACATTCGTGGCACCCATCTTGCACTGATCTTATTCATGCCCAATTCTTTAGTAAGTATCTGTTGCACTACATGATATGACAAGCCAGTCTCTTCAACAATTTGCCTGATACGTATTCGCCGGTCATGTAACACAATATCGTGAACTTTTTTAATGTTTTCGTCTGTAGTGACCGTTACAGGTGGTCCACCGCCATGTTGGTTTTCACAACTTGATCTTCCGCACTTAAACTCTCGACAAAAACTTTTGACTATGTCATAGGATACTGCACACTCCCCTACAGTTGCCACAATATCTCGATGGATTTGAGTTGGTGTCATACCCTTTTTTTGTAGATATTTTATTACCGCCCTCTGCTCAACAGGATCCATTTTCATAAAAAATCGCAATTCAACAATTTCAGTAAGCTGTAGCTCGATAATAGTTTGACATTTTATTTTTTTAATTTTTTTATAATAACCTCTAAATGTCTATGAACCTACAGCAAAAAGGTTTTAATAACCAAGTAACAGCAAAGAGGTCAGGGGTGGTGCGTACGGATCAACCCTCGTATGATAAAAAGAGCTGTTTTAGCCAAAAAAGGTTCATTTTGAGGTTAGATAGTTGTTTACTATATAAGACAAGTAAGGATGAACAGACCTTAAAGATATAACCGATGTAAGTCAAATTACATCAGTATGAAAGTAGACACTGATTTAACGTTAACTTTAACAGTTACTTAAACAAACCTATCAACGCAAGCGCATATAATTTGCGTGCCAAACTCGACCTTTCAATCCCCAAGCCATAACATATCTTATTACTATACATTTAAGGCCTATTTTTTCTTCAATTAATTACGAGATCAACTATGAATGACTCCATATTACAGTCACGTGGTCCCCACATGTAAAGGTCGACACCCTTTGAAGGGACTCATATTTGCAGAAGAAACGACCCTTATTTATATTACGACAAGGTTGATTTTGCTTCCTTTTGCAATGATTGGCTGCAAATTCCGTTCAGACACCACGATGGCTAAATGAATATTAATGATTGGGTTTTATGATATTATATTGGTTAAAGTATAGCTTGGGTCAAGATACTGGTGATACAGGCATACAAGTTCGAATCTGATTGAAGACTACATTTGAAACTACTGAGGCGAACTAGCTTTCGGGTTGGGTACCCTTCGACTGACCTAAAATATTATGTGCTAAAATTTTTTGGTCGAAAATGTTTCCTATAATATTGAATGGCATACTTCTTTTTTAGCATAAAATGTTTTTTGCATACTTCTTTTTTGTTCTAAAGCACTTTTGGTCTAAAATTGTTTTGTCTAAAATTTTAATTACTAGAATGCTCAAGCCCTAATATTGTTTGTTCGAAAACCCCCTAGTATAAAACGGGTCCATATTGGCTCACCTAATTATTTTTACTCATAACGACTCATAAGTCCTAATTATCGCAACTCCTAACGTATTTATTTCAGCAACTGTTACATTTTCAGGATTTTTATAAATCAAACCTAACCTAACCTAGTCTTATCTACACATTGAATATTTCAGAACTTCTGAAAAGTTTACGGTTCCAGCGGTATAAAAAATTCATTTTCGGAGTTCCGATAATAGGAGTTGCAATTTTAGTTGAACTTTGGCGCTCCCGTATAAAACACCTAGGTCTCAACTAATCTATAGGTTAAGTTAGGTTAGCATTGTGTCAAGGCGCGAAGCGCCACAACTACGCGGAATAGGAGCTCCGCAAAGCGGAGTTCCGTCAACTTCGTCTTACGGTCAACGTTATACCAAAAAATCATTCAACAAAAAAAAATCCATACTAATTTTATAAGTACTAAACAATTTTTCGACCAAACAATATTAAGAAAAACAATTTCGACAAAACAAAAAAAGACGAAAAGTTGGTATCCAAAAAAATATTTGGCGAAACAAATATAGACCAAGCAATTTTAGACCAACCTAGGTATATACACCCTTTCGGGTTACCTGATAGGAAGTAATCTCCACCGCCCATAAACACCAGCAACTCAAAAAATAGGGAAATAAAAGCTCTTTTCTTGAAGGCACCAATTTCATAACTGGTCGGAAATACCGCCGAAGGGAGTTCGTTCCACAGTTTCACTGTACGAGGCAAAACGTGCCAAGTAAAACACACGGTGGAAGAACGCCATTCATCAAAGTGATGTCGATAGAATCTGGCTTTACAATGAGTAGTTCGATTGTGGAACTCAGCGGCCGGTAAAAGTCCGAATATAATTGCCTCTGTGAGACGAGTAAAGACACGTGTAAAGTTCCAGAGGGCTCAAACAAGATGCACTACGCTACTTACGTTTCTATTCGTTTCGTTTTTAAACCAATCGCGTCACTGGTAGACCACGTGACTTTTCGTATCACTTCATCTTCCAGTGACGCAATTGGTTTAAAAACAAATCGAATAGAAACGTTAGTTAGCGTAGTGCATCTTGTCTGAGCCCTCTGATAGACGTGCGAGTAAGTTCGCGTACTTGAAGCTCGACGACCTTTTTCGCCCGTGTTTACCTTTAGAAGTTCGCGTACTTAGGGTGACACACGGCCCACGGGCGAATAAGGACGCCGAGCCGAGCGCCGAGTAATAGTACGGCGTACTTTCTCGCACGTCTATCTAGGACTTAAATTCTTAAACTGTAATGCCGGCACCACACTTCGCTATTCGTTATTCGTTATTCGGCTTATGCGCCTACATTCGACGAAGTGCCATTCGTCTATGTTTTCTTTATTCGCACGCATAACGCATAAGAGCGATAGCAAATATTTTAATAGCGAATAGCGAAGTGTGGTGCCGGCATTATATGTACTGTGATGATCACTGTCAAAAAGGGTTAAAAAAAACTTGTTCGGAGCTTGCTTGATTTTAAGGGGAAGCTTGTTCCAAAGTCATGCTGCTGACTGTACGCTAGTTTTCACGAAAACGGTAAACGATTTATTACTTCAGGAAGGAAATTTAGGCCGCGTCGTGGATATTTTTGATTTGATGTACAGGGATACGCAACAGTTTACTTTCTATGACGTTTTTAGAAATTTTTTATTGTGTTCAATGAACATTGGGGGCCAATTCGGATCAGTGTTCTCCAATTTCAAATAATTATGTAACTTTACAAATGTTAAACTCTATTCTCGTTACAATAAAATGTGATGTTAACAGATGTGTTCAAAACAAAAGTTAAAAACTAAAACTGGACTAGCGTCTAATATGACACAACATTATTGTACAATCTAATCATAAGGTAACCCGGTAACCCCTTTATTAAAGTCTGACTGTCAAATTTATTAGTCATCGTTTGTCTTCGTCATGTTAAACTAACTTCTTCAATTGTAAATACAGAATTCAACATTAATACAATTAAAAATTAAAACTAAACGTATTTAAATTAAAATTAAACTAAGCTACTTAAATATTAAAGATATAAATAATAATCACCACTATAAAAAGAACACCCCCTCTAGCAGGTCACTGGCTGCGTTACCTCTCTGGATAGCCAGCCCAATCCTTTGGGAGAGGTAAGCACCAGCTCTAGGATCTCCGGATTATTCTATGAGCTGAGAGGACAGGGCCTTAATAAATCTAATTAATTAATTAATTCAAATTAATTTGTTACCTTGCGTTGACATTCAGTCAAATGTACCCAGCTAAACAAAGATATTAACATACGTAATTTGGGTTTTATCAATCGTTTTATTTTGACCAACAGACATCAACAACAAAAAGACCTCTAAATAAAAACTCATCTTATTTGTTTACGTCTAGTTTACAACAACATCCTGCAACTGAGTGTAAATCGATAATAAATGGCAGCAATAATAATTCTGCGAAGACCGACCAAGGTTGCCGACCTCTGACTTGTACTAGCAGCAACTAGACCGCGTTTCGATCGGTGATCGAATGGTGTCGGTGTGACGTTGAATAGTTTTAGGATGTGTAATGAAACAAGAAAAGTAAAGACATTAACAGAGGCGTTACCATAACATAGCTATAAATAAATATCAAGGGACAATGTCACACCAATTGACCTAGTCCCAAACTAAGCTCTAGGCTTGTACTATGGGTACTAGACAACGATATGAATACTTATACGATACAAAATGAACGTATAGCAATGTCGTGGTAATGCCATCGTTTTAAAAAAAATACGGGATATTGGAAACCAAGCCATAAGAGAAGAGACAGGCCGAAAAGTAGATGGTAGGAAGAACTGTACCATTGCAGGTCTGTAAAGACTGGGCTCAGGAGTCACTGGATAGGGAAGCGTGATGAGGCCTGCGGTAGGCTCATGCCCAGCAGTGGGACAGAAACAGCTAGATAATATAAGAAGAAGAAAGATAAAAAAAAAGATAAAAGATAAAAGAAATTTATTCAGTAAGTAGGCCGCACGGGCACTTTTACACGTCAAGAATCTACCAGCGCTTCCCAAGAGAAGACCACTGCCGAGAAGAAACGCCGCAAGAAACTCAGCAGTCAGTCATTTTTTAAACATATTTCTTATTACAATGGTACTACTTAGTCTAGCATTATATAAAGCTATAAATATTAAATTAAATATAGTATCAAATAACATGCGTAGTTCAGCAGGAAAACATGCCAATTAAGAATCTTACGGGAGAGATAGAGAAAAAAAAAAACACATACTTATGTGTATATAAGATGGTGCGAGACGACCACATAAAAGTTTCGATATGTTTTCCTACATCAACGGTGTCCCCTAGACAAGATAAAGATTTTGCATTTGAATAAATTATTATTGACTAAGTTTCGGATTTAGGCCATGCATTTTTGTCTGTTAGATAGTCCTCGATCCTATAATACGCTTTAGACATTAACGACCTTTTCAAGTAACTTTTAAGTGCTGGAAAGGGTAACTTTAAAACTTCGTCAGGTAATTTATTATAGAAATGAATGCATTGACCAACAAAGGATATGTTTAACTAGAAATTTAGCATATCTGTTAATCCAGGGAATAAGCTATCTTCATTACAAATTTAAACCATTTGAACCTGGTTGACTGAAAATTGGGAATGCGATACAGAGATAAAAACCCGCATTGACGTCGCCAGAAGTGTCTTTAACACCATGAAGAAGGTACTGACCAGCCGGAGTCCGAACATTAAGATGCGAACTCGTCTCCTCCAATGCTATGTTTGGCCAATTCTTCTATACGGATGTGAGTCCCGGACTATAAAAGAAGACCTCAGGAAACGTATAGAGGCATTCGAAATGTGGTGCTATAGAGGGATGCTAAAGATCAGTTGGACAAAGAAGGTGACGAATCAAGAAGTCCTACTACGTGTCAACATGAAGCGATGTCTTTGGGATAACATCCGCCAAAGAAAGGTTGCATATCTTGGCCATGTACTACGGCATGACAGATACAACCTCTTACAACTGATAATGATGGGAAAGGTCGTTGGCAAAAGATATGTAGGCCGCCGGAAGAAATCATGGCTGAGGAATCTCCGGGAGTGGACTGGTGTCACGAGTGCTGCCCATCTGTTTCGCCTCGCGAGAGACAGATAAAAGTTTTCGGAGCTGACTGCCAACCTTCGCTAGTCGGAGAGGCACATCAAGAGAGAAGATTACAAATTTCATCCAAATTCGTTTAGCTGTTTATTTTCTACAAAATTAGCCCTATTTCAATTAAAACTATTTTTATTAAAACTTTTTTTCAATTGCAATAAGGTTTAGTAAAGTTTGGTCAAGGAATGTTACTTAAAACTTTAAGCAATATTTAAAACTTTAAGTTCGGAAATATGCCACAGTGCCAGACGGACGAATAAACAGAAACAACAGCCAAACGGAATCATACAATAAGTGTTCCTTTAACATATTTTCATTAAGAATGCTAAAAAAAACAGAAGAAAAATTGCAAACCGCTAACATCACTTGCTTAAGTTTTTCCTCGTCTATCATTGCTATTATGTTGTAACGTTTAGCTTATCTGGTGGCAGAGGTTAACAAACACACTGTTATCTAATCGGCAGCATCTAGAGGCAACCAGGTCACTTGCTTTAACACAGATTACAGAGTTATCTAATAAATACAAGAATTGATAAGATTTTCTCAACTTACTATACTCCCGTCGTCCAAAGCTCCCGTTTTGACAGGTGTCAAACTAGTACAAAATATATGACAGGACTTGACAGAAGCGCGTGGAGCTAACCCCATGTGCTTCTGTTTAGTCCACAAGAGAAAATACTCTTTCACCGAACAACTGTCCTCGCGTGTGATATCCATGTATTGTTAACCGACGTCACTTAAATCACGTAGCTGTCAAATTGGTTCCATAAAAAAATTGCGTAACTTTTCTCACCTCTAAATCAAGTCCTACGATTTTTGAATGTTTTTTTTTTGTTTCTTTTCTTTCCAAGTATTTTCAAGGAAAGGAAAACATTACACCTAGTTTTTCATTATCTCTTCAACATATTGAGAAATCGTAAAAACCGGACTAAGTTTAAGGGAAAACAGACGTTATCGCATTTTGTATGGAGTTTTTTTAAACTTCACAATCCTCTAAAGCAACTGTGGCTCTGGTAAAAACGGAAACAAGTCGATTTAGCTCTTAATAATAAAGGGTAAACGTCATGTACATGTATACCAGACTTAGACGTTTTTCTCCTAAACCTCGGGGCCTCGGGGACTTGTATCCTTTTTCAATAGAGTCACAGTTTAAGGCCGGTATACTCTCAAAGAGTGACTCACGCGTTTATTTTCTCTTTCCCGAGAATGCAACAAAACAGGGTTGTTATTGTTACAATAATTCTAGCAATCGCTGTTAAGAGGTACAGTTAATACTGTGTTGCAGAGTTCTTAGAAAATGCAACGCTTGGGTCTTATAGCCGATAGCTAAGAACTTATAGATGGAGTTTATTAAAACGAGTTTTATACAACTGTCACTATCATAGGTACCTATTACTAATTACCAGTATGAAAGTGTCCACGAGCTACAAACAGAACTTAGACGTATTATTCTAAATATCCACCACAACAAGATCTAAAAATCGACAGGGAGCGAAATAATCAAAAGAGTGCGACTTTGTATTCAACAAGAAGGGACTCATTTTGAGCATTTGTTAAATTGATTAATTTAGTATTAAAAATGTTAAAATTCATGGTCTTCCTTTTATTTAGTCTACACTATGTTATTTAGCAAAAAATAATCCTTATGATGAAGCCTTTCGATCGGTATGATAAAGCTACAGGGTAATTATTTTTCTCGTGTAACGGGTTCGATTCCCGGTTCAACCATGTAATTATTTAAATATCTATGAATGCAGTTTAAATTGTTTTTTTAAATTCAAATAATGTCTTCTTTCACTAAAATGTTCCATCTACAATATTTAAGGTACTTTCCTTCCATGTGGCATAGCCGTGGGATGCCCTGTATAATCACTAGCTACCCGTCCTCACTTTGCTTCGATTTACTTCAGTTTTCCGTAACACCGTACATAATCCAGAATTTATTGTACACAAAAACCTCCCTCTTAAATCAATTTATCTATCTAAAAGGGCTGACAGACGTGCGAGCTTTAAAGTCGCGATCTTAAATAATATAATAATAATAATAAGAAGCTTTATTTGCAGGCAAAAAACCCATAATATAAAAAATACAAAGATAAGGCACAAAATGTCCAACGTCAATTAAAATACATTCAGAAGCAATAAACTCCTAGTCTTACTAGCTAATGCAGATTGTAAAAATCTTAATCTTATTTTATATTGCCATTCTGGTGAGCAGCCAGCCAATATTTAAATATAGGGCTACCCAAGTCGCGGTACACACTCTGCAGGATTGAATTGCGAGAGCGGCTCAATCTGTTCCAAAAACAGGCGATGCGTGCGCGCATAACGGCGAAGAAGTCTGGGACCCCGGCTTCAGCAAACATGGTCGAGGCACTACAGTATCTCGGCAGCCCCATCAGCGTTCGGAATATATCATTATATTGTACTCTGATGGCGGCGTACGATTTCCTGGTGTGCCTGACCCAGAGTTGGCAGGTGTAGAATGATAGGCAGTATGCACTAAATAAAGTTAGTTTCACTTGTTTGCTACACCTACCAAACCTTCGGGCTATCATGTTGCCCCTTACCGCTAGGGCCCTCTTCTCGCGTGCCATGTCACTGTCATCCCGAGAGTCTTCCGTAAGTACGTGACCTAAGTACTTAAACTGCTTAACAACCCGAACCGGCTTAAAGTTCGCGAACTTGCTTGGCTCGCGTCTGTGACAGACGTACGAGCCAAGACGGGCTACGAGCAAAATTTTTAAACATGTTGGATCGCCGACGAACTTACTCGGCGGTTTTTAAGTGGTATCCCTTCATTTTTCATAATTTCATTTGCCATAATGGTCACTGGCTATAACATTCATTTTCTCTAATATCACATACCATAATTTTTGAATGCCTTAATACTCTAGTGTTATAATGTTCAACCTCCCTAATATCAGATACCATAATTACACTTTCCATAATATTTACTTCCGATAATGTTCATAATCCCTAATATTATATGCCATAACACTTCATTTGCCATAATTTCTAAAAAAGCAGACCCAGGCTGTATCAGTGTGTTTCAGTGGATATAATGAAGTACTGGTACAATCTGGATTACGTACTAATATAATAACTTACCTATTCTAACTTATCTCCGTTAGGTACGACAACGAGCGAAGCGAGGAGGAGTGTTAGGTAAAACTGTGACCTTGCAGCGCGCGAGCCTAGCTGCGAGCCTAGAAGCGAGCGTGCCGCGGGAGCGGCCGGCGAAGCGCCAGTTCCGTTTTTTTTTATAGTACTATACTTACGACACAAATTACGACTTCTGAATGTTTTATGGCAAATAATTGTTATGGCGTTTAAAATTTATAGCATACAATTTTATAACACTTGATAATAGGGAAAATGAAAAATATGGCATACGTATCGTTATGGCACCTAACAATTATGTCAAGCGAAAATATAACAAATGATCATTGTAATAATAATAATAATAATAATTTATTTATTCAGACAACATGATAGGTCCACAGTTTTATTAGTAGCATTTTATTAGTAGCATTATGGCACATGATTCGTTATGGCATATAAAATTATGTCATATGAAATTCGGGCAAATTAAATTATTGCATATGAAATTCGGTCAAACGATAGAGAACCTTTTTAATTACGCCTACTTCTGATGATACACTGGCGAGTAAGCTCGACGAGTCACAAGTACGCGTACTTACTCGCCCGTCTATCACCCCTTGCGTTACATAGACGTTGTCTTTATACTGTCTTATCCTGTCAGTATCCTGTCTTGTCTTAGTGACTTGGATTTATACTGTCTTTCGTCTGTTTTCGTCTCCCTCTCCCTCGACACTAAGGAAGGTTCCGGTGTGTGTGAGTGTGTTTATCTGTCTCTGTGTGACTGTATGATCTAAACCGTTTCAAAATTAAGGATAAAATAAAACATCACTGGTCCTTTAAAAATGTATTCGTCTAATTCCTCTTGGCGTTGGTGGCGGGAGGCAACGCCAGGCGCGCCGCCAGCGTCTGCGGCACGTCCAGATACGTGCGATCTAGACCCACGGTGAGGATCAGCGCGCGCAGCCGCTCCACGGACACTACATCTTCCTCCGCGGACCACACCGTCATTGAGGAGTCCAGGGAGGAAGTTTCGCGGAGAAGGTCGAGGATCACTGGTTGGCTGTTCGATGCGAGGCCAGCGCGGACCTGGAAGATGTTGGACCATGAAAGATGTATTAATTTTGGGCTATTTTTTATGACATGGAGACTCAGGCCACCTGATGGTAAGTGGGATCTGAGACTCATAGATATTTGCATTCTTAAGACTATAATCTTAAAATTACAATACTAATGCATTGCCAACAGTAAAGACTAAGATGTAATGCCACTATGCTAGTAATTTCACTGGTTGTCTTATCCCCACACCAAAACACACAAATGCTAACGCTGCTGCTTGGCGATAGGTTAAAGGACAACATAATCTAAAGAACTGAACAGGTCATTGTATAATATAATCACCATTTGTGAAACTCTTCAAAGGAGGGTCAACCCAGTACCCATCATCTTTTTCAGCCGAAAGACGTCTACATACATAGCTTCAAGCCTGTCTCCTAATGTGGTAGGCACAGACTATGGAACACCAGGTGCACCGGTCTAAACATATAAATCTCGCTTCCTCTAAATTCTTCAACCTCAACATGGATGTACATCAGTTTCTAATGTTTTTGGCCTATATTCAGTAAATTGTGAATCTGATCACTATATGAGTGCCTAGGGCGGCCCGTAACGAAATCTACTACTATGTATATGTATAAGCCTTTCCCAAGATCTAGATCTTTGGCTTTCATGCTGGTGCCAAAACCCAGCCCCGGTTTCCCGGTTTTTGACCAAACAATACATTAGAACAAAAACCCCCTGATGATTATACTTACAGGGAAGGTAACAGTCTGATTAACCCGATGAGAGTTGACCATCCGCACCATCGTTCCTATCTGCTCCCTCGTGTACTCCCCCTCGGTGATATTCCCTCCGAACTGCGTGGTCCACCCGATGGAGAGAACTGCTCGAGGATGCTTGGCAGCCAGCTTGATGAAGCGCTCAGGGTCCAGGGGCTTCGTGGTGGGAGCCACGGGACCTGGGAGGATGTCTGCGTTTAGCCAGAGGGGAAATGTTACCTGGAAAGAAAAGATGTGACTTAGTGTTGAACCCTATTAAGACCTCGTAATTGTAGTTTTGTCATCTTTTCAACTGTATGCAGAGAAATCATGGGTTTATTTTCACCCACATTAAATCTTCTGATTGACTTGATTCGAGTAGAGGTGTTGGTAGAAACTCCGGAAAAGCTAATAGCAGTTCCATCGAGGTTGGACTCGTTTGGGTTGTTGAATGGTGAATTAGACACTCACATATACAGTCAAGAAGAAAGGCACAAGACCGGTCTGAGTGGAGAGCCTTGGGGGAGGCCTATGTCCAGCAGTGGACGACTTTCGGCTGACATGATGATGATGATGATGAACTAAGATGCCTGGCTTACAACTTGATATACTTACGTAATAAGAAAGAAAGATATTTATTTACAACACAGAATGCACACTTTGGCCGACCACTGAAAGTCGTGCCACTGACCGCGCCGCTTCGGCCACAGCCGTCACAAGTTCAAGATTAAAAGAGACTTTGTTTCATATCAATGGAGTTGCAATTTGCATAGCATAGGAAACATGTTTGATATGTGAGTGTCACATTTTGTACTTGACGTAAGGCATTGGTTGGCGAGAAAAGGTTAAGAATAAGTCAAAAGCAATATACTTTTTACAAGATTTTATTTAACTTGCAATGTATGTATGTACGGGTCAAATCTTGCAAGTTAAATTTGAACGACTTCCAGTTAACGAAATGGGCTGAAATTTGGACCACATATGTAAACCCGATGACAATGCAATATTATAGTATCCATGGGGTGGTCTGATGATGGAGTCGGAAGGTGGCGACAGGATCTCCGCTATTCTTAACGTAGACCCACCGTGTTAGGACTCAATAATTTTGTCTTAATAAGCAGGTAAAGATTTTTCAAAAATAAGTACATTCGGCAACAAAAGCTTGTCATAAAAATGATTTTTTTGACAGAGACTTATACCGTGTCTACTGATGTGCCAATGGAAACTTTCCAAAATTGCGGAAAATTTCATTTAGGAAAATTTCGGAAACTTCTCACAATTTTGTATGGGGATTGAAACTTTCCGTTTCTTAAACTTAAATTTCCTATATTTCTAGTGAAAGTTTCCGGAAATTTCTTAGAACTTTTCTAACTTTTCGGAAACTTTCCGCAACTTGCACATCAGTAACCGTGTCGAAGAGACGCCCAGGCGATGCTCAACAACTTTGCTCATTGTTGAATGTTTATCACCCTAACCCTAACTTTAATTGGTCGAGTCGATTAACTGCGCGAATGTTACGCGCACCGCGTCATCGCTATAATTATCGCCGTCTCGGTAATTTATCTTCTCTTCACTTAATTGAGGAATTCTGGAATGGCCGACGGCAAGAATAATTATTATGAGGCAATGCTAGTGGCCATTTCTCCATACGAACGCTCTTGCCTAATTACTCTGTGGGTAGTCTTAGCTGAGTTTGATAAGGGTAGTTCTACCAGCGTTTCAACCGCTATCACTTTCCTGGTCGCATTATTCACCATTTCCCAGTAGGTTCGGATTACCATTTTCGGTTATTTTCTAGGAGTCCAGGCATTCTTCAAAACAACTCAAAATGGTAATCCGATCCTACAGGGAAATGGTGAATAATGCGACCAGCGGCTCTATTCAAGACGGTAAAAACAATATCGTATTTGATCTGTTATCGAATTGTTAACGTTTTGATTGCTCTTATTTTCTTGGCAGTAATGGCTGCTGACGTCGTAACAATACCATAACAGGCAAACTACGATATCGTTTTTACCGCCCAGAATATAGGCGCAAGAAAGTGATTGCGGTTGAAACGCTAGATTTTTAAATCATTAGGGCTGTTTAACATTTATAAGTTCCAAATTTATTCTGAGGACTAAGATGGAATGTCTCTATTATGCTATTAATTCCATCTGTTGTTTCATCTCCACACCGTTACACAACAATGCGAACACTGCGGCGAAGTGCGGTGCGTGTCCATACTAAAAAAAACGCGTCTTCCACGCAACGCACCGACTCCGTTCTCAGGGCGATGGCGGCTTAAGGCTCAGCCACACCGCCTGCGTGACGTGCACGTGCAAGTGCGCGTTCGCTTTCCACTGCGTTGTATAGTATGAATTCTCACTACGACATGTCACTATACAACGCAGTGGAAAGCGAACGCGCACGTGCACGTGCACGTCACGCAAGCGGTGTGGCTGCGCCTTTAAGCCATGGTGGTAGCGATTCGGACGGACCCTGCACAATGTCCTACCACCACTAAATACTCAGAGGGTCAAAGAGCCCGTGCTTGTGTATTGAAAACATTAAGTACAACATGAAGAACAAAAATCCCGAGTAAATTGCAGCATAATAATGCCACTGCGGCAAAAAATATGGCCCAGTCCTACATAATTGTTCGAAAACTGGGCAACCGGCTCGGTAGTCGGTATTACACAGAAGCGCCATGGCGCATGCGCGTTCTGGTTCACTAATGTGTTACGTTATGCCGGGTACACACTAGCGCGCCGTTGCTGTTACTGTTGCACGTAACATCGTGATGTGTACACGGCTCGCGAGCCTGTTCTCCACTCTATATCTATATTATTCTATAAAGGGCTTCCAATCCCGGTATACCGGGATCCCGGTATTCCGAGATCCCGCGCTATTTTCCAGTCCCGCTTGTTGCGGGATTACGAGCGCGGGATCCGCGGGATTTGCGGGACGCAATAGTTTGGCAGACGACACATTGGACATGTTATGTTTTCTTCGCAAAAAAAAAACTAAATGCTCTCCAAACTAATTAAAGTTTTAATTAGTTTTGTATGTATGTATGTAAACACTTTATTGAACAAAACAAAAACAATACAATGAAAATAAAATAAAAATAAAATGTACAAAGGCGAACTTATCCCTTTAAGGGATCTCTTCCAGCTAACCCTTGAGAGATTGAGAGAAGTGAAGGTTGTGCATCAAGTAGGCAAGTGTACAACTTAATTTAGGAAAAGAGCGTAAAAATTAAACTAACCAATAAAACCTAACAATAAAAAATAAATACATTCAAATATCTACATAAATAGATATAGAAATATACTATATTTATGCATCTATATACATATTTAAACTTACATAAACTAAATATAAACTTTACTTATGTAGAGGACAGTTGATACAATATTTAGGAGCTAGTGTTAATCCAGAACTTCTTCAAGTTTTTTCAGCATTCTGTTGAAAATTTTTCTACATTTTTGTTCTCTATTTGTTTTGTTTCATTCACCTTATATCAATAATAGGTACCTATCAATTTTTATGCGGGACCCTGCAAATACCGGGATGCGGGATTGGAAGCCCTAATTCTATATCATTTTGAAGTAACTAAAAAGTTTGTCAAGTCACTAAAAAGTACCTACTTAACATGCCCTTGGTCTTGCTTGACGATGCAGCTGATCCTGCCTGCAGCTTTCGCGTCCCGGGTTCGAATCTCGGTAAGCGTGAATATTTGTGTGATGAGCGCGAGTATTTTATTCCTGAGTCTTTGATGTTTCTTTGTATTTAATATGTATTCCTCTAAATAAGTGTGTTTAGATTTCTAGTACCCATAGTACGGTTGAGCTCATAAGTAGCTGTTAATTTTAGTACTTTGTCGCAGTTATTGATATAGTAAATTCAAACCACTCACACTGTAATACGTTATTTAGACAAGGTACTAAAGTGTACCAAATAGTTTTCTGGGCCACAATGGAAAGTAGTTAACCATCTAACAAAAGTGACATACAAATTAAATCATACTTGACTTATTGCGTTAATTTTACATAGTCCCATAGTTTCCCGAAAATCCACTCGATTGAATACTTGTATCTCACTCGCTCTCACACGCTCTTAGTTCTTAGCTCGCTCGAAGTACAAGCCCGAATCACCTAAGTGCTCACAGACTGTATGTAAATACTGTCGTTATTTGACATTTGTTTAGACGTTGTTAGTAGTAATGCGTCCCTCATGTGTCCGTGACAATTATGTCATGATCAAAGTCGCGCCGCTGTCAGATAATTCGTTTAGTTTAATGTCTTTAGTAAAGGCTTTAACAGACATAAAGCGGGGCGTGAGCGTTGTGTGACGCGAACACCTACACGCTGAACATCGCTACACGCTGGCGGATGGACGTAAGGCTAATAAATAAATTAAACAAATATCAAGGGTCAATCTCACAATTGACCTTCTTAGTCCCAAGCTAAGATCTAGGCTTGTACTATGGGTACTAGACAACGATAACGAGAAAAAATCTTATATAGAGAATAAGAAATGGGTAAGGGTCGGGTTGCATAAAGTTTAAAGTCATATTTTGATAGGCATACGTGGATTCGTCATACTCATCATTACCCATAACTGACAAAAGTCATAAATTAGTTCGCAAATATTTTTTAACCTTTTAGCGCATAAAAACTTTACGCATATTTATCATAGGCATAACAATTTTGACTGAATTATTGACGATCAATTACAAACGTAGCGTAGCGTCACAACTCTAACCTAACCTAACCTACTTTTCTGGTAGCAGTTCGTTTTTATATAGTGGCAGTTCTAACCTAACCTACTTTTCTCGTAGCAGTATTACTAAAAAAAATATGATATTCAACATTATGGTTTAAAAAAATATGACATACTACAATTATGACATTGAAAATATTATGCGCACTATCATTACTGATAAAAGACTTATATGAACAACAACTTTATGCGTAAAGTGTTATGACAATCGAAATTATGACAATAGTTGTTATGCGACCAGACGGACACCTATAAGAAATACATAGAAACTGTTCATGGCTCGGGAGTCGGGAGCAAATACTGGAGCTCATCGTCATCACACAAATATTTGCCCATACCGAGAATCGAACCCAGAAACTCTAGGTTCGTAAGCAGGGTAACTAAAGGCAAGGCAGGGTTTACGGCAAGCGAACGTGGGAGTACCTTCTACCGCTAATATTAAATAGCATACCCTCCTGTGAGTATGATAAGATTCGAAATGATCCTCAAAAATGTAAAAAAAAACTCAAACAAATGTATTTGCAGGTTGGTCATAAAAGTGGCGATTAGATTAGTGTTTCCTTACTTAAATTAAAATAAGTTAAATAGTACTGAGCGATGGCAGCGACAAATAAACCGCATACGGTTTCCGTTCGCTGTATTAAGCCAATATCTTTGTAATTTTTATAAATATTATGAATAATAAATTTTAAAAAAAGGGACCCTAAATGCAAAAGAAAAAGGCAGTATAAACCTATAAAGTCCTTACGCGTAACTAGCATTTCGTATTCCAGTGACATTCTCTATTGACAGACTACCCATTTTAGCTAACTATAGTCAAGTTTACCAGCCACCTTCACAATTCACATGCAGATAGATTGACTCCATGACACCGTTGCATTTATTCTTAATACCAAACGCTGTATTGTCTCTCTTACGCATAACGATGCGCGTTGTCATCGTCGCGACCCCGCTCTCGTCGCGACCCGCTCGCCGTGTGATCGAGCCTTTATTGTTACCAACGACATATTGCTTTAGGGCTGCCTGTCATTATTTATCTAGTGGTTTTTTCATATTTCGATTACATGCTGAATGCAGTTGCTAAAGCTAAAATATTTTTAGTCAATGCTTTTAAAAAGCATTCCATCTTAATCCTCAGGGTTGGCATTTGGCATCAAATTGTAACTTTAAGAATGTAAATGTCTATCCCCTCTCCCCTTAGGTGGTCTGTGTGCTCGTTTATCTATTCCACGCCATAAATAATAATAAAAATACTTAAAACTCGTTTTTTTTTATTTAAACTTTATTGCACAAAATAAAGTACAAATGGCGGACTTAATGACTGAAGGCGTTCTCTACCAGACAACCAACTGGCCAAATAGAAACAAGTCAAAGGTTGGTGCTCGCTTTAAGAAATCAGCTAAACATAATAGAATATCGTTTTAAAGAGTTACAAAATACACCTAAATGTCATATTTCTGTCACATCATTAATATCTCCCAGATGAAATTACAAGGCATTTGCAGTCTCGAGATTATAGTTTTGAGATTGCAGATACTCAAATCTCAGTCTACTTACCATGAGGCCTGTGTGACCATTTGCCTCCTTGGTGACATAAAAAAAATACCTACCAAGACCGTAACAAAAGATATAGCTTACATTATTCGTACTTAAATAAATAAATAAATAATTTAAAAAAAAACAGGGGATAATGTCACACCAATTGACCTAGTCCCAAACTAAGCTCTAGCCTTGTACTTGTTTATTGTCTTGTACCCTCAAGACAACGATATAAATACTTATATAAAAAATACATACTTTAAATACATAGAAAACATCCATTACTCAGTGTAAGACAGTTTTTATTATTTAGTAAAATAGTTCATTATAACTACAGGATTCTTCTATATTTGGACAACCCTGGCGTTTCCTTCATTAAGGCGACCACACAAGGCGACATAGCTCATCTTGAATTCACACGCACTGTCATAACAGATCGAATGTGTGAACCGACGACCATAATTAAAACCCGACTCTATCCCAACCACATAAAGTTATTTTTACCTTCACTACTATTACACAATCTACAGGACGTTCGGGATTGAGTGATATAAATTTGTAAGTAATTATTATTCCAACTATTCCATTCCAAAATGCATTTAGTACTTTGTGTAAAAAGCTACCGTATTGTGGGATATTTTGAGTTGCTTTTAGAACGTATGTTTTATCTTGTGGGTTAGTAGATTATAAATAATTTTAGAAGTAAATCGACAAAGTTTGCGTCATTTACAGCAGATGTTTTTGGGATTTTTTGGGATTACTTCATGACATGATTTTAGTGTTATAATTTTCTGGCTCTCCGTTGAATCTGACAAGCCTTTCATGGAATATTATTATGACTCCTAAAAAAGTTAACCATCAGTATTTTAATTACACCGACAATTGAACATTTGCAGGTCTACAATAATTTTATGAATAGTTTATTTGATTTTGTAAATTTTAAGTATTTTACAGAAATTTGATTTTTTATTATTTTAATACACTATCGATTCAAATCGTCAACCATAATAAGAATCTAGAAAATCAATTCATTAATTTATTTAAAAATAAAAAAACAATGCCGATTTTGGGAATAGTGGGCATTGCATGATCACCAGTAATCGGAAATAGGTGAGCTAATTTGCCTAAACTTGATGCATGTTCATTCAATAATGTATTCCCATCTCTCTCACGCATGAATGAATATGCGTCAAGTTTAGGCAAATTAGCTCTACCTATTCCGATCACTGATGACCACATGCCCCGATCACGAGCTTTGGCCACTGCGTTTTGCACAATCAGTCCAGAAGTAGGGCAGTAAAGCACACGTGGTTACGGGAAGCCCTGAGTCAGTTTTGGGATGATAATCCTTACGTTCCAGTCATAAAACAAAATCTCGGTTAGTGATCGAATGGGCTAATAATAATACTGCTTTAAAAAGAAAGTCTCCGATTTACCAAGACCCTGTATAAACTGGGTTCCCTGTATTTCGCCGAATGTATAGTTACGCCGAATTTTATTTTCGCATATGTTTTCTCCAGCTTAAACGGAAAATATTTTTAAAATATTTTGTGTAATCCTGTTAGAATAGAGTAGGCTAGGTTAGGTTTATTTTATAACTTTAAAAAAAAGTCAAAGGCAAACTGCTGTCTGCGAAATCATACATTCGGACAATTTATGATTATGGGTAAACAAGGGGAAACGTATAAACTTTATGAATTAATATCATCCCAATAATCCTACTATCCTACTAATATTATAAATGCGAAAGTGTGTGTGTGTGTGTGTGTGACGGATTTGGATGGAAATGAAGATAGCTTATACCCTGAAATAACACATAGGCTCCTTTTTTTATCCCGGAAAATTTAAAAGTTTCCGAAGGAATAATGATAATCGAATTTTTCGCGTACGAAGTCGTGGACAAAAGCTAGTACATCATAAAATCAACTTACCTCAGGCTTGCTAAACGGAGCTATCAACTCCTGCGCCTTCTCGAACGCCTCAATACTCTTGAAGTCCAGCTTCACCCCCTTCTGGCGGTCCTTGGCTGTTCCCTTGTTGTGCTGGGCCACCGCAGCCAGGAAGTCTCCGAGAGACAGGTCCGAAGTGGTCGCTGGAGGGTGCGCCATGATGGGAATGGGGGGGCCTTCTTTGCCTAGGATTTGCCCAAGGACTATGTCTGCTTCGAACATGTTGACGCCACCTGAAGACAGAGGTATGGTTAGAGCCTGTTACAGAATTTCCAGAATCTTAACAGCTTTCGGCTGGCTATCGCTATCACGCTTGCTCTCGCAACTGACAGTATATTTGTCACTCGTGTGTCATAGAAAAACGAAGATTGCCGATCACTATTACGAAAGTGGTAGCACAGTAAGTTTATCGATGTGGATAAACGTGGATAAAATATCTGTCACTGTCCGACCATTATGTAAGTGCCAGAGTGACAGATGCTTTATCCACCGCGATAAAGGCGACCATAAATATACTGGCCCTGTGGTCCTAATATGGTTGCGTTTATCGCGTGACAAAGTGTGGATAAAACATCCGTCACTTTCTTACACGTATACAATGTATAAGTATGAGAGTGACGGATGCTTTATCCACACTTTGTCACGCGATAAACGCAACCATACTAAGCCCATTGGATTTTACTTTATTTGGACAATCCTAGCGTATACTGGGCTCGCTCGTTAGGTTTATGTACGATATGTAACTCTCTCAATCCAATCATATTTCTAACAAACAAAAAGAGACAACCACATAAAAATGCGATTCCATTCAAATCCTAACCTTAGGCCTCAATAACCCCATTCCTCATTTAGCTGTGTTCGCACTCTATCAATAGGCTGCGATTGTGAAACCTATATCTGTCGCGCTAATTGTAACAAACTGCTTCGCGGAACGCGCGGCTACTGGAAATGTTATTTCTGGAGACGCGGGCGCATGGGAAAGGACAAAGCGTCCATGTTATAAGGTAGGTTAGTTTATAGGGCATAACCCTGGCTCTGTAACTCTGCCATATTATTTGCAATCCTAAATTCACTTGCCATACCGTGGTTGGTACAATTCTTTCTCCTAATGATGAGGTGACATAATGTTTATCGTAACCGAGTTTTCATACACATTTGTAATAAAATAAATTAATTAATTGGCTTTTTTAAGCAAGCGTTTGTCATCCTTATTTAATAATAAAGGTGGTTCTAATAATAAAAAACACTGCTAAAGTAAAATATGGTGATAGCGGTCTGGATGGACCCTGCACAAGGACCTATCACCTCACCACTAAAGTAAGCGAGAGAGTTATTCTTTCTTATCTACATCCATGTCATATACTTCCCTGTAATATTCAGAAACGGAAGCAAATGGCCTGTTATATTAAGAAATCTATTTTTCTGGTTGTATTTTAATGTTAGCATTAGAGTATTGCATGTCATTAAAGTATCGGTGACCGATACTTTAATGTAAATATTAAGATACAGGTTTCTCACATATTGTAGAAAACTTATGATATGCATGTAGATAAAGTTATGTATGCGAGCGACTGTACACATAATTAGGCATTATGCACCAGTCAAAAAAACGACTTCTGGGGATCTAGTGAAAAAGGGTAAGTCGTCGTCCCTCTTGTAGAACAAGTTAAGTACAAGTCGACTTAACTTGTTCTACAAAAGGTTATAAGTATACGGGCGTTTCTCTGTAAACTCGTAATTTTGAACAGTTTCCTGTCAAGTTTATCTATAAATTAACACTAATAAAAAGACGTTATGAATTTTGCTTTATTATATTAGTATTGTTTTTGCCCATTGCAATATCTATAATGCAATAGACTTGTCTATATTATTTTTAATTTTGCTACAGGGGACTGTTTTTTAAGCCGCGGGACAGATTTTAAATCAGGTTAGAATAAAATCTAAATACATTAGAATGAACATAAATAACAAATAATATGCAGCATGTAATACACTTTTAAAGTTTCATAATAAGGTCTTGCCAAATTGCAACAAATAGCCAATAATTTGCTCTATAATTCGAATTCTGGGTTTGGGACACGTCAGGGTAATGTTTTTGAAGGTGTAAAAAAATTATAATAAATAAATGAGTTAACATTTGGAAAAATACTAACCGGCCCATAAACATCACTTTTGTGTTATTTAAAAAATAGTTTCTATTAATAATTAATTTATGTAATTTTGCCAAAATGTACCTAAAACAATGAGTTCCGAGTTTATAGAGAAACGCCCATACAGAAACGGAGTATACAAGACTTAAACCCTGTTTCACTTAATCTTCAGGAGACCCACCCTTTTTCATTAGGACCCCAGTTTAAGCTTATCTCATGTAACTTGAGCCAGCCAGCCAGCCATGTAACCGCAAACAGGCGTGACCGCCGCTAAACGATCACTCACAAATTACCCTCCGTTTATTAATAAATCTTGAACAACGCATAATATTCTCGTTTGTTTATATTTCATGTTAGAATTGGTAACAAGTCTTGGGAACGTTGAGCAACTTTATAGCTTAATATTAACTTTTGCAAGCTATGGTGTGTCTACTTTAAGGGTTTAATGTTGGTACATTGCTGTATCCAATGATATAATATAAAAAGAGGTAGATATGTTACCTATACGGTATTCCGCGTGTAAAAATGGCCTGGCTTACGCACACATAACCAGTATATTTTGCAATTACACACTAATTCATAAATGACAAGTGAAAGCAGGATGGTATGCTAATTTCCGGGAGCGAAACAGAGACGAGTGTATGTTGCTCTGCAGACTAGTTCACGGTTCCGTTGACGGCGCAAGACTAAGTAAAGGTGTACCAATTGGCTTGGTTTTGGGGTGCCACTATCGAAATGCGTATAACATATCTATCTCTTTTTACTATATTATATCATTGGCTGTATCAGTTGGTACAAGGTTCCTCTGTTTTCGGTCCAGAGGAACTTTGTACCGGTGGAACCAGAACCAGAGGAACCAGACGATACCAGAGGAACCTTGTTGTACTTTGTACAGCTGGCAGCCGCCTGGGCGCTGTCTGTTCTTATGAACCACTGACACACAAGCTGAGTTGGGACCTTTCGTAACAATTACCACTGTGTTTTTTGTCTCTTTTGCTTTCTTACGTTATTTTTAGTGTTGTTAGTGTTCAAAGATATGGTACATTACACTTCATGAGTTACTCTCCATCGATGCGTACTCAATTGGTAGTATTTTTCCAATTATATTATAATGCAATAACCGTATACTTTAAGTAGTTTATTTCTTCATTTAATTTATTAAACTACATAAATTATTTTCTAGATAAATTAAATATCAGGGGACAATGTCACACCAATTGACCTAGTCCCAAACTAAGCTCTAGGCTTGTACTATGGGTACTAGAGAGAGAAATATATACTAAAATACATAGAAAACATCCATGACTCAGGAGCAAATATTCGCGCTCATCACACAAATATCTGCCCTTACCGGGATTTGAACCCAGGACCGCTAGCTTCGTAGGCAGGGTCACTACCAACTAGGCAAACGCGTCGCCATCGCGATATATTCCATACTATTGACATACCGAATGAAAGCAACGAGAATGTTAGAAAAATAACAGCCAAGTGTGGTGCCGCCATTAGGTTAATCGTCTACCTAACCACTGTGCGACAACTTAAACATTAACTCGTTCCTTCTTCAAACTTGTGTATAAAAAATCGTCACTAAGGAACACCTTAATCGTCATTAACTGACTCTGAGCGCGGCTGTAAGGCGTTAGTTCCAACCGGTCATTCGTTATAAACGCACACTTCCCGTCACGCGGGAAAAAATAAGTCTCGCACATACGCCATCCTGTCTTTGAACAATGTAGTAATTTTACTGCCACGACAAGGAATAAAAATCACCAGTCATTTCATTCGTAGGAGCCATCAAATTTATTTTCCCTATCATTTCTTTATTTTACAATACTTATGGCAGTTAACGCCATTTATTATGTGAAACTCACTCATCAACTCACTCACTCAAACATCGGAAAAAATATTTTTTGCATAAAATAACATTTTACTGACATAAAAATAAATTAAATTAAAAAAGGAACCCATAAATTATTTGATTTTATTTTATAATGATGATAATATAACGGGCTTAATATTTTTTCATATCAAAATTGATAAAGTTTCCACAAAACTGGCAACACTACCAGGTTGACGTTTGACGTGGGACATGACGTGGGACGAGCAAAATTGTATAGGCGTTGCTTATTGGTATAGTAATTCATGAGCTCAGTAGAAATGTTGCGTGTTGTTACACAATAATTAAGTTTTACGTAAGTATAATATTTGACACGTCTAAAATCAAGCCTTATACTTTTTAATTTGTACCATTGGCTCGTTTTTTGTGATAATGTCTTTTGGTACAACAACTCCTGATTTATTTCTTTACTTACTTGCTAAAGCGGCTTCCAAATATGTTTTATTGTTAACAGCATGTGCCCAAGTAATTGTTGTCAGATTTTTCAAATTTTCTTCATCACCCACCACTGCTGAGGCTGTAACAAAAAAACAACAACTTTATAAAAACTACCATTTTGGTAGAAACCGGTTTTCACTGGCAACATTCCGTTACTTCAAGAATCAGCTGTGATAATTGTTTCCATATTGTTGATTTTCATTTTCACGTTAATAATTTAGTCAAGTACTGGGTTTGAAGGTTTTTAATGAAATAATACTATAGTTTACTAACTTTTGTCACTTTCAGTAGCCATTTTGTCGAAATACCGCTATTATTTACTCTTAATTCTCTTTGTTTGCTCACTATTAATGGCTATTCACTTTCACTTGACAGGTATGACTCTATGACTTATGTTGGTACGTAAATGTTGCTACTAGCTAGACTAGTGATGTGACATAACTAATATTAGTAAGATATCGGTTATCGGTTTCAATATCGTAACCAAGAATGTAAAAAAGATAAATAACGTGTTGTGTAATGGGTTAGTATATAAACTAGGCCTCTGATATAGCTTCAGCTAATCATTTTAAATCAATGTAATAAAGTTCGCTCGTCAATATTGTATTTTAAAAACCTAGTGTTCCATTACCTACTTATTTATCTTTTTTTAGGGTTCCGTACCAAAATGGTAAAAAAGGAACCTTTATGGTGAGACTTCGTTGTCTGTATGTCACAGCAGTTTCCCTCAGAAACTATAGAAGCTATCAATTTGAAATTTGGCATAGTTGTATAACTTGCTTGCCCGCATCTGATTTTAGTAAAAAAAGTATGATATTATTTTTAGTTAGTCTAGAATGGGGGGTTGAAAAATGAAAGTTATTTGATTATAGCAAACGGGGTGTCATATGAAAGGGCTCAGTTTGCACATTTCGAAACTAATTTTTTTATTATTTTTCGTGATGTACTTTTTGATTTATACGCAAAAATGTACAAAAAATTACCGTTCCCCCCCCCTTATCTCCGAAGTTTATGGACCAAAAAATCTGAAAAAATCCTGATTTAAAGATAAATACTTATATTTTACATGAAAAATAAAATGAAGTTGTCAAACTTTACAGTTTTGGAAAAAAAATCAAAAAACTTTAAAAATCTGTATTAAAATTTAGGCTAGTCAAAATGGGCCTTAATGCATAGATAATAAAGTTCATAACAAAGTAAGTATTTTCTTTTGCTTTTTCCAACCCTATTAATACGGAATATATATCTTAAATACGGAACCCTCGGTGCGCGAGTCCGACTCGCACTTGACCGGTTTTTTAACTAGGTACTATATTACAATTTACCTATCTAATCTAAATTCTAGTAGATTGGGAACTTCGGGGGCGTTATTTGATAAAACTATTTTTTTAATTGTTTTTTTTTAATGTAATTAAATTAATTTTAAAGAAACATAGAAAGTATTAATTATGCCTAAACTTTGCTATTTAGAGGTATTGACATCCAGTTCTAGCTACAATTAATTAGTTAGTTTAAAATCGATGGTAAAATTTGTCTGAACAGACAAACAGACAGACCAGAAAGCAAGGTGATAGAAACGTGGTAAAAAGCACCGTGACTTTTAATTATATTAATAATAAAAAATCGAATAAAATTAATACAAGTTAATAAAAGCCAACACAATCACTTGTTGGGTTTTAAACTTGTGTTAATACGTAAATAGTAGCAATAAAAATTATGAACCTTCAAAGTCCCTTTAAACTTCACGGGCAGGTAGGTTTAATATAGTTATTGGAAACTTTGGATTTCGCTACTATTATTATAAAAGTTGGTTCTTTGTTAGGCTTTCACGGTAAAACAGAAGAAACAATTTTAAAAATATTAGTTCTACGCAGAACAATCTTTTTTTTCTTTCTTTTTTCTTTGTTATAGTTACAAGTAAATTTAATAATAAGTTATTTTATACACGAATACAGCACACATACAATACTTTTGACACGTATAATAAATCATTTCATACGCTTGTTAAAATTAATGTGTAAGAGGTGAAAACATTAAGCGTACCTATTTCTATCGAAACTAATAGCTACTTGAAATCTATTTTTAAAAGGCATTTAATAATGCTTTAAATTACACGAAATTATACTATACTTTTTTTTTTCATTTAACTTATGTGCGATATATTTTTAAATCTGAAAGTAGCACGCAAAAATATGACGTATTGCTTCCTTCTTTCTAATTAACCGCAAATTTTAAAATGTCAATCTAGATCAAGACAGAGTAAATTCGTTTGATGTTACTCTTTGATGTGCGGCTTTTATCGGCCAAACGTTTGAGGCTTTGAAGTCACTCTGTGGTAATGTTAGTACTACGAGGAAACACTGCATTAACGAATCGATCGCTTTTTGCTAACGATTTTTGTATGGATTAAAAAGTATTTCTGGAACATTGGGAATTAATTAATATATTGACAGGCGGAAATTTGACTAGTAATATCTTCTTGAATGAAAAAAGTTGTAGTGTAAATCGCCAAAATTGAATGCTCAATACTTAATACTAAAACGTTTATTGCAGGCCACAGTTTTAGTCTAAAGGATAGTTCTAATTAAAAACTATGGTGACTAGGCTAGTTAAAATATTGTTTTTGATTTACCCGTCTTTTAAAAAAACTTTATCTCAAATCTCGGATATTAATAAACGCCCAATTAATTATTGAAGCATCGCTTCATGACAATAAGTTTCTCTTTTAACTTTCGGCAATGTACATTCTTTCAGACTAAAATATTCGGCAAAATAACTTGAACGCCGTTTGCGCAAATACTATTGTGACGCATCTGAAGTTGGCTTAGGATTATGATTTTGGCAAGAACCTCACCGTCGTTAAGAATACTAACGCATAGCTGTAGTATCAAATGAAAGCAAACTATCACCAGTTTAGTCCCTTTTAATACTGGATTATTCTGCCAAAGCGTCTCACGATATCTGGGTGCCTGGCTCATTTATTTCAACTCATATCTAGTGCGAAGAGGTTATGAGTTATTGCATGCAGATGTTGAGATCATCCGGAAATACCATATTTAAATGACTCAATCCATATTTAGGTTATCTTGAGCTAATATTTTAGTTGCTGTCTGTTTAACGATGTTATTTTTGGTTTATGACTTGTTTGGATTGCTTGGTAAAAATGTATGATGAGTGATACTCAATGTTTTAATACCAAAACAGTACTCGACTGATGCTTAGAAGCATCAGTCGAGTACTATTTTGGTATTAAAACATTGAGTATCACACATGTACTCTAGAGAGTACATAAAATGCAAACAGAAAGTGGAATATTCTTTTACTATCTAAGAACCGTCTCTAAGAATTTTGAGTATCGTTTAAAATGCGGAAGTAAAGTCATGACTGCCTTACATTATTAATAAATGTTTTATACATATGGATTCGTTATAGGCAAAGATATCAAATGAAGTCCTTAAACCTTTATCTTATCTATCTTTAAACCTTGAGCTAGAGAGCTGTTTTTCAGAGATTAAAATCAATCTCCGCCTCTTGAGTTATTCTTGTTCACACTTCTATTTAACTAAACATGCTTATTTCTTAGTTTGTTCAACATTGATCTTGCAAGTCAATTTTGACCTAGTTTTATTAGAATGGGCTGAACTTTTGTATGTTGCGTATGACCTGATCTGATGATAGAGTACGCACCAGGCAAGAGTCCAGGCTTACCGTTGCACTTAATATAAACCCACCGAGACTCTTATCGCGCAAAAAAAGGAGGAGTCATAGGAGTATCATTGTTGTAGAGTAAATTGTTTTCGAAATCATTTATAAGATGACTTTACCAATAATACACTCAAAAACCGTAAACCCTCAAATAAATAAATCATACAAATGTAAATGAGAGATGTGAGTCAATATGTTTGTTGTTCCTGTTTTTCCCGTTCGAATTGTTCCCGTCGGATGGTCAACGAAGCTAGTAAAATGAAAAAATCGTCATTGCCCTAATGAATTATAGTATATTTACCAGTGTACAGCGGCTTGGAGTGAGTCGCGCGCGCAACAATGTTCCTAAACCCTGGCAGGCAATGTTCACAGGTGCCCGCGCACCGCCACCGCCGCTCGCGGTGACCTGCGGTGAACAAGCGATTCAGGGACCTACCCCCTAGCAACCAGGCACTCACAAAAATATGCAAAAGATTCAGAGATATTGCTTGTCAGAAGCTAATAGGCGTTTTTATAATTTTCCGGCACGCGGTAAGGCACGATTTTACCGTACGCGTGGACGGTAAAAGGTGAGTTTGCATACGGTTACGGTGGACAGTAAACTTAAAACATCCTCATACAATTCTATACATTTTGATTTCGTGCTCCATGGTAAAAATGTGCCGTGCCTTGCCATGCAATGGAAAATTGTAAAAGCGGCCAATGCCTACTCTGTCTGTGTAGCATTCTTTCATGTTTTCGTCATTTGACTGCATGCTGATTGCTTGTTTGGCAGCTTGCATAAAACACACAAGCTACGTGATTCTTTTAAAAAAACTCGCTTATCAATTCCCAAAGTTGCTCGTCAGAGCAATGGTGTCCTAGTGAAAAAGGGTATAACTCAAAGAAATAGCTCGGCCAAAGCGGTAGACGTGCCTTATCCTGACTTATGTGCCTACAAGGGCACGGAATAACTATGCCGGTTAATGCTGCGCTTACAAATCTCAAAGCAAGTTGTTTTTAAGAATAGGCTCGGTCTGCGGAAGCTGCAAACAAATGTATAGCTAACGTCAAATGTAGAATACGTGCTTATAAAGCGACAATACGTCGACAGTGGGCTTAAGACAAGATGCTTTCACATTAGGCGACTAGGCTGCAAACACACGACTTGACGTGTCTCAAGAAGGATATCTCACTTAAAACTAGCTTAGTAACACGGGCCTTAGACGCGTGAATGGACTGTTTCATGGTACTGAGGACTATTTAAAAATAATAGCACGACTTTAGCACCGCTTAGCTGGATAAGCCGACATGAAGGCGGTCTTTTGCGCTTAGCCCAGGTGTACCGAGACTTTTGAAAATTGGATCGCGAATTTGAACATTAACACTTTAAGTTAAGGTTCAAATCCTATGAAAAAAGTGTTCTTTTAAACGACGAGTAGGCGTAAGTGGGCTAAGCACTGCCACAGAAGTAATGCGAAGTGCGCAGTTGTAATGCGATTGATATACATAGAAGTCTTTAATAATTTACTAATAATATTCTCGAAAACATTTGGGACCATTTATTTATTTAATCGTATGGCAGTTGATTAAGTATGTCCTTGTTAAGAATATTTTAAAAAGTTACCGATTACGTCTCATAGGAAGAATTTACAATTTGAAAAGTTACCTGTACGGTTTAAAGTTTTAATATCAGAATATGTCACAATTCTTGATTTTTTTTAGTAAAGCGGACACGTTTTTGATCGAAAAGGTCATCTGACAAGATTTGGGCCAAAATGTGTGCTATTAAAAGCAGTTTCACGAGCAGTGTCATAGAACGAGATGCCAAATATATTGCCAGAAATGGCTACAAAATTCTGTGACATAATATTCTCGATTTTGTGTGACGCGGTGCAAAAACGCTTAATGTGCCAATTAATCCCTATGCTTCAAATATACAAAGGCATTAATCTAGACATTACTGTCGACATTACTATACGTATTTATTGTATATTAATTTGTGACTGTTTCAACAATGGATTTCATGCAACTTTGCATTCGAATGCGTTGCAATCTAAAATTTTGTTTTTAAGTTTGTTACCTATACCTGCGTAAACTGTTCTGTTAGCTACGATATTTCTCCTTTTAGCAGAAATTAATTACTATTCATCATTAAAATCAGTCAAAGATTGTATTTACTTCTCAAGCATTGTTGTCTAATGATATATTTGGAAAATTTCTTTAAGACGCTTTGTTTTCTGAAATCTTTACGACAATAAAAACGAAAACAAATTGTCAAGGCATTGCTAAGAAAGACCTTACTGTATCTATTTAAGTCTAGACTCAATTTATAATGCTTCGTAAAATTCCTCGCTGAACTAAAGTGGTTAGTTCCGCAAATCTCATCTAGCTCAGAAGTTTATGCTATAAAAAATAATATTGCTCATTGACAATGAACGTACAGTAAAAAAGTCTGTTGATAGTAAAGGGCCTACACTAAATATTATCGGATATTATTATAATCAACCATCCAGATAGATAAAATGGAGTCCAAATAAAAAACAAAAATATATTGAGGCAGCAAATGTAAAGTCATAATCCTTTGAAAATTATTATAAATTTGCCACTGTGTGTTTTCATTAGTGTGGGGATGGTGGATACCGATACCAAAACCAAGAAAAAACCGTTGCGTAGTCCGCACCAATTTTAGCGGTCATCAAATAATTTGGCTCTAAATTTACTTTTTTATTTGTTTTATTTAAAAGAATTCTGATACTACAATAATGATGGACTCACCCGACAGTGCCAATATGAAAAATAATTGCAGAAACATTTCACTGTTTTTTTTCTATCACTTATTTCATATTATGGGGCTGTAGTCTCGTCGGTCTGTGGTCTTGCAATGACGCTGGATCTCAGGGGCACCTGCTGATTGGAAAATTGACCAATTGCGCTACGACAAGTTGATTGCAATGGATGTGCTCCGAGATTGAACAAGGACTAGGGGAAAACGTGCTGCCGTTGACTTTGTGTCGCCGACTTTATCTTTAGTCGGATGGTTTAAGTATTCAATTTTATTTTTGTTAAGGTCAACCGGGGCAACTGTATCACGATTTTTTTCAATGAATTTTTACTACATTGCAAATTAATTTAATAATGAAAAGGTACCAATTTTTACAACTACCTCTGTACAACAAGTACAAATTTTGTGTATTGATTTCTGAATAAAATGCATAAACCTAAAGGATGGGGTATACTCTGTTTAATCTAGGATGATCCCTGTGACAGCCGTATTTCGTAATTTGAATCACTCACCATACTCACAAGCGAGGTAATTAAAAATAGGCGATTAATTATTTAAGGGAAGTTATTAAATGGTCAGCCGTTATTAAATTGATTAAAAAAAAAGCAATTAACTCATTTGGGCAGCATACAAAGATTTGGCAGGCAATAAATAAAAATCGGGCTACAACTCTTGTTCAGCAAACAATTTACAAACGGTTAACATTTTAATCAATATCAATCTGTTTTTTTTTTCATTTGTCTGCCTAATAAACAGTCCAGCTGCAAAATAATTACTTAGGCAACAAGATTTTACAATTGGTCAGCAGAGAAAACATGTCTGTACGCAGTTTAATTGAGAGGTGTGCATATTAAAATAATGGTTATCTATTTAAATAAGTGGATTGCGTTTAGTTTGTAAAATCAGCAGTGTTCGTTATTGTGGGCGGAGCGAAATCAGATCACGTGATGCGAGCACCCAAGCGTTGGTATTTTTGAGGCTAATTGTAAATTACAAGTTAAGTTTTGTCACACAAATGTAGAAATCACAATCACACCCTAGATTAACCAAAATTTGTATCATAATATGAGGTAGGTTAGGTTAGGTTCGTTTTTATATCAGGCCCGGAGGGCCAGAACAACCCAGAAATAGTAAATTTGTAAATTTGATGGTGGGTTTGGCATATGTGCGTTGCCGGCGCGGCAATTTGCCCCCTCTTTTTGATGGACAAAATGAAATATTTTGCTTACCTACTGATTGCTTACCAAAATTTGATTAACCGTGAGTCGCTCAATGCCGCTCAAATATTTAATTTGCTGACCAAAATAATTTAGAGCAGTTCAGTATATCATTAATTGCAGACAGATTTATAAATGTTTGCTAACCATACGTTGCTTACCAACTAGCTATTTTGGGTGACCAATACATATTTCTGTTCACCAAAATAAGATTTTTTTGCTGCACGCGTAGCACAAGTTGTATTTTCTCGCTTGTCGCTCAGTGCATCTCTATCGTTACTGACTAGATAGAAAGGGAGATCCGAGCGACAAACAAGTCGCGGGCAACTTATGCTAGCCGTGCAGATCGATTAAATGATACCCATTATTTAAATGCCGGAATGGCGTCGCTAGTTTTGTACCAATGTAGTATATGATTAAAGTTAAAGAAACAAGTGTTATACTTGTCACAGGCATCATCTTATATTAATTGCGTTATATTTTAAATTTTTTCCACCGACGCATTTAACCCGTTTAAGAATGTAGAGGTAGGCAACTCCGGTTACATATAAGTTAAAGTACCTACTTCTATCAAATTATTTCGTAACAAAAATAAATACTTCTAAAATACACCTTTTTTAGTATTTCGGGCATGTATGTAATTGTCACAGCTTCTTTGTACTAATTCCATGTACATAAAACTAGTCAAAGAAACATTATCTACTCTAAAAGTTGATAAAAGACAATAATATAATATAAATTTTACTAATTGTATTTCTTTTATACGAGTATGTAGGTACATGTCATATCGGAAGTTCTGAAAAAATATATCGTAGATTTGTCATCATTAAACAATCTTGGTCGAGTTTATGACTCGATTTAATTACCTTTATGTACATAAAATTAATTTTTTATTTTTAAACACGTTCTCGAAAACGGATTTAACGATTTCGATGAAATTTGCAACATAGGGGTTTACGGAGGCGAAATTTCGATCTGTCAAGTTGTCATCTTCAGTAAAATTCGTTTTTAACCCGAGCGACGCTCGGTGTTTCTCGTCCTAATTATTAAATTGTATTGATACCGGATATCGGTAAAGTCAAACCACTTTAATTATTTACCGACAATAGAACTATGTCGCAAAAAGCGAATTCATACATTTTACGTGTATTTTTTTTGTAGTTCGACGCTGCCATTTTTATTTGATGATAGATCAACAATTCAAGTTATTGCCTGGATCTCTAACAATTGAAGATAAAAGAAGAAATAACCTTGGGATTTTTCCTTAATCGACCCCCACCGGGTAGAAATAGGGGGAGTAATGCTACGCGTACGAGTTACGGGCGTCCTCTAGTCGCTTATATTTTGTTTGAATTCTCCAACCAATCGTACTCCTGCAAATCTTCATTCGGAGTTCCTAGAATTGTTAACAAGGAAAGAATAGGTGCATACATCTTGTACGGTCGGCCTTGTAAGTGCCTTGTCACTTTAACGTTATGTTTGAACTGCTGCACTTATTTGTCAAAGGCGTTAAACTGACAAGGTACTAAAGTGTGCACCTACTTATATGGCCAACTGTACCTACCTCTGTTACCCTTAGCAATCTGCATCTGCATACGTACAACGCTAGGATTGTTAGGAAGTAATAACTTATAAATTCACTCAGATTAAGCCAATTTAAACCCTACGTCCCACAGCTCAAAAGTGTGTGTGTGTGCTCTTCTTATGTTTGCTCACGTGGATGCTAGGAGCGTGGTCGATTCATCACGTTCATTGCCACAATTTAGGAATTACATGTGATTTGTACACGACAGACGCGTCGCTGGCAATTTATATGCTATTTGAGAACTATTCAGAAGTCACAATTTGTCTAATCTAGAATGTGTCTTCTAGTACGTTTTGTCAGAGAGTCAGGTTTGAGGAAAAAATAATATAAATAACAAATATCAGAGAGATACTCTCACACAGATTGTAACTAAGTAAGCTTTAGGCTTGTACTATGAGTACTATACAAATATAAACTTACTTACATACATACCTACATACAATCACGACTCTTTCCCGTAGGTGTAGGAAGAGACCACTTCCTTCCACTTGCTACGATCTAGACAAACTTCCCTCGCTTCCTCCTGACCTGGCCCTTTCTTAATACGTCCCCGATCTGATCGTGGAACGTTCGCCTTGGCCGCCCTCTTCTAACTTTCCCATTTACTCTTGCCTCATATATCTGTTTCGTCAATCTCACTTCATCCATTCTCGCCACATGACCAAACCACTTCAGCATTCCTTTATTATTCCATAACGTTCTCTTATACCTTAGCTTTTCTTGTTAACTTACCTACTTATACTTATAGAGAAATAGATATATTTAAATACATAGAAAACATCCAAGACTCAGTAACAAATACTCGCGTTCATCAAACAAATATCTGACCTTACCGGGAGCCCAGGATTGCTAGCTTCGTAATAGACAACGACAAACCGTAGTTTACCAAAGTTGTAAACGAGATAGTTAAGAACAGTTTCATTTTCAAATGCCTTACAGTTCTCGATCGATTGGTCAATAGCTCCTATTTTATGTCATAGAAAAGGCAAACAAGCATACAAGCCACTTGATTGTAAGCGATTTCTAAGATCTGTGATACTCCCAACCCTGAGCACTAAACTGGAATGCCTGGTGGCCCTGCCAAGATGCATTATACTAACTAGGGTTTCTATTCGTTTCGTTTTTAAACCAATCGCGTCACTGGTAGATGACGTGATACTAAAAGTCTCGTGATCTACCAGTGACGCGCTTGGTTTAAAAACGAAACGAATAGAAACGCTAGTTAGAGCGTAATACATCTTGGCAGGGCCTGCTGAAATGCTTCTATGTAGATTCGTACCTGCACATGTTTATAGTTCTCGCTGCAACGGTTTTGCTTTTGTTTGCTTAATATAAGTTACTAGTGAACGCCAGCGACTTTGTACGCGTAGAATTAGTTTTCCCTTATTTTAACCCTGTGGGGGATGAATTTCCAAAAATCCCTTCTTAGTGCACCCCTAGGATATCCAAGGAATATTCCCTCCAAATTTCGAGTCAGGTCCAGCGGTTTCAGCTGTGCATTGATCGATCAGCCAGTCAGCTTCTTCTTTTATATGTGTAGAATATTGTCGTGAATAGCAGGTTTCGGTATCCTATTATAAATGCGAAAGTCTGTGAGTGTGTGTGTGTGTGTGTGTGTGTTTGTTACTCCTTCACGTTGCAACGGCTCGGCAGATTTGGATGAAATTTGGAATGGAGAAAGCTTATACACTGGATTAACACATAGGCTACTTGCAAAAAAAATGCTTCTGCTAATCATACTTTGGCAGCTTAAAAGTGTTGTTATAGGAATATAACTAGGGCTAAATAAAAGAAAGCATTTAAATTTGTTCAGTTCTATATTTCATTAACATCCTCTTTCGTTTCTGGCAAGTTCGTACTCCAATATAAAAAAACATTAAATAAAATGAGTATAAATACAATGATAACCATTAATCTCTAAAAAATACCATTAGCTTTACAGAAGCATTACTAACACAGATTATAAAATATGGCAATTAGAAAAGAATATAAGAAAATAGCCAGGCTTATAACGGTTTTAACAATCATTTGCATGTCTATTATGAAGTAAAATTAATCAACAAAAATATGTGTTAGAAAATCTTAGCAATCTTTGTCGCTTATTGAGCTGACAATTTAGGTCACTGCGTTTAAACTGCGTATTCATGCGTGTCTCAATCTTGCTTGTATTTCGACGCATACAAATAATCTCGTAGAAGATCAGCTAAGGTTGTAAATATATATATTTACTTATAATTTTGTCATAATATCCAATCACAATAGTATTCATTTGTCATTAAAGCGGCAAAGTTCTAAGAGAATAACTGCAATTATATGCTTTAAACTCATATAGTTTTTTCTTATGATTATTAATCCAGTGCGTTTATAACTTTTTTATTTGTTACATAAAGTAACGTCATTTTTATTTTTATTACACAAACTAACATTCATTTTACAACATTGACTTCACAAATACTCTTATAAACCTATATGACACTTAGATATTTAGTATGATATACTTAAGTTTATTATTATCTATTTACGTAAAGTACATCAAAAAATATCATGCTTGTTTTCTGCCCTACTAAGCATAATGGCGACATCTCAGACAAAACATCTGTAGAAATTGCAACCTAGTTACAAAAAGAAGAGAGTTGAATCTGCTTTGGCTATGGAATTTAGTTATTGCATTTTTGCTTAGGAGGGCAGTTTTGGTCTCAAATCAACAGAAAAATGACACAACACGTATACCTTATCACAAAATATCGCATGTTATCCATAAATACTCCATAAAATATAAGTATTTTGACTATTTATCATTATGTAATTAAAAAACCGACATCTTACAAAAGTCGTGTTAATTTGTTTGTATACAACAAGATTAATGTTAAAATTCTACTTTTATTTGTGTATTTTCTATCATATCGCACAGTCATACAAAATAGCCTTAAAGAAAGCATTGTAGATTTTAAAATCTCCTGGATTTTACATCCGATACCAGAACCGTATTTGGATGTTATGCTACATCACTAGTAGGTTTTAATCTACCTTAAAGTGCAGTAACACTAGTATCTTTTCTCGGAAATATTAGATGGCAATAGGTAGGCGTCTCGTTTTATTACACGAAATAAGTTTTTTTATAGTTCACTTCAAAGGTCCGGTGCGTCCAGAATTTCTAGATGCCTGTAGGTATACATTGTTTGTTCTTTCGTACAATTTACTGGTCAGTTGTCACTGTTGTTGACTGTTTTTATACGAATACTAACGTTTGCGGTTTGCGGTTTTAAATTTAGAAACGCTCAAAATGTCGTCCTTGAATTACTAACAAAACAATATATGTTACACGCGCCTGATATTTTCTAATTGCAATCTTATAGCGGTAAAATGAGTTAGTGATAAAATGACCAGGCGTTTTACTGAACAGTACGCTATCAAATTGTCTGAAAAAATAGTTAAATATGTTTTATATAAAATAAAATTTTCAATGTATTTCAGATAAACAATATTTATGGGATGTATGTTGAATACTAAATATCGTGTATAGTGTATAAGATATAGTGCTTCTTGTCGTTTGCCTAACTATAGTTCTTGCAATGTAGCTTGGAGCAGCTGACATAAATCTGACAATAGTTATTATTACATACTAGTGACGAACAGTGTATAATCTGGATTTTAAATATCGATTAAAGTTCAATTCTATCGAACAATTTTTTTTACTTCCAAAAACAACTGCGAATTCTCATCTCATGCACCATAGTTAGACATTATACAACCACAAATTACTAAATCGAGATACGAGTAGATAAAAAATAATCGTAAGCTTATTATAAATCCTAAACAGTGGCATATAATTATCATCTATTTATAACGTGATGTCATCGGATTAGTCAGAACAAGAGATAACTGTAGAAAAGAGGGCGAGGTCTTTAGCCAACAGCGGGACACTAGATAGACTATCGACAGATATGTAGATTTATAACGTTGTCTACACATTAGTCTTCTAAATAAATTAAATGAATATTAGGGGACCATTTAACACAAATTGACCTAGTCCCAAACTAAGCTCTACGCTTGTACTATGTGTACTAGACAACGATATAAATACTTATATAGAGAAATATATACATATGTATTGTATAACGATGTCCAATCAATGAATAGAAGGGTGTTTGACGTTACGGGACATGCAAACAACCTATTATTTTTTTAAATTTGTAAGTTATCTAATGGTTATGTAAGTTTTTCAAATATTTATAGGTAATAGTTGTTAAGAATGAAATATTTTACGCCATTCAACAAGTACCTATGAAGGAAGTATGATGAGTATGAGAGAGTTAAGGCTTATATTGTTAGGCGATGGGCTTGCAACCCGTCACTAATATAATGCTGGTAAACATCTTAGCCTGTTTGTGCAAAATGTGGTTACAGAATTAACAACAAGTTTTTAGAGTTGTTAGTAATTCTGCAGCTCTGCCTTTCCCACTCTGTGAATGAAGGCGTGAAGGAGTGTATGTATGTATGTATGAATGAACGTTACGCTAAAAATGTTCCAGGCATCAAGCTACAGTGCAAGAACTATAACATAAACTAAACTGGAATTGAGTGTGATGCTCATTTCGAGTCGTGTCATAGGGGTACATTACATAACTCAAATTTTCAGAATTCTGGAAGTAAAGTTTTGATAGAAGACCGTATTTTTTGACATCGCTTATAAACCAAACCTAACCTAAACTACGTAAAGCAATTAAATTTCGGAAAAGTGAAAATTCGGACTAATGAATATTCGGAAAATAATAATTCGAAATTTTAAGGTGTTGCCGTGTCATAAACATGTCAATTTTCTATTATTTGACATTTACATGAGGTGTTTAAGGTGTTTTTGAACGGGGATCACACGATCAGTTGAATCATACATAAAGCCCGTTGACAGTTTAAAAAGCCTTAAAAAAACTAAGTCAAATTAAAATATAAAACTATGTTAAAAATTGGTATAGTGTAACTGATTTTTGATTTGAGTTCCTATATGTTAATTCTTTCATAAGAATATTAAATTTCATAGATTAAAAAATGGTTTAATTTCTATTTCCTATAGGCAATAAAGTGCCGAATATTCGGCATTTTTTGCCGACTAGTCGCCGACTAATCACCGACTAGAAATTATGCCGATTAGTTGGCTTTCCCGACTAATCGTCGACTAGTCGGCCCATCTCTAGTATTGTCTTTACTTCGGCCGCCATTACCGTCTTGAAAAAAACCCATAGTCAATTTCATGTAAGGACCGATTTACGAAATCTGACTATGGCCTTTTCATTAAAATTCCTGTAATGTCACAAGTCTCTATTGTCAAACACCACCAGATAATAAAGACTAAAGGCATAGAAACCGTACTAAATAAGCAGAAAATATATTATGGTTCACTTCTTTTTACTCATGGTTTTCATAGTGAGTTGGAAAGAGATGAATCTATAGCTGTTCTTTCGTTATTTGGTACATCGTCACAAGTAAGGCGTGATTTGGACCTATAAGCACCTATATTATTTGGACCTATAGACAAGGAAAGACAAATCCTTCCTATAGGAAGGACAAAGAAGTCCCTGTGTAAAACCTTTGGACAATGACAGTTAAAGAAGAAAAAACAGCCTACTTTTTGTTTCATTTTTTCTCATGTAATACGTAATCTAAAAAGTAGAGAAAGATAGCTGACGCAAAGTACGTCTTATAGTCCGGTTTCTATGCTATATGTTCTTATTCTGTGAACACCACACGCCTTATAGTTTTTTTCGTCGTTAGTGTAAAGTTATTAATGTCAACATCCCCATTTGTTTCGTCCAATGTCATTCCTTTAGCTTATTTTCTGTGATAAATACTAGAATGTCATTCTCTGGTATTGCTTCTTTAAACATGTAAGGACAAACAATTATTTTATAATATCTAGAAACTTCGATATTTTGTGCAATTACACCTCATTCATACCTACTCTGTACTCTGAAAAGTAGTGGCAGCAATAATGGACACTTTAATCCTAATTCAAAGATCACACGGCTATAAATTGACAAAAAATAGCAAAACAATAAATAACCCTAACTAATATTATCTCACGAAAGCGGGTGGGCCATGCTTGTAGTTGTAACGCGTATTGACACACACACTACGGCGAGGCTGGCGACGTCGGCTACGCACTCAGAGACAACGTGCACGTGAATCTACTCACACAAGTATGGCCCACCGGCTTTCGTGAGATAAAACAGCTGTTTCTACTTTAAAATAAGAATCAAGTGTACGTACTATTTGTTATTCCATGATCCAGTGTCTAACATTGAGCTTTATCTAATGTCCATTACTGATGCTAATACCTTATGCCCAGGTTTTAGAAATACCTTCACTTAAAACCATGGGAAGACTATGTTAGCATCAGATCACTGATGCCATACCTTCTCACAAACAAACATACCTTCACATTTATATTATATCTAAGTTTACATTTCCTGTTTCTTACTAATTTAATTACACTACACAAAAAAATCCAGTCTCCTTTCAAATCACAACGGATTCAATTTGATTTCCGCTTCGTCCTTTGGTTTCTCGTTTAATATCCCTATTTCTAACGGCGTGGAATATTTGTGTTTCTTCGCACAACACGTTGTCATGGCAACGAGGATGACGAGCACCAAAGCCGCGCACGCGCTTACGGTCGCGCCCCAATCCAAGATGGCGCGCGCGTAGCGTAGCTCGCTTAGTATGCTCTCCTCGGTTCGTACGCTCTGCTCTACCCAAAATATCGGGAAGAGCATTTTTGGTACGTTCTCGTAGAGACTGTAAATAAAAAAGTAGCATAGTATTGAGAAAAACAAAACATTAAGGTTATGTGGCAAGTGTACTAATTTTTCTTTTTTCTTGGTAATCGCCTAAGGGGACAAAGACAAAAGTCCTTGCTTTTGTTTGCTTTTGACTTGAATTACTTTAAGAAAAAGGCGCAGAGGTGAAAATCCCTTCCTGAGACCTGGGAATGGAGGGCCCAGGTACTGCCGGGTACTTATTTGTTTACAACTTTACCCATTTCAACCTCAGTTGATTATTCCTAGCTCAGCTATAAATTAGTAAATTGACCAGTTGAGGGCACTTGAGGGAAGTGACAGACAGAAAAAATGAGGTACTTAGGGTGATCGAACCAGTTATGGACAAGGCACCAATAATCAATAATGGACACTAAACTTGATTCTTATTTTACAGAAGATAAGGGTTATTCATTTGTTTAGCAACAATCAATTTAGGACCGTAGGGTCTTTAAATTATGAGTTAAGTGTCCATCACCCTATGGGATATTTTTTAACTAAAATGAGACATTACAAATAATAAATGACTTTAAATAAAGTCTTACGCTATAAGAGGTGTTGGTTGAAGCAAGATGTTCAGCTGGAACCTCGCAGCCACTTGCAGCGGGACTCCAAGTCTCTGTAAAGAAACAGATTTATTCAAAACCTAATCTCATCTACATCTTGTCTTATCTAATATTAATGTTTTCTGACAGATAGACAACGTAAACTCTAAAAAACGGAACCTATGGATTTGAAATTTGGAGGAAGTATTCCTTGGGTACCCTAGGCGTGTAGTAAGAAAGGATTTCTCGACAATTGACCCGACGGGAAGAAATACGGGGAGTAGCGGGTTTTTTTTATGATGACAAACAAGCTCACATGTCACCTGGGGCATGTTTTATAAAGCTACATGTTACAATTTTACAGGTCTAAACTGGCAACACTGCTCAAATAGCTGGTCGTCATTGGTCGAGGTTGTGTCAGACGGAAACTTGTAACCTGTAAATTGTAATTTGTAGCTTTATAAAACAGGCCCCTGATGGCAAGTGGACCTATGAAGCTGATATCTCGAAATTGCGATCTTACGATGAAAATCTCTGGACTGCAGATGCGTTGCCATTGTTGCCAACCTTTAGGACTTGGATTGAATATCTATATGCTAATTATGTCTACGAGTATGAAGCCGCGGGCGTCCGTCCTCTCATATTGTAATAACTCATGAGTACTATCGCGATCGTTAATTTGTGACCCATTTCAAGAAAAATAGGCTTGAAGTCGTCAATGTCATTAGAGATGCCAAATCATTTGGAACTTATAGTAGACTCAACCTTATTGTTGAAGAATGTCAGAATGACTTTGGACCTAAGGTGGGTCCCAAATTAAAGTTCGTGACTGTACCTACTTGAACTTATACCTAAGCCAACAAACAAGTTAAGCAGTTGAGTGCCTTGTCATAAATACTTCAAACTGGGGGTTTGTTCTACTCGATAATACTATGTCTATTTTGACATTATCTTATTGTCTACTCTATGATAACCCTTATTTCATCCTCATCACCATCATCAGCCGTAAGACGTCCACTGCTGGACAAAGGTCTTCCCCAAGATTTTCCACAACGATCGGTCATCTGCTGCTGTCATCCAGCGGTTTCCCGCGACCCTTATCAACCCTAACCCTTATTTAATTGACAGTGATGGCAGCCGAGTTAAAAACAATACGATAACATGTCAAAAGCAATATGGTTTTCCCTCCAGCGCCTCTATTCTAGGCGGTATAAACGATATCGTAGTTTTCCTGTTATGGTATTGTTATGACGTCAGCCGCCATTACTGTCAAGAAAATAAGAGCTATCAAAACGTTGACAATTCGATAACAGATCAAATACGATATTGTTTTACCGCCTTGAATAGAGCCGCAGCTCTATTTATTTCTCCGCTATCGTGCAATAACTGTCACTTTTTCCGTTTTTTGCCGATACTGTCGCTGAAATTCATTTTAGTGCTAATCATGGTTAAGCAAAAGTACAAAATTTGCTAAAAATAAAAGAACAATGATCTTCAAAATGTACGGCGAAAAATTTTGTATGGGCTGAACCTTTTCCGGTACAGCATACTTGCTAAAATTTCGGGATGGCGACAGACAGATCCGTATTCTGCAGGGTCAAAACCCTTTGATAACGTTGTCACCCCAACTGTTACATGATTTGCCGCTTGCAATGGTTTAGAGACGCGTTTTTCAGTTTTGGGCCTAGTCTATGAGACAAGGTCATTGATTATCTTAGAAGCGGGTTGAAAGTGATGCATGTCAAATTGTCAACCCTAGGGAAAGATATTAATTTGAGGAAAGAACTATGTCAATCAAACTGTGCAGTAGCCGAAACCTATACAGCCTCTGTAGAAAGATTATTAAAAACAAGTAATTTTGAAAAAAATAACTACGTCAATCGACCTGTACAAATATCTCGTGTGAAATGGGTACTTTTTACACTTTAGTTAACAATCTACTATTGACTATCCGTTTGAGACATTGGCCTTCCTTCAAAGACACAAACTTCAAAGCAGAACTTACAGGCTCTATGGCGAAGTAGAACGAGTGCTTCTCCTCGTCAGGCTCCAGGCCCGTGACGGAATCCTTCAGCTGCTGGTCTCCATGCAGGAAGTGCGGCAGGCTAATGAAAGACGGGGAGTCGTAGCGGCAGGCGGACACGTTCATGACGCCGTGCCAGGGACAGGGGCCGTGGCAGAAGCAGGAGTGCTCTGATGATGGAGCTGGAAGAGAGGATGTATGACTATTAAGATGTATGAATGACCCCCGGTTACCCAAAGTTGTTTTCTATTCTGAGATGGCAGAGGGTAAACCAAAGCACGGCCATTCATAGAAAGTATTACTCCGTCAAGTATCGTCTATAAACGTCAGTAATGCCAAGGGCAGAGCCAAGTTAAGGACCTTCAGTAAATACTCTTCCAGTCAGACTTTAAGTCCATATCTTACCGCTAACTTCGGAGACAGGGTCACTCCCAACTAGGCTAATGCGCCGTCAAATATACCTTGGATACTCTTTACCCCGAAAAATGGATAGTTCTCATGGAAAATTCGATAAACAACTTCTAAGCGGGGAATCGCTCTACTGAACATAAATGTACCCCTTACTTTTGTCAAAGCTCTCCGGCGCCACGGCATACCGGAGGTACTCCAGTCCCCCGTACACCCCTCTTTTACGGTACGGCATCTTCACGGAGCGACACAGGTCCGGCACGAATACCGTGATCGTCGACCTCTCAGTTAAGTCCCGCGGGAGGAACTCGCCGGCGCTGCCTTGAAGCTGTGGACGTTGAAATGGATCTATATTGTAATTTTTTAGCAGGTATTGACGGTTACAGATGTAGTGAATAATGTTTTGCCATCGTTTTTCTTCGGAAAAGTTCGTATTGATCTCGCTTCTCAATTAGCTTAACGGTGGGTACTAACGTTGACTGAGACAGCAAGATAAAAACGAACTTTTCCGACAAAAAACGAAGGCAAGACATTATTCACTACATCTGTACTCTCTCTCTACTACTACTTCTCTCTCTCGCTCTCTCCCTCTTTTTCTCTCTCATTCCCAGATACTTCTCTATTCTATGTACCAGTGGATGAAATATTGAACGAAAATGGAATCTTTGGGTAATTTTGATTTACGGGTGCATTATTAACATTTTGTAATACATTTTCTTACTATTTTTTTCCCTCTCCCTCTTTATATGTATCTCTCCCTGTCTGTCTCTTTCTTTCTCTCTTTCATTCTTCTACCTGCAATTGCACTAGCATTGACCGAACGTTAACATTTTGGGTTAACAATTTAGAAGTAAACAAATTAACCTAGTGTCAAATTAATCTTTAAGATTAAGACGTAATACATATATAAACCAAAACTTAGGCTCGAGATCATCACACAAACATTTAACCTTACCGGGAATAATACCGGGACCTTTAGCTTAGTAGGCAGGTTCAATAACAACTATAATAACCGCGTCGTAACATGACAATTAGGACCTTTATCATTTTCTAATAGTAACTCATACTCTCTTTTTCTCTTTATTCTTCCCTCTTTCGCCTCTCAACCTCCCTACTCTAGATAGCTCAGCTTACCCTGGCACACTCCCCTCTATACACCGACAGGTCATCCTCATAATTCCACCTCAGGATCTGTCCCGGCAACGTGCCGCTGGCCACCCCCGTTGAAACTTCCATGAAGCCATCTGTGTTGATTGAGTTGTTCCTCTGGAATCACAAAATGTGCTGTGTTAGTTGAGAACTCAGTTGAAATAATAGTGGACAGAAGACCAGAGGCCCTGGCCAAGATGCAAATGCTACCAACGTTTTTCTTTTCTATCACTCAATATGGGATGACATTCTTGTGCGTAGAGATAATCCACGAGGTGAACTGTCATCCGGATTTTGAGTGATAAGGGCGAAATAGACTACCAATAATAATTGCAGAAGTAGATTGCCTATACTTTAAATTTAGTTCTAGAGCAAGAAGCACAATTTTGCTCTCTTGAACCCATCCCCATGAGGGGCGTCAGGTCTACCTTAGCCCTATAAGAAAAAACACAACTTATATGCACACAAGCCTTTAATTACTGATTATAGGAAATACAACTTTAGTTTTTTGTAGTGTCATACCCTTTATCCAAAAAACCCAGTAATTCTACAAACAAAACACATACATACTTCGTAGAACAATCCGAATCTGTCCACAGGTGGCGCCCCTCCCGTGGTACTCGCTGGTAGACTCTTAGCCACATCCAGTAGTGCGTCCTCGTAGCCATCGAAGAGCAGTTCCTTGGCTAGCTTGGAGATAGCCATGTGCTGACCGAACATGGCTAGAGCCATGGACAGCGTCTTTTGTTCTATGAACCCCCAGTAGTGGGCGCGGTGTATTGCTGACTGAAATTGAAGTTATTACCACTTGAGGAAAACTTTTTAGTTTCAGTACCTACAGGGATGTCAATGGGACCCAATTACTAGGCCTCCGTCTGTTCATCTGTCTGTCAGCGGTCTGTGTCTCATGAATCGTAATAGGGAGACAGTTGAAATTTTCACAGAGAATACCTTGTGTGTCTTCCATATGCAGTTAAATTTTAACTAATGATAGTTTTTAGTAACCCTTGATAATATAGCTTATTTTTCGTTGACACCCTGTATTATATGTAACCTTTGTGAAGGCTTAAGAACGAATAAATGCGTTTTAACAAAATAAAAGATTGTAAAATGATACGTTTGGCAAACGTACTTTTCGTCACGTGAACGTTCTATGTGCCTTATCCTCGTAAAACCCACCATACTAAAAACAGGAAGTTTTTTGTGAGTGGGACTTTGAATCTACCGTCAAGGCCATAAAATTCAATTACGTTTGTTCGATAATTCCATTTTCAGTTTATGAAGATAGTAAAATACACCTTATTCTCATTGCAACACAGTTCAAATTAAATTGCCTTGATTATGTATATCCTATTGCACACTGGGCCTTACGAGGCTATCAGAATGCGAATCTAAATTTGAACGTCCACATCTCTGAACGTATATTTGCCTTGAATGGCCACATTTCTAAACGTAAATTTTCAAGTATTGGTTCATGATAATAGGGAACATTCAAGACTTTTTTCACAGCTTACATAAAAGCTTATTCATGTATAGTATCCGCAGCGCGCAAAGGACTCGTCGTACTGATTTTTTAAACTACGACTTGTCTTTAGCGCGCTGTGGATACCATAACGAACAGTTGAGTTTTTGTTTGAATAGGTAGCTATAAAAAAAAAGCCAAAGAAGATTGGTTTCTATCTCTTTCTAGCAAAACAAAAATTAACATGGAGTATATGGCCGACCTGTTATATGACGTCACACGGCGTATCGGATCTTTCTGCCTACTCGCTGGCCAATTAGCAGTTGAAAATGCTTGTATCATCTGTATTTCTTGGCTGATTTTAGTTTTAATTTTCACTTTTCGTGATCTATTTTACAGTATTTTCAAATTTGGTTGAGAAATGTGATTTCATAAATCCATCCATATTCCTTATTGTTGTCGTTATACGCAGGTGTTGCTACACCGAGCATAATAGAAATAACGAATAAAACGATATCCAATTTGTATGAAGTCTGTGCACGAAGGGTCTCAATGCTTTGCTACTTTCAGAACCAGTCTTTATGCCAATACAAATAGAACTCAATATAGAGCTCTTGAGGATTGAATGTAGCTTTGATGAAACGTGAGTCAAGGCAAGTTTTGTGAACCTTCATACAAATAACTTGAAATAGTTCAGTAAATATCTATGAATATTTTACATGGTTTAAATAATTTGTCGTATCTTAGATTCTCAGTAACTATTACGTGAAAGGAATAATCTATGTTAAAATATTTAAAAAAGTAGAAATAGTGCCTTTGACGGTTGGAATCATTAAATAAGAGGTAACCTTTGATACTGTACTTCACTATTAAAATTATACTTCTATAAATAAATAATTTTACAAAAGTTCAGAAAATATGAATTGGCCGTCTGTAATCTTCACTAAGATCATTTTGTTAATATCATACAAAAGATAATCGTAAAACTGCACTCGTTCTTCAAACAGCACAGTGGGTTAGAAGGTTTTGATACATGAGTTACATAAAAAGTAAAGTAAAGAACATCAAAAGAAAGATAACAGACGGCCAAATTATATCTATAACGCTACTCGTATATAAAAAATCGCTAGATAAAGAAAGCTAGATTAAGAATATTAATAAAAAAATGCTTTCGAGAAAATAGTGTAACAAATCGATTCTTAAAATCATTTATTTCCTGAAGCATATTATCGACAAAGCTCCTATTACTGAGGGCTCAGACAAGATGCACTACGCTAAGTAACGTTTCTATTCGATTCGTTTTTAAACCAATCGCGTCACTGGAAGATGACGTGATACGAAAAGTCACGTGGTCTACCAGTGACGCGATTGGTTTAAAAACGAATCGAATAGAAACGTTAGTTAGCGTAGTGCATCTTGTCTGAGCCCTCTGGGTGGCTCATATCAATCGGGTCTGCTGTAAAACTAACATAACCTAAACCAACCTACGCGGCCGGTAATAATCTCACAGGGGAAAATTGCGACTGGAAAAAAAGAGACGAATAAATACGTTTGGTCAAATTCAAGTATGGGAAAACCGCGATTAGAAAATACGCTACAGGATTATTTTTTTGAGAAAATGATCTAACAGCAACAACAGAAAACTAGTTTTTTTCGAGATAGTTTTTTGTGTTTGTAGTAACAGCGTTGGTACCCTGTACTGAGCATTGTCCGACATGCTTTTGCCCGTTTTTTTTTGCAATTTACACGTTCAGTTAGCTTACAGAAATGCAATCGGAAGCCTGGACTGATCTAGCTCTTTAATCTCGTGAGATCCAGTGTCCAATAGAATGTACTTAATCAAGGCAATTTAATTTGAACCGTGTTGCAATAAGAATAAGGTTTATTTTCCTATCTTCATAAACTGAAAATGGCATTATCAGACAAACGTAATTGAACTTTATTGACTTGATGGTAGATTCAAAGTCGAACTCACAAAAAACTGGGTCTATATTGGATGGCATACAATTATTAGTCCTATCGTTGTGTCGCATAACGTCTTTTGTCCTAATAACGTATGACATACGCTTTGTTTCGCATATTTTTGATAGTCCGAAATTGTTGCTCCTATTATCGTTTGTCCTAAATATAATTTTTCCTATCGTTTGATGTGGCTAAGATTCAACCGTCGAATGATTGATGTGCATAATTGTAATATTATATAAATATTAAAAAAAAAGTTTTATTTACAAACCTAACCTTAACCTTGTTGGTTCTGGCGTTTCTGACTCTGACTTCACGCAACGATTCTGACTTCACGCCTACCATAGTTTAGTTTAGGTGCTGCAATTGTAGCCAATTTAATAATAGGCAAAATAATTCTTAGGACAATTCATGTTAGGAATATTATGCTTTAGGTAATTAGATTTTAGAGTTATCAATATTAGGATAAACTTGCTTTAGGACTTTAAATGAGTATGCGCAAAAATTATTAGGACAAACGAGTGGTATGCCATTCAACAGTATGCCAAACATTCTCGGCCAAACATTTTTAGTACAAAAAACGTTATGCGATATGACAGGCACTCCAAAAAACTCCATGTTTGTAGTATTGTGAACCTTATGAGGTTAATCCGTTTACTGAGCGACTCTTGCATCCGCTAACAGTCTGAGTTTTAACGAGGTGGAGTTACCCAATCAGGATGGCGCCAGGGGATCAAAAGTTTCCGATATCCGAGAACATTGCGTAACGTGGACATCAAAGGAGGATTTTATGAAAAAGTTGCACATGAATACATGTTATTTAACAGGATTGTGAGTTATAAATACAAGTTACGTGGCCGTTTCTTACAGTTAAGTAAATAAAAGTAGAATAACGTCAACATAATTAGGATTTCAAATTAAGATTAATATATTTTTAATAAAGGTTGTCTTGTGTCACCTGACATTACAGTGTCAGGTGAAAAGACAATTCAAAGTCCATTAAAAAGTCGACTAGTTGCTAAGTTACGGGGCTTCATATAAACTAAGTAATGTACACTTATAAGTCACCTATCACCTGTCATTTTCAGTTGATGCATAGAGGGTAGATTGTCAGCATGGCTACTGACCGCGCTTATGATATTCAGGCTCGTGATATTGTCACAGAGGCTCGCGTAATGGAGTGGTGGAATCTGACACGGTCAATGTCAGGTGACAGAAGACAATTCAATATCTATTACAAAGTCAACTAGTTGCTAAGAGCTTCATATAAGCTACGCTATGTACACCTAGATTGTCACCTATCACAGTTGTCACTTGTCACTTGATTAAAATAAAGGGTAGATTTGTTACTCACCGCAGCTATAATATTAAGGGTTGTGATGTTGTCACTGAGGCTGCCGTTGCTGGTGTGGTGGAACTTCCAGCTCCTCAGGGTCCGGTACGACACGGATCCGTTGTGGGGATGCCACGTGACGTTCACGTGTCGTCGGTACTCCTTGAAACGGTAGGGGCCTGTGGAAAACCGTTTTTTTATGCAATGAATAGTGTATTAGTTACAGGTTTTTTTTTCAACCCGCAATAAAAAAGAGGGTTGGTTATAAGTTAAACTTGTTTATCTATGTATCTGTATGTGTGTGTTTTTATGTATATCTGTGCGTCAGTCTGTAGCATTTGGTGGTGGTAGGATCTTGAGCAAGGTTCCTCCGGAACTCTACCACTATTTTATTACTTAACTTACTACCAAGCAGCAGTGTTCGCATTGTTTTATTCCGGTGTGGGGATAAGACAACCGGTGATATTACTAGCATAGGGGCATTCCATCTTAGTGTTTAGGGTTGGCAACGCATTTGCGGTCTTAGGATTGCATTCTTAAGATTGTTAATCTTGACGACGTGGTTGTTTTTTTTAAATAAAGCTAGTTTAATAATAATGGTTCTTAGCTATGTTTAATGAGAATCGATTGTGCCATTTAAGAAATATCAGTTGTCAAAGAATGGATTGCCATTATATCGGCGTTTTCATGTTTTAAATACACTCACGGGAAAAAATACCCACCCACCCGTCCTTTGTTCATACAATAGGCTATTTACAAAATATTATTATGTATAATGCTATTCGATTCAGATTTTTATAAGGATCAAATGTATGTATGGGGTAATCCGAGCCGAGCACTGCAAAAGTCAGAAATAGGAGTCAAAATCCGACATTTCTACTAAGCGTTGAAAACGCCCCGTACAAATTGATACTGAACTATGACGTCACAAGTCTGTAAACACTGTACAAATGTATGTTAAAACAAGTAATTTGTAATTTTGGTCATGAAAAACTGCGTTTATGTAGATAGTTGTAATACAATTATTGTCCAATCAAGGCGAGGATTCTGATTATACCACGAATTTACAATTGGAAGAACAAAAAATCTCAAAATGTTCGACACTATTTTCACTTTGTTATTATAATTTCCAGTTTTTCAATCCATATAACTAGATTATATAGCAAAGTTCAACATGAGTCAACATCCCAATTGTTAACAAGTATCACTTCTTAAATCAGCGAGTAGCTTATAAAATACTGAGCGAATTTAGATGTAGCTTGAATTATTTTGTTGCTAATTAACCTAGGTCCGATTTCACCGATGTTTCTTTAATTAATTTATCTTTGACATTGGTTAAATGATGTGGTTATCTTGCTAGTCCGATAAGTGGTTATATTTTAATTACTATAATTAAAACAAGAGCATTTAAAATTATTAAGCTAAAACAGCAAGTGATAAATATAACGGAGCTGACGACACGTTAGCTTAATTGATATAATCTCTGCCTTTGATGCTACGGGTCGTGGGTTCAAATCCCGTTAACTCAGTAACTCAAAGCATCAATTTTGGATGAGACTTAGGATTATTTGAAGTCATTAAAAAAACAGCTTGCAATTTATGTTGCAAAATACAATTTATTTAATTTATTTCTGGCTTCCCGGTAACACTGTTTGGCCACCCCTGAACTAGGCCATCGTTTCGTCAAAGATCTTACCCAACTCCTGCAGATGTGGTCTCTCCTCAGGGAACCGCTCCGAGTTGGTCCAGTTGAAGAGGTAGACGTCCATGAAGAGGGGCACGCTGGGCGCCACCCACTCGCGGTACGATCGGGACCCTGGCGTCAGAGCCACTTGCTGGAGAACAAAAAAAAAACCGTAAAGAACCAAAAGACGAAAGACATTTATTCAGTGAGTACACGTCAAAAATCCACCAGCGCTTTCCAAGAGGAGAGCACTGCTGAGAAGAAACGCCGCAAGAAACTCGGCAGGCAGTATATTGTTTAAACATATTTCATATTACAATGGTACTATTTATTCTAGCATTGTATAAAGCTATAAATATTAAATTAAATATCATGCGTTCAGCAGGAAAACATGCCAAAAATCTTACGAGAGAGATAGAGGGTAAAAATATATATTATTTACTTATGTGTAAAGTGAGTGGGAGGGTCGGAAGGGGCCGACCTAGGCGTACTTTTTCGAATCAAATCGGAGAAATACTGGAAAAGGGCCGTATCTTAAGTACCCGAAACCGACGTGCATGCATGACTCGATGTATGAATGTGGAAGAAGCGAAAGAGATTTGTCAAGATCGTAGCAGGTGGAAAGAAGTGGTCTCTGCCTACCCCTCTGGGAAACAGGCGTGATTTAATGTATGTATGTATGTGTAAATAAGATGGTGCAAACCGTCTTATAATCGCTGTTATTTATATAGCCTGTGTCAATTGAAATTGCCAAAGATGTAAACAATTTAGTACTGTTTGACACGCTTCCTCAAATATTGATCAATCGTGTTTTTATTTAAAATAACGTATAATTTCATAGTTATTTAATCTTAAACTTAATTTGAAAGTAAAGATCAAGTGTGTAAATCGTAAGACCACACTTGATTTATGGGCTATGGGCTTGGTTTATGGGCTACGGATACGTTTAGAACACGTTTTAGTTTAGTTTAATTTGAATTCTAAAGCATGTCGTTTACTCCGCCTGCCATGTATCCATAGCTATTTCTCTGTGCAAGGTTGTCTGGAAGAGATCGCTAATTAGCGGTAAAACCGCCTGTTGTATAATTTAAATCTACTGTTGCGTTTTTTTGCTGTTCAATAAATTGTATTTGTATTGTACCTAATGTTTTCGAATAGTCAATAACGTGAAATATGATTGGCATGTTCGCGTTCGATCAACAGTTACCTTTACTGAAGTATCACTTGATCAATACTGATTAAGCATCAGCGTCAACTCACGCGCATGACGTCATTCCGCATCAATCATCGGACATCTGGCAATCATTGGCGGAGCAGATCGTTTGACCCGTCAACTCATTGGCTTATCCCGAATTGATTAGACGAATTGTCCGCCAAGGTAATACGTCAATGGTCATTATTGATTTGTACTTTTGACCGAGTTTTTAATCACTAATAAAGGCTGTGTTATTAACCAAAGGAACACGTTTAAGAATATCTCCGTGATTGGGCTCCGTAGCCAAATGGCAAAAACGGAACTCTTTTAATTTCTTTATGTCCGTCTGTACGTATGTCACGGCCATTTTACGCAAGAACTAATGAGACAATGTTGCTGAAATTTGAAGGTAGATAACCAACGGCTTTTTAAAGTAAAATCATGAAAAAATATGTAGAAAAAACTTTTTGGGGTAATTCCTGTTGTTGACAAGACCTTTCCTTCAGAAGAGTACAACAGTACCTACTAAATACACTTTCGTGGAATCTACACGTATGTCAGTATATCTTTGCGGAAACGAAAACTGAATAAAATACCATTTTATTATCATTATGTCAACCGAAGGGTCCACTGTTGGACGTAGGTCTTCCCTCGGGAGCACAAAAATCACCGGACTTGCTTCCCTCTCCAAGTAGATCTGACATGTCCCATTAATATTATAGTTCAATGGCAAGATGTACAGTCAATGAATTTAATTTGTGACCCACCTTAGGTCCAAAGTCAATCTGACATTCTACAGCAATAAGGTTGAGTTTCCTGTCAATTACAAATGACTTGACATCTCTATTGACAATGACATCTTCAAGCAGATTTTCTTTGAACAGGGTAGCAAATTAACTTCCGTGACCGTACAGTTGTTTATGAAATAAGTATTTTCAAAACTATGTAGCTGTTAATAAGCTATTATATAACTCGCTTTTTGTATTGTCTAGTTCTAGTTAATTAAGACTACCGTAACGTAAGTTATATGATAACGATATCGTTTAATCAAAAGTACAATACAGCCCTAATTTATCAAAATTCAACATTCAAATATTCCAAATATTTAATAAGGAGCGTCCCCACTGAGGCATTCGCGTGAATATTCGAGTGCTGTGGACATTGAGCCGAGCGTTACAAAGCTTACACACTACTCGATGTTCCCGCCGAATGCTCATCACACGCGAATGCTCGCAGTGGGGACGCTCCTTTAGATAAATTAGCCACATGAACCTTTTTACACATCGGTTATATGTAGTTTATCTATTGCAGAGAAGAAATGCTGCGAGGACCTACAATAAATTTGAGAGTAAGTAAAATCGCAAAGAAATAAATAATATTTTTTATGCGCCTTTGAAAGAAAATTTTGTCACTTCATTTACAGCTTAGTCGGCTTACTGAAATATTCATCATCGCATTACTAATTCTCGTCTGAAGCCCTACGTATCGTCATAATCTCCAACCCTACGATGACCAAAACGTAGCAAAAACCAATGAGATGTAAAGGCAATTTCTACTTTGTTTCATTCAGCTTATAATTTATTTTTAATTAGCTGTATTAGGCTGTTAATCCTTTAACTTATTGGAAGCATTGAACTTGACTAGTTTTACGTCCGTGTCGAGGTTCTTTTTTTGATAAGAGGAATATGCTCATAACGGGCAACTACGTTTATCTTTTTTAAGCGTCTGCTGAAGTAGGGGTAATGTTTTCATTTACGCGTATGTATGTTTGTGTGAATGCTTCTTTATTCCCTCATAGAGGCCAAATGAATGAATTTCAACAAACGAGGTGTCGCTACATTCGTTTAAGCGTTGCGAAAATCACTTGCTGGGTATGTAAATTAAAAAATGGCGGATTTAAAATTAAACAGAAGATGAATATTTAACATATATATACGACAATTATCGTGCGTTATCAAAATATGCAGTCGGATTTTTAAAGCTTGCTTTTTTAGGATTCCGTACCCAAAGGTGCCAGCGGGGACCTTCCTTCTAAGCCTACGTTGTACGTCTGTCAATTTGTCTGTCTGTCAGCGAGCTATATCATGAAAATATGTATGTATGTATGTATGTAAACACTTTATTGTACAAAAAACAGCAAATCAAATACAATATTTACAAAATTGGAATGTACAAAGGCGAACTTATCCCTTTAAGGGATCTCTTCCAGCTAACCTTTGGGTGATTGAGGAAAATAAGAAAAGTAGAATGTGGTAGACATTAGTACAAAACAACGTTTACAGAAACTGCGCGAACTAAAATTTAGATCTTATGAATAAATACTAACAGAGACATATAAAAGTAATAAAAATAAATATCAAAATAATTAAATACACAAACTTACATAAATATACATCATATACGTACATACAATATACATAAATATATTATACAATAAAAACAAAGGACAGCATATAATTATAAGGAGTCAAGCCAGTATGTCCTCAATTTTCCTTGTAGAGATGCGATCGATTGCGATTTCCTAATATCAGAAAAATATCATGAAGTTATGTATTAGAGTAAGAAAGAAGTACATCTGGCTCGCCCTAACCATTAACTGCGTCCTGTCTGTGCCGATATCCGATCGGACAGTGTGAAAGCGGTGTTACAGGTAGTTTTTTTTTACAGATAGCGTATTTCTATTTCCGCCTTAACAAGGGGGAGGGGTTGAACCCTGGTGATCCCCTCTAAAGTTTAAGCAAGTCCAACCCACAGTTGGCCAGTTTTACTTTATTTACCAAATTTGGGAGCAATGTGTAATTATACCCGTTTTCGGCTACATTGACTGCTTAAAAGTCAATTAACTAGATTGGGCTGCTCTATAAATATCACAAATATCAGGGGACCCTTTCACACAAAGTGACTTAGTCCCAAACTAAGTTCTAGGCTTGTACTTTGGGTAAACTACACAATAGTTGGATTTCCACAACTCTCTTTCTATTGCCACTTCCGGACAATATTTTAGGAAACCGTCCAAGTCGTCTCATCATCTCTATCTGGGTCTACCTCGTCGTCTGTAGCCGTCTGAACCCACCAAGTTGCCACATTAACCCATCTGTGTGGGTGCACCTTTAAATACAACCATGCGAACACTGCTTAACACTTTGCTAGTGGATGACTGGAAAAAGAACTCTGATATTATCAGCTTATGGTTCTTTTTCACGTGGTTTTGTCGCGATTCTCAGCTCTTGTCAATCGTCGAAAGGAATTGACTACTTAAGCTCAATTCTCAATTTGACGCAGCAAAGAATAGACTATGCAGTTAATAGGCAATGTGGCAGGTTGGTCACGGCTCACGATATACATAATTATTATGAATTCGTGACAGTAGGATGACGGCGCCATTGTTGGACACTTTTAGGTAAAGCAATAATGGACACTTAAATCTTAATTCAAGAATCATACGGTCATAAATTTATTTTCGCAAAACAAAAGAATAACCCTTGTCTTCTGTAAAATAAGAATGTGTCTATCATTGTCCTTGTCCATTACTGGTTCATCACCTAATTGCAAAAAAATCCCATATGTTTGGAAATCTTCTATCTTATGAGACATTCTCGAAAACGTTTGAGACCATAGTTCTTCTTGCATGCATTTTTTGTGGGACCGCCAAAGCAACTAAAATTGCAACTCCTATTATCGGAACTCCGAAAATGAAATTTTTATACCGCTGGAACCGTAAACTTTCAGAAGTTCTGAAATATTCAATGTGCAGATAAGACAAGGTTAGGTTAGGTTTGATTTATAAAAATCCTGAAAAAGTAACAATTGCTGAAAAAAATACTTTAGGAGTTGCGATGATTAGGACTTATGAGTCGTTATGAGTAAAAACAATTAGGTGAACCAATATGGACCCATTTTTTGTAGCTACTTTAGTCTGCGGCTATATTCCATTCGATAAAACCATATTACTTTTGACATATTATCACTGTCTTGCTATTGCTGTCCTAATACCAAAGATACATCTCCTCCCTGCCCAACGCATCTGGAAATTCCAGGACGCAACGGGCCTTTGCGGTGAGCTCCACACAAGGTCCATCTCAACCCCCGATAATAAATAATCATACCAAGAAAGGCGGCTAACTGCGTAGTAATACTTAAGCATTTTAAATTTTAAAGTGGTTATCAATAGAGTATAGAATACTTTGACTACAAAATCACAGTTTACCACTTACGGCAGCGTACATAACGAAACAGTTTTTGACCAAACATCTACAAAATAATCAAGAACAACCACCAACCTCATCGCTAGCTCTCTACCTTGAACGGTATTCACCTGACTAATCAATTTACGTAATCCAATTTAATAATTTTACTGACCAATCGACTCTATGGTTTCACCGAAGGCTACGAGAACCCTTTTTAGTCCCTGGAGGTTACTGCCCACTTGATGGTTATTACGAAATGGATGGATAGTGAAAGAGCAATAAATTTGCACAAGTTCTAGGTTAAACTGTGTGTGTGTCAATGGGAAGTACCGTATACCGCCAAATAGGTACAGATGTAGTGAAATATCCTTTCACATCGTATTTTCTCGGAAATGTTCGCATTTGTCATGCTACTTCAGTCTGACTCAGTACCCATCAAGACAACGTGGGGGAACGTCGCATCGCGAGAGTGATAATCGATATAGAGTGGTTAATACCAGAGTATTTTTTTGTTAATTAAGGTTAAGTTTGTTTTCAGTTCTTTTTAATAGTCATGCTGAAAGCATTAAGACCTGGGAATCGATTAGATCGACAAGCCTGTGAAATTATTTTCAACATTTATTTTTATTTCTTCTTGTTTACCTACACCTTATTTCTATATATTTGATCGTGCGTGCTTCAAACTCGGGGTTTGACATTTGACAGTGATAACTAAAGTACTCTATTTATTTAATACAAACATTTCACATAATAATTCAATAATTCATAGACACGTCGGCATCACTCGGAAGTAGACGTGAGTTCCGAGTTTTCACGATGTGAAAGGATTATTCACTAGATCTGTACGCTATTTTTTTTATGGGACAATTACCTAAATTAAAAAATAACTAGCTCCACTGGGACAAAAGTTATGTTATGAAGGTGGAAAATAGGTGAATTGGTTTAAATAAATATAAACACTGCACCGACGCTGCTTTTTCTTCGAACTTGTCCGGACACTCTGCCGTACATGTCTAGATAGGTATAGGTACTTACAGTCGAGTTCATAAATATGTGTACACTTTAGTACCTTGTCTATTTAATGTCATGTTTAAACTGCCATAAATGAATTGTCACAGCGATTAAAAAGTGTACACATACTTATGAACTCAACTGTAAGTAAGATTATGGAAAGTGAAATGAAATGAAATGAAATAAAATTTATTTGGCACTTAAAGCACTTAAGATAAAAATAATACAATTTACTTAACTAAATCAACTTATCCTAGATTATTACTTTAATTGCATCAAGCCCAAAATGGTCTCCACTCAGCTTTTTATGCCACGGCATATTGATCAGATACACCGTGACGCTGGTTTTCAGTGAAACCTGGAGAGGTGAATGGCGCACCGTAATAACTTACACTATTTAAAATTAACCAAAACTAAAACACTACATAAAATTGCATACAACTACCCATACGTGTGAGTGAACGTACATATGCGAGTGTGTGTCTGTTTGGGTGTGAGTGGGTGCGTGTGTGTGTGTATGTGTGTGTGTGTGTACGTGTGTGTCAGTACGACTGCTTATGTACCGGATATTTGGGTTGATAAGACAAATTTCTTAAGATTATGTTTGAAAGATGCAACCGACTTAAGATTTCGTATTGGTGGTGGTATGTCATTCCAGCACTTCGTGGCAGCAAAACGAAAGCTACCACGGAAAGCAGCCGTACGATGTTGTGTATGTGTTAGGCGTATCGCTTGTCTGACTTGCCGTTGCGAGAATTTGAGTTTCTCGAACAGATACCGTGGTTCTTTGTATTTTATTATTCCAAAAAGGAGAGAAGCGAGGTGTAGGCGATATCGTGAGGTCATGTTTAAAACGCCATTGCTATTTAAGAAAGGGCTGACATGGGAGTAGCGAGGAATAGGAAAGCAGAACCGCGCACAGGCATTTTGGATACGCTGTATTACTCTCTTTGTTCTTGCTAGCAAGCATCCACCAATCACTACATCAGCGTAATTCAATTTGGAAAGAATAAGCGAATCGCAAAGCCTAATGCGCATCTCCACCGTTAGGCACTCTCGAATTCGGTACAATACCTTTAACCTATAGAAGCAATTTCGTAACATCTCTAAAACATGACTCTCAAATCTTAGCCTTTCGTCAAAGATAAGACCTAAGTTACGCGCTTCTGTTATTCGCTCCAAACTAGTGTCCTCTATTACGACATTTAGATTTGAGGTTGAAATGTCACTAATTTGCTTCTGACTACCCAATACCATAAATTTAGTTTTACTTGCATTCAATACCAAGTTATTCCGCTGACACCAATCGGCTATACTGTGAAGATCTGCGTTAAGTTTGTGTACAGCTGAGTTACACTCGTTTGGTTTAAAAGATAAGTACAACTGGGTGTCGTCTGCATACATATGGTGGTTGCAATGTTCAATACTATTAATAATGTCAGCACTATATAAAATAAACAGGATTGGTCCTAATATCGAGCCCTGGGGCACTCCTCTAGTAACCGGCAGAGTGGAGGAAACGCAATCAGCGCCATTAACATTACGGATTTTAACGTACTGGGAGCGCCCTGACAAATAACTGGCGAACCACTCCAGAGTAAGGCTATCAAACCCGTAATACGTAAGCTTCGACAGAAGAAGGGAAGTATTTATTGTATCAAAGGCGCGGAAAAATCGAGTAATACCAACAATGTTCCTTTTCCCACGTCTTGTGCGGCCAGAATGTCATCCACCACATCCATGAGAGCGGTTGCAATGCTGTGACATTTTCTAAAGCCGGACTGCTTCTTAGGCAGAATATTATTCGACTCCAGGTATTCAGTCATTTGTAAGCTGACCACTTTTTCCAGTATTTTGGACAGAAAAGGGAGGATGCTGATAGGCCGAAGGTCTTTAAAGTCACTTGGGTTTGCTTTTTTAGGAATCGGGTTTACAATAGCAATTTTCCACTGTTTGGGGAAAATACCTGTTACGATAGACTTGTTAACAATTTTGGTAATACATGATAAAGTATAAGGTATTGTCAAAAGGATCATATCTAGTGTAACACCATCGTCACCTTTTGCATTGGTTTTAATCGCCCTAATTATATTCAAAACCGTGGTTTCTGTCACAGGCTTGAGTTTAAACATGCAAGGACCGTGACGACTAGACTTATATTGAGAAATCAAAGATACGTCCACCTCATTGTTTCCTGGAGTATCGAGAAAATGTTGATTGATTTTACATGGATCGTTTAAGTGAACAGGCAAATCAGGGTCTTTTTTATTGAAATTAGCAATATTTTGTTTAATATGTTTCCATAATACACGGGAATTTGCAACAGAGTTAATATATTTGTTAAAGTATGCCGCTTTTTCACTAGCAATTGCAGCTATAACAATTCCTTTTAATTCTTTGTAATATTTTTTGTGCGAGTCAAGTTTAGTAGCCTTACTTCTAGCGTGAGCCTCATTTCGTAATTTTATCATTTCCTTCACTGTGAATGTTATCCACGGATGACTTTGTTCTTTAATATTGATTGTTTTAATAGGAGCATACACATCGAACAGATTTAACAAGCACTCGTTAAAAATCTCTACCATATCATCCACACTGCCGGTAACCAGGTCATCCCACCTTATTGCACTAATGTCAGGCGTGAAACCTTCCAGATCAATGACCTTTAACGGCCTATATGTCAAACGTTTGGGGGGCGTTTTAGCTTTCTTGATAAATAGGTCGCAAGTAAAAGTAACTCTATTTGTTACGCTTTCAGAGTTAAACAACTGAACCGATTTGAATGACATTTGATATGAAGATACCGAGATAGCTTAAACCCCGAGGGACAAAAGAGTACTTTTTACCAGCGATAAACGTCTTCTACGCGGACGGACTGGCGGCAAAAGCTAGTATGTACCAGCCTAATGGAATCCTGACCCACCATAGAACGGTGTCACAGTGACATTATAAAACAATTGGTTTGACACTTCTTACGACTTGAATCATAACGTCACTGTGACACAGTTCTATGATGGGTCTGGGTGCGCTGCGCCAATATGTATACACCACAAAGTCTCAAAAATACGAACACAGACCTTATTACTATGGCTATAAGGTCTATGTGTACATATTTTTGCACCTATGTGCGGATATTTATTTTTACCCTTGAATGTAAGATTTTTTCTCGTTATATGTACAAACTAGCTGCATAAAATTATTTGTTCCTGATTCGTCATAATCCTAACAGGCCATATTCCTGATTCGTCATACCATGTACAAATTTATTATAGAAATCCTCTGTGGTAAATTATAAGAACCTCCTTAGATAATTAAAAGAAGTCTTTTGGACTCCGCTTAAAGTAAATTATTGTCTAATTAACCGTACTACAAAGTATAACTGTGGCGACCTAGCGACATCCAGCGGCAACTTGTATCAACCAACTCGCTACCTCGCTAGCGCCACCAGCGTCAGACAGCGCAACTTAAGTGTTCTACAACGCGCTAACGAAGTTTCTCCAGTCAGATGACATATATACAACTTTCAACTTCATTCCAATGGACTTCGGTCCCCAGGCATAACACCCGCCTGGAGAGAGATCTCTCTATTAACATCTCTTCCTACATTGGTGACCCCGACGTGATTGTCATCTTACATAACTACTTAATAGAATATGTCCTAATACTTATTTAATACCGTAAATACGTGTACGCAATGTCATTTGACTGTACAATGACGAGTTAGGAATATGACGAATCAGGAATATGACCAGTTAGGACTATGACGAATCAGGAACAAATCCTTAAAATTGGGTCGTTGTCTTAGGCGAAAACTAGCCTGTCTCGCCTAAAAAGAATCGGAATGGCCCTCACTTGGGTGCCTAGTAACCAGTCCCCATCTCTATCCACCACGACAATGCTGCAGGGTTGTGATTCTCTCAAGAAGCAAAGGTGATCGTTCGCTCGAGTGAAGGTCCAAGCGGCGAGTTTAAGTAGTCCCGACGGAGCGAACAAAACACATTTTAGCGCGTGTATTCAATTTGGCAGCATGACTTCACCAACGTATAAGGCTCCCTAAATGACAATGCACGCGCTAAAATGTGTTTTGCTCGGTCGGACGGGACTACTTAAACTCGCCGCTTTTATTCGCTCGTCCGTCCAACCGGCCGCCGTTTTTTGAGAGAATAACACACCTGAGGGCTCAGACAAGATGCACTACGCTAACTAACGTTTCTATTCGATTCGTTTTTAAACCAATCGAATAGAAACGTTAGCTAGCGTAGTGCATCTTGTCTGAGCCCTCTGGAGTAGTTGAGGACTTTGGAGCCAGGCGCAAGGCAATCTGAAGGAGAGCTAGATACGATTAAGTTGTAAGATGAAGTTATTCGATAAGAGGTTTAAGACATAACGTGAGTATGGCGGTAAATGTACTAACTAGGTAATTCCACGAAATATTCTACAGTAAGTTTAATCATTTTAGTGATAACCAATTGTACTCGTACTTGGTAAGGCCTAAATGCTTTTGTCATGTTGAAACGTCGCTATCGCGGGAGCAAACACAAATCTATTAAAGTGCACGTAACAGAATGTCTGTTTAGAATAAACGGAATATTCTGCCTATACATTCTAAGCCTCTAAGAAGTTTTCGCTGGATAAGGTCAATCAAACTGGTCTTACACTGAGTTAATAAGTCAACGTGTCAACTTGAATAATTTTTTTTATGTGTGTATGTGTATTTTTCTCCAAAACTAGTTTTAACTTTTTAAACATATGTTTTCCATTTTCACTCAAATTTAATTTAGATTTATTTTTGTAAGTTTTTGTACATAACAAATCAATCAAGAATGACAAATGTACAAATGTCTAAAGTTGTAGGAAAAGTGACTGAAGAGGTTGACGCTCGGATTGCGTTGCTAATCTTTTTAAATATGTACAATCAAGTCAAGTACGGATGTAAGATATTAGAAAGAAAATGGATACATTTTGAACTCGTAGGTATAAACGTTTCTCGATACGTACGAGTGTCACTTCTGTTTTTGCCTATTTGTCATGACCTTTTAATACTTTCAAATCGTTTTTGTTCCCGCGATAACGACGTTTGATCATATTATGGTATTGTTTTTAACTCCGCCATCATTAAGTATTGTTTAAGTAAATAAGATTATAACGTTAACAATGCGATAACATGTCAAAAGCAATTAGTTATTACCTAGTGGAATAGAGCCCCTGATTGTTATTTGCATTATACGAGTAGGTAAGAGTATGTATGTAGGCAAAACAAATGAATGATTATGGCAATTGAAATTAAAATTTAACCTTAAATAAGTAGGTAATTAAAGTAAGGTCAATAAACATGTAAAGTAAGGTCAACCGAGGTTAATACTGATTTTAAACGTTTTAAAGAAACACAACGACTGAAAAGAAAACAATTTTTCCTTTAATACAAATTCTGAGGGCTCAGACAAGATGCACTACGCTAACTAACGTTTCTATTCGATTCGTTTTTAAACCAATCGCGTCACTGGAAGATAACGTGATGCGAAAAGTCACGTGGTCTACAAGTGACGCGATTGGTTTAAAAACGAATCGAATAGAAACGTTAGTTAGCGTAGTGCATCTTGTCTGAGCCCTCAGGTGCTTTACTATTATAGTTTTAAACTTTGCTTTTCTTATCAAAAATACGCTGCTCTTGGGGAGACGCTGGGATATCTGGGATCAGTATATTTTTATCTACATAGGACCGGCGCCGAAACCTCCTACACTTAGCTTGTTACAGACGTGCGGCCGCCAACACGTCGGCGGCAGCTGTCAATGCGTCAGCAGCAGTTGTCGACCTTGTAGTGTACAGCGTCAATCTAGCGTCGCTATAGGTTGACAGCTGCGGCTGACGCGTTGACGGCTGCCGCCGACAGCTGGTGACGGCTGCAGTAGCCTCTGCCGTAGGTAAGATTAGTTTGCAAAATAAAAGTAAGTATTGCGATTAGTTGGGGAATGATATTAGGCGAAATATATTTCGCCGAAACAGTAGTACATCGTGCTGCAGGGTACGGTATCGTACACATACCTAGACTCATTTGCCTCGGACAATTTAAAGGCAGTTTTTAATAGTTAATTACCAGAGAAGGCTAATATAAGATTATGTAAGCTCACCCTCGCCAGCACAGAGTCGAACACTTGGCTCCAGGTTAGCGAGATGGCGATACCGGCGGCGGCGAGCAGTGCGCACACGCAAGCGAATACGCAGCGGCAGCGTGGCGCGCGCCCCCGCATCGCGCCGCAACCTGCAACATAAATTAGAAGAGTCTTTATCGAAAGGAATAATTATTTTTGCCCTTATAAATAAACTTGGAGTAACCGTGGAGTAGCTAAGCCATGATTTGTTTTAAGACTGACGTTTTTCTTCTTCAGCAGGCTCGGAGGGCCACATCATCCAGAAATAGGAGCTCCGTCGACTCTGTAAAATTTGATTTTGAAACCTCTGGATTCGGCAGCAATATATTTTTAGAAGGGACCACGGGGATTTTTATTCCCCGTGGTACCTTCAATAGTACAAGACGAAATGAACCACGGGTGACAAGGGCTCCCAACTAGGCTAATAAGATCAATCGTAACGTTGACAATTCTATGACATTTCTAAAGCAATATTCTTTTTCCCTGTAGAAATTGTAGAGTAGAGGCCGTGTATGCTTGTTGGCAATTTCCATAGGAAAAATAACTTCGCATTCTCGTCGGTTTTAAAATACAATCGCATGCGCACCTACGTCACCAATGTGTCAACAACATAGTTTAATAATTAACGCTCTGATAAAGTTTTATTGTCTTAATTAATTAGATATCGAGGGTCAGTGCCCAGAGGACACAAATCTTGATATAGTGTGTACGGACAGAAAGTACGTCTGCTCTATCTTATTAATAATAAATACGAAACGGATTACTTCGTTTGACCGAATTTCATTTGCCATGATTATATCACTTGCCATTATATACATTTGCTATCGTATAGAGCCCTAACCTAACCTAGGTAAGATTTGTTTTATAACAATTCTGAATAGTTCACGGTTTCGGAAAAATAACCTTTATGGCAAATGAAATTCGGGCAATTGATAGAGAACCAATGCGAAATTTTCTGTGCTGGTTTGTTACTCCTTTAGGCCGTGGACACAATGTCAAAGTCAGCGGGCAGCGGGGCGGCGGCGGCGGCGCGGGTTGCCTTTGCTTGACTGCAGCGCATCGCTTCTCGCGCCGCTCCCCGCGCCGCTGCGCTCGTGGCTGGTTTCATATCTATCTATGCATTTGAAAGCGTTGCGAAATTCAAAATTTCCAGTAAGTAAATAATATTAAAAAAAAGTGCTTTAAAAGACAAACCATGGTTTTTATCAAAACACTTTTTCAAAACTTTCCTGTTGTTAACTCCACCACTAATATTAGTCATCTGATATTTGAATTTATAATTCACAGACTACTCTTAATCTTATCACAAACTGGAGTTAATTAACCTTTCAATTAGTGTTCGTATCTATAATAATAGAAAACAGGTGCGATATCATTTTATCTGTCTGATTATCTAGTAACTTATTATGTTATTCTATTACGCATCGATCCCAATCTCTACCAGATCGTTTGTCAAGGTGGTTCTTTGGTGGAAATTGGATGGAATGTTTGGAAGTTATTACGTTTAAAAAAATATATGAGATGATTGTGAGATGACGCGTTAAATCGCGTAGCTGTCAAAATTAGGCATACCTATAGCGATTTTAGTATTTTTCATTGTAACTCGTGTATTTGGTCTTGGAAAGCACTTCTTGGTGAAGTGGAACTGATGATGAAGACCACAGATGGCCACCGGAACTCCTAAATGGTATATATTTCGAGGGTGGCGACAAGATATTTCAATTAAGATAGTTGAGCGACTATGACGAAGCATATTTAGGTTTAAATATATGTCTATGACTTTCCCACGGCGTTGCTTGCGGCGAGATTGAAATGTTCTATTGTGTCTTATTAATTGAGAAGTGGGAGAATAACAGCATAATTATGACCACTAAAAAGTATAAAATAAAAAATATATATAAAAAACAAAAACCCGCCTAAAAACAGCAAAAAATAACTTCTTTAAAATGGTAGGTATTTACCTACCTAGACCTATTTAGGTCAGTCCAACTGAAGTCGGCGTCCAACAATATTTTACCCAAAAGCAGACTTCAGTTGGACTGACCTATTTACCTACCATTTTAAAGAAGTTATTTTTTGCTTTTTGAAGGCGGGTTTTTATTTTTTATTGAATATGTTGTAGACATTATGGAAAACTAGATTTGCAGGTACGTTTCCGTTTTCAATACAAATGATTGTGTTACAGAAAATACCAAAATCACCATGCCTTATATATAATATTCAAAATGTTTCCTCAATTCTTCCTGGATTAAAAAATATATATATGAGGATACATAAAAAACATACAGTCGAACTCCTCCTTTTTTGAAGCCGGCTAAAAATGCTTATTACGAGGTTAGGTTAAATTAGACTTTTAGGATCGTTGCGAGTATGTACTTATCGAATTCTAGGTCCTCGCCAACAATAGCGTGGCGGGAGAATCCCCGGGTATTCAGGTGGGTACCTAACCCTACTAGGTTGGCGAGTCCTATATAACTATCCCGGGTCCCTCCGAACCTATTTGGTATATGATTAGATAAATGTATTTTTTCAGCAACAAAAAAGTCTAATCAACCATGACTCAATGCGGTAATGAAATTGTAGCTTCCACTGATATGTTATTTGCAAAAATCTGCAAATTACTTGTCAGCAAATTCTCCAGGTAATTTACTTATAATATGAAAGTTGATTATAAATATGTCTATTTTTTTTTGTTTTAATTATATAACTTGAATCTGTTCAAGGGTAAAACATGTCTCAAGTAATAACTTACCTCATCTGCACTACAGAAAGGCGACCTCTATTTAGTCTCAAGTTACAGGACAACTGAGTTTTACCGCAGATATCCACAAGGCCAAGATGCCAACGCTGCTAACGTTTCTGTTTTCTATCGACTCGAAATGTATGGAGTTAACATAAGCGGTTGACGCAATCTGACATCAGCTTACGTCAATACGTTTTATCGATTTTCTAATATCGCTAACTTATTGTTATGCATCTTGACTAGGCTCTTAGATGTGTCTTTTTTTTAATTAGCTCTCCCCTCAACTCGATTAGGTATTATTTACCGACGAGCAGCTCTAAAGTAGGTACGGTCACGGACGTTAATTTGGGACCCATTTAAAAAAAAATATGCTTGAAGTCATCAATGTCATTAGCAGAGGTCGGAATAGGTAGTGCTTATTAACCTAAACTTGACTCACGTTCATTCATGCGTGAGTGAGGTGGGGATACGTTATTGAATGAAGATGCAACAAGTTTAGGTTAATAAGCACTACCTATTCCGACCTCTGGTCATTAGAGATGCCACGTCATTGGTTACTTTTAGGAAACTCAACCTTATTGTTGTAGAATGTCAGGTTGACTTTGGACCTAAGTTGGGTCACAAATTTAATTCTTTGACTGTACTGTCAAACAAATAGATTTCTGGAACACTATGGAGCTATGTCAAAAAAAATAGCATGGAGAGGGCAAACGATCACACAACCTGAGTGGACTTCGAAGCTCATAGACATTTTCAATGTCAAGACTACAATCTTACGATGAGAAATCAGGACTTTGCTGTAATATATAAAATAAAGACTAAAAAAAATAACAGGGAACAATCCCACACAAATTAACCTAGCCCCAAACTAAGCTCTAGGCTTGTACTATGGGTACTAGACAACGATGAACATACTTATATATATAAATAGAAAATAGAAATAGAACACAGTAGCAGTACTCTAATGTCCACTATTCTTCCTCACTGTTCGGCCTCCGTGTGAATATTGTTCTACACATTTAAATATTAGTGTGTTTTATGATTAAAAAAATAACCTTCTTCCTGCTGGAGTTTCTTGCGGCGCTTCTTCTCCGCAATGATGGTCTCGTCCGAAGCGCTGGTAGATTCACTCTGTATTACCGACTTGTAAGAGCCCTCATGTGGCCAATTTTCTGAATAAATATTTTGATTTTTATATGTTACTTTACACGCAGTAAATAGAAAAAAAAAAAAACTGACTCTTACAATGTAAACAATGAAACAAAGAGTCGCAAAAGACTAGTACCGTTGTTTTGATTCACGAGTTTATGTTAATAAGTTTATTTGTACGAATGATTCATTCAAGTGTTTACTATAGTTTAGGATCAATAAATACATCCGCACGTGGGACAGAAATTACGCACAATCTTATTAGCTTAATGAATCACATCGCTTTGGGCTCGCTTTTGCACATGTGTGTGTACACATACAAATCCATACTAATTATGTAAATGAATAATGATGATAATGTGAATGTGTGTTATGTGTGTGTAGGGTTGCCAACTATTTCTTGGGAAAATATAGTAGTTTCCAGCCCAAGGTATAAAAAATGTAGTACGCAGAAAGAAAATATAGTACTTTGAAGAAAAACTTTTTAAAACGTTTATACAACATTATTTATTATATTATATTGCCTATAACATAGATTAATGAACCTTTATAACTAACTTATTATGGAATTTAATTCTGAATTAAACGATTATTATTATTATTATTATTATATTATAATGCATAATATTTACTACTTACTAACATTCTGCCTGCTATTGGGACAACAACTGAGTAGAAACAAGCCTATTTCTCCACTCCAACTACATTGTTGCTTAAAATCAGGTTGAAAAGGCCAATTCGAACCGCATAATGTATAAGGACTGACCGAAGTACACAGAGTCGAAATATAGTACAATACTATATATTATAGTACGGTTGGCAACCCTATGTGTGTGATGTGTTGTTTAATAGTATAAAAATGTTTTAGTTTTAGTTTTTAATATTTGTATCGATACATTATAGGAATTAAGCATTATGGGTACTGAATATTATGGCTAACATCCAATATGGCAAAAGTGTTATGGGAAATGACTTTAGGACAAACGATACTATGGCAAAAAAAGGAATCCCGCAAGAAGGCCCTCGAAAAACGTACGGTAGTGGATTTCCAAGTATCAAGTCGCACCAAACGTATGGGTTCCTTTTCTAACTTTTCGATATCAAACCCTTCAAATTTTCTCGTGCTTTATAAGGCTACTTAAGGTAAAATATTTAAACAATATGAACAAAGAAAAACTTAATTATATTTGTTTCCCTTTGCAACCTAAATTTCACAATCGTTTGAATAGAACTCGGATAAAATCAACCGTTTATTCTTTTACAAGTCGGCCATTTTGCGAATCAAATTATAAAGGGGACTTTTACCCGCTGAATCGGTGAGGCTTCCCATTGTGAAATTTATGAAGTATTAAAAGAGTTTCACTGTTGAGAACAGCCCAATTAAAAAAAAACATGGCCATGACGAGGCACACGAGCACTCCGGCCACCTGCTGGTACAGTCGAGTTCATAAATATGTGTATACTTTTATACCTTGTCGCTTTAATCGATGTGATAATTCATATATGGCAGTTTACGACGACGCGATAGCCTAGTTGGTAGTGACCCTGCCTACGAAGCTAGCGGTTCCGGGTTCGATTCCCGGTATGGGCAAATAGTTGTGTGATGAGCACGAGTATTTGTTTCTGAGTCTTGGATGTTTTCTATGTATTTAAGTATTTATTTCTCTATATAAGTATTTATATCGTTGTGTAGTACCCATAGTACAAGCCTAGAGCTTAGTTTGGGACTAGGTCAATTTGTGTGAGATCGTCCCGTGATATTATTATTATTATTATTATTTTACGTAATCATGACTAGAGATGGGCCGACTACGGATTTTGCCGACTGGCCAGTCGACCAACTAATCGGTTTTCAATTTGCCGATCAATCGGCCTATTAGTCGGCAATGCCGATCGTAGGATTTTGCTAAGTTTGGGTGAACTCGGAAACGTTCGTTTTGATTCGTCCGTCGCGCTTTGTTACCTACGTTTGACCAGTTTTGTTTATATTTTTTCTGCATGACAAAAAAACACTTAGAACCCCTAATTATAGTATTAAAACGAACTACCTAGTGCTTTTTATAAGTATGTCGAAAAGAAAATCGCATGTGTGGACATTTTTGACGATATTTCCTATAGGCAATAAAGTGCCGAACATTTGTCATTTTTTGCCGACTAGTCGCCGACTAATCACCGACTAGAAATGATGCCGAATAGTCGGCTTTCTCGACTAATCGTCGACTAGTCGGCCCATCCCCATATAGCAGTACTAGCAGGTAAATTAAGTTCGGCAGCTTATGCTGTTAGGAAAATCAGGCAACTTACCAATGTTGAGACAGCTCGCTTAGTTTATTATAGTTATTTTCATAGTGTTATGTCGTACGGTATTCTGGTTTGGGGAAAAGCTGCTGACATACAGACTATATTCGTGTTACAAAAAAGAGCCATTCGTTCCATATATAACCTAAACTCCCGTGATTCCTTAAGATTACTATTTAAAGAAATTAGTATTTTGACAGTAGCGTCACAATTTATTTATGAGAATATTATTTATGTCATTAAAAATCAAGACTCTTTTGTTAAGAATTGTGATATACATAATTTGAATACAAGAAATAAAAATAAAATTGCTATTAAAAAATTTCGTGTCCGTAAGGTATATAAATCATTTGTTGGTCAATGCATTCATTTCTATAATAAATTACCTGACGAAGTTTTAAAGTTATCATTTCCAGCACTTAAAAATTACTTGAAAAAGTCGTTGATGTCGAAAGCTTATTATAGGGTCGAGGACTATCTAACAGATAAAAATGCTTGGCCTAAATTAAACACCTAAATAACTTAGTAATAGCTTAGTCAGGAAAATATCTAAACATTATAGGTATAATTATTGTCTAGGGGACACGGTTTCTGTAGGAGAATGTATCAAAACTATGTGGTTGTTTTGCACCGTCATGGGTAAGTATATGTATATATATATAATTATTATTATTACTATTTAAGAGTTCATCTGAACATACTGAGTTTTGAAACATTTTCCTGCTCAACTACGCATGATATATATATTTTAATGTTAAATTCATTCTTTTATATAATGCTAGGTTAAGTTCTATAATTGCATAAGTAATTTAAAAAAAAAACGACTTGAGTTTCTTCCGGCGTTTCTTCTCAGCAGTGGTCTCTTGCGAAGCGCTGGTAGATTTTTGACGTGTAAAAGTGCCCGTGCGGCCTACTTACTGAATAAACATCTTTTATCTTTTGTTTTATCTTTTATCATCTCTAATCATGACATTAAATAGACAAAGTACTAAAGTGTACACATATTTATGAACTCGACTGTAAGTGGGATCTGAGACTCATTGACATTTGCATTCTCAAGACTGCGATCTAAAGACTTTAAACGTGTTGCCAAACTAAGTGCTGCCGGATCTTAGGAATGGCTCTAATGCTAGTTATTTCACCGGTCGTCTTGTCCCCACACTGGAACAACAATGCGAATGCTCCTTGGCGGTGGGTTAATGGATAAGATGGTGGTAGCGATTCGTAAGTAATTTATTTGTCTATATAATATATAAATTAAATGGACAATAACGTAACGTCTATTGGAAATAATTTCAGTCTTATAATTCGTAACATATGGTTCATTTTAGGCTGTGTCCCTACTCACCCCTTAATCCCTACTCACCCCGTTTTACGGTACCTAATGGCCGAACCCAATAGTCAAACCGCGGATAGATAGCCTTACTGCGGACTTCGGATTAAAATTTGACACATTGGACCCGATTCTACGTGCACGTCGCTTAAATAGCCTAGAACTAAATTGTCTAATTTTTAGACATAGTTTAGACTGCAGATTTAACAAGTGCTATTCCAGAATGTCAATACAATATTGAATAGACCGCCTAAAATAAGAAGCGTCAGATTCAAATTAGCGCTGTCATTTGATTACGACAGCTGCTCATAGAATAGCAAAGTCTTTTAGCTACACCTAAATAAAATTAGGAAGTTTAGAGGCCACTGTAGAATCGGGTCCATTGTGTATGTATGGGGAAATGTCAACTTTTAACCCGAAGGAAGCCTTATCTGTCCGCGTTTTGAATATAGGTTTAGGTCGTATGTATATATATGTATGTATGTAGAGATCCCTCTATGACGCCGAAACTTTTTACGCGGAATGTATAGTTACGCCGAATTTTGTTTCCGCATAATTTTTCGCCAGCTTAAACGGAAAATATTTTTTTAAATAGAAGTAGAATAGAGCAGGTTAGGTTAGGTTTATTTTATAACTTTTCAAAAAAGTCAACGGTATCAGTAGAATAACAATTATGCGAAATTAGTATTCTGCGAAATCATACATTCGGACAATTTATGATTATGCGAAAACAAGGGGAACCATATATTTACAGTCAACAGCAGAAATAAGTCGTCATTTATGTACCTTGTCGCTTTCAATCGTATCAGAATTTTGTATGACATTTCAAACACGACGTTAAAGTGACAAGGTACATAAATGATCACTTATTTATGCTGTTGACTGTACAAGCTTAGAGCAGCGATTCCTAAAGCCTGTTCCGTGGAAACCAGGGATAAGTTCGCCTTTGTACATTGGTTTAATAACCATATTACATTATATTTTTGTGCAAAGAGTTTACATACATACTTAACCTAAGGGTTCCGTGAAAAAGTATGTATGTATGTAAACATTATTATTGCAAAAATAGAAAATAACAAACTAGAAAAGAAACAGAAACACAAAGGCGAACTTACCCGTTAAAAGTCACCAGAGGGCCCTGCCAAGATACATTACGCTAACTAGCGTTTCTATTTGATTCGTTTTTAAACCAATCACGTCACTGGCAGATGACGCGATACGAAAAGTCACGTGATCTACCAGTGAAGCGATTGGTTTAAAAACGAATCGAATAGAAACGCTAGTTAGCGCAAAGCATCTTGACAGAGCCCTCAGGGTACCGCGAACTCGATCACAAAAACCATAAGACAAAAATACTCATAGATATGTTGACAGTCAAATAATGTTGGGTTCCATAATGTAAAAGAATTAGGTGACTGTTCCATAGGCTACCTAGTTTTGAGACCCCGGACCTGGAGCTTGGGACTAGGTCAATGTGCATAAGATTATACCATGAAGTTTATTTATAGATTTACATAAATTGGCCGACGTGTGTGACCCGTGACGTCACCGATCGGACACGTGTCGACCTTGAACAAAACCGATACGCAGGCGACACGTGCGTGGTCAGCCAATCGTAAACGTAAACAAATAACGTCATTAAGTTTCATTGAATACATATTGGACTTAGAGACTTTTAGGGACAATCAACTTTATTTTTTCAAACTTGTGAATGAAAAATCGACACTAAGGAACGACTTAGGCCCTGTAGTTTGATCAGTACTTAAACTAACTAATCGTTAAACAGTATGGTCTAATGTTTAAATCTCAACGAAATGTGTCAAAGGACATCTTTTTTGGTCCAAATATGAAAGTGCCGGCCAAGAAGAAATAAGTTTTTTATTATAACTGGTCCACCTGAACATTTATTACTATGGCACCAAAGCTGTAGTACCAATATCCATGGTTTTATGGCTTGAGTTTATTTAGGGATTTTTTGTAATTAAATAAAAAATATATGTGCATGCGTATTTTCGTTTAATTCGATGATAAAGGAACAACAATAATATTCCCAAGCCATAAGCTGAGGGTGTTATTGCTGGAAAATGTATCGCATGCCTACTATGCACTAAGTAAATACCATACAATGCACATATTATGTAGATGATTTTATTTTGTTTAATTATAAAAACCCCAAATACGCGATACACGCACGCAATACACGATTCTCATGTCAAAAATAGGTTTGGAGCCTCCGTATCTTACCAAAATAAGTTCAAATGTCAATTTATGGTACAAACATTTTTTTTGGTAGTTTAATTCACCGCAACAAAGAAATTCCAGAACTTAAACAAAACCAAGGTCATTGACCCATACAGCTTTAGTGCCATAACAATAAATGCTCAGATAGACAATTTCTAACATAATACAGCATTATTTCTCTTTGGCCGGCACTTCCAAATTTGGACCAAAAATGTATGGAACCCCGATGATGTCCATTCCGATTCCTTTTTCGAATTTTAAGTTTTAGTTGCGTTAGCTCCTGATCAAACAACGGGCCCTTAGGGCCTGGACACGTGTCGACCTTGAACGAAAGCGATGCGCAGGCGACATGTGCGTGACTCACATTATAGTAGAGGAGCCCACGACACTAAACCTAGTTCGAAAAAAATACTAGAAGATATTTTATATATAAAATTGGTCACGTCATTAATGGGGAATCACGAAATGTCAATGCTGCAATGCAAAAAAACCTGGCAAAACTATTTTTTTTAATAAGTCTGATATCTAGTATGGTAAGACTCCCAAGTTTCGTTTGTTCCTCGAAACAGGGGAGGGGTAGTACTATACTACAATGCAGTACTGCAAGTCCCGTTGATTGGCCTAATCAGCAGCAGCATGATAGCGACGCCTCGTACTTAAGTATCTAGTATGATCGATCTCCTCAAAAAACCAAAGCTCATCTGAAAGATCATCAATTTCTGTGTATGAAAAACCACTGCTGCATTTTCCAAACAGTGGAGAAAGTGGTTGCTGCAGCCATTGAAGGTCGCCCTCCGCGCAGCCCTGTTTTTTGCATTGCCGCATCGCCATTTCGTGTTCCCCCATTAATGACGTGACTAATTATACAGGGTGGAAAAAACAAATGCCACATGCGGACGGCAACTACCTTAAATATTGGAAATAGCAAATTCCACGCAAAGGACTAACTTTTATTTTTAAAAACAATATGCATCATGGATTTTTGAGAAAAAAATCTTCATTTCCTAACCGGGAATCGAACTGGTCGAATATGACAAAACATGAGTTGGTAATCATCATTATTTCATCATCATCAAAGATCATTTAAGTACAACACTTACACCATGAAATTAAATAAAGACCGTAAAACACCCTACTTTATTATTATGTCATATTCGAACAGTTCGATTCCCGGTTAAGAAAGACGAATTTCCAAAAATACATAAAATTGATGTTGTTATTTTTGGAATTTCGTCTTTCTTAACGGGGATTAAATGCAGTATTGAATGAATTCAAAAATAAAAGTAAGAAGGTAAGTCTCCTTTGCGTAGAATATGCTATTTCTAATATTTAAGGTAGTGGCCGTCCATGTGGCGTTCGTTTATTCCACCCTGTATATATCTAACTAAGTTTAGTGTCGTGGGCTCTTAGACTATTACCGTTAAAGTAAACAAATAGACTGACAGTGACGTCATACTCGTATCATAACTTAGGGTGGTTCATGGATTAAGTACTTCTTCGCGGAATGTTTAGTATCGTGTTTAAAGCTAGTTAGTCACTAGCGATCTGTAACTGTAACTGTAACAGCTACAGTAACGAGCTTCTAGTGGAGAACAGGCTTCGCGTAATCACTAACAAGGAAAGGTACCCAACTGTCCGGCTCCGATCTGGTTTATTTTGATATATGTTAGAGAGTAGTTAAAATAACAGATATGTTTTTTTTAGCTGCCCAATCTCAACCTGTTGGGAGAAATTGTCATCCAAAGTACTGAAAAGTGACTAAACCCTCTACGTATGTATCAAATTAAAAAAAAAAAAACTGGTTGACTACTGGTTTGATTATATATTAAGAACATGAAAAATAATGAGCACGTGTTTTATTATATCGGCTCACACTCATACCAAAAAAACAAAGAAAGTTTATCTGCGATGAGAAATATATAACTTTGAAGGATAATTTTTTTAAATATGAGTTTGAGCCTATATAACAAAACACGCGCTCATTATTTTTTCATGTCTTAAATATATAATCAAACCAGTAGGTAACTAACAATATTTTTTTAACAAATTCTCTACTGAATTTAGAGGGAATAGTCACTTTCAGTCCTTTGGAGGACAACTTCTCCTAACAGGTTATATTTGGGCAGCTAAAAAAAAATACTTGCCTGTTATTTTAGACTACTCTGTAACATATATCAAAATAAAGAAAATTGGAGCCGGACAGTTGGCTACCTTTCCTTGTAAGTTACGTGCAACAGTAACCGTTACGGCGCGCTAGTGAGTACCCGGCTTAAGAGGCCATTAAGAAAATGATCTCAATAACCATAACGCCTGTGTCTGTTCTTTGGACATATTAAACTTGATATTATTGTTAGCCAGGAATAATATAACGAATAACGCAACTCAAGTGGAGACGGGCGGGACACTTGGCTAGGCGAAACGATGGCAGGGGCACGTTTTACGAGTATGAAGCTACAAGTAACAATTTTACAGGTCTCAACTGGCAACACTGCTCAAATGGCTGGTCGTCATTGGTCGAGGTTGTGTCAAATGGAAACTTGTAACCTGTAAATTGTAATTTGTAGCTTTATAAAACAGGCCCTGGTCGTCATTGGTCGAGGTTGTGTCAAATGGAAACTTGTAACCTGTAAATTGTAATTTGTATTTTTATAAAAACAGGCCCCAGGTGGTCGAGGGCGCCGTCAGAGTGGTGGCCGAGATTAGGTCACAGATCAGTGGGCAGACCATGAGCTCGTTGGTCTGATGACATTTGGCAGACAGTTGGGAAAGGATGGATGGCGTTAGCACGAGACCGGGCAAAGTGGCGTGAAAATGAAGAGACCTTTACTCTGCAGTGGGTGGATGTGGGCTGAAATGAATGATGAGTTGATGATCCAGGATTGTCCCACGGCTGGGCAAAGGCCTTCCCACCTTTCCACGTATTTCGGTTATGGGTTTTGATTATATATCCTAGAAACTGTTAAACGTGGAAACACGATTAGAAACAAAATCTTAAAAAATGGTTAGCAAATCTACGGTAGTAACACATATTCTGAAAAAAAAAATGTTATCTATAACGTTTCAAAATATACAGCTCTTTAAAGTAAGGAGGGACGGACGGACAGCGTAAGGTATATTAATAGGGAGCCCTTCGGGTACGGATACCCTAAAAAGGTACTTTTTATAAGGGAAGGAGAAGGCACGCAAGCACTCAGGCCACCTGATGGTAAGTGGGATCTGACCCATAGACATTTGAAATCTCAAGACTACAATCTCAAAACTGCAATCCTAAGACTTCAAATGCGTTGCCAACCCTGAGGACTAAGATAGAATGCCTCTACGCTAGTAATTTCACCGGTTGTCTTATCCCAACACGGGAACACAGCAATGCGAACACTGCTTGGCGGTAGGTTAATGGATAAGATGGTGGTAGCGATCTGGACGGACCCTGCACAGTCAAGGAATTTAATTTGTGACCCACCTTAGGTCCAAAGTCAATCTGACATTCTACAGCAATAAGGTTGAGTTTCCTACCAATTACAAATGACTTGACATCTCTATTGACAATGACATCTTCAAGCAGATTTTCATTGAAAATGGTAGCAAATTAACTTCCGTGACCGTACTACCACCACTCAATTAATTATTTAAATTAGATGAATAAACAAAGTGTCGAACAACATAACACGTGTACATATTCATGTTATATATGGCATTATCTATGTAAACCTTATTGTCGATGGGGCTTACGCGGCACTGCATCACGCGACGTTGTATTTATATCGGAGCATCTTTAATAATGGCGGAAGCGCCATCGACAATAAGGAATCTTTTCATAGATAACGTCGCATATACTATTTATAACAGCATGTGCAGTATTATCATTTCAAAGAACACTGTACAGCCGTTCACAAATACCTGAACACTTTGGTACCTTATCGCTTTACCATCTTGTTTGTAATGCCACCCAGAATTATCGCAGAGGTTAAAGTGAGAGAGTACTTAAGCGCATGTTTATTTAAACGATCATACACGCGTGGAAAAGGTTATCTCAGGACGGCTGTAGATTATAGACTAATTAGATAAGGATTATTATGTGTCTAAATGAATGAGGAATTGCTTAAGAGATATGTTTCATAGGGGAGCCCTTCGACTCCCATAATTTTATTGTTTCGCTTTTCGAAAGTCACAAATTGGTATCCATATTATTTTTAGTCATAATAATCAATAGTCATAATCGTTGTTAGGTATAACGCGAAATAGATATAATGATAAAGTACTATAACGTTACATATCATACAAGACAAAAGTCATAAAATTGATCAGCATACTATCAAAAGGCATACTGTTTATTTTTCATAAATATCGTAGGTCATATTTTTATATTTACTATTTATTATTTTTATTCATATCATTTTATTCTCTAAAGGTTTAAAGGACTAATTTCAAAATTCAGAAAATACATGTCGTATATAAACATAAAACACCGGCTTACAAAAAACCCCCGGTTAGAACTGTGACCCCTGCTTAGTAGTGCCGTGGGGAAGGAGGGGAATATAGCTTATCTTATCGGTGGAAAGACGACTGCCCCACTGCACTACTAAACCGCACTACTGGCCAAAACTAGTATCATAAATATGAGGTAGGTTTATGTTATGTTAGTTATTCCGCAGGCCCGAAGGGCCAAACCACCCAGAAAAAGGACGTCGACTCCGTTAAATTTTAATTAGAAATAGAAATACTAATTGGTCAATAGTGCGCCTTAGTAGTGCACTAAAATTTTCGGATAAATAATTTTCAATCTTGTAAGCGTTATTTAAAATAATAATATTCCTTTTGAAATTCTACCATTCAATACAAACAGCACATTGAATGATATGACCAATAACGGTATGGCATTCGATAGTTATGACTAATGAAAAAGGGGTTAAGGAAATTATGACCAAAGACAAAATGACGAGCCACGATTATGAAAAACAACGGTATGGATAAAACAAATCGAAAGATTATTGTTATGGGAGTCAATATAGACCCGTTTCATAGTTGAATGGTCGTAATGAGATTCAAAGCGAGTATTGTGTGACTTACTAGATTAAAGAATTAACGAAGGCAACATTTTTTTAATTTTAATAAGTTCTAACATGCCCATAATAGACGTTTTTGATGAAGTTTAAGTTCTTATAACTCAGTCAAAACTGAATGTAAATTTATGAAAAAATATAATATTATAATTTTCCATATTCTGATTTTTGATTTTGATTCTGACGAACAGAATTCCAAAATAAATCATGGTTGTTTTTTTTATAATTTTTTAAAAACATGTCTATAAAAACACAAAATTGGATATAACTTTTTCATCTTGGCGTCAATTGATATGGAAACTACATTTATTAATATATTTAATAAATCAACGAGGGTTTTTTTTCTAAAGTGAAAAATATGGAATTAAAGGCCAAAAAACTACTTTTTTGGAGTAAAAATTTCAGTCAATAGCATACATTTCGATATCAGTGACTTGTAAAAGAAAAAATGAGATGGCAGCTAGTGTAGGACAGCAGTGTTAATGCAAATTGCTTTTAACAACAACCAAAAATATAGAGCCCTTAAGAGTTTGCATAAAGTTCAATTAAATTTGCCTACCCCACTCTGGGAATGAAGGCATGAAGATATGTATGTATGTATGTAAGAATTTGCATGCTAGATAAAGCTAACGGTGTGCTCTAGTATCTATAAATACAAGACTGATGTAATGACCTGATGACACTTATTGCAAATAAATATTATTTCATTTCATTTCATTTCTTAGACCATCAGGCCTCTATTCTAGGCGGTAAAAACCATATCGTGTTTTTTTTATCTTTTATTTTTTATCTTTTATTCTAGGCGGTAAAAATCATTAGGTATCGTGTTTAACCTGTTATGGTATTGTTTTCAACTCGGCGACCATTACTGTCAGGTAAATAAGAGCTATCAAAATGTTGACAATACTATGCTTTTAATATTGTATCGTATTGTCAACGTTACAATACCTTTTATTTACTTGACAGTAATGGGGCGTACACATCGTTTTTGGTTGAAGAAGTTCATATTCATCTTGTTTCTTTATGGGTACTAAAGATGACTGAGAAAACAAGATAAATACGAACTTTTCAAACTAAAAAAGATGACGTATATTTATAGTATTGTATTAAATTGTTGACGACGTGTTAGCCTAGTTGGTAGCGACTAGCGACCCTGTCTACGAAGCTAAAGTCGCCGTCAATGGAACTTGTGAACGATGTAAACAAATTAGTACTGTTTGACAAATAACCTCAAATATTCACCAAGCGTGTTTTTGTTAAAAATAACGTATAATTAATAGTTATTTCATCTTAAACTTAATATGAAAATAATGATCTAGTGTACAAATCATTAGAAAGTCCGCACTTGATCTTTAAAAGTACGCCATTATCAAGTATTCATGGTGCGATGGTTCCTTTGGTTTTGTTTACATCTTCTGCAAGTTCTATTGACGGCGACTTTAGCTGCCCTGGGCTATTACTTATTCTGTGTCCGGGGTTCGATTCCCGGTATTAATTATTTATTTATTTATGACAATACAAATATTTGTGTGATGAGCGCGAGTATTCCTGTGTCTTGGATTTTTTGTATGTATTTGTTTCTCATACAAGACTAGAGCTTAGTTTGGGACTAGGTCAGTTTGTGTGAAATCGTCCCGTGATATTTATTTATTTATTTATTCACTATGATGAATAACCAACAATCTTACCAATGATCTTATTATTGTTATAATGTCATATTATCGTATCGCTAATATGGTCTAAGATCCGAATAGGAGACGATTTGGACCGGGCTGTTTATTCGATGAAAAGTATTTTATATCAAATTTAATACGCTAAATAATATGTGGCGAATAGGTAGGCTGAAAAATTTCAGTCCAGTACTTATATCATTAAAAAAATAATTCAAAATGAACTTTTTTTTTAAATTGCAAATGTTAGTTTAATAGACAAATTACATACTAATCGAAAGTATGAAGTCTATAGAATATGCAAACGTGAGGTTTGGTGCAAATTACTAGTACCGACTTACCTGTTTATACCTGCCTACCCAATAGTTTGACGGGAAAAAAATAGTCAAACTAACGTTTGCATATTCTATAGGCTTCATACTTTCGATTGGTATGTAATTTGTCCATTAAACAAGCTATCGTATTTTTTTTAGAACAAAGTAAATTTTTAAATTTTTAATTAATTATATACTGGACTGAAATTTTTCAGCCTACCTATTCGCCATATATCACTTAGCATATTAAATTTGGTATAAAATACTTTTTATCGAATAAACAGCCCGGTCCAAATCGTCTCCTATTCGGATCTCCTACTAATATAATCATCAGCATCCCGTATTATACATATACTTACTGGGTTATTCCAGAATAAAAACTCTCGTTACTTCGCGGAAAAAAAAACATTTAAAAAATGTTTATCAAACTTGCCCAGTTCCCGTTACATTAATATTAATAAGGTAGGTACTTGCGGATTCTTGATATTCTTATTCAAACGTTTCTCATTTCAACCTTATTCCTTTACAATAGGGTTGTTTTGATGCCATAAGTAGTGCTCATGGCATCCGACATGTTAAAAAATAAGTATATTTTTCGGGAGCGCCAAAGTTCAACTAAAATTGCGACTCCTATTATCGGAACTCCGAAAATGAAATTTTTATACCGCTGGAACCGTAAACTTTTCAGAAGTTCTGAAATATTTAATGAGTAGATAAGACTAGGTTAGGTTAGGTTTGATTTATATAAATCCTGAAAATGTAACAGTTGCTGAAATAAATACGTTAGAAGTTGCGATAATTAGGACTTATGAGTCGTTATGAGTAAAAATAATTAGGTGAGCCAATATGGACCCATATTTTTCTTCGGGTTTTTATGTTAATGAACAGGATTTCCCAGAACTATTACAAGTTTAAAAAAACCCGACTGCAGAAAAAAAACTTTGTACTTGTAAAGTAACACGTTACCCCAGCATAATCTCAAGGCCTTTAAATCGTAATAAATCCTAAAAATTCATTCAAAATTAAATATGATGAAAGAAACCTGAATTATTTTTAAATACGTATTCAATGATACCCTTGTCATAGTTCGTCGACGTTTTTTTCACAGCCTCTTATTTCAAAAACTGGCGAGTTAATTAAAATTTCGAAACTACTCAATATAGGCAAAAAATCAAGTTGTAGCTGCTGCAAGATCTAGAACGTACACCAACAAAATATCTATTAATCATAAGAGTTTAAGGCAACTTTATACAAACTTCATTTGATAATATTTAACACTTAGTTGGTATGATGGACGAAACGTATTACAAAAATAATATAGAGTAAGCAAAAGCAAGATTTTATCGACTGCTACAAAAAAGACCTAACACCGAAAACTGAGGCGGGAGCGTACCTCAGCGTAGCCTTTTAATCTAACCCAGAGGGCCCTGCAAAGATGCACTACGCTAACTAACGTTTCTATTCGATTCGTTTTTAACCAATCGCGTCACCGGTAGACCACGTGACTTTTCGTATCACGTCATCTCCCAGTGACGCGATTGGTTTAAAAACGAATCGAATAGAAACGTTAGTTAGCGTAGTGCATCTTTGCAGGGCCCTCAGGGGTCTTCAAACTTTTTGACTCAAGGGCCACACTGCACTTAATATAAATTCGTGCGGGCCAAGACTTTGGTTTCATGGCTGGGGCCCATTTCTCGAAACTTATTAGACTAATAATATTAGTGTTTTGTCTCGTAAATAAAACTAAAAAATGAGACAAAACACAAATATTATTAGACTAATACTTGTTGAGAAACGGGCCCCAGGTCATGGGGTAATTTATTACCGGGTAATACATTAGTATTAGTTAAGTAGTCTTAGTTTTCACGGGGTACTTAGATAACGCATGAGGAACGCACTTGGTGTTGATTATGTTCATGAGTGGCTATGATTATCACCAATTACCGTCAGGGGCTATCTTTATAAAATTGGACCCCGCTATAGCGGGCCGGGCCGTGGGCTCTCCCGCTTTCTTTCCGCGGGCCGGGTTAGAAGGGCTCGCGGGCCGGAGTTGGCCCGCGGGCCGTAGTTTGGCGACCCCTAATCTAACCTATAGGAGTCGCTTCTGCTCCGGCCCATCTTACTCGCTCGCTCCATTCGCTCGCTTATTGCCATTTACCGTTTTTTTCAAAATGAACCAGAAGAGTCTTAAAAAACTATGCTTTTCTAAGTTATATCTTTCTTACGGAGTTCATATGATATTATAGCTTATAATTCATATACCTTGTGTAATAGACACAAACAAAAAAAAGCAGAAAAATATTAAAAATATTATACAGTGTATTACCGGCATGAGGGCTTTCCTTGATATAGAGTAACAATGGGCAACTCCTTAATGTACCTACATGTTTATTTTATTTAAAACAATATGAAATAGTACACACTTGTTTTCTAACAAAATAGTTATTTGTTAGCTGTGTGGTTGCCGGCTTAGAATAGTACCACTCCATGCCTTCCCGTGGATGTCGTAAGAGTCGACTAAGGGAATAAAGGCTTGTAGTACTGTTAGGCGATGGGCTTGCAACCTGTCACTAATACACTGGTAAACATCTTAGCCTGATTATGCAAAATGTGGTTACAGAATTATCAACAAGCTTTTAGAGTTGTTGGCAATTCTGTAGCTCGGCCTACCCCAAACTGGGAATAAAGGCGTGAGTTTATGTATTTATGTAGTTATTTGTTATACAAGGGGGGAAAGTTGTATTTTACCTGCGAGTGTTCAATTAAAACACGAGCTAGCGAAAGGATTCTATGATTGACCACGAGCGAAGCGAGCAGTGGTTCAAAAACAGAATCCTGAGCGTAGCGAGTGTTTCAACACACGAGACGTAAAATAACTTTTCACCCGTGTATAACACAAAACTTTTCACCTCACTACAGCGAGGAAAATAAGCTCAGTTCCGCATTTTGCACGGTTTCCCGTAATTAAAAAAAAGGTGTTAATACGTCTTTCGTCACTGGAATCACTCATTTTTAATAACAAAACAAACTAGAAAAACATGCGAATATTTAACGTTGACGCAAAGATGAAAGAAAACTGAGGCCCTACTTTAAAAATCGAAGTTCGAAGTTACGTTAGCTCCATCCCTTAAAATCCCTTTCTCTCGATTTAGTCTCAAAGGACGAGTGACAGAGATGGAGCTAACGTAACATCGAACTTCGATTTTTAAAGTAGGGCCTCTGCTACCTCTATGCGTTGACGGCTTAATTAAAAAGTTTTGATTTGAGTTTTTTTTTTATTATTTCGGATGCGTTTTGTTAGCACATAGACTTACTTGAACAGTCAGAACATTTTATCCGTTTTTACAACAAGAATGAAGGTTAATGTTGAATGCTGATATTTATGAATTAAAATAAAGTTGTAAGACTGTATTTAGTATTTTTTACTCGATGCAATTCATTAATTGTCATGTTAAAAATTCAGTGGTTTGAACGTTTTACGTTTTGTTAGCTGTCAAATATCACTACAGCTGCCTTCAAATGTCAAAACTCTTTTTTTCACATGTGGATAAAAAGCGATTTTCTCGGACTTGACAGAAGCGCGTGGAGCTAACCCCATGTGCTTCTGTTTAGTTCACCAGAGTAAATCTCTTTAACCGAACAATTGTCCTCGCATGTTATATCCATGGACTTGTTTCTCTAATAAGTCCATGGTGATTGTCTAAAACTCGATACTGGCGAAATACACCTTGTTAAACACAAGGAGTGAAAGCCATTAATTAAGAAAAAAAAAAAGCGATTTTCTCAATAGATATCAAACAAACAAAAAGGGCTTTCCGAGCTAGTGAGATGAAAAATAAATTGCAAGCAATGTACACTGTGCGTTAAAGTTAATTAATACAGCAGCAGCCCCACATTTGACGTTTAACTTGTTCTGCCCCTGTACCAATGTATGCCTTGTACCAAGTAATAACGACACGATTACGATACTTACACATAGCTCCAATACGTTGATGGTAGTTAAAATCTACGAAGTTAAATTGCAGCGTTACGTTAGTTAAGTTCGACTTAATGACGACGTGCTGGCTTAGTTGGTAGTGACCCTGCCTACGAAGCTAGAGGTCCTGGGTTCAAATCCCGGTAAGGGCAGATATTTGTGTGGTGAGCGTGAATATTTGTTCCCGAGTCATGGATGTTTTCTATGTATTTAAGTATATATTTCTCTATATAAGTATTTATATCGTTGTCTAGTACTCATAGTACAAGCCTAGAGCTTAGTTTGGGACTAGCTCAATTGGTGTGACATTGTCCCCTGATATTTATTTATTTATTTAATGATACCTGGAAATAATTACTTATGAAAAGACCCCTACGCATTATCCTTCCGTGCCTTTCCTCCGGGCGCGATGCACGACGCAAAACGATAGTGCGTAGGCTTGCTGGACGTCAATAATCACAGTAATAATAATAATAATTGGGGTGCGCCAAAGTCCATATAAAATTGCAACTCCGATTATTGGAAATACGAATTTTTTTCTCATACCATTTTACATCATAATGATCACTCTTCATACTCTTCATAATATTTTTTAATACTAATGATCGGAACTTATAATCATCTGAACTTATAACGCCAATATTCATGGAACCGTACACTTTTCAGAATTTCTTAAATATCTTACGTGTAGATCAAATTAGGTTAGGTTGGGTTAGATTTATAACAATCCTCAAAAAGTAACAGTTTCTTAAAAAAATGCATTATGAGTTGCGATAATTATGACTTAAAAAAGTATGAACAAAAAAGTACTTATAAACAATTTTTTTAAGAAATGATGAGTATAGACACAAATCGTTATTTGTATAAGAAATCTAAGGATCCTCGTGTGGTTGCCGAGTTAGAATAGTGCCACTCCATGTCTTCCCGTGGATGTCGTAAGAGACGACTAAGGGAATAAAGGCTTGTAGCCTACTGTTAGGCGATGGGCTTGCAACCTGTCACTAATACGCTGGTAAACATCTTAGCCTAACTGCGCAAATTGTGGTTATGGAATTATCAACACGTTTTTAGAGATGTTTGTAATTCTGTAGCTCTGCCTACCCCACTCTGGGAACGAAGGCGTGAGATTATGTATGTATGTGTATCTAAGGACCAATTTTATATGAGCCAATATGGACCCTAATAATTGACGACCAGCAAGCCTACGCACTATCGTTTTGCGTCGTGCATCGTGCCCGGAGGGAAGGCACGGAAGGATAATGCGTAAGGGCCTCAACATATTATCGTTAGTTAAAGCAGAAGCCCTCATGCCAGTACACTGTATTACAAGTTATGATTCCGAACGAATGTTGTACTAGTTATATGATAATGTAGCCTACAATTCTAGTTATATTCAGTTATATTATTATTAAATGTTATTATTCATTATGAATGTTATACCGTACGATATATAAAACATAATATTAAATTTTATACTAATTATGTAACCTTTTGAGATATTAGTTTTTGTTATATCTTATGAACGTTTGTAATATGAAATTATATAAAATGATATATTTTATGAGACGTACGTGTTCCATTGTACCTTAGAATACATAAAGTTTCATATTTACTAACTTAATGCTTCGAAATGAATCATTCTTTTATCTTTTCCCGCGAACGGATCACATCGACTGTCACTTGCAGACTAAAAGATATTCATATATTTACATAACTAAATAAATCAGTTAGAACATTGTGATTTTCCTTCGTTCTTCGTTTATGTTACTAGTAAACTAAGTCGTTAATGAAATCCTTGACTTTGTTGCGCAATTTTTCTTGTAGCTCGAAATTAAAACGTTGTAACTCCAAATTGAAGTCATTAATAGGCAGGGGCAGTTTCATTTGGCAGGTTATTAGGTAGGTATGTATTAACTGGCACAAATAAAAAAATGTAAAATAAGAAGCGGTAAGATTCAAAACACGGATCACAGCAGCAAGATCATATTTTTTTCAGCACTCTTTACTAAAAATGGCAAATCGAGACAAGTTTCTTTTATGAATGTCAATGCCATAATTGTACCTATTTATGACTATCATACCTACGTCATTATTGCGTCAACGGCATGAAAAGTACGGGCCCTGTTAATCACTCAAAGCGGTAAAATTATATCGTCTTTGACGGGTTATGGTATTGGTTTTGACTCGGTCGCCATTACTGTCAAGTAAATAGGAACTATGAAAACATTGACAATACGATAACATGTCGAAGGCAATATTGTTTTTCCGTGAAGTATGCCTACAGTGTGGCAAAAACGAACGCCACACGCCACAACTACCTTAAACATTGGAAATAGCAAGTTCTACGCAAAGGAGACTTACTTTTGTTTTTGAAAAAAAAAACTGTATTGTCGAATTTGACAAAACAATAAAGTCGTGTTTTATGATACAGTTCAAAAGGCTCATTAAATAGTGATCATTTATGTCTAAAACACATACACCTTTAAATTAAATAAAGACCGCAAAAAACCCTTCTTTATTATTTTGTCATATTCGACCAGCTCGATTCCCGGTTAAGGCAGGCAAATTTTGAAAAAAACATAAATGTAGTAGTAATAATTGTTTTCAAAAGTAAGTCTCCTTTGCGTAGAACTTGCTATTTCCAATATTTAAGATAATTGCGTGCATGTGGCGCTCGTTTTTTCCACCCTGTTTAGCCCCTGTGGGCTAACCATGTCGTCGTAAGACATTAACCTCTGCTTTAAAGCCCTCGTTAGTCGGTAGGTCCAATAAAGCGACTGTATCTCATAAACTCGACCGGATGCTTCAATTCACCAAACAGATTCACAAAAGGTTAATCGCATGATCCTTATTGAAAAATGGCCTCAATTAAGATACTTACTTGAGATATCTTTGATTGCCTTTTTACCCGACTGCCGCAGGAGGAGGGTAATGTGTTTATCATCCTATATTTGTATGTTTGTTCCTTTGTGGCGCTCTAGAAAGTAAACGCGTGGGCCGATATGGCGGCAGCCCTAGGATATCCAGGAAATATTCCCTCCCAATTTCAAGACCAGCGGTTTCGGCTGTGTGTGGACCTGCGATCCATGCTGTGAGAGAACATTAGCTTAATCAACTGAGGAATATGGAAAAGAATGGTTGTCAAAATAGCACTTTGTTAGACATTAAGTCTTTTGACAGCACTCATCGCTTGTGTACGTTTCGTTATGCTTCCTTGTATGTTGTTTAATATTTGAGTAGCTTAGTTTAATTTTTATTTAAATACGTTTAGATTTAATGTTTGATTGTAATAATGTTGAATTCTGTAAATATTACGTTCTATGATTATATTATAACCATATCCATATTCCCAAAGCATATCGAAACGCACAAAAAGACCAACTTGTCATCGCATACATTTCATGTTGATGGAATGGAAAACGCTAAGTGGCACTTTGCTAGACATATGTATGGATTTTGACAGGGATCCCCTTGGATCGCATAATTTGTTTTAGACTATTATTGTTTCGCATAATTGATTTGGCATAATTTGTATTGGCATAATAGTACTGTCGCATAATAATACTTTGGCCTAATACTTTTTTGGCATATAACGCTATTAGAATAATTTCAGTTGGACTAATTTGTATTAGACTAATATACATTATGCATATTATTGTTTGGGCTAATCATTATTTGTTATATTTGTCATTAACCATAATTTCAGTTTCCTAAATGAATAAAATAGTTTCGTTGTTACATATTAGGTAAGGTTAAATTAGGTCACGTTAGGTACATTAGGTTGGGTTAGGTTAAGTAGTATGATATCCAGGCGCGAAGCGCCCAAGCAACGCAGAATACCCCTCGCCTTAGTTCCTAAATATATATAACCACAACACCAAAACTAACCTTTTCTCCTAGTCGTCAACGACTTTCGCTATAGCAATTGTATTGCTATGTGCCATTTGTACATGACAATTTTTTAGGACAATACTGTTATGCATTTTGTAATGATGCCAATTTATTATTATGACTTTTTGTATTTATGCCATTTGACGTTAGTCTTCATGACGATTATGCTTTTTGTATTTATGCTTTTTAATTTTATGCGTAAAAATATATGCGTAAAGATGATTATGCACATCGCTATTTCGGCTAAAAGCAATTATGCGTAACAATATTATTACAAATAATTTTATGCCATCCAATAGAGAACCGTTTTGACATTGTGACAGCATTGATCGCTACTTTGGGCGTTTCGATATTCCATGCTAACGCGTACGCTTTGGCTCATTGCTAGCCATTTAGCGATTCTTTGAGATAAACCACGTCATCCATACATTTCAACTCGATGGAATAGAAAAACTCTAACGTCGCTTGGATCTTTGCTAGGCCTACAGTTAGTCAGTTTCTTATTTTATATAATATATAGATAGATAGATAGGGATGACTTACGGATCTGAGACGTTCAGTCAAAGGAAACTTCAAGGGGAAACAAAGGAAAAAAGGAGGAGGAAGGAAGCTCAAAGTCACTCAGAGGGCTATGGAGAGGGCTATGCTCGGGGTTTCTCTGCGTGATAGAATCAGAAATGATGATATCCGCAGTAGAACTAAGGTTATCGACATAGCCCGAAGAATAGCCAAACTTAAGTGGCAGTGGGCGGGGCACATTGCTCGCAGGACTGATGGCCGATGGGGTCAGAAGGTTCTTGAGTGGCGTCCGCGGACCGGGAGACGAGCTGTAGGTAGGCCTCCAAGAAGATGGAGTGACGACCTTGTAAAGATCGCGGGAACGCGGTGGATGCGAAAAGCACAAGACCGATCTGAGTGGAGAGCCTTGGGGGAGGCCTATGTCCAGCAGTGGACGTCTTTCGGCTGGCATGATGAGATAGATAGGGATTTTAAAACTATGTGCTGACGCGTCCATACAAAATTTCATAACTCATGTATTAATACCATTATTATTTTTTTAATCTTTATAAAAATCAATGCTTCCTAAGTTATAACTACCCAAATGTAACTTATAGGTACAATAAAATTGTGTAAGTACTTTATGGTTGGTTGTCAAAATTAAATAGGCATATTTGTAGGAAATTGAGTTGAAAAACGCAAGCGTCTATTTATGTACCTAAGTCGCTTCTTAAATTTAAATAAACTCTAGGGTTATGTCTAGCTTTAATTTTCCTCATGGTTTTGTTATGTTATGTAGAGTTCTTGTGTTAAATTTGTACCTAGCTTTTAAGTTTTCTATCTTGTTGGGCGCTTTGGCTGACGCTGTAAGTCCTCAAGACATTGTTTATATAAATAAATAAATGTGATCTGTGATCACCAGAGGCCCGTTTCACGAAGCAACAAGTTACAAATTACAAGCGGAAGTCTCTTTCTAACTCCTTTTGCTAGAAAAGGAGTTCCGCTTGTAATTTGTAACTTGTCGCTTCGTGAAACGGGCCTCTGGGATCGGATATTCGGATAGATATTTAACTTTGGCAGCGGCGTTGTTTTTCAGTTGTATGGAAGCGGACTCAATATTAGTTTATTAATAAAATTTCCGGGATTTACTTATTAATAAACAAATTACCCCAACATAAATTCATACTTAAGTATTTCCATTAACAATTTGAAGTTATTTTCCATATATAAATATACTAATGTTATTTAACTTACAAGAGCTAATTGACGTAAAGTTTAATCCTAAGTGTAAAGTAATAAATTAAACGTTTTATACAACATACGAATCCCGTATCTTATATTATTAAAATAATATTTCTAAGAAGCCGACGCCATATTTGCTTAACTTTTTCCGGGATTTTGCCAACTTTAGGTAAATATCTATCCGAATATCCGATCCCTGGTACCTATATGGTAACGTGGTCCTTCATAATGGGTCTTAAAACATTACATTACTTTATTTCTTTTTATTTAATTTATTTATTTATTGAGGATTTCCAATCAATATAAACATCTGGCTTATGCTTAGGTATATCTATTTTAACATCTGTATCGATGCTTACCCAATTATAAAAACCACATCTTACGCCAGTATACAAAATACCAATTGCACTTCAGCATGAATTAACTTGCTAACAAATTAAACATGACATAATTAAATCTAATATTTCCAACCTGGTACCAGGGTGGCATAAAACGATGGTACCTTCCCACGGGCAACACATCGGCGTCAGTGCGCGTGTACCGAGTGTCTCGTCTCAAGTAGAAAATTACTATATCCGCACCGGAGAATCTTATTTCACGCCGGTAGGCTCCACTTGGCGCTTGAGACGAGAGTGCTTTCTTTGTCAAGTTTTTGGTTTAATCGAGCGTGTCGGATAAATTACGAAAGTCGAACGATTTGTACCACTAAAACTCTTGTATTTTCCGATAGTCGATGAAAAAAGAGGTACGGTTCCAAATGGCCGCCATACCGCCGCAAAGGAGTAATTATTTTTTTCTCACAAAACGATTTGTACCAGTATGGCATTTGGATTTTTGGAATATGATACAATGTGACTGTTACTATATTTGCCATACTTCTAGTGTCAATATCTCCCGGTCTAATACGATAACATGTCAAAAGCAATTAGCTTTTGCTGAGTGGAAAAGGGCCGAATCTCGATTCTCTATGTATGAATGTGGAAGAAGCGAACGAGATTTGTCAGGATCGTAGCAGGTGGAAAGGAGTGGTCTCTGCTTACCCCTCTGGGAAACAGGTGCGATTAAATGTATGTATTAACTCTTTCCTTTTTAGGGTTCCGTAGTCAAACTAGGATCCGAACCCTTATAGTTTCGCCATGTCCGTCCGTCCGTCCTAGCTCAGACACTCATAGTCCTAGAAAGCTGTAGTTTGGCATGAATATACGTATTAGTCATGCCAACAAAGTGGTAAAATAAAAGGTAGATTTTTTTTTTTTAGTTTACCTCCCCTACACGTATCGTGGGGATGTATTTTTTATTCGCATCTACCCCATGGGTGGCGTTGGATACGTCATTCAAAAAATTAATTTTTCGATTAAGGGATCCGTTTATGAAATATTAAGCTTTAAAGCGCTATTTTTTGTTAGATTCAAGTGTCTTACAGCCAAAACTACAAATACTAAAAATCTGAAAAATACCTTAGATGAAAGCACATAATAACGAATTTTAAAGGAAAACTATGACGACTAAGTAGACTTGATTGGTTCCTGAGATACAGGTGACTAACGTGTTTAAATATACCTACAAAAATGACTAAATAACTTTAAATTGAGAATTACTTCACACTTGTGGTTTTTTGATATAGTTTTTGTGTATTAACGGCTTCGGAACCCTACACTGAGCATGGTCAGACATGCTCTTGCCCGGTTTTTAAACTTGTGTATGAAAAATCGTCATTAAACTGACTCTGAGTGCGGCCGTATAGGTCTTTAGGAAGAAAGAGTCAGCGCCTTGTGAAGCAAATCAAGTCACACTCGCACGGTATATTAGTAACCAACGACCCTTGAGCTATTTTGTTTCATGGAGATAATTTTAAACTCTGTTGCTTAGGGATCATAATGAACGTGAGGAGGTGAGGATAGACAAGTTAACGCTAACGTAAACGATTTTCGAAAACTAACACAATGTATGTAATCGTCGTAGGCGCTCGACGCGACAGTCTGAGAGCTTACGTCAATCTAATACATTTTGGATAACGATAACGAACGCCGAATGCATCTTGTCTAGCGTTTATTATAGTCGCCTTTATCGCGGTGGATAAAGCATCCGTCGCTCTCGCACTTACATACTGGTCAGAGAGTGACAGAAGTTTTATCTACATCTATAAACACGACCATAATAGGCCCGCTGCGCTGGATCAGTATTATGGTCGCCTATATCATGGTGGATAAAGCATCCGTTGCTCTCGCACTTACATACTGGTCAGACAGTGACAGGAGATTTATCTACATCGATAACACGACCATAATACTGGACCCGTATATCTCGGTGGATAAAGCATCCGTCGCTCTCGCACTTACATACTGGTCAGAGAGTGACAAAAGATTTATCTAAATCGGTAAATAAGACCATATTAGGCCCGCAAGGAAGGGTGCGCCAAAGTTCATATAAAATTGCAAATTAGATTATTGGAACTCCGAAAATGTATCTCATATAATTTTACAACCTAATGATCACTCTTCATAATCTTCATAATATTTTTTAATACTAATGATCGGAACTTATAATCATCTGAACTTATAACGCCAATATTCATGGAACCGTACACTTTTCAGAATTTCTTAAATATCTTACGTGTAGATAAATTTAGGTTAGGTTAGGTTAGATTTATAACAATCTAAAGAAAGTAACAGTTTTTGAAAAAAACGCATTATGAGTTGCGACGATTGTGGCTTAAAAAACTATGAACAAAAAAGTATGAGCAAAAATTTTAGAAGAAATTATGAGTATAGACACAAATCGTTATTTGTATAAAATATCTAAAGACCAATTTTATATGAGCCAATATGGACCCCCGCAGGAAAGGTCTATGTCAAGAAAGGACTATCTTCATCATTTTACTTAAAAATGACCTCCGTTACAGGATATTGGCCTCCCTCAAAAGTTTGACACCTGCACCGTCCGACAGAGATTTTTTTTGAAGGATACCTCAGGGCGTACTACAAGTTTAATAACCATACCTGTTTTAGACAGAATTGTTAATCCTAGGATAATGTATTAGAATAAATAATGAGTTTACTGCAAAAGTCTACCTAGAATAACTAGTTTAGGATTCAACGAATCGAGTAAATTTATGGGTCAGTGACCTTCACAGCGTTCGTTCCTAGTTTATTCTGTTAAGCTAAAAAAATACTAGAAGTATCATTGGATTATGTGTCTGTAGGGTGACGATTCTTTATCTATCAAAGAAGTTCGCGAAATGAAAGATTTCGGTGACTAAGACATATATACCTAGATAAGATAAGATAGAAGTATCGATGGTCATGAAATGGAGCGCAAAAAGGACAACGCCAGATCTTGGCTTAATAGTACATTATTGCCTAGGCATGGAAGCAGGCAATTGCGGCCCGAGTATTGGATTAAACGGACGAGCTTGCGAGTCCGTTTAAAAATACGAAGCCCGCAATTGCTGTTCCTGCCGAGGCAAATATAGTGCTTTTCTCAAAAATCGCAAGAATTTTTTTGTGTTGGAGTCAAATCTTCATCGCTTGAACTCATTTTTGAATTGCATACAAACAGAAACTTCATGTGAAAAAACCATCACTCCTTACCGCCTTTTGTTTACCTATGACAAGGAGAAACGCAATTCTTGTTTAAAAAAAAACATAAGCTATTCCAGGCACAAATAAAAAAGTTATGTTTCGAGTAAAATTCGGATGTATAAGACTTGTGCCCTCATTTTATTATGGCCCATTTCACTTTTTAAAAAGTTACAAGGTAGATGGTAATGGAATTTGTATGCAACATTGCGGGCTTGTGTAGCGAGCACGCAATGTATTTTTTTTTTAATTTGAGAACTGTCAGTAAACTATGTACTTCGCGTCTCAATATGTAGATAGGAATGTCAACATTTCCGGACATTTTTGAGAAAAACACTTTAAAAATAAACTCGCGGGTAAGGATGTTGATATGACCAGTTTTGTATAAGATTTAAATTCCGTATTTTATTACTTACACATTTAGGGAACTTATACGGAAAATAGAGCCGTCTATTAAGATACTTATTTATTTATTTATTAAAAACATGCCAACAGCATACATATCCATCATTAATATTATAATATAACCTGACAACATTATTCATTATACAACGTGTCCCAAAACTCAACGATAAGCCGGCACCAGAGGATGGAGCTGCTTATGATTAGTCGAGAAAAAATAAAAAAGATAAAAAAGATAAAAGAAATTTATTTAGTAAGTAGGCCGCTCGGGCACTTTTACACGTCAAGATACTACCAATACCAATACCAATAAGGAAAAGATATATTTTTTTCCTTATTTTTTCTCGACTAATCATAAGCAGCTCTATCCTCTGGTGCCGGCTTATCGTTGAGTTTTGGGACACGTGGTATGTAAGCCTATTACAGGGATGTACAGCATTCACATTTAAAGTGCGCGGTTCACATAGTTAGGTACCATTATAGTTATTAAAAATGGGAAAATATACAATGTTACTAAAAACTAATTTTTATGTTGAGAAAAAAATAATTTCTAATTGACTTCAGCAATTTATGTTTGAATGTGTTTAAGATACTTTATAAATAAGACAACTTGCGAGTAATGTATGTAATGTAAAGTAAAATAACACAAGTTCTTCAGAAAAACTAACACCGCAGCATATTATTTTTCTACATCAAATAAACCCAATTCTATAATTATCCGTCACATTTTTTTCTTAGGCCAAAGCTTCTATGGAGACCTGGCATTGTCCTTTAATAGTAAATTGTTCAACAAGGGACTAAAGTAAGCTATTATGACTTACGACACGAGATATTTATCCACCCGTGCAAATAGTTCGTTCGAGTGTCATTGTGGCGTTTTAGTCAAGAGTTATAAACAGGGGTCGGAATAGGTAGTGCTTATTAACCTAAACTTGACTCTTGTTCATTCATGCGAGAGTGAGATGGGAATACGTTATTGAATGAACATGCATCAAGTTTAGGTTAATAAGCACTACCTATTCCGACCTCTAGTTATAAACAGTTCGTTCGTTATTCATTTGTTTCAGCTCAGCCAGTCAGGTGTTTCTTTTATTTATAAGCAATTAAAACATTTGGCTTCTAGATTATAATATTATCAATGGTATATTGATGTAGATTACGGTATAAATTCAATAGCACTACTATGTTATTACAATATTTGTGTGATGAGCGCGAGTATGCGTGCCTGAGTCTAGGATGTTTTCTATTAATTAAAGTATGTATTCCCCTGTGTAAGTAAAGGACACCGCACGGAAAGTATGAAAAAAAAAACTTCGCTGAATTTTGATAATAGTACATTATTGCCTAGGCATGGAAGTAGGCAATTGCGGGCCGAGTATTGGTTTAAACGGACGAGCTTGCGAGTCCGTTTAAAAATACGAAGCCCGCAATTGCTGTTCCTGCCGAGGCAAATATAGTGCTTTTCTCAAAAATCGCAAGAAAAAATTGTGTTAGATTCAAATCTTCATCGCTTGAACTAATTTTTTGAATTGCATACAAACAGAAACTTCATGTGAAAAAACCATTACTCCTTACCGCCTTTTTGTTTATGACAAGGAGAAACGCAATTATTGTTTAAAAAAAAAACATAAGCTATTCCAGGTACAAATAAAAAACTTATGTTTCGAATAAAATTTGGATGTATAAGACTTGTGCCCTCATTTTATTATGGCCCTTTTCACTTTTTAAAAAGTTACAACATAGATAGTAATGGAATTTGTATGCAACATTGCGGGCTTGTAAAGCGAGCACGCAATGTAATTTTTTTTTAATTTGAGATCTGTCAGTAAACTATGTACTTCGCGTCTCAATATGTAGATAGGAATGTCAACATTTCCGGACATTTTTGAGAAAAAATATATATGTTACCTGTCTTGGTCATTATGTAAAAATACTTGGTGGCCAATAAAATCCTATGCCTAGGTTTTTAAAAAAAAAATGTGTAAAATTAAGTGGATATTGGTTCCATAGAAAAACGAGGCCTGTTTTGAACGATCATATTTTTTAAACTGTACATAGAATTTCCGTACCGTGTCCTTTATTGTTGCCTGACAACCATACTACAACGCTAAGCAGATAAATGCGCTGCCATCCTTTTTGCAATCTCGAAGACCAAGATGGAACCTCCTTAGGCTAAGAATGTTTTTGGTCATAAAAACTCAAGTACTTTAGTAAAAGCAATTAATTTTTCCAATACTTGTTACCCGCGACTTCGTCCGCATGTCGTTTATCGCGTATGACTCTATGTCCTTTCTCGGGCTTTTTCTTTTTCTTAGATAGACCGATTTACACATTATTTTATAATATACTAGGGACCCGCCCTCGCTTCGCTTCCGTTTATGTGAGTTTTCTGTAATACCCGTACATAATCGAGAACTTATTATACATTCTCTTCTCTTGAATCTCTCTATCTATTTCTGAAAACTGCATTAAAATCCGTTGAGTATTTTAAAAGATCGAAGCGTAGAGAAGTTGGAAGCGACTTTATTTTATAGTATGTACCTAAAGAAGAAGAAGAAATATGGATTATTTAACGTTGTAACTTGTTCTTATCATAAAATGGTTGACCTTGACTTTGACTTAACCTTTGCTATAAATATATACTTAGTGAGTTTTTCTAAAAACTTGATAGGCAAATAGTTTAAGTATCGTTATTTTGCATTATTTTTTGTGCCCCTGCTTCACCTTTTCTTAAACTATATCGGAACTTGACAATAAAGTCTCTTTTATAAACAAAAGGTAGAGGCACTATTGTGTGATATTAGTAGATAACCTAAGTACCTGTAACTAAAACACACTACGCCATTAGGAACATACATAGATACATATATAAATTCACGCCTTCATTCCCAGAGCGGGGTAGGCAGAGCTACAGAATTACCAACAACTCTAAAATAAAAATTCAAATAAACATCTAATAAATTAATTTTATTCGGGATTATATAATTTACTCGTCTGATCGTTCGATTTTCAAATAGGTTTTAGTTTTTAACATGAAAACGTTAGGTGAACATATTTAGTAATAATTAGGGAAACATTTGATTGAATGTTTATTTTAATAAAAAACAAAGTAATTGTTTTAACGTTTTTATCCTCGTAAGGCCCACCATACTAAAAACAGGTAGTTATTTGTGAGTGGGACTTTGAATCTACCGTCAAGGCAATAAAGTTCAATTACGTTTGTTCGATAATACCATTTTCAGTATATGAATATTGGAAAATAAACCTATTCCCATTGGAACACAGTTCAAATGCGATAAGTTCCTAACGGTGTAGTGAGTTTTAGTTTACTTAGTTGCTACACGACCCCGGCGTCACCCTGTATAGAGAGAAAAAACGTATATTCATAAATAAACATTCTAGACTCAGGATCACTTATACTCGCGCTCATCACTCAAATATTTGCACTGACCGTGAATTTAACCTAGGACCGCTAACTTCGTCACTGTCGTCAATTTGATATGTATGTAGGTACCTAACTTACAAAGTAAATAAAAACATGTAAATAGTGATAAATCGTAGTACTGTTCGCGTCCGAGTTGTCACTGTAATCTTTTTGGCTCCGAATTCCGTTGATAAGGTGTGATAAGAGATAACTTGGATCATGACACGACGGATTACCTGCTTATAGACTCTCTAATTTACTTGGTTGACAACTAACTTTTTTTCTATGTGGAAAGGAGGCAGACGAGCACGCGAGCCACCTGATGATAAGTGATCATCGCGACCCATTAACCCCCCTCAACACCAGAGGAATCGCAGTGCGGTGTCGGTCTTTTAGAAAAGAGTATACTTATAGGCACGTTTTTAGAAAAGAAAGTCGTATTGGTTCGGAAATATAGATGCCGAGAGCTGATTTCATATAGATAAGGTGCGTGGCCCTCAAAAAAAAGCACGGTAGCGGATTTCCAGCTATCAAGATGGTGTTAATGAAAAGATAGTTAGGTACGAGTTAAACAATGGTGGAATCCAGCTGCTGGTATTAATCCGAATAATTCCCCGTGATACATGCGTTAAAAGACACCGAGGGAAGCAACATCCCTCCGCAGGGCCAGTGGATCCAGATTCTTGAGAAGCCCCTGGCTGTTGCCACATCGAACAGCTCTGTTCTGAATCCGGTCAAGTGGAAGACGTTGATTTACACTTACACTTCCTGCGGTAGGCCTCGGGAATAGAAGAAAAAGAAAAATAAATACATTACTCACTACACAGAAGACACACAAATAGACACACGATCAATGTGACACGAACAGCACGGAGTGTGTATCCACGCGGTAGTCAATCGGACATTAGTTCAGCATTATGTTGAGGTGTCAGACACTTACAGCGCTGATTTTCAGCCAGTACCGTATGCTGTATTAAACTATGCGCCATATACGCTTAAACATACTAATATACATGTTACGCCCAAAACCGACGAACGTGCGTTAAGAGGGTGATGAATGTAGAGGAAGCGAAAGTTGTATGTTTAGACCGGGGCACCTGGCGTTGCATAGTCTCTGCCTACCCCATTGGGAGACAGGCGTGAAGGCATGTATGTATGTAAGAGCAAAATATTAAAACCGCATACATAAATACTGATATACAGCCTTTATTTAAAAAAACTAAAGATTAATAAAAGGTGATTTAAAAACCCACAGGTTGGCATATTACCAAGTGTGTATCTAAGTGCTGGATGAGGATTTGGATTTCTAGAGCGTCAATAAAATAATCCTTAAAAGCTTGCTCTTAAAGGTGTAGTAGTAGTTGTTGCGACAAGGTCCTAAATGCGACGAGTGTTGCTACAAATGGTGGTATTACCTAGTGCATCGATCATCGGTCGATACCACCATCTTATCCTTCAATCCGTCTTATCCTTCTTATTCGCCTAACAACAGTGTAGCGCATTGTTGTGTTCCGGTGTGGGGATAAGACAACCGGTGAAATAACTAACATAGAGGCATTCCATTTTATTCCCTACTATTAGCAATGCATTTGAGATCTTAAGATTGCAGTCTGAAGATTGTGGTCTTGAGAAAGCAAATGTCTATGGGTCTCAGATCCTACTTACCATAAAGGGGCCTGTGTGATTGTCTGTCTTCTCCATGCCAAAGAAAAAAAAAGTATTTTTACCTTTCCCACACCAGCCAAGATGCATCGTTGTTAAACCAATCGGGTCTACGAAGATTTCGTTTTTCGTGATACGAAGAGTCACGTGATCTACCAGTGACGCGATTGATTTAAAAACAAAATGAATAGAAACGCTTGTTATGTTAATGCATCTTGACTAGGGCTCAGTCGTTTGGATTATAATAATGGTCGCTTATCGAAAAAGTCCATTTCAAATGATTCATTTTAAACCTTAACAACAAAGGTTATGATTTAAATATGAATAGCATCTCGCCGTGATATTAGCATAGTAATAATTATGTACATTGTTTACTTAGAGCGATTATGTTGTTCAAATAATACTTAAGTACTCGTAGATAGGTAGTTTATAGATTTGTCAACAACATCTTACTTAAGTGATGACTACTCGTATTAATAAAGCAATGGACTTTACTACGAGTATAAGCTGTTCATTAATTATTTTTTTGGTAATAATTCCGAGTTTTGACACATTTTCCTGCTTACGTGTGGTATTTTGTTTTATATTGATAGTTTTACTAACCCCCTTGACAAAAAAGAGGGATGTTATGTTATACGTCTGTGTGTTTATCTGTGTTCCTGTCAGTGGCATCGTAACTCCCAAACGGATGGACTGATTTGGACGCGGGTTTTTAGGGTTCCGAAGCCAAATGTCAAAAAACGGAACCCTTATGGATTCGTCATGTCTGTCTGTCTGTCCGTCCGTATGTCACAGCCACTTTTTTCCGAAACTATAAGAACTATACTGTTGAAACTTGGTAAGTACATGTATTCTGTGAACCGCATTAAGATTTTCACACAAATATAGAAAAAAAACAATAAATTTTTGGGGATTCCCCATACTTAGAACTGAAACCGAAAATATTTTTTTCCATCAAACCCATACGTAGTCTTCAAAAATGATATTGAGGTTTCTAATATAATTTTTTTCCAAACTGAATAGTATGCGCGAGAGACACTTCCAAAGTGGTAAAATGTGTGTCCCCCTGGAACATCTAAAATAAGAGAATGATAAAAAAAAATGTTACTTGGCCAATTATAATTATTATTCTTATTATTGAATTGTAATTATTGTCATATCATATCTTTAGTGACACTCACAAGATTAAGATAAATCGATTTCTATAAGAATCATTAAATATGGTCCACGCGTTTAGTCTCTAGAGCGCCACAAAGGAACAAACGTACATATATAGGATGATAAACACCTTACCCTAGGACTCAACTCCGACTCCTGACTGAGGCAATCATTTGGCTTCTATTCTTTTGCGTAAAACAATATTGCCTTTGATATGTTATTGTATTGTCAACTCTTATTTACTTGACAGTAATGGCGATTAAAAACAATACCATCACATGTTAAAGGCAATTTTACCCGGTACAATAGAGACCCAGGTCATTTAAACATTCTGAAACGATATCGTTTGGTTAGACATCCGAATATACCTAGATCCTGAGGGAAATCTATTGTTTTGGAATGAAATGACCTAAATTATTCACATCATTGTCCGTTTTAACGCGATAGACTAAACACAAAGCACTCTTCCACAATTTTGAATTAAGAATTCGGATGATTGACTGGCGTTGCACTAGATCATCAACATACCTACATAATCATACATACAAAGATGGCAGTCTACTCAGTTTCTGTTAAATAAGTTTTTTTTATAAACGAGTAGACAGGCCTCCGGGCACGTTTTATAAAGCCACAAGTAACAATTTTACAGGTCTAAACTGGCAACACTGCTCAAATGGCAGGGGCCTGTTTTATAAAGCTACAAATTACAATTTACAGGTTACAAGTTTCCATTTGACACAACCTCGACCAATGACAACCAGCCATTTGAGCAGTGTTGTCAGTTTAGAAATGTAAAATTTTAACTTGTAGCTTCGTGAAACGAGCCCCAGGTCGTCATTGGTCGAGGTCGTGTCAAATGGAAACTTGTAACCTGACAATTGTAATTTGTAGCTTTATAAAACAGGCGCCTGATGGTTAGCAGTCACCGTCGCTCATAAACATCAGCAATGCCAGGGGCAAAGCGAAGTTGTTTTTAACCGACTTCAAAAAAAGGAGGAGGTTCTCAATTCGTCGGGATATATTTTTTTTATGTATGTTCCCCGATTACTCGAAGACCACTGGACCGATTTGAAAAATTTTTTCGTTGTTCGAATGGTTATACTTTCTAGTTGGTCCCATTGTCACCACGTCGGGATCTGATGATGGGATCATGGAGAAATCAAGAGAACTCCTCAAATATTATAGGCACACCTATAGCGATTTCGGTATTTTTCACTGTAACTCATGCATTTGCTTTTGAAAAGTACTATATGGTGAAGTGGAACTGATGATGAAGACCACAGATGGCCACCGGAACTCCTTAACGGTACCTATTTCAAGGGTGGCGATAAGATATTTCGATAAAGTTAGTTGAGCGACTATGACGAAGCACATTTAGGTTTAAATATGACTATGACATTCCCGCGGCGTTGTCTGCGGCGAGCTTGAAATGTTCTATAGTTTCTCATTAATATTTAGAAGTGGAGCTACGTAACAGCATAAATAGGATCACTAAAAAGTATAAAATAAAATAAATGTTTAAAAAAAACAAAAACCCGCCTTCAAAAAAAAATATAACTTCTTTAAAATGGTAGGTAAATAGGTCAGTCCAACTGAAGTCGGCGTCCAACAATATTTTAACCAAAAGCAGACTTCAGTTGGACTGACCTATTTACCTACCATTTTAAAGAAGTAATTTTTTGCTTTTTGAAGGCGGGTTTTTGTTTTTTTAAACATTTATTCAGTGAATTCTCGTTTTAGGCTGCGTGTAAAGGAGGACATGTCATAGAGCTGACGAAACACCGTTGAGGGAAGTTCATTTCATAGTTTTAAGGAGCGAGGAAGAAAGGACCTTTGGAAACGGACTGGACTGTAGTATATACTTTTTTAGTCTTTAGCTATCTTCGAGACCTTGGTTCAAAGATATTCTGTGGCCACCTTCCGGCTCCATCATCAGAACAACTGTATACCTACCTATATTGCATTCTTCTCCTAAGCTTAGATCTCTTTCAAGTGTAAAATAACGTGGTCGAATGTAACTTATATCATTTGAGTACAGTCGCCGTCATAAATATGTTTACACTTTAGTACCTTGTCTAGTTAACATCATCTTTTGACTGCCATATGAAATTGTCATAGCGGATAAAGTGACAAGGTACTAAACTGTAAACATAATTATCTTTGACGTCGACTGTACCTATCGTCACAATAGGTAAAGTAAATAAAAACTTATAGTAAAATTGGACACTGACTTGCGCACTGAGGGTTCCATAAGTAGTAGGAGATCCGAATAGGAGATGTGAGATGTGAGGTGTAAGAGAGTGCAAATGCACCGGGCTGTTTATTCGATAAAAAGTATTTTATACTTTATATTACATACCAATCGAAAGTATGAAGCCTATAGAATATGCAAACGTTAGTTTGACTATTTTTTTCCCGTCAAACTATTGGGTAGGCAGGTATAAACAGGTAAGTCGGTACTAGTAATTTGCACCAAACCTAACGTTTGCATATTCTATAGACTTCATACTTTCGATTAGTATGTAATTTGTCTATTAAACAAACATTTGCAATTTAAAAAAAAAAAACATTTTTAATAAAAAAATTAATGATATAAGTACTGGACTGAAATTTTTCAGCCTACCTATTCGCCACATATTATTTAGAGTATTAAATTTGATATAAAATACTTTTCATCGAATAAACAGCCCGGTCCAAATCTTCTCCTATTCGGATCTTAGACCAAAAGTAGAGTTTTTTAATTACAACTATCTGGTTATTGTAACTGACTTAAATAACTCCCTCTAGCATCACTGTTTTGAACAACGAAAGGTGTGATATTGTATTTCTTAGTATAGAAGGACAATAGTACGCCTTTCGTTGTTAAGGCGGGAGTTATATAAGTCAGTTGTAATAACCGATAGTGGCAATTACAAAACTCTTTTACTTATTAATTCCTAGCCAAAGTAAGTCTTATTCTGAACATAACTAAGTCTATTTTGACTAGAGTATTTTTTTTATCATTCCTCAGTTACTATGCTACTTCGATCATCGCTCTATACTTTCATATATCAAAACATTAAAATTTATCATTGCACCAGTTAATTTATTGTAGGGGTGCATTGTATATTTTGATAAATAATCAGTAGATTGCTTATCGGATATGTTTACGATACCTTTATTTTACGGCCTAAATATAATATTTGCAATAGATGTAATATTAATAAATTGCTCTCTAATTTAGGTAACCCGTCTTAGGTCTGAAAAACGTTGCCCGAATTTCGTTTGGTCGAAAAGTTATTGACAAATATTGTTTGCCTTTTTTTTCATTCGTCCCAAAAGTTACTTTTTCATCGTTTTATCAATTGTTTGTTCTGCATTACTGATGTGTCTATAATTAAGTAATGCCACGTTTTCCTGCTCAACTACGTATGTATATACTATGAGTGTTGTTACATGAAAATAAAGAATAATAATAAATATCTGCCCTTACCGGGATTTGAACCTGGGACCGCTGGCTTCGTAGTCAGGGTCACTACCAACTGGGCTAACGTGTCGCCATATACTAAAACCTACGGCAATTTTATGACTATGATCATACTACATTAGGTATGTAACTATTTAAAAGAAAAAAACTCCGATATAGGTACTTAATGGATATAACCGTTCTTCAATACATAAGTAAATATCTACTTACTTACTTGACACGCATAAAACTTATTTTAATTATTTAATTTGATTTGTAACTTACATAATGGTTAGGTAATTGTTTAAAAAATCTACAATAATTATTTATAGTAAAACATTTTACGCTAATGCATGATATACAAGGCACACCTACAATACCGCGGCAACTTCCACAAGTCGGTAGGTAACTGAAACATTTACCTTAGGTTCCTTTGTGCTTGTGGAAGTTGCCGCGGTATTTAGCAAGAGTAACGAAAGGAAAACAATATCATACCAAGTATATTTATTTATGTTCCTCCATTGCTCATTCATGAGCGAGACCATAGACGGGGAGGGTCTTTATGGTTAATAAAGGAATGTTTTTACTCAGTCGAAGAATATTTTGACTATTTTAAATAAAAATTATGATACGTGAATTATGTACTACTTAATTGATTGTTTATTTTAATTATGCGATCTCAGGTCCATTTTGTATATTATTATCTTATTGGACATATAAATTTTGCATGCCAGTTTCTGGTTAAATGTGCGAAACTTGTACAACTTTATTGCCATCTTTATGTACCACATTTTATGCGAAATAAAAATATTTGTATTTGTATTTGTATTTGTATTTTTATGTAACTTTTCAGGCTTATTAATTATAATAGTTACCTAAAGATTTTCAAAACAGTATAATCGTTGTGTCAATCAATATTTCGAAATAGTGTAACAAGTACTACTCAATATCCGCAAAAAATAAAGTACCTTACAGCCGCTTTCCTTAAAAATAACCTAATTTTGTTTATGTTTCGCAAGGTCCCGGTAAAAAATAAGAATAAGAATAAATTTAGAAAAAATAAACGGTTTATAAAAGGAACCTGTATCTTGGGACTCTGTTTACATTTAAAACAGGAACCACTTAAAATGAAGGATTAAATAAAAATACAAAATTAATAACAAGGCGCTGGCCTAGTTGATAGTGACCCTGCCTACGAAGCTAGCGGTCCTGGGTTCAAATCCCGGTATGGGCAGATATTTGTGTGATGAGCGCGAATATTTGTTCCCGAGTCATGGATGTTTTCTATGTATTTAAGTATATACTCGTATTTCTCTATATAAGTATTTATAAAGTTGTCTCGTACCCATATAAAAGCCTAGAGCTTAGTTTGGGACTAGGTCAATTGGTGTGACATTGTCCCCCTGATATTTATTTATTTATTATTTATTTAATCGAAAAGTAGACTATGGTTTACAACATGTTAACAACATTAATTTGGTACTGGCGGAAACATTTTTTTTTAATAATTATCAATTATTACATTATAAAAGGAATGATTGTTAAGAGTAGTAGTGGGTGTTTGCGCACACGCATATGTACAGTTTTCCCAGCTTCTTAATAACGCTCGGCTGGCTATCGCTATCACGCTTGCACTCGCAACTGACAGTATATTTCTGGGGTCCTAGTGAAAAAGGGTATAATTCTTTTGAAGATCAAGTGAAAAACGGTTTAAGTCTAGTATACTCCGTTCATGTATATACCCTTTTTTATTACGAGTTAAGTTGACTTGTACCCTTTTTTAACTAGGATCCCAGATTTGTCACTCCTGAGTCATAAGTAAGACAATGGTTGCACTGTATGTGTATGTATCTGTGTGTGGGTGTTTGTGTGTTTGGGTGTGTAAAACGAGAGACTTAAATAGTGTGTGCAAAATTTTTATTGAAGTAGAATGAGACTTCTATGCTGTTGTAGTAATAATTGTCTCCCTATCATTATATGACAAAGTTAATTACCACTTTTTAAGTATTTGCTGCATTTTACGCAGTTTGCATACCGCATTATAAAAGGACCTATGGGTGGATGAAGGATGGAGCGTGTTGATCGATATTAATAGACGCTATTTGATGCAATTGACAACAGAGGGGCTATTGCCTAACGCACTCGTAATCGCAATCGTTTTCATTTTGAAAATCGAAGGCTTGTCTGCATACAAAATGAAAACAATTGTCCCGCTTTGAAGCCGATTGCGATTGCGAGTGCGCTAGATAATAGCAACGCAGGTCAGGATGTTTGTCTCAAAAGCCTACTTTTTTTTGGTTATTATTTACTGAGAAAAAAGTATTGAATACTATCAGTGTTTGCGACGCCCACTTTGGACTAGTGGCCGAATGACGTCATTTTGTTTGTAACCGCATTTGTTTTTTCTGGCTGTGACGTAAAAAATAGCACGTGGCGGTATGCTCTTTAGCCATTAGCAGAAAGGAAAATGGGCAAAAATGTATGAACGCTGGCCTAGAAACCAATAACAATAAGCACTATATCATCGGATATCCTTTTTAATTCTACAACGATTTTATGTAGCGGGAAACCTCAAATAACTGTGAGTTTTTAAAAAAATCTGGAACAAGCCTACATCTACGTCTTTGCATGGCGATAACTTATTTCACACAAATATTTCGAACTACCTGCCATAGTAATTAGTTTTACAACTTAGAATTACCAATCCGGTGATATGTCACCGGATTGGTAATTCTAAGTTGTAAAACTAATTGGTCAATAGGCCAATTTGTCCTTATTGGTCAATAGGCCAATTTGTCCACCCTCCTTTATTTATTTATTTAATTTTGTATCAGTAAATAACCAACAAACGAAAATTCAAAAATAAATATTAAGTATGTTTTTCAGATATGTTCGTAGAACATGGCCGTTGGAGCGGGAAGGTTCTATCTAGTGTGGCGACCGCGAACCGGGAGACGAAGTATCGGCAGGCCTTCCACAAGGTGGACCGACGAACTGATAAATCGGGAATCCGCTGGATGACAGTAGCAGAGGACCGATCGTTGTGGAACACCTTGGGGAAGGCCTTTGTCCAGCAGTGGACATCTTGCAGCTGGTAATGATGATGTTTTTGAGCCAAACTTCTATAAGCATGATTTTTTTCAGAACACCTTTAAAAAAAAGTTTGTATTGTTAATTTGAACAGGGTTTTGATTGAACATGGTCATGGACCTAATCGTTTTAGACCTGTAATTGTATTATCAACGTTTTGATAGCTCCTCAATATCTCTTATTCACTTGACAGAAATACAATTTGGATTTTATCGCCTATAATAGAAGGGCTGGACACATAAAACTCAGACGTCAGAGTTAGCTATTAGCTATAGCTATGACGATAACTACGTTACTTAGTCCCCTGCCTCACCGGGACGCCATGGTGACGTCGCTGGCCACGTATCCCATACAAATTAACGTAGCCAAACCGTGGCCAAGCGAGTGAGGCCGCCTACTTTTCAATATGAATTGTTTGGCTACGGTGGCCGGCGACGTCGCCATGGCGTCCCGGCGAGGCAGGGGACTTAGCGTCAATTTTTCATACTTGAGTTTGAAAACGCAACCAGTTAATTGTCTCTAAAATGTCCCTGAGTACGACGGTAAGTGTCAATTATTGGTGCCAGTCAGATAAAAGTGTCCAATATATCGATATTGGTGCAGCTGTTGTTGGGAGCGAGATTAAAACAAAACAACGAGATATAAAATAAAATATCGCTCATTTATTGTTATCAAACTTGTTTATTTTGTTTTTATCAACGTAAATTAAAAATAACCGGACACGGCGAGTCGGAGTCGCCCACCGAGGGTTCCGCACATGACACGGTTAACTCAATTCAAAATTTGCAAGACCCCGTTTTTTGTGTTTTAATTAAAAATGTTGGGTTTTCAGATTTTTCCCTTTATTTGAAATATAAGACGGTATTACTTGCCAAATTTAATAGTTCTAGGTCAACGGATAATACCCTATAAATTTTGATTCCCTTGAGAGCGTCGAAATATACGTTTCATGCGGCATAAACGGCCGCATCTCTTTTTTAAGTTAACTTAGAAGTTTGAATTTTTCACAGCTTCAAAGGACTGTATTTTTGAGTATATGGTTTAAATTTCAATTCGATACCTCCACGCGTTCCCGAGATAAAGGGTCTTGACGGACAGACAGACGGACAGACGGACAGACAGACGGACAACAAAGTGATCCTATAAGGGTTCCGTTTTTCCCTTTCGACGTACGGAACCCTAAAAATAACTGAGCATGAAGCAGTGGCGTTGTATTTAATTAAAAAATAGACTAATTATTACGACGTATTCGATAAGAGACAATGTATTGACACTTCCCAATACAAACTAATTAACCTGAATAGTAGGTACAGCTGATTGAAATGATAACGAGTTCTACAAATAAACATGTCTACGATAGATAAAAAAAAAAACAACCGTCCAAGTAAATTGTGTTGAAAACCTGTTTATTTTTGTGTGTCAGCCTGTCTGTCGCCTAAGGCAAACGGATGGACCAATTACACTATGTGGTTTTTTATTTGAAAGGCTATGTTCCAGCGGGGGTTCTTAGCTAAATTTTATTAAAATTGGTTAAACTAATAGAGAGTTTTTAGTTATAAAACAAACTCCCAAATGATCATGTTTTACTTTACTCTTTGGTTGCTATCAGCTTCACGCGGGAGATAGGGTCAAATAGGTGTAGTAGTGTGTAAGTAAAGTTTTAAACGTTTCTCAAGAAATAGTGAAAACCGCATCTTAATCCAATCTGTAGTTTCTGAGATTTGCGGTATTAGTGTATACCTACACACAGACAGGGCTCGGACTTATCTATCTATAGGTACCTACAGTCGCTATAAATAGTTCACTTAAGTACCTTGTCACTTTAATCGCTGGGATATTCGTATTTGGCAATTTGAATATGACGTTAAGTAGACAAGGTAGGTACTAAAGTTTACATATGTATAAATTCTTCCGTCACTAAAAGACAACACACTTAAACCGCTGAACTTAGAGATTTAGGAGGAAACTTTCCTTGAATACCTACCTAAGGTGGGGTGTAAGAAAAGATTGTTCGAAAATCAACCCCCGCCGGTAAGCAAAGGGGGTAACAACGGGAAATGGATACTATGCGAACAAAGTCGCGAGCGTCCTCTAGACTGTAATTTATTGATTACTAGCGACCCGCCCTCGCTTCGCTTCGGTTTATGTGAGTTTTCTGTAACACCCGCGCATAATCCAGAACTTATTATACATATAAACCTTTCTATTGAATCACTGTATCTAATGCTGAAAACTACATTAAAATCCGTAGAGTAGTTTTAAAGATCTAAGCGAACAGGCAGCGGAAGCGACTTCATTTTATACTATGTAAAGAAGATAAAACAAAACAAAATGCTAAAGAAAATTTATATTTTTATTAAATTAATGACTCACCACAAATATCCTATAAATACAAAATCCAACACTTAAACACTGAGCATCTTTGACACTTCGCGATCGCTCTACTAATGTTATCACTTATCAACCGAGCACGACCGTCCCTCTCGGAGTCTGATACGATACTATTTGGTTTATCAATGAGGAGGTATTGTCTGGCTTCTTGATCACAATGGCTAGCCGATTGAAGACAGCCAAGGCGTAAGTATGTTGACAATAAATTGATTTAGTTATAAACAAGAATTTGGAACCTAGGATTTCGATGTTACCTGCCGGCAGAAAGTAGAGAAGAAACTTCATCTAGGAAAGGGGTTTCGGTAAGTGTAGTCAATTTTAAAAGTCATACATTTTTAAGGAAAGCGTCCATTTGATATAAGGTGGTAAATTATGATAGATCTATTCAAAATAAACATATTTTGTTATATAATGCATCTCTTAAGTGCATAGGAGCAGAGATATTTAAATATTCATGGGCGCCGGGCGGTTTGCAAAAAAAGGTGTATATAGTTAAGGACAAAAATTAAGAAACTCTAATTTTAGACAGGTGAGTCACGCAAATTAATTATTCATTTATATACTGCCCTCATAAGCCAATAGGAGGTATCTCAAATTCAATAAACGAAGCAGATTCAAGCATCACTCGGTAGTAATATGGTCGCACTTGCTATGGGAGTTTTGCCTGAGATACCACCATTTGTTTTATAACGGTATTGATCAAAATTCCGAATTTTCATAATTCCGAACGCATTTTTTTGATAGGAGACTTAACTTTTTGCTATTGCTTTTAATCAAACCTAACCTAACTCACGTATGACAACTAAATTATGCATTTAATTTAAAATAGCTCCAGCGTAACATAGCTTTCGGAAAAATTCAAATGCGGACAAATGAATATTCGGAAAAAAGTAATTCGGAATTTTAAGGTGTTCCCGGTTTTAATAGAGGCCCTAGGCGTACTTTTAGTAGAAAAAACTTAATACTTAAATTGCTAATATCTCGGCTCCGATATTGTTTAAAGCATGAAATTTTATATATTTACTAGTGACCCGCCCTCGCTTCGCTTCGGTTTATGCCAGTTTTCTGTAATACCAGTACATAATCCAAAACTTATTATACATAAAAACCTTCCTCTTGAATCACTCTATGTATTAAAAAAAACCGCATCAAAATCCGTTGCGTAGTTTTAAAGATCTAAGCATACATAGGGACAGACAGACAGCGGGAAGCTATTTTATTCATGTTTGTTACCTCAGAACTTTCGACTGGGTGAACCGATTTTGAAGATTCTTTTTTTATTTGAAAGCTGGTGCTCCATTCAAAATGAAGATCTGATGGTGGAATCCATGAGGAATCGACGGAACTCTTCAAAATTTATAGGCACACCTATAGCGATTTTGGTATTTTTCATTGTAACTCGTGTATTTGGTCTTGGAAACCACTATTTGGTGAAGTGGAACTGATGATGAAGACCACAGATGGCCACCGGAACTCCTAAACGGTATATATTTCGAGGGTGGCGACAAGATATTTCGATTAAGATAGTTGAGCGACTATGACGAAGTATATTTAGGTTTAAATATATGACTATGACTTTCCCACGGCGTTGCTTGCGGCGAGATTGAAATGTTCTATTGTTTCTTGAGAAATGGGAGAATGACAGCATAATTATGATCACTAAAAAGTATAAAATAAAAAAAAGTTTAAAAAAACAAAAACCCGCCTTCAAAAAGCAAAAATATCGGCGTCCAACAATATTTTAACCAAAAGCAAACTTCAGTTGGACTGACCTATTTACCTACCATTTTAAAGAAGTTATTTTTTGCTTTTTGAAGGCGGGTTTTTGTTTTTTTAAACTTTTTTTTATAATATGTAGTGATGTAGTGATGTGTATTTATAGGTCCTCTTAAACATGATAAGAAAATCATCCGTGGCCGCTGAAAAAAGACAATAATCTTCATACAAACTTACCCAATGCCCTTTGGGAAGGCATAATTATATTGAGATGGGCCTTGTCTGCCGCTTCGAACCTGATCTGATCTATTGTGGTAGCCCTTTGTGTAACAAGGGTTACTCTCTCTCTCTTAATTTAAGAGCTTCGCTCTTGTCGGTGGAGTGATTTCCAATCTTCTTTCCTCTCCCTCCGCCAGCTCCTTGACCTTGTGGCGACCTAGCGACATCTAACGGCAACTTGTGTCAACCAACTCGCTACCTCGCTAGCGCCACCAGCGTCAGACAGCGCAACTAAAAATGTTCTACAACGCGCTAACAAAGTTTCTCCAGTCAGTTGACATATATACAACTTCCAACTTCATCCCAATGGACTTCGGTCCCCAGGCATAACACCCGCCTGGAGAGAGATCTCTCTATTGTCCTCTCTTCCTACAACCTCTTTATACGACATGACATACACCTTCTCCTTGATTTGGTCCATGTAGCCTCTTCTTGGTCTTCCTCTGCCTCTCCTGCCTTCAATATTCCCCTCTATAATGTTTTGATCAGCATGTCGTACCTCAATAAATGCCCAATCATCTCTCCTCTTCTGTTCTCAATAATGTCCAATACTTATCTTTCTTTTCCCCTTTACCCTCTCCAGGGGTTACTAGGTACCTACTTTAATTTATAACAGATGACAATATGAAACTTGCTGGCTAACACGCTATAACAACAAATAGTACAGGTTAGTATAGCTGCTACAACAACAAACGGTAAAAAGGGGACCCCCGTACAACAATGGTACGGAACCCTTCGTGTGCGAGTCCAACTCGGACGTGGCCGGTTTTGCAAACTATCTAGATTATTATTCATGACATCATCTATTGCAACATCGTAGAAACAAGCGGGAGGTCATTAAGTAAATAATTCAAACTGCGGTTAGAACACTATGACTAATTACTTGCGACATGATTTTACAATAAAATCAATAAATATGGCGGGGCAATCTAAGCTCTAGGCTTGTACTATAGGCACTAGGCAACGATAAACTTACATTATATATATAATTAATTTCATTGCGGATTTTTTTCTTCTTTTTTAGAGTTCCGTAGCCAAATGGCAAAAAACGGAACCCTTATTCGTCATGTCTGTCTGTCTGTCTGTCCGTCCGTATGTCACAGCCACTTTTTTCCGAAACTATAAGAACTATACTGTTGAAACTTGGTAAATAGATGTATTCTGTGAACTGTATTAAGACTTTCACACAAAAATAGAAAAAAAAAACAATAAATTTAGGGGGTTCCCCATACTTAGAACTGAAACTCAATTATTTTTTTCATCAAACCCATACATGTGGGGTATCTATGGATAGGTCTTCAAAAATGATATTGAGGTTTCTAATATATTTTTTTTCTAAACTGAATATTTTGTGCGGGAAACACTTCCAAAGTGGTAAAATGTGTCCCCCCCCCCCCTGTAACTTCTAAAATAAGAGAATGATAAAACTAAAAAAAAAATATGATATACATTATCATGCAAACTTCCACCGAAAATTGGTTTGAACGAGATCTAGTAGTAGTTTTTTTTAATACGTCATAAATTGTAAACCGCAATTTACCATTCACGGAACCCTTCATGGGCGAGTCCGACTCGCACTTGGCCGCTTTTTGTTTTGTTTACGTTAGTTTAGTGTGTGTGCTATGTGTGTGTAATCTTCCGTAGTTTCACTGGATGGTTCCAAGGGAAGACCAGCGCTGGGCTTAAAGCCAGCTTAACGGTGAGTTGGAACCACCGTGACATCAGCCCCTTATTTCACCATCCTGACAATGACAGGTGATAGGTGACATTTCAGTGTACATAGCGCAGCTCATAATGAATCCCACTATTGTGAAAACTTGTTAATTTTGCAATGTATAACAAATTGTCGCTTGTCACCTATCATAGTCAGAATGGTGAAATAGGGGGCAGGTATCTTGTCTATATCAGTACTTTGTTGCGTTTTGTTTATATGTTTGTCACGTATAAATGTTTATTCTATCTACTTGCTTACTTACTTAGAAATACATACTTAAATACAAAGAAATCATCCAAGACTCAAGAACAAATATTCACGCTCATCACACAAATATCTGCCCTTGCGGCCTTGTCGGGATTTGAACCCGGGACCATTACCATCGTAGGTCACAAGTCACAACCAACTAGGCTAACGCGTGGTCATTCAAAAACAGTTTCAATTGGCTTATCGAAATGTACTATTGCATTTTATGATTGAAAAAATGAGGGTAGGTACCGCAGAGTATTCTGTTTGAATTGGATTTCGAATCGAATGAACGCGAGTCCATGGGCTTTATTCAAGACGGTAAAAACAATATCGTATTTGATCTGTTATCGTATTGTCAACGCTTTGATAGCTCTTATTTTCTTGACAGTAATGGCGGCTGACGTCATAACAATACCATAACAGGCAAACTACGATATCGTTTTTACCGCCTAGAATAGAGGCGCAACTCACATATAGGTACCTACTTAACCATTTTTAAGTATTTGTTTTCATTTTCCAGTGTTTTTACCATAAGTAATCATACCAAATTTGACGTAAAACGTTTGTTGTATGTGGACCCCTTTATTATTTCAGTTGCTTTAATTATTTTTATTTCTTAATAAATCCGCCGTCGTAACACTTATTCTGAAAAAAAACCAACCCGGTATCACGGTTCAAAAGACGGTTTAAAGTTAGGACGGTCGGACGGACGGACGGACAGCGGAGGCATATTAATAGGGTCTCATTGGGCTCCCTCCGGGTACGGAACCCTAAAAATGACCTAGAGTTCTGCTGGAGTTTCATGCGGCTCTTCTCTGCAATGACGGTCTGGAAGCGCTAGTAAACTCCCGACGTGTAAAACATGAGGGTTATCAGGCCAATTTACTGTTTAAGGCTGCGGCTCCTCTGAGGCGGAGACGAGCGGAGCGGTGCGGAGCTGTGCCAATATTAACCAATAGAAGGCGCATGCGGTCACGTGGAGCTCGCCTTGCGCACATTAGTTTAGATTCTATTGGTTAATATTGGCACAGCTCCGCACCGCTCCGCTCGTCTCCGCCTCAGTGGAGCCGCAGCCTAAATCTTTGAATGTTTTATTGATCTCTTTGCAATTGTCGTTTATTTTTATTCCCTGACCAACAAGATGGTGTTACGTGTTTGATTATATCTGTACAGTGTGGTTGCCGGGTTAGAATAGTGCCACTCCATGTCGCGACTAAGGGAATAAAGGCTGGTAGTACTGTTAGGCGAGGGGCTTGCAACCTGTCACTAATACGCTGGTAAACATCTAAAAATAATTGTACAAAATGTGGTTGCAAAATTATCTACAAATTTTTAGAGTTGTTGGTAATTCTGTAGCTCTGCCTACCTCACTCTGGGAATGAAGGCGTGAGTTTATGTATGATGATGGTGATGATGATGATGATGATGATGATGAGTGGGGACGCGGCCGAGGCAGGCGGGCGGTCGAGTGGCTGTCCATTCATTCCGCCCTGTTCCCCTTGATCCAGCCTCAGGTTACTGGCTCTGCGGCCCTCCCATCCAGCATTGATCCCATCTTCTTGTTTTCCTACAGAACAATAGTGCGTCCTGAAGGTTAATGCTTTTAAGTGTCTCTGCTGATAGTGCGTCCTCCCCGAATGTGCGATGTCTCAGTGACGAGTACATTACACACTCGGCTAGAACGTGTTGACTAGTTTCCTCTTTGCCGCAGTGTCGGCATCGAGGATCCTGTTTGACTCCTATTACCGTCAGATGTCTGTTGAGTGGACCAGTCAAGATCCCTGTCAGTATACTTAGGTTGTACTTACCAAGATTTAGTAGATACCTTGTTCTGTTCCTATTTACTCTTCCTATCATGAGTTTATATATGTATATATGTGTATATCTGTCTCTCTGTGTAAGTATTTTTTTTTTTTTTGTATGTTCTTTTGCAATACTGTCTTAGAGACATTCAGCAAATGGTCATGAAGGTGCGCATTGACTTGAAGGGCGACAGTCCAATGACGTGTGCCCTATATGTTGTTGTCTGTTATAGATCTATGGGAGCTTTTCTTTTCAATCTTGAGAATTTCGAATTACTTTGCATTAACTGCATTGCAAGTATGTTTGGGTGATTATGTATTCTTCTCTTGTAGGATTTCATTGTGTGACTTATCTCTTCTATAACTGTGCTGATTTTTAGGTCATGGTTTAACTGTTTGTTTGTAACAAACCAAGGAGCGTTAGTTATCATTCGGAGAAGTAAGGTGTAAGTATATGGGTAGAACTTCGTAGAATTCGGTTATATGACCCCTTTAATCGTGTAAGACCCTTTTGCAGCGTTGATATCTCTTTTACGACACAACTGATTTATTAGTTCGACGTTGAACTGGAACATGACCTTGGCCAAGTAAAACGAGGGAGGTGTAATCCCTAAGCCGCTGTAGCATGCATGTAGAGTTGGGTGAACTCTGAAAAAAACCCGGTCAAGTGCTAGCCGGACTCGCGCACCGAGGGTTCCTTATTTAAGATTTTCATACGATACCCCACATGACATGGTTAACTCAATTCAAAATTTGGACCGGGATGAAGACCCTGTTTTTTTGTGATCTAATTAAAAATGTATAGTTTCCAGATTTTTCCCTATACTTGTAGTAGGTATAAGACGGTATTACTTGCAAAATTTCATAGTTTGTCAACGGAAAATACCTTAAAAATTTTGATTCCCTTGAGAGTGTCGAAATATACGTTTTTTGTGGCATAAACGGCTGTGTCTTTGTTTACGTTAACCTAAGAAGTTTTATTTTTACACATCTCCAAGGGACTGTAGACCTGAGGTTTTAATTTCAATTCGATACCTCCACGCGTTCCCGAGATAAAGGGTCTTGACAGACAGACAGACGGACAAACGGACAACAAAGTGATCCTATAAGGGTCTCCCCACACCTATCGACGCTGAACGGCAGTCACCAGCTCTAATCGGCTCATCGTAGCTAGTCGGCCGTGATCGGAACTTTTCAGCCCTCGCCGGCGCCGATCGGCTGTACTCGGTGATGTAAGAAAGCGAACGCGTGCGGTTGGCTGCTAACAGCGTCGTACGGATGCGGACAGCTTTACGGCAAATCGTCGTTTTTCGGTCGATATCTAGACGTCGTTTCGCGTCGGCCGAGCCGATCGAAGTCTTTTTCGCTCGTATTGCGAAGACATAAAAGAGTTTTTTGATCAGCTAACGCCGATTCCACGTCGATAGGTAGTCGTTTTTTTCCTTTTGAGGTACGGAACCCTAAAAAGCAGACTACTTTTGTCCGGTTTTTTGATTAGGTCATTTCCGACCAAATTAAATGTATTTTATGTGACGTAGAAGGCAAACGAGCACTCAGGCCACCTGATGGTAAGTAGGATCTGTGACCCATAGACATTTGCATTCTCAAAGCTAGAATCTAAAGCTTGAAATCCTTGCGTTGCCAACCCTTTGAACTATGATGGAATGCCTCTGTGCTAGTAATGTCATATCCCCCAATGTATTTTCTCTAATCCCTATACTGGAACACAACAATGGTTGCAGGTGATTGAAGTGACATCTGTTCCTATGAAACAGATTGATAAAGACGTCGAAAAGTGCTCTAACAAATCTAACAAAGTAAGGGATTTCCTGATGAGGTGGTTAGCAGGCCGAGCATGTCAACTCCATATAAAATTGTATTTGTTTCGCCATATCTCCCATGTAATCATGTAATAAAAAATGTTTCATCTGTAGTGGTTCGAGATTAGGGGCCAAGTTTGAATTACATTTTAAAAAAAACAGTGTCATAGTTTTTAGTCTGTGTATCTTTAAGCAAAAATACACCTAATATTTTACGACACAAAATGGTGTGTTCTAATTGGTCGATTTCAATTTAATAAATTCATAAGGAGCTATGACACAAAAATTGATTGATTGATTTTCATTGGTTCTTAAAGTTGGACAACAATGTTCTTGACCAATTAGCAAACACGCCGGCAAAAACATTCTTGGTCTGTCCCTATAAGTGACGTTTTGTGACCCCAAACAAGACCATCTATGGCCATATTTCCGAGCAGTGTTGTGAAAAGATAGTTTCACGCACGACGAGCCGCCGCCGCCGCTCCGCAGAGCCCCGCCGCGCCGCCGCCCCTCACTGCGCCACCACAAGTTGTGTGTACGGGATTTTTTCCATAGTCCTTACGATTTTATACGCAATAGAGAGCACTTATGCACGAACAATATGGACATGGACGGAAAGTGTTTTCATATGATTTTTTCACTTCTCATGCTCTAAAAGTTCGTCTTTATGTCGTGCGTAGGCGACATAAAGTCGCTCTTTATGCTCTAGTGCATAAAGTAAAATCTTCGTCGAAGACCAAGACAATCGGTCCGACAGCCACACGAACAATTTTAACTTCATATAATAACCTCTTTATTTTATTTCGATTCGTTAGTATTCTAAGACCAAGGTAAGGATACCAACAGCCAAAGTACACAATAAAACTTCATGAAATAAACTTGTTATTTTTATTTCGTTACATTTTTTAAATATTTGAGTAAATCATTATATTTAAAGCATGACAATAAGCCAAATATCGCATCACAAATACAATCCAATCACAAATAAAATTAAATATACCAGGAAAAACGATTACTTTAAATACTTCTCATTGCTCTAATGTAACTATCAATTTTAATAAAATTACCATTTACAATAATTTACATGTTGCTGTTTCATTTCCTCGCAATCGAAGTGAAAAGTAGAGTGTCCAACTCGTCCATAAAACCCATTTAACACTCGACTTTATATCCATCCTCGCTTGGATGGATAAACGTCTCGCGTAAAATGGTGCGTTTTATACACTTGTTGTACAATCTACTATTTTACTCCTAGGAGTAAAAAGAGGCATTTTCCATCCATGTGTTTCAATCGGAAAACCGTTCTTTCCGAGCATGTTGGAGAAAACACATTACCCTCCTCCTTCGGCAGTAGGGTAAAAAGAGCAGTTTTATATGCCCTGAATTGGGCACTATGTCACACTCAGCAATCTTTATCGAGATCGAGGTACCTACATCTTCGGAGGGGACGCATAGCGGAGCGGCGATAAAATATATGAATAGGTAATTATTCTTCTACTACTCAAAGAGGTGTATTTTACTCTACTACCCAACACTAGTACCTCGCACCTCTACACGGTGTCAAATGGGAATCCCGCGGCTATATATCGCGTGTCAAATGTGGATAAAGCATCCGTCACTCTTGTACTTATTTACGTGTCAGAAGGTGACGGATGCCTTATCGCGCGATAAACGCAGCCATATTACGCCCCCAGGATTTAAAAAATATGATAAATATCATTACTCTGTGAACTCTGAAAACAATATACAGTGTGTGACATCCATATGAACATAAAGGGCATTGGGTAAATTTGTTTGAAGAATATCGTCATATTTTTTTTCAGCGGCCACGGATGATTCTTACATAGTTATTTAGAGGACCTCTAAATACACATAGATATATATAATTTATGGCGTTAAATAATACCGGAGCGGAGATTTTAAAGATTTAAGTGTTCAGTTTTTAGTACAAAAGTACGCCTAAGTATGAATATTTAAATATCTCAGCTCCGATGCGCTTAAGAGTATTACATTATATAATAAAATATGTTTATTTTTAATAATTCTATCATAATTTGCCACTAACGAAAATGTATGAATTTTACAAATGACAACACTTTTACCCAAACCCCTTTTAAGTAACGGTAGTTTTAAGTATTGTGAACCGTTTAAAGGGTCCATCGAGCAGCAATGTATAACATTAAGTCTAAGTTAATTGTAATTTAATTGAGGGATAAATTGAGCTATACATTGCGTGGCGAATTAGTTTGTATGAAAAAAAAACTTGTGTTAACAAAACACACGATTTTATGTTAATTAAGATGCATATTAACTGTTGTCAAAATCAGAGATGGGCATTATTCGAATAACTAGGTATTTATTCGAATAATTATTCGAATCAAAAATTATTCCTAGTATTTTTATTCGCGAATAATTTATTTGCGAATAAAAATACTAATAATTCGAATAACGAATAATTTATTAATTTATTAGAAAAAATTGAGCAGGTATTCCAGTAAGTACATAATAATTATTCGTGGCATTCACAAATAATTTATTCGAATAAGAATAATTATTCGAGAATTTCATTCGTTATTCGCGAATAATTTGGTTATTCTTATTCGTTATTCGTCATTTGAATAAATTTTGCCCATCTCTGGTCAAAATATATGTTCGTATGGATGTCACACGTTGTATGTTAAGGTATTTACGTGAAAAAAAAAAACGTAATATTGACTGTCTTTTATTAAATCTTAAAAAACCTTATCACAATATTTGGTTATTACAGTTCTATATCTCTGGAACAGTTTCTTACAATAACATGAAATTAAATGAAATATTGGCACTTAAAGGTACTTACATATAAAATCAATTATAATAAACTATTAGACGAAATAATAACAGTTTTTAGTTCTGAAAATGATTCCACTAAAGATAAATAAATTGCAATATTGTTAATGTTAAGAGTTCATCATCCACTTTATTGTCAATATAATTCTTGAGCTTAAAACTAATGGAAGAATTATTCCAGTCAATTGTGTAAACAAAATTATATAAATTACCTAAATAACGAAAATAAAATATAAAAAATAAATATAATTATACTGATTTTTTGTAAGTATACACGTCGAGACATAACGAGACAATATATGGACCTAAGATCCAGTTTTAAAGCAGTTTCTTTTAACCTTCTCAACGCCTTTTAACCTTTTAAAAACCAACACGAATTTGAACCTACTAAATCTGTGTAGATTTAAAACAGTAAACTATATTTTCTATCGCAACTCCCAAAACACAGATAAAAAAGTATTAGGGGCCAATTGAGGTTTTATAATTTTGCAATCACCATAAACTTATACGGAATGATTATTAATTTTAGTACGCCAACACATGCAATTTTAAATTTAAGCTGTTTAAATTAAAAAAAATGTGTGATTTTACTAAAATTTAAAACTTAGGCTACCGTAGACCTTGCTATTGAGCAGTATTTTTTAAGTTATATATTTTTTTATTTATTAGGTAACTTAATTTGTTTAATATTAAAGTGACTAAACATATTCAGTGAATATATTTGGCTTAAACATATATTTAATAGTTAGCCTCTAAAATTACTTGTTTTTTTTGGTTTAAAATGATATCGCTATATTTCTCTGTATCATAAAATGATATCGACCTTTATCATTAAGCAGAAGTAATTGAATTAAGCTGCCTTTTTGGATTAGGTATATAGTTTTTGTTTAATTTTATAAAAAAATATTATCTTTGGTCACTAAAGGCCTACTTAAGCGTACTTTTTAGCAACCAAAGCTTTACATTCATGTTAAAATTAAACATGCATTTTTTAAGTAACCAAAACGGTACAATTTTATTTTGATTAATTATTGGAATTTTAAGTGTCAGTGTTTAGATTAATACTCGAGTTAAAATAATTAAAAAAAAAATAACTTATTAACCTCTTAAAGGTTACATCAAATACTATCGTAAGGCTAAACAGTGACGCGAATTCCAATCTTCGTATACAATTTAAATTTGCAAATCATACAAATCCTATAAAAGTCAAAAGGTAATCGAGAGGGTATCAACAAAAGGCAAGTTACCCTACCCAATACAGGTACTTATTGACAGCGCGTGATCTATGTCTATCTCACTTTAACGTAACGCTGCATCCCTTTAAACCACCTATATTACAACAAAACTTACATAACAGTCGGTAGCCACTATATTTTTTTACGTCATTAAATATAGGAAGGCACTGTGTCAATTTATATATTAAAACTAGAGCAAAGCGGCGAAAACATTAAAGCCATAAACGCACCGAGAGCGAAGGCGGCGCGGTGTGGTGCGTCCCCATATTAAAGGCTGGCGCGGACATAACCGCTCGGCACCAGATCAGCTCAAAGTGAGATATTGAAAAGTGAGCGTTGATTTGTATAAGTACGATACATTTTTAGTGGACGACGCGAGACCGCCACGCCCAGGTCTTGGATTCACTTTAATTTTTAAAAATGTATCGTACCAACACAAATTAAAGCTCACTTTTCAATGTCTCACTTTAAGCTGATCCGGTGCTAAGCGGTTACGTCTGCGCCAAGCTTAATACTGCCTTCGTCCGGGCACGCTTTAAGTAAGGGACCGCGCCGCACCCCGCCACCTCCGCTCTTAGTGCATTTGCAGCTTAAGACGGTTATCATAATTTTATATTGTTTGCCACTAAGCATATTACACGACATGTGATGTGTACAAAAAGGTACTTAACACGTGAAAACGGCAATCATGATATCGTACTTAGGCCGTGTTTTTAAAGTATAGTGTCAGAATTGAGTACGTATCATGATAACGGCTCTTAGGACCGTATTAATTAACTTTTCTTGGTTGATGTGCGCGTTTTAAGATACGTAAAGTCATAAAATACTGTCATTTCTAACGTGTTGGGCATCTCAGTCAACATCAGTTTATTAATACGGTCCTTAGAGAGTAAGCTCCATCCTAACCTTTTAACCGCGCAGAGAAAATGTTTCATAACGAATATTTGAATTATACATGAAGGCACGAATGTGTATATTGCTTTCTCGATCCTTTTAAATACATCTGGCAATAACGGACAAAAGGTTAAGATACCTTAAAAATGTTTTAGTAACATTTCTCTAGCACTATCTAAAACAGAATAGTAATCAGTCGTAACAGACCGGGTTTTTAAAATTACCGGCTCTCGTAAACTTTCCGAACATTTTAAATTCTTCATCATTTAAAAAACCGGTTTCACTATAACACTTGGTCCATTTACCGGTAACTATCAATAACGGTTACCGTTTGTGGGGGGTATTCCTAGTCATTGTTCCTCAGAGTTAGAAGACTCGGACATAATAGGCATGGTATCCGGTGATTTGAGCAATTTCTTAATCAATATGAATATTCCTATTACTATAAGAAGGAGGCCGATACCCTGAAATAAAAGAAATAACACATTTAGTCGTTTATAATAATAATATCTTTGGTTCTACAAAGGATTGTTTTTGCATACACGCTCCCCAGATTTAGCCCCTAGTAATTTAGGTTAAGGTTAAAAGTTTAGTTCCGTGGCCATAAAAAGCAAGAGCAATAAATAGCTCTTTTATATTAGCCAGCTGTTATTAAATAAATTGCACCAACTAGTCAACAACCTTGGTTTTTTCCCTGGACGCTAAGGTTAAAAGAAAACAGGTTTCTAGCTGCACTGGAAAAAAACTATAAGGGTGGAAAATGAACTTGTCCGGGCTCACTACCGTGCGTCTAGATACTTACAGTGAGCGCATATAGCGCGTAAGGCAGCCCACTTCGCAGGTTTAGCGCCATCCGCGCCATACGAGCGTATTCCGGCGTTATTTGCACCTCTTGCCGGAACCAGAACATGGGGACCAACACGTCGCTGTCTGGTAGCTGGTTGTTTATGCTGAAAATAACAGACATATAGATTGATTAAATAGTTAGTCAAGGACAGGGTGGTTGATAATTAATAGATAACAGACCCGTGATACGAGGGACTTAGGACGTTTTAAAAAGAAAAAACTGTTTTTTTTTCACAGAGGCCACCTGTTGGTAAATGCGATCTGAGATAAGACATTTGAAACTCAAGACTGAAATCCAAATGCGTTGGCAACCCTGAGGAGTAAGATGGAATGGCTCTATGCTAGTAATTTCACCTGTTGTCTTATCCCCACACCGGAATACAACAATGCGAACGATGCTGCTTGGCGGTAGTTAAAGGATATGATGGTGGTAGCGATCATGTGGACCCTGCACATGGTTCTACCACCACTAGGTTAAATTAAAGTGGCGCTGTTGGTGACACCCACGCTATTTTTTATATTTCTGTTTTGTTTTGTCCTTGTGGGTACTAGGTACTAGTCTAAGTTGACTTTTTTATTGTTTTATAGTCATGTCATCAGATGAGTATTATCAATTATAAGTCACTACCAAGTTTTTATCACCTAAGTTAATACTCTTTTTTTAACACACACTTTTACCTACCTCAGTCGTAACTAACAATCTAACAACGTCCTCAAATCTTGGAAGCCAATTTTTACCTACTTCTAGTTGCCGGATTGACTTGAAATATGGATATGATGATGGAGACGGAAGGTGGCTATAGGAACTCCTCAATGGCTCATAGTAAACCCATCGAGTTTGGGCTCATTTCCCTCGTTTTTTGAGTAATATCAGTAGTAAGTTAATAAACAGTGTTAGAACTACAGTCAGCAATAAAGTGTGTTAGTAAAATATAAATTTTCTTTCGATTCATGTCAAAAATATCATAGCATTGAGGAAATGCCATGGATAAATGAATGAGAATGAAGATGCTTATCATGACACTGATGATAATGATGAAGACGTATGATAATAGTGATGACTCACTGCATCCCAGGCACGTGGCGGACCAGAAGGCTGATCTGCAGCTGAGCCGCGACCTGCAGGGGCATGCCAGTGTACATCTCCAGCGCCAGTCTGAAGTTGTGCTCCCTGCAAGGAAAGGAAACGGTTATAAGAAGAGTGTTGATTGGAAAAGTGGAGGCTGTACAGGTACCCCCTTATTACAAATATATTATTTGGCTTCGTACGGGTAGCACTAAAAAAAACTGTTGATTCGATCGCTGCCAAATACGCGGGGCTAATCTGAAGATGACCTGAACATTTCTTCAAAATCGGTCCAGCCTTTTTGGAGCATACGGACATGGATTTTAATAAACAATTTAGGGTTCTGACTCAAGTTACGCCGTTCATTCATTTGTCCTACCTCGAAAGAGCTGTATATTTTGAACTCACATCATCATATCAATCGAAAGACGTCCACTGCTGGACATAGCCCGTGTCCAGGTATCACCACGACGGTCGCTGTTGTGCTATATGCATCAATCGGTTTCCCGCGATCTTTACCAGATCGTCGGTCTTCCGACACTTCACTGCTTCTGCCTCTTCAGAAGACTTAATTCGTACGCGACCAAACGCGGCGACGGTGCGGCTCCGACTAAACCGGCTCGGGCCGTCCTGTTGAGTTTGTCTGTAGTGGTTCACGGCGCGTACGGTCGAGGCACGCGCACATGCAACGCTACATACCTTTGAAGACGAACTACTGTTTATACTGTCACAGTACTTACTCAGTAGGCGATAGCCCCTCGATCTTGTTGGGGTAGTACGGGTCGGAGTGTAGGAAGTGCGGCAGCGATACGAACGCCGGGGCGCCGTAGCGGCACGCCGACACGTTTAGGGCTCCAGGCGGCAGGCAATCTCGGTCGCGGACCTCGTCACAGTAACATGCCTGAAAAAAAACATTAGAATAGAAGTTTGTTACAGTCAGCATCAAAAGTAGCTAAGCAGAATAAAATGCTCAAAATGATCTAGACACGACGTATTCTCTTGATAATAGAGTCGAGCGTAGATCATTTTCACCTATTCGATTGCGTAGCTACTTGCTGCTGACTGTACATTGTTTTTGCTAGAGGAGGCAAATGAGCTATCGGATCACCTGATGTCAAGTGATCACGGCTGCCCATGGACAGCTGCAACACCATGGGAGGCATTGGTGCGATGCAGGCCTTTGTGAAAAGAGTATGCTCGTCTCTTGAACGGCCCCAAGTCGTAGTGGTTCGGAAATACCGCCGCAGTAAGCTTATTCCATAACACTATATTTAATACGCGCTGCAATAAGTTTCGTTTAAAACGCACAGTGGGAGACTCCCATCCATCCAGGTGGTGGGGATGATGATACAGCCATTTGCGAGTGGTACGGTAGAGGACCTAGCCGCAGGCATTATTCCCTCCCTTCCCTCTTATTTAACCCTACCCCCTATCCAAAATCCTCTCCCTCTCCCGCTTCCCAGCAGCCTGTGCCTTTGGCGCCGGCTGCTATTCAAGAACCAGGCTTTGTCACGGTTGGCGTAGATTTCACCCCGGTCAGGAGTTTATAGCCCGATACCGGTTCCTCATCCCCCTCACAGCAGAAGGATCGAGAAGACCAGCGAGTCAGGCATTATTCCAAACAGTTTCCCAAAATCGTTAGTTCTGATTTACAGAATTTCAAGTTTGTTAGGGAATTCAGTTTTGAGCCATGTTATTTTGACTAGTTTTTCTCCATTCCGGACATCAATTTGACAGAGTCGGCGTACAAACCTGAACGTACCGCATTTCGACCTAATTACAAGTAAAAAATGTAAATTGGTTTAAAAAAAACAGTAAAGGGAAAAACGTGAACCTCAAAGTTTGCGTCAAGAAAAAAAACTAAGGAAATAATCTGACAAGTCTACAAAGCTGTGACCCGGAAAGACCCGAAAGATCCCGTAACTTTCAATAACCATATCTGTTCCCTAGTCCGTCTATTATCCAATTAAAAAAAAAAAACTAATGCTTACCATTCTAGGATAGTTGTATCCATTGTCGAACACCGACAAGTTGGCCGCGTATTCGACGCCATCTATGCCGTCTACGAGTACATCCTTGCTTTTGCTCAAGGTCAAGTATCTGCGGACAATCAAATAGTAACTTATTATAATATTTTTCATTTATTATTGTGCCTGTGAAGGATGTCATTTGGCAAATTTAGTGATGTGGCTATTGAAATTATAGTTTCACTTATCGACTCGGTTTATAAAGGAAATTTAATCGATTCAGAATTCGTTTATAAATTTGTTTTGTTAACTTAATTTAATTTACTATAAAATAAGATATCATCAATTTAATTCAGATTTAATTCAGTGGAAGGGAAGAAAGAAAACTACTAAGTGTTTCTTCATTATTCGCAACTTCACAAGAATGTAAATTATTAGATAATAAATTGATTTGGTTTTGGTATTATTGTTGATATATTTTCAAACGTGCCACAGTGATATAAGCCACTTATATTATAAGATATCGATAAACTATGTATCAGAAGGAAGTCACTAGCGTTGGATCGTTCGTGCCAGGAAAATTTTTCACAGCTTCAATAAAAGTTAATTCAAGTAACAAACACTTGAGAAAAACACTGTTTGAATAGCTATACCAACAAAGATTCTACCAAAACAGAATTTAACCTTTTGAACGCCATACGTCGAATACAAAATGTGCCACCCACACGCCAAACATGTTTGCTATGCTATGCAAATTATACCTTATTGCTACCAAACAAAGTCTCTTTTAATCTTGAACTCTTGTCAGCTGTAGCCGGCGTGGCGTCAGTGGCACGACTTTTAGTTGACGGCCACAGCCGACTGTGGCGTTGAAAAGGTTAACATGGAGTTTATATGACCGACGTGTTACATGACGTCACACGGCGTATAGGATCTCTGTCTAATCGCTGTCTAAGTAGCAGTTTTAAATGCTCCGTAGGTATTTCTTGACCGATTTAAATTAAAAATTTCACTTTTGATGATCTCTTTTACGGTATTTTCATATTTTGTTGAGAAATTCGGTAAGGCCATGCATATTCCCTATTAGGACTCGATCGCAAAACCTTACGATCATAAGTCGAATTTAAATCACTAGGCCATCCTACTTCATATCAGGTTAATATGCGAATTTTATCACAATCTAGATAAACAAAGTTATTTATTACTAAAGGTCGTTTGCATAATAAACTTTTTATGTATATACGTCATTGTGTATATCGTCGGTGAAACTGCAAAACCGCGTAACCAACAAATTTATTATAGAGCAAAATAAACCTTAATGTCTTAAAAAAAGGTACATTTTGCTCCTCAATAAAAATGTTACTTACGCGGTTTTGCAGTTTCACCGACGATATAAAATGTATATGGCGTGACATTTACGATTATTATCAGGGATTAGTTCTGCCGCCCAAAACAAAAAGGCATTATGTGAATATGGACTTCATACACTTGTACAGCCTTTTCGTTATTGCATAGAGATTGCGATCGAAACGGGTTGTCATTAATAATATCGCTATGTCATTATTATCAACTGAATACAGGCTGCTGTCGGGGTTTCATTATTAATGTCATTACATTACTTATTATTATTTGTCTATATACGGCAGCATCTGGTAACATGTAAGAAATAGTAGATTGTGTCACAAGGGAGCAAAATGACATATTTACGGTGAGGGCGTACATTAAATCCTGAGCGTAGTGAGGGATTCAAGTGTTAACGCCCAAGATGGAAATAATTTTGCTACCGTGTGACACATACTGCTTTTCACATCACCTATGAAGAAAATAAAAGATCTTAGTGATGAAACAAATTTAATTATTTACACTCTCTTAAAGTGCTGAAATTATCAAATTTAACAAGAAAATTTGTGGTACCTATTTTTCAAACCGTACCAACCCTGTGACGGTGACAGATGTCACTAACATACAATTAATAACCTTAAAACGCCAAATTCACAAAACTGTAATAAGATCAACCATATTGTTTAAAAAATACCCACTATAAATTAAAATAACAATTATCTATTAAACCAAAAGTGCAAGTTGATTATGTTGCATACTGTTTTCATATTTCATTGCGCTTATATTTTATACTGGGAACAAAATGTCCTTGAACAGAAAAGCGCCACTTTGATCCCTCCCAGCGGGGAAGAAAAGTCCCCTTTTCGAATAGGAAACACTGATACATGGGTGAGCGGGGTTCGAACTCTGTACCTAACGAAATCGAGTCGACTGCCTAAGTTAGGTCACCGACTCTCTTGAGTGGTATTCAGTCAGTGGCACCTCCAAAGTTATATTTACTAGACGTGACGGCGTACCCTGATAATGGCTATGCCGCTGAAGTGGCCGAATCACCCTACGCTATCAGATTTATCAGTCATGACGCCATTGACGTTCTAATAGATATCTTCAGATTGAAATAAATATTTTCATGCTCGTGGCACTTTCAAATTCAAATAATTGCTATTTACTTTAAAACCACAATATTTAGTAGAAAAGTGCTTTACTAAGATTAGGAAGTTGTAAATACTAAACTATTAAATCGAAAATGATCGTTAATGATCGTAGGGTTTCGAAGAAAAACATGCGAAAAAAGCGGCCAAGTGCGAGTCAGACTCCCCATGAAGGGTTCCGTGAAAGGTAAATTGCGGTTTACGATTTATGACGTATTAAAAGACCGACTTACTAGATCTCGTTCATACCAATTTTCGGTGGAAGTTTGCATGGTAATGTACATCATATATTTTTTTTAGTTTTACCATTCTCTTATTTTAGAAGTTAAAGGGGGGGACACACATTTTACCACTTTGGAAGTGTCTCACGCGCAAACTATTCAGTTTAGAAAAAAATTATATTAGAAACCTCAATATCATTTTTGAAGACCTATCTATAGATACCCCACAAGTATGGCTTATATGAAAAAAAAAATTAATTTTCACTTCTAAGTATGGGGAACCCCCAAAATTTATTGTTTTTTTTTTCTATTTGTTTCACAGGATACATCTACTTACCAAGTTTCGGAAAAAAGTGGCTGTGACATACGGATGGACAGACAAGACAGACATGACGAATCCATAAGGGTTCCGTTTCTTGCCATTTGGCTACGGAACCCTAAAAGGTGTTTGGAAATGTTTGGAAAATAAAACTATAGACGATTGTGTTTCTAATCACGTTTAACAGTCTCAAGCAAATATGATCAAGTATATCCAAAGAACAGACACATAGGCGTTATGGTTATTGAGATCGAGATCGCGGAACACTACCGACTTTATCATTATGACTAGGGTTAGGAATTTTGGTGGCATATCGTGGTTCCAGAATCCATGGAGTCGCTATTTCCTAATTATTATAATACATGACACTTTGATTTTGACCTTCAGTATGGTCATATTTCAAAATGAACTAAATACATTTTTAGTTCGGTTATTCCATAACTACTAATATTTGCTTGTTTGTAACGCTTTCGCAGCAGAGATACTCGTATCCTCCATACCAACACTCATTTAAATTGGTTAAGCGGTTTAATGAATAAATGAATTTTGAAATATTAAAATACTGAAAGTCAAAATCAAAGTGATATGTATTATAATATATAGGAAATAGCGACTCCATGGATTCTAGAACCACGATATGCTAACGTCCCTAAGTCCTAACCCTAATTATGACATTGAAATCTCAACATCAATTTATTGCAACTGCGTAATTATTCTGTTGAATAGGGAATACGCATGGATATTCTTAATCACAATTCTCAACAAAATATGAAAATACCGTAATAAATATCACCAAAGTGCAATTAAAATTATAATCGGCCGAGAAACACGGATGATACAAGCATTTTAAACTGCTAATTAGACAGCAATTAGAGAGATCCGATATGCACTGTGACGTCATGTACAGAGCTCGGAATAGGTAGTCCCTATTTACCTAAACTTCGCGGGAGGACGTAACTAAGAGTGGTTACAACCACCAAAAATATTTATTTCTTATTATTGAATGCGGGATTTCCCGGGATTGACTGTATTACTCTAAAGGTTTAATACTTTTAACTTTACTTATAAATCTTGCTATATTGTATATTATTTATTTATTCATCTTGAAATAACAATCAGTCATAAAACAATATAATAAAGATCAAATTGAATCAAACGGAAGCCTGAAATTTGATCTTTTTAGTTGATTTAAATAGAATTATAATATTGTATAGAATGTATTCAACAAAAACAGATGTAGCCGACACTTTAGCCGTGTACTTACTACCTGCAGTTTGCGACCCTGATTTATAAGTAAAGTTAAATGTATTAAGCCTTTAGAGTAATACAATCAATCCCGGGAAATCCCGCATTTAATAATAAGAAATAATTATTTTTGGTGGTTGTAACCACTCTTAGTTACGTCCTCCCGCGAAGTTTAGGTAAATAGGCACTACCTATTCCGAGCTCTGGTCATGTAACAGGTCGGCGATATAAACTCCATGTTAAATTATATTTTGCTCGAAAGAAATAGGAACAAATCTTTGTTGGCTTATATTTTGGTTATTTTTATAGCTATTCAAAAAATATTTTTTCTCAACTTTTTGTTACATGAGCTTTTATCGAAGCTGTAAAAAAAAGAATATTCCCTATTAGCGATGTGTGGCCGATTAAGAAATACTTACGTGCATATATCCGAGGCGAATACCTCCACCTCGGGCTGGCCTAACTCCGGCGCCCACAGTTCCCCCGTGGACCCCCGCACCTCCCCGCACTCGTCTCTGTACATAGTTCGATTGTAGTGCCGCCATTTCTCTATGTTGCCTAGTTGCGAGAAATCGGAAGCGCCCGTGTTCATTAAGAAGGATCCGTCGTATTCTATTGAGCCGTTGCGCTGGAAAACAAAATGGATGAAATAAGTAAATAAATAAATAATAAGGGATAAATAAATAAATATTGGGAGCCCGTTATTTCCCTTTTTACCCGACTGCCGAAGGAGGAGGGTAACGTGTTTCACAGCATATATATGTATATTTGTTCCTTTGAGGCACTATACAAACTAAACCCGTTGTCCGATTTAGATGATTCTTATGTCAATCGATTTGTCTGAATCTGGTGAGTGTTACTGAAGATATGACAGTAATCAGAATTCAATATGGCGGCAACCAGACGCCATATTTTGCAAATTAGAAAATAAATGTCGACCCAGTATGACAAGTGGGGTATCATTGAATAGGGATTTAAAAATCATCTTTAGGTTTCTTTCATAATTTTTCATTTTTAACGATCATTTAGGATTTATAACGATTTAAAGTTGGTTAGCAACTGAACAGTCGGGTTTTGAAAGCTTGCTTTTTGTTATTTATCATAATGTCATTGTTTACATAAATTAGTCAGTCATAGTGTAGATAAGGCTAGGTTAAGTAAGGTTAAATTTAGAAAAATCTTTGAAAAGTAACAGTTTCTTAGAAAAATACATTATAACTTGCAATAATTATAATCTAAAACACACTACGACTAAAAAATAATTATGGCAAACAATATCGATTATCGACTCAAAAGTACTTAAAAATAAATATCCGGGGACAATCTCACACAAATTTACCTAGTCCCAAACCCAAGCTCTAAGCTTGTATTATGGGTACTAGACAATGATATAGATAAATACCTATGTAAAGGTGCTTTTAGACCAAGCGAAGGAGCGCTCTAGAACATGTTTTGTCTTTATAGGTATAGAATTCTTGTTCATTCGCTTGGTCTAAATCGGGCCTCAAACAAAACATCCAAGACTCAGGAACAAATACTCGTGATCATCGCACAAATATTTTCCCTTACCGGGAATCGAAACCGGGACCGCTAGCTTCATAGGCAGGGTCACTACAACGCGTCGTCCAATATTATATGTATGTAATACATATAAAACTCTCCAGTGCACCAAGAAAGGGGGGCGCCAAAGTTCACATAATTTCACAGTTCGATTAACGGAAGTACGAATATGTTTCTTATAAAATTTTACATCATAAATAATATCTTAATAATCTCCTTTCATAACTTATCTCTCTTACTAACGATCGATCGTGAAGCTGAAATATTCCATTTTATAATGTAAGTAAACAAAAAACCGTAATAAACTATTTACTTGCATACATTTTCTAAACATAACTGTTACTTACACTGTTATTTGTAAAAACAGTTGTTGACAAGTATAACATAAAAATCGAGATGTCAGTAGATCACCAAACAAACACCATCACTAACATTGCTCATGCGCGTAACCATGGTAATAACAATGCTATAATAATTAGTATAGAACTGTTATTATGATTACCATGGAAACGCTCATTATAGAATTGTTTTTACGCTTCGGTTAAGCTATAAGTGGTATTCTGATAACGTTAACGATATCAATATTAGCGGTTTATAGTAGGCGAGTAGAAAAAAAGGTTAGAAATGGGAGAGCAGACTGAAGACAGACAAACTCAGTACTATTATTTTACCATTGCGCAATCAGGTAAAAAATGTAATGACAAATTTTACAGATAAAAATCTTAATCGTCTTTAGATAAAAATAATATTTAAGGTAATGTAACGGAAAAAAACATCCGAATATTGTTTGTATCATCAGATTATTAACTATTCAATAGATAATAATCCCCGATAAACTCGCTGCAGCGCTTCTGGCATGTTCGCCGATGCGCACACGGACGACTTTTTTGCACTTAAGCGCAAAAAAATCGCTTCGTCAATACGCAGAGTGGGAGGAAGCACCAACAGCCTCCTAAAGGTCGTAGCGGGCAGGTTGGATAGCGCGTTGCTGGGGAAGTTCACGGCGCCACGCGACCAGCCTATTGACCCACACCAGAAACGTGTGCCAAGCTATCTACCTCGATTTAGATTTCTTTAAATTTTACTTGTCAATACCCATTAACACAGTTACTTAAGTTCTGTTTGTCTACTAACCACCCTGATTAAACTAGCTTTCTATTTTTAAAAACCGCGTCCAAATCAGTCCATCCGTTTGGAAGCTAAATATACACAGATAAAACTACAAGCCAAGCAATCTTCGCATTGTTGTTCTGCTGTGGGGAAAACAACCGGTGAAATAACTACCATAGTGCCATTCCATCTTAGTCCTGTGGGTTGGCAACGCATTTGTGATCTTAAGATTGCAGTCTTAAGATTGTAGCCTTTAGAATGCATGTGTCTATGGGTCACAGATCCCACTTACCATCAGGCCTTCTCCATACCATAAAAAAAAACTCGTAACTTGGGTAAAAAAGACAATTGAATAAATAGAGTTATTAATAATCTTGTAATTTACACAGATATCGTAATATTATCAAGAAATAAACTCTGTCTGTCTGTTACGCTTTCACGTCTAAGCCTCTCAACCGATTTCGATGAAATCTGGTAGAGAGATAGCTTGAACCCCGAAGAAGAAGGAGCACTTTTTCTCGCGAGTAGCGATAAACGACTGCTAGTAAAATTATATATTTGAAATGTACTTTCTGTCTGTCTGTTTGTTATGCTTTCACGGATAAACGGCTGAAGCGATTTCGATGAAATTTGGTATGGAGATAGCTTGAGTTCCGGGGAAGGACATAGATTACTTTTTGTTCTGGAAAATTGGACAGTTTATCAGGGAATAGCATTAAACGACTTCTTCGTCGACGGAGGAGCAACCGGCTAGTAGGTAACATTCATTATTAAGTGAATTAAATACGTATCTGGTATTATACTGATAGTATCTTTACTTTTATCAATGTGAAAGTGATTGAATGTCATGGCCTACTTGGTATTTCTCTTCAAGAACTCGCTTTTTAACCTACTTAAAAAAGGAGGACGTTTTCATTTTATCGGATTTTTTATATACATACATAATACATAATCTCTCACGCCTTCGTTCCCAGAGTGGGGTAGGCAGAGCTACAGAATTACAACATCTCTAAAAACTTGTTGATAGTTCTATAACCACAATTTGCACAATTAGGCTAAGATGTTTACCAGCGTATTAGTGACAGGTTGCAAGCCCATCGCCTAACAGTTCTACAAGCCTTTAGTCCCTTAGTCGTCTCTTACGACATCCACGGGAAGACATGGAGTGGCACTATTCTAACTCGGCAAGCGAGTAGTTGCGAGTTGAGTGTTATTTTTATGTTCCTCGATAACCCGAAGTCGGCTGGACCAATTAGGTGTTATCTGTTTGAAAGGGTATAATTTCCAGGTGGTCCCATTGTCATTAGGTCAGGATCTAATGATGGGATGGGATCCTGGAAAAATCAAGGGAACTCCTCAGATATTATAGGCACATCTAAACTGCCCCCTTACCTAAGCCAAAATGAAATATCTAAATTCAATAGTCAAAGCAGATTCAACTCTGTTCTGTTTGTAAATAAGTTGCAATTTCTACAGGTGTTTCGTCTGATATATCGACATTAAGCTTAATATGGCAATATATAGTATTTGGAGTCAGTTCGTCGTTTTTTTAAACATTTTTATTAATTGGACGGTGCGAGCTTTTTTTTGTGACGACACATTTAGCCTAGTTGGTAGTGATCCTGCTTACGAAGCTAGCGGTCTCGGATTTGATTCTTGGTATGGGCAAACAATTGTGTAATGAGCGCGAGATTTTTTTCCGGAGTCTTGGATGTTTTCTATGTATGTACTTCTCTATATAAGTATATCTAGTACCTACCCATAGTACAAGCCTAGAGCGTAGGTTATGTTTAGGTCCAATGATGGACTAGATATTAATACGTCTAGATCATGAAACGACTTTTTCTCATAATGCCTAAATACCGAAAAACCTGTTTTTTTTCTCAAAACGCCTGAAAGTTGTACAAGTTCATTGCCCTCCATGGGGCCGATTTTTGACTTTCGAGCGCTCGAAAGTTTCACTCGGAAGTGAGCAAAATCTTCGAAACCGTTTTTTGAAATAAGAGCGGTAGTATTGAAAATAAATGGTGTGGACTACTCGTCTTTAAATGTTCTATCGCTCGTAATTTCAAAAACGGTTTCACAGATTTTGCTGACTTCCGAGTGAACTGTTTCACTATCTTGTCTTTTTTTTATCATTTTGAGACATACATTTCGCCTTTCAGGGCCTCTACGGTAAAAAACCAAATCGTTTTTGACCCGTTATCGTATTGTCAACGTTTTGATAGCTCTTATTTACTTGACAGTAACGGGCGTAATGGCGGCCGAGTTAAAAACAATACCATTACAAGTCGGGTAAGTAATACGAGATATAACAACTGATAATATAATATAACACTCACAATATATACGCCCACTTTTTATAAACATGTGTAGTATAACGTTCATTGGATATAATGAACGAAAGATATAATTTCAAAATATCTATTTCCATTAATTATACATAACGTTATTAATATATAATACCAATTAATATAACTATTAAAACGTATAATGTTCATGACACCTAAGATTTAAAACATATATAAATCAATGAATCTAAAATCAAAAAACAATGCACGTATAACATAAACGCCTATAGAACGACTTCAATACATACTTTACTGGCAGCAGTTTTCTGGATTTTCTGGGCAGAAAAAAAATAACCTCGAATAGGTAGGTACTGAAAGAAGCGGGTACAGTCGAATTCATAGATATGTGTAGGTACACTTTATTACCTTGTCTATTTATTTAATGTCTTGTTTATACTGCCATAAGTATATGAATTGTCACAGCGATTAAAGTGACAAGGCACTAAAGTGTACTCATATTTATGAACTCGACTGTACCCGCTCCTTTCAGTACCTACCTATTGAGTACAGCATACAATATTAGATCTTATAATCCTTATACTAAAAGATAATATGTATTATGATCGCTATATGTCATGTATGTTATACGCACTGAAATTAGATAATGTGAGTGTTATAGAAAAAAACATTATATAAAATTAATATTATATTAGTTGACCGTTATTCCTTATAAAAATATTGATTTTGTTATTATAGCTAACGTTTATTATATCTTGTAAATGTTATTAACATGAAATTATAGATTTTGTAGTTATATCTTGTGAGACGCACCCTAACAGGTCAAATACGATTTGGATTTTACCGCCTAGAATAGAGGTTGGTTGTTAAGCTATACTCCTCACGTTCGCATCATTACTTCCTTATGCATCGAAAGGCGAAAGCGTCCGAGGAACGCGTAACGCAAGCGATCGTAACGTTACACGTAATCGGTAATCGTTACCGAACGCTACAGGCAACAGCTGATTGTTAATTTCATTTTTAATTGGCGCACTCGGTAATTTATCTACGAAACATTCATAGGTATATATTATTTTATTTTAGCGTTCGGGAACTACGGTGATAAAGACAGATGTACAAATACACACGTTAAATTTAGCATTAGATTTCTGTTTGCATAGAAAGTAAGAATTTAGAAAAAAGCGATGCAGTAAGCCACTTTAACGAGTCAAAATCTACCAGTGCTTCCCAAGAAGACTGCTGAGAAGAAACGCCGCAAGAAACTCACCAGTCAGTGTATTTTTTATATTACTTAAGGCAATGATACCTAATAGTTAACCTAGCATAATATAAAACAATGTTACAGGATCGAGGATTATCTAACAGACAAAAATGCATGGCCTAAACCTGAAACTTAGTCAATAATTTTATTCAAATGCTAATGCTTTATCTTGTCTAGGGGACGCCGTTAATGTAGGACAACATGTCGAAACTTTTATGTGGTCGTCTTGCACCGTCTTATACATACACATAAGTAGGTGTTTTTTTGTCTTTTTCTCCCTCTGTCTCTCTCGTAAGATTTTTGGCATGTTTCCCTGCTGAACTACGCATGTTATTTTTAGAAGTATAATATTTAATTTAATATTTATTGCTTTATATAATTCTAGACTAAGTAGTAACCATTGTAATATGTTTAAAAAATGACTGACTGCTGAGTTTCTTGCGGCGTTTCTTCTCAGCAGTGGTCTTCACTTGGGAAGCGCTGGTAGATTCTTGACGTGTAAACGTGCCCGTGCAGCCTACTTACTGAATAAATATATATTATCTTTTTTTATCTTTATAAAATAAAAATACCATACATAGTTGAGTAGGAAAACGTGTCAAAACCATAAAATATATGATGGTGCAAGACAACCATATAAAATAAAGTTTCGACACGTTCTCCTACGGAAACCATGTGCCCTAGACAAGATCACTACAATGTTATGACTTATGACTAAGTTCATCATCATCACTTCAGCTCACATCACCCACTGCAGAGTAAATGTCTCTTCATTTTCAAGCCATTTTGCCCGGTCTCATGCTAACGCCATCCATCCTTTCCCAACCGTCTGCCAAATGTCATCATACCAACGAGCTGATGGTCTGCCCTCTATTCTGTGACCTAATCTCAGCCTAGGACGTGACTAAGTTATTATTAGGTTATTTAAGTATTTGGTGGCAAGCATTTTTGTCTGTTAAATAGTCCTCGACCGTATAGTTTGTTCTGAAAATTGTAACTTTAAAACTACGTCGGGTAATTTAATGATACATACAAATGATTCATACACTTTACGGAAACAAAAATGTCTAATGCTAATTTTATATTTATTTCTAGTATTCAAATTATGTGTATCACAGTTCTTAATAAAAGAGTCTCGGGTCTTAATAACATACTGCCAACTGAGTTATACTGTGCTGTAGCAAATAAATGATCCTATTTTCTATTTGGACGTATAAGCCAGTCGTCATAAGTTTTCCTTTAAATTGGGACGATCATAGCATAGAAATAGTAAAAGCATTTTAAATCTTATTAGGTTACCAACAGGGTATAGAATACTTTGACTACTACATTGCAGTTAGCATCTTTCTTTGGTATTACGGCAGAAATGTTTTCATGCAACAATGTCACTGGCGATTTGGTAATTGCCGATTTCACGGAATCGCTTTACAATGAGAGAGTTACTCGTATTACAGTGTATTCAAGGTTAACAAGCGCTTACGCGGCAAATGTTTGCTTATTTTGATTATTCATCATTATTGTCATCATTATCAGCCCGTATTAGTCCACTGCTGGACAATAGCCTCTTCCAATGCACGCCAGTGCTCCCGATCTTCAGCTTCTCTCATCCAACTTACACCGGCTCATCTGCGCATATCATCGCTCCATCTTGCTCCAGGGCGTTCTACATGACGTTTGCCGAGACGCGGTCTCCACTCCAGAACACGACGCCGACGGCTCCAACGGTCGTCAGTTCTGCGGCAAGCATGACCGGCCCACTGCCACTTCAGCTTTCTAATTCGGCGCGCTATGTCGGTTACTTTCCTTCTCTGTCGGATCAGATCATTTCTAATGCGATCCTTCAGTAAAACTCCAAGCATAGCAGCATCCATAGCGCGCTGAGCGACTTGGAACTGGTGGGCCAGTCGAGCCGTGAGTGTCCACGTTTCGGCCCCGTAAGTGATTACCGGACGCACTGGTCGAAAACTGGACTGGTTGATTTTGATTATTAGTCCACTGCTAGACAAGATCCTCTCTCAATGCAGGCCACTGCTCCCGATCGTCAGCTTCTCTCATCCAACTTATAACGGCCCATCTGCGCATATCATCGCTGCATCTTGCCCCAGGGCGTCCTACATGACGTTTGCCGAGACGCGGTCACCACTCCAGAAAACGACGGCTCCAACGATCGTCGATTCTGTGGCCCACTGCCACTTCAGCTTGCTAATTCGGCGGGTTATGTCGGTTACTTTCCTTCTCTGTCGGATCAGATCATTTCTAATGCGATTCTTAGGTGAGCAAGCATAGCCTTTTCCATAGCTTGCTGAGCGACTTGGAACTGGTGGGCCAGTCGAGCCGTGATTGTCCACGTTCCGGCCCTGTAAGTGATTACCGTACGCACTGGTCGAAAACTGATCTGGTCGATTTTGATTATTATAATCAGAAATCGGACAAATGGGCGACATTACTCGCAATAACGTGGACAAGACTCCAAAGTATTTTAATTAAACAAATTAAATTACAATAATTGATTTCTTACCTGAACTTTAATCTTGATCCTTTGCAGAATAGTAATAAATAAATAATACAAAGACGTGAGGAGTCGTCATTATTATTAATCTACTTAAGTTTGCTACATTAACATCCGTGGTATGAAAGGAGCTTTTCACCTCATTCGTTTATTTTAGCCGTGAAAAGGAATAAACTAACCACAGATATATTATAAAAAATACTGTTTATTTGTTTATTTGCTCTACTAAATGTACAAAATAAAAAGTCTTTGTATTATTTATTTATTGCTGCCTTGCCCTGTGCAAGGCAAATAAAGAAATAAATACTTTCTTTTTAATAAACATACCTTGGCTCGATGAAAGTTTTAATAATTATTCATTATACGTTACCTACACTAATATTATAAAGAGGAAAGATTTGTATTTTTGTATGTTTGTAACGAATAAACTCAAAAACTACTGGAGCGATTTCAAAAAATCTTTCAACATTAGAAAGCTACATTATCCCTGAGTAACGTAGGCATTTTTCTGTGCAGACGGAGTCGCGGGCAACAGCTAGTTTGTTAAAATAAGCAATGAAAATTGGAGGTCATGTGTCAAACAGCACTTTCAATCACGATATGCTACAAATGCTGCCATCCATCATCTACGACAATTATGATGCGATAATAATGATTACATTAATGCATCACAATTTTATCGAAACGATTAATACAGGTGTTTCAATTATCCGATTAAATGCATCAAATCAACCACGTGCACTCAAATCAATGTTTTTAGGGTTCCGTACCTCAAAAGGAAAAACAAAACCTTATAAGATCACTTTGTTGTATGTCTGTCTTTCTGTCTGTCAAGACCCTTTATCTCGGGAACGCGTGGAGGTATCGAGTTGAAATTTAAACCATATACCTACTCAAGTCTACAGTCCCTTGAAGCTGTAAAAAAACAAACTTCTAAGTTAACGGAAAAAAAGATACAGCCGTTTATACCGCAAAAAACGTATATTTCGACACTCTCAAGGGAATCAAAATTTATAGGGTATTTTTCGTTGACCTAGAACTATGAAATTTGGCAAGTAATATCGTCTTATATTATACTACAAGTATGGGAAAAATCTGAAACCTAAATTTTTTAATTAAATCACAAAAAAACACGGTCTTTATGCAAGGAACGGCGGCAATTACGAATTGAGTTAACCGTGTCATGTGCGGTACCCTCGGTGAGCGAGTCCGACTCGCACTTGTCCAGTTTTTTTGTAAACGCAAACGAACGAACGAGTCACTTTCTCCTAAATATGTCAATTTATTCGAACCGACATCGAATTCAAATTGGAATATAATAACACTCACTGTGCGGCGGTGCGGACCGGAACCTTACCGGTTTTTTTGTAATGAGTTGACAGCTGTCTTATCGGGCCTTTTAGAATGGCGCGACTATAATGTCATCCATCAATATACCAAAGAGACCTCACGCAATTATTTGTATATATTACTTATTACAATCTCCTCCTCGTGTGGTTGCCGAGTTAGAATAGTGCCACTCCATGTCTTCCCGTGGATGTCGTAAGAGACGACTAAGGGAATAAAGGCTTGTAGTACTGTTAGGCGATAGGCTTGCAACCTGTCACTAATACGCTGGTAAACATCTTAGCCTAATTGTGCAAATTGTGGTTATAGAATTATCAACAAGTTTTTAGAGATGTTTGTAATTCTGTAGCTCTGCCTACCCCACTCTGGGAACGAAGGCGTGAGATTATGTATGTATGTATGTACTTATTACAATAACAGATTAAGTATTACGTCAATTCAAACACGAATAAATATAATAATTTGATAAATGCATCGGAAGTGGGCGTATGATTTCAGTAGCATAATAAATCGTTTGTGCGAATTGTTATTGGCATCTATTATTATATATTCCGGTCGATTGATAACAAAATGGTCCACTCATGACCCACTTTTTGCCATTGTGTCAAATTTATTTGTATTACACAATAAGTAATAACAATAAGCAACGAGGTCACACCACTCGCAAGAACAGTTTCAAGGAAAAAAAAATTCGTTTGTTTTGGTCGCAACTTCCAGAGGCATCCCATCTTATTCCTCAAGGTTGGCAACACATTGGCAGTCTAAGTATTAATAAACTGATCTTGACTGTAATGCTAGTCTCAAGATGCGTAAAAATTACAGTTCTCTATGGCTTCACTTTACTTTGACGTATCTTGTGACGGGCATCTCAGGCAAAATGAGTTTATTAATACGGCCCTTAGGATGGCAGTCTTAAGATTGTAATCTTTAGATTGCAAATTGTCTCAGATACCATTTTTCCATAAGGTGGCCCGTGTGCTAGTTTGTTTCCCCTAAGCTATAGAAATTACTATAATGTATCGTCGGTTTCAGTAATTTTGTCATTTACATCTTTGCATATTATAAAACAAAGTCGCTTCCTGCCGATCGGCTGAGACGTTAAAGAGGCCACAGATGAAAAGAGATGGCGTTATGTACTTCCGCACGAAGAACGTGAGATGGAGATAGTTTAACTAAAAAACTATTTACTTTAAAACCACAACATTTATTTAAAAAAAATGGTTTACCAGAATTAAGATTAAGATTAAGAGATAAGTACTCACTATTGAATCAAAAATCGTATTGTTTCGAAGATTCAACCAAAAACATGCAAAAAAGGTGTCATGTTTGAAAAATAAAACTATCGCGTATATTGTTTCTAATCGTGTTTTTACGTTTAACAGTCTCAAGGAAATTATGACCAAGTTTAAAATATCCAAAGAACTGACAAATAGGCGTTATGGTTATTGAGATCCAGATCGCGGAACACTACCGACTTTATCATTATATGGCCTCTTAAACGGTAATGACAAAACAAACCAACAAACAAACAATTAATCTAATTGTGTTTTTACATACATACATAACACATAATTTCACGCCTTCGTTCCCAGAATGGGGTAGGCAGAGCTACAGAATTACAAACATCTCTAAAAACTTGTTGATAATTCTATAACCACAATTTGCGCAATTAGGCTAAGATGTTTACCAGCGTATTAGTGACAGGTTGCAAGCCCATCGCCTATCAGTACTACAAGCCTTTATTCCCTTAGTCGTCTCTTACGACATCCGCGGGAAGACATGGAGTGGCACTATTCTAACGAGGCAACCACACGAGGCATACATACATATTACACATATTCACATACACATATATATTCGTACATTAATCACGCGTTTCCCAGAAGGGTAGGCAGAGACCACTTCTTTCCACCTGCTACGATCCTGACAAATCTCTTTCGCTTCTTCCACATTAATACATCGAGTCATGCATGTACGTCGGTTTCGGGTACTTAAGATTCGGCCCTTTTCGAGTATTTCTCCGATTTGATTCGAAAAAGTACGCCTAAGGCGGCCCCTTCCGAGTCTCCCACACACTTTCGCTCTGTATATATTTTACGTCAATCTTCTTTCATCCATCCTTTCCAAATGACCGAACCATCGAAGCATGCCCTTTTCAATCTTAGACACTTTATCTTTTTTTAGTCCACATTTCTTGCTGACCTTGAATTGAATTGTTTTTAATTATGAAATAGTTAATAGTTGTCATACAAAGGTCATGCCCCTATCATCGGGGGCATCATTCAAACAATCGTTCTGTGTATGAGTCATAAACATAATAGGTATTTTCATAATAAGACTTAATCACTGCTTAACCAAGCATGTGAGGTATTTTCTACGAAACATGAGTAATCTCATTGTTAACGGAAATAAGTTATATTATAGACAATAAAAATGCTTACCTAGATCAACTAACGAATCGCAATTCTACGTTAAGAGGATTTAGAAGCTAAAAATAATAAATATCCAAAAAAAATGCGTTAAATCTTCCCTTAATCCTATTCCGATTTTTAAATTTTTTGAATATTCTTATAGATATTATGACAAACTAATACCGTAAACACGGGTTACTTTAGCCCTAGGGGGTAACATAGCCCACCCTTAAAACTATAACTATTTTAGTGGTAGTCATCATAAATTGGTTCAAGAATTTTAGAACTCCATAAGTAGCTTAGGTCTGATGTAACATTAATTAATAGAATACTTAATTAAATTTTAAAGATGTTTTTTGGGGTGGGCAATGTTACCCCCTAGGGCTAAAGTAATCCGAGTTTACGGTACGTTTTCCTTTCTAAGAAAATGTTTCTTGGAAAGAAACAATTTAAATCAAAACGGAAACGCACACACCTAGTTTTTAATTAACCGATTTCAAAAAAGGAGGAGGTTATACGTTCCACTGTATGTATTTTTATTTTTTTTATGTATTTTCACCGATTACTCCGTCAATTGCCGACCGATTTCAAATTTTTTTTTGGTTTGAAAGAGTATACTTTCGAGGTGGTCCCATTGTCACCAAATCTGAATCTGATGAGAGGATCCGTGAGGAATTGAGGGAACTCCTCAAATATTGTAGGCAAACATATAGCGATTTTAGTATTTTTAGTAACAAGTCCAGCATTTGCATTCAGAAAGTATAATTTGGTCAAAATGATGGTGATGGCCACCGGAACTCCTTAACGGTACCGATTTCAAGGGTGGCGATAAGATATCTCGATTAAGATAGTTGAGCGACTACAACGAAGAATATTTACTTGTTAACCGACTTCAAAAAAGGAGGTTATTGAAATATGATTATGACTTTCCCGCGGCGTTGCTTGCGGCGCGCTTGAAATAACTTAAAGTTTCATTTCAACTAAGAAGTGGGACTACGGAACAGCGTATTATGATCACTAAAAAGTATAAAATAAAATAAATGTTTTAAAAAACAAAAAACCGCCTTCAAAAACGCAAAAAATAAGTTCGTCGGCGACCACAACATTTTCAACAAAAAGCCGACATCAGTTGGGCTAACCTATTAGGTGCCTACAATTTTAAAGAAGTTATTTTTTGCGTTTTTGAAGGCGGTTTTTTGTTTTATAAAACATTTATTTTTTAATAATAACTACAACTTATTAAAAAATCGTTGAAATCGGACGTGATTTTGGGGGTGAGAAACGTTATCGCCCGGAGCTAAAAATCTTCTTAAGATCATTATATTCGAGATGAAAACATTTAGACTTATCACTGTCACATGCCAATTAATGTTTTTAAAAACTTTGAACAACACTTTTTACGAGTTATTGATGCGCAAAAATTTTTTGGCGGGTTTCCATACTGGTATTTATTACTTGAAAAAAATGACCTTCACTTGAGTTTTTTACGGCGCTTCGTCCCAGAAATGGTCTTGTTCTAAGCGCTAGTAGATTCACTACATATGTATTATCACTGTAGAACGTCTTCAAACAAAGTTATAACGCGCGATTTGCATGTGTGCGTGCCCTCTACCGCACGCGACATGAGCCACCACAATCATATTCAACAAGACGGATCCAGCCGGTTTAGTCGAGCGGAGCCGCGTTTTAAGTATCGAGCGACGCGCATAGCCCGAGCGGCAATAGGTAACAGAAACTCCCAAAAGGGTCAGAGAAGAACTACTTTTTTATTTCAGTCGCTCTTCAAACTCGGATGTGTCCTTGAAATTTGGCATACAAATTTAAAACTTAATTTGTGTGAAAAAAGACGCAAATTCCGTTGTCCTTTTGCATGGACTTATCCGAGTTTGAAGTTAAACGACTTTATACTTTGATATTACCTTCGTGTAAAAGAGCCCGTAGTCAATTTACCGAATAATCATTTGTATTTGTTTTAATGTCTTCACCAAAAAGGAGACATAACCCAAATTTCGTTAGTGCGAAAAAGAATCTTATGTCGGTCAACTAAAGTCAAAAGTCACTTTGACAATTGTCCTAAATTTAGGACGTTGGGCCTTACGTGGTTAAAAACTAGACTCATGAGTTACTGGATAGGGAATTGTTGAGAGGCCTGAGGAAGGCTTTTGTCCAGGGGCTCTATTCTACTCGTTAAAACCATATCACTTTCGACATTATTATCATATTTTCAACGTTATGATAGCTCTTATTTACTTGGCAGGTTTGCTGAGTAGTATAAAGCATAAGCAGTTGGCAGATATAGCTAAACCAGACAAGATGACGACCTGACGACGTGCTGGCCTAGCTGGTAGTGACCCTGCCTACGACGTTAGCGGTCCTGGGTTCAAATCCCAGTAAGGGCAGATATTTGTGTGATGAGCGCGAATATTTGTTCCTGAGTCAGGGATGGTTTCTATGTATTTAAGTATATATTTCTCTATATAATTATTTATATCGTTGTCTAGTACCCATAGTACAAGCCTAGAGCTTAGTTTGGGACTAGGTCATTTGGTGTGACATTGTAGGTACCCTGATTATATTTATTAAGATAATATTAATGTCTAATGCAGTTAACGAAGATAAAGTGGGACTGGGCTGGGCATATCTGCCGCATGCATGATGGGAGATGGGCCAAAAATACCACCCATTGGCTTCACGCGAGGGACATCGTAGCAGAGGTAGACCCAGAAGGAGATGGCGAGATGACCTAGAGTCGTTTGCGAGGGATTGGCAAGAGTGCGCTCTGGATAGGGACAATTGGCGAAAAAGAGGGGAGGCCTTTGCCCAGCAGTGGGACACATGCACTTACCGAATAAAACCATCCGAACTTGTCAAACGGCAGTTGCACGGTGGGAACTCTCTCCGCTATGTCGAGGACCGGGTCCTCAATTCCATCGAAGAGCCAAGTGGACACGTTGGCAGTGGTAAACATGTTCCTATGGAACAAACTTATGAAGAGGTTTGCTGCGAACCTGACGGCGGTGCTTTGGTATCTGGTCATATGTGCCACCGTCTGTTGAATAGATAAGTTTCTGTCAAAAATTACATTTTTGCGACAAGCTATTGATGCCGACTGTACTTTTTTGCACAGCTGTCATCTACTCGTCAAGACAATTCTAACGAGCCCTAACACGACGCGTTTATCTTGTATAATTTACGAGTTCCTGTGGCTACTTGAGTCTTAATCATCAGACCAGCTCGTTGGTACTATATTATTGTATTGTCATCAGAACTATACTCGAAAATCTAATTAAAGACCAAAATTTGACAGTTCCCATCTTCTTTATTTCGTTATTTTAACATTATTTCATAAAAATATGAATGAGAACTCGTGTAACCAGTAATATTAGGGTAAGTTTTATTGATAAAAATGCAGTAATCACAGCGAATGTGCGCCGGCTCAGGGTAGGATTCCGGTCTTAAATTAGATTTTCGAGTATAAAGGTGTATGCAAATTTTAGAGGTCATCGGAACCCGGGAAGTGGGCTAAATTTAACTTGCAAAACTTGACCCGTACATACATATTTACATACATACATTGCAAGTATAAATAAAAGCTTGTAAAATACATATTATTATTGATATAGTTATACAACAGGGACACAAAACAACCCATTTTATCAGTTATGTATCCTCGGGGGCAAAGGTAAGGGTGGATATTGACATTGTTACAATGAATTTTATAACGGAGTTGTGAATGATTATAAAATAGTACTTAAACTTTTGATGCAAGTGCGGAAAGTATGTCATTTTACACGAGTCCCGGCCCTCGAGGAGTCTTCCAGGTGTCAAACGAGGGACCAGACTCGGGACGAGTGAAAATGACAGTTCCGCACGTGTATCAATACGACATTTTTTAATACAATTTGCGAAAAAATTACAATGAAATAAAAATAAATTAGTAATTAAAAGAGACAATTTTACTTAATTCCTAGTTTGATTAAATTTCACAGTGTAATTTGAACAATTAAGGGTACAGTGTAATTTGAACAATTAAAGGAAATAACACTAGAGCGAAAAATCCAACTTTCCGCACGATAAGCAGCTACAAAAATTAAAAAAGCACTAGTTCCAAAAGTCCAACTTTCCGTGCGATATTATACAGCTACAAAAAGTACCACTTTTTGAGCAACTGTATTAATAATTTATATTGTCTTAACGACATATAACCGCTTTAAAGGTAGGCACTCAATGGCAGAAGCTTTGTCTGCTAATAGGTGATACGTGATTTGTTCGGGTTGTTTGTATTACTATCTCAAATACTCAGTCTACGCATGATGATGATGATGATGGTGTTATATATACATACCACAATGATAGGGTTTATGCTGGTGACTTCATCCGAAAGGCTCCCGTTGGACATCTCCGGCTGGAACTGCCACCACCTCTCGTTGAAGAACGTGACTGTGCTGTTGTCGTTCCAAGTTATGTTTTCCTGGTAGCAAATTTTTAAATGAGCAAAAAAATAGCGAAGTGAGCAGGTAGAATGAATTACCATCATCTTGGTTTTCCTATAGCGTTTTCTGCGTTGTACGTATTTATTTATTAGTGCAATTTATGTATTCATATTAATATAATGTAATTTTATGTAAATTTGAATAAGCACAAAGTGAATGTAGTCTGATATCCCTTAATTAATGCAGATTAAAGTCAAAATATATGCCTCAAAATGTGTGCATGCCACTTCAAAGTGCATTTTTTTAAATATTTGGGCATTTATTTCCAGGTACGACGTATGAGTATATACGATTTGTCATATTTCTAAGTGTGAGTATGGACAATATGGACATATAAATACAAATAGACATATTTATTTTGACGTTAATCAAATTTAAGATGTTACGGAAGCTGGACAATTTTTCTTGTTGTATTTCAAATTGTTATTTCTCTGGTTTGACCATGGTTTGACGGATTATTTCGAGTTGTCGATTTTCCTCTTAGCCTAAATGACAGCGAATCTTCGATGACGGCGAACGAGAAACGTCAATTTTGTCGACTCACTATCAAATTTTAGTAGGGCGCTCTAACCAATCGCTATACACATTATCTCGATGACGATACGTTAACGCTACATACTCGATATAAAACCGCCTTCAAAAATCAAAAAATAACTTCTTTAAAATGGTAGGTAATGTAAATAAATAGGTAATTTTTAGAATTTTAAAGGCGGTTTTTTGTTTTTTGAAACTTTTATTTTATTTTATACTTTTTAATTATCATAATAAACTGTAATATAGTCCCACTTCTTAGTTGAAATGAAAGTTGGAGACATTTCAAGCTCGTCGCAAGCAACGCCGCGGGAACATTTAAACATTTAAACGTTCTTCGTTATAGTTGCTTAACTATCTTAATCGAGATATTTTATCGCCTCCCTTGAAATAGGTACCGTTGAGGAGTTTCGGTGGCCATCTGTTGTCTTCATCATCAGTTCCACTTCACCAAATGATATTTTCTGAATTCAAATGCTGAATTTGTTACTGAAAATACTAAAATCGCTATATATGTGGCCTATAATATTTGAGGAGTTCCCTCGTTTCCTCACGGATCCTCTCATCAAATTCAGATCTGGTGACAATGGGACCTCGGAAGTGTACTCTATCAAACCAAAGAATAATTTTTAAAATCGGGCAACTGTGTAAACAGTTATGCGTCGTCATACATAAAAAAATAATATACGAGTTGACTTGAGAACCTATTCCGTTTTTTTTTCGTCCGTTAACAAAGTAAGCGTTCGTGCTCGGGCTTCATCTCTATACTAGGTACAACTTACTCATATAGAAGAATAAATAGGCAGGTACTTAAATTCATAGAAAACAACCAAGATTCAGTAATACATTATAGTACCTACTCATTACACAAATATTTCCATCTGTCCCTCCACCCGTCCGTCTGTCTATCTATCTGTCTGTCTGTGTGTCTATCCGTCCGTCAGTCTATCTGTGCATTTGTGCATTTTTAATTGTCAAAGTGGTCCGTACTTTAGGAAATTTCCCTTACAACTAGGTACAAACGATATAGCACATGTATGTTATAATTACATAATTAAACTATGAGCATCTATGAGTCAGACATTTGTCACAACGAGCACAAAGGCCATTCCATGCTTGTTATCTTTACGCGATGTAAGGATGCTCCGAAACACAAATAAAACGTTGCTTACAAAATATGTACGTAAATTAGACAGGTACTTGTTACTACGCTTTTGCGAAGTTGTTTTCGCTATTCCCTCGGGAACTATCTAATTTAAAAAGCACCCTATGTCAGTCTACGAGCTTCAAACTCTCTATATTCCATGTCTCACATCAATCAAGAAGTGTTAATACTTGAAGAAGAAACCAAACAACGGTATGCTCATGAACCTGCAAGCCACCCTCAGACCTGTGACGGATGCGGCGAATGTAATTTTGGCCTGAAGCACGCACTAAACTGCGAAAAAGGTGGTCTAATCAAACAAGGTCCCGACCAGCACAGAGATGACTGTAAAAACTGGGCCGAATTAGCCTGGGGACCTAGCAAAACAGAACCCATAATGCGTAACGCAACACAACCAGCTCTTATAGGTGACCTGTTACTGAACAGCGTGTGGGAACCTGCGAGGAAAGCGTTATTTGATGTTCGCATAGTAAATGCCGACGCTTCCTCATACAACAACCTCACCTGGCAAAAACAGCACAGAAACATTTAAAATATGATCGAGCTGCTGAGGACCTAATAAGAGCTTCCTTTACTCCTCTAGTCATCTCTTGCGATGGTGCGATTGGGATTGAATATACAGCTTTTTAAAAATAACCGCCTCGAAATTAAATGAAAAATGGCAGAAACCATATTCACAAATAATCTATTGGCTTAAAGTAAAGATGCAAATTTCAGTCATAATAGCTGTTTCCATCAGAGTTAGGGGAACAAGAAGACACATCAGAGCATTAGAATGCGAAGATGGAGCAGGAATTCACTATTCATCTTTCTAATCATATATTGATTTGCCTTAGCTGCACATTAGTCTCAAAATTAATATGTGGCATTATCTATGAAAAAGGACCTTATTGTCGTTGGCGCTTACGCCGCACTGCGTTACGCGACGTTGTATTTATATCAGAGCATCGTTAATAATGGCGGAAGCGCCATCGACAATAAGGTCCCTTTTCATAGATCAGATAACGTCTCATTTTGTTTTTAATATACGTAATTGTATTTGTTCACAATAAGGGTCATACACAATGGCAAAAACAAAAGTTGTCTCTCCTGTGGTCAACAGTTAAAGGCTAGTGTGCATATAAGTTATGTTTTTATTTGCTAGGACTAAAGTAGACATGATGGCGCTTATGAGGATGTGAGTTCAGCCAGCAAATTAGGCCTTAAAAACGTTAACTTCGGGTATGTCCACAGGAAAGACGGTAACCTAAATCTGTGTATGACCCATAAATGATATTGTAACAATGTTTCGCATAATGAGTTAAGGAAAAAAACTATGTTTGTTTTTTATCTGATATTGGTAGATACATGAAGTTAATTACATGTGGTTTATGTTCATAACGTCACGGTACAAAACCTACTCGTATAGATAATGATCAATTTTCCTCTATACTCGTAAGCCACCGAGTATATCGAAGACAGGAAATTCTACCAATTCGCAACGCGCTAAGCTCGATAAAAATCCCATCCGTTCATTGTTTTTGTGAATGTTTACAAATGTAAATTCTCAAATCAATGGGCAACACCAAAAATAACCGTTTATAAATAATGAGACGTTGAGTATTGGATGACTGGGAAATACCTACACGAATCCTTATTTTTATTATCTGATTGTTTTTACATTTATTTGTAATGTTTTTAATTTTAAATTTGTATTTTTTTTATATGTGATAGTTCTAATAATTTATATTTGTTGCTTTATTACCTTGTAATGTAACTTACTTTTAAGTATTATTGTATTTTGTGTTTGAAAAAATGACCTTCTGCTGGAGTTTCTTGCGGCGCTCCTTCTCCGCAATGATGGTCTTGTCCGAAGCGCTAGTAGATTCACTGTATATTACCGACGTGTAAAAGAGCCCGTATGTGGCCAATTTACTGAATAAAGATTTTGATTTTGATTTTTGATTTTGATTATCTTTATCTTTACATAGTATACTACCGACCCGCCCTCGCTTCGCATCGGTTATGTGAGTCTATTGTAACACGCGTAGATAATCCAAAATGTATTAAACATAAAAACCTTCTCCTTGAATCACTCTATCCAGCCCGTGCGGCCTACTTACTGAATAAACATCTTTTATCTTTTTTTTTATCTATTGCTGAAAACTGCATCAAAATCCGTTGAGTACTTTATAAGATCTAAGCGAACAGACAGCGGAAGCGACTTCATTTTATACTAACCCCCTTACTAATAAACGTTGAGTAACGGTTGTATAGCTATACGATGTTTTGTCCTTATCTGTCATTGGGACATTTGAATTTGACAGATAAGGACAAAACATTGTATAGGTATAACACCGTTACTCAACGTTTATTAGTAAGGGGTAAGTATGTAAAGAATAAGAAACAAATGCCTAAGATCCATCCTGCGCAGATTCTGGCCGAACACTATCAGCAACGAGGACCTATGGAATCAATGCCATCAAATCCCGATTAGGCAAGAAATCGCCCAACGGAAGTGGAGGTGGATAGGGCACACCCTCCGAAGAATAGAGGACAACGCCGCCAGGGTCGCGTTCACGTGGAGGCCGCGCGGGAGCAGGCGACGAGGCCGGCCGGCGCACGCGTGGCAGCGCACCATCGACGCCGAGCTGCGGGCAGCCGGGCTGAGTTGGAGAGACGCGGAGCGAGAGGCTCAGGACAGGAGCGGATGGAAACGTCTCACGAAGGCCCTCTGTACCACTGGGGTACCATAGGACGACAACAACAACAACAAGTATGTAAAGAAAACAAAGTCGTTTTAAACTACTTAACGGATTTTAATGCAGTTCTCAGCAATAGATAGAGTGATTCAAGAGGAAGGTATATGTATAAAAACTTGTGGATTATGTATGGGTATTACAAAAATCTCGCATAAACCAAAGCGAAGCGAGGATGGGTCGGTAGTTTTGTATAAGTTAGGTGTTTTGGTGATTTTTACAATAGACATGTTTTTATGTCATTAGGGAAGGCACACGAGCAAACAGGCCTCCTGATAGTAAGTGGGATCTGCGACCCATAGACATTTGCATTCTCAAGACTACAATCTTAAGACTGCAATCCTAAGACCGCAAATGCGTTGCCGACCCTGAGGACTAAGATGGAATGCCTCTATGTTAGTTATTTCACCGGTTGTCTTATCCCCACACCGGCACACAACAATGAGTACACTGCTGCTTGGTGGTTGTTTTAAGGATAAGATGGTGCTAGCGAGGTCCTACCACCACTAATATATTTAAGCACAAGTACAAAAGGCGCTCTTCGTATCAGAACAGTGTTTTATGAGTCATGGATGTTTTCTATGTATTTAAGTATATATTTCTCTATATGAGTATTTATATCGTTGCCTAGTACCCATAGTACAAGCCTAGAGCTTAGTTTGGGACTAGGTCAATTTGTGTGAGATTGACCTGCGATATAAATATTTACGCCCTTACTAATAAACGTTGAGTAACGGTGGTATAGCTATACAATGTTTTGTCCTTATCTGTCATTGTGACATTTGAATTTGACGGATAAGGACAAAACATTGTATAGCTATACCACCGTTACTCAACGTTATTAGTAAGGGGGTTATTGTTTATTCGCAGGCTAAGTAGCCCATACAAAAGTCACCCCCGGTGATGTCTGATATAGCCAAAAGTGCGAAGTCCGCCAGGCCTGACCAAATGATTCAACAACTCGTAAATAAATAATAAAATACCAGTGCATGCATTAAAAATAACTACGCGGTAAATTGCAGACAAATAATGCTCTTAACGATTTTTCCAACTCGTAACAACACTAATTTGCAGACGATTATATCAATTTGAGCCAATTCCATTGTGTGGTTAGTCATTTGCTATTTATGGCAAATGCTTGTTTGTGCACTGAAATCTTCACGGAAAAAGAATTTAATGTTTAAATTCCGTGCATATTTTTTTTATTCCACGGACAAGGCTCGCGACCACTCAGGACACCTGATGGTAAGTGGGATTTGAACCCAGACATTTGAAATCTCAAGACTACAATCTTTAAACTGCAATCCTAAGACTTCAAACGCGTTGCCAACCCTGAGGACTAAGATGGAATGCCTCTATGCTAGTAATTTCACTGGTTGTCTTATCCCCACACCGGAACACAGCAATGCGAACACTACTGCTTGACGGTGGGTTAATGGATAAGATGGTGGTAGCTATCCGGACGGATCCTTCAAAGGTCTTACCACCACTAAAATTTGTTTTATTTGATACAAATGAAAGAAGAACTTATAACATTTGATTTTAGATGTTTTGCTACATAACATAACAAGCAAAATTAAAAAAAACGACTGATTGTGGGGTTTCTTGCGGAGTTTCTTCTCAGAAGTGGTCTCTTGCGAAGCGCTGGTAGATTTTTGACGTGAAAATGTGCCCGTACGGACTAGACTTACTGAATTAACATGTTTTATCTTTTGACATAAGTACCTTTGTATGGAACTCCCTATACACATAAGGTCCCATTTGTGCCAGCTTTATAGGGACATTGTGGCCGGCCAGTATCTCGTCGACGTTCGTTATATTGAACATGTGGCATTCCAAGTACATGGGTATCGGCGTGTCCCTCCAAATATTGAACGAATACGAGTCCTTTGAGAGGATCATCATCTGAAACAAAATTATAAGTTAGAGGAAGATGTCTGTAAAACATTTTTTTTATCAATATAGTGATTTTAAAGTTAACAGCATTTTTTTGAATCCGACGTTGCCAACAAGTCGCGCGCAAACTATCTCTATCTCACGTTTTTCGCGCGGAAGCGCATAAAGCCATCCCTTTTCATTGTGTAGGCGTGGCAGCATACGTGGCGTCTATACATACATACAGGGTGTTTTTTTAGCAACTGCAATAAAAACATTCAACAACCATTGCAGTCCAAAAATATAAAGCGTATTATTTTTTTACAAACTTACCCTCTGTAGCTGTGTGAAGAATATACCAGGCCAATACACCACAGTGACAGCTCCCATCACCACAAATGCGGCGCCGAACCCCATGAGCAGACCACTCCGCGTGCCAGACGACACCATTGTGGAAGATGTTTGTTAACTGCAATAGAAAATCTCTGAAAGTTTTTTTTATGCTAAAGGGGGCAAATGAGCTGTAGGGTCACCTGATGTGAAGTGAATTTTGCTGCCCATGGACACGTTACAGGGGGATACAATTTTACTGGCTTACAGAGTTTGTATCACTTTTTTTTAAATTCAAATAGAACCACAATGTTCCCCTCATATGTTTTACCTTTTTATATGTACGGATATTATAATGTTAACAAAAAACAATACAGAATACCTACCAAAAAAATCGTACAACATTAAAAAAATACATCCACTTACATAAGTATCAAATTTAGTATTTATATCGTTGTCTAGTACCCATAGTACGAGCCTAGAGCTAAGTTTGGGACTAGGTCAATTGGTGTGACATTGTACGCTAATATTTATTATTATTATTAATTAAATTTTAACCTCATCGTCCGTATATAACCTTTTTTAAATGGCAATTGTAACCACTAAACAATGTAAGTCTTGTAAGTAAATTTTAACCTAACTTTTAATTGTCGGATGGACGCGAATTCTGATGACAATACAAAATATGGTACCATCGAGCTGGTATGATGATGGAGGAGGTGGCAATAGGAACTCCTCAATGGCACAAAGTAAATCCATCGTGTTTGGACTCATGTGACTTAATCGACGACGCGCTGGCCTAGTTGTTAGTGGCCCTGCCTACGAAGCTAACAGTCCTGGATTCAAATCCTGGTAAGGTATTTGTGTGATGAGCGCGAATATTTGTTCTTGAGTCATGAATGGTTTTCTATGTATTTTAAGTATATATTTCTGTATAAAAATATTTATATCGTTGTCTAGTACCCATAGTACAAGCCTAGAGCTTAGTTTGAGAGTAGCTCAATTTGTGTGCCCCGTGATATTTGTTTATTAATTGTCATTTAATAGTAAGTTTATTATTAGTGTTAGAAGTACCTACAGTAGGCAATAAAAACGCATATTCCGATCCAATACTAACGGATCAAGTTCACAAAACAAGTCACGGTCGCTCTATTTAAAAACACCCCAGGTATGTGAAAGGCTTCACTGCATTGCGGATAAGAGTGTAATTATAACATCACATCGTCCTTGTTTGTTAATTAACAAGTCCAGCGATGACTAGCCGCTGTAGGCAGATTATGTTACTTTTATCGACGCGGTAAACCGATTTTATAAGGTGATTGTTGACAAATTATCACCGTCGACGTATGCTAAACGTGGCGCCGTCGGTTGAATTTATCAATTTCTGACATTTATGACAGAGATTTATGATAAAACGACATTTATCGATTTGCTTGACATTTTTACACGGGTTCATACACATAAAACGTCCATTGACGGCGTTACTTTTCAACGTTGTCAACCATGGTAAGGTTTTCGGTAATATAGATGGTATTAAAATAAATTAATAGCAGAGGTCAATCGAACACAAACGATTATCTAAGAACAAATACTCGCGCTTATTAGGTCCCTATTACAAATATTTTCCCTGTATGGGAATCAAACCCAGGACTGCTAGCTTTATTAGCAGTCACTTCCGAATCTAATGAGAAATTAAAATTTAGTTGTCTCAAGGAGATCATTGACAAACACATGAGGAATCAATTAACTTATTTAAAGACAAACAAAATTAATAAAATACATAGGTACATACATAATTTCACGCCTTCGTTCCCAGAATGGGGTAGGCAGAGCTACAGAATTACAAACATCTCTAAAAACTTGTTGATAATTCTATAACCACAATTTGCGCAATTAGGCTAAGATGTTTACCAGCGTATTAGTGACAGGTTGCAAGCCCATCGCCTAACAGTACTACAAGCCTTTATTCCCTTAGTCGTCTCTTACGACATCCGCGGGAAGACATGGAGTGGCACTATTCTAACTCGGCAACCACACTAATTAATAAAATATAATATTAAAAAACAGCATAGGTATTTTTGGGACACTCTAAATTATCCAAACCTAAGACTTAATATCTGTACTGATATTATAAAGCTGAAGAGTTTGTGTGTTTACTTGAACGCGCTAATCTCAGGAACTACTGGTCCGATTTGAAAAGTTATTTCAGTGTCAGATAGCCCATTTATCAAGGAAGGCTATAGGCTATATATCATCACGCTAAGACCAATAGGAGCGGAGCACCAATGAAGAATGTTCAACCTTCTATATAAACAAAGTCGCGGGTTAAAGTTAGCGTTAGCCCAAAGTAATTATTCCACGGAGACAAAGTCGCGGGCAGAAGCTAGTTAAGTATAAAACTTAATGGAAATATGTACATGATGTTTTTTATTGATATGATAATTGGTCAAGAACAAACTAAATTTGTTATCAACAAGAGCATCCTTATCTTTATAAGTCAATTCAGTTGCGACTCACAAACGGGTTAAGGACATTGGCTGATTATAGGCAGTTTATTTTAGATAAATAAATAAAAATAATTAAATACAACAAGCATGCAAATAAGTAAATGGTAATATTAACAACCAACAGCAAATCAAATAGTGTTGTAAATTTGTTTAACCTGAGTATGTTAGCTATGACTATTTGTACCTACTTGTGTTGTAGTGAGCTGAAAAGGCTGTATACATAACATTTTAAAATGATAAGTGAGCATTATTCTTGTGTGCCCTAAGCAGAAAATTAGGAAATTATTTGCATAATTCATGCGTTCAATTCAATTAAAAAAAAAAGTTATATGTTTTGATAACTATATGTATAAAAACACTAGGAGGGTATCCAAATTCTATGACTAGGTTTGAGAAAAAAAAACTTTCATAAAACCTCACTTTTTTTTAAATGATTTTTTTAACTTTTTGTGTTTAAGTACTAAAAGGCTCAGAATTTGCTATCCTGTGGTACAAGTCGGGGGTAAAAAGGGTAAGGGAGGGTGGGGGAGGTAAGGTAAGGCACCCCAAAAAGAGGAATGTGCAAAAACCGTTCTTATTTTCAAACTTTTCAATGTTGGTAAAATAGATATAACTTGTCTAAAGAGACTGGAATTGTGAATATTTGCTCTACTTATATCTCTCATCAAGAATGTATACAGCAAGAGGAATGTTTAAAAAAACTGTTTACACAGATTCAAGTAGAAATACTAAACATTTACTCTTAGGGTTGCTATTTATTGAAGTAAACATCACAGGCCAATCTCAAACAAATTTACCTAGTCCCAAAACTAAGCTCAAGGCTTGTACTATGGGTACTAGACAATGATATAATTGCTTATAAGTAAAGAGAAATACATAAGTAAATATAAAGAAAACATCCACAACTCAGAAACAAATCGTTGCATAAATACAAAAGCGACACAAATCAAAATGTGCTAGTGTTGCATTTAAATTCGGAATGCTATTTACTTTCAGTTTTAAATCAAAATGTATTTGTTTTTGATTTGTGGCGCTTTTGTATTTAAGCAGCGAAATATTTGCGCTCATCGCACAAATATCTGCCTTTACCAGAATTTGAACCTGGGACTGCTTGCTTCGAAGACAAACTAGGCTAAAATGTCGTAAAAAAAATGGTCCCAATTATAATGCGATGGGACACTTTTGACAAAAGATATATTTCTTTGCACACAATTTAATCTTGAGTTTAACTAAATAATAAACCAGAAACAAAGCAAACACATGTGTTGTGTTCATCATTACATATGAATATTAACTCATTATATACAGCCTTATGTATTCCGATTACATACTGCTATTATCTCTTCCGCACCCTGTATAGCGTAAATAAATTACTTACCTAATAAAATATTTGTTTATCTTGATAATTTATTTACTTAGTAACACTTAACATCGTTTCACTTAAAAACACTGCTTATTTCTTTTCCACGCGCGATTTATTGGAAATAAATTATCGTAAAAATATCGAGTACCACTTGGATGCAACAAACTTGATAGAATACGAAATCAAACGGTAAATAACGCTAGATCACGGGGCGGACGTCTACTCGCCTTCAATTATAGGCGAGGACAATGACACAAGCCGATGATTATTATGAATGAATTTGACGTTTTGCTTACGACTGTCAAAGTTGACAGACAGAACTGGGTTGCCGCGTAATTAAACAATTTGCTACCAATTTACTCGTTGAATTTTGCGTGGGTTGTCCTTTAGCGCCGCGCCGTGGATTAGTGGATCCCAATCGTCCATTGTTCAATACGATAATAGGTCAGAGGCCCTACTTTGAAAATCGAAGTTACGTTAGCTCCATCCTTTTCTCTCAATTTAGTCTCAAATAACGAGTGACAGGGGTGGAGCTAACGTAATTTCGAACTTCGATTTTCGAAGTAGGGCCTCAGGTACAAAAACCCGCCTTCACAAACTCAAAAATAACTTCTTTTAAAATGGGAGCTAATAGGTCAGTTCAACTGAAGTCGCGTCCCACAATATTTTTAACCGAAAGCAGACTGTGAAGATGGTCATCAGCCAGAGCGCAAGGGCCGAAGAGGTGTAGATGCGTACTTTGCACTGGCCCATCGGCCATTGTGGACCCCTCCATAAGGTAATCCGGAGTCTTGACAAACGGCGCCTCACCTCTCCGTGTTTACGTGTGTAGAGTAGAGAATCTAATCTAAACCTGAAAACAATCGCCCACATTTGTATGCATTGAATAGGTAGATTATTGGAGGGGCGTTCAGTTTTGAGGAATAAAATTCTCTGCTAGGAAGCAAATAAAACAGATAATTGCCTACATATTTATTTATTGAATAAATTACAAAAATTGTGTAATTATTTCTTCCCTTGAATTATTAACGCAGTACATCTGCATAAAACGCATCTTTAATAACGTACGCTAAAATAAAACGAAATTGTAAAAACCAGCGCCGGATGATAATACTCAATTAACTGGAAAAGCGTATTTGGAATGGGTCTAACATCAAAAAGCTAATTTGTGAATTTCAATCACAGATCAACAAGCCAAGTATTAAATAATAGGCATGAAAGCTAGACTTTTTAGATAATTCATACATTACTTAAGTAGGTATAAGAACGGCGGATAAGAACACACACATAAAATCATGTTGGGATAGGTCTCAAAACGGTTACTAAAGCATAGAAACCGCACATTTTCAGTTTCACACTAACAAATGCTGTCAAATGAGAACTGCTAAGCAGTTCCAATTAAATACTCATTCACGATATTTATTTTAGCATAACAATTAATATGCCCCAGTAACCATTCCAATAAACAAGTCTACCCTATGTATCTCATGTTCAGGCAATAATCGTCGGTGTGGCCATGAACGCGTTAATCTACCATTTTGGTAGAACCCCAACACGATTACATTAAATAAATCCTACGATCTAGTTAACTTAGTGTATGGCGATGAGCCCTGATTCGAGAAGCTTCTGTATTTTGGCAGCGATCTCTGGGTTCTTGAGGTGGTCTTGGAGGGCGTGGGGGTCCTGTTGCATCTGCTCGAGGATGCAGCGCATGGCTGGGTCGCGTAGGATGGCTTGGACATCCGGGTCGGCCATTGCGCGTTTGCGAACCTAATAAATAAATAATATTAGGGGATAATCTTACACAATTTTTACCTTTTTTATCAACAAATTGACCTATAGTCCGTTCGCGTTAAGGATCCAGTGAATCATCAGTACAACTACAGGGTAAACGTGTATTCACAGTAGAGTTAAAATTCAAAGAAATTATATCGTTAAAGATCAAGTTTAATGAATAAAAATAAACCTAATATTGAGCGACCTGATTGGTTAGGGAGCGACTAAATGAATTCAAATTACAGCTTTGTGGAACCAACAGTTTCTGAGTTTAACAGCGGACTGCGAATATATAAGGGTAACTTGTTGAATACGGAACCCTAGAAACAAGATTTAACAACAACGCCCAGCTCGCCATTAACTCATTCATTCCCTCTACACAGCTCTGGTTTTATTAACAACTCTTTCACCCTTCAAGGTCGCGCCTTTGGACCGGTCACTCTTTAAAATCAGTCAAGCCCCTAATAAATTCTCGTTTAAAATAATAATTCATGCACTCATTTCCACGCAGAACTGACATGATATAATTGTTCTTTTGATGTAATTATGTATACACGGTGATTTTTAATCGGTGATCAGGAGTTGAAAAATAGTAATTACCAACCAAAATTGAATTCAATGGGTGAGGTCTCACGCAATTACCTCACTGTTTAATTAATTACAATTAATGATATTGTTAAAACCAATAACCACTGAAGACATGGTCAAATTGGTCAACCTACATTCAATATTGAAGCGAAGTGGATACAACACGTCAAGTGCTTTCGCTTTGGCGGGGAATTTGACAGATCTTACGTCACTAAACTAACTTTTGAGAGCCAGGTCTACCAACATGATATGACAACAAAATTACTTCACCAAAAGTCAACCAATTGCAGGTCTTGAAACCGTAACCTAGCGACCATTGTTAGCGTACGGAGAAATTATGATTGGTAATTTCGACATCGGAAAATCGAAAAACCCACGATTTTATCCGAACGCTGATAGTTGCTACGGCTACGTTTAAACAACAGCTACTATTGGTCATACAACGCCCAATCAGCTATTCTTACTGAACACAGTCGTTATTGGTCGTTTTATAGGGTTGCTATGGTCACGTTTCAACAAAAGTACCAAATTTCATTGACGTTTACGTTATAACAGAAAATTATTTTCTTCTTTTCTTGATCTGTCTCGTAGAATATTTTGCTAGTGTCAATTTAATAAAATAATGTCAATGAACCTAATTTCTTTAACCTTAATGTTGTCCATACCTAAGAATCTCTAAACAATTAGTAGGGTGACAATTAATTTCGAATAAGTTATTTTCAAAACAAAAATTAGGTATTACAAAAGAAACAAAAGGCTGGTTTCATATAACTGCGACTGTAACGTGATCGACATCAATTACTGAATTAGAAAAATTGGTATGATGAAATGAAATTCCCGTGTATGTATGTATTTATTTATGTGTATGTTTATATACGGTTATACGGTATATACGGTACCAAATAAGGCGACTATAACTGTAATGTAGGTAGAAGTAATGTAAAAAATAAAGACTCACTAATTGACCTAGTACCCAAACTAAGCTCATGACTTGTACTATGAGTAATAAGAGTAATAGACAACGATATAAATACTTTTATAGAGAAAAATAATACTTAAATTACATTAACATCCAAGACTTCAAACATTCACACTCACCACAAAAATATCTGCCCTTACCGGAATTTAAACCCACTGTCACTACAAACTGGGCTAACGTGTTATGTGTATTATTAGCATTAGGTTTATCTTTTGTACTCAAATGTTACATTATTATGCAATAAATGGACTTATTTGCGATACTTGCGTTGAAGGACTTTTTAGGTTATGTTTCTATGTTACCTCTTCGGGGTTGGAGTTGAGTTGCGTAGAACAGGCCCGGTAGCCCTCCAGCGCCTCTGCGTTGCTGGGGTCCACCTCTAACCCCTTCTGGTAAGCGGTCACCGCTTTAGCAGGCTGCTGCATGCCCTGGAATCAGTATAATGGTTAGCTGGTGATCATGGGGCTAACAAAAAAAACCGGTCAAGTGCGAGTCGGATTCGCGGACCGAGGGTTCCGTATTTAAGATAATATGCTTGGTAACTGCAAAAGAAAATACCCGTTTTATTATGAACTTTATTTTATATGCAATAAGGTCCATACTGGAGACCTAGTGAAAAGGGGGTTCAGTCTTCTGAGGTTCAAGTGAAAAAGGATATATGTCTAGTAGTCCCCGCATGACTTACACCCTTTTGTAATATGAAAAAAAATGACTTAAGCCCGTTTTCACTGGGATCCCAGCATTTTGACTACCCTAAATTTTAATACAAATTTTCAATGTTTTTTGTTATTTCTCAAAAACGGTAAATAATGAACAGTTCATTTTATTATCCCATAAAATATAAGTAATTATCTATACGGCAGGATGTTTTCAGATTTTTTGAATAAACTTCGGAGATTATGGGGGGGGAACAGTCATTTTTATACATTTTTGGCTATAAATCAAAAAGTACATGACAGAAAATTTATAAAAATCCCGTGTAAATAAAAGGCTAAGGCTACTGGCTAAAACAGTATGAGCTAGTTCTGTCTCTGCTCTTACTTCTTAATAGATACTAAATACTGCAATTGTGCACTACTAGGAATTTTACTGTCCGGCAGTCCAATTTTATACGGTTACACCATAAATACTAAGCCATAACTACAGCACAAGTTCGTGCGAAATCGTACTTCGGACAGTAAAATTCCTTGTTGTGCACAATCGCTCTAAGTATTTAGAACCTTAATAAAACAAGCTATAAAGGCATGAAACCTCACCAATATCAAGAAAGTAATAATTTAGAACGAAATACCTTTCCTACGAAATACGAATTACCTGTCTTTTTTTTTGACAACCTGGAACCTAATTTCGATGGATCTACCTAAGTTACACCGGTAATTTTGTTGCCACCGCCATCCAGTCCACCATCAAATCAGCTCTCTGACTCCGTTATAATGCATTGTCATTGGGTTTACAACTTACACGGTTTTTTTTAAATTGTAACAAATGACTGGTTATAAATTTACTTGCAAGTATTAAACTAAATATACTTAAAAACAAACACAAATTTGAATTAAGATAAAAGCTTGCAAAAGATACATACCTGCAAGATCTTTCCCTTCCGGATCCATCCCTTGATGAACTTAGGGTCAAGCTTGAGACACATATCGCAGTCCCGGAGGCCCAAGTCGAAAGCTGCCAGTTTGGTGTAGCACGCAGCGCGGTTGGAATACAGCTTAGGATCCTCGGGGTTGCGCTTGATAGCTTCAGTGTAGTGCTTGACTGCGTTGCTGTAGTCACCTGAGAGCAGAAAGTTTTTATTTTTTATTACCATAACATGCATATCAGAGAATAGCAACTAACTTTACTACTTCGTTTGATGGTTGTTTTTTTTTAATATAACTCCTAGCTTATGTAGCAATCCAATGATGCTTCACAAAGCAACCAAAATACATATTATTATACACCTTTCAACAAATATTTTCTTGGGCATTGGAGTAAAAAGACAAGTCATGAAAAAATAATCATAACAACAGAAATTAACAGTTCGACATGACGTATATAATTTTCTTTGATGCGACTGACTAGCGGCCAAGACCAGTTTGATATCCGTAATAACTAAGCTGCAAGAGATTCCTTATTCCGTACATGGCATAAGTTCATCTTTGGATTACTATTATTTCTGTAATTTAAATATTTACATACATACATAATACCGCCCTCGGTCTGAATCTTTACCATTATTAATCACTCACCCTTCTTAAAGTAATCATTGCCCAACTCTTTCTCTTGCTCTGCCTTCACAGGGTCTATATAAGCCTTTCTCTCTTCCTCTGCGAGCTTCCTCTCTACCTCACTGAGCAACGTTTTGACCTCCGGGGTACGGTGCTCAGAGAGTGACTTCTCAAAGTAAGTTTTGGATAACTTCCACTGCTCCATTTTTCTGTATGCATTACCTGTAAATTTTAATAAATAGAATAACCTCCTAGAAGTGACAAAAGCAGGAACGCCAGCAAAAGCAGCTCTAGTAAATTAACTTACCAATTCTGGTAAAGGCCTTAGCTATTAACTTAAAATCAGCCCTATTCTCCCTTCCAATCTCAATAGCTTTCTCGCACTCCTTAATACATTTCTCGTATTCCTTCTGTTCGAAGTACACCGCAGCCATATTGGTGTAAAAAGTAATATCTGCTGAATCATGCTCAATTGCTTTCTGATAATGAAGAATAGCATTATTGAAGTCCTTTTTTTTGTAGCAATCGTTGCCTTTATCTTTCTCTTGTAGTGCAAGTTTACGGTTTTCTGGCAGGTCATCGTACTTTGGTTTTGGTGGTTCTTGTCTCTCTGGAGGTGGTGATGGCCTTCTCTCTGGTGCTGGTGGGTCTACATCCATGGGCCACTCTGAGCCTTTTAAGTTGATGCCAAGGTAATGGCCGAGGGTTTTAGGGAACCGCTTGTCCTTGTTTTTCGTTAGGTTTACGGTGTCAAACGGATTCAGAGCAATTGCCTATAAAATTAATTACACATTTGAATTATTCAAAAATCAAGTGGAAAACAAAGGGAACCAAACAAAATGCATATGAGATGAGTAGTGGAGTTCTTACTACTCAAGAAGAGCACCTGTATTTTTTAAATTTCTACTTTGTTACTTTGTAATAGGAGCCATTGTAGTCCATTCGCTTGGATAGTGTCGCTACACTCACTGCCAAATTCACTAGCGGGTGTTACGGCGCAAGTAAATTTGGCAGTTTATGTCGAAATATTCGTATTTTATTACAATAACCACAAGTACGTGCAAGTGACGTGACACTATCTAAGAGAATGGACTATACAAATGGACTTTTGATAAGGCCTGTTTTGTGGTAAGGCCTTTGTGTACTTTTTTTTCCTTGATTAATGTAATGGCTTTCACTCCTTGTTTTATCAAGGTATATTTCGCCAATGTCGAGTTTTAGACAGTAACTATGAACTTATTAGAGAAATAGGTCCATGGATAACACATGCAATGACAATTGTTCAGTTAAAGAGTATTTACTCTGGTGAACTAACCAGAAGCACATGGAGATAGCTTCACATACTTCTGCTAAGTCCTTTTAGTACTAAACAACCTGACATATGGGTGGCTGACAACTTGCAAAGGACAATTGTATAAAAAAACGGAAGTACCTATCATATTGCATATGTACAGCTGCCCAAGAATTCAGTAAATGTGAAATAAAACCCATATACAGTTCCTTCATTAGTTTGCATGCTTTGATGTGCCTACAATTGCTACAAAGAGCCGCCGCGGCGCGCACAAAGTTGTCGGCGACTTCAAATGGTTGTAATGTAATGTACACTATTTGAACAGAGGAACTGTAAATATTTAGTGCAGGTTATTTGTAAAGGTGATGTATTCACAAATACCATTATATTAACATTAATTAACTTTGAACAAAGGATTCTAGCAGATATTAGTTTAATTTGAATACTATTAAGATTCAACTTGTGCAAAACGGTAAATAAAATATACATGTGGTCACTACCTCTTATCAGAAATGTTGACTAATGAACTCATTTATTTATTTATTATTAACATCAAAGCTGATATATGCATATCATTGTCTACTTGTGTCATTGCACAACTCGAACAATTTCAAAGAAATTTGCAATATAAAGGTTTATGGGGGTCAAAAATGTATCCATCAAGTTGTCATCTCGGGAAAATTTGTTTTCAACCCGAGCAATGATTAATCTTCCAATCATACTGTTTTATTATGTTAGGCAAGTCTACACATACAAAAATGTCCGAGTATCATCATATCCCTACATTATTTTAATAATTAAAAAAAAAAGAAATAGTTCAACATTTATCCAGATTTACTACAGGGAAAAGACTATAATTTTATTGCACCTACCTACTTTTTGACTTGTTTCACCTTAAAGTTGAGTAGAGAAATTTTGTAGCAGTAAGTTTGCCTTTTGTACACTATTTCATATTGTGCAATAAAGTATTTAAATAAATATTTTGCAATGTATCGCAATCGAGTACTTAAGAATAATAAGAGATCACTAAAACAGTGCACAGATCAGTTTTGGGCAAATAAACATTATTCTTACATATTAAGTCATTAAGAGCCTATTTCACAATCGCCAGTTAAATGCAACTCATAACTTCTAAAAAATCCGTGTCATAAAAAGAAAAGGACAAAGCTACATTATTTGTCAGATAGTGTTATCTTTTGACCGTGAAATAAGCCATAAAAACAAAAGAAAGTTTAGATCAAGAGAAAAGGTAGACGCACCCTGACAAGCTTCATGTATTCCGGATCCTTTAGCCACTCCCTTGTTTCTGGATCATTCTCTAGCCTCTGCATGAAGTCCTTGAACATCCCAGCCTGCCCCCGCACCTCCTCAAGGCCTGCGACCAACTGCTGGTTGCCCGGCTCATGTTTTAGCCCCGTTTCGTATGAAGCAATAGCCTCATCAAATCTGCCTAGGAACGCGAGTGCGGAACCCTTTCTAGAATGACCTTTTGCCCACAGAGGGTTCAAAGAAACTGTCTTTTCAGCGTCTTCTAAAGCCTCATCGTACTTCCCTGCTTTAGCGAAAGCTGCTGACCGGTTACTAAACAGAACGTGGTTACTAGGATCCAATGCGATAGCGTCGGTGTAACACTTAATAGCAACGTCGTAATTATCTGCAGACAATGCTTCATTACCTTTCTCCTTTAAATGATTGACCTAAAAACATGATTAAACCCTAATTATACATATCTCATTCATAATTAATGTATAGATGAAAATTATTATAACCTTACTTACCTGTTCCATGTTTGCTAATGCTGTTTAATGCTAATTAAGAAATGGATTTAACACTATTTGGATAAACACTGAATATCACAAGTATTATTACTCTTTGTTCGATGGACACAAATACAGTCTAGCGCAAGTTACACCGAACATGAACAAAACGAAATGACAATTCAAAATAATTCGAGAATTTTCTCGGTTTCTCCCCAATGCGATCAAAACGTTTCATTACACGCCTTTACAACAAGAAGTATAAATGCCATAGTTCAACATGGCTAAGTGACAGCTGCGTTTAAAGAAACAATATAAAGCTATCTGTTCACTAAATCAAAAACCGTAATCATTATATTCATCAGTTAATCACTTTAGATTTAATGTAGTCATTACTCAAACTCAACATTAACCCGTTAATTATAAAAATCAATTACTTGATGATTCCAATTTACTTCCCACTTTCGGTAATTACGGTTTAATACTGTGGGCGGGAGAGCGTCGGTGGACATCACTAACAAATGACATAAATTAAAAAAAAGTCGAATGGAGGCACTTGACAAGCGTTTTATTTTCATTTTTCAACTTTTATCTTGACCCAAGCGTAAAAAACTGAGTGGTAAGCAGCGCAAATTAAAAGTGCAACGTGTATAAATACGAAGCATCAAGATAAAGTAGGAGTATCGTTTGTGATCAGTGTCGGGACGCTTGGTGGTTTGTAATTAGTGTCTTGTGGGGAATACCAAGTGACTACAAGGACCGTTTGCGCGTTTCCGCGGTGTTACTACTGAGTCCTGGCGTGAGTCATCGAGGCTTCGCATCGGGTGGTTGCCATGGATACCGACGATGGAGAATCCTCGAGCAGCGGGCCTATGTCAAGCCTGAACAGTCTCTTCTCCTTCACGAGTCCAGCCGTAAAAAAACTCCTTGGTTGGAAACAGGTTAGATGCTGTTTATCAAGTTTTTTCTACATTTGAACCACCTATTTCCAATAAATTTCGGCACTATAATGCCTTTAATTGTACCCTTTTTGATAAAAGACACTACTATGAATATTGCAAACTTTTTGTTAGATTTACCTCCTGCAAAATCTTTAAATTTTACTTTATACCCTTGTATCATGGTCCATAACCTACTAGGCTACAGTTAGGAAAGGTAAAAATCACCATTATATGAAGTGAACTGGTTCTAACCTTATATGGTGAGTAATTTTTCTGCAGCTAGGTATTTATGTATGGAAATAAACCTGATATGTGTCTTGATCATATAGAGCATCAAAAATTCTTATTTTATTTTTATTGTAACAGATATATCGACGACCGTAATCTAAATTGACGTAACGGACAAATGGCTATTTTTCAGGAGAGCCAAAAAACCGTTTTTTTTTCTTTTAAAATTCATAACTTTTTTGTTTGTTTACTTATCATGTAACTAAAAATAGCCAATTACTTACTTTTTTCCACTCTATAACTACAAATAACTCAATTTATCATACAACGGTTAGTTACTGAGATAGCATGTCCCTTACGTCAAAAATAAATTCATAATGTCCAATACCACCCTTCTTCAACAGTTGACTTTAGAGTAAATTTGATGTATCTACAAATAAATTTAAAGAAATGAAATTAAAGTGATCGTAACTCCATTGAAACTAATCAATGACAGGGTGTAAAAGGTACATGGGAAATTATCTTACGTGAAATAAAAAACGAAAACATAAAATGTAATTGTGTTATTTATTAGGATAAGTAAGAGATCAATCATGGAAGTATAGACATAATTATCCAGAGCTCAGAATCGCAATTATGTAGTGGTATTTGAGTGTTTACAGGACTTTCATTATTTGAATCTTAATTTTTCTGTTACTACCAGCAATTATACGAGGTTCGTAATTAAAGTAAAGTGTTCTGAAGAACATATACTTAGTTTTATAATTATATTTCAACGATACATCACTACATACGCCATTATGAGCTCTCATTAATATGTCGATAGCTAGACTAGTAACAAGTAATAAAATAAAACAAAATACACGATTCGGTGTAAAAACGATTAGAAATATAAAATAAAAACATAAACAGTTTTAATTCGACATTATCAATTAGAACCTAATAATACTAGTACAATTAGAAATAAGCCAAATCCTATCTTAATTTTCATCACTGCTGTCATCATCGTCAGTTTCAGCTAAAGTAGTTGTTATCATTTCAGAGTGAGGCAAAGTTAAATATTCGTTATGAAAACGCTTTGGGATAGTACCATTATCACATAACCTTTTTAAATCCTTGTACTTTTGCTCGGCTATTGGCAAACTTGTTTGGTATAATGGCTTCAGATCGTGACTTGGCTGCCAACTTTTGCTTGTCGATGCTTGTTGTGAATCTTTTTCAATAATTGAACTTTTCCTTGTACTTTTCCCTCTCCCTTTGCCTTTTGTAACTTCCGCATATTCATTAAGTTGAATAGGATAGGTAATACTTTCTGAAGCCATGCTGTATTTAATGGCCATTACGTTAAGATCTTTTTTTTTAAATGTGACAACCTTGACATCTCTCATGCGGAAATTTTTATTCTTGGCTACTTTCGGAGTGATTGTTTTGGCAGTAACGGTATCAAAATTAATAAATTCAGTATGATCTAATACATCTACATTATAAGACCGTGGATTTTTTCTCGCCGATTCCATAAAGGTTGGCCACTGAGACGGGGCCCAAACTGTGAGCTTACGAACTTCTTTTTCTATAGTTGCATGTACTGAATCAACAGGCATATATGTGTGTCCAGGCAAAAGGTAATTAATCTGTATTGTAGCCAAATTTTTAGATGATATTAGGAAAAATCTAAGTAAAGATAGTATGGTCTTGTTTTTATTTTGTCCGCTACAAGAATCGCAGTACAAAATAAGATTATGAACTCCACGGTTGTCCACTTCCTTCAAGTATCTAAAAAGACAAGATCCAATATCATTACTTCCTCGTTTTCCATTGCATTCTCCCCATACATAACAATATCCATTTTGAGTAACGCTTTCATAAAGGGTACAGTTATATACAGCATATTTACGACTATAGTATAATAACATACTTTCTCCATACGGAGTATTCAATACTTTCTGTAAGTCAAAACTGGCAACCACTGTGGTGTTACCTGGCACTTTTAATTGTTGATGGAATTGAAATCTAGCTTGCATAACTTCTTTTTCTTTTTTGTGCTCATCAAAAATTTTAATACTCACGTCATCTGGGTTGTTTTCGTATTGGGTGCATAATGTACATTTGTCTTTTTTTGGAACATGAAAGCTGTAATTGTAATCAGAGTGAAATATATTTATGAACAACCGCTGACTCAAGAACGGTTTATTTTCTTTTATGCGTTCATTTTTGTATATGGTGTGTAAATTTGTAACATTTTTCAATTCTTGAGGCAAGTACAAACGTTTTGATGATTTTCTACAATAATGAGAGGGTACTGCTGGAAGACTCTCTAAAAATTGTTGAGCTGATTGTTTTGTTTCTTCATCGTATTTTTCTATCACGTTTGGTTTGCGTTTATCTTCTTTACCCAGACCTTCACTCTCCTCGTTCTGGACTGTATAAAGCAAGTACTTTTGCGTTATATTCAAAGTGTTTAGTATAAACTGCTGACAAACCGGTCGGCGTCCTTCACCTTCGTTAATGTAGTACTCATAACTTTTATCCCTTCTGCTATTTTCGTTCTTTGTTTTTTTCCGCTTAATTGGTATACGTTTAGTATGGCAAATAAGCCAATCCTTTTTTCGTTGGTTATCTAATGCCCAATAATAATCGAAAATTGCTTTTCTTCTCTCATCTGATACATCGAAACATTTTCTAGGACATTTCCCAACCACACAGGGGTTATTTTTAAGTGATTTGGCTTCTTTTTCTTTGCCGTTATGAGTTTCGTAAGCTTTTCCTTGATCTTTTAATGTTTTCCTATATTTTCTTTTGTTAATTGGTTTTACTTTTATTGCAGAAACTACTTTTTCTTCATTTAATGTACTTTTATGTTTCTTCTTTGCATTTATTTTCTTCATTTTTTTATTGTTAGTTTCATCAGAATCAGAAGAAGTTATAAGTTCTGTTTCACTGTTACGCCAGTTATCGGAACTGCCGGAAGAAAAATCTTCATTGTATATAAAATTTTCTTCATCAGAAGCAAAATCCAAGCATTCTTTTTTAAATTTGCTTGAAGCTTCTCGTTTTTTTCTATTTTTAAGTTTGTAATCGACTTCCACAGTATTTTTTGGTTGTTGTTCTACACTTGAAGTTGAAGGTAGAAGCATTATTTGTGTATCAATTTGTGAAAGAAGAGATGGTGAGATGGAAGATTGTTCTGCGATAGGACTTATACAATTAGGTCTTTGATCAATATCCAAGTTATCTTTAGGTTCCTGCTCTACGCTTGAAGTTGTATCAGTTCGTGAAATATTTGGTGGCGAGATGGGTAGCTGATTTTCTATGAAACTTATAGCGTTTGACGTTTGATCAATGTTTAAAGTATCGCTTGATTGCTGTTCAATCGTTGGAGTCAAGGGGTTAACGATTTTTTGCGTACTTATCTGTAAAATATTTAATGGCGAGGCGGTTTTCTGATTTTCAATGGAGCTTAAACAGTCAGACATTTTGTTGCGTTTCGAAATCAACATGATCTTATTTTCTTTATTTATGTCAACATGCACAGCAACGTTTGATATAATATTTATTTTGGAGTTATTTATATCGTTGACTGTTGGTTGTTGTGTATTTTCAAGGCTTGAATCTTTCCCAGTAAAATAAATGTGGTTACCGGGAAATTGGACGGTGGATGTGTTTATGTCTTCGTCGGTGCTGCTATTAACAGTTACGTTCGGCATCATCTTAGGATTTGATGAATATCTCGAAATTATATTGGATTCTACGTCGCTATCTTCTATTATGCTGTTTGAAGTGTCCGACAAACATTTTGAATTATTTGTATCATCTTGACATCTGCAATTTATTAAGCAATTTATTAGATAGTATCCATTATGCGTTAGTCTATCTAACTATACAGATTAACTATTAACTTTAGACTATTACGTATATAACTAGGTACTGTTCGTAAAGTTAAATGTCATCTTAACGTTCACAATAGTGTCTCATTATAAGAGTCGTACGTCAACATAATTTGTTTAAATAAAAACTACTTCAACACCTAAAATTGGCGTAACGTACAAAACATCAGTGTAAAATAAACAAGCAAATTGACTGAAGGGTCTGTTAAACCATTTTATACACTGACAAAAACAGAGTCGTGTTATCGTAACGTCCATGCATTTTGTATTTCAGGTTACAAATTCGCGTAAGGGTCATAAATTCCTACTGTGTCATTGAGTTACTAGTTTTGTGCAAACAGACCAAAAACTGTTAAAATAAACTAACCTTTTCTTTAAAGTAGGTACTACACACATGGCCAAAGACACGGGTAAAAATTGGTTTGTATAAAAATTTAATGCCCTAGAGTTACAATAATAATAAATAAAATTAATTGATTTAGAATAATTCATTTTTAATTAGTAAGGAATAAAATGAATAAAGTTAAATAAAATCGAAACATTCACAAAAGTCTCATTATAGAAATTGTACGTCAATATTAAATTTTTAACAAGAACCACTTCATAGCCGAAAGTTGTAGTAATGTACAAAAAATTAGTGTAAAACAAACAAGCAAATTGTCGTAAGGGTCTGTTAAACCATTCTATAATACTGAAAAGACATAGTCATTTTGTCGTAACGTCTATGCATTTTGTACTACAGGTTTCAAATTCGCGTAAGGGTCATAAATACCTACTGTCGTTCAGATACCAGCGTTGTATAAACAGACTAAAAAATCTTAAAATAAACTTAATAAAGGACCATACTATTGTTTAAAGTTTAGATTATTTCTTTAAACAATAGTTTGGTCCTCTATTTAGTTTATTTTAACAAAATAGTACACATAGTACACATAGGAAGTTATGACGCAATACCTAGAAGGAATTGGTATTTAATATATTTAGAAACGTGATAAGGTATTTTGGTCCTCATAGCATTTCTAAAGACTTGCAAAATAATATACCTACATAAGTAGACACAAACACGGTAATTGCATGTAGCCGAAAATTCGATAGTTTATTAAATAAAATACTTACTGCAGTAACTTGTCTCGATCCCGCAGTAATTTATTGCGTCGAGCTAAGAGTGATTCAATACTGTTTATATTCATCGTTATCTCAGTTGCCTTCCTTATTATTAAGTACTTGAAACGTGCGTGAAGACGAGTGCTCGTGCAAAACAGAACTGAGCAAGCAGCGGCAGCACTCAATCCAGTGTAGCCAGGTGTAATTTGAAAAATAAATAGTTTTTTATCAGTCGAAAATACCTTTGAATAAACGATTAATAATCTGGATTTTTTCTTGTACGTATGTATGTATGTAAAAGCTTTATTGGAAAACTAACAATTGAATTATAGTGCTCTCATTAAAATTATTTTATTTTATTTCAATTGAAAAAATTATAGTTATCACGTGTCGTGTTCATTGTAAATACTTTATACTCTGTTTGCACAAATAACTAACCCTTGGAATATTATTTTAAATGCATTTATAGGCATATTTTTAATCGAAGTCCAAGGCTCAAAAATCAATAGATTGTCAAGAAAATTCAGTAGATTTCGTAAAAATCAGATGAACCGGTAACACTGGCAACCACAACCAGCAGCGACATGCTCTTTCTAAAATGTTTTTTGTTGCGTACACGAGGTGATAGTGAGATCTCTTTCACCCTCAAGCAACTTTAAGTGCGTGAGAGTGATTTAGCTATATTAACGAACACTGCGTATGTCATCTAACGAAAGAGATAACGCTATCATTTTAATGTAAGGGACGGTAGTTTTATGATTGTAGTTGTGAAAAAATGTCGTATATAATCTTAGCAAATATTTGATACACTTACAAATTACCGTAAGGGTCACTGTTGCCTTACATTTGTGAAAGCAAAACTGCGTATCGTACAATTGCTTACAGAATAGTCTTTTACGAAGCAGGTAAATTTAGAAAATTATAGTTACGTCTAATTGTAATAGAATCAATTTTATTTTTGTAGATAATTTTGAGAACGTTAAATGATGTATCGTACCTTTACTTATTTAATGGCGCCTTACAGCGTTAGGTAAATTGCGAGATGAAGGTTACACCAAGAATAAATTGCAGTTTTTTTAATTGCTGTAGATACGTCGTATTTTTTTGAAATACGGAGTCAAAGTAACATTTTTTTAAGGCTGTAAGGGGCATGTTTTTTAAAGCTATCGAGACGTAACCTATACCAATCGATAGAGAAAAAAAAACTGAATAGAACTGCATTCATAACTCATTTTCGCCATTTTGTCCCTTACATCAATTTAGATTACGGTCGTCGATATGTATATATTGTTCTATTTAGTATTCTATATTTGCTTCCTACTTGGCAACAGGTGCATAATTTATATTTTTCATTTGAACGAATTTCAATTTGTGTTCTCTTAGTTAAAAGTAATGTAATTATTATTAGTGGAGAATTTGTTTTTATAATCCTAAAAGTTTTTTAAGCATTTGATCACTTGCTAGTTTACCTTATTTACATGAAATTAAGTTATGAGTGTAAGAATTTGTAACTATAATTATATATTCCTTTTTCAAGTGTAGAGTGAATCATCGTCACGTAGCTACCATGTGCCATAAAGGTACAAAACTGTTCTTGTGGGATGGGGCCTTCGAGAGGACACAACAATAAAATCATACATAATAAAAAACAATCTTAGCTTAGCTATTCCCATACATTCATCTGAAAATTGGATTTGAGTAAATACATGTGAATATTTGTTCCTGAGTATTGGATGTATTCCGGACAAAACAAAAGATGGGAAGATGAAATCAAACTTACGGCTGGCCCCAACTGGAGGAGAGTCGCTAAGGATAGACAGCAATGGAAATCGTTAGAGGAGGCCTTTGCAATGAGGCACGCTGAATTAAGAGACATAATTTAATACAAACTTATCTAATTAAAACACAATGGAAAGCTTCTTAATTCTGAATAAAAAAGGCTATTGATTGATTGATTGATTAAAGATAAAGATAAAGATAAAAGAAATTTATTCAGTAAGTAGGCCGCACGGGCACTTTTACACGTCATGAATCTACCAGCGCTTCCCAAGAGAAGACCACTGCCGAGAAGAAACGCCGCAAGAAACTCAGCAGTCAGTCATTTTTTAAACATATTTCTTATTACAATGGTACTACTTAGTCTAGCATTATATAAAGCTATAAATATTAAATTAAATATAGTATTAAATAACATGCGTAGTTCAGCAGGAAAACATGCCAATTAAGAATCTTACGGGAGAGATCGAGAAAAAAAAAACACATACTTATGTGTATATAAGATGGTGCGAGACGACCACATAAAAGTTTCGATATGTTTTCCTACATCAACGGTGTCCCCTAGACAAGATAAAGATTTTGCATTTGAATAAATTATTATTGACTAAGTTTCGGATTTAGGCCATGCATTTTTGTCTGTTAGATAGTCCTCGATCCTATAATACGCTTTAGACATTAACGACCTTTTCAAGTAACTTTTAAGTGCTGGAAAGGGTAACTTTAAAACTTCGTCAGGTAATTTATTATAGAAATGAATGCATTGACCAACAAATGATTTATATACTTTACGGACGCGGAATTTTCGGATAGCGATTTTATTTTTATTTCTGGTATTTAAATTATGTATATCAGAATTTTTGGTGAAAGAATCTAAATTTCTAATAACGTAAATAATATTCTCATAAATAAATTGAGACGCTACAGTCAAGATATTAATTTCTTTAACCCGGCGAGCATGACGTGAAAAAAAGTTACGTCAAGCATGAGGCAGGGTATGACATGCCCGTAACGTAATGTACCGTAAAATAGTTTATATTGATTTTATTTTGTATTTTGTGATGTATATTGTTTATTAAAGGATTATTTAATGAAATTCAATCAAACACAAGTTTTAATCATGAAATTATTTTCATTTATTAGTGTTTACCTTATACTATGTAATTATAGTAACAAAAATATTAATGTTTACAAAAAACCAACAAATCAACAATATACACAGTATTTAGAATAAAAATCAACTTTTTACTAAAAGATAATGAGATCCTCTCTTTAATAAAGCATAGTTTTTTTTTTTTATCTGTAAATTATGCTTAATCACTACTGTCCACATCAGCACAATTCCCGCACATAAATTTTGCATGCTCCATACATATGGGCTTGCTGCAAGCATTACAAGAGTATTTGGTTTTACTGTCCTTCTTGTATGGACAGTCCTGGCATCTGACATAACGTCCAGGCACATTCACTTCATGCTCACTGCAGTGATCAGTTTCGTCTTCCGGACTGGATAGATCAGAGAAATCTGATCCTACCTCCTCTAACATGACACGAATCCTTTCTTTTTGCCTCTCATAATCCATTTTGATGAAAAACTAAAAATAATAAAAGAAACAACTAAAACAAATGAAATAAACTCAAATCTATACATCGCAACCTTTAAATAACTAAAAAAAATGAAAAACAGAAATTTAAATGACTACGTAAGAAAAATACGTCTGAAATGACGCAGGGTGTGACATACCCGAAGCAGGTCCGTGCACGTATATTCCGGCGGACGGCTCACGTCGCACTGCCATCACGCCACTATCCCCTCCCGCATACCCCTCCCTCCAGCTACTGAGCGGGCTAGTGTTGTCAGGCAAAAATTTTAAAAATGCTAGCACTTTTTAGTAATGTCAGGGTATGAGATACCCTGGGTCATGCTCGCCGGGTTAAAAAGTTCTCTTAAAGAGTCACGGGAGTTTAAGTTGTAAATAGAACGAATGGCCCTTTTTTGTAACACAAATATAGTTTGTATGTCAGCTGCCTTACCCCAAACCAGAATACCGTACGACATGACACTATGGAAATAACTATAATAGACTAAGCGAGCTGTCTCAACATTGGTTAGTTGTCTAATTTTCCTAACGGCGTAAGCTGCCGAACTTAGTTTACCTGCCAGTACAGCTATATGGGGACTCCATTGCAAATATTTATCTAATGTTATGCCTAAGAAAATTGCCTTATCTACCATTTGCAAACACTCGTCATTTAGAAAAATACTAGAATGTACCGGTTTAACATTAGGCAAAGCGAACCTAACACATTTCGTTTTCTTAGCATTTAGTAGCAAATTGTTGCTAGTAAACCAATTAAGTACTTTAACTAGTGTGGTGTTAATCCTACTGTAGTCTACGGATTTTCTATCTACCTTGAATGATGATTGATTGATTGATTGGATGTATTCTATGTATATAAATATGTTTATTGTTGTCTTGTACCCATAGTACAAGCCTAGAGTTTTGCCTACAAATATCACCATATCGAATTTGTTCTCCAAACAAAAAGTTGGTAGTGACTGCCGACTGGGTTAGATTCACAGTATTGGCAAATATTTGTGTGATGAGATTGAGTATTTGTTTCTGAGTCTTGGATGTTTTCTATGTATTTAGGCTTGTATTTATCTAAATAAGTTTTTCTTTTTATGTTTATCCTGGTTTAGTACCCATAGTACAAGCCTAGAGCTTAGATTTAAAAAATACATTTGTGTGAGATTGTCCCTTGATATGTAGGTTTTAAATTACGTAAGGAGAATGAAGCTTTGAATAAAACCTTGGGTTTCATACAACATTGAAAAGTTTGTTGCACGTGTATAGGCACTTATGTAACAAGTTCAAACATGGTGTTTTTATTAAACAGATCCTATTGTCATGTTCAGACTCCATTATTCAACCGCTCAGGCCTAAGACAATACTGTTGCATTGTCATTGGGTTTTCTAAATTTCTGCATATTCCAATACCAAGACTTGGTACCAGATTTAGTTGCAAGATTGAAACCAAACGCACCTACTGCCAGGCAAACATATATTTTACGTTAAAAAATATCACTTTATCACATATGTTTGTCTTTTTTTATCAAGCACAATCAAATTTCTAGGAAAAGGTTTGGACATAGAAACTTCAGATTTGTAATATTTACTGATAATAATGCCTCATGTCAAGTAAATTTGACCTAGTTCCAAACTAAGTTCTGGCCTTTATTATTTATATTAGAAAATAGGATCGGATAAGGAACAAATATGTAAGAGGAAGTTTGAAAGTGGCACCAATGCGGCTAGCACAAGTTGCCCGTGACTTGGTTGTCGCTCGGATCTTGCTTACTATCTAGTCAGTAATGATAGAGACGCACTTAGCGACAAGTAGTAGACAAGAAAATACATCTAGTGCTACCTGTGCAGTGAGAGAAAAAATTAAAGCATTATCATTGTATAGGTATATCATGAAAAGGATCATAGTCATTTGAAGAAAATAACTTTTAATGTGAATGTGAAGGGCTCTAGTGGACGAAGAAGACTAAGTAGGAGATGGATGAAATGTATGAAGAGCTATATGAATAACAAGAGAGTGAATAAAAAGATGATGGCTAAAGGCCCAGCCACACCGCCTGCGTGACGTGCACGTGCGCGTTCGCTTTCCACTGCATTGTATAGTGACATGTCGTAATGAGAATGCAAACTCTACAACGCAGTGGAAAGCGAACGCGCACGTGCACGTGCACGTCATGCAGGCGGTGTGGCTGGGACTTAATAGGGACGTTTGGAAGAAAAAGACGTGCTGCTCCGACCAAGAATGCTTGGGATAACAGCAAGAGGATGATGATGACTTATATAGAAAAATAAATACATATGCATACATTACGCCTGTCTCCCAATGGGGTAGGCAGAGACTATCGAACACCAGGTGCACCGGACATAGGACTTTCGTTTCCTCTACATTCATCAACCTTTTCATGCACAAATAAAAACGAAACATTTTGTTTTTATAGCAAGCTAGCGGCTTCGCCCGAATGCAACTTTCCGACTTACCCAGTGGATTGTTTTTAATTTTTCTTCACATTTTTAAAAAAAAATGTAATAACCTTCTACGGAGTATTAGATAACATAAAAAAAGATGAATTAAATTGATAAAGCCGTTCTCAAGTTATAGTGTGACCAGGAGAAATAGGGGTCCATTTGTATATACATAGATTACTTACTAAAATATTCATCACATCATTAGAGATGCCAAATCACTTGTAACTTATAGGAGACTCAACCTTATTGTTGTAGAATGTCAGAATGACTTTGGACCTAAGGTGGGTCCCAAATTTAAGTTCGTGACTGTACTCATCAGTAATCACACCCAGGGCTTAGTTTCATAGGCAGGGCCACTGCTAACTAAGAATTCTAGAAAATACTTCGTAGTATTTACCTCATATCTTGTTTGTAAACAAGTAGTCTTTGGACCCTTTCCAAATTCTAAATGTTTCTCAGAACTATACCTATCTGTGAATCACTTGAAATAACATGATTCTTTCGTACCTATAATATTTAGAGATTGGCTGATACTATCAGACTATTTGGCACTTTATTTCCATGAGATTTTGGTAGGTTATCGAATGGGCACTCAAGTATGAAACAATACTTGCGTGCGATACAATATTTGAAAAACGTTACTTAAAAACACTGTTTTTAACCCCCGACGCTAAGAGAGGGGTGTTTTAAGTTGACCTGTGTATTTGTGTATCTCTGTCCCATCGTAGCTCTTAAAAGGCTGAACCGATTTGGATGCGGTTTTTTTTAATCTGGAAGCAGGTTTTCTAGCGGTGGTTCTTAGTTAGGTTTCAAGAAAATAGGGATAGCATTTTAAAAGATATTAGCTGTGAAAGGAGGGATCGTCATTATATCGGGAGATTTTATCTAGATATCTAATTTATTTTAACTTACTGGGGAAATGAAACTTTTGTGGTCTTTTACGATGACGTTATATAAGGAGGGCACGTTTTTAGGGTTCCGTACCCAAAGGGTAAAACCGGACCCTATTACTAAGACTCCACTGTCCGTCTGTCTGTCTGTCACCAGGCTGTATCTCATGAACCGTGATAGCTAGACAGTTGAATTTTTTACAAATGATGTATTTCTGTTGCCGCTATAACAACAAATACTAAAAACAGAATAAAATAAATATTTAAGGGGGACTCTCATATAACAAACGTAATTTTTTTGCCGTTTTTTGCTCGATATTAATAACGGCAACTGGTATAATGTCTAATTTTGGTACGGAACCCATTGTGCGCGAGTCCGAATCGCACTTGGCCGGTTTTTTAACCCCCTACGCGAAAAGAGGGGAGTTATAAGTTTAATGTGTGTATCTGTGTGTCTGTACGTGGCATTAATACCTATCTCCCAAATATATAAACCGAATCAGAAGCCTTTTTAAGCTAGTTTAATCTGGATCGTGCTTAGCCTGGTTTCGTGAAAATCGATTGGGCCGTTTAAGAGATAATAGGTATATCAGCTTTGAAAATAACGTCACTCTTTATGTTTTTTTTGTCTTTTCACAACAAAACTGCTAAATCGATTTGAATTAAAATTGTCATGAATATAGCTTGAAGCCCCGAGAAGGATAGGTATTTAATGACAAGTTCCTGTCAAAATTTTAATTGTGCCACATGCTTTTGTTGCTTAGTAGTTTTTTTGCAAAGTAAATTGCTTATCAAGACCAATCGAATGAGCCCCAACTTGATGGGTCTACGTTAAGTATCGCGGAGATCCGGTCGCTACCTTCCGACTCCATCAAACCAGTTCGATGGTGCCATATTATTGTATTGTCATCGAAGTTACGTAGATATACCAAATTTCAGCTCAATCTGTCCCCGGCAAGTAGTTCAAATATTGCAAGATTTCTTTCTTTCTCTAACATACAAGTTACATAAAAAAGCTTGTAAAAATGAACAGTTTTCGAGGGAATAGCGCTAAAAGACTTCTACGGACGAAGTCGCGGGCAACAGCTAGTTACACCCAAAAGTGTTATTTGAGCCATTCTACTTTTCAATGCCTAAAATAGAAATGAAAGTTTAAGATCCATTTAAAAAATTCGTAGTTATTTGGAGATTATTTTACAGGAGCCACGTTAAGTCTTAACCAGGTCTCACTTTTTACTGTAAATTTACCCGCTATTTTTGTTCTTTTTCTATATAAAACAAGAATTTGGTGCTCAAATTACCACTGCGTTACCAGTCTCCACGTCCCCTTGCAAACAACGACCACTGCGTTACTATATTTTTTTACCCAACCCCACATAATTTGGTATAAAACATTATTCAGGTACGTAGATCAAGATTTGAAAATTGTGTGAATTTTTAATGTCATCTAATTTTGTTGAAAATTATTACTTTAAACAAACGTTCACGTTAAGGGACGTTTTCTTAGGCATTAAAAAGAAGAATGGCCCATTTACGTTGTTTTTACGTTCAAGTTGTATGAGTTGTATGAGTCACGTGTCAAGTTGTCATCACTCATGTTTCTGCGAACTCCGATTATGATTCAGACGTTGCACAAAACATGCTTTCATGGTGTGGTTCTCACTAAACACTTCATTCATAATGCTATTTCTCACAAGCACTTCACACTTTGTTCTTGTGACTTAAAAAACCGGTCAAGTGCGAGTCGGATCGCGCGCCGAGGGTTCCGCATCGCTGCCCATTTGATATTATACTCCGATTTGAATTGGAGTTCAAATTGAATCAGCGTGAGCCCGACTCACACTTGACCGGTTTTTCGTATTGTTTTTCTTTAGAGATTTTTCTATAATATACCAAATTTTACGCTTGTAAGTTTTACTATTTTTACGAAACAACAAAACTAAAATACGTTGAAGGGCTTTTTCCACGTACGGACTGAGCGAGCAGCATCGGTGAGGCAGCCTCGCGAGGCCAATCCTCGGTCAAGTCAGGACGTGCCTCGCCCGAGGCAAACGCATGTCCGACCTTAGCTGAGAGTGCCTCAGCCCGAGCAGAGTGTTGTCGGTTTTTGTCGATGCTCAAAGGCGCCTCAGTACGTTTGCCGCGCTCACTCAAGACGGCTGTGTTTTGCTTCGCTTGTTCGTTGCATGTTAGCGTCATGAATAAAGAACAGTGCCTTAAATTAATACAACTATATGGTGAATTATAGACGATTTATGGGATGTGAAATGCCCCGATTATACTAATATCACTTAAACTTAATACGACTTCACGTTAAAATGAGCGCTCGATGTTTGCTCAGCCTCACCATGAATCGGCTTTGCCGTGCGCGGCAGCCTAGTGCAACAAATCCTATAGATCGAGGCTGCCTCGCGCGGCAAACGTCCGAGGCTGCTCGCTCAGTCAGTACGCGGCTAGCACTTTTTTTATAACACATTTTGTGAAAAATGAAACCCGCTATCTATTACGGTTTAAAAGATTCGAATTCAATAATTTATTGCATATCACAATACCATACAAGGTGGAACAAACAGGTAGGCATACATGTGACACCCTGCAAGGGCGCAGCAACAAGATAGATACAGCTCTTTAAAGTTAGGGCAGACAGACAGACGGACGGACGGACGGACGGACAGCGTAGGCTTAGTATTAGGGTGCGGCTCCACTGAGGCGGATACGAGAGGAGCCGAGCGGAGCTGTGCCAATATTAACCAATAGAAGGCGCATGCGGTCACGTCGAGCGCGCCTTGCGCACGTTAGTTTATATTCTGTTGGTTAATATTGGCACAGCTCCGCCCCGCTCCGCTCGTCTCCGCCTTAGTGGAGCCGCACCCTTAGGGTCCCGTTAGGCGGCCTTTGGGTACGGAACTCTAAAAAATAGGATGTTGCATACGAGGCTAAGCAGAGTTAGGCCCCATACTGTTTCGTAGTTTTATGGCCTGTTGTTTGATCGGTAGTTAAACTAACTAATGGTTAAAAAACGTTACTAATGGTTAAAATCTCAAGGAAATGTGTCAAATTTTCCATTCCTTTTTCGAATTTTAAGAATTAGTTTTTTTGACACATTTCCTTGAGATTTTAACCATTATTAACGTTTTTTGACCATTCGTTAGTTTAACTACCGATCAAACAACAGGCCATTAGTGTATATTGTTGCTGCCTGCGACTTCTTCCGCGTTAACTTAGTATGGTTAATACTATTAACAAGTGGTTGTAGGACCTGGTGCAGAGTCCGCCCGGATCGCTACCACCATCTTATATCGTAGTATTGAGAAACTTTTTTTACATCACGCGGCTGTATGCTTGTTTGTCTTCTTCATGCCATAAAAAAAACATTCTCGAAATTTTATGGCCTTACTGAAATAGCCTTTGTGTCTACTTTTTGTATATATTTCGAACCGATATCGATATCAAAATGCTTGGACTCTATGTTCTCGGAATCTGACATCGATAGATACCTACAGAAAAATCGGAGATGTTTATCAACAAGGAAAATAATGCTTTTCCTCAATAACGCCTTAGACATTTGTGATTCTTGCCATATTTCTCAGTAAAGAATAAGAATATTAGAAAAAGTACCTATTTGTTTTTGTTTCTGGGTCTTGGATGTTTGCTATATATTTCAACATTTATCAACCTATAAAAGTAATTGAGTATATCGTTGTCTCGTACCCATAGTACAAGACTAGAGCTTAGTTTGGAACTAGGTCAATTTGTGTGAGATTGTGCCCTGATATTTTTGAATTTTATTCATACTGGTCCGTACTATACCTACTCGTAGGTATTTTTTTGACAACAGAATGAATGAGAATTTAATAACGACACGTTTTTCCTCATATAATTTGCAACGTGTCATTATATATCGATTTATTATTATATTCGTCATTATATATGAGCTATGTCGACATAATAATATAGGTATATCCTTTTTTAAATAGGGCAACAAGCAAAAATAAGGTTAGGTCTATTATGTTCTTCGCTCCTTATCATCTAGAATAGAATGGTCTACTCTTTCTTCCATTAACCTCCAAACCCTTGCTTTTCAGGGTGACGAGGAAGAGAAATGGGCGGAGAAAGCCGTGGACAGTCTCGTGAAGAAACTGAAGAAGCGGAAAGGAGCCATCGAGGAGTTGGAGCGAGCTCTCTCGTGCCCTGGGACGCCGTCGAAGTGCGTCACCATTCCGAGGTCTCTCGATGGAAGATTACAGGTACAGTCACCTTAAATGCACTTCAACTTTGATAGATAGTCAAAGCATTTTCACTTCATACAAATCAGAGTCAGCCCAGCTGCAAAGAAAAAGGAAAAAAAAGAGTGCATAGGGCTGAAATGCGAATGTTGGGATGCATGTGTGGTATAACAAGAATGGATAGGATAAGAAACAAGTATGTAAGAGGAAGTTTGAAAGTAAAGCGCCAGTGATAGAAAAAATTTAAGGTAATAGGTTGTCATCGTATGGCCATGTCGTGAGGAGGGATGAAAGTCATGTTACGAGAAGAGTTTTGAGTGTGAATGTGGAGGTTTATAAAGCAAGAGGTCGACCTACAAAGAGATGAATGGATTTTGTGAAGAGTAGTATGAGAAAGAAGTGATAGGACGCTGAGATGACGGCTAATAGGGATGTGTTGAAGAAAAAAACATGCTGCGCCGACCCCAGATGATTGGGTCAAGGGCAAGGAAATGATGATGACAAATGTCCTATCTTATTGTTTACGTCCAAGGGAAAACGGGCGAAATGTGTAGATGATAGAGTAGCGAATCGAGTAACTCCGAGTGTAACGTAGACTGCAAACAAAGCATCAAGCCTCATTTGATGTAGGACATTGTACCACCTGATTTTATGAATTCACTAGCTTCTGCCCGCGACTTCGTCCACGTAGATTTCGATTATCGTTATTCACTCGGGAACTTTCAAATTTTTCAGGATAAATACGAGCCTATGTGTTAATCCAGGGTATAAGTTATCTCAATTCCGAATTACATCCAAATCCATAGCTGTTGCATTGTGAAGGAGTTACAAACTGACACACACACACACACACACACAAATTTTTGCGTTTATAATATTAGTAGGATTTACTTTCCCAACACAAAGTACTTTTGCTCCGGCGAGGTGAGGAAAAGATGGAATTGCAGTAAATTGAAATTTACATGGCAAAATTTCAATTATTTTTAGTGGAAACTTAACAACAAAATTACTCAATATAAATACTCCAAAATTCCAGGTATCCCACCGGAAAGGCCTGCCCCACGTCATATACTGCCGCGTGTGGCGCTGGCCTGACCTTCAAAGCCACCACGAGCTTAAACCACTTGAGATCTGCCAATACCCCTTCAGCGCAAAACAGAAAGAAGTCTGCATCAACCCCTACCATTACAAACGAGTGGAAAGCCCCGTTCTCCCCCCCGTTTTAGTACCAAGACATTCAGAATTCCCCCCAGGACATTCGCTATTACCCTTCCAGAGAACACCAGAACCGGCAATGCCTCATAATGTCTCCTACTCCGGAGCAGGGTTCCCACCTTCAGCCAGTTCCGAGCTTCCCGATACCCCACCACCAGCGTACTCCCCACCATCAGACGATTCTGAACCACCAGGAGATGTAGCACCAGTTTCCTACCAAGAACCGGTCTATTGGGCGTCGGTAGCGTACTATGAACTTAACTGTAGAGTTGGCGAAGTGTTCCATTGCAACTCACATGCTGTTGTCGTTGATGGGTTTACAGACCCATCTAACAACAGCGATAGATTCTGCCTAGGCCAGCTAAGTAATGTCAACAGAAATTCAACCATAGAGAACACGAGACGCCATATAGGTAAGGGCGTGCATTTATATTACGTCAACGGGGAAGTTTACGCGGAATGTTTGTCCGACGCTGCAATCTTTGTCCAAAGCCGCAATTGCAACCACCACCACGGTTTTCATCCCTCGACGGTCTGCAAGATACCACCAGGCTGCTCGTTGAAGATATTTAACAATCGCGAGTTCGCTCAGCTGCTCTCGCAAAGTGTCAATCACGGGTTTGAAGCGGTTTATGAACTTACTAAGATGTGTACTATTCGTATGTCGTTTGTGAAGGGATGGGGGGCGGAATATCATCGGCAGGATGTGACTTCGACTCCATGTTGGATTGAAATCCACCTCCATGGACCTCTCCAGTGGCTTGACAAAGTCCTGACTCAAATGGGGTCTCCGCATAACGCTATATCTTCTGTTTCTTAAGAATATCTCCTACGCTCGACCGCTCCCCACCGTTGTATGTATTTCGGACTTTATTTTTACCGTTAGATATTGCCATCTTTAAAAAGTGCATTTTTATCACCGCGTTTGTACTTTACGTACAATTTTATTTTGCACGTTTTTTTTAACAAAAATAAAATGCATGTCAAGTCACTGGTTTTTTTATATGTATACGAAAACTGTATATTATTGGATTATCCGAAAGGTACATGTACCGGTTGTTTTATTATTCGAATCGGAATTAAGACCGTAACCGGTACTTTCATTGTTTGAAATAATTTTCAGCTCAAATTGTGTGTCCAAGCCATTCGTAAGTCATTTATAGATATAATTATACTTATTATAAATATAAAGACATAATGTAAGGATAACTATTATACTCGTAAATGTTTATGACAAAATAGATATCGTGTAAATAATGCTCTTTGATGGTATTTTTTTAAATCTAAATTTGTGAATGGAAATTTCATGTTTTATTTCAAGGTTAATCGGTGATATTATTCTATATATACGGATTGTATGTTATTATAAGGCTTAAAGTTTTAAGAATTTTACGTTATAGCTTCAGAATTGCAATCTAATGTTACATGTATCTTGTATATTTTTTGTGTCTCTATATAAATACTATAGTGAAAAAGTTTTAGATATAATTATTATAGATTAGATACCATGATCGTTTTACTAGCAATATTTTTTTGACATTTTAAACGTATTTGACATTAATTTGTTTTAAACCACGACAAAATGTTACAAATTTTAACAATTTTGAAGAACAAATGTCCCAATAAGAACAATAGTAGATTGAATAAGTTAAAGGCCACAAAAAAAATAGTTTTAGGAGTTATGTGTTCTTATTATACTATAGTTAGGTATATTAAGTTGGATGAATGAGGGAAATTCGCTTCTGGGTCCGTAAACCTTCAATCAGAGAAGGATACGGTTATACATATGTATGTATTCTATAACTCTGTCCCATTCACTGCGTGAGAATTTGCAGGATTTGACAGCTTATACTATGGTTTCTGTTCAGTTTTTTGAAGTGACTGATGATATACATGTGTCTCAAAGGTAATGACTTTTACTTTAAAGGTTAATAGGGAAGGTAGGTTGTCTTAATACATTATTATTTGTAAAATACTCCGGTAGTATTTTTTGAAATATGAATTATTATTCATATCTATTTTACATCTGGTACTTAAAAAAAAACTTTGAATAAGAGTTGTAACTTCAGGTGTATCATTCGTTTTTATCTAAATTATCATCACGTATAAAAAAATATAAACTAATTTTTAAATTGAAATCTATGACTGGGCGTTGCTATCCTGTTCTTTTTTTATGTAAACGCACTGTGAAACCTGTAATTTAAAGAAAAAGGATTGTAGATTAGATCCCAATTCTTCACCAACCCTGTTACCATTAGCGTAAAAGTATTTATTTCTGAAACACGCTGTATACGAAAAGATACAAAACGTTAACTAGAGAGTTATTATTTTAATAATAATAATATTTGACAAGAGACGATTTTCGTTTCTTATTTACTTAAAAGTTCTTGTTATAAAAGTGGATGTAGTAAATATCATTTCAGAAGCGAATTTTTAATTGGATTTGCTGAAAAGTTTAAACGTATGTTCATTAACGACATTGCTACAGGGGGTTCACTTTCTCTCTCTCGATTTTATTAAGCCTGCAGAGCGAGAGGGCCACGGCCTTCGAAGTTTTGGGGTACTGCACCAAATCAATAACATTTTGTTAAAGAATTTGTGGCATTTTTGTCGTTATTTGTTATTGGTTAAGTTAAATTGTGCCATTGTGAATGTTTATTTTAAGAAACGTTTTAAGCTATCATTTTTTATAATTCACAGGACGTAACCTGAAATCATAGCCTTAATAACCATGCCTTAAATAATAAATTAAATGACATTTTTGAAAATGAAATATGAATGTAACTTTTTAATTTGATTCGTGTAATAAGGTGCCTATTATGTGCCTACAAATATAAATAAAATCGATATTTTAATGTTACTGTTACATAAATCGAACAGATATGCCTTAAACGATAATACAAGTATATACAAAACATAATTGGAATATATTAAAGTAGATGTCCGTCCGCATGCCATGTTAACTGTTTAAATCACTTTAGTGTTGCGATGTTCGTGTGTAGTGGTGAATTAACGCACACACGTCTCAATGTTTGTTGGAGATTGAAGGATTGTCATCTATTTGTACAAGATTATATACACGTACATACGCAAGGCTTAAATGATTTAACTGTACAGAAGTATACTTTTAGGCAAAGTCTATTTTTGCCTTTGTAACTCGTAAGTACACTTATTTTACTCAAATTGCACAACATATTATATATTTGCGTCATTTCTTGTGGACGCTGATATTTAATTTAATGTTAAAGGTTTTGAAACACCCTGAGCTTTCTCTACGTAAATAAATATTGACCTTAAAAGTATAGAACTTGCATATATGCTTAAATATTTAAATAGACAGTTATTTACCTATTAAATGAATTAATAATTATAATACAAATGAACAAAACTTGTTATAATATTATTTGGATCAAGAAGACAAGTGTTCATATTGTCATAACCAGAGATAGGACAAATGGGCGTCATTACTCGCGATAATGTGGACATGGCTCCAAAGATTTTAATCAAACAAATTAAATTAATTGATTACTTACCGTAAAAATAATTTTGCTCCTTTGCAAGGAGTAATAAATAAATAATACAAGGACTTGTTATTGTGTAGATTTATTAAACAGTAACTTTCATATTTTTTCCGTGGTTGGTTTATTCTTTTTCACGGCTAAAGTAAACTGAAGAGGTGAAAAGCTCCTTTCGCAATCCACGGATGTTAGTGGAGCAAAATGAAGTATACTCGAAGATCTAATTAAAAACCAAAATCTGACAGTTCCCATCTTGATTATTTCGTTATTTTAACATTATTTCATAAAAATATGAATGAGAACTCGTGTAACCAGTAATATTAGAGTAAGTTTTACTGATAAAAATACTTACACTTAAACCAAAATGCAGTAATCAAAGTTGAGGTTAGGATTTTGGTCTTAAATTAGATTTTCGAGTATAGATTATTAATGGCCACTCCTCACGTCTTTGTATTATTTATTTATTACTGTCCTGCAAAAGATCAAGATTAAAGTTCAGGTAAGATATCAATTAATGTAATTTAATTTGTTTCATTAAAATCTTGGAGTCATGTCCACATTATTGCGAGTAATGACACCCAATTGTCCGATCTCTGGTCATAACTGATCGGGACTTATGTTTGACATTATTTAAGGAGTACTTTACCGTCGGGTTTTTTTATTGCTACGTATTTTGAAAACTCTTTTATCAGGTCAACCTTCCTATCAACTTTAAGGGTCCGAGTTTCATCCAATTTGGATTTTCCATCATCCGTGATAAAAGTGGAAGGCATAGAAACTCTATGTTTTGTACTAGGTTCTTTGAACTGTCTCTGCTTTGACTTATCTGTTAATAGTGAGTTACTAATCAGTATTCAACAATGCGTGTCACAATGTATTTTTTTACTAACAAGTAAAAAATCGACCAATATCCCCCAGGATAATGACAGATACAAATCCAGGTTTTTAATTCAGAATTACTCGTTGCTTGATTCAGATAATATAATAATTTGGTCAAAGGGTTTACCCTAATTTCATAGACCATAACACTTCGCAGAATTTTTATTTCATACAAAACTAATTTCTCCTGAAACCTTATTGTTTTCAGAATATTTTTTGGTGGTCACAGGTGTAACCTAACCTAATCTACGTAACCCATGCTTAAGATAATCTGAAAACCGGCAGCTGGAATTAGCTTTCTATGAAATGAAAATTCTATGAAATAAGTGTCTATAAAAAAGGGGACCCTGGTCAAAGTATGCCCATTCATTGCCGAAGTCATTACCATCCTAGTGCCAGTAACGAAATTTCTTCCTTTCAAATGGTCAATTTCTAACGAAAACTTACGTCAAGCAACAGATTTAATTTTCAAAAAGAATCTTGACGTGATTTTGTTACTGTTTAGCATGAGGATATTCTGGTTCACTTTTGAAGACGCGATATCGTCTTTGGACAACTTATTAACGAGCTTATTCACGTCACCTTTATACATTAGTGCAAGCAATGAATGGGTTAGACTACATTTGCTTTATCCCACAAAGCGGGTTTGCTATACTTGTTTTTGTATCACGTATAGACACACACTACGGCGCCGCTTAGCGACAGCTACGCACTCAGAGACAACGTAAACGTGCATCTACACACACAAGTATGGCCCACCGGCTTTCGTGAGATAAAAACTGAAACACCTTTAAAATCTGTACGCAAAAGCCACGTTGATCTTTCAAAGGGCTAAACTTGTGTGTCACAACCGCTCCGCATCCTATTGTACATGCATCGCTATTGAGAGTCGAGGCTCACAGTTTCACACCAAATCGGGACGACGTTAAGTAAAATTGATCTCAATTTAAAATTAAGGGCTATAGTTCCTCTGAATGACGCGTCCCAAACACCTTAACAGTGCAATTGTATATTTTGTAGACGTAGCGCCTCGAAAATGTATAATTTTATGCTGCGAAAATGTCATTATCACTGTTTTTCCGGATTTTGACGTTATACTCCCCAATTACTAAAAATGAACAAGAATTTCGCACGGCTTGGCAAATTTAGTGATGCAATTGTTTTGCCAAGTTAACTACAAGGTGAGTTTTGTAAGAAATTGTATACACGAGAGGTTGCACATAATATTGTATAGTTACGCTGTAACTTAGCGATTCTCGATTATGAAATTTCAAAGAGATCTCAAATGCAGCTTGGTATGTTTACGCACATGATTATGTAAAAATAAGACCTATTTCTATGATTATAAGGTTTATACGCATGGTATTGTATGATTCTATATTCTATACGAAAGTTTCTCAAGTAGAATTGGTGGTATTGCTTTTTAATTGCATTTTAATTCAAAACAAGATGTTTTGCAAAAGGTGTTCTGAAAAATGTCATGCTCTATGTTTGTCTCTAAAGAGCTTAAACGCCACATGGTCTTTTTTACGTCACAGTTAGGCTTATAAAAATAACACGGTTATAAACAAAATGACGTCATTCCGACCACTAGTAAAAACGCTATCTATGTTTCTCAGTAAATAATGATAAAAAAAATAGTATACTTTTGAGACAAACGTCAGCAAGCATGCTTTTTTTTCTCAGAACAGATTTTCAAAAAAAAATGTCATTGTTGAAATATAACGAATGTGTGCCTTTGAACAATATTCTTATATAAATAAAATGTTTTGTATGTTTTAAATAAAGCAAACACTAGGCAAATTTGATAAACAGTTAAGTTATTCAAAACCATGATTGCCTTTGCCTCTAAAGTTTTTAATATTAAAATGAGGTATCGGCAGTTACAGTGTTGAATTTAACTAAGAAGCCATTGCTTAGTATGTCCTAAAAATGTATATATTTGTGCGATACAAACTAATTTACAAACATTACCTTGACCGATGTGTGACTTATTTTTATGAATTATATAAAAAAGAACCGCGTTAAGTCCAGCACTAACTAGTCGTTGAACTATAAGAAAACTTGACTATAGAAAAAAAACAGCGGATAAATTATAAAAAAACTTACAAGTGTTCTGTCATTTTTAAGAGTGCCTTAGGATATTGTGTCCTATATTTTTTGTTAAATATACCAAAAACAAATTTTGGTTATTTTGACCGTAAAAAGTAACTAGTGCCTATAAAAATAGTCAGTGTAGCCTTACTTTTATTAAGTATATAAAAAAATATTTTCTGCATTTGGACAAGAAAGTAGGTTAATTGTGCAGATAACTGCTATTTCATATGTTAGCTTTTAATAGATTTAGCGGATAAAAATGGAAATTTTAAATCTGTATTCTGAATTTTGAACAGGTAATGAACGTGTTGATGTTTTCTTTTGTATTTTTTTTTAAAGAAAGTTATAAATTTGTACATAACGTTTATGTAAAATGGTGTGGTTATTGTACTTGTACGTGGCATGGTTGTTGTTTTTTGTTTTAAGATTGTTTTTTGCGCGGTTTGGACTTGGCGCTTTTATTAACATGCACAATATTAATTACGATACCTACAAATAGTTCAGAGAAAAACATCAAGGACATTTAGGGTTTTGGCAGAGGAAAGCGTCTGTGGCATAGATGGCTTGGGGTTCCTACTTGTAATCAGAAATTATTAGTTAACCAGCATTGTATAGCTGAGTGTGTGAGAGGGTTAATTGCACAAAATATATTATAAGGGTCCAAATGTATCTCAAAAGATCTTACGTACAAAATATAAAATAAGGTGAAGAACTTTTTCTAAATAACTCCAAGCAAAATCTTATATTTGCGAAGTATTTGGTCAGCGTTATTCTTTAATCTTTTCAATGATTAATAAAAAAACGTACAATGACAGTTTGGTAATCAATTATACTGGTTGGTTTGAGATCCTTTTCACGCTGTTTACCGCGACGGAAATATCCGTCTTTGTGCGGATATCCGTTGACGTTTAGCAAATTAACTAAATTTACCATGGATAGATGGACATGTTTATTCTTCAAAAACATACATGGCTGTTAAGGTCAAACTTACAAAAATTATGCAATAACAGTTTAATGGATGAATAACATTAAAACGAAACATATTTTTTTAGGCTTAAATAGGAGCCAACACTAAAACTAAATATCGCACCTTCAGAACAATAGTGACCTAATTGAGAAATTTTAAATTTCGAGTTAGGTCTCTATGATAATAAATTTATGACTCGAAGTTTGAAAGCACAAATTTTGAATTAGGTCATTATTGTTCTAAAGGTGCGATATAATGTTTTCGGCTTCAAAAAGAGTCTTGATGATGCGAAGAAAAGGCGCTGGTTCAGAATAACACGGAGACCGGCAGCATACTGTATTATCTACATTGTAGATGAATTATTAAAAAAATTGCCTTCATTTAAAATAAATACCTAGCTGGAATTGCTCTGTATATTATTGTGATGTTTTTTCAATGTGTAAAGTAAAATCGCCAAGTCCAAGCTTAATTGTCTGTCGTTATGCGCAAGAGTAGATGTTTTTAAATTTCTAAATTAGCATAAAACTTAGGGCTTCTATAGACTTGATCAAGCTAGCGAACAATTGCTTATTTTCAATCAGTTTTTTTTAACAGACTTCTTTTGGGGATATCTATGATTAATATATGATGGCTTTTTTACTGATATTGAGTGTCGTCGATATATCAAGTGTGTTTCTTCTCCAAATCGAGACCAAAGAGTCAGGATAAGGTCGAAGATGGACGAAGATGGAGGGAGCTTACCCCGAAGGAACGGTCACGAGCGTTAATTTGGGACCCATTTCAAGAAAAATATGTTTGAAGTCGTTAACATCATTAGAGATGTCAAGTCATTTGTAACTTTTAGGAAACTCAACCTTATTGTTGTAGGATGTCAGATTGACTTTGGACCTAAGGTGGGTACCAAATTTAATCTCGTGACAGTACAATCTAACTTTACTTATCTTATACGAAGATCGCGATATCTTTGTACGGACGCTCTAAATTAGACAATGGGCGTGGTTATACGATATACAGCCAAAGTTATCCCAAACCTTAGTTCTCTCTCACTGTCGCCTAGCCTATAAACACCTACAAAAATCTAAAATAGTGACCGATAACCAGTAAAGGAATTTGCATCGGCCTGTATTCCTGCTACACGGGGCGTACCCAGTTTGATTTAGGCTACTAATATCTATATTGAAAAATGACAAGGTATAAAAATGACGACACCTTATATAATGTCGAAAAATAACAAAGACTAGAAATATTTTTGTCGATGTATAAAAATGTCGACATAACAATGACCATTTGATTTTTGTCGAAGTATAAAAATGACGTCAGGTAGGTTTGGGTTATGTTAGTTTTGCAGCAGGCCCGGAGGGCCAAACCACCCAGTAATAGGAGCTCCGTCGACACTCTTATTTCAAATCAATTAGACAGCTCCTATTACTGGGTGGTTTGGCCCTCCGGTCTGCTGCAAAACTAACATAACCTAAACCTACCTAGCCCCTGTTCCACCTATCCCTTATTGTACCTCCTCGTTTTAATTCCATTTCGGCATTATTATACTTCGTCATTTTTTTAATTCGTCTTCATTATTACTGGAAAATCGGCATTATTATACCTCGTAATTTTTCAATATAGACTTTAGTCGCCTAAATCTTTAGTTTGTATAACTACAGCAAAACAAGTTAAAGAGACCCGGCTTAAGTTTCTGATTTGCCCCCCCAGGGCCAAAAGCTGGGTATGCCCTTTCTTACTTACCTTACACAATCATACTCACTCAGCCCGTTTGGGCCAGTAAACATTAAGTAATGTATACAGATACACGTTGTCTTTTTACACGACTGCCCCAAGAAAGGAGTGTAATGTTTTCAGGGTTCATGTTTGTATGTATGTATGTGAGTTTCTTTATTCCACTATAACTTCTAAATCCCTTGACCGATTTAGATGTGTGAGGTAAAGTTAGAATCCTTACGTCATCCCGGGTGACATAGGTTACCTAAACTGCTAAAATTGAAATAACAACAATGGCAAAATGACAATTATTAACATATGTTGGTATATCGACGACAGTATAAAAAATGCAGTCGGGTTTTTAAAGCTTGCTTTTCATATAGTTATTTACCCATAACATATGCATCCTAATTTCACCAAGGTAATGGTTTGATGCAAGTCTATGGATGTCTCTACGTAATGTACAAAAAATTATGACTACTTGAGTAAGATTTCGCTTAATCATAAGGTAACTAGTGTAAGAGCAAAAACGCCATCGTGTAATTTTTATTAGTCTCTTTAGGAAATAAAGTCCTTCTATTGAGGCTTGTTTGTTTTTATTGCCTTTTCCTTACTCCTTATCCTGTTTGTTATTTGGGCGTTTTCACTAAAAAGTGTACCCAATTAAGGACTGAAATTAAGGAACTTTAATTTTCGTCACAAAACTGACAAGTTAAAGTTCCTTAACTTCAGTCCTTAATTGGGTAGGTACACTTTTTAGTGAAAATGCCCATTTCTTCAACCCTGTTCTATACGAAAAGTCTAACAAAAAGCAAGTTGAAAAACCTATCACACATGCAGTATCAATACTGAGGTTTTAAAGCCCTTTACACACTGCCGGCGATCCGATCCCCCGATACGATCCTCATTAGCGGCCTGAGGGCTCAGACAAGATGCAATACGCTAACTAACGTTTCTATTCGCTTCGTTTTTAAACCAATCGCGTCACTGGTAGACCACGTGACTTTTCGTATCACGTCATCTTCCAGTGACGCGATTGGTTTAAAAACGAATCGAATAGAAACGTTAGTTAGCGTAGTGCATCTTGTCTGAGCCCTCAGTACACGTAGAGTTCGGGACGCGGGAAACGCCATGCGCCATGCCAATCTTCGTGCTGAACCGTACGCGTAAATGCAACTGTAATAGTAAAATAGTTAGCTCTAGAGCTTAAATTTTTAATGTTGCAAAGATTTCGCTTGTAATTTGAAGCGATACTCTCTTTCTAGCGAAAGGAGTTTATTACTTAACATTTACGTATTTTTTGACTTTCCTGTCAAAATAATAACATAAAAGTGTCATAATGTATATATTATTTGACATTTAAACATACTTTACTCCTTTGACATTGTACCATTTTAATATTATTTTAAATTGTTTTCATATTACTTCTTTATTTTAATTTTTTATTGTATTTTGATTTGACTATTATTTATTTTATTATTATTGTTATACACTCTGACGATCTTTTTGTGAATTCATGGTATTTTAATTTTAAAAAAGTCATGTAAATTTTCAAAATGAAATAAATATATCTAATCTAATCTAATCTAATCTATATATTTGGAATGGGCTATTTAATAGCTTTCATTTGGCACCCATATTGTTATAATAAAAAATATTTTATTTTATTCCCCTACCATATTTTTTCCGCGGACGCCGTATTGAAATATTATATACCATATGTCACTTCGGCAATTAAGACGAATCGAATGACACCTCGTATGTTAAAATCCGTCAAGTCGTTTAGGCTGCAGGGCGTGCCCAGAAATAGACATACATACATACAACATACATACATACTTACATACATACGCTCGAAAAACATAACCCTCCTTCTGACGCAGTCGGGTAAAAATGTACGGTTCGGAACGAAGATTGGAATGGCGCGTGGCGTTTCCCGCGGGTCCGATCTTTACGTGTAAAGGCCGCTTAATGTAGTACAGAATAAGAAAGCACGCGTTCAAATTGCGTAGTTAGAACGGATCGGCGACAGTGTGTAAAGCGCATAATTTAGGTACAAGCGAGTTCATAAATTATGTGTTAGTACCTTTTCACTTAAATTCATACATGGCAGTTAAAACATGGCATTAATTAGATAAGGTACTAAAGTGCACACATATTTATGAACTCGACTGTACCTACCTATATAACTTACGACACTTAATTCAATACCAATCCAACGATACCCTGCACTTAGTTTAGCCTACAGGAGATCACAAAGAAACGTGGATACTGGATACAAGATACATTAGAATAGAGGTAGACCACGATTTGAAAAAGTTAAATAAAAAAACGCCGGTATAGGCCAGTCTATAACGACATCATAGATCGGAAACGCGTCCCTTGGGAGTAGTTAACACCTAAGTTTGCAACCCTGAAAACCCTTTGCTACCCCCATGGTGCTCGAAAACTACGAAATTTTGGCACTTGTTTCAGTTTTTTCGAAAAAATTACCATAAGGAAGCGTTTTTCAAGTATCTTTGTTTATACTTTAATAAAGATAACTAAATTTGCGTTTTTAGGAAGGGTCTGAGGAGCGGGCGCTGCCCACATTGCCCATCTTTGACTTGCTGTATCTCCACAACCAATGGACATAGTGAGTTCAGGTTACGCTCAAATTGTATCAAATTTAGTTATCTTTATTAAATAAACAAAGATACTTGAAAAATACTTCTTTTCGAAGGAAGTTTTTTCGAAAAAACTGAAAGAAGTACCAAAAATTCGCAGTTTTTCGAGCACCGGGGGTAGCACAGGGTTCTCGGGTTTGCAAACTTGGATGTTAAATACTCTCAACGGACCTAACAACGTATGTATAAAAAAATCGTAGTTACATGCGGGTTTGCGATGTTTACCTTTTTTTATGTTATAGACTGGCCTAGTAGCCAACCGCTTTCCTTTGTTCACGACTGTAAATTGCCGTTGAAAGTTGCCTGAGTAAGTGCACCTTTATGATTATCATTACATTAGGCACAGCCGAGTTCATAAATATGTGTACAATTTAGTGCCTTGTCACTTTAATCGCTGTGACAATTCATGTATGGCAGATTAAACAGACATTAAATAGACAAGGTACTAAAGTGTATATACATATTTATGAACCCGATTGTACAACTGCTTCTGGAGTCATAACGGAACGCATTTGTTCTAGAACATTGGTTTGTGATTTAACTTGTCACAGAATACAAATGCACTAAGTGACCTCCAAAACGTACGCGTTAATGCAATTCAGTGAAACCAGCTGGGCGTCCGGTCGCAGCGTTACGTATTCGATTCCAAGAATTCCAGTAGGTACAAAATGCAGCAGTAATAAATAATTATGAGGGGAACAATTAAGCCCCCTACGCATTATACTTCCGTGCCATCCCTCCGGGCACGATGCACGACGCAAAACGACAGTGCGTAGGCTTGCTGGACGTCAATTATTATTATTATTACCGTGATTATTGACGTCCAGCAAGCCTACGCACTATCGTTTTGCGTCGTGCATCGTGCACGGAGGAATGGCACGGAAGGATAATGTGTAGGGGGCTTTAAGCACCAATTGACCTAGTCCCAGGCTTGTAGGTATTATAATTCAACAATAACGATACCTACTTATTTAGAGAAATTGGTACATAGAAAACATTCAACATTCAGGATTAAATGTTTGCGCTTATTACACGAATAAACAAATATTAGTCTATAACTGAGTGTTTCCTTGGTTGAAATCCTTACTTTCCGAACAGGAGAGAAGAAAAACATTTTTCATAAAGTACTTAATGAGTTCCAAAGCATTTCCATCACTAGGGCGGAAAGTGATTTTGAACACGCAATCGCTCAGAAACCACTCAACCATTTTTGACTGGGAATGAAATCGTGAGTTTATGTATGTACCTATACAGGGTGTCCGGTACATAGTCGATTACAGGGCTGGATAGCTCAGCTTAGGAGTATTAAAAATATGATAAATCATGTTTAGAAAAAGTTGTACGGAAAACGAGATATGTCAACTTTTAAAATTTTTGGAGATGCGGTACCCTGGTTCACCAATTTCAATGCCGTGACCACAGTTAAAAAAAATTGAAAAATTGTAATCAATTTTTCGGTTTCGTTTGCTGTGAAAGAAAGCTGATTAAATTTGCTTTAAGACCCTAATAACGAAATTAATAAATAATTGGCAGTTTTTTTTTTATTTTCACGTCAAATTTTAAACATTAGAAATCTGAGTTTTCTTCCGGCAAGTTTAACATCGCACGGTAAAATAAAGTGTGAAAGCCAGTAGTGCTTCTTTCTTTAAAAAAATCCTGTTTAATGCAGATTCTAAAATGATATCACAATTGAGATTATTTATAATAGCAGCGAAGTTATTATTAAGTTTGTCCAACAAAGACTGAATTATATGAAACTATCGAATTTAAAAAACGACTTTTGCTTCCGTTTAAAATGAAGTTAACTGGTATTAAATGTTTTAAAAGACAGTTTCTCCTAGTTTTCCTCGCATTCAAAGTTAAAAGTAGAGTGCTTAACGCGAGACTAAAAAACCATAATGACATCTCGTGTCATTATAGCTTGTTTTAGTCCCTCGTTGAACAATCTACTATTATTACACCTACCTAGACGTCAATATCAAAACCTGCGGTTTGGGTTTTTAAAGCTTGCTATTCGTTAGACTTGTTATATTATTTCCCGTTAATTCCGTAACATCAATGACTCAGAAGTCTTATTACTCATGATAGTCATGTTGGTATTCAACGCGGAACCACTCTCACTGACCTTGTGTAAGGACTACAAACTGGCGTTGGATTTAAGCCCCTAGGGAAGGAAATCTGGTTTAATAATGATGTGTTTTTTAAGCATGGCTAGGTTGATATGTGTCAGCTTTGGTAGGTACCTAGGTAAGTTTTGCATTTCGAAAAGATACCTTGCTTTAAACCGATTACGGCAAAGCAAAAAAGAGGGTTATGATTTTAGTAATTTATGAATTTGATAGTATGTTTATCTGTTACCTCATAGCTCCTAAACAACCCACGATCGACTTTGAAGAATCGCTGCGTAAAATAGGTAAAAAGATGTCTAATAGGGTTCTTTATCGTTTGACCGAATTTCATATGCAATAATTTCATTTGCCCGAATTTCATATAACATAATTTTATATACCATAACGAATCATGTGCCATAATGATCATTTGGTATATTTTCACTTGACATAATTGTTAGGTGCCATAACGATACGTATGCCATAATTTTCATTTTCCCTATTATCAAGTGTTATATTATAAAATTGTATGCTATAAATTTTAAACGCCATAATAATTATTTGTCATAAAACATTCAGAATGCTTATTATGCGTAGTACTATTAAAAAAAATCGGGTCTGGCTAAAGGTTGCAGTTTTACCTAACACTCCTCCTCGCTTCGCTCGTCGTCGTACCTAACGGAGACCTTCCTTAGAGTAGGTAGGTTAGAATAGGTAAGTTAATATAATAGTACTAGTACGTAATCCAGATTGTACCATTACTGAATTATACCCACTGAAACACACTGATACCGCCTGGGTCTGCTTTTTCCAAAATTATGGCAAACGAAGTGTTATGGCATATAATATTAAGGATTATGAACATTATACAAAGTAAATATTATGGAAAGTGTTATTATGGCACTAAAGTATTATGGCATTCAAAAATTATGGTATGCGATATTAGGGAAAATGAAGGTTGCCAGTGACGATTATGGCAAATTAAATCATGAAAAATGAAGGGATACCGTCTAATAGACCTTATATGGCCTACTGAATACTTCAACTAGGTATTCAAAATTTCAGCCAGACATATCATGTTCTACGTAGATTTAAGTGTTCCGTCTTTCGTTATTTGGCTCGGAACCCTCACAAAATATTCCTGTGAAAGCATTGCACTATTGTAATTCGTCATAAGCAAGATGTGCATCTCTATGCAGATTTTGTTATTGTGCCCCCGCTTGAAAAGAAAACAAAAGCTCTTCCGCCCACCGCTTTGTGTGAGGCGTCGCTGTAACGACTCATATCTTACTACTTGATCGCGGATAGGCCGAGAGATAGCACCTAGAGTTTTAAGAATTATATTTCTATTAAGCCTGATTTTTCAATGTACAGATAACTAACTGGTGGGTAAATTTTAGTTTGGTCCTTTTGTTTTATTTGACATAGAAAAGGACCAAGCTAAAATTTACCCAACAGTTACTGTTATCTGGACATTGAAAAATCAGGCCTTAGTAGTATTTTGATTTAGACACGTATTTTGTCAAGAAAAGTTCGGAAACGTTATATTATTACCCAAAACATTTTAAATTCAATTTCAGATAAGTATTACTTTAAAAAAAACATAGTTTGAAGATAGGTAATTAATGTCATTGGTACAGCGGCTCTATTCAACACGGTAAAAACAATATCGTATTTAATCTGTTATCGAATTGTCAACGTTATGATAGCTCTTATTTTCTTGACAGTAATGGCGGCTGCCGTCATAACAATACCATAACAGGCAAACTACGATATCGTTTATACCGCCTAGAATAGAGGCGCAGTACTGGTAAGTAACAATGAGGTGTTGCTTAAGTAGTACCAATGTTTCGTAACTATAAACAAAGATTTTCTGACCTGTGATAGAGGTAAATGAAGTATAAAAAAAATGTAGCATTTGGTCTTCGGGACAGTTGCCTATACTAGTCTCACTTCTTAGACATATTATACCTAAATGAAAAAGTTTGTATGTTTGGATGTTTGTACCCCAATCACGCTTCAACCACTGAACTGATCGGGATGAAACTTGGTACAGTGCAACCATTTTCTTAATAGCGATCGGCAATCTTCGTTTTTTTATGACACACGAGTGACAAATATACTGTCAGTTGCGAGTGCAAGCGTGATAGCGATAGCCCGCCTAAAGCTATTAAGAAGCTGGGAATACTGTACACATATAGGTTAGGTCCTGGAATAGGACATACGATAGTTTTTATCCCGGAAAACTGGACAGTACTCAACGGAGCAGGGATGAAAGACTTCTACGCGGACGGAGTCGCGGGTAAAAGCTAGTTTCTGATAAATCGATGTTACAAGTTGAAGTTTTAGAAAAACACCGCTAGATAGCGTTAAACCCTGAGTAAGCTGCTACTAGCTCCTAGTTTATCCTGTAAACTGGTTGATCGACCTTGCAACGAGATCGCTCAGTGGGTGTCTTCGATACATACATAATGACATGAAATATGCGTACACGCATTCCAGTATTAAGACGCGTGCCGAGTATGGAATAAATGTTTAAGTAAAACTGCTGTGAATGGTACTTTGGCAGCGCTAGGCATGTACTTATTTCAAATAGCTGACGTTAAGGTATTTTATAATTAGTGTTTCAAATACTTATTACTTCAAAATACTTTTAACAAAATACAGTTAGAGATCAAAAAGCAAAAACGGATGAAAGTAAATGTTGCCAAGACCAAGGTCATGGTGATAGAGAAGGACGAGGAGATGACTGAGTGCGTGATCAATATAAATGGTGAATTAGTAGAGCAAGTGAATGAATTTGTGTACCTGGGAAGTATGTTTACAAGAGATGGTAAGTGTGAGAAGGATGTCGAGAGGAGGGTGAATGCGGGAAACCAAATTAATGGGGCCCTGTACTCCTTTGTGAGCAGAAGGGGCGTTTCACAAAAAGCGCGACTGGCTGTTCACAATGGAGTGTTGATCCCTACTCTGATGTATGGTAGTGAATGTTGGGTGTGGCAGGACAAGCATGAAAGTCGTATAAACGCAGTTGAAATGCGCTCTTTGCGTAGTATGTGGGGTGTGAAACTGATTGATAGAGTAAGGAATGAAAAGGTCAGAGAGAAATGTGGACTAAAAGAAGATGTAGTGACTAAGATTGAAAAGGGCATGCTTCAATGGTTCGGTCATTTGGAAAGGATGGATGAAAGAAGATTGACGAAAGAGATATACAGAGCAAAGTGAGTGGGAGGGTCGGAAGGGGCCGCCCTAGGCGTACTTTTTCGAATCAAATCGGAGAAATACTGGAAAAGGGCCGGATCTTAAGTACCCTAAACCGACGTGCATGCATGACTCGATGTATGAATGTGGAAGAAGCGAAAGAGATTTGTCAGGATCGTAGCAGGTGGAAAGAAGTGGTCTCTGCCTACCCCTCTGGGAAACAGGCGTGATTTAATGTATGTATGTATGTACAGTCAGAGATCGTATTAATGGTAATTAAATAGCTACAATAACTGAAAACGCTAGCATCCAGAACATATTTCAACAAGTCAATTGTCGTTTTCATGATTTCGTGGTAATATCTCCGTTAAAACATAATTTCGTTGGCAAAATTCTGTTATATTATGTCGTACTTAAATGAGGACATTTATGACAATTTATAGCGATCAAAGTGTCAGTGTATTTTGTAATATGTATTTAGTATTTTCAATAAAAATTGCTAAAATAGGGTAGGGGCACCAAAAGATGAACGATGAAGCGACTACACCAACTTTAGACAGTTTATTGTCAGTGAAAAAAAAAACACCTTATTTAATTTTTTTATATGGTCTAGATTGAAGATGACTATTGTAAAGCCTGCATTTTTCTAAAAAACATTGAAACCATAAATGTGCCGATTTGCCCAAAAGATGACCAGCGTGCCCTAATTCTGAACGGTAAGGACCCAACAGTTACCTACAAAAACCGCATTCAAAAAAGCAAAAAATTACTTCTTTAAAATTGTAGTCTGAAGTCGGCGACCACAACATTTTCAACGAAAAGCCGACATCAGTTGGACTAACCTATTAGGTGCCTACAATTTTAAAGAAGTTATTTGTTGCGTTTTTGAAGGCGGTTTTTGTTTTTTAAAACATTTATTTTATTTTATACTTTTTAGTGATCATAATACGCTGTTACGTAGTCCCACTTCTTAGTTGAAATGAAACTTTAAGTTATTTCAAGCGCGCCGCAAGCAACACCGCGGGAAAGTCATAGTCATATTTCAATAACCTCCTTTTTTGAAGTCGGTTAACAAGTAAATATTCTTCGTTGTAGTCGCTCAACTATCTTAATCGAGATATCTTATCGCCACCCTTGACATCGGTACCGTGAAGGAGTTCCGGTGGCCATCTATGGTCTTCATCATCAGATCCACTTCACCAAATGATACTTTCTGAATGCAAATACTGGACTTATTACTAAAAATACTAAAATCGCTATATGTTTGCTTACAATATTTGAGGAGTTCCCTCAATTCCTCACGGATCCTCTCATCAGATTCAGATTTGGTGACAATGGGACCACCTCGAAAGTATACTCTATCAAACCAAAAAAAATATTTTGAAATCGGTCGACAATTGACGGAGTAATAGGTGAACATACATTTAAAAAAAAACATACAGTGGAACGTATAACCTCCTCCTTTTTTGAAGTCGGTTAATAAAGTAAATAAAAAAGTATTTTGTATCAATAATCATTACAAACATTACTTGCTTATCTTTTGATAAAACAATGAAAATAAAATGATTAATTAATTAATTTATTGCCAAACACATGCAAGTTTACAGTTCGCAACCAAAACACTTACACATTAATAATTAGATTAGAGTTTAGAAATTAAGAGATATAGAAATGTCATTAAATAACATACCTATTCTTTTTTCTTAAGTCAATAAAAAAATTATAAAAATAAATTACCTAGGTAGGGTGAAGGCACCAGTAATGGACACTTCACTCTTAATTCAAATTGTATACGGACCAAAATTTATTGTTACTCATTTTTTGCAAAACAAATGAATAACCCTTATCTTCTGTAAAATAAGAATCAAGTGTTCATTATTGGTGCCTTGTCCATTACTGGTTCCATCACCCTAGTCTTTCGTATCACAATCATTACGGTGAGATAGCTTTCATTTATTATAAATTACTTATCTACGGTTCGATTTATTTACCTGCTACCGCTGCTTCCTCAAAAACTGTCCAATTAATTTTCTCTAAAACCAAAAGCATTTTAGGGTTAATATTTGGTGAAATTATATCTTACAATGAGACAAATAAACATGTATACATATAAAGTTCCGTTTTGAGCCAGGGTTTCGCGTCTATATAGCGGTTTAGCAGTAAAAACGAAACAAACTGACAAACAGACAAACACAGTTACTTCCACATTTATAATATTAGTAAACGTTTCCATAAACACTAGTAGTATTCATATTACTAAACTATTTCTAAAAGTTGAACGACTGAATTTACTTGGTTCAACTTTAGGACACAGAATTTATGAAATGAACGAAAAAAAACAATTAAGAGTTCATCTATAAGGATACGTTCACAAGAACTTACCATAGATTCGCGGTTAACCGCGACAATATATTTAAATAATGTCATATTCGTAATCATTAATCGTGTTTCACGAAATTAATCGTTTTTTTTTATAATTTTGCACATTTGTCATTTTGAGGTTATTTCCACGGCCTAAAAATGGTCCATACACAATCACTGAAAATGGCGATGATCCTCCATTCACAAACACCGTGATTGGCTGTTTAAGGGTTTCCAAAGTTAATTAAAAAGAAAAAGTACATGGTCCCTAGGGAGTAAAGTGTCGTATTAATCCCTACATCACTTTAATCCGCCTATACAAGGCTATTCCACTTCACGAACGAACCTCCAGTCCAAAACCGACGACCTGTCGAGAGCCGCTGCCAAAGAAGGTCTGCGTATCAACAGTGCGAAAACGAAAGACATGCGCCTAAACACCGAAGATAGCACGCTAGTCAATGTCAACGGTGAGGTTGTTGAGCAGGTGCAGCGATTCACCTACTTGGGGAGCGTGGTGGACCCACTCGGAGGTGCTGACGAGGACATGGAAGCACGCATAAACAAAGCCCGTGCTGCGTATGCACAGTTGAAGCCTGTTCGGGCATCGACAGTACTGACTCGCCGCACCAAGTTAAGAATATTCAACTCCAACGTCAAGTCAGTGCTTTTATATGGCTGCGAGACATGGCTCGTTAAAAAGGAGACTACGAGCAAGCTCCAGGTCTTCGTTAACAAGTGTCTGCGGAGTATTCTGGGGATTTGTTGGCAAAAGACTATCTCGAATACTAGACTGTGGGAGCTGACAAACCAGAAACCGTTGGCTAACGAGATCTTGGTGAGGAAATGGCGTTGGATTGGTCATGTACTGCGGCGGCCCGATAATCACATCTCCAAACAGGGCTTGACTTGGCATGCTCGGGGAAAAAGAAGACCAGGGCGCCCCCGAAACACCTGGAGGCGCTCAGTTGAAAAAGAGGCCATTTCCGTTGGACAGAGTTGGAATGAATTGGAAGTAGCCGCTCAGGATCGAGCAAAATGGAATTCCCTTCTACGAGCCCTATGTCCCTGCTGAGGGATAAATGGATTTCATCATCATCATCATCATCATACAAGGCTATTATGAGTCATTTTATCATGAAAACAATATTTTTGAAGCTGTTAGTTATTCTTTTAGGGCCGGAAAAGCAACATTTTCACCGCAGATATGGGTTTCTTGCTATAACATTCAAAAGTAAAATAGTCCGCCATTAATTATCGTGAAAAGTAATTATTTGTTTACCAGCCCATTAAAACAACTCACTTATCTGTCAACAAATTATGAACTGGCATAAGGGGTAACTTAGCTACTTTGAAAATCATTTTTGAAGTAACGTTCACTCCGTAATTTTCTTATGATTTCATCACGAATAAGGCGTAAAAGGGGGGAGATATCCCTCTTATCTGAAGTTTCAAATTTAGTGCTTCGTACTACCATTTTGATTTTTTCGGGAAAACAAGTACCCTAATGCCCTTTCTCCTGACTCAAGCTATCTTCATACCAAATTTCATCTAAATCGGTTCAGCGGTTTAGCCGTGAAAGCGTAACCACAGATTAAATAAGAGTTACTACGTAACAGATATTTCTCTGCGCGAGGTACGTGCGATAATCACCGCCTCACGGAACATAGCTGCCGATGCTAATACATGAAGGATGCCCGCGCGCGGCGAGGCCAGCTCGCTCGACCGGTTTTTGAGTGTCGAGAGTTCGAGACACGTCAAGCGAGATGCAAGTAGGCAATTAGGTATTGCATTCTTATATTTATATTTATAAGTATATTAAAGTGATCAGCACGAAACAGTATTCATCAAGTTAGAACGATTTGATTACCTACCTAGTTTACTTATTTTAAACATGTTAGGGTGATTAGGTACATATTCATAAGGCTCTTAAGTAAGAAAACATGATACCAAGAAAAAAGTAACGGACACCAGTATAAAATTGTTACTTATTTTATTACAAAAATGTTATGCCTCTATACCTTAGTGATAACGAATTCATTAATACGTACCTAAGTTCTTAGATGTAGGTAGGTAGGTACGGTAGGTAGCTAACGTAAAAAGGAGGTAAAATTTTTGACCCATATTTATGTAATATGTAACCACTAACAACTAGGTACTGCGCTGATTTGCAAAATTCTTTCGGAAATATAATTCTTGTACTTCAGAAATGGCTCTTAGTTATAATAACTATTGAGCTACAGTTATTAAAGTAAAAAATTAAGTATGTAAGTAAGTAGTAGTAAGTAGTTTTTGTATAATAAATAAATAAATAACTGTTTTTCTTATAATAATGTATTCATATTTATATTTTCATTGTGTTGACAACGCTACCGTTCGAGCGTGCAACCGTAGGCATCACTATACGTTCGCAGGAAACTTCGAAAAATGAATTTTCAACACGAGTAAATAAGGTTTATTAAGCCGCGTTCGGGCAGCATTATACATATGTTTTATATGCCTACAATATGTTGTAGGTATTGATCGGACATACTTTGTCGTTTTGTATAGAAGAAAAATATGCCTGGCGTAACTGACAGTCTTTCGCATATTAATATTATTGTTAATAATCATGGAAGTATGGATTATCAAGGTAAAATGAAGTTTTAAAAATCATTAGGTATTTTTTGAAAAAGTAACAAGCACCTATACCTTTTAAGTTCGTATTATACAGGGTGACTTCAAATTGGTAAACAAATAATTGATTGTTGCTCAGTTAATAACGAATAGTGTATTAAAATAACGTAACTAAAGTCATAAACTGTGGTTATCCAACATTTTAATAACTAACTGCCATACCTATCACTCGATATTATCAATCGAATTTAAACATATCGGCAGGGCATTAAGCCATAAAAAACGGGAGATATTTCAACTTTTTTTTTTTTGACGTGATAACGTCTTATACGCACGAAAAATTGTCACGTTCCGCCTGAGCCGAGCGTGCAAGCGAGAGCGCGGAACAAGCGATAAAGAGGCACGATCGGCTTAAGCGTTCGCCTTGTGTGTTTTTTAAATTATCGTCCGTAAACCGACTTTACAGACGACCAGACAGTTTTTTTACTTTTAAATAAATTAGCAGCATCCGACTTCGGAGAGGGGTTTAGTTTAGAGAAGGTGTGTGTAAAACATTGATTTTGTATTACCCATTTGAAGTCATCCGGTATTGGTAACTTGAACGGACTCTGCTGCATACAACCTTTTTAGACATTCGTATCCGATGTAGGCGACGATAGCTGTACTGTTGGAGTTTGCCCCAGCGCTCGCTAGATGGCGCTGTTACCTGCGGAAACATACTAACGGCTTGTTCCCCCAGAATCATAGGGTCGAATCGACATACAACATACAAATAGGTTTAACTATATTTTAATTGGTCCATTTCATAATTGTATTTCATAAATATTTTTGTAAACGCGCAGTCCGTTAGGACTAGGCGTTAATATATTAACCAAAAAATAAAATATCTTATCAACTTATAGTCTGTGTCAATTGAAATTGGCAAAAACATGTATACAAATTAGCACTACTGTTTGACACATAACCTCAAATTTTCATCGAGCGAGAGTGTTTTAACATAAAATAGGCTGTTGCGCGCGGCTCTGCCTGCATAGAAGTCGTTTATCGCTATTCCCTCAGGAACCCTTCCATATTTCGCGGTAGAATATAGCATTTGCTATTCCAGACTATATAATCTATCTCTGCTAAATTTCATCCAGACCCGTCCAGGAGGGCTCGCACATGTTGTCCGCGACTTGTTTATCGCTGTGATCTCCTTTTCCATCTAGTCTGTAACGATAGAGACGCACGTGTTGGTGGCGGATTCATCAGTAGGCTTAGTAGAATTTTAGGGGTGGCAAATTTGGGGCCAATTTTTTGAAGTATTTAAAAAATGATTCATATTTATACTACCTCTATAAGTACTGTAAAGCGTCTGGTAGGAGAGGGTTTCCGAAATTACGCGTAGACTGACGTAAACTTTAGATTTTATTAATACTGATCTAATGTAATTAAACTATAACAGTTAAGCAGTGGTCCAAAAAAGCTCGGTAATCCGAAGACTTACTGTACACACCAGTTAGAATTCGATACAAAACAAAATATCTTAAAATATATTAAGTCTTCTTCGGGAACCAAAAGATTGCGCAAGCTAGATACCAGCGCCATCTAGGGGTGAGTAGCGGTACTTGTAATTTGTCAACAGAAATGAAAATGGCGTATGTAAGCAATATTTAGGTTGTTACAGTCTCCCTCTGTTCCTGAAGACGTCTCGTCGAGGGAGACAGTACCCGAGTCTGTTTAGTTCCGGTCTTTACGTGTCCTTCCTCTTTTACGAATTGGTCGTACTGGGTCCCGCGGTAGAGGTTTTCCCGTTGCGACTACCAATTTAGGTCCAGAGGTCCTCCGTTTAATTTTAGGTGAAGGATCTACAGTCTTCATCAGAGCTACGTCTTCGTCCGGTGAAATTGGGTCCCACCAAGCGTCAGGGTCCATTAGGGCCCCACGTTGGGCGCCAGTGTAACGCGTCTGGCAGGAGAGGGTTTCCGAAATTACGCGTAGACTGATGTAAACTATAGATTTTATTAATACTGATCTAATCTAATTAAACTAAAACAGTTAAGGAGTGGTCCAATAAAGCTCAGTAATCCGAAGACTTATTGTACACACTAGATAGAATTCGATAGAAAACAAAATCTGTTCACAACCATTTCGTGACAACAGGTTTTTTGTCTATGTCAGTATTTTGTTGAGTTTTGTTGTCTGTTTGTCACGAATAAATGTTTCTTCTTTCGTTCTTATTCTCTCTTTTTTAAAATCTATTAAGTCTTCTTGGGGAAACTCCCAGCGCCATCTAAGGGTGAGTAGCGGTACTTGTAGTTTGTCAACAGAAATGAAGATGGCGAATGTAAGCAATGTTTAGGTTGTTACAGTACTTAGATTTTATTAGGTCCACATTAAAATTCAACATGTATTATGTTTTACTACTTTTCGTGTCGCTTTTGTTTGCAGCGCGGGAACGAGTGACATGACATCTCGTTTTTAGGGTTCCGTAGGTGCCAAAATGGTGAGACTTCGGTATCTGTCTGTCTGTATGTCACAGCGGTTAATATCAACTTGAAATTGAAATTTGGCATAGTTGTATAACTTGCTTGCTCGCATCTGTTTTAAGTAAAAAAGTGTTTTTTTTTCTAAACAAGTATTTGAAAAGGGGTGGAGGGGCGGAATGGGGGTCGGAAAATAAAATTGATTCGATCATACCAAACGGGGTGTCATGAAAGGGCTCAGTCTAGTTTTTTATAACTTTTCGTGACGTAGGTACTTTATGATTAATAGCTAAAAATGTACAAAAATTACCGTTCTGTTCCCTCGCCCTTTATCTCCGAAAATTATGGACTAAAAAAACGGAAATATTCCTGAATTAAAGATACCTATTTAATTATTTATATTTTCGTACCTATTTCACAACAAAATATAAAAATACCGTAAAAAATATCAACAAAAGGAAATTAAAATAAAATTCGGTCAAGAAATACGGATGATACAAGCATTTTAAACTGCTAATTAATTAGAAAGCGATTAGACAGAGAGATCCGATATGCACTGTGACGTCATGTAACAGGTCGGCCATATGAAGAAAGATGTATATGTGAAATAAATAAATAAAATAAAAAAATAAAAAATACAAACTCCATGTTAAATTCAGTTTTGCTAGAAAGAGATAGGAACAAATCTTTGTTGGCTTATATCTTAGTTATTTTCAACTCAACTGTTTTTTACATGAATCAGCTTTAATTGAAGCTGTGATTTTTTTAATGCATATCCCTTATTTATAAAAATTGGTATAGAAATTTAAAAAAAAAGTTTTTTCTAGTTAAAAATACAAAAAACTATTCTAATTCTGTTCCCCTAAAATTTACCACATCTATGTAGGTATAAACTCAATATTAATGTAATTAATAACAAAAATAGATTGGCTATATCTTAAAAGTCCACCTGACAATGACCTAAGTCACTTTGACAGTGACATAAATGTGGTAGGTTTTTTGGTCTTGAAGTAATCGGAGTTTAGTTTGGGAATAGGTCAATTTGTACAGCACTTTCGCCCTCATCGGTGGGATTCTTAATGTTCCCAACCTCACCGTTGAACAGATATCGTGTTTGTCGGATGCAGGGAAGTTTTGGAGTACCAGTAACCCCGGGGAAATTTCCCCTGTCGAAAAGACCAGTCAAGCCGCTTGGGACTTAATTTGTGTAAAATCTATTCATTTCAACCTCTTAAGTTACCAAATTACTTCCGAGCGGGCCCGTTTGTTAGCGGTTTCCGAACCAGAATCGGGACACTGGCTTCATGCCCTTCCTTCTAGGAATCTCGGGTCACTTTTGGATAATAATTGTTTGAGAATTGCCATCTGCCTTCGACTCGGCCTGAAAATTTGTGAACCTCATCCTTGTAGCCGCTGTTCTCAGCCCGTGGATGAACTGGGTCGTCACGGCCTTTGCTGCCAGATGAGTGCCGGCCGTTTTTAGGGTTCCGTAGCCAAATGGCAAAAAACGGAACCCTTATAGATTCGTCATGTCTGTCCGTCTGTCCGTCCGTATGTCACAGCCACTTTATTCCGTAACTATAAGAGCTATACTGTGGAAACTTGGTAAGTAGATGTATTCGGTGAACCGCATTAAGATTTTCATACAAAAATAGAAAAAAAACAATAAATTTTTGGGGTTCCCCATACTTAGAACTGAAACTCAAAAATTTTTTTTTCATCAAACTCATACGTGTGGGGTATCTATGGATAGGTATTCAAAAATGATATTGAGGTTTCTATTATAATTTTTTTCTAAACTGAATAGTTTGCGCGAGAGACGCTTCCAAAGTGGAAAAATGTGTGTCCCCCCCCCGTAACTTCTAAAATAAGGGAATGATAAATGTAAAAAAAATATATGATGTACATTACCATGCAAACTTCCACCGAAAATTGGTTTGAACGAGATCTAATAATTAGTTTTTTTTTAATACGTTATAAATCGTAAACCGCATTTTACCTTTCATTCAATCAACTCCAATATAATAAAGAATAAAGAAAAACATTTATTTAGATGTATAGTTGTACGGAACCCTACGTGCGCGAGTCCGACTCGCACTTGGCCGGTTTTTTTAGGCATGCGTCGCTCAATGACCTTGTCCGTCGGGCCCTTATTTCTGTATCTATTCCCTCAATTCTGGAACCCCCAGGTTTGTCGTCTTCGGATGGAAAGAGGCCCGACGGATGTACTCTTGTGCCGTGGCATCTGGGACGGCCTTTAACATGGGACTATACGTGTGTAGACACGTTAGCCTCGTCTCATGTTCAAGGCTCCGCTGGCACTCCTGGATATGCTTCTGACAATGCCCAAATTCTTAAACGCCGCAAATACGCCTTTTTATTTTCAAATTACGTATTTGCGGCCCTCGCCATCGAAACTTTTGGTCCGTGGTCTTCTGACTTGAAAAAATTCGTCAAGGAGGTGTCGGAAAAACTGGTGCATGTCTGTGGCGATCCTCGGGCCGGTTCCTTTTTTGCCCAAAGGCTGAGTCTAGCGGTGCAGAGAGGAAACGCTGCGAGTGTCTTAGGCTCGATGCCACAAGTGAGTTCGTTGGAGGGGTTCGATTTGTTTTAATTTATTTTTATTTTAGTTAATATTTGTATTTTATGATATGTTATGATGTACATATGTTGTGTTGAAATAAAGTATAAGTATTTGTACGATTATCCCTAGATATTTTTTCCCTGTTGAACACTTCAACCTTGTAAGGCCCACCATACTAAAAACAGAGAGTTTTTTGTAAGTGGGACTTTGAGTCTACCATCAAGGGAATAATGTTCAATTACGTTTGTTCGATAATGCTCTTTTTCGTTTATGAAGATAGGAAAATAAACCTTATTCCCATTGCAAGACAGTTCAAATTAAATTGCCTTGATTATGTACATTGTATGGCACACCGGGCCTTACGAGGTTAAATTGTTGAACATTAAAAAAGTGTCCTCAGTCTTCTCACTAATATGGCTACGTAATCAACAGAGGCCACGGAAGTAGTGAATATGTAAGATGTTATTAAATGGCGTAACTAGGCTTATGTTAACTAGCTATAACATGTAACTTATAGTTCAACATATTATAAGATTACGCCTAATCTCAGAGGGTTCCGCAACAAGCATTATCATTAATATCTCGGACACTCACGGACCTACTATCTACTAATTAGATATATAGTAGGACTGTGCAGACATTGAGGGAAATAAGTATAATTATTGATCTCTGTACCTACCACATCGATTGGTTGAGGCATTGGGCAGTGAAAGAGGAATAAGCAAATACCCTTTTCACAACACTGCTCGGAAATATGGCCATAGATGGTCTTGTTTGGGGTCACAAAACGTCACTTATAAGGACAGACCAAAAATGTTTCGTCGGCGTGTTTGCTGATTGGTCGAGAACATTGTTGTCCAACTTTAAGAACCAATGAAAATCAATCAATCAATTTTTGTGTCATAGCTCCTTAAAATGAAAAATTGAAATCGACCAATCAGAACACACCATTTTGTGTCGTAAAATATTAGGTGTATTTTTGCTAAAAGATATATAGACTAAAAACGATGTCACTGCTTTTTTTTAAAATGTAATTCAAACTTGGCCCCTAGTCTCGAACCACTAGAGATGAAATTACATGGGAGATATGGCGAAACAAATACAATTTTATATGGAGTTGACATCTTCATGCTGCATCTCGAGTGCCACGAGAATAGGGGTCCAGATTAAAAAAAAGTTATCTATGGTAAAATTGGCGGTGATGTCACATTCACATGAATTAAAATTTGAGTTTAAATATGAATTTTTATTTTATTTCCTCTCAGTAGTTGTGAAAAGCACTATGTCTGCCTCGGTAGAAAGTGCAATTTATGGACTCGTACACTAGAGGGCCTCAACTACGTTTCGGCCCTCTATATGACTCGTCCGAAAATCGCGTACATTCTATCCTCTGCAGCAATGTACTATTTCTCAAACATGCAATGGAATGTTGGCGTTATGATAGTTATTTTAGGCCTCAAAGTATCACGTTGCGGGCGGAACACCTCGAGAGAACTGTAAAGGAATTTCATACAAAATTGAAGGCCTAGGCCGGGAAGTAGTTTTTTTTTTAATTTTCGTGTAAACATGGCGGCTGTGTTTATGAACAGGCTAAATAGCTGTTTTTTTTTTTAATATACTAACTGCCGCACTCAGAGACGTCAACTAAATTCAATGCTTGATTAAAGTTGCTGCTGGCACTTTCTTTGCTATAGCAATAGAATAAGACAACACGTCACTAAACAAGCATTAAATTTAATTGACGTCTCTGAGTGCGGCAGTAAGCCGTGCATCCAACCAAAGCGTTTGCATAAAGGCACCATGTACCAGGAGGGCAGAAGTTATTAGGGGTGCGTAGCGCAACTCAGATCGCAGGCGGTGTAGCACGGGGCGGCGCGCCGCGAGGCGCACCCGGCACAGCGCGGATGACTGAGCACTGTAGGTTACTTTTAATGTTTATGCACTCCTAGTACGTATTTGACGTTGTAATTTTTGTTTAAATTTTTTTAATGAATTATTTATAGTTTTGAGAAAAGCACTAAAATTTCCGGAATGAAAAGTAGCCTGCGTACTTTAGGGCCTTTAGCTTTAAGCTTCACAGGCTTCGCGTGTCCATGTTTAACAGCGCTTACCAAGAGAAGACCACTGTTGAGAAGAAGCGCCATAAAAAAATCAACAATCAGTCTTATTAGGGTTCCGTACCAAATACTGAAAAACGAAACCTTTTTTTTTATCTAGTTTTAAGGAGCTTGGTCGTAAAACGATCATGACGCTCCATACGGTTAAATACATTGTACAGGAATTCTTAAATGTACATACACATTGTATAAATCTTAAACATTAATTTAGCCTGGGCTGAAGTTGGATCTGCCAACACAGTATTACAATGTCCCACGTTGTGGGATGCGCGACGAGACTGACCGCGCACGCACTCCACCAGGACATGGTACACGTCTTCTACAACTCCACAATCAGTACAATTAGGGGAATCAGATTTACCCACTACGAATTTAAATTTGTTTCCGGGGATATGCCCGGACCGAAGTCTCATCGCTACAACCAGATCTTGCCGCGATAGAGAGCTGTCGCTTATCCAGGGAGACTGCAAGGGTTCAGGTTGGATCGTTTTTTACCATATGCCACATTCCTGGGACCGCTTGTCAAAAAACTCTTTCCATAATCCATAACAGTGCCTTTTAACCTTACCCAACACTTCCGAATAAAAGGGCAAAATATGTATATGTGTACCCTCAGACACCGCTTCTCTGGCAAGTTGATCTGCTACTTCATTCAAACGAAACCCTTATAAGATGACTTGGTTTTCCACCTGTCCATCTGTTTGTCCGTCTGTCATGACCCTATTTCTTAGAAATGGTGTAAGTTATCTGGCTATGGAATATTTGTAGTATTTACTGGTTTTTCTAATACTTTGGAATAATTACAGGAAATCTTGAATAACCCCCGGTGCTCAATACCAAGTCGCCCTTGAACGGTTTGTTTTAAAATAAATCGTTCTTAGAATGATTAAGTATAAATAAGCTAGCATTACAAAAAACTATTATCTGAACTATAATAAAAAAAAAGTAGTAATTAGAACAAAGTTAGGAAATTAAAACATGAATGTTTATACCCAATACTGGGCTTTCAAATAAAACGCTAACGAAGACGAAAAAGGAAGAAAAAATAATATACGATTGATTGAAACATTTTTCGCTAGAAATGAGAGCGTCACAATATGGAACTACAGAATGCAATACACTTTCAATTAATACTTGTTATACGGTGATATAAGCGACTGTTCATTGTCCAAACAGACAGTGAGTTATATAATTGGAGAGAGACAAGCTATTTGGACCCGGAAAATTATACCATCCTGTCGCAAATGAGATTTTCCCGGAACGCAGTCAAGGCAAGCAGTAATATGATATATATTAATATAAGTATATATCCATCTATCTCTTTGTTAATGTATTACATTATTTAGCTGAGATCTAGCTCATATTTATATTTATATATTTATTTATTCAATCTTAGTACCTACTTTAAATTGTTTTTTTTAAAATATTAACGTAATTATGAACCATCTTGTTCCTTTCAACTGTTGTACTTTTGCCTATTGGTTAACTGGAAGAGTTTCCTTAAAGGGATAAGTTCGCCTTTGTACACACCTTTTGTGTTTCTGTCTATTTGGTTGTATTATTTTTCTGTTTGAACAATAAAGTATTTACATACATAAATGCATAATTATTAAAGAAATTATGATTATTTTGGTTAAATTCGATTGAGGTTTTTGGTAAAAATCACGAAAAAAGGACTCCCTAACAAGACAAATACCTTTCTCAAAAATTTCAAACGTTACAAAAATTATGTAGTCTATGACCCAAAACTTTTTCATAAGCATAACAATAGCTTCTGCTAAAACAAATTCGAATCGCCCAACGTTTAGTTGCAAAACCAGTAGGGCCCACGAGGAATAACAATATTGCGGCTGTTGTAACTTCAAGTAACAGACGATATTATAAATACAAGTGGCCGAAAGGCGCGCGGCACAAGTCTATCGTGGTCGGCCGCCATCACACGTGAAGGCGGGAAAAGTTTGACGTTTCGAGAAAAGTCGCCATGTTTGTTTTGAAGGTTAGTTTTTAAATAAGGATGCTATTCATCATCTAACATGTAACAGTGACATGATCGGTTTTAAATTAAAATAACAAAATTAATACTTAGTAAAATAAAATCGCCTTTAAAATTTACGAGTGATTTTTTTTTAATTAACAGTAGGTATTCATAGTTAAATATCCATAGTGTTCAATTGTAACTGACTTCAGAAAATATTGAGGTTATTGATTAAACTTGCTGGTATATAACGCAATATCTTCACAAATTGTGAAACAATCTTCATAAATGTTCAGTAAATTAAAAAAAACGTATATAAAAATTAACCATAACTGAATTCTTACCGTCGTAAAATAACTTCTTTTTTTAACGTAATCCTAGCCATACTCTATAACGAGGTGTATAAATTTAACCTTTGTCTGCTTGCCTAAGTGCGTACTGGACACCCGTCGCCCTTCGTATAAACAGAAATGTATTTCTCGGCTTGAGACGCTTTTACATTATACAAAGTAAATAGTCGCTTTAGGAAGTGACTTCCACTATGTAGGCGTTTTAATATGCTATTTAAAAATGAACAAACAAGGTTAATCGTTATAAAACTTCCAGGTTTACTTTATAAAAGGAATCTTTTGCGATAAATAATGTCTCTGTTATTATTTATTCTCCAAAAAAGGGTCTAACATTTTTAGGCAGTTTCTGTAAACTTTGTTTTTGTACTTGTTTCTACTCGTTGCTACATTCTACTTTTCTTATTTTCCTCAATCGCCCAAAGGTTAGCTGGAAGAGATCCCTTAAAGGGATAAGTTCGCCTTTGCACATTCCTCTTCTGTAATTATTTTATTTGATTTTTTGTGTTTTGTTCAATAAAGAATTTACAAAAAAAAACAGAGAAAATATAAAAACATAAAGTAAAACTAAATACTAAAATAAATTAACTTATTCTAAAATGAAATGAAATGAAATAGTTTATTTGAAAAACATGAGTCTAAATAACTAAAATATGTACAAATGTCCCCTAGGCCACTGCCACTGGGAATGGTGCCCATAATGCTGGCTGCATTTCCTCGTTGGATAGCTATTGCTAGCCGTTGGCCGTTATAGATGTATTGTATGTGATATACATCCGGTGAAATGACTAGTATACGAGTAGAAGCATTCCATCTTAATTCTCAGGGTTGGCAAGGTATTTGATATCTCAAGATAGCAGTCTTAAGATTGTAGTCTTGAGAATGCATGCGTCTATAGGTCTCAGATCGCACACATAGCACAGGGCTTTCGGGGTTGCAAACTTGGGTGTTAAATACTCTCAACGGACCTAACAACATATAAAAAAATCGTAGTTACATGCGAGTTTGCAATATTCGCGTTTTTACCCGACTGCGGCGGAGGGTTACGAGTATGTTTTTCACCGTCATGTATGTCCAGTTCTATGTTCCCCGCTACAGCAAAAACGGCTTGGACGATTTTGACAAATGAGGTATCATTGGATTCGACTTCGTAGCGAGTGTCATAATACCTAAACTATTAAAATTTAAATAACAACAATGACCACATGACAATTATTAACATATGAAGGTATATCGACGACAGTATAAAAAATGCGGTCGGGTTTTTAAAGCTTGCTTTTCATAGAGTTATTTGTGTTGTTATAGACTGGCCTAATAAGAATGTGGAAATTTTAAACCATTAGGTACTCATTGTTCCTGACAATAATAAATGGGTTCAGTTATTCCGAGATCATGAAGATTGCAACGTTGAAATATCGGGAACTCATAAAATAATTCAAGCCGTGGTAAGAACCCATTAGATTAGATTATATGGGATTATTTATTGCTCAATATAAAATTACGTTACAAATTGCACATGTCAACATTTAATGCATGAATGCATTGTTTTAGGGTTCCGTACCGAAAGGGTAAAAACGGGGGTTCACTAATGTTTTACCAAATCATCATTTGACAAACTATATCATTTTACAAACTTTCATTTCGCAAAGAGATACTTCCCGCCGCATTATTTTACAATTTCATGTGGTCAAAAGTCTAACCTAACCTAACTTATTTAATAAGCCCATGTAACCTTTGTAATATATAATGGTTTAAGTACAAAAACGTTTTTGCGAAATGAAAGTTTTTAAAATGATATAGTTTGTCAAATGATGATTTGGTCAAAAGGCAGGATACCAAAAACGGGACTCTATTAATAAGACTCCACTGTCCATCTGTCTGTCTGCCGCCAGGCTGTATCTCATGAACCGTGATAGCTAGACGGGTCCATTATTGGCTCATATAAAATTGGTCTTTAGATTTTTTATACAAATAACGATTTGTGTCTATACTCATCATTTCTTCGAAAATTTTTGCTCATACTTTTTTAAGTCATAATCATCGCAACTCATAATGCATTTTTTTCAAAAATTGTTACTTTTTTTAGATTGTTATAAATCTAACCTAACCTAACCTAAATTTATCTACACGTAAGATATTTAAGAAATTCTGAAAAGTGTACGGTTCCATGAATATTGGCGTTATAAGTTCAGATGATTATAAGTTCCGATCATTAGTATTAAAAAATATTATGAAGATTATGAAGAGTGATCATTAGGTTGTAAAATTATATGAGATACATTTTCGGAGTTCCAATAATCTAATTTGCAATTTTATATGAACTTTGGCGCACCCTAGCTGGACAGTTGAAATTGGCACAGATGATGTATTTCTGTTGCCGCTATAACAACAAATGCTAAAAATAGGATAAAATAACTACTTTAGTGGGGGTCCAATACAACAAAGTCATTTTTTACAGATAATGGTACAGAACCCTTCGTGCGCGAGTCCGACTCGCACTTGGCTGGTTTCTATTTATGTTACATTTAATGAAATGTTACTAATGTAATCTAAATAGCGTCCCAACTTTAAGTACCGTAAAACGGGGTGAGTAGGGACACAACCTAAAATGAAGCATATGTTACTAATTATAAGACTGAAATTATTTCCAATAGACGTAACGTTACTGTCCATTTAATAATTGTTCTTATCTGTAACAAGTTATGACTTATTTTAGGTTGTGTCCCTACTCACCCCGGTTTATGGTACTGAAGCCGACAAAGACGGCAATATTTAGGATTAAATGGTATAGAGCAGGCAAACGAGCACACAGGCCAGCTGATGGTAAGTGGGATCTGTGACTCATAGACATTTGCATTCTCAAGACTGCAATCTAAAGATAGCATATACGTTACATTACAAACCCTGAGTACCTACTTAATAAAATAAGATGGAATACCACTAAGCATATTGCATCAATTTGTCATACACACTGGAACTCAACAATGCAAACAATGCTGCTTGGCGGTAGGTTAAAAGATAAGATAGTGGTAGCAATCACGACGATTTGACAATGTCCGACCACCGATTGATTCGTTACAATTTGACGATGAAAAATAAATTCTTAATTATCTTTAGGATTTCAGAACCAGAGAGAAACGAATCGAATAGAAACGCTAGTTAGCGTAGTGCATCTTGGCAGGGCCCGCCAAGATGCACTACGCTAACTAGCGTTTCTATTCGATTCGTTTTTAAACCAATCGCGTCACTGTTAGATAACGTGATACGAAAAGTCACGTGATATACCTACCAGTGACGCGATTGGTTTAAAAACGAAACGAAGTGAAACGCTAGTTAGCGCAATGCATCTTGGCAGGGCCTTCTGGTTCACTTTGGCAGCGTTACACCATGACTACTCATATACAGGGTGGAAAAAACGAACGCCACATGGTCGGCAACTACCTTAAATATTGGAAATAGCAAATTCTACGCAAAAGAGACTTACTTTTATTTTTAAATTTATTTTCGTTTTATGATTTTTTGGGATTTATCTGCCTTAACCGGGAATCGAATATGACAAAATAATAAAGTAGGATTTCTTGACGGTCTTTATTTAATTTCAAAGTGTATGTGTTGTAGATATAAATGATCACTATCAATGACGCTTTCGATCTGTATCATAAAACACGACTTTATTGTTTTGTCATATTCGACCAGTTCGACTCCCGGTTAAGGAAGAGGATTTTTTTTTAAATCCAATAATGCAGTACTTACATACATATATACATACATATATACTCACGCCTTCGTCCCCAGAGTGGGGTAGGCAGAGCTACAGAATTACCAACAACTCTAAAAGCTTGTTGATAATTCTGTAACCACATTTTGCACAATCAGGCTAAGATGTTTACCAGCGCATTAGTGACAGGTTGCAAGCCCATCGCCTAACAGTACTACAAGCCTTTATTCCCTTAGTCCTTCGCCTCTTACGAGATCCACGGGAAGACATGGAGTAGCACTATTCATAACCGGCAATCACACGTTTTTATTGTTTTAAAAATAAATGTTAGTCTCGTTTGCGTAGAATTTGCTATTTCCAATATCTAAGGTAGTTGCCGTTTATGTGGCATTCGTTTTTCCATCCTATATCGCACTGCTAGATCAAAACCGTAACAACTCAAAATCCTTGCTAGTTTTGTTTGAACTTCATAGAAGTTGTATTAAAGTTTATTTTAAAATACAGTTGTATTTTGAGTTATTACTGTTTTGATCTAGCAGTGCGAATTATATTATGTCAACCATAAACCAGTGCAAATAGTGCAATAACTGGACTGTGACTGTAATTCCAGTGTTCACTGCAAGTGGGGTAACTGTAAACGGACCAGTTGACAGATGTAACGTAGTCGTTATAGTCGATAAGTATCAAGATTTGTTATTAGTAAGGTCGACTTGCGCTAGAGTTAGCAAGTGAATCCGTGTTAAGGAGAAAACTAGTTAATTAACGCAAGGTTAATGCGGTCTATTTGACATGTAGGATAAAGTATAGTCGGTGTCAATTGAAAGGGGTTAGAATGTAAACAAAATCAAACGAAACAATTTACCATCAACTATTACCCTACTAGATTATGGAGGAGGAGATTGGAGAAAAGTAGCCTTTCTGTTTTCCAGGATATAAATTTCATCCAAATCCGTCCAGCCGTTGCAGCGTGAAGGAGTAACACACGAACACACAAACTTTTGCATTACAATATTAGTAGGATAATCACGTATTCACTTTTGAAGATCACAAGTTTTTTAAACTATTCATATTAAATTGTTTATAAGCTACAGTGAAACATTAAACTTTTGATCACATACATACATACTTACATCTAATACCTTTAAACGAGCAATTTTTGTATATATTTATATAATCTGAATCTCGGAAACGGCTCCAACGATTTCGATGAAATTTGAAATATAGGGGTTTACGGGGGCGAAATCGAGAAATTTCGTTTTCAACCCAAGCGACACTCGGTCTCCCAGGTACTAATCTTTTAAAGTCATAAACCTTATTCCGGCTTCACAAAGTCGGTAAAAAAAAACACCTAACTTAGGTACTACGAGTAACATAGCATTGTACAAAGCAATTCTTAACCTCAAACCCCAAAAGTTAACTGGAAGAGATCCCTTAAAGGGATAAGTTCGCCTTTGTACTACTTTCATTTCAGTAATTTTAATATTTGCGTAATATAATAGTTTTAGTACAATAAAACATTTACATACATACATACATACATACTTTTATTGTAAGACCAATAAACCACGTTCGAAATTCCAACAATTTCTAACCAAGAATGCAATCTAGGTGGCAATCTCACCAATATCTAGACTAAGCTATTCGTAGCCTGTATCGGAATGCAAAATGCACAGTCAGGTAGCTGGGCGGGGCCTTACGCAACGAAATGCTCTAGATTGGTCTAGGAAATATTAATTTTACCTAACTGACTGGATCTAGGCAGAATAAGGAAGTTAGGGAGAACTTGAAAGGGTGCGTACTGAGGCCCTACTTTGAAAGCTCCATCCCTGTCACTCGTCATTTGAGACTAAATCGAGAGAAAGGGAGTGAAAATAATAGATTTGATAGATTATTTTCACAAAAGCATTCTTTCATAGTAGTGAATTTAATAATTCGTCTTTCTTCATGTAGCGATGTTCATAAAGCGTTTTACGAGTATAATGTCCGCGTTGATTTTCCTCGCATATTTTACCAATATATTATTTTATTAGTCGCATTTTTCCCAACCTAATTTACCAGAGTCGACGGCGCTCCGCATACCGGAGCTCCTATTTCTGGATTATACTGGCCCTCCGGGCCTGATGTAAAAACAAACCTAACCTAACCTACCTACGTATTAAGATGTAATTACTAAGGAAAAATGTGAGTAATAAAATAATCTACGGGTAAAATATGCGAAGAAAATGAACGCGAACATTATAAAACGATCCTGCTTTCCTCATTTATTGTGCCGATTTTATGCCGCTCTTTCTCATCATATAAATGGATTCTACAATGAAAACATGACCAGTTGAAATGATGACAATGTAGAAAAAATAATCAAGGTTCATTATTAATGAAACAAAATTAATAAAATATAATTAGTACAGATATAGATTTCGATTCTGTTATTTTGAATGAAGGTTATAGTCTACTGTCAGTTATACTGTTAAACATATCGTTTTATATTTAAATGGTGACAAAATAAAACTAGTTACAGTTTTATTAATTAATTTTTTTGTTAACCTTTATACACACACGTAATAATTTTTTGGTAGCCTATAGGGTGTCCCAATGCAGGGCAACGACCTCCCCTATTACGGGTCTAATTTAATTACCTAAAACATGTCGTTCTAAGTGACAATCATCGATAGTCGATAAAACGGGAGCCCTTTGTTTCCCATAATTTTATTGGTCATAATGTAATTGTTGACATAATTATTGATAGTCATAATTTTTTATATCGATGAATCTGTAAACTTTTCAGAAGTTCTGAAATATCTAACGTGTAGACAAGGCTAGGTTAGGTTAGGTTTGATTTATAAAAATCCTGAAAAAGTAACAGTTTCTTTAAAAAAACACGTTATGACTTGCGATGATTATGACCTAAAGCACAATGTGACTAAAAATAATTATGTCAGTCAATATAGACCCCGATAAAACACAATGGTCAATCCCTTTTGACGTTTGATTTTTGCTATGAAAATTCCGCCCCGGTTGTTGCACTTGCTACAGGAGTTTTGTCAGGGATACCGTCATTTGTCTTACGGTGGGTTTAGACCAAACGAGCGAATGCTCTAGAACATGTTTTGTCTTTATTTTTACAAAGAAAACGTCAGGGTGGGTTTAGACCAAGCGAACGATCAAGAATTCTTTGGCATTATCGCTTACGGTTTCTTTGTAAAAATAAAAACAAAACATGTTCTAGAGCATTCGCTCGTTTGGTCTAAACCGATCCTTAGCAGAGCAGCTGTTCTTGGTAATTTATAATCTCCTACCAATTTCACATAATTCTTGTAACATAACATTTCCCATACAAGTGCAATGCTCCTCATTCCCGTGCAATACTTAGCTCGCTAACCACATAATTAGTTAGCGTGAGACAAGTCGTTCTTTCTATTGTTTTTTAAACAATGGCTTGTGACAAATTTGTGTTTGTTTGTGTTCCGCTAAAAAAAGGAAGTTTTATTTTGAAGGGTTAACTAAGGTCACAAGACTTTTACGCCGTTTATTAGGCTTACTAAGAAAGTGTAGTATAAATAAATAATTATACCTATACTTAACTATGATAAATAATATAACATCTCTACAATATGTTAAGAAACGATAAGCAAATGGCCTATATTAAGAAACCTGTATCAGTGGTTGTATTTTAATGTTAACATTAAAGTATTGCATGTCATTAAAGTATCGGTGACCGATACTTTAATGTAAACATTAAGATACAGGTGCATTAAGGTACAGGGCAACCACAGATACAGGTTTCGTATATTGTAGAAAACTTATGATATGCATGTAGATAAAGGTATTTATGCGACTGAACACATAAGTAGGTATTAAACCACTCGTACGATCACATTATGAAACTCGCCTTTCGGCTCGTTTCATTAAACCACACTCGTTTATTTATGCCTCTCATTATGCACCAGTCACATAAACTACTACGAGTATTATATTGCAGTTTTAGCAAGTACCTATGTATGTACGGTCACGAGCGTTAATTTGGGACCCAGTTCAAGAAAAATATGCTTGAAGTCGTCAATGTTATTAGAGATGTCAAGTTATTGGTAACTTTTAGAAAACTCAACCTTATTGTTGTAGAATGTCAGATTGACTTTGGACCTAAGGTAGGTACCAAATTTAATCTCGTGACTGTATGTAAACACTTTATTAAAACAATTACATTACAGAAATATTAAAATTACAGAAATAAAAGTAAGTAAGTGCGTACCAATTTCACCATACGATGTTAACCACTCAACAGACGATTAGAGCGTTAACAGCTGTCAAAATGTATGAACTAACATTGGATTAACATTCATTAAATTTAACATCGTATGGTGAAATTTGTACTAAGTTTGTCACAACCCCACACGCGCGCGTTGATGTCTGGTATTGTACACGGACTAGTTCGCCTACGACTCAAGAACGAGTTGCCTTATTTTGAAATACACGCGTTGTTAAAATAAGTTAATTGCATATTGCATTCTTAACTCATACAATATATTTTACCAGGAGACCCGTATATTGCTATTCGTTCTGCAACTGTACGAAATTATGTACAGCCAACCCCATTTGATTTCTATTCTACACTAGCTTCGTCTGCGTTAATTTCGACAATCGTTATTCCCTCGGGAACTATTAAATTTTCCGGGATAAAAAGTAGCCTATGTTTTAATTCAGGATATCAGCTATCTCCATTCCGAATTTCATCCAAATCCGTCCAGCCATTGCAGCGCGAAGGAGTAACAAACTAACACACACACACAAACTTTCGCATTATATTATTAGTAGGATATTTATATACAGTAGAGCCTCTATCTACTGGTCAAAACCATTATTGATTTTGACATGTATGTCAACGTTTTGATAGCTCTTATTTACTTGACATTAATGGCGGCCGAGTGAAAAACAAAACGATAAAGGGTCTGGTACACGATCAACTTTTTACGGCAATATGTGTCTGGCAACTATTGCTATCTTACTCTTATTTCGTGTGTTAGAGTAAGATGCGTATAGTTGCCGGCCACAAATTGCTGTGAAAATGTTGCTCGTCTAACCGGCCCACATGTCCAAGGCAATACTGCTTTGCCCAGCAGAATAGAGGTCCAGGATAAGTAATTTCCCATTTTATATTTTATTTCATGAGTATTTCTCAAAATTATTGCCGCTTTGACTGACATGTCCAAATTTTAAAAAAAATGATAGGTAGGTAGAGAAAATTAAACTGTTCAATAATGAAATAATGTTCTAATGTGTCCCAAAATATTTGTATGGAAAGTTCCTTTTGTGTTACCGATATTCATAGGTTTTTGGTAACACAAAAGGAACATTCCATACATCCATTTATTTTTAACCCAATTGTTCCCAATTGGCTCTCTGTCCAACGGTCCATCGAGTGCACGAAGTCATACGAGCTCGCTTACTTGACGGGTAAAGTGGGTAAGCTGAGAATGAGAATGTAGTTTTTACGCTGATGGGACCAGTTTCTCTCGCCAGTTAATGAACTTAGTTTCGTAAACCCTACCAACGCTAACGAAGTTATTAATAAATATTACTGTATAATTAAATACAATTTGCCTAAAAATCAGTACATTTGTCACTCGCCTGTATTGTGTCACCAAATCAAATTCAAGACAATACTCCAGTGATTTCATACCACATTACTATGCTGAATAGCTCGCGTATCTATTAGCATGCCTCGTCTAGTCTATGGATGGCTGTAACCTACTTGTGGTTGCGTAATGTTGCACTGTCAATTGTTATAATGTGCATATACAGTGGTGGCCACATAATTAGGGACACTTGTTTTTTCCCCATACAATTGCCTACAAATATGACTTTTCCATTTTGACCACTAATCAAAAAGTTCTCGATCAATTTTATTGCTAAATACATTTTACTTTACATAATTAACTAAGGTTTAAACTGATGTACAGTGAACTAATATTAAAAACGGACCTTATAAATTATAAGGATTTAAAAACTAAGTGCTGACGCGTCCATACAAATTTCTACAACTTTGTATGAGCGCCGAATATTTATTTTTTCAAATCCTTATAAAATGAAAGATCTGATCTCAACAGAGATAAATTGTACATACATTTAAACCTTAGTTTATTAGTTAACGATAAGTGCAACTAAAAATATAATTGGTGAAGAACTTTTTGAATGGTTGTCAAAATTGAAAAGCCATAATTGTAGGCAATTGTATGGGAAAAAAACAAGTGTCCCTAATTATGTGACCACCACTGTATGTCCTTTGGCACCTGGTTACCTCCACAAGTACAAAGTTTTCTTTACTAACCAATTCATTGGCCAAAATAGGATCGGCATCAAATTGGTGCACGAGAAAACTTAAAAAATTTGCTAAGCTATACAAAATATTTTTTATATTTTAATTATTGAATCGTCAACAGTACTTAAAACTATCGATAGTTAAAAATTATTATTAAAATTTGTTTAGAAGAACATAAAACATTAACTAACTTATTGATGTGTACCTATAACTAAATATTTAGGACTATTAAAAATATATACAATAAAATATACCTAAAATTAACTTAAAACTACACTAATCTAATAAACCGCTGCCAGTGGGCATCGTTCTCAAAATGCTGGCAGCATTGCCACGTTGAATGGCAATGCTTAATCTTTGTGCCAAATAAAGGCCAGCATTTTGGTCACGAGATGTGTCGACCAGGCGCTCGGAAAGATCTTTAAAAATTTTATGAGCTCCTGGTCCCCACGGTCCTAAAGTTTCGACCCCAAAAGGCTCAAATACGTAGCTTCTATCGAGCTGACTGTACTTGCGCCTTTTCAGGGTCTCCGCTGATTCTGCCGCGGAGAAAAAATATCTTATGTATACTGACGGATGCCAGGAGAGAGTATTTCACATTCACGTAAATTGTCTTTTAAAACATTTAAAACCAGTCAACTTGATTTTAAACAGAAGCAAAAATCGTTTTTTTTAATTCGATAGTTTGATAGAATTCAGTCTTTGTTGGATATGCTATAATCAATAATCTCAATTTTGATATTATTTTAGAACTCTTTTTCTCCATTAAACAGGCAATTTTTTGAGACAGCAGCATTAAAAAATATATACATTTTTTTACACCGTGCTATGTCCAACTTGGTGGAAGAAAATCTCTGATTTCTAAACTTTAAATTTGACTTGAAAAATTCAAAAAACTGCTAATTGTTTATTAATTTCGTTAAAAGGGTCCTAAACCAAATTTAACCAGCATTCTTTCACAGTAAACGAAACTGAAAAATTCTAATAACTGTGGTCGTCGCATCGAAAATGGTCAACCAGGGTACCGCATTTTCGAAATTTTGAAAACTTGAGATATCTCGTTTTCCGTGCGACTTTTACTAAACATGATTTATCATATTTTCGACACTCCTAAGCTGAGCTATCCAGCCCTGTAAGGTAGTCCACTAAATCCCGGACACCCTGTATAAATACTCGTATTCATGTGCTATTCTAGTTTTTTCTCTCAAATAGTTTGATTATGTTTGCTGTGTTGCACTGTGTTTTTGTCGAATAAAATGTTGTTTATTTGAGTTAATATTAATATTGATTGATTGATACTGTATAGTAGTTCTACTAAACCTGATTACATTACAACATTAAAGCTATCATTAAGCTGGTGTCATGATGGAAACAAGGTGGCAACCGGATATTTCTGCTGTAATCAACGTAGACCTACGGAGTTTGAACTACTAATATTTAAGAAGATTGTCGAGTCGTAGCTGTCAATAATTTTCATAGTAATTTAGCTTCGTTTGATATGAAAACGATTCTCACCACCTGAATCAAGTCCGAATTGCACGATATTTGAATATGTTGTAGTAGTTATGAGAATCTGGGTTTGTGCAGGTGAAAAACTTAAGAAAATGTCCTCTAGCATGTAGTTGTGTACAAAACTAATATGGAATTTACGTCAAAGCATAAGAATAAATAATAACTACACGTAGAAGTGAATCTCCTTTACGCAGGTCCAAAATGTCGCGCTTTAAACACCTACTTCCCCCTTCACCCCGCTACGTCCCTCTGTCTTCCGCGCCCAAAGTTAGGGCTGTCACTAGCGAAATATTTTAATCGGTTTATGGATGTGGTATACAAGTTTAGTCACGAAATGTTAAACTTATTAATGTTTTACTTCAACGTAAACATTGTTGCAAAATGATTTTTTACATTTGCGTTAAATTAGATAATAATACCTTTTGATGATATTAAGATATATTTTGCCGTAAATAGTCTTTCACTATTTAAAACACTATCTTAGTTCAACCATAAACACTAAAATCAACAACAATACGAAAACCATTTCAAGACACAATATCAATATCTTGGTTAATATATATTCCGTGCGTGACGCCCCTGACTGACTAGACACCTCAGGTGTCGCCAGGCGGTAGGTATCTAACGCGAAGAGCGCGCTTCCGGAGCCGGGAGTTTCGCTTCTACGTGTAGTTATTATTTATTCTTATGGTCAAAGTTCAAATATAGAATGTCGAGCGGTCTATACAGATGTGTTACTACTATATGCAAGAGGTCATTTCCTTAAGTTTTTCACCTGTACGTTTCTGTTTTTTTTTAAAGCAAAACGTACCTAAAGACCCTTTTTTTCATAATATCTACAAAATCGGACTAGATTGGAGGGGAGAAAAACTTTATCGCATTTTGTATGTGTTTTTTTTAAATTATACAATCCTCGTAACTTGATGAGCGCAGTTGATGACTATGCCAAAAAAGTACAGTCAGCAAATAAAGCTCGTCGAAAGCTCACCATAAAATCATGAATTATTGGAATTGAAATTTTTAACACCTAGTAAATGTAGTTATTGACAAATTATTTTTTATTTAAATTTTTGTTTATGTTTAGATGTTTACAAATTGGCAATTACCTAATTTTAATAATAAATCTTATCTTTGACTAATGTAATAGACTGACATCATAATTATAAATAACTTTTAACATCCGAATTCCAATATTTACACATTTTTTTTATATATTTTTACTATTGATTGATTTAAACGATTGATTGATTGATTTTTTTATTATTATTTGATTTTTAGTACCTATATAGTTAGTTAGTTGTAATGATGTCATTTTTGAATTTAATTAGTTAATAACGTAAGTAGTTTCTTTGATTCGATTGCAGCGCCCTTGCAGGGTTTGGACTAAATGTATTTTTAAGATCATGTATACACATAATGCAATAAATAAATGAGTATGAGTATGAATTGCAATTTTAAAAAGCTGACGAATGATCGAATGGAACTATATCAAAGAATAATGAGACATGCACATAATAATACAAAAAACTTCGACATTTAATTAAAAACTAGATCATTCGAATACGTTTGATTTTTTTAATTGACACCGCATTCCAGAGCGTTTACGAACATGATGTGCTCTAGTTTCAAACACCGAAGGTCTGTTTTGCAATGGCACGTAATTGATTCCTAAGTAAGGTCGACATGTAAGGAACGAGTTATTTTTTACGCTTAGAACTTAATTGGCTCATAAAAGTTGTGATACTTAAACGGACTTTTACGTAAATTAGGAATAAATTAGGTAAGTATGTATCATGTTTTGTAATTAGATAAAGTTTGCAATTTTATGTTAAATTCATGTCATTAATGGTATATTGAAAGTGAATACTTAGGTATGTTTTCATACGTAACTTAAAACTGCGCCAAGCGACCGGTGGCAACCTCTTCTTTACATAGTATAAAATGAAGTCGCTCCCGCTGTCTGTTCGCTTAGATCTTATAAACTACTCAACAGATTTTGATGTAGTTTTCAGCAATAGATGGAGTAATTCAAGAGGAAGGTTTTTATATATACTAAATTCTGGTTTATGTACGGGTGTTACAGAAAACTCACATAAACCGAAACGAAGCGAGGGCGGGTCGCTAGTCAATATTCTTTGTTTTCTAGTAAGCTAAAGTATTATCTTGATATATAAATAACAGGGGTTTTTAATTCGACAAATGAATAGGCACACAATTTACAGGGAATTTGATATAATAACAATTGACCTATGAGTGAGCAACTTAACGGGAAAAAGTGGCTACCCTATTCTGTTAAGTTGACTACACGAAGGTCAAAGGTTATTGAACTTTGTCATATACGTATATCGTACTCGTATCCTGTACATTGTGTATTTATTTGTACAAAAAAATACAATGAGGGCGTCCGTCACTGTAAGCTCGGTGCAGTCTTGAAAAAAATAATTTGAGTCTTTGAGTAAGTGTGACTTTATAGTAGATTATACACCTAAGGAATAAAGCACTGTTTTATGTCACGGGCGCGAGATTAAATCCTGAGCAAACTGGGACTGCAGATTTAATTCCCGAGCGTAGCGAGGGTGTTACGAGTTAATTCCTGAGCAAAGCGAGGGAATTAAAACGGGGTCCTGAGTGCAGCGAGGGATTCAAGCTCGCCTAAGACGAAAACAGCTTTATCCCAAAGGAGAATACTTTACTTTTCTCACCTTTTGTTTTATTTTCTTTGTTTTGTGTATATGGCTTGTAGTGGCCAGATCGATTTACAAATAAGTTCTTTTTGCTGTTGGTTTCTATGGAACAATTTTTCAAACGAATTCAAATCTCATTACTAACAAGCGGGTTATAATATTGTACTGAATCTTATTATAACCCGCTGGTTAGCCGATGGCTATAATGACTTACTTTAGGTGAGGTTTGCATGATATAATTGGGCAATTTCGAGCATGTCGTGTGAAAAGTATATTTTATTTAAAATTATTAGTGGTGGCACGAACTTGTGCAGGGTCCGTCCAGGTCGGTACCACCATCTTACCCCTTAACCTACTAGTGCGGGGATAAGACAAAAAAAAACTTTAGTCCAACAATGCATCGTTTTCCAACCTTTATAGCATGAGTAGTGAAAATCCTACTAATATTATAATTTCGAAAATTTGTGTCTTATTTTGTTACTCGTTCACGCTGCAATGGCTAAAAGGATTTGTATGAAATTTGGAATAGAAATAGCTCATACCCTGGATTAATACAAGTGCTACTTTTCATCCCGGGAATTTTAAAAGCTCCCGTGGGAATAGCGAGGCTATTTAGTTTTATAAAATTGACCAATTTTACAAATTTCAATACGAAACCCAGACCATTTACCCAATTACTTAGTGCATCGACCTTTGTTAATTTGACACAAGCCCGAACGGCCTTTAATACTTGGCACCCAATAGCTATATCTTTATTTATAAGTGTGATATAGTAGCCAAGGTTGTGGCCATTCACCGGACAGGCTCGCTTTGTTGGCTGCATGACAAATACCTGAATAGGTTACAGTATCATTATATTCGATACTTAATAAAAATCATTGGTATTAAAATGAAATAGATGTGACTAACACTTTAGGCCAACGTGTTCACAATTTTTTTTAAACCTTTGCTCTATTCTTATCGGCAGTGTTGTATTTATCTCAGCCGCCATTGCTGTCAAATAAATAAGAGTTATCATTACGTTGAAAATATGATATCATGTCAAAAGTCTGTAAGATTTTGAAATCATATAATTTACATTAATAAATTTAAATTGACCTTACTAATATTACTATAAATGCGAAAGTTTGCATGGATGGTGGATGTGTTGACGACGCGCTGGCCTAGTTGGTAGTGACCCTGCCTGAAGCTATTTGTCCTGGGTTCAAATACCGGTAAGGGCAGATATTTGTCTGATGAGCGAGAATATTTGTTCCCGAGTCATGGATGTTTTCTATGTATTCAAGTATATATTTCTCTATATAAGTATTTATATCGTTGTCTAGTACCCATAGCACAAACCCAGAGCTTAGTATGGGACTAGGTCTATTGGTTTGACATTGTCCCCTGATTTATTTATTTATTTATTTATGTTTGTTACCGACTAACGCCAAAACGGTTGAATGGATGTGGAATGGATCTGGATGAAATTTCTATCAAAGTAGTAGCATCGCAACATCGATCAAATTGTCAAAGCATGAACCTAAATAACACGTCAATCTGAGTTAATTCGACAGCAACAAAACAGGGCTTCCATTCCACATAGTCTTTACCCCCTTTACTATCGTACTGTTAACGTTATTATGGAGATATTTTCTTGTAACAAAAAGCATGCTTTGAAAACCCAACTGCTGTTTGAATAATGTCGTCAACATAATGTTAGTTTTCATGCCGCGAAATTTGACGCCAAAAATCCGCCGTTTTGATTTCCAATCATTTTAATATAGCCTGTGACACTCTAGTGGTTAAGACGAATCTAACCACGTATAATTTATTAAAATCGGTTTAGCCGTTTAGTAGTTACGAGGGAACATAGAGTAGGACATACATACAGGTCAAACACATAACCCTCCTTTTGGGCTTTCCCGCAGCCGGTAATAAAAGAAACATCAAAAGATAAAAGTTTTCATAGCCTAAACTTTTTAACCGACATCTGTTAAGTATTAAAAGCAAGATCAAGGTCGCTCGCATTCAGCCTCTTGCATAAAACACCTCGTTACACTTAGCTTGGCCGCGTTTTTTAATGTTGGTAACCATGACGTTTCTTTATAGAAATTCCATTTGGTAGATAATTATCGTATTTGTTTCACAATGCTGGTTTACCTAATTATGATGGATGTTTATAGAGATCGTATTGATTTGGAAGGACGATAGATGAGTTGTTGTTTCTCTTATTTGTTTTTTTTTTTAACTAAAAATGGGTTTTCATTTGACCTCAGTCTCACCTGATAGTCACGACGACGTGATACAAGCATACCCAGAAAAAGCCTATTTGTTTTTACCGCGTACATGTTGACCGCGATTCCGAATCGGTACCCTACGATCACGAGTCGACCCCTTAAGCCATCAAAGCCACCGACGACGCACTCAAAATGATTGACTGAATGATTACCTTATGATTATGATAAGAAGGTTCTAGGATATAAATTAATTTAAAGAACAAAATGATAGTATCAACTGTGTTTTTTAGCTAATTTAATCTTTAACTTGTGATATAATGTGTGTGTGAATTAAATTATTTGTTAGATTATATGCTTGTTCGGTTAAAGGTTTAGAAATGTGTCTTGTGGTCTTGTATGCGGTTGTAATATGATACGCATTTGTAGACACACGAAGGATTTCATTCACCGTCAACCACAGAAATAAACCTAAATCACAGTTAACAATGAATGCGGAAATGTTTCATTTATACAGGAAATTTTCATTACATAAACTCGACAGGAAAGGGCCAAAAGGGAAATTACGATGAAAACCTAATGGTTTACCTTCTCCAAAATAATAATGAACAAGGATAAGAAACAATTTTCCGAAAAATTTACTATCATAAAGAGTGTTTAAATTACCTGATATAACAGTATAATTTAAGGGTATTTGCCTCGTGTGGTTGCCGAGTTAGAATAGTGCCACTCCATGTCTTCCCGTGGATGTCGTAAGAGACGACTAAGGGAAAAAAGGCTTGAATAAAGGCTTGTAGTACTGTTAGGCGATGGGCTTGCAACCTGTTACTAATACGCTGGTAAACATCTTAGCCTAATTGTGCAAATTGTGGTTATAGAATTATCAACAAGTTTTTAGAGATGTTTGTAATTCTGTAGCTCTGCCTACCCCACTCTGGGAACGAAGGCGTGAGATTATGTGTGTGTAATTTAAGGGTGTCTGACAGGGGGTTGTAACTGTACAGTCAACAGCATAAATAAGTGATAATTTATGTACCTTGTCGTTTTCAATCGTTTCACAATTTTGTATGACATTTCAAACACGACGTTAAAGTGACAAGGTACATAAATGATCACTTATTTATGATGTTGACTGTACTGTCTGACAATAAACGACGTGTCGTGATTCCTAATATTATTCCAAATAAAATATGTGAAAACTGAGCTTCATACTTTTTTTTAGGTATATTTTATAAACCTTTGCTACCTCTTACCTCTCAAAGCCACCCTGATCCAACTTCATAGTCGGGCATCATTACTACCTCTATTAGGGACATACACACAGAAACTTTCAGGTTCTATTAAGTAAGGAACGTCTGATTGTCACGGGATCTTGATCAAGTTAAAAATATGAAAAATTATGACCACTAGGGCCACTATCAACTAGGCTAAGTGCATCGCCTAATCTAATTAAATACATTATTTTTAGAATCAATCTAAAATTTAGTAATAGACGTCCGTTCCACCCAATATCACTCCCAGTAATCCAACTCCCTAATTGTCCACAGGCAACCCTATTGCTAGCGGCATTCGCCCTAGCCAGCTCACAAGGCCCCACGACCACCCCAGTCCCCATACTGAAGCAGGTCAACAAGCAGAACGACGACGGCTCGTACAGTTTTGGTTACGAAGCAGCTGATGGCTCGTTCAAGATTGAGACTAAGTATCCCAATGGAGATGTTGCTGGGAAGTACGGATATGTGGACGAGAGTGGGAAGCTGAGGGAGATCTCGTATGGAGCTGGGAGTAAAAGAGGATTTGAGCCGCAAGGTAAGATATCTTACTATAATATTATAAATGCGAAAGTTTGTGTCTGTGTGTGTTAGTTTGTTACTCTTTCACGGTGCAATGGCTGGACAGATTTGGATGAAATCTAAAATGAAGATAGCTCATACCCTGGATTAACACACAATATGCTACTTTTCATCCCGGAAAATTAAAAAGTTCTTGAGGGAATAACCATAATCGAAATCCACGCGGACGAGGTAACGGGCAGAAGCTAGATCTTAATATAATTAACTAAACTGATGTCACCTATTGTCGTTACTAACTGCACCCAAGGGGGCGTAGATAAGATGATATAGCTAACGATACCGATTTTAGAAAACTGATAAAATAAATAGAATTGACGTAAGCTGAGGACCTAATTCTCATTCTAATTTTAATTAATGGCTTTCTCTCCTGTTAAGGTGTATTTCGCCAATGTCGAGTTATTTATAGACACTCCAATGGACTTATTAGAGAATGGAGCTGGATATCCCATGCGAAGACTATTGTTCGGTAAAAGAGTATTCAAAAAGTCAGCTGAGGATCTATAATGGCGGCGATATCGCGTGACAAAATGTGGATAAAGCATCGGTCACTCTCGTACTTAATTACGTGTCAAAAAGTGACGGATGTTTTGTCCACATTAGGCCCCCTGCTGCCCTATTACGGTCGTGTGTATCGATGTGGATAAGCTTGGATAAAACACTTGTCACTTTCTGACCTTTTGGAAGTGCGAAAGTGACGGATGCTTTATCCACCGCGATAAAAGCGACCATAATGCGGTCGCTGATAATAGTAATTTTGTCTAAAATTTCAAGTTGTACTTTTTGCGTAGTCTCCAGCTCCAGCTGATTAAGAATCAATTTTGTGAAGTTTTAACTAAGAATACGACTAGGTAAATTTACTGCTGCTAACAGCGGTGATTTTTTGCCTAATTCAATATCAGCTCTTAGAATCCATAACGCATTGTCATCTTAACAGGAAAATTGTACCAACACAGCAAAACAGACCAATAAACAAAAAAACCGCCTTCAAAAACGCAAAAAATAACTTCTTTAAAATTGTAGGCATAGGTTAGTCCATCTGATGTCGGCTTTTTGTTGAAAATGTTGTGGTCGCCGACTTCAGTTGGACTAACCTATTAGGTGCCTACAATTTTAAAGAAGTTAATTTTTGCGTTTTTGAAGGCGGTTTTTTGTTTTTTAAAACATTTATTTTATTTTATACTTTTTTGTGATCATAATACGCTGTTACGTAGTCCCACTTCTTAGTTGAAATGAAACTTTAACTTATATCAAGCGCGCCGCAAGCAACGCCGCAAAGTCATAGTCATATTTCAACAAGTAAATATTATTCATTGTAGGTAGTCGCTCAACTATCTTAATCGAGATATCTTATCGCCACCCTTGAAATCGGTACCATTGAGGAGTTCCGGTGGCCATCTGTGGTCTTCATCATCAGTTCCATTACACCAAATGATACTTTCTGAATGCAAATGCCGGACTTGTTACTAAGAATACTAAAATCGTTATATGTTTGCCTACAATATTTGAGGAGTTCCCTCAATTCCTCACTGATCCCCTCATCAGATACAGATTTGGTGACAATGGGACCACCTCGGAAGTATACTCTATCAAAAAAAAAATTGAAATCGGTCGACAATTGACGGAGTAATCGGTGAACATACATAAAAAAAATATTGAAAATTTGAAAATTTTGAAATCGGTTAAAAAAAGAGACACTCAAAAATCGAGCTAATAACGTGATGAAGAACATCAAATTTATCCAAACAGTAGCACATCACTTCAAGAAAAAGCCATAAATACTCGTACACCAAATAACAAACAAAACAAATCACTATTCATACAAATTTACGTACACGCTGACCCATTTTCATTCTATTGTATGAAATGTAACAAACACAAAAACAAACTGTACGCAACATACGACAATACACTATTTTTACGCTTAAAATATTATCTCAAAATGTTAAAACAGACAACCTGTTTAATATTAATTAGTTGCATACTTAACAATTAACCGTTAAGTTTAACTCTATTTGTAACAATTATATAACCATACAACTTCATACAAGACGTTAACCTTCTTTTTTTAAGTAAACCGACCTAGAAATTCACAAAGTTATAACTTAACCATTGTTATATTAGTTACGCGAATAGAAAAGGAAACTTAAGCTTTAAACACACTGAAAGCGGTTGCGGTGCGGAGGCGGTCATGTCTGTAATGTTTGAATTTACATGAAAGAGACCACAAGGTGAAGCGTGGCCCTTTGTTCAGAAACGTTATTATTTAGGATATGACAAAAACCAATGATATAATATATCTAGTAAAAAGAGGTAGATATGTTATACGCACTTCGATAGTGGCAACCTTAAACCAAGCAAATTGGTACACCTTTACTTAGTCTTGCGCCGTCAACGGAACCGTGAACTAGTCTGCAGAGCAACATATACTTGTCTCTGTTTCGCTCCCGGAAATTAGCATACCATCCTGCTTTCCCTTGTCATTTTTGAATTAGTGTGTAATTGCAATATTTACTGATTGTGTGCGTAAGCCGCACTGTGGGAGCGCGTAGAACAAACGGTCGGACATGCTTGAAAATAAAATGTTTCACTTTCTTGCTGTTAAATGACTTTTTTGTAAACTTTAACGCTTAGACCATCATGTCTTATTATTATTTTTTCACTTATTTGCCTTGTTGGTGAATAGTACTCGAACAAACATCACTATCCGATAAACCCGTAAAACTCGACTATACTTCTAGGTACTATTTTAACTGTTGTGTAGTAGTTGAGGTCCTTTTTTTGATTTTATTACAAAGAATATATGTTTAAGTATCGCCACAACAAATAATATCTAGGTGTTTCATATTATAATTAATTATAATTGCTGTTTTATCATTCATGTAAAATTAAACTAGAAAGTCATGATTATAAAAAATGTGCCAAGCAATTCCAAGATACTAAGTATTACAAGTTATAAGTTAAAGATAATTTTAATACGCTGCATTTTAACCTTACCCGAACTTAGCCGAATTTTAGAGATATTTGCAATTGGAGGTCATTTTTCGAAAGCGCCTATTTAAAAGAAATAGCAATTTGTTTCTTTTTTTGCTATATAATCGGAAGACTATTCTTTTCCCCTATTAATATGTTGCTAAAAATGCACTATACTAGCATTTCGTTATAATTTAGAGGCCATAATAATAGCAGTTTATCTGCAATAAACAGTTTACTGTCGCGCACTCGCATGTCCGACCGGTTGTTCTACGCGCTCCCACAGTGAGCCGGGCCATTTTTACACGCGGAATACCGTATAGGTAACATATCTACCTCTTTTTATATTATATCATTGGCAAAAACGGAACCTTATGATCTCTTCATTTCCATCAGTCCGTCTGTCTGTCTGACTGTTCGTATGTCACAGTCAATTCACGCACTCACCGTCGTACTCAGAGACATTTTGGACATTCGTTTTTTTTACACGACTGCCAAAAAAGGGAGATTAATGTTTTCAGGGTTTACGTATGTATTTATGTACGATTCTTTATTCTATCATAATTTCTTAACAACTTAGCCGATTTAGATGTGTGTGGTATGGCATAGGCTACTTAAACTGTTAAAATTGAAATAACAACAATGACAACGCACTGCTAGGTCAAAACAGTAGTAACTCAAAATAAAACTTTTAATACAACTTCAATGAACTTGAAACGACACTAACAAGGATTTTGAGTTAATACTGTTTTGATCTAGCTGTGCGACAAAATAACATAGGTATATCGACGACAGTATAAAAAATGCAGTCGGGCTTTTAAAGCTTGCTTGCTTGCGTATGAAAATCGTCACTAAGGAGCGATTTAATCGTCACTGACCACTATGAGTGCGGACATCATTAGCAATAGGCAAATGACTCTGAGTCTGACAGTGAGTGCGTGAATTGACTGTAACATACGAACAGTTAGACAGACAGAACGACGGACACTGTCCCGTAGGCCTTTCGCGTAACTCACTCGCAATCGCGATCGGCTTCAAAACAAAACAATTGGTTTCATAATGTATGCAGACAAGCCTTCGATTTTCAAAATGAAGACGATTGTGATTGCGAGTGTTGTTACGGGAAAGGCCTGCCGTTTTGAGTACCTGCGGTGGTATAGGAACGACTTAATTTTCATTAACTGACTGAGTGCGGCCGTTCAACTTTTAGATCAATTTAGTAGCACTTTCTATACTTCCTCGCCTCGTGTGGTTGCCGAGTTAGAATAGTGCCACTCCATGTCTTCCCGTGGATGTCGTAAGAGACGACTAAGGGAATAAAGGCTTGTAGTACTGTTAGGCGATGGGCTTGCAACCTGTCACTAATACGCTGGTAAACATCTTAGCCTAACTGTGCAAATTGTGGTTATAGAATTATCAACAAGTTTTTAGTGATGTTTGTAATTCTGTAGCTCTGCCTACCCCACTCTGGGAACGAAGGCGTGAGATTATGTTATGTGTTGTTCTATACTTTTTCAATTTGTATCTTTATTTTTATCTCAATAGCGTACCTTGACCTCTAACCACCTGTTTCACAATCGACAAGTTAAGCATATTTTACAGATAAATTTAGCCCTTCCTCTTTCTTACACTTAAAAATAGACAAGGAGAGAGCCAACTTTAAATGACAGATAAATTTACTTAGCGATTGTGAAACAGGCCCTAAGTAAAGTAAAATAAAAATTCAATTATTTTAAGTAGTGTTGCCACGATAAACAATAAAAACGCGTTTTCGTCACGCACGTTACCGTTATTTTTTTTTTATTAAGAGGTACTTTGACGTCATAAAAATAACCCACAGATTTCTATCCTTAAGCGTTTTTTTTCCTTTTTCTTTTTTGAGCTTGGTCGGTACACGATCATGCCGCTCCATACGTTTTCTTAAAATTAAGCAATATTGTTACTTGATCACACACATTTTATATAACGTTAACAGTAATTTTGTTTGATTTGACTGTGGGTCGGACAACAAAGAATTACAGTAACCCACATTGTTTTGTGTTAGACCATAGCGCTGCCCTCGAATACACATCAAAACATGGTAAGCATCCTCTACAACTCCACAATTGCTGCAAAATGGAGTGTCAGTTTTCCCATCAAATATTTAAATTTATTTGTAGGTACATGCCCAGAACTCAGTCTCATAGCTATTATAAGGTCTTGTTTTGTCAAGGAACAGTGATTGATCCAAGGAGACTGTAACGGTTCAGGTTGGATGGTTCTATACCAGATGCCTTTCTCTTGGGACCGTTTATCAAAAAACTCCTTCCATAAGTCTTTGCACATCACTCTAACTTTACCCAGAACCTCGGTATAAAAAGGAATTGAATGTACTAGCGTACCCTCTGAGGACGCTTCTCTTGCTAGTCGGTCCGCAATCTCATTACCATCAATACCTATGTGAGAGGGAATCCACTGAAGTTTTATGTTTTTGTTTTCGGATCTGAAATTTGCCATGAGATCTAAGATTAAATATGCTGACGGTGTTCCTCGAAAAATCGAGGTACATCGACCAATATGTTGTAATGAGCTCTTTGAATCCGTTAATAAAACGATGTTAGTTGCGTCTGTGGATTTCAAATAAGCCAAAGCTTCAACAATGGCCTGTAGCTCAACTGACATTATAGACAACTTAGCATCAAGCGTAAAGCGCATTCCTACTTCCAATCGGGCGTCATAAAAGGCTTTTTGATGTGTTTAGTAATGCGTGTGTACCATAATCATCTTGTCAGCCCAATTAGCCTTCTACAAAAATAATCAGCTACCATAAAGAAATTACCTGTTTGGTACGTATGCTAGGTCAACTACTAACATTACCAGTTTTTAAAATATGGTTAAGAAAATTCATCTCATTACAAATTACACTAGATGGCACTGACCGTTGCGAGTTACGCATCCAAGTAAATGTGGCGTATGTAGGGCACTTACGACATTTTACATGCCAATTCGCAGTTACAGATGTTATGTCATCGATACAGTATCAATTTTGCTGTGCTTGTTATTTAATAGTAGTTTATGTGGCGGGTGCATAATAAGATCACACGAGTGTTTTAATGCCTAATTATGTATAGCCGCATACATAACTTTATCTACATGCATATCATAAGTTTTCTATAATATGTTCTGATATGGCCTGTATTTTTATTAAGTTAGTGTTACTGTTAAATTGGTTGTAGTGCCAAAGCTTAAAAAAAAAGAATAATAATAAAAAAACAAATATTAAAAAACAATATTTATTTATAATGTACAGATATGGCTTGCTTTTTAAAGTTAGTGGTACAGTATTACCGATATTTTAATGTTTAGATACCGACACTTTAATGTAAACATTACGATGCACTATAGTTTAATGTAAACATTAAGATGCAACCACAGATACCGGTTTCTTAATATAGGCGATTTGCTTATCGCTTCTGAACATATTGTAGGGAAGTTATGATACGGAACTTTCTATCCTTCTAACTAATACAATAAATGTGAAAGTTTGAGGGGATATTTGAATGTTTGTCTTCCACTAACGCATGAATGATGGTACATTTTGGTTAAAATTCGGTACAAATATAGCACTCTGTCTTACTAATCCATAAAATACTTTTTGTCCCGTAAAATTTGATAGATCCCAAAGGAATAACGATTTCCCCCTTCTTACTCTTTAACCTCGTAAGGCCCACCATACTACAAACAGGGAGTTTTTTGTGAGTGGGACTTTGAATCTACCATCAAGGCAATAAAGTTCAATTACGTTTGTTCGATAATACCATTTTCTGTTTACCAAGATAGGAAAATAAACCTTATTACCATTGTAACACAGTTCTATTTAAATTGTACATTCTATTGCACACTGGGACTCACGAGGTGAATCCCTGATCTATCCTGAGGGCCCTGCCAAGATGCATTGCGCCTACTAGCGTTTCTATTCGTTTCGCTTTTAAACCAATCGCGTCACTCGTAGATGACGTTATACGAAAAGTCACGTGATCTGCCAGTGACGCGATTGGTTTAAAAACGAAACGAATAGAAGCGCTAGTTAGCGTAGTGCATCTTGGCAGGGCCACCTGTTCATGTTCGAACTTTAAAATTGAGTAAACCTTAAATGAAGGGTCCACGGAAAGAACATGTCTAGTCACATTAGTAACTTTTTGAGATATCGTGATTTGAAAGTTAGGAAACATCTTATTTTTTTAAGAGTGAAAAAATACAAGACAAATGAAGATTTATATCTTAAACTGAAAGGTAGCTAATAGTTCATTTCGTCCTCTAGCTTTTGAGAATCAAAACTCATTTTTTTAAAAAAGTGACTAGACATGTTCTTTCCGTGGACCCTTCAAATAGTCTATTCTTCTACCATATTTCATAAGGATCAGACCAATGGTGGTCCGCAATTTGTACTTTATTTTATTTTGTTGCAAATAAGTTTAGATATATAAATAAATAAATGATACTCAAGTTACTGTCAATCAAACGAGAGCGCCAAAGTTCAACTAAAATTGCAACTCCTATTATCGGAACTCCGAAAATGAATTTTTTATACCGCTGGAACCGTAAACTTTTCAGAAGTTCTGAAATATTCAATGTGTAGATAAGACTAGGTTAGGTTAGGTTTGATTTATAAAAATCCTGAAAATGTAACAGTTGCTGAAATAAATACGTTAGGAGTTGCGATAATTAGGACTTATGAGTCGTTATGAGTAAAAATAATTAGGTGAGCCAATATGGACCCCAATCAAACATATAAACAAACGAATGAGATAGTATAGAACTTCTCCGTTCAGTTGATAATAGTTTCGCGAGTCTACACATTTCCAAGCATAACCCTAAATTACATTAAACATTAGCTAAAAACGATCACTGACTTCTGACGTTTGACTGTACCTACCACTTTACCGAATAAATTCAAACATGTGTTTAATTGACTATCATGTCATGCTCACTTAAAGGTCTTTGCTTACGGCGGCGTCGTTGATCGGGTCGCCACCTTCCCGAACAGATAGTTGAGGGAGGCGATGGCTGAGATACGCGTCATACTCGTGAACGGGTGCTGTCTGTGGGGTCCGGTCTGTTCACGCTTGCACGGACGTGTTTTCCAGTTAGTTATTTTAACTATCGTTCCTGACGTAGAGACCTCGTCATGTTGTTCTCCTAGTCACTATTTTTAATTTAAGTAATGTAGCTTACATTTGTAATGATTTTATTTGTGTTAGTTTTAAAATAATGATTTATTACTGTATTACCTTGTAATGTTACTTTTAAGTATTATTGTATTTTATGATTGGAAAAAATGACCTTCTGCTGGAGTTTCTTGCGGCGCTTCTTCTCCGCAATGATGGTCTTGTCCGAAGCGCTAGTAGATTCACTCCATGTTACCGACGTGTAAAAGAGCCCTCATGTGGCCAATTTACTGAATAAATATTTTGAATTTTGAATTTTTTGACTGAAGCTAAAAGCGATCACGGCGTTGACTGTACCACTTTATTAAAGTGATTCAAACATCAGAGGCCCCAAACGTTTTTGCCTCATAGACCACTTGGCATTTGTTTCGGTTTTGGGTGGACCCCATGCTTACCTAATATTTACGTTAATCCTTAAAAACTAAGCAAAAAAATGACCGGGATTTTTTTCACGGATAACTTTGGAGGTCTAGTCGGCAAAAAATTGACACAGGCTACAATGAAAATTTTGCGCGGAAAAATATTTTTTACAAAGTAAAAAACTAGAGAAAATTGAAACATAATTTATATAGATAATATTTGTTTATTTAATATTTGTTTTTTAAGAAAGTATTACGTAAGTAAATAGGTACCTACTATCTGCGCATGAATATGGATTATTCCATTAATGGAAAGCTAAAATTAAAGTCACGACCTGCTTAAATGGGTTCCACTATCGTGGACCCCCATTTTCATCTCATGGACCCCCATTTATTTTTTCCTTTCTCATGGACCCCTTGCAGGTTGTCGTCGATCCCTGGGGGTCGATATAGACCACTTTGGGGATCACTGTTTTAGATTATATCAAGTTTATCTTTGAATGAAGGTGTTAATTTGCTTTGACGCAACTTAACAAGCTCGTACATTACTCATTCACTTTTATACATTTTGCAATTTTAATTTGCCTAGATTCTCTTAAGTTTTTCAGTGCGTGAAGGTTAAGATTAATTAATGCCTCGGTTAGTTTTTTTTCATACGTCATTGTTTATTAGAAATCTTTACAAGAACATAGCAAACTGAACACCAGTTTCTAGAAGGAACCTTATCTGTTAAACTTAAGGCAACATGCTTTGCCTCCATAACTTTAAAAGCCACAACTAGCATGAACGTCTTTCAGTTAATAATAGTAACTATGATGATGAAAATAAAATTCCCTTTCCCTTATTTCCAGGATCAGGCATCAACGTGCCACCTCCACACCTGAATGACCCGACATCCCACAACGCTCTCACGGAAGGCCAAGAAGACGACGGACAATACCGAGAGGACCCGAGCATCTACGAAGACCCTAAATACAACCGCCGCCAACCTAGCTCCGCCAGGCAATTCCTGAAACCAACCCAACCAGAATTCCAGCAGAGCTACCAACCACAACAGAATTACCAACCTCAACAGAACTACCAACCTCAGCAGAGTTATCAGCAACCAGAACCTCAGTATCAACAGCGACAGACTTACCAGCCTCAGCCATCTTTCAGTTCTGGTCTCTTCTCTCAGCAGCCGAACCTTTTCAGCCAGTCTCCTCAGCAATTCCCCCAAGAACGTCCCCAGAATCAGATATACCACCAGCAACCACAGTTCTCTTACCAATCGTCTTTCACGCCTCAGTATAATCAGCAGCAGTACCAGCCCCAGAATTATCAGAATCAGAATTATAATCCGTTCGTGGGGCACCCAGCCCAGAATTTTGATCCTAACACTGGGTCATACACGATCGACTTCACTGGTTAAGTTTGTTTTGTACTTTTTAATTTAAGTGTACTTGCTGGCAGGTTTTATGAAATGTTTTTGACTCTTAAAAACCTAATACCTAAGGATTCTACATGAATGTAAATGGGTGGATCAATTTTTTGTTGTTGTTATTCTGTCCCGTAAGCGAGGAGACAACAGTGATAGTTTCTTAGAAAAAATGTTATATTATATACTTATAGGACATTCAGGAGAAAAGTCATAAAATAATGGGTTTGTAATTGCCAATAAAATTGTTTTTTAGTGGAGTATATCCTTTGAAATCATAGTTTTAGAGTGACCCAGGAGACGTCACCATGGCAACGAGCTACAACAAAAAGTTGATTGACCCAAATATGTCAGTGAATTTAGAAAAAGTATTAGTATAGAGTAGTTCAATAATTCTGTACTGTTTTCATAATCTATGCCAGCCATTATAGGTTGATCAAGTAATTAAGTATACCATATCTACGACCGACGTAAGAGCTAGTTCAAGTAATACAACTTTTAGTAATACAGTAGAAAGTTGAAATTTTTGAAACAAAATAAATGGCGTCCTTTGACAATCAACTAAAACGTAATTTTTAGTCGATTGATTAACATGCCAATTATTAAAATTAAAGTAAACTATCTCTTTCTTTGGTATAAAAACAAAAGTTGAGTTTTTAAGACGATTAAGTCGTTCCTAAATTACGATTTTTCATTTACAAGTTTGAAAAAGGAACGAGTTAACGGTTAATCGTATAACTAAAGTTGTTTGCACAGCCCTAACCTAATTTTTTATACGTCGGTATACTTTATTTAAGGGTTGCCCAAAGCGAATCGATCGATTTTTATATATTTTGTAGTTAGTACTAGTCAATATGTTTGTACAGGAATTGAAGGTATAAAACGGCTTTAAACTATCGTGACTAATTCAACTAATAGGGATGGAATGGTATCGATTGTGATTATTGATAAGCTAAAATTAAATTAATCTACGTGTCACATAGTCCGTTTCCATAGAGCTATTTCCTTGTTCTTTGAAACTATGCAATAAAATGAAGGAACGTATGGGCTACTCGAGATTTATGGTTTTTAAAGGAGTAGAGAAGGCTACAAAGTGAGCTGTCATAAACCCCTACAGTGCAAATAGCTCTTTAAACATTCTTCGAGTTTGTACACTATGCCTCATAGTAGCAGCACACATTTGTACCTTATCGTTTTAACGCCTTTGACAGATGAGTGCAGCGGTTCAAATATGACGTTAAAGTGACAATGCACTAAAGTATGCTACTCTCGTGCTCTCCAATGCAAGTCTTACCGAGACTACCAAAGCCGAAATTCCTTTTGAGAGCAATTGCACTGTAAGCACTTCCGTTATGTATGAGACCTCCGAAAATAGCAGTGTTCGCATTGTTGTGTTCGGTAAGACAGTCGGTGAAAGTTGGCAAAGCTTATTCAATCTCAATGTACCATTAAGGTTTCAATTAAACTTTAATTTGGCCCATCTTGTTTGTATTTTACATTCATATTGTTGACATTTTGTGGCTCTTATTTATTTAATAGTAAGACCTAACAATATGATTACCATACGGAAGCAAGATGGGCCTACAATGAAAGCTTGTTGACCGTATGCTATAAAAAATGTTATGGAATAAAATAATCACAATTTATATTATGGCCATCTCAATTTATTAGCCTGATAATTTGTATTTATGCATATACTCGCATCTCTGTACAGATGTAGTGAATAATCCTTTCCCATCGTTTTTGGGTCGGATAACTTCTTATTTATCTTGCTTTCTCAGGTGGCGTATTGATGTGTGCAGGGCCTACTGCAAAGATGCACTACGCTAACTAACGTTTCTATTCGATTCGTTTTTAAACCAATCGCGTCACTGGGAGATGACGTGATACGAAAAGTCACGTGGTCTACCAGTGACGCGATTGGTTTAAAAACGAATCGAATAGAAACGTTAGTTTGCGTAATGCATCTTTGCAGGGCCCTCTGAAGCTAATTGAGAAAGCGAGATAAATACGAATTTATCCAACAAAAAACGATGGTAAAGGATTATTCTCTACATCTGTACTTATTTAATGTTTTACTAAGCACTATTTTCAATAACATGGATATTATTTTTATATTATGTATTGTAAATTATTGCACATAAATACATATATAAACGTATGCATAGTCTTCATAAAAACGATTACAGCAGTATTTAGTTGATATTTGGTCCTGACTAAACATCTTAAAAATATATTTTATTTATGTAGAACTTTGTATTTCTAAGATTTTATGAGTATTTAAGTACCTATTATTTGTACCTATGTAATGCTGTTATATGTTAGGTTAGTTGTATTGTAAATATCCTAATTTTAATAACCTGTGTAAAAATAATTTAAAGTGGTAACATTTATTTCTCAATCCAGTGTTTAATACAATATTTGTTTTTCTTTAAAAAAAACTTTTGTGGTGACATTTCATTTTCATTTAATTAACGAATAACCCTATCAACTCCTGATGAAAGTATTTGTATTTGATACTTATTTTCTGTTTCGTGGTGGTCATGTTTTTTGAGAAATACTACTGCTAATGTTTTGTATACTTACAACTAATTTTCTTTTTTAATATAGCGAGAATGTAATAAAATTGGATTAATTTTGTAGGGTCACTGATCCCTCACCGAAAATAACTTGTTTTATGAAGAAAATGTTTTTTTCTATACCATGTCCATACAAAACTTTTTTTTTTTCATTCGATGTTTTTTTCTCTTGCATTATACTAGCGGTCAGTGACCCCACAAACGTTTTAGATTAAACGGGGTTTTCGTAACACCCTGTAGGTATTACTCATACGAATATACTCTAACCCACCATAGAACGGTGTCACAGTGACAATATAAAACAGTTTGTTTGACACTTCTTACGACTTGAATCATAATCGTCACTGTGACACAGTTGTATGATAGGTCAGGGTTTAATCGGGCTAATAGTATATACACATAATACGTTTAGAAGACTTGTATGGAATTGTCGGAAGTTTCAAGGTTTTGTCCAAACTGCTCGAGAAAGAAGATAATGTTTTTGCTCTGTATGTGTATGACTGTTTGTATGGTTATTCAATTTTGATCTCTGGTAGAGCCTGAACAGATGACCGCATTAACAAACAGTTGTTATATTAATTAATGACGTTAAGACGAATCTAACGAAACCATGATAAAACCGAGTTACGTGTTCAGCCTCTAAGAGTGAAAAAAATACCATACATACAAGTTCAAAACATTACTTTCCTTCTCAGGCATTTAGACATAACTACGCAAATAAGAAGTCAAGCCTGACACATTCCACAAACATGAAGTTTCTAAATATTGATAATGTTTCATTTCAAATAACTTCTGTTTGACCGTAAGGCCTGCCAGTTCGGAGCAGACCCTTACAGGTCCTGCACTCCTGGTAGGGTGACTGAACATCCTCATCTGAATGATAGTCAAATTAGAACAGCTTGACGAACTGGATTCCTATAAAGAGGCTTGACTCTATGATGTTGATGGCAGTAATTGTACATGCACCGTGCTACATCGCCTGCGATCCAAGTTGCGTTACGCACCCTCTAATTACCTCTGCCCTCCTCGTACTTTATTTAAACATGCAAACGCTTTGGTTGGATGCAGGGCTTAGTATATTTAAAAAACAGCTATTTAGCCTGTTAACATTAAAATTTAAAAAAAAATACTTATCGGCCTTGGCCTTCAATTTTGTATGAAATTCCTTTACAGTTCTCTCGAGTTGTTCCACCCGAAACGTGATACTTTGAAGCCTAATAGTAGTTTATGTGGCTGGTGCATAGTAAGAGGCATTAAAGCACGAGTGTGGTTTTATGATACGAGCCGAAGGCGAGTTTCATAATAAGATCACACGAGTGTTTTAATGCCTAATTATGTACAGCCGCATACATAACTTTATATACATGCATTTCATAAGTTTTCTATAATATGTTCAGATATGGCCTGTATTTTTATTAATTTAGTGTTGCTGTTAAATTGTTTGCAGTACCAAAGCTTAAAAAAAATATCTTTATTTGTAATGTACAGATATGGCTTGCATTTTCAAGTTAGTGGTACAGTATTACCGATTCTTTAATGTTTAGGTACCGACACTTTAATGTAAACATTACGATGCACTATACTTTAATGTAAACATTAAGATGCAACCACAGATACAGGTTTCTTAATATAGGAGATTTGCTTATCGCTTCTGAACATATTGTAGGGAAGTTATGATATGGATGTAGATAAAATAACTAACATAACGTCAACATTTCATTGCATGTTTGAGAAAAATAATGTTAAACATATTTGTTGCGTGTGAAGGAAATAGTAATAACAGCATTGTTTTACAGCTGTCAATATTATCAATATTCAGAAACTTAATGGTTATGCAATGTGTCAAAAGATCGAATTTTTATCTGCCTAGGTGACGGAACCAGTAATCGAAAAGGACCAACGATGGACACTTGACTCTTATTTTACAGAAGATAAGGGTTATTCATTTGTTTTGCAACAATCAAAATTTAGGATCGTATGAAATTTGAATTAAGAGTGAAGTGTCCATTACTGGTGCCTGTCAGCTAAAAGCGGCCATCACTGATACTGTAAAGTTCTCAAAACTATGTCGATAACCGTCTAAGCATTAAAGTTCCAGCATACTTACTAAAGTAAACTTTCCTGGACCCCATCCTTATACTAAACAGTATAACATAACAACCTTACGCAATAAATAAACAATAATCGATGCATTGCAACTGTTTGTAAAACAAAATGGCCGACGCGTGCTCCGAATGTTAACATCGATTAAATAAATGTTACGTGAACATGTTGTTTTCTTTTCCTATGGTGAAAGTTGTTTTGTCATCGATGCTTTGTAATAATGGCTAATTAGAATTTTATAAAGGTAATGGTAACAAAAAGTAGGCTAATGATTTGTTGATTTTATGGATCGAGATATCGATAACACTTAATAGATTTTTAATAGCAAGCGGAAGGCAAACGAGCACACAGGCCACCTGAGGGCCTGTTTTTAAACCAATCGTGTCACTGGTAGATGACGTGATACGAAAAGTCACGTGATCTAACAGTAACGCGATTAAAATCGAAACGAATACAAACGCTAGTTAGCGTAGTGCATCTTGGCAAGGCCATCTGGTGGCCTAATATGACTGCGTTTATCGCCAGACATGTAGATAAAACATCCGTCACTTTCTAACACGTATATAAGTACGAGAGTGACGTATGCTTTATCCACATTTTATTACGCGATAAACGCAATCATAGTAGGCCCACTAAGTGAGTAGACTGAGGCCCATGGATATACGAGTACATACTATTATGTAATCTCAATATTGTAAATGCGTTGCCAACCCTGATGACATGACTAAAGCGAGGTTTAGACGAGCAATAAAAAGTTGATTGCTGTCTTACTTTAACTTGAGTTCTAGATCAAGCACAATTTTGCAGTCTTTTTCTAGCTTTAGTACCAATTTCACCAAACGATGTTAAATTTAATCAATGTTAATCGACTTATAGTTCTTACATTTTGACAGCTGTTGCTCTAATCGTATGTTAAGTGGTTAACTTCGTATGGTGAAATCGGTACTTAAAGTTAGAGTATGTACTTTTTGGAAATATCTCTTTGCGATGAAAACTGCGTTAGTACTTTTTAACGAAATTACTTAGTCTGCAGACGAAGTCGCGGGCGGAAAGCAAGTAAATAAATAATACATGCATTAATACACACTTTACAACGCCATTCAGCAATTTAAGCAATTATATTTATTTGACGACGCGATAGCCTAGTTGGTAGTGACCCTGCCTACGAAGCTAGCGGTCCCGGGTTCGATTCCCGGTATGGGCAAATATTTGTGTGATGAGCACGAGTATTTGTTTCTGAGTCTTGGATGTTTTCTATGTATTTAAGTATTTATTTCTCTATATAAGTATTTATATTGTTGTCTAGTACCCATAGTACAAGCCTAGAGCTTAGTTTGGGACTAGGTCAATTTGTGTGAGATCGTCCCGTGATATTATTATTATTATATAACCTTTTTTGAGGCATAAAAATATAGGAGAGTGGTCGAAATGGCGACAAGTTATAATTTGAGACCCGCGTCATCATCATCATCATCATCATCATCATCATCATCATCGGCCTATATCAGTCCACTGCTGGACGTAGGCCTCCCCTAATGTGCGCCATTTTACCCTGACCTTGGCCTGTCGCATCCAACATCTACCAGCAGCGTTTCGCAGATCATCACTCCATCTCGCTGGAAGCCGACACTGCAATGCATGTGCCGAGGCGCGATCTCCTCTCAAGAACACCTATACATATAAAGTCCATACCGACTAACTTGTCTTATTTAGTAATAGTAGATTATACACCGAGGGGATAAAGCACTGTTTTATGTCACGAGAACGGTATTGAACCCTGAGCAAATGAGGGACTCCAGATTTAACTCCCGAGCGTAGCGAGGGTGTTACGAGTTAATTTCTGAGCGAAGCTCGCCCAAGACGAAAACAGCTTTATCCCACAGGAGAATACTCTACTTTTCTCACCATTTGTTTTATTTTCTTTGTTTTGCGTATATGGCTTGTAGTGGCCAGTTCGATTTTCGAATAAGTTCTGTTTGCTCTAAGCTTTTATGGAACAATTTTTCATATGAATTCAAATCTCATTACAGCCCGCTGGTTAGCCGATGGCTATAATCACTTTCTTTAGGTGAGGTTTGTATGGTATACAATTGGGCAAATTCGAGCATGTGGTGTGAAAACACTTTTATAACATCAAAATGCATCGTTTTTAGCTAACACGGCCGTTTTCTGGTGAATAAAGCAACTAGAGACCACATTTTGAACACAATTTTCCTGGTTTTACATAATGAATGGTTTTTTTAATGACAAAATTTTAAGGTTATAAAAGTGTTTACCAAAAACAAGTTAGATTACGTTCCCACGGCGTCAAAAATATCCACTGATAATCAGCAGGCCTTTCGCGTAACTCACTCGCAATCGCGATCGGCTTCAAAACAAAACAACTGGTTTCATTTTGTATGCAGACAAGCCTTCGATTTTCAAAATGAAAACAATTGTGAAAGGCCTGCAGTTGGCGATATGGCCGAATAGATATGCTTTTGGCTGTACAACCTTAAATTTTGGCTTCGCGCAATAAAAACCGGATGAATCTCGTAATAATTTTTAATCAAAATGGAATAATAACGTGACGACAATTTTGGCAAGTTCAAATCAATTATAGAGAAGAGAACAATCTGACTTATTTGGGTAAAGGAAGTGGTTATAAAATAAAGGGCGACATTCGCTGGCAGACAGTCGGAAACGCCGCGGGCACGTCCGGCTGTCAGTGGGCGGCCTTAGGGGCAGGCGTATGCGCGACGGAATCAAGATTAATTAATTAATTAATAATTGGACAATTTTACACAAATTGAACTAGTGTCAAACTAAGCTTAAGTGTTCTACTATGGGTACAAGATTATAGATACAATTAAAACATTTCTGAGTCAGGAATAAATACTTGCACTCATCACAAGAATATTTGCAATTGAAAGGAATCGAACCCAAGACCGCAACCTTTGTAGGCAGGGTCACTTAGGCTAAAAACCAAAGTTAAACACCAATAAAGGCTAAACACCAAGTAGGCTAAACTTCGTCGTCACATTAGATGGAAACTTACATACATACATAAGGGTTAATGGATATAGAAACATTTTTGTGTTAGGACTATGTGGAATAGAGTTTTCGTCATCATTTTCTTATGAGTAGGTAAATTATTATACGAAAACACTAACGACCCACCCTCGCTTCGCTTCGGTTTAAGTCAGTTTTCTGTAACAACCGCACATAATCAAGAATTTATTTAACACAAAAACTCTCTACTCATTCAATCATCGATTCCTCTTGAATCACTCTATCTATTATTGAAAACTGCATCAAAATCCGTTGCTTAGTTTAAAAGATCTAATCGAACAGACACTGGGTGCGACTTTGTTTTATACTATGTAAAGAAGAAGATTACACCTTCCTTCTTGGACAGTCTTTTCGGAAAGGTAAAAATGAAAATCTTTATTCTGCCAGTAGGCTACATTAGACATATAAAATGATTGAGTATACCAGCGTTTTCTAAAAAACACTGTTGAGAAAATCAGAAAAACATACCTACAAACACTAATTATTTTTGACCATATTTGAAAGCAATTCTTGGTTCCTTCTTACACAGAACCATTCATCGAAATGTCAAGTGTGAGTCGCACAAGGTCGGAATTTGGGCGACAACTTAAATCAAGTGCCGCAATTATATTCCGACCGGTTCGGGGCGACGCGACCTTATCATTCCAATTTGAAGTTCACTTAATACTTTAATCGTCTTGTATCTTATTGTTACGATAAGAATCTATAGGTTCATTTTTGTTAGGTTTAAAGACAGGCAAAATTCCCCGTCGCGAAAAAAGGGTATTATGAATTTTTCACACCACATGCTCGAATTTGCCCAATTATATATCATGCAAACCTCACCTAAAGTAAGTGATTACAGCCATCGGCTAACCAGCGGGTTATAATGAGTTTCAGTACAATATTATTACCCGGCAGGTTATAATATTGTACTGAATCTCATTATAGCCCGCTGGTTAATAATGAGATTTGAATTCGTATGAAAAATTGTTCCATAGAAACCAACAGCAAAAAGAACTTATTTGTAAATCGAACTGGCCACTACAAGCCATATACACAAAACAAAGAAAATAAAACAAAAGGTGAGAAAAGTAGAGTATTCTCCTTTGGGATAAAGCTTTTTTCGTCTTGGGCGAGCTTGAATCCCTCGCTGCACTCAGGACTACGTTTTAATTCCCTCGCTTCGCTCAGGAGTTAACTCGTAACACCCTCGCTACGCTCGGGAGTTGAACCTGGAGTCCCTCATTTGCTTAGGATTCAATATCGTGCCCGTGACATAAAACAGTGCTTTATCCCCTCGATGTATAATCTACTATTAAGTGTGTATCTGAGTAGCTGTGTGTCAGTCTGTGGCATTGTAACTGCCAAAGGGATAAACCGATTTGGATTCGATTCTTTTTAAAAGAAAGCTGTTTGACCCTGTATTTGTTTCGGAGTCATGGGTGTTTTCTATGTATTTAAATATATATATCTCTATATCAGTATTTGTATCGTTGTCTAGTACCTACTCATAGTACAAGCGTAGAGCTTAATTTGGGGCTAGGTCGTCGTCTTTGACTTTTTATGGGTTCGGTTTTAATTAACCGAATTATCATTACTATCAAGTTAATAAGAGCTATCAAAACGTTGACAATATGGTAACAAGTCAAAGACGATATGGTTTTTACTGGGTAGAATCGCGGCCGTGATATTTATTTATTTATTATTATCGGGGGGGGGGGGGTTTTCCATCTATTTAATTGTTATATTTCGTATTTTTTCGAACAAACACTCGTACCTTAGCCTTAACGGTTAATAATTTCTAGACATAATGAGGATAAAATAATATTAGCACTTACGTGCTTCACACTTTTTTGTATAATTTGATTTTATCCTATTACTCTTTCTACTATGTTATTTATCAACAAATTAAATCTAAACCATGCAAACTCAATTAAGTTTATAGTCCATACACTAATATGATGTAGCCACTCCAAGGTCGGCCTTCGTTCCTGACTTGACGCGTTTTGTGGACACACCTTATTTTATTGTACAGAGTATAAAATAAATAAAGGCAGGCTTATAGACAAGTAAATATCACGGGACATTCTCACACAAATTGACCTAGCCCAAACTTAGCTCATCACGACCATAGCGTATTTTTTATTCCAAAACAGATAAATTCTCTAAGGAATACCGATATACAAATCCTATCCTATACAATTATACGATTCTTTACATAGTATAAAATGAAGTCGCTTCCGCTGTCTGTCCGCTTAGATCTTTTAAACTACTCAACGGATTTTGATGCAGTTTTCAGCATTAAATAGAGTGATTCAAGAGGAAGGTTTTTATATTTTATAAATTCTGGATTATGAATGGGTTTTACAGAAAACTTACATAAACCGAAGCGAAGCGAGGGCGGGTCGCTAGTATTTGTACCAATAAGTATATGTACTCGTATATCTGTCATCACGTGTTTGAAATACGTTCTAATAATTTCAATTAAATTTGAAATATAGGGTTTTACGGGCGCTTAAAATCGATCTGTCAAGTTGGCATGGGGATAATTCGTTTTCAACCCGAGCTCGGTTTACCAGGTACTGGCATCAGGTTCACATTCTTAAATACATTTACTATATCAATACAAATGATAATAACCGACACGCAATAAAAAAAAAATGTGGTGAGAGTTGCGGCCGAAAGTATTTCATTCATACAGTTTCTTCTGACAAGATATAACCTCACAGCCTTCAGCACAACAGGGCTTTTATTCCACATTGTATGAGTCCATCTGACTCCCATATCGTAATCATATTCTTCTCCGCAATGAGGGTCTTCTCAAAGCGCTTGCAGATTCACTCCATATTACCGACGTGTAGAAGCGCCATCATGTGGCCAATTTACAAAATAAAAGGCCCAGGCGGCTATTATTTCTGGGCTATGGACTCTCTATTTCACACGCGACTCTATGACACAGATCACTTGGCAAAATAACATGTACGGAGTCTATAAAACCGATGAATTAAACATGTTTTTAATGATCCATTAATTGTTTAGACTGCCATTAAAGTGGCCGGTAAAAATGTTATTTCCTAATACTTTTAAACTAACATAATTAATTATTTATTTATTAATTAATGCCAGTGTCATCGGGACCATGCCGCGAGCGGACCTGCTAGAGGGGTGTTCTTTTTATAGTGGTGATTATTATTTATATCTTTAATATTTGAGTAGCTTAGTTTAATTTTAATTTAAATACGTTTAGTTTTAATTTTTAATTGTATTAATGTTGAATTCTGTACTTAGTTGGATGTACATAAGTCTGTGTAGCAAATTAAATGAAGTGTGCATGACTTCCATATTACCTTATTTATTGAATACCTTTGCCCACTATTCTGCCGCCATTACTGTCAAGTAAATAAGAGCTATCAAGACGTTGACAATATGATAACATCTCAATAGCAATAGGATTTTACCGAGTACTATAACCAAGCGGCCGATGAACTATATCACCTAGTTTTTAGGGTTCCGTACCCAAACGGGACCCTATTACTAAGACTCCACTGTCCATCTGTCTGCCTGTCTATCCGTTTGTCTGTCACCAGGCTGTATCTCATGAACCGTGATAGCTTGACAGTTGATAACTACTAAAAACAGAATAAATTAAATATTTAAGGGGACTCCCATACAGCCAACGTGATTTTTTTGCCGTTTTTTGCTCGATATTAATAACGGCAACAGGTGGACGCTTGAAATATTCACAGAATATTTAGTTGAATGCTCACATTAAAAAATAAAATAAAAAATAAGTGGGGCTCCCATACAAAAAACGTGATGTTTTATAGTTAACGGTAGGGGACTCTTCATGCGCGCCTCCGACTCGCACTTGGCCAGTTTTCTATTAACGTTTAGTTACAGGTACATTCACTAAAGTTGGCACGAATGGAATGAACAAAAGTAATGTCACCTATCACTGTGTGAGTGCCGCCCTTTGAACCGATATTCGAATTTCAAACCTAAAATCTGTTATTATTTTACACACTTGTATACTTTCGTTCACTCATTCAATCCATTCGTGCCAACTCTCGTGAATCGACCTGTACATACCTAAACAAATGAATAATACAACGCTGTTATAGTCTGTGAGCGCTTAAAAGTTGCTTCTAACTAAGATCTTGCGCGCTGTATGTTAGAAAGAGCGCCTTCTATACGTTCTATTTTATATTCTGTGGCACTCTCTACGTCAGTTAAGAATGCACTATTCGTCGATCGAAGGCTGCGCGGGCGCTTCCGCGATGCGAACGCGTGCGCTGCACTTGATAAATCACCTGCGGCCATATTATACCGTTAAGACCATTCAGATACAAAGTTACCGACGGTATAGCGTGATTCAGGGTTGGGCAAAATTGCTGCTATGAGTTCATAGTATTTAAAGTACACATTATAAAATACATTCGCGATTACTGTCAAGTAAAGAGCTATAGTATCATTGGCAATACGATAACGTCCCGAAAGCAATATGGTTTTATACAAAGCATAGAGCCCTTGAACCATTGACGACATGGTTAGTTGGTAGCCCTTCCAGAGTGGCAGCCGCCATGTTGCCATTTGCCGACAAATTGCGTTAATAGGGAATATTGATGACTTTTCTTCACAGCTTCAATTAAAGTAAAAAGAGTTGAGAAAAATCATTTTTTGAATAGCTATAAAAATAGAGTCTATATTGACTGACATAATTATTTTTAGTCATAATGTGTTTTAGGTCATAATCATCGCAAGTCATAACGTGTTTTTTTTTAAAAACTGTTACTTTTTAAGGTTTTTATAAATCAAACCTAACCTAGCCTAGCCTTGTCTACACGTTAGATATTTCAGAACTTCTGAAAAGTTTACAGTTTCAGCGATATAAAAAATTATGACTATCAAAAATTATGTCAACAATTACATTATGACCAATAAAATTATGGGAAACAAAGGGCTCCCATAAAAATAATCAAGACATAAGCCAAAAAGCTTTATTCCTATCGCTTATTAGCAAAACGGATTTTATATGGCCGACCTGTATGACGTCACAGTGCATATCGGATCTTTCTGTCTAATCGCTGTCTAATTAGCAGTTTAAAATGCTTGTATAATGCGTATTTCTTGGCCGATTTCAATTTGGATTTCACTTTTAGTGATCTCTTTTACGGTATTTTCATGTTACGGTAAGAAATGTGATTTAAAAATTTATGCATATATTGTTCAAATTGCACTGTGATTTTTTATCAGAACCTCGTAAGGCCTAATGTCCTAAATTTAGGACATCTGTCAAAGTGACTTTTGACTTTAGTTGACTGCCATAAGATTCTTTTTCGAACTAACGAAATTTGACGTGGGCCTTACGAGATTTAAGAGTTAAGTAACAGTGTTTCTTTTAAGTAGGTACTGTCTTATTTTTGTTTTAGTGATATTTTTTCTCAAATATATTTAAAAAAGTTTTTTGTTACACGTATGGAACTATCATTTGCAGCTCGGGCCAAGACACCTCGGGACTCGTGTAAAATGACATACTGTCCGCACTTGCATCATACATATACATACATAAACTCACGTCTTCATTTCCAGAGTGGGGTACGCAGAGCTGCAGAATTACTAACAACTCTTAAAACTTGTTGATAATTCTGTAACCACATTTTGCACAATTAGGCTAAGATGTTTACCAGCGTATTAGTGACAGGTTGCAAACCCATCGCCTAACTCCACTACAAACATTTACTCCCCTAGTTGCCTACGAAATCCTCGGGAAGACAAGGAGTGCCTATTCTAACTCAACTGCACGTGTATGGAAATGTAAACTCTGAGCGCCCTGCCAAGATGCATTGCGCTAAGGCAGGGATTACACCTGTAAGTTATTATGTAAGTTTTGAAACAAAGCTATATGCAAGAGAGAGATGCAGATATTTGCCACTCACTCTTCCCCATAGTTGCGTCTCAAAACTTACGTAATAACTTACAGGTGTAATCCCGGCCTTACTAACGTTTCTATCCGTTTCATTTTTAAACCAATCGCGTCACTGATTGATCACGTGACTTTTTTGTATCACGTCATCTACCTGAGGCCTCAGACAAGATGCACTACGCTAACTAACGTTTCTATTCGATTCGTTTTTAAACCAATCGCGTCACTTGTAGACCACGTGACTTTTCGTATCACGTCATCTTCCAGTGACGCGATTGGTTTAAAAACGAATCGAATAGAAACGTTAGTTAACGCAATGCATCTTGGCAGGGCCCTCTGTTCAGACTTACTTGTCTTTATTAGTAAACAACTTTCTAACCTCAAAATGCAGCTTTTTTGTATAAAACAGCTATTTTAAATAAAATAAGCAATCACGGACCGATACATTGGCCAAGTAATGTCCAAAATATTTTCTCAGTTTATTTTATTTACAACTAGTTGTTGCCCGCGACTCAAAAATAAAACATGTTCTATGTTCATCAGGGATAATGTACGATTCTAACGGTGAAAGAATTTTTCAAATCAATCCAGTAGTTTCGGAGCCTATTCAATTCAAACAAACAAACAAACGAACAATCAAATCTTTCCTCTTTATAATATTAGTATAGCCTCGTAAAGCCCAGTGTGCAATAGAATATACATAATTAAGGCAATTTAATTTGAACTGAGTTGCAATGGGAATAAGGTTCATTTCCCTATGTTCATAAACTGAAAATGGCATTATCGAACAAACGTAATTGAACTTTATTTCTTCGATGTTAGACTCAAAGTCCCGCTCACAATAAACTCCCTTTTTGTAGTATGGTGGGCCTTACGAGGATATAAGTATAGATAAAAGAGCTGTTTTAGCCAAAAAGTATCATTTTGAGGTTAGAAAGTTGTTTACCATATAAGACAAGTAAGTCTGAACAGGGTTTACTATATTATAGTTTATTTGGCGACATATATAAATCAAAATCAGTCTTCATCAAAGAGCGTATCGAGTGGCCCTATTTCCGCGGCCTTGTCGGTTTCTCGAGCCGTCAAGTGAGCCCTGCGGCCTCGGCAGGGCTCCAATGTGCATGCAGCGTATCGTGATGCAAGTTGATATTATGTCATGAACTTAAAAATCTAACGATGTGTGTCGGTGACGGGTAAAGAAAATCAAAGGTTTACGATTTCAGTCTTAGAAACCGTACTAAATAAGCAGAAAATACATTATGGTTCACTTCTTTTAACTTATGGTTTTCATAGTGAGTTGGAAAGAGATGAATCTATAGCTGTTCTTTCACAAGTAAGGCGTGATTTGGACCTATAAGCACCTATAGTACTTGGACCTATAGACAAGGAAAGACAAATCCTTCCTATAGGAAGGACAAAGAAGTCCCTGTGCAAAACCTTGTGACAATCACAGTTAAAGAAGAAAAAACAGCCTACTTTTTGTTTAATTTTTCTCATGTAATACGTAATCTAAATAGTAGAGAAAGATAGCTGACGCAAAGCAAGTCTTATAGTCCGGTTTCTATGCTAAATATGTTGTTATTCTGTGATTCTAGTAATGTTAGTATAGTCTACTTGGTAGTGACCTTGCCTACAAAGCTAGTGGTCCTGGGTTCGATTCCCGGTATAGGATAAATATTTGTGTGATGAGTGCGAGTATTTGTTTCGTGAGTCTTGGGTGTTTTTATGTGTGTAAGTATTTTTTCTCTTTGTAAGTATGTTTGTCGTTGCCAGCCTAGTGCCCATAAAACAAGCATCCATGCTTGTTTGGGACTTGGGTCAATTTGTGTGAAATTGTCCCCAGATATTTTTATTTTTATTTATAAAGATCAAAGGACAATCTCACCAGATTGATCTGGTCTCAAACTAAGCTCTGGGCTCATGCTATGGGTAATTAATTTTAAAGTTAAGTTGCACCTCGAATAGTTCGGTCTAAACTAATGTGTTTTACCTTCAATCTGAGTGGGACCGAGCTAGTCTATCTCTTAAGGAATGTAGTATTGTAGGCGACCTTAAAAATCCGTCTGGTTACTTCAACATACTATGTTGAGTGAATCAATGTTAGCTAAGATTTTGTCATATCGCTATTATTACCTATAACTAAGGGTCTAGGACTCTTAATATCTACAATTAGGGCTGGACAAAGTACTTTGCTTAAAATACAAAATATAAAATACAAAACACAGTATTTTAGCAATTTTTATTTAAAATACAAAATACAAATTACGAAATACATGCATACCCTTTGATCGCAATAAATTGTCTTAATTGTCGTAAGTGCCCTCAATCTAAGAACGACAAAAAATACCAGAATTAAACTAATAAAGTTTTTTAACGGAAACAAATACGTATCGCGAACGAGTTTTTTCTACCCGATCGATTTGTATAATAGAATCAGTTATATATAAAAAAATTACATCGGTTGGGGAGATAAACGTCAGGCTAAATACCAATAATCCAAGGGATTACATATTATCTACCTACCTAATATGTTAGCCAAGGTTTTAGAAGGCTTTTAAATATGTTAAGGTATTTGCTTGTAGTTTTTGTATTTATTTTGCCACTTACTATAAGTATTTGTTTTATAAGGTGACAGAACCAGTAATGGACAAGGCACCAATGATGGACACTTGATTCTTATTTTACAGAAGATAAGGGTTATTCATTTGTTTTGCTACAATCGATTTAGGACCGTATGAAATTTGAATTAAGGGTGAAGTGTCCATTACTGGTGCCTGTCAGCTAAAAGTGTCTATCATTGGTGCCGTCACCCTAGTATCTTTTTTTTTATTACACTTTATTCGTTTAGCGTACCGTCCGTCTGTCACACTCGGAGCTGGCTGAAAATTAGCGGTGCAAGTGTTTAATACCTCAGCATTATGCTGAGCCACTGTCCGATTCACTGCCGCAAAGACACACTCACTACTTGTTTACTGCTGTTTTTTGTTTAAAAAAAATAAATAAATAAAAATAAAAAAATATTTATTCGAAGTTAAGAGTACCTAACAAATCGAACAGATTATCCGTTGGTCCCACACCAGGCCATGCCTGTCACGTGGCAACCGGATTCGGATTAACACTTTAAAATAGAGTACAGTTTGCTGTCTACTTATGGCAATTTGAAACTTACAGACTAACTTAAACTAATCTAACAATTCTAAGCTATAATATTTGAGGTATGCGTTGTGTGTGTGTGTGTGTGTGTGTGTGTGTGTGTGTGTGTGTGTGTGTGTGTGTGTGTGTGTGTGTGTGTGTGTGTGTGTGTGTGTGTGTGTGTGTGTGTGAGTGTGTGTGAGTGTTTGTGTGTGTGTGTGTGTTTGTTTGTGTGTGAGTGCGTGCGTGTGTCTGTGTAAAATTTTTTGCGCTTTGGCGCGTGGATGCGTGAATTAGTGATGGTTACAGACAGGGGTTTAAATCAAGTAAGGGTGGGTTTAGACCAAGCGAACGAACAAGAATTCTATGGCATTATCTTACGTTTTCTTTGTAAAAAATAAAGACAAAACCCCACCCACTCTAATACGAGTTCACGAGTTCTCAAGTGATGGCCATCAGCAATTTTTCTGCCTCGCTATTTTTACTATTTTTCTGTGTCTTGTGTGTATAGTGAATAAATATATTTTTCTTTCCTTTAAGGTCATAATAATTGGAAGGTGAATACTGGAATTGATCGTAAAGACTCGCATAAATAAGTTCTAAGCACCACTGTTCGTATTGTAGTATTCCTGTGGGGACATAACTGCCCTACTAATCATAATGGCGATATCTCAGACAAAACATCTGTAGAAATTGCAACCTAGTTACAAACAGAAGAGAGTTGAATCTGCTTTGACTATTGAATTTAGTTATTGCATTTTTGCTTAGGAGGGCAGATAAGCTAACTAGTGAAATCACTATGATTCTGTCTTAGTGCTCAGGATTGACAACGCATTTGCGTTCTTAAAATTTCAGTCATAAGGATGAAAATCCTACGAGGGCTGTTTGATAAGTACCCGTTTATGGAAAAAAAATATTTATGTGTTTGTTATCTGTCTGTAGCATCCCAAACGAATGGACCGATACGGACGAGGTATTTTTTGAAAACTCGTTTAATCGGGATATTTCTTAGCTAGATTTCATAAAAATGTTTTATGTTTACCTGGGAATAATAATGAAGGGTTGATTGATTGGGATCTTCTACTATTATGAGATCTTCTAGTACTATAAGTTAAGTAAGTAATATACTTCACAGTGCCCTAAACAGGCATCTCATCCATCTTTTATTTTTATGTGCGCGCGCTTTCTGTTTGATTACGTCACCTGACATATTTTAATAATACCATAAACGGCTTTTAGGTTATTTCGTAACCAAAGCCTTGAAACTTAAGTAGATGACCTAAGCAAACCTGAACCTTATTCTTAAGTAAGGCGCTTTTCAACTCGGCGGACGTATTATTAACCGGTGAAGTTAAGATATCCTGTCAGAGCGTACAATCAACATTATAGGACGAGCGTTTTCAATGTTTCACAGATTGACTTAGTACCAAGATATGAGCTCTAGGATTATACTATGGGTACTAGACACCGATATACATACTTATATGAAAAATACATAAAAAACATCCAAGACTTAGAAGAAAGACTCGCGTTTATCACACAAATATTTACCCATACCGAGAATTGAATCCGGGACTGCTAGCTTCGTAGACAAGGTCACCAGTTCGTCTTCAAAATGTAAAAGTTATATCTGTTACCTATTACCGATAAGGCGCTAGAGTTGTTTTCGATGAGGCCACAGATACCGCCATGCCTACACAAGAATGAAAAGGGATGGCTTTATGTGCATCCTAGCGAAGAATGTGAGATGGAGATAGTATGCACGCGCCTTGATTGCGTCAAATTCAAATAATTGCTGTTTACTTTAAAACCACCTAATTGATCAAAAAAATGGTTTACCAGAATTAAGAAATTATAAATACTTAGCAATTTGCTCAAAAATCATTGTTAAAGATTGTAAGGTTTAGGTGCATGATTCAACCAAAAACATGGGAAAAGTGTGTCATGTTTGAAAAATAAAACTATCGAAGATTTTATTTCTTATCGTGTTTTCACGTTTTACAGTCTTAAGGAAATACAATCAAGTTTAATATATCCAAAGAACAGACGCATAGCGTCGGTGAAACTATCACAATCGCGTAATTAACATTTTTAATGAGGAGCAAAATGCATCTTGTTTATAAGATGTTAAGGTTTATTTTGCTCTATAATAAATTCGTCTGATACGCGGTTTTGCAGTATCACCGACGATAGGCGTTATGGTTATTGAGATACATGTAACACTACCAACTTTATCGTATGTGGCCTCTTAATACTCTAACTAAACAATGCGACGGCGCGGCCCTGCACTAAACCGGCTTGATCCGTCCTGTTGAGTTTGCTTGTGGCGGCTCGCCGCGCGTACTGTCAAGACACGCACACATACAAGCCGCGCTATAGGTACTTACTGTGAAATTAGGTTGCTTAAAACTAGCTGAGGCTCTTGCCAAGATGCATCAAGGTGGCTTTAGACCAAACGAGCGAATGCTCATTCTATCCCCTCTCTACCAAATTCTTTTTGTGTAATCAGACACAGAGCATTATTTCGTTGTTCTCCCTTTATTTGCGAAGATTCTAAGAAAATAGCTCGCTTGATGTAAACGACGGACGAGCGTGCGAACAGTCGCCTAGAGCGTTCTTTCGTGTTCGAACGGGCTCGCTCCCGGGGCGATCTTTTCAAAGCGTTCTAGTGCTCGATTCTTGCTCGTTCATATTCGCATGGTGTAAACGCTGAAAACAAACTTTTGTTTACACTAAAAGATCAAGAATGAATGCTCTACTCTGGCTCTAGCTCTTTGTTTGTTTGGTCTAAACCCACCTTAACGCTAACGTTCCTATTCGATTCGTTTTTAAAGCAATCGCGTCACTGGTAGATCACGTGACTCTTCGTATCACGTCATCTACCAGCGATTGCTTTAAAAACAAAACGAATAGAAACGTTAGTGAGCGTAATGCTAAGCAGGGGCCTCTGGTGTGACTTCGTCGACCGATTGACGATTCAAAACAAGAAACCGTTTTGAAAGAATAACACCGCTGAGTGTGAAACAACAATAGATTCTGTTCACGCCGGATCGAGTTGCATGTTCAAGTGCATTCACAGCACGTAGTAAAACAAAGGCATGCACTGGATTTTATTGCGTTTTAAACATTGACACATACACGACACGATTGACGATGCGCTAGCCAAGCTAGCGGTCCTGGATTCAAATCCCAGTAAGGGCAGATACTTGTGTGATGAGTACGAGTATTTGTTTCTGAGTCTTGGATGTTTTCTTTGTATTTAAGTATTTATTTCTCTATATAAGTATTTATATCGTTGTCTAGTACCCATAGTAAAAGCCTAGAGCTTAGTTTGGGAGATTGTCCCTCGATATTTATTTATTTATTTAATTGGAAAGAAGTATTGGGTTCTTTCTGAATGGATATTACGAAGCGTTTGTAAGGAACCTTGAAAATATCCCATTTATGTAAATACTACTTCATCTACATAGATTTCGATTATCGTTATTCCCTCAAGAACTTTAAAAAAATCTGGGATGATAAGTAGTTCATATGTTAATTCAGGGTATAAGCTATTTACATTCCAAATTTTATCCAAATCCGTCCAGCCGTCGCAGCGTGGAGGAGTAATAAAATAAAACACAAATTTCCGCATTTACAATAATCAAATTGTGACAATAATGATAACGACGTAGAACATAGTTATATAGTTTTTGTGTTCGTTTTCATAGTCTGCCTAAGATGACAGTGCTTCCAGGTTCGATTCTCGGTATGGGCAAATGTTTGTATGCGCAAGTATTTTGTTCTTGAATCTTTGATGTTTTATGTGTATTTAAGTATGTATTTATGTTTATCTGTATGTTTATAGTTGCCTAGTACAGTCAAGGACTCTAATTGTTGAGCCACTATAGAACCCTGTCTAGGGTTTGCAATCCGGATCCATTTTGTATGGGAATATCCGGATCTGGATCCGAATTATCCGGATCTTCCATACAAAATGGATCCGCATTACAAACCCTAACCCTGTCCCATTAATCATTAATTTTAGCGTAATTTCTTTCATGTGGCTTGACGCTGTCATTATGACAGGGTTCCATAGTGGCTCAACAATTAAAGTCCTTGACTGTACCCACAGTACGGTCACGAGCGTTAATTTGAGACCCATTTCAAGAAAAATATGCTTGAAGTCATCAATGTCATTAGAGATGTCAAGTCATTTGTAACTTTTAGGAAACTCAACCTTATTGTCGTAGAATGTCAGATTGACTTTGGACCTAAGGTGGGTACCAAATTTAATCTCGTGAGTGTACAAGGCTAGTGCTTACTTTGAGATTGTCCCCTATTATTTATTTATTGGTTTAGTATTAATTTTACATTTTCCTCGTGTGGTTGCCGAGTTAGAATAGTGCCACTCCATGTCTTCCCGTGGATGTCGTAAGAGACGACTAAGGGAATAAAGGCTTGTAGTACTGTTAGGCGATGGGCTTGCAACCTGTCACTAATACGCTGGTAAACATCTTAGCCTAATTGTGCAAATTGTGGTTATAGAATTATCAACAAGTTTTTAGAGATGTTTGTCATTCTGTAGCTCTGCCTACCCCACTCTGGGAACGAAGGCGTGAGATTATGTATGTATTATGTATTAATTTTACAAAAACCTTAAGAAAAAAGAAAAGAAATAAACGTCTTTTAAAAAAATCGTGTCGATAAAACGATATCGCAAATTAAATTGCAACGATATGGTACCTATCTCATATTAACGTAAAAGCAAAAGCGGCCATATTGTAAAAAAACAATATAGTTTCGAAAGCAATATGGCTCAAAGTAAACTCCCGTTACGGTTAGTTAAGGGGGGGTTTTCGTCATTCCTAACATGCTACGCAGCTACGCCGTAGCAACTGTAGCACTCGTAGAACTCTAATGATGCGTAGAGATGCGCACGCGCCGCCAATCCATTCAGTATTGTCTTAGGTCAGGTAAGGAGGTCAAGGCTGGCTAAATAACTAGAGAACCAGTTTCATCAGAAGTATTTTTACCCGTTTTTCTTATTAACCGACTTAAAAAAGGAGGTTCTCAATTCAGTTGTGTTTTGTTAAAAGTTTGACTAGTTAGACTAGCTGTTGGCCGCGACTTCGTATGCGTTGAAGTTGTGTATCACTATTTATTTTTATTTTTTATGGCAATTAGAAGGCAAGCGAGCGCTCAGGCCACCACATGGTAAGTGGGATGTGAGACCCATAGCCATTTGGAATCTCAAGACTACAATCTCAAAACTGCCATCCTAAGACTTCAAATGCGTTGCCAACTCTGAGGACTAAGATGGAATGCCTCTATGCTAGTAATTTCACCGGTTGTGTTATCCCCACACCGGAACATAGCAATGCGAACACTACTGCTTGGCGGTGGGTTATTGGATAAGATGGTGGTAGCGATCCGGACGAACCCTGCACAAGGTCCTACCACCTCTAAAACGTTTCTTGGGAAATGTCCTATTTTCCGGAACAAAAAGTGATATTATGTCTCTCCCGGGACAAGCTGCCTTTTTGGCACAGTCATCAACTACTCAAGACGATTCTAACGAGCCCTAACACGACGGGTTTATCGTGCGTAATTTAGGAGTTCCTTTGGCCCCCCAACGTCTCCATCATCAGACCAGCTTGATGGTGTCATATTATTTTATTGTCATCAAAGTTTCGCAGGTATACCAAATTTCAGCTCAATCGGTCCCCGGGAAGTGGTGTAAATCTTTCTTGCAAGATTTGACCCGAACATACATACTTACATACATACATTGCAATCAATTAATCGTCAATTACCCGAGATCAACTAGGAATAGGAACAAATTGTTCTTACCACGCTCTAGAGTCAAGCTTCACAAAAATAACTCTTACTGTATGGCTATCCAAATTTACAACCAGTTGCCTAAGTTTATTGTGGAATGTCCTGTGAGGCAATTCAAGAGAATACTTACGAAATGGCTTCTAGATAACTGTTTTTACTCTGTTAAGGACTATTTTTCCAATAAGTCAAATATCTAGTTTCTCTCCAATTTAATTTAAGATTGTATTAATTTATTTTGAATCGAATCTAATAATAAATTAATATCTTGACAATTATAATAATATGAATAATATGAAGTAATAGTAGCATTTATTTCTAATGTAGATTAAGACTTTTGCATGCCAAATTGTGGCAGAACATATCCATGTACCTACTACTGACATGTATATTTATAAGATCCGTGTATGTACTTGCAAATAAATGAATTTGAATTTGAATTTGAATTTGAATTTGTTAATAAAAAGCTTGTAATAAAAAACAAGGTAGATTATTTAATACCAACTCGATAATCGATCAGACTTTTTTTTATTTTGTTTAAACCCTTATTGCTTCCATATTCTTACTATATTGTTAATGGAACTTACTCATTTGCCAGTAAGAGTTACTTTAGCGATATTGACAACGCGGTAATTACGACTTTATGTCTATAAAAAGCGGTCCCGGATTTAAACGAAAAAGTTTACCAGTTCTTGATGCTGGGCAGGACCTAGGTTCAAGGGTAAGAAAAGGTGTACATACATACATACATAAACTCACGCCTTCATTCCCAGAGTGGGGTAGGCAGAGCGACAGAATTAAAAAGACATCTAAAAATTTGTTGATAATTCTGTAACCATATTGCACAATTACATGTTTACCAGCGTATTAGTGACAGGTTGCAAGCCCATCGGTAACTGTACTACACGCCTTTATTCCCTTATTCGCCTGTTACGATATCCACGGGATGACATGGAGTGGCACTATTCTAACCCGGCAACCACATGGGTCCATAAGTCTAATAATAGACTTGGCAGAATCGACTGGAGTTAACCCCATGAATGTGCTTCTTTTTAGTCCACCAGGCCATGTATTCAACACGGTAAAAACTAAATCGTTTTTGACCTGTTATCGTATTGTCAACGTTTTGATAGCTCTTGTTTACTTGACATTAATAGCGGCCGAGTTAACAACAATACCATAACGGGTCAAATACGATTTGGAATAGAGCCGCCTAGAATAGAGGCGCAGAGTAAATACTCTTTAACCGAACGATTGTCCTTGCGTGTGATATCCATGGACATGTTTCTCTAATAAGTCCATGGTAATTGTCTAAGTATCAATTTCACCAAACGATGTTATATGTAATCAATGTTAATCGACTGTTAGTTCATACATTTTGACAGCTGTTAACGCCCTAATCGTCTGTCAAGTGTTTAACATCGTTTGGTGTAATCGGTACTAAAACTCAACATTGGCTTTCGCCAATTAAAACAAGGAGTGAAAGCCATTGATGAAGAAAAATACCTAAAACTAATAATAAACTTGAACTTTTCGACGACGCAGTAGGTAAGCCTAGTTGGTAGTGACCCTGCCTACGATGCTCGCGATCCCGGGTTCGATTCCGTCAGGGCAAATATTTGTGTGATGCTGATGAGTGCGAGTATTTGTTTCGGAGTCTGAATGTTTCCTGCATGTTTATCGTTGTCTAGTACCCATATAGTACAAGCCTAGAGCTTAGTTTGGGACTGGGGCAATTTGTGTGACAATGGTCCTCGCCCCCGACATTTATTTATTTATGAAAAGACCAATGAAATAGGTCCTAACTGGACGGATCTAGTAAGAGCCATTAAGAAGTTCCTATGGCCACTTTCCTTCTCCATCATTATACCAGTTTGTCCATATATTATATTATCATTAAAACTGCATAAGTATGCAAAATGTCAAGTCAATCCGACAATTAGAAGTAGGTCAAAATCGATTTCCTAGATTTTATTTCCTAACGCGTTGGCCTAGTTGGTAGTGACCCTGCCTACGAAGCTAGCGGTCTTGGGTTCAAATCCCGGTAAGGGCAGATATTTGTGTGATGAGCGCGTGTATTTGTTTCTGAGTCTTGGGTGTTTTATGTATGTATTTAAGTATTTATTTCTCCATATAAGTATTTATATTTTTGTCTAGTACCGATATTACAAGACTAGAGCTTAGTTTGTCATATCACATTGTCCCCTGATATTTATTTATTTATTTTATTATTTGTTTATAAGTTCATTAGTAACAAGTAATGCTGTATGCAAAATACACCTTAAAATACAAATCACAGATATAAAAAAGTATAAATAACTAAAGAAGATGACAGCAGAAAAATAAGGAATGTATTATTCTCGCGGCAGTAAAACGTTCACTGAGTTAGCATTTAAAGTAATTTATTAAAGGTACATGTTCATCTCGGCCTTGGCTGTAGTTTGCATGACAATTAAGGTTGTAGGTACCTAACTCGGTACAATTCCTACGAGTGCACGGAATAAGTTATAATTATCTGGCATAATCAGGGACGAAGTAATCTATAACATTTTCTAAGAGAAAACTTATACAGGCTGTCACAAATAATTACCCCATCAACGCTCAATAAATTCACCCTCTATAAAAAAAATGGCGGCGCGGTGAAAGGCCGCCCTACACTCCGTATAAAAGCAAACCGTCGCCCGCGCACCCACTATTTGCAAGATGGCGGCTCTAGTGCGATTGGTACGTTCATTCCGTTCTTAATTTGAATTTAAAAATACTAGGGATGGGCGTTTGGTATTTGTTATCGATTGTTTTTTTGGTGTTTTAAGTGATTGTTTTGATGAAATGGAAAAGTAAGTAATATTTAAAGCAATTTAGTCACAAGTGAATATATATCAAATAAAAGCTTTTGTGTTAAGTGAATTATTAAGTGACAAAGACATTGAAATTACTAAAACTTGTAAATTAAATTTGGCGTTGTGTCGTATTTTGGCGGAATGTTACGTTTTATTTTACGATAGATGGCGTTAGTGGGATTCCAGATGTTTTTGACGTCTGTCAATGATTTATAGTTTTTGTTTATAATACTGATTAAATCTGAAGAAATGTTTAGAAAACAAATATATTTTAGGACTTAACAGAAGCGCGTGAAGCTGGGGCACATGAGGTGCTTCAGTATACCTATCACCAGAGTAGGTAAATACTCTTTTATGTCCTCGCGTGTGATATCCATGGAGTTATTTCTATAATAAGTTCATGGTGATTGTCTTAAACTCGACATTGGCGAAGTACTTGTTAAAAAAAGGCGTGAAAGCCATTAAGTTACTGATGATCAAAGCCAATGTGAGTGATTATTTTGATGATGATGTGACTTAACAGTTTAGGAATTTCCGTAAAGACTGTATTTAGATATGTAGAATATTTTTTTATATGTCACGTATATAATTTGATATTAAGTACAGTTCTTTTGAGTCTACTTTTAATGTAAATTCAGAGAATTAAAAAATACATCCACACCATTAATTTATTTAGCTTCTTATCTACGGCAAAGCTGCATAAATATTTATAACTACCTATTTCTCAGTCACCACACCCACAATTTAAAAGTACACTAAATTAAATTCAACTTTATGTCGTTTGAAACACTATCAAATTAGGTCAAATATCTAAAGCAAATGTTGTATAATGCCTGGTTTACACGACCTTAGTTGTTAGTAAAACTCCTTTCTACTTGTCACTTGAACCCACGCGTAAACTTCAAAATAAACTTAAGTCAAGAACAAGGAAAACGAGTCACTTTGTATTGAATTATTATAGAAAGTGACCTGTTTCCATTGCTCCTGAGTGTACCTATCTTTAACTAGAGGACGCCCGCGACTTCATACGCGTAGTTTCCCGATACTCTCTTACTTTAAATCCTTGGATATTTTTTCACTTTTCTATATTTTTCATAAATTCTGGTTTAAAAACGAGTGTTACAAAAAACTTACAACTAAGCAAAAAGGAGCAAATATTACGTTAACAATATGATTACGATATAGAAACAAGATGAGATTTAACAAAATGGAATAAAGGCCCTTGTCATTTGCCACTAAACAGTTTAATGCTAAACTACTAATGACAAGAACTAAGTCCGTGTAACCCGTGCCTAATGTAGGTAGCCTTAGAATACCTACCTCCTTACTCTCCGCTAAATATAGATACTTGTTCTTATTTAATACTTTAGCGGTATTGACTGTGGTATTAGTGTCTGTATGTATATACATGAATTACACGTATTTGGGTAAAAACTACAAAGAAATTGGTATAATTCCGCGGCTAGCTGAGTTAGTAGATATTATCCTGATAACTTAGCAACTTTAACAAAATAATTGACTTAAACGATAAGTAGATATATAGATGATTAGTTTTTTTTGCGTTAAGGGTCTCACTGCTGGGAAAATGGCTTCCATTTTTCCTTCCATTCGTCTGTATCCCTCCGTCCACTGGGATCCATTTACAGGATCCATTTATTAATATTCAAATCCATTAATGGAGTCCAGTGGGCTTTAATGTGCACTTAAATCCATGTGGATTCGTTTACACTTTATAATACGCAGGGATCCATCAATGGATTCTGTTGCACTCTTAATTACACTTCGATCCATCAATGGATCTTAGTACACTAATATGTATATGACCTATCCAACAATGGATTTTATTAAACTTTTAATACACTTAGATCCATCAACACTCGTGATACTCGTGGACTTGTAGTATACTAAAATCCATTGATGGATCCCGGTGTACATAAAAAGTTCAATAGAAATTTCATGCATCTTTGTGGATTTCATAGTATAATTAAATCCATTGATGGATCCCAGCGTATTAAAGTGTAAACGAGTCCCAATGGATTTAAGTGTATATTAAAGCCCACTCGACTCCATTAATGGATTTGAATGTACAAAAAGTTCAATTGAATCCTATCATTGGATCCTAGTGGACGTAGTGGTCCCTATTAATGCAGTCCTTAGTTGGTCGTGACGTTGGTAGTCACTAGTGAAGCTGGTGGTCCTAAGTTTCGTCCCGGTAAAGGAAAATAATTATACTATGAGCTCGAGTATTTTGTTTCTGAGTGTTGCATATTTTCTATCTGTCATTCATACATTATCTGTCATTGTGACATTTGAATTTGACAGATAATGTCAAAACATTGTATAGCTATACCACCGTTACTCAACGTTTATTAGTAAGGGGGTAAGTATTTAAGTATCTGTCTCTATGTAAGTATGTTTAGCGTTGTCTTATACAAATAGTCCACGCCTAGAGCTGACTTTCTTTAGCTAAATTTGTGATATTCTTATGATTCCTAATATTTATTTATTTAAGTCCTATTTAAGTTACAGTCACGATGTTCTTTACGTCTTGTATTATTTTCTTTATCGCCTTATGTTGAACAAAACATGGATCTTGTTAATTGAAGAGAATATGTAAGATTGACGCACAATGGTCGCTTGTGCGAGATCGATCATCATCCGCGATGGTCATCTGTCTTCACTTCACTATCATCGATTAAACTATACAATACAACGATGCGGTTAGACTAGTTTATAGTGATCCTTGCTAAGTTATTTTGTATGATGGACACAAATATTTGTTCCCGACTCTAGGATTTTTCTTAAGTATTTAACTATCTGTATGTATAAGCATTTTTATCGTTGTCCGCCCTCGCTTCACTTCCGTCGGTATGTTAGTAATATCTTTACACATATTTGTACTCATAGATTTTGAACACTGCTTTATTACCAGAGGTCGGAATAGGTAGTGCTTATTAACCTAAACTTGTTGCATCTTCATTCAATAACGTATTCCCATCTCACTCGCGCATGAATGAACATGAGTCAAGTTTAGGTTAATAATCACTACCTATTCCGACCTCTGTTTATAACAAAATGAAACGTACAAGAAAATATAAATTAAACTTTCTGTTTTAATCTTTATTTTTTTAAATTAAATCCCTTGAGTGATTTCGAGACAAACTTTCCGATAGTCAGAAAGACTAAATTAATATTAAGGTCATCTATACGAAAATATGCCTTATATTTTGAAATGATAGATAGACACTACAATTTTATAGTACTTATGAACAAATATCATTATAGATTTTATGGTATCTATGGAAGTATGGACAGATAAACTTGCACCAGCCATAGCTTATGATAAAAATGAAAGTGCGTCAGATAACGTCACGGTGAACCAGTTTCATTGTTAACCGGCGTTTAATTAAGAGCATTGTTCGCGTGCTAGTTTCCAATAACTACTAGGAAGTGTTTTTTACGATTGTTATTAAAGTGTGATATTGGAAGTAAAGTTTGACGATGAACTATTAACTTACATGACCTTTGGAGAGCGTATCAGTTGTACAAAACATCGCAATTTTTGAGGCAATTTTGACAAGTAGTGATTTATATATCGATAAATTTACTTATCCATATTTGTTACCGTAACCAGCGATTGGTACCAATTTTTTTTTAAAGTAAGTACATTATAACACTAAGTTTTAAAATTTTAAATTAATTTTTATTTTGCTTCTTGGGATAAACTTAATTTATTTATTTTAATAATTTATCCAAATTTAATTATTTTCTTGATTGTATTAATTGTCTCTTACCAAATTGCTTAGGGAATTTGAAATAGAGCCTTTATTAATATTATTTTTCTTCAACTATAATAATACTTTTCGAAACTATATAGCTTGTTAACGATATGGCCGCCTCTTCTCTCAAGTAATAGTTACGTACTAATCGTACGTAATAGTCAAATAACTTGCGATATCTTTTAGTCAATTTCTAAGTTAGGCCCTGTCTGTCATTTTACCTATTGTCAGTAAGTATTACTTGTAACTGTTTTAAATTAGACTTTTTAGACGTAATCTACTCGTTTGTCAGATAAAGTGTTGCCAAATTATGTAAAATATATAATAGTGTTGAGAAAATGTCGATGTTTTAGTATCGACATAACCTACGAGTATATGATCTGTCAAGTTAGTGGCAACATTATGCATTTTGAGTTGGTTTGCCTAAATAAAAACTCTGAGTCTTTCATGATATCGAAGTTCCTTGTCTTTCTTACGGATGTATAATGTTACTTGTATTTTTGCCAATATATAAAAGATTTATTGTATCCCATTTGTACAGACAAAGGGCAGAAATGGCGTCCGAGGTCGAATACCGGTCCACATTCACTACCGGACTCGATGAAATGTCACTTATAAAACAACATAACTTACAATAACATCCATTTAAAAAGCAACCTTATGACTAGAAAACTAAGTCTACAATTAGTACAATTTATTTTTGACTTACGGTCTTTTGGTCGTGGGTGTTGCCATACGCTCCAGATGAAATTCACAAAAGTGCGGTAACTCAAATAATAAGAACATTGTAAAAGCAAACTTATCACTGTTACATTCGGTATAAAATTATTAAAAGTGTCTTTAGACTTACGTTTTTTGGTTTGATCGTTGTAATTATATATAGGCTTTTGGAATTTGCGAAAGATTGCTGTGTAATTTAAGGTTGATTGCTATTTTGTTTAAAAGTTGAACGACCTTTTTTTATCCATTTTATGAGTTAAATCCGTATCCTTGTTTGTTTGCAAAAAATGGTTTTGATATGTTCAAACTATTATTTTTTATAGAATATCGCACTGGGGCCTTATTCCATTTTGTCTACATGGATTGTTATCGTATTGTTGTTTATTCGGCCGCCATTACTGTCAAGTAAATAAAACTTAGCATAACGTTGACAATACGATAACATGTGAAGCAATTAGTTATTTATAGATCCCCTGTAGAATATATACGGGATATTATTTGTTGTTTTAATTTTTAACATCAATACTCTTACTTTTTTTTCTTAATTAATGGCTTTCACTCCTTGTGTTTAACAAGGTGTATTTCGCCAGTATCCAGTTTTAGACAATCCCCATGGACTTATTAGAGAAACAAGTCCATGGATATCACACGCGAGGACAATTGTTCGGTTAAAGAGATTTACTCTGGTGGACTAAACAGAAGCACATGGGGTTAGCTCCACGCGCTTGTCAAGTCAATGCTCTTACTTATAAAAGTGAAGTGCCCATGGAGTAGCTAAACCATCCTTATCTGTCATTGTGACATTTGTGACATTTGAATTTGACAGATATAGTGTGGTCTAGCAGAGGGTACCCTCGAGCACATGTTTTTCAACTGCAACCGTATTGTCACCCCGCTTTACGATATCCTCCCCTCCAATATCCCCCGTCCTGTTAACATCCAGTACCTTCTGACATTAGTCTACTCCCCTTTTGTGTTTATACTAAGTACATACATACATACATTAACTCACGCCTTTATTCCCAGTTTGGGTTAGGCAGAGCTACAGAATGGCCAACAACTCTAAAAGCTTGCTGATAATTCTGTAACCACATTTTGCATAATCAGGCTAAGATGTTTACCAGTGTATTAGTGACAGGTTGCAAGCCCATCGCCTAACAGTACTACAAGCCTTTATTCCCTTAGTCGACTCTTACGACATCCACGGGAAGGCATGGAGTGGTACTATTCTAAGCCGGCAACCACACAGCTAACTACTACTAAGTAAATTATTATACTAAGTAAATTTATTAAAATTAACAATCTGTTATTGTAGTAGTTAGGCTATCATTAAATGTTTGTTTTGTCTTTTGTCGTAGATTCTCTTTTGAATCTCGCGCCTTTATTAACTTTGACGTTGGCGGAATCATCGACAGTCTCGATGGAAGCCATAACCTACAAAATTGAATTGAATTGGACCAAGCATGGTTTAGCTACTTCACGGTTAATCCACGTTTATGTAAGGGCATATCAGGGTAGTGATTCTCTCAACAAGCAAAGGTGATCGTTCGCTCGAGTGAAGGTCCAAGCGGCGAGTTTAAGTAGTCCCGTCCGACCGAACAAAACACATTTTAGCGCGTGTATTCAATTTGGCAGCATGACTTCACCAACGTATAAGGCTCCCTAATTGACAATGCCCGCGCTAAAATGTGTTTTGTTCGCTCTGTCGGGACTACTTAAACTCGCCGCTTTTATTCGCTCGTCCGTTCGACCGGCCGCCGTTTTTTGAGAGAATAACACACCAGGGGTGTGATTCTCTCAACAAGCAAAGATGAGCGAACGCAAGAGTGAAGGTCCAAGCGGCGAGTTTAAGTAGTCCCGACAGAGCGAACAAATCACATTTTAGCGCGTGTATTCAATTTGGCAGCATGACTTCACCAACGTATAAGGCTCAATTGACAATGCACGCGCTAAAATGAGTTTTGTTCGGTCGGACGGGACTACTTAAACTCGCCGCTTTTATTCGCTCGTCCGTTCGACGGGCTCCGTTTTTTGAGAGAATAACACATCAGTTCACAATCCAGTTTGGATGGAACGGCCTCTAATCTTTAAGTATAAAACAAAGTCGCTCCCCGCCGTCTTTCCCTCTGCATGTTCGCGTAGATCTTTCAAACCTCGCAGCGGATTTTAACCTCGTAAGGCCCACCATACTACAAACAGGGAGTTTATTTTAAGTGGGACTTTGAATCTACCATCAAGGCAATAAAGTTCAATTACGTTTGTTCGATAAATTTTCAGTTTATGAAGATAGAAAAATAAACCTTATTCTTATTGCAACACAGTTCCAATTAAATTGCCTTGATTATGTACATCCTATGGCACACCGGGCCTTACGAGGCTAATGCGGGTTTCGTCAACACTGCCCTACTAAGCATAATGGCGTTATCTCAAACAAAACATCTGTAGAAATTGCAACCTAGTTACAAACAGAAGAGAGTTGAATCTGCTTTGGCTATTGAATTTAGTTATTGCATTTTTGCTTAGGAGGGCAGAATAGATAGAGTGGTTCAAGAGGTTATGACTGTATAACTAGCTGACCCGGCAAACGTTGTTTTGCCATATAAATAATTTAGGGGTGGACTACCCCTAACATTTAGGGGGATGAAAAATAGATGTTGGCCGATTCTCATAGATACCGGATAAGCACAAAAAATTTCATCAAAATCGGTCAAGCCGTTTCGGAGGAGTACGGCAACGAAAACTGTGACACGAGAATTTTATATATGTATAATAATAATCAGAGGTCGGAATAGGTAGTGCTTATTAACCTAAACTTGTTGCATCTTCATTCAATAACGTATTCCCATCTCACTCGCGCATGAATGAACATGAGTCAAGTTTAGGTTAATAAGCACTACCTATTCCGACCTCTGATAATAATTCTGGATTATATACGGGTGCTTCAGAAATCTCACATAAACCGAAGACACGCAAGGGCTGGTCACATTAATTTTAATTTCTCATGTCTAAAACGCAACCCATTGAAGTAATTGAAATGTTATTTTAAAATAAAATTCACGTTAGTATCCTTGCAAAACTCGCCGGAAACAAGCTAAATTAAACAACTAAACAAGGCTTTTGCTAAATATCTTTATTTAGATAAGTAAAAAAATAAAGTCACCAATGCGTAAACTTTCGTCAGTTTGTGTGTGGTCCAAGCGATGACTTCAGCTCCAAATGCAAAGGCACAAGCGGAGCGGAAGCGGTGCAATCTAGTGATGTGCCGTTGCCAATATCCCAAATTCCTGGAATACTGCCACCGGCAATATTGCCATATTTAACGATTCCCACATACACACACATATGTTACAGCTCGATGGAAGTACCCCAGCATTTATGAGCTATATTTTGTCGAGGAAGTTACCGCCGCCATTGTTATTAGTTTTTTTTTCTAATTTATTAATTACTTTATACGCTACAGTATTGATTCAAACATTATGTCTACCAAACTCTATCAAATTTAATGTTCTTACCTAGATAGCTTTTAAACCTGAAATATAAAGAAGTTGTATTTTGTCAGCATAAGTTTGACAAATTGCGTCTTTCTGAAGAATATTTGGTACCTAAATAATTTTTGATGATTTGTGATAGGATTTAAATTTATGAGAGAAGAAGGCTAAAAGTGTTGACACCCATATTTTGTCATAAAAGCTTACCGTTCTCTTTTAATAGCTATTGGAACCCGGTAGTGACATTTTTAAACCCGAACAGGATTATGCAAATAAATGTCACAAAAAAGTTATTAAGACACAACTGAGACTTGTTTCCATTACAATCTTGGTTACTCATTAAATTTAGTTGACTTACAGACTTAATATGGCCGTGACATTTTTTTATCTGTGTAATGGTTACAAATTACTTATAGTTTTAGAAGCAAAAAATATCGTGTTTCAGGTGTATACCAAAATAATACTACATACATTAAATCACGATCCTGACAAATCTCTTTCGCGTCTTCCACATTTATACATCAAGTCATGCACGCACGTCGGTTAAAATACTAATTGTGGTTTAAATGTCAGCGCTTCTTCAAAAGCTTAAACAGTAATGGTAATTAAAAAACAACTGTCTCCATTCCTTTAAAACACCATGATGCAGTTTTTGACTGGTAGGGAATTCCATAAGATTATCAAATGCCATTTAGTCTGCCAATTGGCGTAATGCGCAATATACTTTAGACTGAGTTTAGATTAATAAATAAAGAACATGTATTTTTTCATGTAACAATAACATGTTCGTTTTTCAAAATCAAAAAGTACCAGTCTCAAATCGAGATTTCCGCTTATGACTTGAACCGCAACTTTTTAATTTTATTAGATCTTTTTGTGCCACAGTGCCAAGGCTTATTACACAACTGTACAAAGCGATTCAACTCCATGAACACGACAGAGGATTATGGCCCTACTTGCTAGCATCTTATGTTCTGGAATGGAATAAACTAAATTGGACATGGGTCACTTTGGATGGAAGTTAACAATTTCTATATTGAACTCGAATTGCACTAGATTGGAATTACGACACGAAATGTTTTGTATTGTGTCGTTATTTAACCAATTTGGGGGTTATTACCTTATAGGTAGCTAAACGGCTGTTGTTTAAAGGCATTTTAAGTATTTGTAGCGACCATTTTGTAAATTGGTTACGTGTTTTATGCCGTTTACAAATATGTGTTATGATTTCGATATCGTGTAACGAGTAGACAGGTTTATAAATATATGTACGCGTGAGTACGTTTTTTATTCTTGATTAATGGCTTTCACTCCTTGTGTTTAACAAGGTGTATTTCGCCAGTATCGAGTTTTAGACAATCACCATGGACTTATTAGAGAAACAAGTCCATGGATATCACACGCGAGGACAATTGTTCGGTTAAAGAGATTTACTCTGGTGGACTAAACAGAAGCACATGGGGTTAGCTCCACGCGCTTCTGTCAAGTCCCTTTAGTACCTTGTCACTTTAATCGCTGTGACAATTCATGGCAGTTTAAACATGACGTTAAATAGACAAGGTACTAAAGTTTACACATATTTATGATCATCCCTAGAAACAGGATGCCTATTGTGTTTATACAGTGTGTAAACGGAATACGAGCAAACGTTTAAACTAGACGTAGATTATGGCTCTATAAGTTATGTAAATGTGGAATTTTGTTAATAACTCTAATACATAGAGCACAATTATTTTGTAAAGGTCCCATCGAGCAGCAATGTATAATGTAAACGAAGATTTAAGTCTCAGTTAATTGCAAGTTAATTGGGCTATTTCTGATACATTGCGTGGCGAATTAGTTTGTATGAAAAAAAGAAATACAAGTTATGTTAACGACAGATATGTTTTTATGTTAATTAAGATGCATATTAACCGTCGTTAAAATGTCCGCCCGTATTCCGTTTACACACTGTATACGAGTGTGTGTGTCGTTGCTAATAGTTTCGCCATGTCCCTCTGTCCGCCGTTTAACTCAGAGACCCTTAGTATTACAATTGTATTTGGCATTGTTATACTTTTAAATTACGCCGAAAAGTTGTAAAAATAACAATACCTTTTCCCATTCCAGTCGATCCTAGCGCTATGCGCATGCGCGTGCGTCACTGCGCAGTATGAGGATGAGCGCGCGCCGCGGTACATCGCCTCGCAGCCCAAAGTCGCCCCCACCCCAGTGCCCATACTCAAGCAGATCAACAGGTAACGATATCCCGGTAGATGATTCCCTTAGGGCCATTTGCACCTAAACTTTAACACTGGGTTAAGACTGAGTTTTTTTTTAAGACACTTACTCGAGTTCGTAAACGTCAGATTCTTACGAAAACTGTCATTTTAACTCGATTTTAGTGTCTTAACCTAGTGTTAATTTTTTGGTGCAAGTGGCCCTTAAACAACTCAAGCTTGAACTCGACGCATCAAATATTAACCGGCGAGTTGAAGTTGGCCCATCAGAGCGTAAAAACCACATTTAAGGGGGTGCATTCTTTGCTTACTCTTTTTACCCGCTTTGTGAGCGAGCTCGTTTGACTGCTGTCTCGATCGACCGTTCGATAGAGAGCCCTTTTTAAGAGAATTGCGCGAGGGGCGTGATTTCACTTTGTCTGTAAACCGGCTCACTGGCCCCCAAGATACAGTCTCAGCCTAGTTTGCGGTCCATGGGATATTTTGTATGTTCTTGTGCTTAGTTAATCAATCAAATTATCTTTATCTCTCCGTCTTTACCTTTTTTTTTTGACCGTAATGGCGGCTGAGTTGAAAACTATACCATAACACGACAAAGGTAATGCAAATCTTATGCAATTATGTCATTTAATATCAAAGGGAAGTTATGACAGTTCTACTACTCTAGTGATTCTAGTAGGAAACAGTCTTGGTATAGATAAGTCTAGTGTAGGTAGATTATTGTCAACATTAAACCTTATTGAAGAGGCAGGCATAGGTAAAATTATACTTTGTGCATTACCATATTCACAAAATATGCCATACAATTATAATAATAAAATAGCATACTTAAATTCTTTAATGTATAATGCTATATGTCATAATAGTAAATATCATTTCTTCGACTTAAATAAATTTATTAAGCACCTCACGCTAACATCTGAAAAAATTCATTTGCCAAAGAAATATTTTTTGACTTTGGTAGAACTTTTGGCTTTTAATATAGAACCAAATAGATATAACAGTGGTACAAATTCCATTCCTAATCATTTAAACTAAAGTATAGGACAGCGGAAACACCTTTGAGTATAAATATAGTTCATCAAAATATTCAAGGGTTTTCCAGCAAAGAATTAGAAGTAGGATTATTTTTAGATACTGAGAATGTACACATTATGTGTATTACTGAACATTGGCTTAGACCAGATCAATTAATTTTTGATTTCGTTAATTTTAAATTAGTTAGTTTTTTTGCCAGAAAATCCGCCATTCATGGTGGTTCGTTAATAATTGTTAAAAGTACCATTAAATCCAAAGAAAGGAAAGATATTGTTAGGCTATCCATAGAGAGGCTTGTAGAAATCTCATGCATAGAATTAGAAAATTACATAATTATCTGTGTTTACAGACCACCGTCAGCTGATTTTAGCACATTTGAATCCAGTATGGAAAATGTGTTAAAATTAGTATGTAAAACCCAAAAGCATGTTATTGTCTGTGGAGATTTTAATGTTAACTTACTGGAATCTTCAAATAATACTATTAGGATCTTAAGTTTATTTAAATCTTTTAACTTAGGTAATTTGTTCTTTGAACCTACACGGATAGGAGTTTCAAGTGCTACCTGTTTAGACAATATTTATTGTAATTGCGAGTGTTTGGATAAGGAAATATTTAATTGCTTTAATTCTGATCATAGTGGCCAGAAGGCTTCTTTTTTAAATGATTTTCATCAAGAACCACAGGCAATAACATACAGACCCATAACTAGCAATCGTTTAGAATTATTCAAAAATAAAGTTGAGAGCAATCTCTGTGGGTTATCCTTTTCAAATAATGATTCAAATAGTATTTATAAAGATTTGTTTGATGTAATTCTTCATCAATTTAACAACAATTTTAAGATGAAAACTGTTTCTGGGTCAAAAACTAAGTTTAGTGAATGGGCTACTGTAGGCATCCATAGAAGTAGAAATAGGCTTTATGAACTATATAGAGAGAGGGAGGAGAACAAGAATGCTGACTTCTTAGTTTACGTTAAGAATTATTCGAGGACCTTCAAGCGAGTTTGCTTAACTGCTAAGTCAAACTTTTTAAGTCTTAAACTCAAAGCTTCTGATAATAAGGTAAAAACGGTGTGGAAAATTATAAATAGAGAAACGGGTAAATCTAAAACTCGTGATAATCAAGTCACCCTAAACAAGGGTGACAAACAAATCACGTCAAACAAAGACGTGGCCTTAGCGTTCGAAGATTATTTCTCCACTATAGCTATTAATACAACGAAATGTCTTCAATCATCTGCGATTGTAGCTCAAAAACTACTTTGTGCTAATGTTACTAAATGTAATGTAACCTTTGATTTTAGCCATGTAGATTCAATTTCTATTGTTAAGGTATTTAAATCGCTCAGTTTAAAAAAAACTGAGGATTTATGGGGAGCGTCAGTTAAAGTGATCCATCATGTCATAGATATAATTGCACCTCACTTAGCTTTAATCTACAATAATTGCATTTCAGAGGGGGTTTTTCCAAATCTTATGAAATATAGTAAAGTCATACCACTTTTTAAATCGGGCGACATGTGTGATTTAACGAATTTCCGTCCCATTTCTATTCTACCGGTTTTAAGTAAAGTTTTTGAGAAGTTAATGTTAAAAGATATGTTAGGTCACTTCAATAGAAATAAACTGCTTAACAGTAATCAGTTCGGCTTCACCAGAGGACGATCCACAACTGATGCAGCATCTGTACTCATTAAATATATATACAATATTTGGGAGAAATCCTGTGATGCAATAGGAATTTTTTGTGACCTTTCCAAAGCTTTCGATTGCGTAGATCATGCGACTCTTATATTAAAATTAGAACATTATGGTCTGTCAAATAATTCTCTAAATCTTATGTCTTCATATCTTAGCGATAGAACACAAACGGTTGTTGTAAACCAAACACAGTCCATTGGAGCAACTGTTAAATTAGGTGTGCCTCAGGGCTCTATATTAGGTCCTTTCTTATTTCTGGTCTATATAAATGACTTACCACCCACGGTAGATAACCTTTGTGATATTGTGCTATTTGCTGATGATACTTCATTAATTTTCAAGGTGGACCGAAAATCCGTCGATTACAGTAGGATAAACGCCACGCTGGTTAAAGTACTTAATTGGTTTACTATTAACAATTTGCTACTTAACGCTAAGAAAACTAAATGTGTTAGGTTCGTTTTGCCTAATGTTAGACCGGTAAAATCTAGTATATTTCTAAATGATGAGTGTTTGGAGATGGTGGACAAGGCGCTTTTCTTAGGGATAACTATAGACAAAAACTTGCAATGGAGTCCCCATATAGCAGTACTAGCAGGTAAATTAAGTTCGGCAGCTTATGCTGTTAGGAAAATCAGGCAACTTACCAATGTTGAGACAGCTCGCTTAGTTTATTATAGTTATTTTCATAGTGTTATGTCGTACGGTATTCTGGTTTGGGGAAAAGCTGCTGACATACAGACTATATTCGTGTTACAAAAAAGAGCCATTCGTTCCATATATAACCTAAACTCCCGTGATTCCTTAAGATTACTATTTAAAGAAATTAGTATTTTGACAGTAGCGTCACAATTTATTTATGAGAATATTATTTATGTCATTAAAAATCAAGACTCTTTTGTTAAGAATTGTGATATACATAATTTGAATACAAGAAATAAAAATAAAATTGCTATTAAAAAATTTCGTGTCCGTAAGGTATATAAATCATTTGTTGGTCAATGCATTCATTTCTATAATAAATTACCTGACGAAGTTTTAAAGTTATCATTTCCAGCACTTAAAAATTACTTGAAAAAGTCGTTGATGTCGAAAGCTTATTATAGGGTCGAGGACTATCTAACAGATAAAAATGCTTGGCCTAAATTAAACACCTAAATAACTTAGTAATAGCTTAGTCAGGAAAATATCTAAACATTGTAGGTATAATTATTGTCTAGGGGACACGGTTTCTGTAGGAGAATGTATCAAAACTATGTGGTTGTTTTGCACCGTCATGGGTAAGTATATGTATACTATTATTATTACAATTTAAGAGTTCATCTGAACATACTGAGTTTTGACACATTTTCCTGCTCAACTACGCATGATATATATATTTTAATGTTAAATTCATTGTTTTATATAATGCTAGGTTAAGTTCTATAATTGTATAAGTAATTTTTAAAAAAAACGACTGACTGTTGAGTTTCTTGCGGCGTTTCTTCTCAGCAGTGGTCTCTTGCGAAGCGCTGGTAGATTTTTGACGTGTAAAAGTGCCCGTGCGGCCTACTTACTGAATAAACATCTTTTATCTTTTTTTTATCTTTTTTAAGGCAATATGGATTTACCGAGTTGCATAAAGGCCCTGCACAGGTAGCACAAGTTGTATTTTCTCACGGTCAAGTCGCGGACAACATGTGCTAGCCGTGCTGCGGCCCTAGTATGGTTGTGTTTATCGCGTGACAAAATGTGGATAAAGCATCCGTCACTCTCTTACTTATTTACGTGTCAAAAATTGACGGATGTTTTATCAACATTTTATCACACGATAAACGCAGCCATATTAGGCCTCCTGATGGTAAGATTACGAATAAATACTACAGACAGCGATACTCGCCGATGCCTCGTATTCTAACATCACCACTCGAATCTTAATAGGCTTCATTATGAAACAGTTGCATAATAATTATTTAAATATTGATTGATTTTAATAACTGTTTCAGGCACAACGAAGATGGCTCCTACACGTATGGGTACGAGGCCGCTGATGGCTCCTTCAAGATCGAGACCAAAGCTCAGAACGGAGAGGTCAAGGGCAAATATGGATACAAGGACGACACTGGCAAGGTTAACTATCTTTTTTTTAAGTCAAGGAGAAGGCAAAGAGCTCACAGAGGTTCTCTTCTATTCGGTAAACCCATATTGCTTTTGTCTTGTTATCCGCCATTACTCAAGTAAATAGGAGCTATCGTAAAGTTGAAAATACGATAACATGTCGAAAGCAATATGGTAATACCAAGTAGAAAAGAGCCTCAGGCCTACATTTTCCTTATTGCTATCGTTTTGTTAACGTTATCACATTTCGTTAAACTTGACAGTAAAGAAAAAATAAATGTAGAATTAAGGTTCTTGATGGTAAGTGGGATCTGAGACCCATAGACATTAGTATTTTCAAAGCTACAATCACAAGACTGCAATCCTGAGACAGTAAAAGAATTGCCAACCCTGAGGACTAAGATAGAATGAGGTGTTCCGGCATTACTAGCATAAAGGCATGAATGGCAGTAATACCGGAACATTACAATACGAACACTGCTGCTTGGTGGTAGGTTAAGAATAACATTAGAAGGTTTGAACTCAAATGTTTTTGATGACCATACATTGTGAAAATATGTTGGATGGTGATTGGTCTTCCACTTGTATGCACAGATGTAGTAATAAATAAACATACCACATTGTTTTTGGTCGGAAAAGTTCGTTATATCTTGCTTTCTCATTCAGTTTTAGTACTTTCCAATAAGGTAATTGAGAAAGCAAAACAAATACGAACTTATTCGACCAAATACGATGTCATATGACTTTATGCTTACACACATAATTATGAAGAAGAAAGGGTAAAAAGATTCAATGAAACATAAGTTCACTGACATCTAAACATATCTGTCCTGCTCATTTCAGGTGCGAGTAGTCGAGTACGGTGCCAACAAGTATGGCTTCCAACCCTCTGGAGAAGGTATCACAGTGGCGCCCCCTACCCTCGTGGATGAGTCTACCCGCGACCCGCCCCAAAAATCACAGGTAATGTTACAAAGGAAGTTTTAGGAATAAGAGGATGAAGGTTCAATAACGTTGTAATGAGTTTCCTGTCTATTAATTTGCTAACATGCATATACAGATGTAGTGAAATATCCTTTCACATCATATTTTCTCGGAAATGTTCGTATTTGTCATGCTACTTCAGTCTGACTCAGTACCCATCAAGACAACGTGGGGGAACGTCGCATCGCGAGAGTGATAATCGATATAGAGTGGTTAGTACCAGAGTATTTTTTTGTTAATTAAGATTAAGTTTGTTTTCAGTTCTTTTTAATAGTCATGCCGAAAGCATCAAGACCTGGGAAACGTTTAAATCGACAAGCCTGTGAAATTATTTTCAACATTGATTTATATTTCTTCTTGTTTACCTACACCTAATTTCTATATATTTGATCGTTGTGGTTTTAAAATCTCGGTGTGATATACTTCAAAACTCGTGGATTGACATTTGACACTGATAACTAAAGTACTCTATTTATTTAATACAAACATGTCACTTAATAATTTAATAATTCATAGACACGTCGGCATCATTCGGAAGTAGACGTGAGTTCCGAGTTTTCACGATGTGAAAGGATTATTCACTAGATCTGTACATACATTCTTTCACGCCCGTCTCCCAATGGGATAAGCAGAGATAATGGAACGCTAACAATTTTGCACTAAATGAAAAACGATTGAAATATTAAATCGCATGTATTTGGTTTAGCGTCACTGTTCAGCAAATTACGAAAGTTAACGACTGTACTGCTGTGCATTTTTATATATTTTTCGTGTTGTTTTAGATTTAATTTAATTTATTGGTTTCTATTGTTTCCTCTCGTCTATATTTTGTACTAAGTATAGTATTTGTCTATTGTTTGCTACAATTATTATTTCTCACTCGAACAAAGGTTAACTGGAAGAGAGCCCTTAAAGGGATAAGTTCGCCTTTGTACCACATTTATTTTTGTAATTTTAATATTTGTGTATTGTAATTGTTTTAGTACAATATACTGTAGAGTATATAATTATTAAACAGAACTGGGAAAGGGAAAGCAAAAATCTATGAAGATTCGCACCTTCAGAACAATAGTGACCTAATTGAGAAAATTTAAATTTCGAGTTAGGTCTCTATGATAATAAATTTATGACTCGAAGTTTGAAAGCACAAATTTTGAATTAGGTCACTATTGTTCTAACGGTGCGAATTATGCCGCCTTGTCCACTTAGGTACTTACTTTGCTTTTGCGGCTATCACGCCCTGGACAAAATGCATCGCGAGAACGTTTTCGTTATCGAAAATGTGTAGGATTGACGCAAGCTACCAGACGGTCGCGTCGAGCACAATTCGCACCATCAGAACAATAGTGACCTAATTCAAAATTTCATTTTACAAACTTCAAGTCATAAATTTATTGTTATAGAGACCTAACTCGAAATTTAAAATTTCTGAATTAGGTCACTATTGTTCTGAAGATGCGAATTGTCAATCCCAAACATTTAAGGGCGCTGCATACGTAACTTGATTTTACACGGACGGGACGGGGACGGGACGAGACGACAATATCGTTTCATAGAAAATGTATCGGAATGTGCATACGTAACGATTGCACTTACGGGATGGGAACACCAAAATGTATGCAACCACGTCCCGTCCCCGTCCCGTCCACGTCCTGATCACGTTATGTATGCAGCGCCCTTTAGACAGTTACGAAAACCGTTTACGTTAACGTTATGCATCTTGTCTACCCTCTTAAGAGGATTGTGAAGCGCCGCTAAAATCGAGTAGCTGTCAAAAAAAAACCATACAAAACTAGCTCCGGGCGAAAACGTTTCTCACCCCCTAAATCAAGTCCGATTTTCACGATATTTGAATATGTTGTAGTTATTATAAAGACCTAGGTCTGTACGTTTTTGTTTTTTGTTTTTTAAATTTGTTTCGTTCTAAGAAATATTTTCTTGGAAAAGAAAACGTACAGACATAGTTTTTCATGATATCTACAACATATTCAAAAATCATAAAAATCGGACGAGGTTTAAGGGGAGAAAAATGATTTCGCATTTTGTATGGAGATTTTTAGCTTCACAATCCTCTTAAGGCTCGTTGCAATCGTAGTGCCTTGTAATGGAAAAACACTCGGACCCTTATTACATTTTGTACGTATCAAAATCCCTTCACCTTTTTTGCCTTAAAATGAATAATTACGTCTAAATAGCACGCACATGTATGCGAATTATAGCTTTTCACAAGTAATAATCAATCAGTTTAAAATATAATTATTTTGTTATTTCTGGGGCTTTGGGTTTAGTTTTTATAGCTCTTTTTTTGCTTCTGACAATGTTGTCGTATTATTTTTACTTACTATCAAGTTGATAAGAGCTGCCATAACTTTAACAATACGATAACATTTTAAAAACAATATGGATTTACCGAGTAGAATAGAAGTATCACTTTAACAAACAAGTTATGATACATTATTCATTATACTATCCCATCTCCGCAGGGTGGCCGAAACCGCGCCCCAGCTCAAGCCATCGACTACGACTACGAAGAGCCCGCCCCGCGCCCCGCGCCCCGCCCGCAGCCGCAGCCACAGTACAGGGCGCCGCTGCCACAGCAACAGTACCGTGCGCCGCAGCCGCAGCAACAGTACAGAGCGCCACAGCCGCAGAGGGAGCAGCCGCAGTATAGGCCACAACAATCTGCTGCGCCGACGCCGCCTCGGGTAACACATTTAACAAAATTCATATTATTTACGCAGTAAATGGGCCACATGAGGGCTCTTTTACAAGTCGGTAATATGGAGTGAATCTACTAGCGCTTCGGACAAGACCATCATTGCGGAGAAGAAGCGCCGCAAGAAACTCCAGCAGGAGGTCATTTTTTCCAATCATAAAATACAATAATACTTAAAAGTAACATTACAAGGTAATACAGTAATAAATAATTATTTTAAAACTAACAAAAATAAAATCATTACAAAGTACCTAAGCTAAATTAAATTAAAAATATTGACTAGGAGAACAACATAGGAGGTCTCTACGTCCGTCAGGAACGATACATAAAATAACTAACTGGAAAACAGGTCCTTGCAAGCGTGAACAGAACAGAGCGTAGGACAAGGGCACAGAGCACAATTGCACTTTTTAACCGACTTCAAAAAAGAAGAAGGTTCTATTGTTTCTCTGTATCTTTATTTATGTGAGTTCACCGATTTCTCCGTGAATTGTGGACCGATTTAGAAAACGCTATACTTCCGTTCGTTCGTTCCATTGTCACTAAATCTGAATCTAACGGGGGGATCGGTGAGGAATTGAGAGAAGTCCTCAAATATTACACGCTACATAATAGCAGTTTTAGTATTTTTAGGTTGCGGCTTCACTGAGGCGGAGACGAGCGGAGCGGAGCGGAACTGTGCCAATATTAACCAATAGAATCTAAACTAACGTTCGCAAGGTGCGCTCGACGTGACCGCATGCGCCTTCTATTGGTTAATATTGGCACAGTTCCGCTCCGCTACGCTCGTCTCCGCCTCAGTGGAGCCGCACCCTAAGTCTTGTATTCTCCGTTTATGTATAGACCCGTTTTAGTCCGAGTTAACTCGACTTATACCCTATTTCACTAGATCCTCAGATGGGTTTTTGTTTTTTTAAACACTTGTTTTTACCAGGGCACAAGGGATAATGCTAAGCCAGTATCCGCTTCACTGTCGCAAGGAAGCCTTTGATATATTTTTTTAAAGTTCAACTAAAATTGCAACTCCTAGTATCGGAACTCCGAAAATGTAATTTTTATACCGCTGGAACCGTAAACTTTTCAGTAATTCTGAAATATTCAATGTGTGGATAAGACTAGGTTAGGTTAGGTTTGATTTACAATACGTTATGAGTAAAAATAATTATATGAGCCAATATGGACCCTATATTTTTATATCTTCTATGTCCTTCTAGTTTTCCTTTTCAAAGTATTCCTCTTTTCAAAATTCTTCTTTTAAATTCCAGCCAGCGTTCTTCGCCGGAGCAGCCCCCGTCCCCGATCGCGAGAGCTTCTTCAACCCAGCACCCCAACCCCAGCCCCAGCGGCCCCAGCCTCAGAGGCAGCCTGACTTCAGGCCGTCGCCTCAGTTCCAGTCCTTCACTCCCAAACCCCAGGTGGAGTACTCCCAGGACTTCGCACCAGCTCCTGCACAGCCCAGGTAATGATAAAAGGCATTTATGTTTTAACTTGCTGTTTAAAAAGTGAGAAGAGCAAAGTTGGTTATTGCTTTGAGTGCCAATTTTGAATCCCTAGAGAGCAAAGGATTCAAAGACACGAAATAACTTTGCTCTCGTGTTGCACATACAACTTCATCTCAGCAGTGAGAACATAATACCTGAGTAAAACATGGTAAAAATTAAAATATATTCCAACCCAGCTCCACCCATTTATATTGACCGAATCGGCGTTCTTATTTATTTTTATTAAAAAGTTACTTTTCTCAAAAACGTTCGGAAATGTTGACATTACTATCTACATAATGAGACGCGAAGTACATAGTTTACTGACAGATCCCAAAAAAAAAACATTGCGTGCTCGCTTCACAAGCCCGCAATGTTGCATACAAATTCCATTACTATCTAGCTTGTAACTTTTTAAAAAGTGAAAAAGCCCATAATAAAGTGATGGCACAAGTCTTATACATCCAAATTTTATTCGAAACATAACTTTTTTATCAGTGTCTGGAATAGCTTATGTTTTTTTTAAAACAAAGCTTGCGTTTCTCCCAACCTTGTCATAAACAAAAAGGTGGTAAAGAGTGATGGTTTTTTCACATGAAGTTTCTGTTTGTATGCAATTTAAAAAATGAGTTCAAGCGATGAAGATTTTACTCCAACACAAAAAAAAAACTTGCGATTTTTGAGAAAAGCACTATATTTGCCTCGGCAGGAACAGCAATTGCGGGCTTCGTATTATTAAACGGACTCGCAAGCTCGTCCGTTTAAACCAATACTCGGCCCGCAATTGCCTACTTCCATGCCTAGGCAATAATGTACTATTGACCCACACTCGCAGCAAAATCGAATTTTGCTCACTCTCTTCCGCTCCCAGCAAAATCTAATTTTGCCTACTGTGTTTAAACAGCAAAATCTACCTTTTTGAGGTGCTAAACTGATAATGGAATTTATATCGCTAGGGCGAAAAGTGATTTTGAAAAAGAATTGGCCGAACATTCACTTCCTCCTTACTAGACCAAGGGAGAATCTTAAACGGACATTACAACATACGTCTGGCTTATTAACCGACTTCATAATAAGGAGGAGGTACAGTCAACAGCATAAATAAGTGGTCATTTATGTACTTTGTCGCTTTCAATCTTTTCACAATTTTGTATGACATTTCAAACACGACGTTATAGTGACAAGGTACATAAATGATCACTTATTTATGCTGTTGACTGTACTCAATTCGTCTATTTTATTTGTTAGTCAATTCCTCCACTAGGTGTAGGTCGGTTTTTTTTTCAATGTTTGAACCATATAAAAAAATGACTACGGAGTACTGTTAGTTAATACTGGGACAGTCGGCCTTATAAGTAGTTGCAAACTTTTGTACCTTATCGCTTTAACACCTTTGACAGATTAGTGCACCAGTTCATACATAACTTTAAAGTGACAAAGCACTAAAGGCCGACCGTACAGTCAAGGACTTTAATTGTTATGCCACTACTCGTATGGAACCCTGTCGCATAACGTTAATCATTCATCTAAGCATAATTTCTGTCATATGGTTTGACGCTGTCATTATGACAGGGTTCATCATAGTGGCACACCAAGTCCTTGTCCTGCTTAGTATCTTATTAGTACTCTGGTCTGCTATACTTTATTATAACCTTCCGTTCCTAATCCAGGTACAACCAGAACCAGTTCCAGCAGCCCCGGAGCAACAGCCAGCCCTTCTCGATGCTGGACCAGCTGCTCAAGGAGTTCGCCCTGCCGCAGGGAGGCGCCGCGCCCCTGCACGACATCACCTTCGGCTCCTACTAGATATACCAATTGTACATACTTAGGATAATTAACAATTAAAAAAAACATAAATTTGGATTTTGTTGGTTATTTTTACCGTAAAGACCCTATACTGTACAAAAGTTCTGTTGTAAAAGTCAACCACAGTGTTTAGATTGTTTTTGGATTTTTTCTCTGTCTGTATGTTTATTTGTGATTCTATCACGTAAAAACTACCGATTCGAATTTGATGAAATTTGGAATTGTGATAGTGTATATCCCGAAGAAGACAAGTTAACAAGAGTAGAGCCATCAAAACCCTACGCAAAACAGGCGTACAATCTAAGTCGTTGACATGCGGAAAATAGCCCGCCACAACCTATAACCTATATAAGCCAGCCTTTCAGGGCATTTCGTCCCTTTACTTTCTCAACACCGTATCTGATCGAATAGTTAGATAGGAAAAGAATAAAGACTACTTTCCTATCTATTGGATCAGATACGAGGTTGATAAAGTAAACGGGCGATTTTTAGGGTTCCATAGTACACAATGAACCCTTATAGTTTCGGTATGTCCGTCCGTTCGTCTGTCCGTCTGTCCGCGGTTCAACCAGGAGACTCTTGGGACAACAAAGCTGTAATTTTGTATAGTTTAAATAAATGCTTTTTTTTAAATAAATTTTATTTTATACTTTTTGTGATCATAATACGCTGTCACGTTGTCCCACTTCTTGGTTGATATAAAACTTTAAGTTATTTCAAGCGCGCCGCAAGTAACGCCGCGGGAAAGTCATAGTCATATTTCAACAAGTAAATATTCTTCGTTGTAGTTGCTCAACTATCTTAATCGAGATATCTTATCGCCACCCTTGAAATCAGTACCGTTGGGGAGTTCCGGTGGCCATCCGTGGTCTTCGTCATCAGTTCCACTTCACCAAATGATACTTTCTGAATGCAAATGCTGGATTTGTTACTAAAAATACTAAAATCGCTATATGTTTGCCTACAATATTTGAGGAGTTTTCTCAATTCCTCACTGATCCCCTCATCAGATTCAGATTTGGCGACAATGGAACTACCTCGAAAGTATACTCTATCAAACTAAAAAATATTTTTTTAAATCGGTCCACAATTGACGGAGTAATCGGTGAACATACATAAAAAAAATCATACAGTGGAACATATAACCTCCGCCTTTTTTTAAGTCGGTTAATAAAACGGAGGCGATGGTGATGGTGTCCAATAGTTTGTGGTACACTATGGGACTCATGGCGTGGATGAGTTTGGGCGCCATCTTTAGTCTGCTATGATACCGACAAGCTTGTTAGCGTTGCGTGTGTTATACTTGTTTACCATGCTATGATCTGTGGGTTTTATAGGACGCTTAATTGACCCTCACGTACACTGCCACCTGACACATGACTATAGCTGGTAGCGTCAACATACTTAGTCTCCTAAAATAAGGCATTGTAGGGGTGGCATATAAAAAGTTTCTTTCAACAAAATTTATTTCGGGAATAAGTTTGTATTCTAACTGTTCAAACTTAATTTTGCAAAGTCATAATCTGCTGATCAAGACCAAACAAATGAGTCCAAACACGGTGAGTGACCTACGTTAAGTAAAACGTAGTTGCCACCTTTCGACTCCATCATAAAAATAATATCTTAGATACCATAATACTGAATTAACCGCCTGTTTCACAATCGACAGTAAGGCATATTTGACAGATAAATTAAGCCCTTTCTCTTTGTTACACTTAATAAATTAAATAGACAAGGAGGGAGCATTCTTTAAATGGCAGATAAAGGGCATTGGGTAAGTTTGTATGAAGAAAATTGTCTTTTTTTTTCAGCGGCCACAGTTTATTTTTACATAGTTATTTAGAGGACCTCTAAATACACATAGTTATATATAATTTATAGCGTTAAATAATATCGGTGCGGAGATATTAAATATTTAACTATTCAGTTTTTGGTACAAAAGTACGCCCAAGTATGAATATTTATATACCTTGGCTCCGATGCACTTAAGAGTATTACATAACAAAATATGTTTATTTTTAATAATTCTATCATAATATACAACTTTTACGAATGGCCGCTCACCTTGATAATGTATGACTTTTACAAATGACAACACTTTTACCCAAACCCCTTTACTCGTCGAATGAGAAACAGGCCCTCAGTATCATTAACGGGAATTGGGCATATTTTTAAGCAGATATATATACATACATACATATAGTGTAACTTAAATAAAAGCTTGTTATATGTATATTAGTTGCATAGGGCCATCTTGGAATGAGACCATAGTGGGAGCTCTTGTACGAACTATAACGTCCGAAGACTTAATATAACATTGTAAACAGTCATATTCTTATACCCGGAATCTCATCAAGCCGTATTAACACGGCACATATTTCGCAACAGATTCCTTAATAACGCACATGTATTGTGTTTTTGTGTAAGGCCGTGGGATACTGGAACAATGCCCTGTTACACAGCTTCCCAGGGTATTGAGCAAGTGTTATGTGTCTTTGACGGTAATATGCCTAGGGCTTGGAACAATCTAGGGTGTAAAGTGAATGAGTGGTGGTTGGACCTTGTGCAGGGTGCGTCCGGGTCGCTACTACCGCCAAGCAGTCCTTCCTGTCCTTCATAATGTCAATAAAAATATATAATCCTACCCGACATTCTAAAAAACGAAACAAATGAACGATCTTTTATTAACAAATTAAAACAATTACTGATTACAAAAGCCTATTATACCTTAAATGAATATTTTAATGATTTCTTTAAAAAAATGAATGAATATAATAAATAAAAAAATAATAAACGTAATAATAATTTAATTAATGCAACTTAACTCATGTAATTTTAATACAATGGAACAAAAATATTTACTACCAGATTAAAATAAAAAAATATTAATAAATATTAATGTGTTGCGATACTTGTAAATAGTTTGTCATAGCATGACATTGTAAATCTAATCATAAATACCTATAATAAGTCCTCCCCTCTCGTTGCTGTGCCCGACAGGGTTCATAATGCACATAAAATTACTGTATTCCAACCTGTACACATTATGAATTGCAATAAAGTATTGAGTATTGAATATTGTTGTTTCGGTGTGGGGATATAGGTCTTTCTTAGTCCTCAGGGTTAGTAACGCTTTTTCAGTCTTAGGATTGTCTCGATGATGCAGTTTTGCTTGATATTAAGTCCCACTTACTAGGGCATGAATTCCGAGATCTCGGAATCTCGAAATCTCGGAATCTCGGACCAATTTTTCAGATATTATAATTCCGAGATTAGACGGAGCAATACCGGAACACTTTCAATATCGAAATTGAATTCCGATATTGGGCCTATCAATATCGTAAATCCGATATTCATTACCTTTTAATTCCGATATTGTAATATCGAAAAAAACGTAGTATTTCAAAGTTATCTGTGGAGTTGCCTTCTATGCATTATAGGACATGCAGTATCGGACGATTTCTAGTATCGAAATTGAAAATCGGTATTGAATATTGAATAAAAAGTGTGTTTTTCTAATAGATCCCTAATTCCGATACTAGTATCGGAATTCCGATGTTGAGACACAATACCGAATTTCAATTCCGGTATTGGAAATAGTCGATATTGTACGCCCTGCGTAATTCCGAGATTCCGATATTGAGGTTCAATACCGATTTTCAATTCCGATACTGGAAATCTTCCGATACTGCATGCCCTACCACTTACCATAAGGGGGCCTGTGTGCATGATTATCTTATGCTTGCCTGAAAAAGAAAACCGATCCTTATTGGTTAGTCTCCCTATATTCTATCCTACTAATATTATAAATGTGAAAGTTTGTGTCCGTTTGTTACTACTTCACACTGCAACGACAATTAAAATGGAGAATACTTATTCCCTGGATTAACACATAGGCTAATTTTCATCCAGGGAAATTTAAAAGTTCCCGAGGGAATAACGAAAATCGAAATCCCCTGTAAATTCGACGAAGTCAAGGGCAGAACCTAGTTAAGTAATAATATGCAAATAATATTTAACCATATACTAATATTATAAATGTGAAAGTGTGTATGTTTGTCCGTCTTTCACGCTTCAACCACTGAACGGATCGAGATGAAACTTGGCACACTTATAGGTTAGGCCCTGGAATAGGACATAGGATAGTTTTTACCCCGGAAAATTGTACCGTTCCCGAGGGAGCGAAAGCTATTGTATTATTCACTAATCCTATTAATGCCAGTATCCTACTAATCCTACTAATGAGACGTATCTTTATTAGTCATTACGTTTGACGTTAAAGTGATATAAAAAGCTACCGGTCGCCGATCATTAAATATTATAAATGCAAAAGTTTGTTTCACGCTGCCGCGCTGCAACGAATGGATGGATTTGGTTGAAGTTTAAAATAGATATAGCTTAGGTGTACCCCGGATTGAGCCCGGATAAACACATCATCGCAATCTACGCGGAAGAACTCGCGGGCAGAAACTATTTAAAAAAAAAGTAATTTTTTGCGATTTTGGAAAAACTACCCCTAAGGGGTAAAGGAGGGTGTAGAATTTTGTGCGTATGAGGGTTCCGTCATTTTTGAAGTAAGAAACGTAAAAATTGGTATATAGGCTACAAATATAAAAATATAGCTTTCAGCGATTATGGAAAAACTACCCCTAAGGGTTAAAAGAGGTTTGTAGAACTTTGTATGAATTTCGTCATGTTTGTGGTTAAAAAAGTGAAAATTGGTAAAAAAATATAAATAAATATAACTTTTGGCGATTCAGAAAAAAAATTCTTAAGGGGGTGAAATGGAGGGTAGAAGAAGTATATCGGAGTTAAAAAACTCATAGCTATGAGCTATGATAATAGCTGTAATGTACTGGGACTAAGTACAGTTGGTCAGGTTAAGTTTTTTTTTTGACCCAAATTAAATTCACTAATTAAGCTTTATTATTTAAAAACTAATTGGGCACTTACACCTACTATAATACTTTACGCACTAGCTTCTAAATTATATAATTCGCTCAGGGTGAAATTGTGCGTGAGGGTGAAAAGTACAGAGACAAAGTTCTTCGCAGGGTTGCCGACACCGGGAGTTTAAATAGGAGCGGCAAAGCCCGCTCACGCTCAATGCGCTCATTTATTGAAGAACTTCGTCCTTATTGCTTTGTCAGTTTGTATTATTCAAATACAAAATTGTTATAAAAAATCTGAAATCCATTTTTCTTTTTGTTGTATCGTAAAAACGATAAAACACACAAGCTTTAAAATTTGGTATGATTATACATAGTACAAATCCTAAAAAAGTAACAAATACTGAAAACCGGTCAAGTGCGATTCGGACTCACATATCGAGGTTATTTTTATCGACCACAATTTCGGCCAGAGCGATTCAGTGCGCTGGATGTCTGTATTTACATCCTATATATACACTGGCCTGCAAAACTAAGTATCACAATTTTAATACTACGTAGTATTAAAAGTATGATACTTGGTTTTGCGGGCCAGTGTATTATAAATGCGAAAGGTTATGCGTGCGTGGGTTGGTTAGTTCTTTGCTTAAAAGGATGGACGAATTCGGTTACATACAGTTAGGAATAGATTTTGCTTATACACTGGATTAACACACAGGGCTACCTTGAATCCCGAAATGAATCACTGTTCCCATGGGATGGCAAAATTACTAATTCTACGCGGACGAAGTCGCGAGCAGAAGCTAGTTACTTATATTATTAGTGAGAAAGTGTGTTTGTTTGTTTGTTTCGTCTTCAGTTCTAAGCTTCAACTGGTCGTCATGAAATTTGGTACAGAGAAAGTTTATAACTGAAAAAACAAAAATGGTTTCCGAGAGAATAAAGATAAATGACTTCTAAGCGGATGGAGTCACGGACAAATTCTAGTAACGACTAACGACCCTTACGAACAGACAAAATATTTTTATGTTTATTACACGATTATGTCCGGTTAAACATCAAAATAAAGTTAAAAACCGATTTTTTTTTTCTTTGAAAACTTTAGAGCCGTTTTCGAGAACGCAATAACAATAAAATATATAAATATTCCTTGTATAACGAATAACATAATATAATTATGTTAAAATCGTTAAAAATAAAAACAGTTTCCAATGTCAAATCAAATTGAACCCCATCTTCCCCGTTTTCAAATAATATGTGTTTCTTTTCGACTTTTCCGGTCGTTTTTGTAAATAATTTGACAGCTTAAACCGCAAATTGGCCATTTAATTCACCTGTCTCGAATCCGTGCCGTGAAGGCCGGCCATTGTTACAGTTTTCGACCTTGTTGACACCATTTATACGCTCTAAGACATGTCAGTTACCTCACTGTAATAGTGTCTATGGTCCATTCCAACAGACTTGTCTTATTTAGTAAACACTATTATAACCTCAAAATGCATCATTTTTGGATAAAATGCCCGTTTTCAGCTGAATAAAGCAACTAGAGACCACATTTTGCACACCATTTTCCTGGTTTTACATCATGGATAGTTTTTTTACGACAAAATTGTTATTTTAGGCGAAAAGGGAGCACTTTGAGGTTATACAAGTGTTTACTAAATAAGGCAAGTCAATTGTAATGGACCTTACGTCTGACGGACAAACTGACGGACCTGACGGACTACTATGTAACAAGACGGACTTTAGCGAATAAGGCTAAATAGAGACTGTCTTTTCCTCTTAAGAAACTCATTGAACTTTTAAACTCGACGGATAAATTATTAAATCGACAGGTTTTTTGTGAACCATAGAGAGTTTAAGTTGTCATGTCAAGCGAAATATAAAAAAAAGATTTTTGGGGCCAGCTTTAATTACCGTCTATACTTTTTTTGTTGCAAAGTCATTATCTGCTTATTTATCAAGACGAAACTAATGAGTCCCAGTATAGCGGAGATCCTGTCGCCACCTTCCAAGTCCATCGTCAGATCAGCTGTAACATTCCATAATATTGCATTGTAAGTGACATACAAACATTGCAAGCTAAAATTATAAAAAGCTTGTACAAAAAAAAGCGTGTAAAATCATATAAGGCATGATTCGATACGTTTTAAATTGGTTTCTTAAATTTTGCTGGGTGCTGTCTGTGGGGTCCGGTCTGTTCACGCTTGCAAGGACCTGTATTCCAGTTAGTTATTTTAGTTATCGCTCCTGACGTAGGGACCTCGTCGTGTTGTTCTCCTAGTCATTATTTTTAATTTGATGTTATTGGCCTTACATTTGTAATGACTATATTTGCTCTAGTTTTAATTATTATTATTTATTACCTTGTAATGTAACTTACTTTGAAGTATTATTATATTTTATGATTGGAAAACCAACCTTACCTTCTGCTGGAGTTTCTTGCGGCGCTTCTTCTCCGCAACGCAATTATGGTATCATCTGAAAAGCTAGTAGATTCACTCCATATTACCGACGTGGAAACGAGCCTCATATGAGCAGTTAACTGAATATAGGTTTTGAATTTTGAATTAGATCTTTGATCATCCGATTATACAGGTAAGTAACGTTTGTTTCTTTGTGGCATCAATTCGGACGCATTTTAAATAAAAAGCCAGTTCAAGTGGAATATTAATTCTTAACTAGGCTTGATAAAAATCGTTTGAGCCGTTAAAGCTCTGAAAGCTCTTATATCGGGAGTTTTTAATTATTTAATAGTTGCTATAATTGTATTTATTTTACTTTCTTACAGCCGCACTCAGAGTCGATTAATGACGAATTAAATCGATTGTTCATATACAAGTTTAAATACGGAACGATTTACATGCATACATTAAATCACGCCTGTTTTCCAGAGGGGCAGGCAAAGACCAAGATTTATTGTTCGATTTAATTGTGCCTGAGCTTCAATATTGATGGATAAGCTCTCTGAGAAAGCAAGAAAAACGAAGTTGTCTGACAAAAATCTGTATCAACCTGGGGAAATCTCACACCTATTGACCTAGTCCCAAACTAAGCTCTAGGCTTATAATAGTAGTAATACATAGAAAACGCCCATGACTCAGAAACAAATACTTGAGCTCATCACATAAAAAAAATCCCATACCGGGAATTGAACCTAGGACCGCTAGCTTCGCAGGGTAACTAGCAACTAGGCCAACGCATAGTATTATTATTTACTGCATCAGTAGAGTTGAGAAACATTTTAGAAAAATTGACAGTCATAACTACAAAGGATTTTTTCGGACAAAGTCACAAACAAAAGCTAGCGATCCAATAAAAGCGACATCAAGTGTTCTTTACGGCAGAATAACGATAATGATTCAATTGGCTATAATTATGTGAAGATGTAAGAAGCTGCCACTCTAAAGTGGCATTACGTATCATTGAGTACCGTATCGCGTCTATAAAACTGGCCAAGAGCGAGCGGTGTTTGCATGTACAGGGTTCCTTACGGTTACTTAAACAATATATAAATGAAAATCAGGAAACAATATCACACAATAAGCTCTATCTGAGCTTTTACTATAGGTACTAGACTACAATTAACATACTTATAAATATAAACCCATACTTCGCTACATAGAAAAACTCCTAGACGCAGGAACAAAATATTCGCGAGACGTATTTATTCATGCGGGAAGCGAGAATCAAACCCGGGTCCGCTAGGTCACTACAGCAGCCTTAAAAGGAATGCTTTTGGAAGGGTTGCCGTAGGTAAACTTTCCAAAAGTATCCTTTCTTCCTCTTTTCAATATTATTAAAATGTAAACTTGTATATTTACTTAATTAATTTGTAATTTAGGTGCATGCATAGCAAAAAATGTAATGTGAGCGCGATCTCGCCCACAAACTGTCTTGTCAGTTTGGCGGGTTAACTTGTAAAGATTACTTGTTATATACGCTTAGAAACAATAAAAAATAATGACCATGTCGTCATTTACAAATAATTAACCGTTTTATTCACAACTAAATGTGTTTGAAAAATAGATTTTGTTTCTTCTTTTTTTCTTTAAGGTTTTGATTGCGTGTTTTAACTTAACTACTTCATAATTATAGTGAAATTGCATTTTAACAACATATTAATATGGTTACGAAAAACAACCGTTTAGAAACAAATTATTCTAAACAGTCTAAACACACGAGTTAAATACCTAATCGTTTTAGTGTTAAGAATTTATTTTTATCATCTTTCGTTCCGTATTTAATTATTTAATGTGTTTTAATTAAAACTGACCCTTTTCACTGCAAATAAATCGTAGTTTTCATTAAGTAAACAATAACCTTATAGAGTATTAAATATTTGAATAAATTAAGTTTAGTTATCGTCTTTTATACAGTGTTGGAATCCCTAACGTGGGTACGGAACCCTAAAAAGTAACATCATTATGTAGTTTACGATTTACCATTTTTATGAATAATGATTGGCAACCTTAATAGAACGTATTAAAATCTATTTTAACGTGTACTTATTGCATAATTCTAGTTCAATCCATCTTCAAAGACTTGTCCACTTCACATCGTATTTTTAAGGCCAACTTTTAACTTCAATTGTTTGATTTTGACCCTAATACTTGCTACCGAAGGTTCAAAATTACCTTGGGAAATGACACAATTTGGAGTCATCGGGCAAAAATATATGTATGTGGAAATGCACTCTGCTGTCCTCATATAAGTGTGTGACTGTATATTAAGCAACAATGGCTATTTTAAATTTAAAATAGGATCTCTTATCTTTTGTCTTTGTCATAAGTCTTTGTTTTAGACGCCTACAGGGAATATTTATTTATACGAATACTACAATAGTGTTTTTTTACCGTTCTGTGGGTTTAATGGTTACTGTTTGGGGAAGTTAGAGAACGATTGTTCAATACTTATTGGACGATGCAGCCTAGTTAGTAGTGACTCTGACTGCGAAGCTAGCGGTCCCAGGTTCGATTCTCGGGATGGGCAAATATTTGTCTGCGTCAGTATTTGTTCCTACTTAGGTCTTGTATGTTTTCTATGTTTTTAAGTAATGCAGTGAACCGTAGGTGATTTAAAACCCAGTTTTAGGGTTAGAATTTGAATATTGCGGTGTCTTAATGCGCTATAAAAATACTGAAATATAAACCCCAAAAATATTAATTTAATATTTTATAATGTTATTGTACCGCTACGATACATTTTTAGAATATTAAAATAACGTAAGGTGATTTCTTAACCTTTGTTAATCTTTTGTTTTAGCTTAATGCTTTTAGACATTTCGCGCGTTACTTAAGGTGCAACTTTTTACTTTTGCGTTTAACGAAAGGTGTAAATTCTGTAAATCAAACAGCTTTATAATTAAAATCATTTAAGTAGGTACAAAACGTTAAAAATTATTTACATTAGCTGAGTATTATCATAAATTATACTAAATATAAACCAACCAGCGCTGAAGTATTTTCTGGTGCTCAGGATACCAATTTAATGATACCTAGATCTTTCATGTCACCTTATGCTCAACTAACCCCAGTTCGTCCAAGTTTAATGTCTCATAGGCCGCTTCATATCATCCATGGAGCCCTCTTCTCCTAAAATCTGAACGTTCCTCACTTGTTTTCTAGTTGGTGCAGCAGTTGTAAGTTCAGTAGCTGGTGCCGCTGTAGGCATGAAGTCAGGACTTATTGCTAACATTAGCATCTTCAACAACAAAGCTTCTCTTATATCTGGGGGGAGGTATTCTGGTGCTTCTTCTACCCTGTTTGAAGAGCTACCATCAGTGTCATACGGTCGAGTATACAACCTTCTTCTTGGTACATAACGCTGGCTTTCATATTGCGGGTTCTCGTAGTTTGTCACCTGATTTGAAAAGACTTCTTGCTGTCTGTATTTCTGTTGATCATATCTATAGTCATAGCGATCATCTTCTTGATATTGGCGTGGGTTTTGATATCTATAATCGTACTGGTGTTCTTGACGGAAGAGGGGTTGATACGGTGGTCCAGGGGCGACGATCTGATCCATTAAGGATTGCAGTCGGTTCTGTCTGGATATCAGAACTTGGAGCAACCTTTTTAGGTCTCTAGTGCTTACTGGGGCAGATATGGAGTGCATTTCGTCGATTGGTTCATATCGCTGTTGGTAGATCGGTTGTGGTGTTGGTCGGTATGCATTTACAAACCTTGGCTGATACTGCTGGATTGGGACACCTCTTTCATCTACTGCTATTGGTATGATCCTTGTCACTGGACGAACATCATAAGGAGACGCTGTAGCTGCTTCAGGTACTGTTCCTTTGGTCTGCGCATTTGTTGTGGAATCCTTCACAAATTGTGGCTCCAGTATTTTGTTCTGGTATTCGTATTGGAGAAAGGGCCGCTGATTTCCAATAGGCACTGCTGATCCTGGATTGTCTCTTAAATATTCTCTTGTACGGAACTGCACTGTTGCTTCAGGTCTTCTGTATATAGGCTGGTATATCCTATCTTCTTCTCGTGGTATATGAACTACTGGCACTGGATTAGATGTCACTACATTTTGCTGGTCAAACACGCGTCCTGTACTTGCTTCTATGGTGGTTTCATGTTCTGGGAACTGTTGGTATTGCTCTTGGATCTTCTGTCTTGCTGCTACTAATGAATGTATAGGAATCAAGCGAGGTCGAGGGGTTGTTGTAGTGAAGAGAGGTCTGGCTGTACCAAGAGATAGGTGGCTACCATAGACATCAGTGGAATCATCACCAGCTGACTGCTGCAAGTTGATCATGTGAGGATTAGGGCTTGTACCACTCAATTCTCTTCTAAAAGTATTCGGTTTCATATGATCAATGTCTTCCTTCTCGTTAACATTTTCGTAAACTGGTTTCACTGTTGAAGGTAACTTGGTCGTCGTTTGTTTTGTCACTAAATCATCTTTCGGTGTATGCTGCTTTAACATAGTTCTAACTTTACTATCACTTTCTTCTTTAGGTTTGTATAGATTAAGAATACTGCTCGTAGTTTCTTCTGGCTTTTCCTTATCTGTTGTAGCATCAGCGTTGGCTCGAGCAGATGTTAAAGGAAGTCTTCTTTTTGGTATAGGCTGTATCACAGTTCCTCTTGTAGTGTAGCTGCTTCTAGTCGGATAGACAACGGTAGCCAAAGGTCTTCTTGTTGTAGACACTGTTTTATTCACTCTTACAACCATCGGAGGCATACTAGGGGTAGTACTAGTAGTCACTGGTAAAGGTGTACTATCACTTGAAGAAGAATAAGTCACACGTTTAATTTCTCCATCCTGGTCTATATATCCAAACGTCCCTTTAACATTACCACGAACGTCTCTGCTTTCGATTTTGAACGTTCCATCATCAGCTTCATATCCGATGGTATAAGATCCATCGTCGTTAAGCCTTCGTATTTGCTTAACGATTTCTACTTTAGATGGATCAGCGGTTTCACTCGCTTTTAATATTTCTTTGGTTGTTGTGGCAGATTCTGTAGTGGTCGCATTTGGATTAGTGGCTGTAGCAGTGGTGAACACGAGGAGTACGAGAAGGAGCATCGTTAGAACACTAATAGAGGCATGACGGAGCTAGGCTGCGCGGGCGCCGGCGTGTCCCCTATATAAAATAGTGCCCCACTCGCCGCGTGTGAGCGTTTGCGAAACGCCATTGTTGTCATTTCATTATCTGAAACGGAAAATCTTTTTTCGCGTCTTGTTGTAAGATCTCAATTGTTTAATTGCGGCAGGTGCTGTGTGGTCAGAACTGGCATTCCTGGTAATGGTTGGTGTTTAGCGTTAGTTATTTTAATAAAAATAAAATGAATTTCAGGAGACATTGTCACACAAATTGACATCTATCTCTATCTTACATAGAGAAATATATACTTACTTAAATAGATAGAAAAAATCCATGAATCAGGAACAAATATTCGCGTTCATTACACAAATATCTGCCCTTGTCGGGATTTGAACCCAGAACTGCTACTTCGTAGACAGGGTCACTACCAACTAGGCCAGCGCGTTGTTAAAATTTATATACAAACATACATAACATAATTACTAATATTATAAAGTTAAGTACCATACGATGTTAACCACTTAACAAACGGTTAGACTGTTAACAGCTGTCAAAATGTATGAACTTAACAGTCGATTAACATTCATTAAATTTAACATCATTTCGTAAAATAGGTGCTAAGTGTGTTTGTTTGCTCCTTCTTTACAATTAAATACACTAACCGATGGATAGGAAAAGTTGATATCGACAGTTGCGTCGAGTTGAGTTGAGTTAAGTTGGGCAAGTAAGCCCCGAGACGGACCTACGGTAATTTTAATTCCGGAATATCAAATAATTTCCATACATACATACATTAAATCACGCCTGTTTCCCAGAGGGGTAGGCAGAGACAAACTCTTTCGCTTCTTCCACATTCATACATCGAGTCATGCATGCACGTTAGTTTCGGGTCCGTTTTCCAGTATTTCTCCGATTCGATTCGAAAAAGTACGCCTAGGGTGGCCCCTTCCGACCCTCCCACTCACTTTTGCTCTGTATATCTCTTTCGTCAATCTTCATTCATCCATCCTTTCCAAAATAAGCTAAATTTAAAAAAAGAATTCATTATTGTACACTGCAATAACTAATTACAATTATTTTTATTTTAATGTCTTAGGATAAAGGATGAGGATTTCCTACTAAGTTTATAGCTGAGCTGATCTTAATCATTAAATTACGATAGTAAAAAATCTGCTACAATACACTTCATTCAACACCGCTCATAAAAAAATAAGAATGTTATGTTGTGTTTATATGGATATTTGAGAAAATAAATGATCAATGGTAAACAAACTGGAAAAAAAGTAGGTATAACTACATTGAAATGATGATGGTAAATAAATTTGTTAATACGGTTTAAAAATCAAAAGAACATTGCATTACACATATGTTTTACTCCCATAACACTACGTAAGTGCAAAGGGGAACTTATCAATTAGGCGATCTCGTCTAGTTAACGTCTACGCAAGTTACTATGATGTAAAGAGTAAAGACATACACATTGTACAAATGAGATTGAAAAATAATTCTCACCGTATGGAGATTGGAGAATGATCAGAAATATGATAAGAAACATAATGTGATGTTTAGTTGAAATATACAATTAATTTATTTTATAATGTGCTTGGGTAAATCAGCAAATGATCAGAAGCAGCGTACCCCTTTTATTCACAAACGGACAATATTTAAAGTATGCTCAAAAGATGCTTTGTCCTTATTTGTGACATTTAAATTTTAGGGAAAGTGACGAAGAATACTTAACTATTACATAATAAAACCCCCCGATAAAACGGTAACCCCTTTTTCAGAGCGGATATCAGTCATATCTCTTATGGTGCGTTCCTTTATTCAAAACCGTGGATAGAATTCTGACGTCTCGTTAAAATTTGACACATCAGACCACTTCAAGATTACAAAAACATTATAGGACATACGACTACCTATAAAATGGAATAGCAACCCAGTTCTTAGTCTATTTATAAATATTTTTCATTAAAAATTGGGTGTTTATTATTGAGTTTCCCAATTAAAATATTTGTAATGTGTATTCCAATTTAAGTTCTCATCATATCAGCATGGGGCCTGCGTACGAGTAGGAACTTTTCTGAGATCTTCTCATTATGGACAACAGTAACTGTGTTGTGATAGTCGAACACCAGGGTTCAGTTGAAAACCACATTCTGAGCTGAGTCCTATTTGCCTTCACGCTACAGTGCAATGCTTCTAATTCTGCTCTAATCTTTTTTTTTGTATCATGTATATTGTGTTGTAGTGTGTGTTTTGACAAATAAATGTTAAGAGTTTGAGTTTGTTTGAGTTTGAGTTTAATACAAAATTCAATATATTTGTACAAGAGCCGGGACGCCTGGATGCTTTGCCCGAAGGTTATGTTTATATGTTTAGTAAATCACACATGAGAGCTCTTTTACACGTCGGTAATATGTAGTGAATCTACTAGCGCTTCGGACAAGACCATCGTTACAAAGAAGCACCGCAAGAAGGGAGCAACAAGGGGTACTAGACAACGATATAAATACTTATATAGAGAAATATATACTTAAATACATAGAAAATATCCAAGACTCAGGAACAAATATTCGTGCTCATCACACAAACCCTGACTTACCTCCTTTTGATCTAGGTCTAATCTCTCCGGATGAAACTCTGAACCTGTTGAAACGTATAAAGACGAAAGCCGTTGGTGAGGACGGCCTGAGTGTGGACATGCTTATGCTCGTTGCGGAATTCATCGCCCCTATCCTATCCAATATTATTAACTTCTCCTTTACTTCAGGCTCTTTTCCTTTATCATGGAAACTAGCACGTGTCACTCCTCTTCCAAAAACTTCGAATCCTTTGTCCGTCTCCGATTTTCGACCAATTTCTATTCTCCCTGCCCTTTCCAAAGTTATTGAACACTTCACAAATCGAAGACTGTCCCGCTTTCTCAACTATCACAAACTATTCAATCCTTTCCAATCCGGGTTCCGCCCCGGGCATAGCACTGTCACTGCTTTGGTCAAAGTCACTGATGATATTCGTCTGAATATTGAAAACCGTAAACTCACTGTCCTTGTCCTGTTAGATTTCAGTAGTGCCTTTAATACCGTTGATTATGATATTCTCCTTAGCATACTGAAGACTTACAATATCTCCCCTGCAGCCATTTCGTGGTTTCAATCGTATCTCCTTGGGAGGCGCCAGCTTGTCAAAGTAGAAGATTCTGTTTCCTCGTGGTCTGACCTAACTGCTGGTGTCCCTCAGGGAGCTATACTATCCCCTCTTCTCTTTTCACTTTTTATCAACAGCATCACTGCTTCTCTTAAATCTTCCTACCACCTCTATGCGGATGACTTGCAAATCTACGCGGCAGGTTGTATTGATGATCTTCCCTCCCTGATCGCTTTAATTAACAGTGACCTCGCGGTTATCCGAGACTGGGCGGCTAGTTTCGGCTTGAAGATCAATGCGAGAAAGTCGCAGGCAATTATCGTCGGTAGCCCTCATTTCATCGCAAAGTTGTCGGACCTCATGATACCTGAATTGATCTTTGACGGTACTGCAATTCCTTTTTCTTCTTCAGTCAAAAATTTAGGTATCATAGTGGATCAGACCCTCTCGTGGTCGGCTCAGGTAGCTGCGGTAAGTCGTAAGGTCTATGGATCCGTCCATTCGCTTAGGCGCTTGCAGAACTTCCTTCCTCTCCACACCAAGATTACTCTTGTTCATTCCCTTCTCCTCCCTCTCCTCGACTATGGTGATATCGCGTATCTGGACTTAAATGAGGATCTGCTCAATAAGCTGGAACGCCTCCAGAACTTGTGCATTCGCTATATATTTGGGTTGCGAAAATTTGACCACGTGTCTCATTTTCGTGCACAGCTTGAGTGGTTACCGATTCGCTTTCGAAGGAATGTTCACGTCCTGTCGTTGCTTTTTAACATCCTTTTTTATCCTCATTCCCCACCCTACCTCTCTGAACGTTTTAGCTTTCTGGCCACTGGTTCTCATAATCGCTTGCGTTCGAGTGACAATCTTTCTCTTGCTTTCCCATCTAATAAATCCAAAACTTACTCTAAATCCTTTTCGGTTCACGCTGTGCGGTTGTGGAATTTATTGCCTACTGTAATTAGGCAGTCTCAGTCTGTAGATTCTTTCAAATCTAGACTAAAGAAGTTCTGGCTTGACACTTGTTCTTAAACTTTTTCCTGTTTATTGTATATATTTATATATGTCTATATATTTTATCTATTCATATTTATAGAAATTTCTTTTAGTGTTGTACTTATTTGGCTATTCGTTGTAATTATTTATTTCTCAATCGCTCAAAGGTTAACTGGAAGAGATCCCTTATAGGGATAAGTTCGCCTTTGTACATCCCTGTTATATTTTTGTCTATTTTATAATTGTTATTTCTTTTGTTTGTACAATAAAGTGTTTACATACATACATACATACATACAAATATCTGCCCTTACTGGCATTTGAAGCCAGGACCGCTAGCTTCGTAGGCAGGGTCACTACCAACTAGGCCAGCGCGTCGTCTAGGTATTAAATACATATATAGGTATATAGTACTGATGATCGTTGGACCGGATTGGTTTTGTAGTGGAGACCACGCACGGGCAAGCGCAGTGTGGGTAGGCTGCCAACTAGATGAACGGACGACGTGAGGAGGTTTGCTGGGAGCGGTTGGATGAGGGAGGCCCAGGATCGAGCCAATCGAGCCATGTCAGAGGCCTATGTCCAGCAGTGGACTGCTCTAGGCTGATGATGATGATGATGATAGTACTCCGTGGTATATAGCATCAAGCTCATTCGTTATCGCAGCAAATAACACCATTTTAGTTGTTGTTTTGTTAATGGCTGCAACCATCGTCTGCCTGGTTAATTGGCGATTGTCTTATATTTGTTAATTATAACCCTCGCGGCTTCCCACGGCAGCCAATGTCACGAGTCGTATTGTTGTACACCCGAATTGAGTGCGTGCACGCACTGCTAGATCAAAACAGTATCAACTCTAAATCCTTGCTAGTTTGGTTTCAAGTTCATAGAAGTTGTATTAAAGTTGATTTTAAAATACAGTGGTATTTTGAGTTACTACCGTTTTGATCTAGCAGTGCGAATTTAGCCGTGTTTCGTAAATAAAGTAGTGGAATAGGTAACAATACTAACGATGGGGGGTATCCTTTTTGGTAGTTACCCTGCCTACGAATCTAGCAGGCCCAGGTTTGATTCCCGATAGGGGCAAGTATTTTGATACTGAGTGGTGGTCGTTTTCTATATTTAAAAGTATTTTTTCTCTTTATAAATATTATTCCCCCATTTCTGGGCAAAGTCCTCGCCTCTTTTTCGCCACTCGTCCCTATCGAGAGCGCACTCTTGCCAATCCTCGCAAAAACAGGCTAGAAAAAAAAAACCCGTGTGGTTGCCGGCTTAGAATAGTGCCACTCCATGTCTTCCCGTGGATGTCGTCAAAGGTGACTAAGGGAATAAAGGCTTGTAGTACTGTTAGGCGATGGGCTTGCAACCTGTCACTAATACGCTGGTAAACATCTTAGCCTAATTGTGCAAAATGTGGTTACAGAATTATCAAGTTTTTAGAGTTGTTGGTAATTCTGTAGCTCTGTCTACCCCACTCTGGGAATAAAGGCGTGAGTTTATGTATGTATGTATAAATATTTTAATCAAATAATATAAACCTAGAGCTTAGTTTGTGACTAGTTCAAATTTGTATCAGATTAATAATAGTAATAAATATCTGGAGATCTCACACAAATTCTCCTAGTCCCAAACTAAGCTCAAGGCTATAATATATTACTTAGATTAACATACTTAAATAACGAAATAAAATATTTTTACGTATAAAACACGACCAAGACTCAGTAACAAAATATTTGCCCCTACCGGGAATCAAACCTGGACCCGCCAGCTTCGTAGGCAGGGTTACACAGTAGGTACGAATCCCGAAGAAAAACCAATACTTGAAAATAGTCAAGTGTGAGTTGGGCTAGCGCTGATTCAATTCAAAATCGAAAATAAATCGTAATATAGGTATGTATGTATGTATTTTTCCGTATAAGTATGTCTATCGTTGCTTATTACCAGAGACCGGACAAATGGGCGTCATTACTCCATTACTCGCAATAATGTGGACACGACTCCAAAGATTTTAATTAAACAAATTAACTTACATTAATTGATTTCTTAACTTGATCAAGCAGGACAATAATAAATAAATAATACAAAGACGTGATTAGTGGCCATTAATATTATATTAATCTACTTAAATTTGCTCCATTAACATTCATGGATTGCGAAGCTTTTCACCTCATAAGTTTTTAGCCGTGAAAAGGAATAAATTACCCACAGAAAAATTATAAAAATTACTGTTTATTTGCTTTAATAAATGTACACAATAACAAGTCTTTGTATTATTTATTAATTACTGCCTTGCAAAGGATCAAAATGATTTCTAGGGTAAGTAATGAATTAATGTAATTTAATTTGTTTAATTAAAATCTTTGGAGTCATGTCCACATTATTGCGAGTAATGACGCCCATTTGTTCAATCTCTACTTAGATTGGGACCCGCTCAATTTGTGTGAAATTTAGTCTTATGTACATTACATTAGTACCCATATCTATTTATTTACATAAATGTGATTACACGACAATCATTAAGCCTACATATTTATTCCTCGAAATCGTTAAAGACGTCCACCGCTGTTCCATTGCAAAGAACTCCACGACGACGCTCTATTTGGTACTATAAACTGTCTTATCCCAATCGGGTTAAAAACTTACCTGGTAAATTATACCAAAAGTTAATTAAGTATACCAAATGAAGCCTCAGATAATTATCCCTCACCTAAAACCTCATTGTGAGACGGGTTCCCATAATCATATCTTACCTTATCAAACATAATTAAACCTTTTTACCTAATCATGCAACGATGCGATAATGTGCATAGCGTGTCATCTGCTTCATGGATTACGTAATGACAGAAATATATTGGAATGTGGAATGAGAGAGTAATAAGAACCTAATAAGAAGATTTAAATGTTTCAAAGCCGGTTGGTAAAAAAAAGAAAAGAAATTATTCTACTAATTAACCCCCGACGTATAATTGCGACACTTAATTTTAGACCTAATTTATAGTATTTTATAGGGTCGCAAAATACAGAAGCAAAAACACTTAATAAATAATTTAGACAATTCATAGGCCAAAACAGTGTTAGGGTGGAATCAGTAAGTTTTTGCATTAAACTTTAAGAGGCCACCTATGCTAAAGTCTGGAGTGTTCCGCGATCTGGATCTCAATAACCATAACGCCTTTGTATCTGTTTTTTGGATATATTAAACTTGATCATATTTGCTTGAGACTGTCGAACGTGAAAACACGATTAGAAATAAAATACTCGATACTTTTATTTTTCAAACATGACACCTTTTTTGCATGTTTTTGGTTGAATCTTCGAAACCCTATAATCTTTAACGATGATTTTCGATTCAATCGTTGAGCAATGTTAATGCTGGCAAAACATTTTTTCAATAAATGTTGTGGTTTTAAAGTAAACAGCGATTAATTGAATTTAACGCTGCCGTCAAGGCGCGAGCGAACTATCTCCATCTCACATTCTTCGCGCGGAAGCACATAAAGCCATCCCTTTTTATTCTTGTGGGGGCGTGGCACCATAGGTGGCCTCTTAACATAGTTTCTTGTTGAAAAACAAAGTAGGTATTACGTCCTGTATTTCCGAATACCTATAACATAAATTAATAACTCATTTCGTATATTTTTAGACATAGTATTAAAAGTACATTTGAATTCAAGCAAACAATACAAGCTTTGTCCATTGTCAGTTCGGCGTTGCCTGGGAAATGAATAAATTAAGGAGTAGGTACGAGAACAAACTCAGTATTGTGATACAACAGTGGCCTACAAATAAAAGTTATTAGACTTTTATAAAAATACTAGAGGACGCCCGCGACTTCGCACGCGTAGAATTAGCTTTCCGCTACTCTCCCTATTTCTTCCCGTTGGAGGTCGAACCCCTGTACCAAATTTCAAGTTCCTAGGTACAGTAGTTTCGGCTGTGCGTTGGTATCTAAGGGCCGTATTAATAAACTAATCTCAACTCTAATGCTCGTCTCGAGATGGGTCAAAAATGACAGTGTTCTATGGTTTGACGTTTACTTTGACGTATCTTGTGACGGGCATCTCGGCCAAGATGAGTTTATTAATACGGCCCTAAGTCAGTCAGTCAGGTTTGCCTTTTATATATGTATATACGAGCAAAACAATCGCACCACTTTTCATTTTTTCATGTCCGCCCATTATCTTTGTAAACCGGCTTTTCTTTCTGAAATATTTAAATGAAATAATGTTTCGATAATTCCCATGTTTGTTTACTTCGTGTAAAGCTTATATTACAAGAAACATGAATTCATTTAAATATTTCAGCAAGAAAAGTCGGTTTACAAAGATAATCGGTGGTCATCAAAAAATGCAAAGTGATGCAATTGTTTTGCTCGTAAGTGTATAGAGGTAGATAATAGTAATCATCGACCACGTCCCAAACTAAGCTCTAAGCTTCTGCTATGGGTACTAGACAACTAAAATACATAGATAATATCGGAGACTCAAGACCAAATACTCACGCTCATCATACGAATATTTTCCCATACCGAGAATCGAACCCGGGTCCGTCAGTTTCGAAGGCAGGGGTCAGAATCACTACGACTCATTAAAACACCTCTTTCCCACGCAACTCTATTATATTACCATATCTGAGTCCACCGCAGAATTTGCATTCCATCTAACTGCGTACTTTTATGCCCTAACTTATTATGAAAATAACGTTGACCAAATTAAGTTTGCGGTTTTGAGATTGTAGTCTTGAGATTTCAAATGGTGGCCTGAGAGCTCGCGTGCCTTCTCTTTGACATAAAAAAAAACACCTTCCAAGTGCGAGTTGGAGTCCCCCACGAAGGGTTCCGTACCATTATCTATACAACATTAGCCAAAACCGGGCAAGAGCATGTCAGACCATGCTCAGTGTAGGGTTCCGGCGCCGCCGTTACTACAAACAAATTAGACCTCGCAACAAACTTAACTTTGCCGTTGGAAAACTGCTATCCCCATACATCGACATAGGTCGCGGTCAGTTTACCAACACCGCAAATAAGTTTTCGGTAAGTATAAACATTTAAACCGTTTGTAACTCAAGAACCAATGAAGTCTACTTAGTCGTGATAGTTTTCCTATTAAATTCATTATATGTGCTTATATTTAGGATATTTTTCAGATTTTTAGTATTTGTAGTTTTGGCTGTACGGGGGGGGGACACCAGACTCTAACAAAAATTAGCGCTTTAAAGCTAAATATTTCATAAACGGATACCTTAATCGAAAAATTGTTTACACAAACACACAATATTTTTGAAAGAACTATCCAACTACATACCACACTATGTTGTATACGAAAAAAAAAAACCCCACGTAACGTGTAGGGGAAGTGTACACTAAAAAAAAACTTTTTTCAAGATTTTATTTTACCACTTTGTTGGCGTGACTAATATGTATATTCATGCCAAATTACAGGTTTCTAGTGCAAAGAGTCTCTGAGCTAGGCTGCGGACGGACGGACATGGCGAAACTATAAGGGTTCCTAGTTTGACTACGGAACCCTAAAAAAGTTTTACTGTATTCAACTTGTAACACGAAAATAAATTAACTAATTCCGGGATCTTACAAAAACCGGTCAAGTGCGAGTCGGACTCACGCACCGAGGGTTTCGTACCGCCGCAAAGTAGGGATTAGTAGGTACAATCACGCCTTCATTCTCTCTCAGAGGGGGGGTAGGCACAGCTACAGAATTACAAACAACTCTAGAAACTTGTTACGCAGATATACATACGTAGAAAACGTCTAAGACTCAATATATTCGCGCTCATGACATAAATTTTGCCCATAACGGAATCGAACCTGGAACACTATTTGTTTGAGCTGAAATATTCACTATAAAGGAGAATTAAAAGTCTTGAATTTTGTTAAAAGCTGTTGTTGATTTATATTGCTAGTTGGAGAGCACAACAGCTTTTAACAAAAATATTCACGCTCGAAACATAATAAGTAAGGGGAATGCCAGGGGTGTGATTCTTTCAACAGCGACGGACAGACGGACGAACGAGTGATTGTCCAAGCGGCGAGTTTAAGTAGTCCCTTCAGAATGAACAAAACACATTTTAGCACGTGTATTCAATTTGGCAGCATGACTTCTCGAACGTATAAGGCTGGCTGACAATGCACGCGCTAAAATGAGTTTTGTTCGCTCGGACGGGACTACTTAAACTCGCCGCTTCGATTCGCTCGTCCGTCCGACCGACCGCCGTTTTTTGAGAGAATAACACACCTGGACATGGCCAGGACTAAATGTACAAGAAAATAAACATACATACATACATTAAATCACGCCTGTTTCCCAAAGGGGTAGGCAGAGACCACTCCTTTCCACCTGCTACAATCCTAAAAAATAAAGAAAAGATACTTTTGTGGAATTTCATGGGAAGCAAAAACCAGACAACATGGTTACATTTTATTGACTAAAATCATACTAAAAGTTACTATTTTCAAGGCAAGCCCTGTTGATACAGACATTTAGAACTATGTTTAAGTGAAATACTGAGGCAATTCGTAGTAGACTTACGATTTTCTTTTTTACGTCACTCTGATTAGCCTCCTGGCCGTGGTGGCTGCCAGAATGGACAGTGGCATTCTGGAGCACTGGACCAAGCTACACTTAAATAATGTATATACTAACATATACATACATACACTAACATAACATATTATGATTGAAAAAATGACCTTCTGCTGGAGTTTCTTGCGGCGCTTCTTCTCCGCAATGATGGTCTTGTCCGAAGCGCTGGTAGATTCACTCTATATTACAGACGTGTAAAAGAGCCCTCATGTGGCCTATTTGCTGAATAAATATTTTGAATTTTGAATTTTGAATTTTGAATTTGAATTTGAATTTGAACATAGTTGTAGGATAACGTAGTATGAGGAATTTTGTAACTAACCCACTAACATCTATGGATCTTGAAATCTGAAATAAACTATTTTTTATTTATTAAGAAGGTCTATAAATGGATAATACCTACTTTTATTGTAGTATGTAAAAATAAGTGATTTAGTTATAACACTTAGAAGTCTTATAACATATTCTGTACTTCACATATTTGTTATGTAAGAGCGCCATCTAACGCAACAGCATAGAACTAATCAGAAAGTGAGAGTTTATAAACACAAGAACCTATTCTGCTCACAAGCCTTCTTAAGAGTATAAAGGTCTATGTTGTGATCTATTCGTTAGATGTCGCTATTACTTGTAAGTATGTTGTTTTAAAAAAAAGGAATATACAAATTGTTATAAAAAAAATGTTACAACTATAAAATAAATTACAGTAAGTGTTTTTGCTATTTTTTACAACTTTAAAGAGAAAGGATGTTAATAGACAGACTGACAGGAGGACAACAAAGTATTCTTGTAAGAATTCGGTTATTTCGTGTTTTTACAGAGCCCCTATAACGACTTGAATACATCTGATTTAGTAGAATAAGCCTTGTCCATCTATATTTGTTTATATTTAACGGTTTTCTTATTTTTTTTTTAACGATCTTCATCTTAAGACTTTTAACTTAGTAAATGTTCTTACTTAGGTACGAGTTTTAACATATTTTTTACTGTAGATAATGTTCCGTTTTAATATTTATATGTATGTTAATAATTATTTCCCTAAATAAGTATGTTTATCGGTGCCTAGTAACCGCATTATAGTTCAGGAAATTTATTTACAGTTTTTGAGAAATAACCAAAAAAATTTTGCAAATCTGTATTAAAATTTAAGCTAATCAAAATGGACCTTATTGCATAGAAAATAAAGATTTGCGATTACCAAGCATATTATCTTAAATACGGAACCCTCGGTGCGCGAGTCCAACTCACACTTGACCGGTTTTTTATGTGCGGCAATATTATTTCTTTATATTCAAGTAAAAATCAAATACTAGTAAAACCAAACTTGTTGCAAATTATCATGAACTAGTATTACGATACATCACTTACGATCTAATATTGGACTCAAATGCGAAGGTCAAACTAAATCATTAGTCAAAAGTCAAAACGTGGTCAACAAAAGTGGTTCGATTTGGTTGCAATATCGACGCCAACGCATACATGGCTCGGTGATCTATGGATCAATGATAGATCGATGATAAATTGGCCAGTTTTTTGCGTTGATGGGATTGTTGATGACCATGGAAGACCTTTAAAAGTGTAACTGGTTAAAAGCGCACCGTGTTTTCGTTATTGGGTTCCGTAGAAAAAAAAGATTATTAATTATTAATTTTGATGTTATTATAAAGCCTATACAGGGGCCCTAGAAAAGATGCTTGACGCTAATTGCAAGCGATTACTGAGATGTATGTAGGTATGTATGTAAACTCTTTACTGCACAAAAAACAAATTAAAAGTATATTCTATCAGCCCTCTCTTTTTAGTTATTTATTATTAAGATTCAATTAAATCGTATTTAGCTTAGTTATAATTAGTTTTATTTTTGCTTTAATCAATTTTTTAATTTGCCATAGTTTTTGTTTTAATTTTTACTTAGTATTATTGTTAATATTCATAAGGATAAATTAAATTAAAAAAAAGTAAATTCGAACATAAACTTGAGTTTAAGATGTACAGTTGCGAACTTTTCGCTATAAGGGATCTCATCCAGTCAACCTGAGCATGATTGAGGTAAACTGTACGAGGATGTTATTATCTTAAGACTGCGTTGCATCGACTTAGCCGACGTTGATATTAAGCATGAAGAAAATTTGTCAGCTACCCATTTAAAAAAAATGTGTTTTGCGTGATTCATGTTACGTATTTTTAGTTGTTTTACTTCATGCGGTATCTCATATCCACGCTGGTCTAGACACGAATGCGGAAGCGATTCATAATTATTCTGTTTCTTTCCCTAAACAATTCAGTGCCAGATTTCCTGACTTCTAACAAATTTGACACCGAATTGAGTTCTAAATGAATGTATGTGCTAATCCACGTGTTAAATTATAATTGGTTACACGACGTTAATCAAGGATTGTGTAATGCAAATATTTAACAAGCTTCGTTTCGGATTGTGTGTTTTTCTGTAACAGCCATACATAATTCAGAATTTATTATACATAAAACCTTTCTCTTGAATCACTCTATCTATTGATGAAAACCACATTAAAATCCGTTCAGTAGTTTGAAAGATCTTTAAGCGTACATACAGAGGGACAGACGACGGGAAGCGACTTTGTTTTGTACGAGTACTATGTATTAGGGTTGTGCGCGCTCGTTCACTGAACGGATCGCTCCAAACTAGTACAATCGCTCTAATGTACTAATTCGGTCTTTTAGTTCTTTTAGTACACTAGTACACTGAAATAAACTGGTCTGTTCATGCTCCTTTGACCGAATGAATGGCCAGCTTTGCTGTCAGTGTCACTCACTGCTCTGCCTGCTCTGTTCGGTTCTTGCTCCGCGTGTACTAAATGAACTAAGAGCAGAAACTTCACGGAATAGTTCGTTCTAGTACAGTGACGGGAATTAATTCTTTTTGGCTCTTAGTACATGTACTACACAACCCTACTATGTATGTATTGCAGCAAGGGCAGCACAAGTTGTATTTTCTCGCTTTTCGCTCAGCGCGTCTCTATCCTTACTGACTAGATAGAAAGGGAGATCCGAGCGACAAACCAGTCGCGGGCAACTTGTGCTAGCCGTGCTGGGCCCCTAATATTACTGCGCGTGACAAAGCTTGGATAAGGCATCCGTCACCTTCTGACACGTAAATAAGTACGAGAATGACGCATGCTGTATGTTAATTAAGTGCGATAGTGTATATCTTTTGTATTCTAATTAGACTCTTTAATGCGACACTGACGTAGTATAAATAGAATAGTATTTCGTCTCCGGCCCCTTAGGAGTTTTTGTTACCTATTTCCGCTCGGGCGCTAGGGTTGCGTAGATGCGCGTCGCTCGTTACCAGAGGTCGGAATAGGTAGTGCTTATTAACCTAAACTTGACTCACGTTCATTCATGCGTGAGTGAGATGGGGATACGTTATTGAATGAAGATGCAACAAGTTTAGGTTAATAAGCACTACCTATTCCGACCTCTGCTCGTTACTTACGCTTGCAACCAAATGCGGCGACGGCGAACCCTAACTAAACCGGCTTCGTCCGTCCTGTTGAGTTCGCTTGTTGTGGCTCGCGACGCGTACGGTCGAGGCACGCACACATGCAAGCCGCGCGATATACTGTTTGAAGACGAACTACTGTTTATACTGTGACACTTATCAATGCGAAATTTGCATAATATATTTTCAAGTTTTTGAAAATGAAGTTATTAAAGAAAGATTTTTGGATTTTTATCCTTTTGGACTTGAGAGTCATTTTTCCTTGCATTTTTTAAATGTTATCAACAATTATATTTTAATATAAATAAAACCTAGCTAGTTAATAAAACCTATCTAATTAGTTGTCCCCGAAAACAACACACATCGTTTTATTGCTGTAATTATAATATATTTATGTGCCAAGGAACACATGAGACTAGAAAACCCAGGAGGTCGCAACAAAAAAAAAGCTATCACTCTTATAGTTTCCGAGTTCTCCAAGTTTGCAAGTGATGTACATAAAGTATATTCTATATGCATTAACTTAGAGCCGTATTAATAAACTAATCTCAACTCTAATGCTCGTCTCGAGATGCGTCAAAAATGACAGTGTTCTATGGTTTGACGTTTACTTTGACGTATCTTGTGACCGGCCTCTCGGCCAAGATGAGTTTATTAATACGGCCCTTAGTAACTGCATTTTTTACACCTTCAAAGAGCCGTAAACATTTAGTAGGTATTTGATTAAACATATCACTATTTATTGTATTTTTCAGACAAGTTTGACTTATTCATGGTATACTCGTACTGGGCCAAAGTCTTACTAGTACGTTGATGTATGTAATGGTATCGCCTTGGCGGCGCTCTACGGCTACCTTTGTACCCGAATGCCGGGACTAACTGGAATGCAGGTAGTCAAAGTATTCTATACTCTATTAGTAACCACATTAAATTTAAAATGCTTATACTATTACTATGAAGTTAGCCGCCTTCTTTGGTAGTACGGCAGAATGCATACGTGTCCCCATCAATCATCATCATCACCATCATCATCATCACCATCACCATCATCATCATCACCATCATCATCATCATCATCACCATCATCATCATCATCATCATCATCATCATCATCATTATTATCATGGATGTATGGCTCGATCTCAACAAACCGGTATAGTTAGATTCGTTTTAGCGTCGAAAGTGTTGGGTACTTGGGTACTTGGGTACTTTGAAGCAGATGGAGTTACGACAAAAGCTATAAATAAAACATACCTAATAATTATAAAAATATAATTTATTATTAAAACAAACATTACAAAATTACAAAGTTTTTACAATCGCTCCGCACGTTTACATTATACACTTACGACTATTTGCTACTTATAAGGACTGATACGACTCAGCATTTTCTATGTACAATGCTGCCGGGCTGACCCAAAAGGTCGTTTGCGCCTTTATCCAAAATACATTCGTCCTTTTGGATCAACAGGGCGTCTATATGAACACTTCGACTTTATCGACCAAACAGTTGTTCGTCGGATATGGCCATTCGAAGATTTGGAGTAAGAATTAAAATATCAGTCGTGAAGTATGTATGAGCCATCTATCATAAAACTTAGTGAGGAATTTACTAATTAAATGGACTATTTTTTTTATGCTTTATACATTTTTGCCCTTTAACATGTTATTAGTTCTCATTTAAAATATTACTTAACGTGAAACTAAGTCGTTTAAAATCTGTTTGTAAAATGACTAATATTTTTATATGCTTTCTACATTTTCGCCTCTTAACATTGTTATTAGCTTTTATTTAAAATGTACCTAACTTAACGTGAAAGCAAGAGGTTTTAAAAAATCGGTTTATAAGATGACTACATTTTTTTTACACTTTCTACATTTTCTCACTTTAAAATGTTTTTATCTTTTAGTTAAAATATAACTTAACGTGAAGAAGACAAGTTGTTCTAAATCCGTAAGATGACTCAAATTCCAAACTAACATTTAACAGTGATTTTCGGATTAGCGTGTAATCTAGGCCGAAATTGGTCGATATCTTGATTTACCTAGCTCAAATGTATTCTACTTCTAGAGAACCTAGAACTGGATGCCGTGTCCTCTGAGAAACGCGTCGATCTGGCCGGAGGAGGGAGCCTCTCCACGAGGAGCAACATAGTAATACTGGGGACCAGCCACGGCTCTTTGTGCCTGTTGACCTTGGGATATCGATAATCTCTGAGCCTGAGCTCTCGCCGCTTGCCTATCCCTCTGCAACTGAGTCTGCTGTAACTGCTGCTGCTGGGCAAACAGCTGCTGTGAGTTCTGGAACTGAGCCTCATTCTGCTGTCTCTGGTACAATTCTTGAGGATTCGCGTGCTGAATCTGATGTCTGAACAAAGGTGTTGATGCGGGAGATGATGGGATCGATGGGAGCTGAGGAGATGGGATGAAACGCTGAGGTTGCTGTTGCTGGGCTACATAAGGTTGCAGACGCTGGTTAAGGTTTAATTCTCCTTTAGTTTGAGGCAGCGATTGGAAGAGCTGAGTGTTGTAGCTTCCGCTGGATGGGTCATACACCAGCTCGGTGGAGTAAAGAGGGTTGCCACTTGGTGATGGAGCTCCGGCTTTGATTGGTGCATTAGTAGCGCCAGTTGTAGGAGTAGACAGCTGCTGTTCACGATGGAACTTGGCAAATTCAGCAGCGAAATCTATCTGTCCTGCACCAGGTCTGGCAGTTGTAAGCAGAGCAGGAGCTGGGGAAGGTGAGTAGCTTGGCACAGGTGACGCTGAGTAGTTGGGCACTGGGGATGGAGAGTAAGATTCAGGACTAGGACTGTACTGGGGTTTGGATGTGACCTGGATTAATTGAGGACGGAAGGTAGTTGCAGGTGGAAGAGGACGCGGAGTGGTAACAGGTGCAGGCCTAGGGGTAATAGCGATCTGTGATTGATATGCAGGGCGTCGAGGAGTAGGGCGTTGCACGACTCGTTGTCTGATATGCTGGAGAGGTTCTTCTTCCACTTCATCTTCATCAGCGTCTCTGAAGTCGTTCTGGAAGTAGGCGGTCGTTGGTCGAGTGGTGGTCGGACGGTGGGCTGGTCTGGTCGGGTAGTTCGGTACTCCGTCGTCTCTTTCTGCAGAGTCTGGCGCGGGTGCTTCAGGTTCCTCTTCTTCGTTGGGCTTGTTAGGGTCGCAGGGGTTGCCGGAGACGTATGTGAACTCTCGCTTGTTGCCGTCGGGGTCTACGTAGCCGTATTTGCCGCGGACGACGCAGTCGGTGCCCCGAGTTTCTTCCTTGAAGGAGCCATCGGCGGCCTCGTATCCGAAGGTGAAGCTGCCGTCATCGTTTACCTGAAAAAAAAATCGTCTTTATTATTTTTACATTAGAAATATGCCCACAAAGAGGCTAAATATATATGAAATGACTTGCTCCGAATAAAGTAATGTCAACTAAGACGGACAGTCGATGTTGTTGGAGAGACGTCAACGTATTTACAAACATGCTAATAGACATTTCTGGTTATTATGGAGTCGCCAGTTTTGTAAACTGTATTTGTTTCCATGTTTATTTCTTCTTCGCGGTTCAATGCCTCAACAGATATTTTTAATCCGGAGACAGACAAGCCGTTTTTTGTACTCCTAAAAATCAATCAGTTTCCAAAGGAATAGCGATTAATAACCGCTGTGTACGAAGTAGCAGGCATAAACCAGTAATGGCCTACATATACATCCGTAAATATTTTTTATGTTACTTCTAACAGGATGTACAGTCACGAGATTTAAATTGGTACCCACCTTAAGGTCCAAAGTCAATCTGACATTCTAAAACAATAAGGTTGAGTTTCGTAAAAGTTACAAATGACTAGACATCTCTAATGACATTGACGACTTCAAGCATATTTTTCTTGAATTGGGTCCCAAAAATTAACCCTCGTGGCCATACCTAAGAATGAGATACGAAAGTCCATCTGATTTTGACGACACATTAGCCTAGTTAATATTGACCCTGCCTACGAAAAGCTAGCGGCTCTGGGTTCAAATCCCGGTAAGGGCAGATATTTGAGGGATGAGCGCTAGTATTTGTTCCTCAGTCTTGGATATTTTCTACGTACGTATGTTTTCTAGTACCCATAGTACAAGCATAGACCTTAGTTTAAATCCCTTATAATTTTTTAAATTAATTTAAAAACAATCTACCAACAAAAGCAATAATCTCGCCACAAGGTCCTCCAGGGCCATACGTTTCAAGGTCGTTATCCTCCTTAAGGTCTCAGCTACACATTCAGTTCTCCATACAAGTAAACAAGTTTAGAGATATTTCACCCGTGGGCGAACGGGTAAAGCTTGTGATGCAGTCGTTCCTACAACAACTTTAATCAATGCATGCATTACTTACACCCACTGAAGCATTCCTATGGGCATACCATTTCATATTTTTGGTAGCTTTATTGCAAGCTAGTGACCCGCCCTCGCAACGCTTCAGTTTATGTGAGTTTTCTGTAACACCCGTACATAGAGCAGAATTTAATATAGGTACCTACCTACGTAAAACGGGTCTATAATGTCTGCCACAATTATTTTTAGTCATAATATGCTTAAGGTCATAATCATCGCAAGTCATAACGTATTTTTAAATGAAACTTACTTTTTCAGGATTTTTATAAATCAAATTTAACCTAACCTAGCCTTGTCTACACGTTAGATATTTGAGTAATTCTGAAAAGTTTACAGTTTCAGCGATATCAAAATTATGACTATCAAAAATTATGTCAACAATGACATTATGACCAATAAAAATATGGGAAACAAAGGGCTCCCACATAAAACACACATACCACACAGATGAAAAGCTGTTACCTGTTTAAAGTTTTGTGTCCGTCTCGTTTTAGTATCAGTATACTTTTTTCTTTTTTTTCTTTCTTCTTGCAACTCCTACCTATTGGTCTGTAAAGTACTCTCACCTTATTATAATTCCGTATGGTCTGCACAGGCGGCTGCTTCGGAGCCTCAGGCTGGGCCTTCGCGCGCGGCGCGGGCCGGTGGACGGCGCGTGGTTCATACTCGTCGAGGCGGTCGTCGGCGCGGTACAGAGCGTCGTACTCGTCGGCTGATACTAGCACCACCTGGAATTATATTGTAGCTGTTTAATATAACAATTCATATACTTACTAAAAACAATTGCTAACTGTATTTTTTATAGATATTCTCACGTTATCATGGCATCAAAGACGCTTCCAAAAGTCGTGGAAAACGTGAACGGTCTCCTATACTCCATTTACTTTAACGACCTAGTATAAAGCTTCTCTCACTCGCACAGTGTTATACAAATGACAAGGACAAAAGATAGAGGCAGGTAGCCAAGTGGGCGTCAACAAACGATAATCTTAGGACTCGTTCACAATGGTATTTGAAAATAAAAGATTAAGGGATATCGATCGGTTTCACTAGCCAAGTCACAGGTAAACGATAAACATTAAGTCGCAAGAACGGAAACAACGTCCGCACCGTACAGATGTAAGAGCCGAATGATTACCTGCTCCATTGTGAGTGCGGCTTTAGCGGATTCTCATTAGCCAATCACGTGCAACTGCACTTTTCCAGTTCTAGGTCGTTAAAGTAAATGGAGTATAGGTTTAGTGGTGGAATTGGGTTTGTAAGAATAAAGCTATTAATTTAACACGCAAAATAAGTTCTCAAATATCTAAGGCATATTTAGTTAGCCCCTCTTAAGCCTCTACGCTAATTATTGATCTAAAGTGAGAATAGGTCTTTAGACAGTTTTTATTAACATCTAACAGAAATCACCTAGGCCAATTTACTGAATTAATTATTTAATTTCATTAGACTGAGCGTCTCGCTGATGCCTTAACAGAAGCTCTTCTATCAATAGTCGTAATCATTCACCGAATCTAATTATAACTGAGAAGAAGTTGGTTGGTGTACCTGGTCTCCCGAGGCTCGCTCCTGCGCTTGCGGCTCGTACTCGTACTGATCCTGCGGCTGCAGACGAGCTCGCGGACGCGCGGCCGCTGCCATACCCGTCGCCAGTAGGCATATCACCTGGAAACAAGAGGGGACTGGTTATGTTTCTGATTTTAACCTCCGACAAAAAAGAACATGTATATGTGTCTGCGCATGTATGCGTCTGTGTATTTGTGTATCTGTGTTTCTTTTAAACGCAGTTTTTTTTTTTAAATGTGTCTACATAAGAATCAGTTGAAACGTAAGAGATAAAAGAAGTTGTTGTGTTGTTATATCGGAGTTAATCACATCAAAATTAACAGTTATGTTGATCCAAACACAAAAATAAAAATAAAAGATACATAAAATTATAAAATACTAGCTTTTGCCCGCGACTCCGTCCGCTTAGATGTTGTTTATAACTGCTCCCTTGGGAACTGTCCAATTTTCCGAGATAAAAACTATCCTATGTCCTATTCCAGGGCCTAACCTATATGTGTGCCAAGTTTCATGTCGATCCGTTCAGTGGTTGAAGCGTGAAAGACGGACAAACATACACACTTTCCCATTTATAATATTAGTATGGATTGGATTGTTTAATAAATAGAATAGTTATAGGTTTTTAGACAAGTTGTTGCCTGTTATTACTTAGTTTAGGCCCCCACAGTCCATTACGAGCCTCATTTTAGGGGCTAACTCGTGGTCACACTAGGTTGTCACACCACTGCTATTCGCTTAAGCAAAAGTAGGTAGGTTAGGTACGTTAGGTATCTTTAGGTGCCCGAAGGGCAAATCGCCCAAAAATAGGAACCCTGCCGCGGGCAGGGCTCCGTCGAATAGCAGTGGTGTGAACCGTGTGACAACCTGGCGTGACGACGAGTCTGCACCCCTCATTTTCGTTTTATGTACCTATGTAAGTACTATTTAGAAGATTCATTGTTTGTATCGATGTAAGAAGTCCATACGACATCGTTAGTAAGTAAATGTTAATCGTCAAAATTAACTCGGGGCGGGGATAGGCAATGGAAAATACAAAAAACTCTTAAATAAATTAAAAGCTCGTTCTAATTTTGTTTTAAGTACCTAAGTAATCCAAAATGTAACCAGTCCTTCACTAGACACTACTAATGAAAAGCACCGCCATAAACAGTCAGTTATTTAGACAAACACCAAACATGGGTTTTTGGAGTTGTTGGTAATTCTATAGCTCTGCCTACCCCACTCTGGGAACGAAGGCGTGAGTTTATGTATGTAACCAAAAATGGCGCACGACCACAAAAATACCTCACCCAATCTCTCACGAGTTGCCACACAAAACAAAGAGCTTTATCTAATTTGCCCTTATAAGAAATTATCCAATCATAACACGACCACAGACATTGCCCTCGGTCTTAATTATGTCCCTAATTGCAGTTCGTGGTCGGATCAAACTTTGTAAAGTTCATTAACATTGTGGTCACACCGCTTAAGATAATTAGATGGTGATCAGTTTTGATTGATTGATTAGTGATTGCCATTAAAAATTGAAGGTGTGTGAAGGTCAGTATTAAGATGTTTAGGGATTTTTAGGATCAATTGCCTAATATCAATATCATATCAGCCGAAGGACGTCTACTGCTGGACATACGCATCTTTAGTATTAGTGACCTAATTCACAAATGTTCGATTTTGAGTTAGGTCTCTATAGTAATAAATATATGTCTCAAGTTCGACAGCTAAAATGTTGAATTAGGTCACTATAATTTTAAAGGTTCGAAGGACTTCTTAGGAGATACAATACAATGCAATACTCTTTATTCGAGGAAGCGGAACAGGCAGTTTTATCGCTACATAGCGTAATTTAAAATTTTAACTCCATTTTTGAGAACTCATCCCAAAAAATGTTGTACCTACGTTCAATAGTAAATTCGTATGTCGTTCTTATTAAATATTGTCCTTAATACGAATTATTTCAATGTATAAAAACAATGTTTAATACGCATAATAAGCAAGGAAACCGTAACATAAATATTTATCTTGTGGTAATATGTACGCAATGATTACGTCAGTGCTTTCCAAATAATTTGCAACGAATGCCCACGCATAATCATAGTTACAATGTACAAACAAATTAACAACTGTTGAGTGGAATGGTATTAAAGCCAGTTAAGTTACGCTAGTTAGCTTACCTACTAATACTTGTAAGACCGGCTTTCTGCCTTAGGCAACTTTTTAAACCCACCCCCTGGGGCCTGTTTTATAAAGCTACAAATTACAATTTACAGGTTACAAGTTTCCATTTGACACAACCTCGACCAATGACGAACAGCCATTTGAGCAGTGTTGCCAGATTAGACCTGTAAAATTGTAACTTGTAGCTTTATAAAACGTGCTCCTGGTGATACTTGTTGAGGTTTAAGACTAAAACCTGGAACGAAATGTTTTAAAATTAGGTCTCGCGTCGTTTTCTTGTTATAAAAATCACGCATGTAATATTTCGTGTTTTTTTCTCTATCCTCACGTCATTAACGGATGAGGAGGAAAACCAGCAATAGAATTGGACGACCAATGTGCGAGTTGCAGAACATTATCAAAGTTTTGAAAATATTTTCAAGAAACTACTGAACATTTTCAGAGCACGGGTAATTTTTTAAGCAATTTTTTCCCGTCAATACGGACGGCTATCTATTTCACAAAATTAGAATCAGTGGATTGTGAGGCGAAGTTTGAATCGCGTAGTTATAAAAAAAAAACATACAAATTTAGCTCCGGGCGATAACGTTTCTCACCCCCAAGTCCGATTTCCATGATCTTTGTAACTTATTTATTAAGGGCTATAACTACTAATTAACAACCTTACATCTCTCTTTAACGTTCAACTTAAGTTACGAGACATAAAGTTGTAACTGCTTCAAAACGACATTCGAATTTGCATTCCTGTTTTTCTACACATAGAGCAGAATATCCATTGACAAGTTATTTCATATGTTGTTATTTCCGTATACAGGTGTCATCATAGTCGTTAGCATGCGTTAATAGTAATATTAGATGCTCGGTCAAGGATTTAAGGTCGTCCGTCGGTCGTTCAACTTGTTATGTAATGTTTTGATATCGAGAAGCTCTATTATGAATTGATTTGTTTGAGAAATGAATGAGTAATACCATATAAGACTAGCTGTTGCCTGCGACTGCGTCTACGTAGAAGTTGTTTCTTGCTAATCGCGGGAAATAAGTATCCTATGTCCTTTCTCGGGGTTCAAACTATTTCTATACCATGGTTTAGCGGATTAGCCGTGAAACATAACAAACAGACGAAGTTACCTTCAGGTTTATACTATTATTGTCGATATAGAGGTACTTCCTAATATTAGCTTTCCCAGCGGGCCGCGTATGGTTGCGTTTGTCACGTGACCAAATGTGGATAAAACACCCGTCACTCTCGTACAGATGTAGTGAAATATCCTTTCACGTCGTCTCGGAAATGTCCGTATTTGTCATGATAATTCAGTCAGATTCAGTACCCATCAAGACAACGTGGGGGAACGTCGCATCGCGAGAGTGATAATCGATATAGGGTGGTTAATACCAGAGTATTTTTTTGTTTGTTTAAGTTTGTTTTCAGTTCTTTTTAATAGTCATGGCGAAAGCATTAAGACCTGGGAAACTTTAAGATCGACAAGCCTTTGAAATTATTTTCAACATTTATTTATATTTCTTCTTGTTTACCTACACCTAATTTCTATATATTTGATCGTGGTGGTTTTAACATCTCGGTGTGATATACTTCAAACTCGTGGTTTGACATTTGACACTGATAACTAAAGTACTCTATTTATTTACATGTCACTTAATAATACAATAATTCATAGATACGTCGGCATCATTCGGAAGCAGACGTGAGTTCCTAGTTTCCACGATGTGAAAGGATTATTCACTAGATCTGTACTTACATAAGTGTCAAAAAGTGACGGATGTTAAACCACATTTTGTCACGCGATGAACGCAGCCATATTAGGCTCCCGGAATAGGTTTCCCCCTCTTACTTTATAACCCCTGACCGAACCTGCTCATGTATAAAGTTAAAATTTGTATTTCTCTCAACCACATTTGTATCCAATATCATAAACATCGATTTAATATAACAGAAAAGCCATGATAGTTGATTGTACTTTGCTCGTTCGATTATCTTTCGTCGAATAGAACTAGAAATTCGCCCCGAACAGTGGTCTCGTAAATTACTCCTATACCCCCGGGATCCCATGGGTCGATTTTTGCAAATCGATATTTTCATTCAAAAATAAACGTGACACGGTAAGTTTTAAAGTTCGGGGTTGGTTGTGATGACCCTTTGCATACGATTTATTTTCTACATTCGAGCATTGGCTTTACCTACTCTTCCACCAATTTACATGATACTCAAGTTATACAAACGCAGTCTCAGTTGACTCTAAGACCTCGTTTCACTCACTCAATAATACGTTCAGACAACTAGGGCCTACCTAGACAAGATGGGTAACGGTAACGTAAACGACTATCGAAAACTGACAAAATGTACGAGTATGGAATTGCTATAAGCGCTTGACGCGACCGTTCTGTAGCTTACGTAAATCCTATACATTTTTGATAACGATAATGTTTGCAGATTTCATCTTGTCTATGGCCCCAGTACTTCTAGATACAAAATTACATAACTTAAGTAACAAAAATATAAGAATCTAACCGCCTTTCGCAAACAAATGTACTCAATTTAAATTCAATAGCTTGTTATACATTTCTATTAAAAATGCCCCCGGCATCATTACTCAACAATCAAAATAAACACACTTTTTTATTACCAATGAGAACCGTTACGCGTTCGTCTGTTCGCTCGTATCTCCGTAACTTAATAGTGATTGGCCGCATTCCAGAGCATGACATAACGTAAACTAGTTACTTTATTATGGATATTGGTGTTTAAGAGAGAAATGTGGAAAAGTACTGGCTGATGCGTAATACTGACATTCCAGGAAAATTACCTCGTTAGCCCCCCCCGTACAAAATTATATACATAATACGGCCTTTCGACAAATGTGAAATGATCTAGTGCAACGGAGCTACAATTGATTTTCCTTTGTTTTCGCGACTGATAATCGAATTATAAAACAGTCTCTATGGTATTTACTATAGGTTCATATTCAATTGACACATTTCGTTGTACGTTGGGCCTTAGCAGGTCAAGAGGTTAAGAAAGCAGTTGATAAAATTATTAGCTTAGAGGCGTTCTATCTCACCGCCGGACCCAGAGACGTTTTTTGAGACAGTAAACTTGTTCCTTTTTCAAACTTGTGTAAAAGAAATCGTCATTAAGGAACCACTTAATCGTCATTAACTGACTGAGTGCGGCCGTTAGTCCTGCCTGAAGATTGGCAACGAATATGCAAGCATGAGATTTAATTATTTATCAACGTGTGAACACACTTAGTCATATAAAAAAATTTACTAGCCTTTATTTTAATGTTACATGTTTGTTTATATGTCGGTTTACTCGTTTTATATAAAAGTTATTTAAATTAATTAAAAACTCAACATATTTTGTCTTGTATAGTCATGGTAAGAAATGGTTAGACACTTTTGGACCTTAATAGCGTTGAAATAGAGTCGAAAAGTGGCGAACTTTTTCTTACCGTGACTATACCTAACTATTTAAAAAATATATAAAAACGGTCAAAGGGCATATTTTGTAATGAAAGGGTAAGAAGGTTGGCTTTACTCACGAAGTATAGTATTTCTACTGTATATGTTTAACCATCTCTTCTTAGTAAGGTTGTCTGGAATAGATCACTATTTAGCGATAAGACCGCAAGTTGACTCACTGTGTAATCTTCATTTCATTTTCGTGTATATCTGTTACTTGGTGTATGTGGTGTTTCAATGAATTGTTTTGCATTGTATTGTATTGTATAGTTTTACTTTAAAGAGCGGTAGACATCTTCCGTATAATAGGAAATCTACAGCCCAGCAGAAGAAGCAAGCAGCAGCAGCACTTTATTGGGTTTTAAACATTTGATACAAATACGACGTAAATGCGGTACCCGCAGTGCTCGATCCGATTCACACTTGACCGGTTTGTTATTTGCTAACAATTTTTTGAATGTAATAATGTTACACCCAAAAACGGCATATCTAATAATAACTACTTTAAAAACCATAATATCTGTGTTTAATGATACTGTAAGCATAGAAAGTCGTCAACGTAAACGACTGGTAGCTTTAATACGAGATAATGTTCGGGAAAGCTAGTTTGTCATTATGTTTTATGACACATTGTTTCGGCTTTTATTGGGTAACTAAAGTGCTTAGTTACGTTAGAAAAAGCAGTAAAAATGTCAAATTTCGTCTCGTTTTTACACAGTTCGTTTTACTCTATAAGAACACATTTGCTTTTATAACGTTTGTTAACCAACGGCCGCACTCCGAGTCAGTTAATGACGATTAAGTCGTTGCTTAGTGACAATTTTTCATACACACGTTTGAAAAAGGAACGAGGTAATTGTGTCTAAAATGTCTCTGAGTACGGCGGTTATTAGTTAGACCACAGAACAGAAAAAATCTGTGGTTTTTATTCTGTGGTAGCGATCCTGCTTAGATATCGAACGGGTAAGATTGCTGCTAAGTACAATTTATGTGAGAAACTCTACTTTAATCTATTCTAAGCATATGCAGAGAAAGTGACAAAACTTACTTTAGCTAAAACAGGTTAGTAGTGCGTTTATGTATAAAGGGCTTTATCTTTATGAGTATGTATTTAATTATCTAGTAGGTACTAATTGTACAAGGCTAGAGATTATTTTAGGACTATAGAAGTTACTTTATAATATAAAGTTACCCTTTCCAGCACTTAAAAATTACTTGAAAAAGTCGTTAATGTCTAAAGCGTATTATAGGGTCGAGGATTATGACAATGGAGGAAGGACAAAAATGCATGGCCTAAACCCGAAACTTAGTCAATAATAATTTATTCAAATGCAAAAGCTTTATCTTGTCTAGGGGACACCGTTGATGTAGGAAAACATACCTATCGAAACTTTTATGTGGTCGTCTTGTACCGTCTTATATAAACATAAATAGGTGTTTTTTTTTTTTCTCCCTCTGTCTCTCTCGTAAGATTTTTGGCATGTTTCCCTGCTGAACTACGCATGTTATTTTTATAAGTATAATAAGTAATTTAATATTTATTGCTTTATATAATGCTAGACTAAGTAGTAACCATTGTAATATGTTTAAAAAAATACTGACTACTGAGTTTCTTGCGGCGTTTCTTCTCAGCAGTGGTCTCCTCTTGGGAAGCGCTGGTATATGTATTCTTGACGTGTAAAAGTGCCCGTGCGGCCTACTTACTGAATAGATATCTTTATCTTATCTTAGAGCGAATTGTTTAATTTTTTCACATAACTATTTTTTTTACCTATTTATTTAATTACCAGCTTAAGTTTAGTAAAGCCATGATCTTGAGGATCTTGTGCAGGGTCTGTCCAGATCGCTACCACCATCTTATCATACCTACTACCGGGCAGCAGTTTTCTTTGTTGTTTCGATGAAGAGATAAGACAACCGGTGAAATTACTAGCATAGCATTCCATCTTGGTCCTCAGGGTTGGCAGCACAGTGGCAGTCTTAAGATTGTTATCTTGAGAATGCACATGTCTATGGGTCTCAGATCCCACTAAGCATCAGAGGCTCGTTTTATAAAGCTACAAGTTACAATTTTACAGGTCTGAACTGGCAGCACTGCTCAAATGGCGGGTCGTCATTGGTCGAGGTTGTGTTAAATGGAAACTTGTAACCTGTAAATTGTAATTTGTAGCTTTATAAAACGGGCCCCAGGACACCAGTGTGCTTGTTTCTTTACAAAAAAGTAGTGTAAACTTTGAAATGGATGCTGCTGTTGTAACTCCATTGAAAACTTACTACCTTCGGGCAATGACCACCCACCATAAAAATAATTGCGGTCCGTGACCGTACCTCGGGCGGGATGTGGTAACGCGGGCAGGTGTTACCACACACGTATCGTGTTGTGGTAACACTGGCAACTGTCGCAAGGTCGATCGTTGTTGGGGAAAGTGACATGTGATCTTGCGGGGTTAGTACTGTCCAACGGGCCGGTGAGGCGATTCTCGGCGCGATCGAAGTGAATTTCATCATCCCATTCAGATTCACGATGGAGATTCAACTCGAACGACTCGACAATTGACGTCCTAAGTATTATGATGATTGTTTATGTGTTGGGTTAGGTACACTACATAATTCCGAAGAGTTATAATTCCAATTTGATCAAAATCCCGAATTTTTATAATTCCAAATGTAATGTTTTGATAGCAGACTTGATTTTTTAATATCGCTTATAATTCACACCTAACCTACGTATAGAAACTATACTATCATTTAATCTAATATAAGTATTATCATCGTTGTCGGTAGTAGGTACAAGAACAAAAAAAACTTTTTTTGGCACTATGTCAATTTATGTGAGATTGTCCCCCGATATTTATTTATTTCATGGAACCGCAGATCAAATGATTACAAATTAATTGCTGCAATTTAAATAAAAATAAAATATTTTATTAGAAATATGTTAAAAGTGTAACACATTCTTTACTTAACTTTACATGTGAAGAATGAAATGTGGGCTACATGATTGCAAGTTAAAAAAATTCATGTTTAAAACATGCCAATTAAAATGTTTTTACAGCTTTCCCTCTCATTTATGCTGATAAAATCTTAAAGACGCTAACCTTCGTTAACTTAACTTAAAATGCATATGTCAAAATAACAAAATTGTCTCAATTTCGCATTAATTACCACATAAAATTTATTAAACAGCGCAATTTAACAACCTAAATTACTTAATTAAATCCAAATACACAAGTTAACCTCAAAACGTCAAAATTATTAATTACAAATTTACCTGAAACGTTGTAAAAAATTGTTACTTACGTCAACTCAAACAAATTTCTTCTAACCTTTGCGATGACAGCGTCTCTTTAAACCGCAAACATAACTTTGTGATGTACACTTGTGAATCATGTATGTTAATTCTTTTTATTGCTAAATAGATCAACTGCTCCAATAGTTGAATTGATTTAATTATAAATCAGTATTAGTTACCAAATAGTTGTTACTAGTTACCATTAACAGGTTGTCTAGAACTCGATAATTGGATTTTTTTATGGAAATCGAACAATTTGGCATTCAAACGGCCTTGATAATAAACGTTTTTAGGTTAGGTTCTGGTTTACATTGGATTTTTATCTACTCTCATCACTAATTATGAGTAGACTTGCAAAGTAATTACAAGGTTCATTAGTTTGTTTCTTGAACGGAGAAGGCAAAGAGCATACATGTCGCCTAAGGCACTATTTTCTTTTCTATTCTAGTTGGACTGGGGGACTAAGGTGAAATGATAAAACATTTATTTATTTTATTTGACGACGCGCTGGCCTATTTGGTAGTGACCCTGCCTACGAAGCTAGCGGTCCTGGGTTCGAATCCCGGTAAGGGCAGATATTTGTGTGATGAGCGCGAATATTTGTTCCTGAGTCATGGATGGTTTCTATGTATTTAAGTATTTATTTACCTATATAAGTATTTATCTCGTTGTCTAGTACCCATAGCACAAGCCTAGAGCTTAGTTTGGGGCTAGGTCAATTGGTGTGAAATTGTCTCCTGATATTTATTTATTTATTTATAACCGTAATGTTTTTAAATTATTAAATCTAAAATTCTAAAAACCTATATGCGTCTGAATTTTACAAAATATTGTCTGCTTTACTATTAATTAGTTTCTTAAAATAGATATTTTCATTCAGTTTGTTAAAATGAGGTACAATATTAATTTATAAAAATCTATGCCTAACTTTTTGTGAAATAAAAAGATAGCACGTATCAAATTAACCACAGTAATAGTTTTATTTTTCACAGTATACATATTTCCAGTAGCTAATGGCAACAACGGCTCATTAGTCGGCAACCTCGCATACCGATTGCGTCAGCTGATTACTGTTTTTGCAACATTTAAAACTGCGGTTCAGCGCTTGAAGGGTTAATTATATATTGTTAAATATTTGAATGTTGTGAAGATTATTTTACTGTATTTGTATTGGTCGTGGTTTGCAAGATTTTTTGTTTGTATAATAATGTATAGGTACACTTTAGTACCTTGTCACTTTAATCGCTGTGACAGTTAATATATGGCAGATTAAACATGACATTAAATAGACAAGGTACTAAAGTGTACACATATTTATAAACTCGACTGTACTAAAAAGGGTTATTTTTTATGGCATAAAGAAGGCAAACAAGAACACAGACCTAAAGTTAGGTAAGTGAGGCCCATAGACATTAACATCTGGAGTTTCTTGCGGCGCTTCTTCTCCGCAATGATGGTCTTGTCCGAAGCGCTGGTAAAAGAGCCCTCATGTGGCCTATTTACTGTTTAAATATTAAAAAAAATTAATTTTGAATTTCGAATTTCAAGACTTACTTATTACTAAGACGGAATGCTTCTATACTAGTCATATTCCTGTGTAACTCGTTTATTTATATTGATGACGAGCGAGACCGCCCTCGCTTCGCTCCGGTTTATGTGAGTTTACTGTGTAACACCGGTACATAATCCTGAATTTATTTATTCGTGAAAATCTATCGATAATCTAACTAATGGTGAAAGCCACATGAAAATCCGTTCAGTAGTTTTGGACATCGTCGCGGACGTACAGACAGACGGACGCGGCGGGGGACTTTACTTTATAATATGTAGTAATTGATTGATATTACCAACGACTTCATCCGGGTGTAGAAGTTCTAGCGGTTTTGCACAAACAAACAAACAAACATACTGACTTTTGCTATAATATTAGTAAACCTAGGGTGACGGCACCAATGATGGACACTTTTAGCTAAAGGCACCAGTAATGGACACCACTCTTAATTCAAATTTCATACGGTTCTAAATTGATTGTTGCAAAACAAATGAATAACTCTCTTATCATCTTTAAAATAAGAATAAGCGTCCATTATTTGTCCTTGTTCATTAATGGTTCCGTCACCCTAACTATCAAATGATTTTTCTCAAAAATGTCCGGAAATGTTGACATTCCTATCTACATATTGAGACGCGAAGTACATAGTTTACTGGCAGTACTCAAATTAAAAAAAAAACATTGCGTGCTCGCTACACAAGCCCGCAATGTTGCATACAAATTCCATTACTATCTAGCTTGTAACTTTTTTAAAGTGAAAAAGGGCCATTATAAAATGAGGGCACAAGTCTTATACATCCAAATTTTACTCGAAACATAACTTTTTTATTTGTGCCTGGAATAGCTTATGTTTTTTTTTTAAACGTAAATTGCATTGCTCCTTGTCATAAACAATAAGGCGGTAAGGAGTGATGGTTTTTTCGCATGAAGTTTCTGAATGTATGCAATTCAAAAAATGAGTTCAAGCGATGAAGATTTTACTCCAACACAAAAAAAAAAACTTGCGATTTTTGAGAAAAGCACTATATTTGCCTCGGCAGGAACAGCAATTGCGGGCTTCGTATTATTAAACGGACTCGCAAGCTCGTCCGTTTAAACCAATACTCGGCCCGCAATTGCCTACTTCCATGCCTAGACAATAATGTACTATTGATACGAAAATAAAGTAAGTAAATAATATGTACACTATTGTAACAAAATCCGTCCTTACTTTTAAGAGTCAAATAACACTAGACTTTCCGATTTTATCAATACCTAACCTTGGAACATTTCTGAATCACCACTTACCCACACTATACCAGAGAAAAGGTAAAAGCAATATCTAAAAGACTCAAGGCCTCATATTAGTACGCAAATTTGTGCCCTACTTCAGTGCTATAAAGTCTCAAATGGTTTGTAAAGAAATGTCCCTTACGCTATCATAGATTTATAAAATCGAAAGCACGGCGGAAACACAAATTGTCATTTGATTGTAGTCATTTGTATGTCATTTGCGTTTTCTTTGCGAAAGATGTACAAAGTTGCTTTTGCGTGTAGGAAATTCTGGAGCTGGTATAGTTATTGTGATCCTAGGCCAATTTGACGGCAAGTATAAGTTTGTAGAAGTTTTGTCACATATATGATGAATTGTTGAATCTTACCAAATGTAGAAAATAAGGCGGATCATGTGAAATATTTCAATCTAATGTGCTGCGAAATTTTATAAAAAGCGTTAAGCGGAAACAAGCCGTCTGTCATAATGCTTTTTTTCTAAAGCACGAATTTCGTAAATATTCTTCGATTGAAATAACAACTCGCAGTTTCTAAAAATAACATAAGAAAAAACCTATTGAATAAATATTAAACGGATCAATTATTTATTATTTATTTACAAGCTTCAGACCGCAAATAACTTGCCAATCCTGAGGAGTAAGGAGGAATAAATAAAATAAATAAATATCAGGGAACAATGTCACACATATTGACCTAGTCCCAAACTAAGCTATAGGTTTGTACTATAAGTACTAGACAACGATACACTTACTTATACATATTAGATAAATACAAAGATGAATGCCTCTTTATTTAGTCATTTTATCCGCTACGGCCACGTGGTTCGACAACGTTGTCCGACGTTTCGGACGACGAGGAATTTTATTTCCTTTCTGGACTATCAGGAATTTTATATTCCACTTAGTTCGACCATCGGACTAAGAGGATTTTTAAAATTCCACTTGGTTCGACCATCGGACCAAGAGGATATTTAAAATTGCACTTGGTTCCACCATCGGACCAAGAGGATTTTTAAAATTGCACTTGGTTCCACCATCGGACCAAGAGGATTATTTAAATTCCACTTGGTTCCACCATCGGACTAAGAGGATTTTTAAAATTGCACTTGGTTCCACCATCGGACCAAGAGGATTTTTTAAATTCCACTTGGTTCCACCATCGGACCAAGAGGATTTTTTAAATTCCACTTGGTTCGACCATCGGACTAAGAGGATTTTTAAAATTGCACTTGGTTCCACCATCGGACCAAGAGGATTTTTTAAATTGCACTTGGTTCCACCATCGGACCAAGAGGATTTTTTAAATTGCACTTGGTTCCACCATCGGACCAAGAGGATTTTTTAAATTGCACTTGGTTCCACCATCGGACCAAGAGGATTTTTTAAATTGCACTTGGTTCCACCATCGGACCAAGAGGATTTTTTAAATTGCACTTGGTTCCACCATCGGACCAAGAGGTCTTTTTTCATTTCCACTTGGTTCGACCCTCGAACCACGAGGATTCGGCTGTCTTATCCCCACACCGGAACACAAGAATGCGAACAACATGCTGCTCGGCAGTAGGTTAAACGATAAGATGGTGGCAATCCGGACTAATCTTGCACCTCTAAAAATATTAGTACAGCAGTGCCAATCCTAATTTCTAATTTTAATTTAATGGCTTTCACTGTTAAGTAATATTTGGCCAATGTCGAGTTATTTATAGACACTCCCATGGACTTATTAGAGAAATAAGTCCATGGATATCACTCGCGAAGACAATTTGTTCGGTAAAAGAGTATTTTCTATTGTGGACTAATCAGGGCCTCTAATCTTAGCGGTAAAAACCATATCATCGTTGAACTGTAATGTAATGGTATTGTTTTTAACTCGGCCGCCATTACTGTCAAGTAAATAAGAGCTATCAAGACGTTGACAACACGATAACAGGTCAAAGACGATATTGTTTTCACCGCTTAGAATCTCGGCCAATGAGGTTAGCTCCACAGGCTTCCGTCAAGTCCATACAGCAGTAACATGACGTTAGTGACCAAGTACTAAAGCGTCCGGGGGCCTAGGTAGTATGGTTGCGTTTATCGCGTGACTTTCTGACACTTTTTATTTTTTAGCCTGTTTGGTTGTCCCACTGCTGGGCAAAGGCCTCCCCTCTTTTCCGCCATTCGTCCCGATTGAGTGCATGCTCCCACCATTCGCTTTGAAACGCGTCTAAGTCATCCCGCCATCTCCTTTTTGGTCTGCCTCGTATATACAGTCTGACACGTATATGTATACAGGTGAAATTTTAGTGACCGGCCAAATTTTAGGGACTAACTCTGTTGGTCATACTGATCAACTTTTATTATGCGACCAACATCCAAATCGCGAAAAAAAAATCAGCTGTTCCATACATTTCGGCTGTTTAGCTCTCGAAGATTGTATGGAACAGCTGTTTTTTTTTCGCGATTTGGATGTTGGTCCCATTATAATAGTTGATCAGTATGATCAACAGAATTAGTCCCTAAAATTCGGCCAGTGACTAAAATTTCACCCTATATAGTTCTCCCAGTTTCTTAATAGGTTTCGGCTAGCTATTGCTGTCACCTTTGCACTCGCAACTGACAGTATATTTGTCACTCGTCTTTCATAAAAAAACGAAGATTGCCGATTACTAAGAAACTGGTTGTACTGTAAGTACGAAATCATCTACTTATAATACTGCTTTAATACCAAAAAAGGCAGCTAACTTCAATTTAGTAGCCATAGCATTATATACTCTATTAGTAAGGACATTCAATTTAAAATGCTTATACTATTACTATGCAGTTAGCCGCCTTCTTTGGTATGACGGCAGAATACCTCCCTCGAACAAAGGGTAGCATTAACTAAATTGTAACCAACTTAACCTAAAATTGCTCAGGTCGTAAACCTTACGGTATTACCCCAAATGTCTCACGCGCCGGTAGTTGAGGCCACGACTCGCTACTGATTTATAGCGGCTGCGCCGGAGTTCGTTCACGACGCTCTTAGTTATAGATATTAAAGTCTACCTCTTTTTCGAGGGAAGTATTTCGCATAGGAGGTAGTATTCGATAAAATAAATAAATAAATATCAAGACGATCTCATGCAAATCGACCTAGTCCCAAACTACGCTCTAGGCTTGTACTATGGGTACTAGACAACGATATAAATATTTATTTAGAGAAATAAATACTTAAATACATAGAGAACATCCAAGACTCAGAAGCAAATACTCGTGCTCATCACACAAATATCTGCCCTTACCGGGATTTGAACCCAGGACCACTAGCTCCGTAGGCAGGGTCACTACCAACTAGGCCAACGTGTCGTCCAAGGCAAGACAAGGTTGTGACCAGGCGCTTAAGCGTGCAGCTTCTTATAAGGCACACCTTACTTAACAAATAGTGTTTTACTCGCACCTACCGCTAATTTGACAATTTTGTACATGTACAGTCAAGGGTAAAAATAAATCTTCTCAGACTTTATTGCCATAGTAATAAGGTCTGTGTACATATTTTTGAGACTTTGGGGTGTATCAATATTGATGCCCTTAACTGTATTCATACAGTCAAGGGCATTAATATTTATACGCCTTAATATAAAATTGCCTTTTCATGCTATATTTTTATATTTATACTAGCGATTCGCCCTCGCTTCGCTTTGGGTTACGTGAGCTTTCGGTACCTAACACCCGTACATTTTTTTCACACATTTCTCTTGAATCACTCTATCTATTGAGAGACATAAGCGTACACACCGAGGGACAGATGTCGGCGAGAGACTTTGATTTATACTATGTATTTAGTGTTAGAAAAAGCATGAAAAAGTATCTAATCAGACTGTTTTGACACTAACAGATATATCCTTATAATCTGTGTAATCTGTGGGCATTCGAACAAACTCTCAAAAAAGGGAAAGCGGTGATAATATTTAATTAAATATTAAAATAAACGTGTTATTAAGCTAGTTTAAATAGTAAAACACTGTCAATGTATAGTATTGGTAGCTTCTTTTATCAGTAGACATTTCAATAAATGTGATAGTTAGTTCAACCATTAATATATTATTATAGTGACATCGCCACAACGATCGCTGTCGAAATCGAAACGGCAACGGATCACGATCGCGATAATAATCAGTAATCGTAATCGTAAGCTTTACATACAATGTTATTTATACATACTAGGTGTAGATAAGCGCTTGCGCAACGTTTTTACGATTTTTTTATGAAGCATTGTTTTACACTTTCGAAATTCAAATTTCTTAAAAGTTTATGATGAAAAATAGGTTGTAATAATTGGGATACATAATTATTACATGATTATGATCTTAAGTATGATTTTCATGCTTTTTTGAACATAAAAACCTACATAGTCTGCCAATTAACAAAATCAAATACGAGTTAAAAATTACCATGGTAAACGAATAAAACAAATTGTTTTTTTTTGTCTATCTATTATGATTATGACAAAAGAAACTGAAACGGCTATATCAGAAGTTGACGTCTGTTAGCTTATTACGTAGACCTGTGGCAGATAAATGTCAATGTCAAATTGATTTGTCAGTTTTGACAATGTTCCAACTGAATGAAACGACGTAAAATTTTATATTTTTCGTTTTTAATGAGCAACTAAAAAAACATTTTTTTGCTTTGAAATTAAATTTTTTCATGGAAATGATAGGTGCCTAACCTAAAACTGACTTTAACTTCACAGTAAAACTGATACGTTAAAATAATTAATGTCAATTGCTCCACAGATGTGTGGAACGTGTGTAGATAGCTAAAAAAAGATAGCATCACTCGAAGAATGTGAGTGTACCTAAAAAAATGAGGAATACTCACATTCTTCGAGTGAACGCCTTAAAAAATTAAAAGATAGATTAAAGAATCGCATTACAAAACCCAACAAGCAAAATAACAATAAAAGAAATGATTATTAATGATAGATCATTTCGCAAGTGTCCGGTAATGATCGAGCCGAATATCGATATATCGATTGTAATCGATATCGGACATCAATGACGTGCGATTTATTTCGAAGTTTCAAAACTGAGTTGGCCTTTGTAATGGAATTAAGAATTTCAACTTGATGTAAATAATTATGGTTAAAAAATAACAACTCCACTCCATTTTTAATTCAAATAAAAAAAAATACAATTACTTATAAGGAAATTACTTTGTTCATTTTGCATTTTCTTTACTTTACTTTGTTTGTAAATATTTTGCAAAGTTGGGACGCGTCGATGTCTGTCTGCTTTTGCCCCACCTGCACTACCACTAAACAACTCTATTTTCAATTGGCCAACGTAATAATAACCACTGTGCTTGAATTGTGCGTATTAATTACATGTCAGTGCGTGCATGTTTATGATTTGGTCGCAGTTATGGTGACTAAAGCAGCTCGGCCAAAGCAGTAAGTTGCAATCTATCTCTACTTTAAGTGTCTACGAGGGTGCGAAACAAATTAGTTTGACCTTGAACTTTAAACATCAAAAACTACGTTTTTAAAGAAATAACATCCCTATTCTAATCCATATACGAATTTCAATCACAAAATCTACCCGTTTTTCAGATCAGACACCATGCGCAAGCGCTTATAGCAAGTAAGAGTTAGCGAACATTAGGTAATTGTATGGCTCAATAAAATCGTATAGCTTTCACTGCGTGACACATCGCGACGTGCCATTACGCATGCGCGGCGAGCGCTAGAAAGCCTGCGGCTGCGTCGCTTTTCACAGGCAACTGACCGCTCGCTAGCCTTGAGAAGCTGTATACTTTGTCTATAGTTCACTTTTAGTTAACGACGCGATAGCCTAGTGGCCTACGAAGCTAGCGGTCCTTGGTTCGATTCCCGGTATGGGCAAATATTTGTGTGATGAGCACGAGTATTTGTTTCTGAGTCTTGGATGTTTTCTATGTATTTAAGTATGTATTTCTCTATATAAGTATTTATATCGTTGTCTAGTACCCATAGCACAAGCCTAGAGCTTAGTTTGGGACTAGGACAAATTGTGTGAGATGCTCCCTTGTTTTTTTTTACGGCATGGAGAAGGAAATACAAATAACACAAAAGATCCCATCCCACAGAAGTGTATCCGTGAGCATAAGATAAGATAAGATGGAATGCTTCTATGCTAATATTTTCACCCGATAGACATCCATTCCGACACTGAAACACAGCAATGCGAGCACTTCTGCTTGGTGATAGGCTAAATGATAAGATTTTGGTAGCGACCCAGACGGATTTTGCACAACATCCTATCACAAATATAATGCCATCAATGGCCACAGAAGGGTAAGGTTAAAGGGGGAGTTTACGCGGTTGGTTAACACTACTTTTAGTTTCCTAACTGTTTCATAATACATCATAAGTTATAAATGTATGTTACCTGCAACTGTTGATTTTCAGGTTTTAAAAAGACACTTATAGAACCTTAAGGTTAGGTAAGATTTGTTAATAAGACAATCCTGAATGTAATTTTGGATTATGAAACCATTGGTCATCGTCGTTGTTACAAGTAAGATAGGTAACAATTACCCTCCAGATTAGCATGGTCAGGTAAAAACAGTTATAAGTAAGCATAAAGCTTAAAGCGATTGCACCACAGAACAATAATCGCTGCACGACTCTAAAGCTCGATTAAAAAGCGATTATCGATAAAAGCTCACATTGGTTAATCGAAATGTTGAAACTTTTCCCGTTGACTTCCGTAGCCTTACCTATCATAGGTACAAAATTATTTAAGGCAACAAATACAATGAGCACCAAAATTATCATCGAGACCCAAAAATAGTAAACGATCACCGAATTAGGTTAGGTTAAGTTAGGTTTTGGTGATCATTTACTATTTTCTGCTGTAAAAAAGGTTTTTTTGGCGTTATAATTTTTACTATATCTGGTGATCCGTTAAACATAAGCCTTTTTTTAATACGGGACACCAACAGAGTACTTAGTTAAGTAAAAATATAGGTAATAAGGCTAATATGGAAGCCTTTATTATGAACTAACTTTTGCCCGTGACTCCGACCGTTTAGAAGTCGTTTGTCGCTGCTCCCTCAGGCACTGTTCAATTTTTCGGGATTAAAACTATCCTTTGTCCTATTCCAGGACCTAATCTATATGTGTGCCGAGTTTCATCCCGATCCGTTCAGTGGTTGAAGCGTGATTGAGTAACAAACATACAAACATCCACACTTTCTCATTTATAATAATAAAGATAGGCTACATATTTAGCCATCTTCGGGTGCACCAGCGGAAAAAAAGAGATCAGAGAAGATAAGATATTATTATATAGCCGGACACGGTCAGGTAAAAGCTAGTAGCTTAAACTAGTGTTAACTTTTACCTGACCGTATTGAGAATAAAGTATTCCATAGTCCGTCAGTCGGACTGACAGACGGATAGACACGTAGCTATTTGTTAGAATGAGAAAGCCCGATAGCCCGCGGTAACTGGCCACTTTGCAATAATATATGTAAAGTATATGCTGATAGTTTTGTAATTAAACTGGAGTAGAGATCTAGGAATGTTATCCGTACTGTTAAAGTAGGTATATTTCTTTACTAATAGCGGCGTCACTCTATACAGGGAGGGTGCCCCAAAAGCCAACGCCAAAACTCAGAGGGCTGTTAAAGCAGCTAAAAAGCTATCGATTTAACCCCTATGTATGGTCAGCAATTTTTTCTACTTTCGGAGGTATTGATGATTTTAATCTGAATTTTGTAATTTTTCCCTTATGTCCATGTCACGGAAAATCATTAATTTCATTAGTTTTTCAGTGGTATCTTACATTATTAGAATCATTACGAATCAGCGTAGTTTTTGAACCCACTTGCTCGTTTTTTTTATCAACTTTTTAAATAATCCCATACAGTTGGTTTCTCCATACTAGGTGTCACAGTGTTTGTTTTTCACTATATATGGAAAAAACAACTTTATGTGATTACTAAGACAGTTGATAAAAAAACCGACAAATAGGTTTAAAAACTTCGCTGATTCGTAATGATTCTAATTATGTAAGATGCCACTGAAAAACTTATGAAATAAAAAGTGAATTTAATGATTTTTCGAGACATGGTTTTGACATCATTAAACAAACATGGAGTTTTCATATCATTAAACAAGTTTGAAAAAGGAACGAGTTAATAACCTCTAAAATGTCTCTACAGATGTAATGAATAATCCTTTCCCATCGTTTTTTGTCGCATCGGAGGGCTCAGACAAGATGCACTACGCTAACTAACGTTTCTTTTCGATTCGTTTTTAAACCAATCGCATCACTGGAAGATGACGTGATACGAAAAGTCACGTGGTCTACCAGTGACGCGATTGGTTTAAAAACGAATCGAATAGAAACGTTAGTTAGCGTAGTGCATCTTGTCTGAGCCCTCAGTTCGTATTTATCTTGCTTTTTCAATTATCTTCAGTACCCATAAATAAGCAAATTGAGAAAGCAAGATAAAAACGAACTTATCCGACAAAAAACGATGGGAAACTATTATTCACTACATCTGTACCTAGTCTAAGTACGGCGGTAAGCCATTATGTATACAGGGTGTCTATGTGCTCGGGGCTTTAAATGTGATTTTTAATATGATTTACGTGATTAAACTTTACTAATAAAACCAGTGAATTTAAACGGTAAGATACTATTATCCGTGATTTTTGGTACGGGGGCGGTACTTGAACCTGTCTTTTGTTTTTATGTAACGAGTGTAACGACAACGTCGTGCGTTGAAAATACTATTTATTTTGTATCAAAATTGAAAACATTAGAAATTAGCTAGTTTTTTAAAGTCAGAGAACAAAGGGACATACATTTGGGAAGAAGAATCAAAACGTACCTACATTTAAATCCCTGAGCTCAAAGGCATACACTTATCACACTTCGTTTTGAACCTGCATGCTCTTCTAAACAAGCTTTATAGAAGGCCATAAAACTAACCAGTTTTCATTATAAGTGCTTCAAGTGCTATAAACGTTTTAGTAGTTTTCCTTCGCAGCGATTAATTCATGTGAATTTGACCGTAGCGGGTTCTCACCGAGTTATCAGAGTTGCGAAATATAAATGGTGTAAGGAGTAATATTTACATGAAGCGTAATGTTCTAATGAGAATGCAGAGCAAATTTTGGATTGAGGCTAGAAAATATAATCTTGAATTTATGCGCATGATTTGCATCTCTTTCCTTACGAATCACGCAACAAATCTGTCATACGGGATCCGTTCATTTGACCAAACGATTTGAATATATTGAACAAACGTATCATTGTTCAAACTTATTTTCATTTCGCAAAAAGGAGTTTAAATAAATAATAAATAAATATCAGGGAAGAATGTTACACCAATTAGGTCAATTGGTATAATATTCTTCCCTGATATTTTTTCCCAAACTAAGCTCTACTATTACTACAAGGATTTTACAATCTTTAATCGACATTAAATCATGTACTCGTACACAGTATTTAAAGTCTATATTACCAAGCCGCGCACCACAGCTTAACTTAGGTTAGGTTAGGTTAGGTTACACTTTGGACCACATAAAATCGTAAAATAATGCGGCGGAAAGTATCTCTTTGCGAAATGTTTGTAAAAAGATATATGTAGTTTCCCAAATGATGATTTGGTAAAACATTGAACCCTTTCATACTCAGTACTACCAGCTCCTTAATTATTATCGGTAATCATAGCTTTTTGAGGCCCGTACCCGTATATATCAGTCCGTTCGTCCGCCTGTCTATTAGCAGCGGTCTAGTATCTCATCAACCGTAATATACATGTCAAATTAATATACTATCAGTTGCTAGGTTCGGTAGCATTAGCCTACCTAACGCTATTAAGAAGCCAGGAGGCTATGTCCACATGTTGACTTATTAAAAGTGGTCTCAATCATCTCGAAGATCATCAATCATAGTGATATGGGTCTGAACTTTACGTACAGCTGAGGTGAATCGCGCAAGTAAAGGTTAATGTGGACATTACTCTAGAAGCTACTTATTAAGACCCCGTATCGTACTTAATTTAATAGCTGTGTTAGCAATTCTATGTGAAATGTCATGAGTCACAGAACAGAAGGAATATTGAGACAATGTAGAAATCAAATTAAATCAACTACGCTATAGTTTGTTTTTTAGAAGAGAATACATGACCGTTAATTTCTATTTTTTTTCCTTAAACAAAGTCAAAATTAGGAAAGGAATACCATAAAAAAAAGTTATTTATTTAGGCATTTAAAATTAAATACATGAAATTTAAAATTAAATTATTATTAAGCTGGCACAAGGACATAAAAATTAAATTTAGATAAAATAATAAATAAACATTAATTACGTCAAATTTTATTTTCTGGAACATTGAATTGTGAAAATTGAGACAAGACATACACAAAAATTAAATTTTGATGACACAATATCGTCAATACGTAATTATTACAAATAATTGAAGTAAAGAAATCATTAGGTACTCAACAAAACATATTTATTTCTTTAACGTGTTCAACGAAACTATACTTATATTTAAATTATCTATAAATAAATGGCCTAATGGCGTGACATTAATCAACTGAGCTGAAATAATAAAATCAACTGATTTCGAACCTTCAAATCTAAATGCGTTGATTTATATATAATTCATTTTATCGATTGTAACAATCACAATCGATACCCGATCACAATTCCTTCCCGCGCTTTCGCTCGACCTTGACACCGCCATCTTTAATTACATTAATTACCCGCCATTTTGTTCTGCGTGACCGCTTGCCCTTGGTTCGGATTCCCATATGTTACGTGAACTGTCAGCTGTCAGTTGTGACAGTTGTTTAGTGTTGCCGGCGTAATGCCATTGTTTTGACAGAACGTGAATGGACTTTGATGCGGGTCAGGTTTGGCATGGATTTTTAATTGGTTTTTTAAAGTTTTGTTTTGGGTTTTAGCACTAGGAAATAGGTTAAGGTCATGAATCGAGGAGTCAAAGTACCCGGTCCTATACTGCTATTGTTAGATTTTGTCACATTCTTAGTGCGATAGAACCCAGTTATTTAAAGACAGACAGTGTGACATCTTAACATTACCAAGAGAAAAATAACTGTTGAGAGGAAACTTAAGATTTTTCTTGAAAAAATAATATACATTGTTACAAAATCAAATTAACGAATTGGGTGTTCATTTAATATTATGTTTAAAAATGCGAACGAAACTGCTAACTGGTTCTTAACTACAGGTACTTTTGCTCGTAATTTCTTTATGACCAGTATTACGCCAGTTCACATATAATTATCTTACACAAGTACACAAAGACTTTCACTAATCTTGACCTCGCACAACCAGTTCCAACCTTTACTGCGCGCGCGCTTTGTACCGGTTGCACTAATGAGGAGCTTTAACCGAGAGTCTAGACTTCAAAGAAACCTGTGTAGCTGGCAAGTGTTCTGAGAAGGCAGGGGTTTGATTCCCTTGTAAATCCATACGTTAGATTTATTTTCACCAGATGTTGTCGTGTACAGGGTGTTTAGCGGTTTTTTGTCTCGTGTGGGCCAAGAGGTTGTACACATTTATAATCATGAGCTTTGCCTTATTGTCTACTTACCACCAGGGGCACGTTTTATAAAGCTACAAGTAACAATTTTACAGGTCTAAACTGACAACACTGCTCAAATGGCTGGTCCTCATTGGTCGAGGTTGTGTCAAATGGAAACTTGTAACCTGCAAATTGTAATTTGTAGCTTTATACAACAGGCCCCAAGGGACGTACGAGGTTAACTTTATATTAGGTTATCATAATTGCAGTCGAGTTCTCTCGAATAGGGTGATGGAACCAGTAATGGACAAGGCACCAATAATGGACACTTGATTCTTATTTTACTGAAGATAAGGGTTATTCATTTGTTTTGCAACAATCACTTTAGGACCGTATGAAATTTGAATTAAGAGTGAAGTGTTCATTACTGGTGCCTGTCATCTAAAAGTGTCCATCATTGGCGCCGTCACCCTATACTTTGACCGAGTAGGATATATAGTACCATTAGGCTGCCTACACATGCATTCAGTCGGCGGTAAAAGCGGATTTTCCTGTTTTTATCCGCGGCAAGTGCAACGGTTGCCACAGAAGGTAAGCTACCTATGAAAATCATTCAAGAGGATTGTGAAGTTAAAAACTTCCATAAAAAATACGATAAAGTTGGGCACGCTAACTCACTCAATTAAATTTTCTATGAAACATTTCCGTTGTGACACGACAATACGCCATACAATAGTAGGGATACTTTTCGTCGCACAACGGAACTTTTTTCGACTTCGTTGTTTGTATGGTTAACTGCGCTTAACTGTGGTCCAACTTCTTGGCCCTCACCCTTCTCTCCCCTTATACCTAATCCGTTCGATTCTTGAATATGCTATAGATGTTATGAAAAATGGAAGCGTGAAAACCTAGTTTTTCATAGTGATTATATTTAAAAATCCCCGGAGCTAAATTTGTGTGGAATTTATTTGAGATTAGCGTCGCTTTACAATCCTCTTAAGTCAAAAAAACTCATTAATACTCGGATTTCACAGGGGATCGAACTCGGTACCTCAAGCTTCTAGGTTAATAATGTTCAAGCTCATGTGCCTTCACGGTATCGTAAAACCTAAAATAAAACCTATTATCGTTTTTTGCTAAGAAATTACTTCAAACAAGTAAGGAAAAAGCTAGTTACAAACAAGCCCCAAGGCCACGATTATAACGCTACCCTTCTATGGAGAAGACACAAGTGCAATTAATTCATAGAAGCATATTAAACTCTCAAGGGTTATAATAAAGTTGGAAGTGCAATACAATTCATATAGTAGATGTGCCGTTTTTCCCTAGGAGCAGAACGTATAACTTACACGGAAGTACTCTATTTACAGTTATTAAAACTAAATCTCTTGCGCAACTCGGCAGATTTCGGCGAAAGTAAAAATAAGATGCAAATTCCTTTGTTTAACTTTCATTGTTAGGTTTTGGAAAGTTGCGTGTTACGCACATGTGGTTCATGTGGGGAGATTATGATTTTTGAAACACGCTGTATAACGTCATGGTCATGGCACAAAAGGCTGTATAATCACCAAAATGTTTAGTTGTGCTGCCCGTTTTAAGACTCGTCTTCAGACTAAGATTTCATTAAAACGGATCTTGAGAAGCGAAATCTGAACTTCGTATCACATGGATCCCGAACCGCTATTTGGATGTTAAAGTATATCTTGATACTCTTTTTAGTTGATAAAGATTAAAAGGAGATGAGCTATCTAATTAATACAATTAAGGTCAGAATATGGTAGCCATTAATGTAAAGGGTTGACGCAAATGTCATATCTCTTTATAGCTATTGTACACTTCTTGCATCAAAAGCGAAATGGTCAAAGATTTACCATCATCACCATACATCGGTGTTTTCGGTGCGGGAATGTTTGGCATTAGCCAAAGAGTAGGTATTGACTTAAAAAACAGAATATACTCCAGCAGGTTTCTAATTAATGAATAAATAATTGAAAAAAGACTTGAAAAAATTAAAAGTGCTTTTTAAATGAAATGGTCAGTCATTATCAACCTCTTCAGTTAAGTGCCTACTCATTTATAAGCAAATAGTTCAGTGATATCGGACGCGTCCAGATTGATATAATTATGATATTTATATGCACCTATTACAACTGCCGACGTGGAAAGATCGTTCAGTTCATTGAAATGGATATTTACAGCAAGATGCCGCAGATTAACTGTTCCAATAGAGAAAAAGTATTAGTTTATTCTGAAAATTGTGTCAACTACTAAATTTAGTGCAGGTTATTAACTAACGTCATTTTTATTATTATCTCATATACAGCCAATAATAAATAAAATTGTATCATAGTGTGTATACAATTCGCAGAGAGGTAGTTATTCATCAGGCATAATATGATATTTTCTCAGATTAACCTATCTGTTTATCTCTACTGTTTCTTAAATCATTCCCGCACCGAAAACCCCGAAGTATGATCATCATCATCATAGATTATTTTGGCTCTTGTTCGACAATAGATAGACAAAGATGAACTCTTGGTTAATCCTTTAAGTGTTCAAATACAAAACTACAGTTAACGTTTCGTTTTGCCATCTACTTAAATCTCAGCTATCACGTAAACCACAAAACTACCTGTTTTTTTTCTAGCTGAATTCTAAGAAACAAACTAGTAGTATTACGACTTACATTACACGACTATTAAACGATTCGCGCTCGACCGCCCCTAAATCACAGCAATGATACGTCGTGTGCGCAATTAGATCCACGCGCCTGCGCGTTACGTAACAATCGCGTGCGCCGCATGGGAAACTCATAAATATAGTTCGGGTTGTTATAAAAAAAAAGGCACGTAGAAGTCAATCAGCCTGTATATTACAGTCGATGAGGAACAAAACATCAAAGCCTGTATTCAACACGGTAAAAGGTTCTTGTCTAGCTGTCATTTTGGAAACATCTGTCTATTTATTTCATTTTTTGTAAATTACTTTGTCGTTGATTTTGGTTCGCAAATCCAGGGTAACTTTGTGAAGTAACCTCCAACACTGACGAAGAATATGCATCAAATAAAATATCAGTGAAAAGTTGATTCTGAATGAGCAAGCGGTCAAGAACACTCCAAGCCAATAAGCCATTGAAGTGGATGCCCGCCATCTTCAATGGTGTGCCGACTGGGACTGGAAGACGCCGACGACAACGACGATTCACCGTACAATTGCTTATATATACTTGACATTGGCAAAATTACATAACTTGTAGACGCCATTAAAATAAATAAATCATAACACGGTAAAAACCAAATCGTTTTTGACCCGTTATCGTATTGTCAACGTTTTGATAGCTCTTATTTACTTGACAGTAATGGCGGCCGAAACAATACCATATCAGGTCAAATACGATTTGGATTTTACCGTCTAGAATAGAGATCTTTGTTAAATGGTCAAGAATTAAATATTTTTCATTTAAATCAGGGTTTAATATAATTAGCTCTGTATTCAATGGCGTTCATTTTTTGATCGCAAGGGTAACCTAACCTATTCAAACGGGTACCCAATCGTTAGGGTTACCCTTTAATGACCTTCTCTAACTTAAAATAAAATCCCTATAAGGGTTTTAATAATTCAAATACTAAAAAGAAGATGTTAATAAACAGTTAATAAAAACTAGTTTATAACAGTTATGGGTCGAAATTAATATAACAATATTCTTTAAAAAACAAACTATTACCAACGCAAATTTGCAATGCGCAATACATCATAAATCAATTAAGAAGTCGTAAAGTGCCTCTTGTTTAAAAAAAATATATAATTTCAACCTCATTCAGTTAAGAGATTAAACTTTGATACGTTCCGCATAACTACACGCAAGCCGTCTTGCTATTATCGTGTCCAATATGTAGATGTGCAGACACAATCTCTTGTGCATATCTTGAAGTGCATTCATGCATAACACGTTAAAAGAGGTTGGGCTATTCAAGTCTTGAAAGGGTTATTATTTTCATAGTTATTTATTTATTTGAAATAAATAAACATCATAATACAATTCAGACGTATTTATCTAACCTGTAACTAAGGGTACTAGACAACAATTAATATACTTCTACAGAGAAATAAATAATTATATGTTAAGACTCAAAACCAATACTCGCGCTCATCACCATAGCTCGGACAGCGCCTCTATTCAACACGGTTAAAACAATATCGTATTTGACCTGTTATCGTATAGTCAACGTTTTGATAGCTCTTATTTTCTTGACAGTAATGGCGGCTGACGTCATAACAATACCATAACAGGCAAACTACGATATCGTTTTTACCGCCTAGAATAGAGGCGCTGGTCATAGCAAAACAATCGCAACAGGACAGTAGAACAAAAGATTAATAGAGTCGTATTATGTACAACATTATTTAATTATATTTTTCAAATACATTTATAACGGTAACACAAAATTGACCATGTGTTTGTGAAGGTTTTCATTAACATTGTTTTCTAATGCTGATGGTTGTATTGAACATATGCAACCATCAACTATTGCATTTTCTGGAACAAACTAATGTTTTAATTTAATTATTTGCGTAAATCATTATAACTATTTTCATTTCATTTCATAATTAAGTAAATTGAAAGTGTTAAATTACGATAATATCCGCTTTAGATAATTATAATTTTAGATATTACGGCTCTATTGAATCTTGTTCTATTTTCAAATCTGTTTTTGCTATGACCTGTCCGTCCGAGCTATCACATCAAACTCAAGACCGCTAACTTTATAGGTAGGCATAGCCTGCAATTTTACCATAGCTTACTTAGGGCTCTATTGGTAAAACCTTATTTCTTTTGAAATGTTATCGTTGTGTCGACGTTGATAGCTCTCCGGACTCGTGCAAAGAGGGAACAGTTGTTTATAGACTTTGGTATTAATTGTTCAAATGTTGGCATCTTCCAATCCATATTGGCAGAGCCTTTGTCAGAGGTAAGAGGTTGCTAAGTTTGTGTATGGCTTTTTTTTATCTAACGGTTTTTTATGTGTGATATTTGTAAGTGTTGTGTTATGGCCAGCTGGAGCTGACATGTTCAAGGTTGAGCAAAGCTTCTAAATAAATAAAGAGAGAAAAAAAACGATAGCTCTCATTTACTTAACAGTAATGGGGGCTGGGTTAAAACAATTCGATATCATGTCAAATGTCATATATTTTTACCGAGTAAAATAAAGCCCCAGCTTATGTTACAAATTATTTTTCAATAAAAAATCTCATCAACAAATAAAAAATACTTAAGTTATCGTCAAACAAACATAACGAAGATCAATTTGAATCTACTCGCTTCGCTCGCTCAACTATACTCCGCAAGCCGCACGGCCTGCGCATTGACCATAGCTTACACAAAGATCCAAGGGCCTGTATGTGCGCTATGTTAGGTAATGAATAATGAATGAAATAGTAGACCGGAGAATATCCGAGGAATGGCATTAGAAAGGGACATGCGCAAGGTTGCCCCCATGTACAGGGGGATATGGTACGTAGTTGTCTGGTGGCTTGTGGTCAGTTCTCGGTAATCATACATATCAAGAATATGAACGTGTATGGGATTGACGTAAGCTAATTTACAAGTTTTATAAAGATAATTACGAATATATATAAATATGATTCTCGTATTGATAGTAAATATCCAGTGGACCCCAAAGTCGGCTTAGCATGTATCTTAGAAGTCCAGAGAAAGTTGGAGAATGCGAAATAATGACTTAAGTCTAAGACGGATGGGTCGTGCGTATAGTACGTATTTTTTTTATATTATCAATAAAGTGCTTAAAGAGTTGTAATAGTTAACATTAAAATCTGTTGAGGGAATAATTATCTAACTGGTAAATCATTGATAAATAAATTAATTAATTAATTAATCGTCAAAATAATCAACTACTTGGTATAACATATAATAAATTAAACGTGCAATTAGGTATTTAAAGCTTGCTTCTTGCTACAATTCTTGTTTCGGTATTCATTTAAAAGTACTATTTAACACCTGGACTTCTGTTCAGAACGTTATCAGAGCCCTCTATTTTTACCTTACGCTAGCGACCTTTAGAACAGGTTTGAAATATCACCGGAAATCGGCCAAAGGTCTCGCTTCTGAACCTATGAGTCATAGGCATAACTGTGTATACCCAGCCCTGCTTAGTTATTAAGGTTTACTTGCCTAAAATGGTCTAACTGATTAAGGTCTCTGTAGAATTAAGTTTTGTAGCACCATGTATGTGTAGGATTCAATTGTCATCATAACTCATTTTTTGTAAATAATAATGTGTTTAATGTGAGATTTTAATTTAGAGCCCAAGTTATAAAGGATGTTTTTTTTTGATCATTCTAAATAACGTCGACAAAATGTGCAGGTGTGTTATTCTCTCAAAAAACAGCGGCCGGTCGGACGGACGAGCGAATAAAAGCGGAGAGTTTAAGTAGTCCCGTCCGACCGAACAAAACACATTTTAGCGTGTGCATTGTCAATTAGGGAGCCTTATACGTTCGAGAAGTCATGCTGTCAAATTGAATACACGCGCTAAAATGTGTTTTGTTCGCTCTGTCGGGACTACTTAAACTCGCCGCTTGGACCTTCACTCGAGCGACCGACCACCTTTGCTTGTTGAGAGAATCACAACCCAGAACCGAATCTATAATCGATCAATATCATCATTCTAGAGCTAACCAACATTACAGTGGACAATTTTATCTCTTTATAATATTTTATAAATTAATTACTAATCTATCTATACATACATACATACCTTCACGCCTGTCTCCCAATGGGGTAGGCAGAGGCTATGGAACGCCAGGTGCACCGCTCTAAACATACAACTTTCCCTTCCTCTACATTTATCAATCTCTTCATGCACGTACGTCGGTTTCGGGTGCATTTGATTTGGCCCTTATTCAGTACATCTTGAATATGATCACTGTATGTGCATCTCGGGCGTCCCCTTCCAGACATCTCCACTCATTCTCGCTCGCCATATGCCATATATTGCGTTTGCGTTTGCCTTTAACTGCACACAAAGTTTCTTATTATTTTATATCGAATTTCATGTCATCGAATGTTATACATATGTATGTTAAACACGGGACTGCTCTCCGAGTAAACTCATTGGTCCAGCTGAAAATCAGCGCTGTGACTATGAGTCACAGAATCTTGCTGAGCTGGTCGCCTTTTAAGTGCTTGCATGTTCTTTTTGTTGATGCTATCTTTAACACATCTTTCATCTTTTCATCTTTTGTCTTGAAGACATGGAGTGGCACTATTCTATCTCGGCAACCTCGTGTGGTTGCCGAGTTAGAATAGTGCCATTCCATGTCTTCCCGTGGATGTCGTAAGAGACGACTAAGGGAATAAAGGCTTGTAGTACTGTTAGGCGATGGGCTTGCAACCCACTAATCTTGCTGTCACTAATACGCTGGTAAACATCTTAGCCTAATTGTGCAAATTGTGGTTATAGAATTATCAACAAGTTTTTAGAGATGTTTGTAATTCTGTAGCTCTGCCTACCCCACTCTGGGAACAAAGGGGTGAGATTATGTATGTATGTATGTATGTATCTTTAAATATATTATAATAAGTTTTTATTGTCTTACACTTATTAAACGTTTTTCTTTCTTTTCTTTCCATACCTCTTTCGTATCTCTTCTTTCACCCATGCTTTCTACATGACCAAACCATTTTCGATCTTTGTCACTACGTCTCCTTTCAATCCACATCATTATCCATCTAGTTGAGGAAACGGAATAGTTTAACAACTTTGCATCTAACTTGGCTCTCTCCTTACTTAATTACTCTAAATTTGTTCTAATAACTCTAAACCTCAATTTTAAATGTATAAACTTTAGATAAACCTCACACTTCCTGTGTCGACTAATTGCTTGCTATTATTTTTGCATATCCGTAGATTATTGATAGGTCATTAAATGTTTCCGGCAGCCTAAGTTATAAATAATTACGCCCACTCTTAAACCAAAACAACGGATGTTTTTTAAATCTCTTTGTTGTATGACCTTTGATTATTTTATAGATTATTGGTAAATAATTATTGCTTTGTACAACAATTTTGTTAAATAATTATACTTATCAGTAATGGTTTAGGAAGTCAATTTTGTTGCTGCAGTTTTGAAGCACGTTTTGTTGATGTTACTTACCTGTAAACAAAAAAATAATTATTAATATTTGTTATTAACAATAAAACACAGACGGAATCAAATTAGTGTTTTAATTTAAAATTGTAAATGTCAAGTGTGTGTCGTTTTCAAGAAAAAAAACAAATCAGCCCTTATAGTACTTCAATTGTTTCATTTAATTGGCATACATAAATCCAGTTTATATCGAAAAACATATGAAATAGACAAGATACATTTGGCGAACTTCACCGTAAGGCTGCAGCTCCACTGAGGCGGAGACGAGCGGAGCTGTGCTAATATTAACTCGCACACTTTAGTTTAGATTCTATTAGTTAATATTCACAGCTCCACTCCACTCCGCTCATCTCCGCCTCAGTGGAGCCGCAGCCTTACCTATAGAAAATGAACAGATTGACGTAAGCTTATGTCGATTCCATACATTTTAACTGTTTTCTAACATCGTTTACCGCGTTAAGCGTCTCGTTGCGCCTCACGTTAAGAAACTTATTTCATTCATTTTGCGTTTCATTAACGTTTTCCTTGTAAATGTTTCCCTAAGCCTTACTCAAACATTATTCACACGTTTTTAAACTCTAGTGGACCTTGTTGATGGTACTTGTAACATTTCCCAACCGAGACCTTCCCAAAGCTCAATGAAATCTCGTTTTATTATACATACATGAACTAACGTTATTGTTTCGTCTTTAAGTAAATTAAAGGTTACATTTGACTGCCTGAAGCCAAAGGAGGCTTTTTGGCTCAAAAGAAGGCAAAAGATCAAACAAAACGTCAAATACCTAAACACGAATAACTTGCGAAAACTGTCTACTTTTATTTAAATTTATTGTACAGCAAAGAATACTCTTTTTAATTTAAATAAACACCTCATAAGCCACTCAAGGGCTTGCGCAAGGATAGAACGCTCTAAAAAAAAAAAAACAACTCATCAACAACAACTTTACAATTCGGCCTATTCTACAAAAAAAACCATTTTGTTTTTAAGAGGCCACCTATGGTGCCACGCCCCCACAAGAATAAAAAGGGATGGCTTTATGTGCTTCCGCGCGAAGAATGTGAGATGGAGATAGTTCGCTCGCGCCTTGACGGCAGCGTTAAATTCTATTAATCGCTGTTTACTTTAAAACCACAACATTTATTGAAAAAATGTTTTGCCAGGATTAAGAAGTTACATATCCTCAACTATTGAATCGAAAATCATCGTTAAAGATTATAGGGTTTCGAAGATTCAACCAAAAACATGTAAAAAAGGTGTCACGTTTGAAAAATAAAAGTATCGAGGATTTTATTTCTAATCGTGTTTTCACGTTCGACAGTCTCAAGCAAATATGATCAAGTTTAAAATATCCAAAAAACAGATACAAAGGCGTTATGGTTATTGAGATCCAGATCCCGGAACACTCCAGACTTTAGCATAGGTGGCCTCTTAAAATTATCGTATTGTTTTTAACCCGGTATGTGAGAGCGAGAGTGGTGGATGCTTTATCCACAGCGATACGTGTTAAGTATGTCTTTAACGTCATGCCGGCACCACACTTCGCTATTCGCTATTCGTTATTCGGCTTATGTGCCTTCATTCGACGAAGTTTGGAGGGTTTATTCGTCTATGTTTGCTTTATTCGCACGCATAACGCATAAGCGCGAATAGCGAATACGCGTATCCGTCGACTGGTCGGTTTTTTGGCACACATCAAAGGACACGAATAAGTCGAATAGCGCATCTACTGCCCACACTTCGTTCACTCATTAATTTGCCCCCATATTATAATCTGTGGTGTCTCGACGTGATTTTCCAAGTTTTTATCCGTCGTATCGGAATCTGATTGATTGAAGTTTGTTTAGCGGCTTACTAATTAATATTAATAAGAAAATGGAGTGAATGAACGAAAAAGTCATACATAGAATTATATCAGATGCATCCTTGCAGTGTCGACACCTCCATCGCTACCACAGATAAGGGTAGGTATCGCTGCGCAAACAACACACATATTTGGCATGTTTACCATACCGCCACGAAGTGTGGGGGGCATGTTTGTTGTTCGCGCATATACAAATATTTTAACAAATACGGCGCAGCCGTATAACGAATAGCGAATAGCGAAGTGTGGTGCCGGCATTAGACGAACGATGTTGTAAGATGGATATCGAACGCGATTGTCATCTATGAACATGCTTACTCCCGCGTTTTCCGTTTTGGAGGTTTTAGTACGGAAGCCTAAACATAGCTGATAAATAGCGATAAATAAATATCGGGGGACAATCTCACACAAATTGACCCAGTCCCAAACTAAGCCTTAGGCTTGTACTCTGGGTACTAGACAACGATATAAATACTTATATAGAGAAATTAATACTTAAATACATAGAAAACTTCCAAGACCCAAAACGAATACTCGCTCATCGCACAAATATTGGGACCACTGGCTTCGTAGGCAGGGTCACTACCAACTAGCTAACGCGTCAATAGTTACCTACGTAAGTTTACATAGAAGAACAAAAAACTATCAATCGACTTAAAGAAGCAATACAACCAAATGTCTCAACTAGCATTCAAACCATAAATGCTAATATCTTCAAAACGCAAAGGTCAAACAAATCTGTTCGGCCATTATGATGCAACTGATAACTGCATACAATACTAACAACCTTATTCTCTTACACATAAGGTTGGGAATGAGCTTAAAACGAGGCGCGGAGGAGGTTTGATCTTGAATTTGCTGGGAGCAAATTGGCTATTTTAAGTAGTCAAGTGCGAAGTGTTTTGTTATTTTTGAAAGGTGTTTTATCCGACTGACAAAGGAGGATATTGTTTATGACTTGTATGTTTAGATATGTATGTAGATACAGTCAAGGAATTTAATTTGTGACCCACCTTAGGTCCGAAGTCAATCTGACATTCTACAGCAATAAGGTTGAGTTTCCTGTCAATTACAAATGACTTGACATCTCTATTGACAATGACATCTTCAAGCAGATTTTCTTTGAAAAGGGTAGCAAATTAACTTCCGTGACCGTACATCCTTTATACATATAGGTATTGTATTAAAATATGAATGAACAAAGGCGAATTTATCCCTTCACGGGATATCTTAATGCTAAACTCGGGACCGCTAGCTTCGTAGGCGAGGTTAGCTGGAAGAGATCCCTTAAAGGTATAAGTTCGCGTTTGTAAATTCCAATTCTGTAACTGTTGTATATGAATTTCTGTGTTTTGTACAATAAAGGGTTTACATAGATGTTATTTGACGACGCGCTGGCCTAGTTGGTAGTGACCCTGCCTACGAAGCTAGCGGTCCTGGGTTCAAATCCCGGTAAGGGCAGATATTTTTGTGATGAGCGCGAATATTTGTTCCTGAGTCATGGAGGTTTTCTACGTATTTACGTTTATATTTTTCTATATTAAGTATTTATATCGTTGTCTAGTACCTTAAAACGGGGTGAGTAGGGACACAACCTAAAATGAAGCATAATTATGTTACTAATTGTAACATAAGACTGAAATTATTTCTAATAGACGTAACGTCAGTGTCCATTTAATACTTGTTCTTATGTGTAACAAGTTATGACTTATTTTAGGTTGTGTCCCTACTCATCCCGTTTTACTACGGTACTCATAGTACAAGCCTATTTAGAGCTTAGTTTGAGACTAAGTCAATTGGTGTGACATTGTCCCGTGTTTACACACATACATACCTACGATACCAACTAGGCTAAACATATCGGCAATAATTTATGATCCAGTTAGAAATAAAAACCCTACCGCTTTTAATACAAAAACCCTACCAAACCCCCTATATTTTTATTTGTCTTCGATTCAATCACGGCCCGTCTTGAACCTTTCGCAAGCACTTTCGACACCGTACGTGTTAGCGCTCATTGTCCTATTTGTTACCCAACAGCGCCATATACAGGCGGTTATGTGTTTGAATGGACGCGAACAAAATACGATGGACTAGGGAAGCGGACAGCCCCAGAGAGCCCCAGAGGGCCCTATCAAGATGCATTGCGCTAACTAGCGTTTCTATTCGTTTCGTTTTTAAATCAATCACGTCACTGGTAGATGACGCGATACAAAAAGTCACGTGGTCTACCAGCGACGCGATTGGTTTACGCTACTAACGTTTTTCTTTTCTATCGCTCATAATGTATGGGATGACAGTTAACCAAGTGGTTTATCGTAACGCACGAGAATGTCATCCACATTTTTAGCGATAGCAAAAAAATGACGTTAGTAGCGTTTGCATCTTCGCTAGGCGTTCGTATCAGCTTCTTTTCATAAAGTGTCAAAGTGGAATTTCTATTGTCGAATACGATACTCTTCTCGATATCTTAAAAATCCTTAGGAACATACGAGAACCAGTGTTCATATTTTTGTGTTTTTGGGAAGGGGAGGGTTTATTGAATGGCTAGTGTAAAATAATGAATCTGTACCTACTACTACACTATACCTACTGTACATATCACATCCCTATTAAATTCAGTACTTGTGTAAACAATTTTAAATTCACAATTATTAAAACATGATCAGCATTTTTTTAAAACTGTTTTGCTATATCTGTTCTCTTGTTAATATTTTTTTTAGATGAGGTTTTAATACTAATACATAATTATCTGTGGAAACCTATTTGAATAGATCTATCATGCGGGATAATAGAAAAAAGAAATCAATTGAATTTAAATTCACATGACATTACGGTCAAGTTTTAAATTCAGACAGTTTTTTTCTTATTGAGTGATATTAAAACAAAAAAAACCAGTCATATGAGAAATAAACTCTGGAAGCATTTACCCTAAACTACAAACTACATTTTTTTTTAAATACGCTAATGTTAAAGATTTATCTAGTTTAAATAAATCAACTGCATGAATACAGATTGTATAAAAATATATCTAATGAATGTAATCTGTGGTTTAAAAAAACAAACTAAACAAATCAACACAAAAAACTATAACAACCTTCGCTCCAACACACTGCCTCATATCACCAAAACCCGTAACGCATTCTCATTCAATAATGAAGTAGCAAGGAATTCGAGGCTCGCCAACCGCGGACAGAACCGCAGGTATAACTAGTGCGTTACGCAACGGACTGGTCTAAGGGCGTTATGTAGACCATTTCTTGTAACGTTGTAACCTGTATTATGCCACTAACTGGTTAACGTTAAGTAAATCTAACGACAAACGTCTCTGCACCAGTTTTTAACAACAAGGTAACAAAGCTGTATGCGCTATGGCGTTCATACTCGTCCATACCTTTTGCTTTTGGTTAGCTTCAAGTTTAGGTCAATCGTGCATCTATTCTGCCCTTCTAAATAAAAAGGACTTATGCGCATTTGGATAGTCAAAGGAAATTTAACCTTCTGCCTTTAGAAATAAGGTCAATTGTTCCAACGTGGTTCTATGAGACATGCACCCTTTTTTCCAAGGAGAGCAGTATTGTCAAGCTGGCATCGAATATATTTTAGTGGCGGGACTGTGCAGGGTTCGGATCGCTACCACCACCATAGCCAAAGAAATAAGGCAGTATGTGCACATGGACCTCTTACTATTACACTGCCTTTTTCTTTTGAACAGCAGCATAGTTGTTATAACGTCAATGCTTATAGAAAAGCTTTAGTTTGTTTAAGGTCATCTTCCGCTTTTTTAGGGTTCCGTAGCCAAATGGCAAAAAACGGAACCCTTATAGATTCGTCATGTCTGTCCGTCTGTCCGTCCGTATGTCACAGCCACTTTATTCCGTAACTATAAGAGCTATACTGTGGAAACTTGGTAAGTAGATGTATTCGGTGAACCGCATTAAGATTTTCATACAAAAATAGAAAAAAAACAATAAATTTTTGGGGTTCCCCATACTTAGAACTGAAACTCAAAAATTTTTTTTTCATCAAACTCATACGTGTGGGGTATCTATGGATAGGTATTCAAAAATGATATTGAGGTTTCTATTATAATTTTTTTCTAAACTGAATAGTTTGCGCGAGAGACGCTTCCAAAGTGGAAAAATGTGTGTCCCCCCCCCCGTAACTTCTAAAATAAGGGAATGATAAATGTAAAAATAATATATGATGTACATTACCATGCAAACTTCCACCGAAAATTGGTTTGAACGAGATCTAATAATTAGTTTTTTTTTAATACGTTATAAATCGTAAACCGCATTTTACCTTTCACGGAACCCTTCATGGGCGAGTCCGACTCGCACTTGGCCGCTTTTTTTATAAGAGTGGGAGGCAAACGAGCTTGTAGGTTACCTGATGGGAAGAAATCACCACCGCCTATAAACACCAACAACTCAAGAAGAACAATATGGAATAGATGCTGTATGTAGGGTCTTGTATTCCACTGGGTAATACCATATTGCCTTTGACATATAGTATTGTCAACGTTACGATAGCTCTTATTTACTTGACAGTAAAGACCAAGTCAAAAACAATACGAGAACATGTCCAAAGCAATATTCTTTTACCGCGTAGAACAGAGGCCCTGGAATCTAATTCATATTGCTATGTCCAAACTAGTCTTCGTAGGCTGTTGAACACAATGCCACAAGTGAAGAAAAGAAATTACCATCTCACTGGCCTCGACCTCTTTATGAAATTCGTTACACGTTTGTCATACGTCAGTGCCGCCAACTAGCCATTGAATGATATTTTAACTCAATACAGTGTCATTACATTATATACTCTTTTACATTATAACATAGCTTAGTTAATTCCATATTCTAGCTTGACTTAAAAAAAACTATTAAGTAGTTAATAAAAAAACAAAAACCCGCCTTCAAAAAGCAAAAAATAACTTCTTTAAAATGGTATGTAAATAGGTCAGTCCAACTGAAGTCTGCTTTTGGTTAAAATATTGTTGGACGCCGACTTCAGTTGGACTGACCTATTTACCTACCATTTTAAAGAAGTTATTTTTTGCTTTTTGAAGGCGTGTTTTTGTTTTTTTAAACATTTATTTTATTTTATACTTTTTAGTGATCCTATTTATGCTGTTACGCAGCTCCACTTCTAAATATTAATGAGAAACTATAGAACATTTCAAGCTCGCCGCAGACAACGCCGCGGGAATGTCATAGTCATATTTAAACCTAAATGTGCTTCGTCATAGTCGCTCAACTACCTTTATCGAAATATCTTATCGCCACCCTTGAAATAGGTACCGTTAAGGAGTTCCGGTGGCCATATGTGGTCTTCATCATCAGTTCGACTTCACCATATAGTACTTTTCAAAAGCAAATGCACGAGTTACAGTGAAAAATACCAAAATCGCTATAGGTGTGCCTATAATATTTGAGGAGTTCTCTTGATTTCTCCATGATCCCATCATCAGATCCCGACGTGGTGACAATGGGACCAACTAGAAAGTATAACCATTCGAACAAAGAAAAAATTGTTCAAATCGGTCCAGCGGTCTTCGAGTAATCGGGGAACATACATAAAAAAAAAAAAAAAAAATCCCGACGAATTGAGAACCTCCTCCTTTTTTTGAAGTCGGTTAAAAACCAGGATATCATGGCGACCCCGTCTCTCAGAGTTGATATCTCTTAAGGGTACCATCGGCAAATGACCTTCGAACTGAAGTTCTAACTTTCCAGTTGTTGTTAAAACTTATTTGCATTAACACTGCTGTTCTAAACTAGCTGCCATCAAAATTTTGTTTTACAGGTCACTCGAGAAATATCGAGATTTATGCAATCAAAGTTTGTCATTTTTAGTACAAAAAAGTAGTTTTAAGAGCCATGCCAATAGGGAATATGCATGGATTTCTAAAATCGTATTTCTCAACAAAATATGAAAATACCGTAAAAGAGATCATCTTCAAGAGATTTACTTATAAATTAAATGCCAGTGTTTTAGATTTACATATAAAGTAGACTCCATATGGAGTTTTAAACGCTGAATACAATTAAACAGGCGATGACTAATTGTTGAAAGAGTGACATTGGGTCTTTGAAATTGTATAGACGTTTTGTATTGTATTATGACATACACACAGCGTGGATTAGGTATGCTCTTTATAACTGGGTGAATATATTGACAGTCGCTGACAGTAGCAATGACCTTGAATCCTGACCTTATACTTTTGTATAGATAGAACAGGGTTGAAATTCTACACGGTAAGGCTGCGGCTCCACTGAGGCGGAGACGAGCGGAGCGGTGCGGAGCTGTGCCAATATTAACCAATAGAATCTAAACTAACGTGCGCAAGGCGAGCTCCCCGTGACCGCTATTGGTTAATATTGGCACAGCTCCGCACCGCTCCGCTCGTCTCCGTCTCAGTGGAGCCGCACCCTAAACCCTTATTGTTTTTGACGTGTTTCCTTACTGTCAACATATTGATAGCTCTTATTTACTTGACAGTAACGGCGGCCGAGTTAATAACAATACCATACCACGTCAAAGACGATTATGCTGTTTACCGAGTTGAATAAAGGACCAGAAGCTTATAAAACTTTTTAAAAATCAGAGAGAACGGTGTGAAAAATCAACAGTACTTACCTACTGTTGATTTTTCACACCATTCTCTCGCAAGCAGTAAGTGTACAGTGTGTAGTACATGATGGTGAAATGACTTGCTGACAACTAGAGCAGTGATATGACCTTCTTTAAATGTCACATCTTATTAAAAATCGCAATTACACTACCCACGATTTACAATTACCATATGAGTAGCATTTCACGATTCTTAAAAAGATACAGGGCACTTAAATGTTTATCAAAAAGTTTATATTTCGGGACCGGTCACACAAATTGACTTTTTCCCAAACTAAGGTCTTCGCTAGCATTAAACTATGATAAAGATAATATACTAGATAAAGATAAAGTCATTGGAAATAATTGGAATTGTTGCCAAAAAACCTACTCTACAATTGCATCGGCAGGGTACATCGCTCGCAGAACAGAATATCCGATAGGACCAAAGAGACCGGAGGTACCGGAAAACGCAGCGTGGGTAGACCTCCAACAAGGTAGACCGACGAAGGTTGCGTGAAAACGATGGATGCAAGCAAACCTTGGCGAAGAAATTAGATGTCCAGCAGTGAACATTTTTATGCTTTAATGATGTTGATGATGACACCTACTCCAAACGGAGTCCTTTATATTCAAACTCTTTTTACCATGCTTGATTTTTTTATGCGGCAAGAAGGAAAACGAGCAAACAAGCCACTCTTGACCACAGAACAGAAAAAACAGTAGAAGTGTCAAGTGGGCGTGTAACGTGTGGCATGGTTATGCGGAGTTCCGCGCGACCTACGATACTTTTGCCGCGATCGCTTATTTCGATAATTCGATATTACGATATTTCTAAAAATGTAAATAAATCCAGAAGCATACCTTATTGTGCTATTTTGGAATGTAAAAACGATAGCCGTACCATAAAAACATTATCCATGATAGTTTGAGTATTGGCGACAACCGTTCTGATAGATAAGCGAAGCTCATGCCACTTCCACTGTTTTTTCTATTCCGTGATCTTGACAATGATCGTTGTACAGATGACAATTCGCTATATATTGCAAAGTCAACAAGCTTCCACATCTGTGTGATTCATATTAGCTGCACCATGTATAGTAAAGAAAAATGATTCCCTGACCACTTTGGACTATGTCAAAGTGCCGTAGTCAATCAAAACGTAAGGGACTGATTATGATTTTATTTACAGTGTCACTTTGACATAATCCAAAGTGATCCGGGATTGAATTTCCTTGACTGTACACTAAAATGTCACCCAGTCACTTGTCATTGTCAGGAAAATGGAATACTTCTAAACTAATCATTATACTTCCACTGTCCACTGGCTGTCTTCCGCCACACCGGAACATCGCGAACACTGTTGCTTGGTTAACTATTACCAATTAACAACAGACTACGGAACTCTAATATCTAAGCCGGAACTACATAAAATATATGGCGATAATTTAATTAAATGGCCGTCACGACTTAAAAACGTACCGTTACGATTTACAATCGTTACTATTCGATTGTCCGTATCGATACGATTAATCGAAATCGGTTGGTGGTCTGATGAATCAATCATATTAGAAAGTATACTTAGTTGCGAACTGCATTATTCACTCTCGTTATTTCGTATAATAACTTTATAGAACACTAGTTTGATTGTGACTCATTTGCGTAGAACTCGTCTAATATTATTCGTATAGATACTATATCAGGTACATGTATATTTGATTTTATATTTATTGTTTTTAAATGCTTCAGTGGGTTCAACTTAATCCATTTAAAACATTAATCTGTGCGAAGGATTAACATCCAAACATCTTACAAACACTCACATATATACTAATATCCATTACTATTTAAGATCTAAAATATGAGTGCTCAATCACAGGACTTGGCCATTTATACCGACGAATGTTATAAAAAGTTTACAACATTCCAAAATACCGCATAGGCTACAATTTATATTCAAATAAGGTCCGAAAAATGTCTAAAAAGAGACATCACACCAAAAATTATCCCAAAGAATTAGCTTAATGCAAAAATCAGAACAATAAACAACTCGCATAATTACATAACCTTGAAAACAAGATGGCGAAGCAGACAAAATGGCGGCATTGTTCGTGTGACCCAACAGGACGTAATTCCGATAATACCAAGTTGCATAAATCATTTGCAAAATACGTTTTTCCCGCGGTTCGAGAGATCTTAGATATGATTCTTTCCGTCAAGTTTAATGCTTCCACCAAGATTTTTGGATTGTCTGCAGGGAAACATTAACATAGTGGTAGTTTTGTTACACCTTTATGCAAGTACGGTCGGCCAAGAAAGTGGTCTACCAGTTTTGACAAAAGTTTCTGCGAGATCTAATTATCGCTAAGGTTGACACTTGTCACTGTCATAATATTATTGCAAGGGAAAATCGAACTTGTTGTATCATGACGTGCAAATGAACTTCAACCGTAGGGTGGTAGACCACATTTTTGGCCGAGTGTACATTCTTAAATGTTTTTTTTATGGTGAAGGCAAACGAGCGCACCGACCAACTGGGACACGTTTTATAAAGCTACAAGTAACAATGTTACAGGTCTAAACTGGAAAAACTGCTCAAATGACTGTTCGTCATTGGTCGGAGTTGTGTCAAATGGAAACTTGTAAGGTCGGCGTCAATAGAACTTGCGAACAATGTAAACAAAGCCAAACGAACCAAGTCACGATGATTACTCGATAATCACGTACTTTTAAAGATCAAGTGAGGTCTTTGCAATGATTTATACACTAGATCATTATTTTCATATTAAGTTTAAGATGAAATAAGTATTCATTATACTTTATTTTTAATAAAAACACGCTTGGTGAATATTTGAGGTTATGTGTCAAACAGTAGATACTAATTTGTTTAAATTGTTCGCAGAATCTATTGACGCCGAACTTAATCTGTAAATTGTAATTTGTAGCTTTATAAAACAGGTGATGGTAAGTGGACTCCGAAGCCCAAAGACATTATTAATCTCAGGATTTGCAGTCTTACGATGACCATCTCAATAATGCAAATACGTTTCAAACATTGAGGACTTAAATGAAATGCCTCTATGCTAGTTATTTCACCGGTTGCCACACTGGAATACAACAATAGGTACGGAAACTTTTGCTTTTCTTTTGTTTAAATATGGATAAGCAAGCAATAAACATGTACAGTATTCCCAGCTTCTTAAGAGCTTTCGGCTGGCTATCGCCATGACGCTTGCACTCGCAACTGACAGTATATTTGTCGCTCGTGTGTCATAGAAAAACGAAGATTGCCGATCGCTATTAAGAAAATGGAAGCACTGTACTATCAGGCCAATGGAACTCTGACCAACAATAGAACGGTGTCACAGTGACATTATAAAACAATTTGTTTGACACTTCTTACGAGTTGAATGATAACATTACTGTGACACAGTTCTATGGTAAGTCAGGTTTCATTGGGGTGATAGTACATAGGTGAGGTGATAATCTCAACTATCATTCATTATTACGCTGGTAGCCTAGTAGGTAGAGAACCTGTCTACGAACCTAGCGATTCTGGGTTCGATTCCCGATATGGGCAATTGTTTCTGTGGTAAGCGAGAGTACGTATTTATTTTATTTTATCTGGTATGTGTCAACCAGGGCCCGTATTATGGTCGCCTTTATCGCGGTGGACAAAGCATCCGTCACCGTCGCACTTATATACTGGTCAGAAAGTGACAGATGCTTTATCCACGTTTATCCACATCAATAAACACGACCATAATAGGGCAACTGATGTGTTATTCTCTCAAAAAACGGCGCTCGGTCGGACGGACGAGCGAATCGAAGCGGCGAGTTTAAGTAGTCCCTTTCGAGGGAACAAAACACATTTTACCACGTGCATTGTCAATTAGGCAGCCTTATACGTTCGAGAAGTTATGCTGCCAAATTGAATACACGCGTTATGTGTTTTGTTCACTCTGACGGGACTACTTAAGTGTGAATATTCGGCGTTTCAACCGCCGTCATTATTGTTTTCGCATATTATTCAAGATAAACTTTATATTTTTTTTGTTTTTTTTTAATGGAATGGATACTACCCCCGGGGCCCCTGATTTTGACATCAAAAGTTGCTGGTAGTTATCACTATTTTCGTCAATATATTGAAGACAACAATGACGGCGGTTGAAACGCCCGAATATTCACCCTTAAACTCGCCGCTTGGACAATCACTCGTTCGTCCGTCCGTTCGTCGTTGTTGAGAGAATCACTGCCCAGTAAGCAACCAGCTTCGTAAGTAAAATGCGGCGCTGTTTTATGGTTTAGGTACTATTGGAATTCTAAAGTCAAATTCAGTACCCGTCCTATCCTATCCCTCCTATCCCTACGGCAATGGTAAGCTACGGTGGTACGGTGGTATGGTATGCTTTTTATCACTATGACTCGTTTAACTTCAAAGAAAAGTAATATGGTTTTAACTTGTAGAATAAAGCCTCTGTAGACAGTAACGGCCTATTAAAAAAAAACAAGCTAAATGCACCGTTTTATTGTAGAAAATCTAATTTATTCACTTTTACTTTTCATTGTATCTTTTGACACATCAACCATAGACATAAGCATATCTCACATCATAATGTGCGAATGTGAAAGAAAGAGAAACTGATTAGGTCTCACGGTTATTAGAGAGTGACAGACTGACAGTCTGCGATACGTATCTTAGGACATCCTACATTAGTAAAGATTATTATAATTAGTACTATGATATATTATGTGAATTAATTTCATAATTATATTATTTTGTTTGATGATTTGTCATGCGTCATTAATTAACTTGGATGAAAGCTTTCGTTTTAATTAAAACAAAATGGCTGTCACGCTCCATACAAACCGTGTACACACTCGTTACATATTTAATTAATAAAATAACAGTTGAATGGATAAAAGACCGAGATAAATAATGGCGATCCGTACCCAAAGGCCCTAGACGAGCGCAAAGTTAACGTAAACGATTTTCGAAAACTATCAACATGTCTGGAATTTACGTAAGACCGTCCAGCAGCTTACGTTAATTCTGTCCATTTTGGATAACGATATCGATCTCGCAAATCTACAGTCTGCGAGCTAGATGCTTCGGTTTTGTACTTCTCTCTCACTCGCTCTTAATAAGATCGTGCGAGCGAGGGAGAGACAAGTACAAAACCCGAAGCACCTTCTAAAGGGCTCTCGCACAATGAAGTGGCAATTGGCAGATAGCTCGAAGAACTGACGGCCGTTGGGGCAGAAAGGTTCTTGAGTGAACACCACGACCAGGGGCCTGTTTTATAAAGCTGAAAATTACAATTTACAGGCTATAAGTTTCCATTTGACACAACCTCGACCAAAAACGACCAGCCATTTGAGCTGTGTTGGCACTTTAGACCTGTAAAATTGTAACCTGTTACTTAGCTTTATAAAACATGCCCCTGGCAAGCGTAACGAGGGACGACCGGCTGCACGATGGACAGATAATAAAGGTGGTAGGAAGTCGGTGGATGCAGGCCGTATTGGATCGTTCTCGCTGGACATCAAAGAGGGAGGATATCTTCAGCAGCGGACGACAACGAATAGGTGATGATGAATACATCTATAGGGTTTCCTCGCTCTGCTGCCTCACAAAGCCCTGGTGGATACCCACGCTACGTAAATGTTTCTCTAAACGTCCGTATTTGTTTAAATCCTTAAACAAATACGGAAATTTACCGTCAGTAATTAAATTAATTGTATACACAATAAGAGCTATTGTTTAAGACTTCCTCTCATACGGGATACGGTGATGTACGGTCAACAACAAAAGTATTCTTGTTCCACAGATGAGTCATGCGGCTTTTTGTAAGAAATAATTTATTTATTTATTTTAGAAATTGAGCCAAGCTGCCGTACTCGGAAACTTTTTAGAGATCATAAACTCGTTTCTTTTTCAAACTTTTGTATGAAAAATCACTAAGGAACGACCGCGTTGGCCTAGTTGGTAGTGACCCTGCCTACGAAGCTAGCGGTCCCGGGTTCGATTCTCAGTACGGACACATATTTGTGTGATGAGCGCGAGTAGGTATTAGTTTCTGAGTATTGCATGTTTTCCATGTATTTAAGTATTTATTTCTCTAAATGGGTGTGAGATTGACCCCCAATATTTATTTTTTTATTATTTTATTTAATCGTCATTAACCCACTCAGATTCAAATATTTTTAAAAATTATCTGCACGGCCGAATAAAGTGGGGCTTAACATTCAACTGAGATGACATTCGTATGTTTGTTAGTGTGTTTGTTCAACTACTCGATTTTTACGAATGTTGGTAAAAAGTACTTGACGAAAATATTTAAATGAGCTAAAACATAAGCAAGATCGGTCTAGGCTAATCATTAGTATTTATGTACTTTCATTTATTTAGGTATTTTTCAAACAAAACCAAAGCCTCTTTAATATAAAATAATAATACAGTGACTTCGTGTCCATTTATAAACTTTCGAACTACTGTATAATCAACAGCATTCTTCCTCGATTATTTTTTATTACCTTCTCAAAAGGCAAAGGTTTTGACGATACAGCCAGGTCATCACACCAGGAAGGACCTTTCCGCTCGCGACCTCCTCAACCGATTACGACGCGGGTCGCGCCATTTTGCGGTTTCGTACGTCACCTGTTGACTCTGGCACAATAGTATTTTTTTTAAGATGATGGACAAGAGTAATTCAGTTGATTCTGCACTATTTAATTTCCAAATATATTTTTACATATTTATCTAAAGTCATATTTATTATTACGAGTACATAAAGGAAACGGACAGTTTTCATAATCATAGTTTATTTTAATAGCAGCTGTTTTATTTGTAAAAACTAACATGTGGACCTGCGAAGTTATAATAAATACCTATAGTGAAACAGGGTTATTCAAACCATTTTTGTTTTCGTTTCACCAAAAGAATGACACTTCATTACTTCATCTAATACAAAATATAACTATATCTATAAATTTAAGAACTTAATTTTCAAGCATTGACATAAATAAACTTTTCAAAGAGCAATCGTGTCGTGTATTAGTAAAGTTACGTATATATATAAACCTAAAGAACGTTCGATAGGTATATTCTGTTGAAAAAATATGAAGGTCATATCGCCAGAAACAGTTTTTTCCTATCGACCCTGCTTAGTTTGAACCACACGGTAAGATAGAGCTAAGCAATTGATTTAAATTATAACATTTTAACCAATCATGACAAACGAATAAGGCAAAGGCCCTAAACCACACAGCCATCTCATCTACTTTATCGCACCCATTAACGTAACCACAGACTAGAACAATATTGATTACGAAAGATCAACGCAACCTTATCTGTGGTAATATAACAAACCTGAGTAAAAAGGTTTTACGTATGCGAATCGTGGGAAAGACTCATCCTTGATGTAAGCTTATTTGGGTTAATTTTGCTAATTTCCGGTTGAGAAATTTACCTATATTTCAAGGTTTTTAGAATTTAAGTATTAATTATATTTATTAATGGGTTATTCTTCAAGGTCGTCAACTATAAATAAGGCTGGTTATTCACTTGTCAACGAGAGCAGAACTGAGATTGAAAAAACAGCCTTCCTTGTCGCTCTAAATCTGCGTGCAAATTTGACTTTGCCTTAGGATCATAATTTTTAATAATTTTATGATCCTTCGCTTTTAAAATCAATAAAGTAGAAAGTACTTTTATTTTCATGTGGGCGTATAGACGCATGTTAACCATAAACTGGACAAGGCAGATGACCAACTTTAAAGAGAAGCGCGAACTAATGAAAACCATCAAAAAAAGGAGATTGGCTTATCTTGGTCATGTGCTTAGGCACTCCATACGAACTATTGCAACTAATACTGATGGAGAAAATGTCTGGAAAAAAAGTTGGCCGTAGGAAGAAGTGGCTGCGTAACATCCGGGAATAGACCCTTGCGAAAGACCGAGAGAAGTATGAGGAGCTGACTGCTAACCTTCACCTAGTTGGAGAGGCACAGAAAGAAGAAGAGATTTTATTTTATGGCAAAGAGATCACAAACGAACCATACACAGTTACACTCTCAGGACTACAATCTTCCTCAATCCTAAGACTGCAAATCGTCGTAACTAACAAATCGATAAGTTGCAAAATGTACCTTACAGATTTACGTGCTAAGGTTTATTTTGCACCTTATTTAATTTGTCAATTACGCTGTATTGCAGTATCACCGACGAAATGGTAACATAAAGTACTGTTCAATTTTCTTTGTCAAATGCAAATGACAATTTCAGACTGCTTTCAGCTCGACGCAATTTCAATAAACTTTTTTGCGTAAGCAAAGTGTACCAATTTACATAACTGTGCGTTCATGTAGCCAACATTTGGCGAACTGTAGCAATTCTCAATTCTTAATCATTGCACAATCGATGAACCGATTATTATTATACAACTCGATAATTGTGCTCGTTCGTATTACAACGCAATGTTCGAGAAGTTGTTCGAGTAACATGAGTTGTTTTTGGGAAAGACACTTACCAAACACAATGTAGCTACATAATTATAATACTCGTAAGATAACTATGAATGGATCAATACCTCCGATATAATAACGACAACTCTTTCTTTTCCAACAAATATTCATCAAAATTAGCAAAAAAAAACTACACTTGTTAAGAGGCGACATATGATAAAATATGTAGTGTTCCGCGATGTGGATCTTAATAACCATAACGCCTATGTGTCTGTTCTTTGGATATATCAAACTTGATCATATTTCCTTGAGACCGTTAAACGTGAAAACACGATTAGAAACAAAACCCTCGATAGATTTTTTCAAACATGTCACCTTTTTCGCATGTTTTTGGTTGAATCTTCGAAACCCTACGATCTTTAACGATGTTTTTTTATTTAATAGTTGAGTACATGTAAGTTTTTAATCCGGGTAAACCATTTTATTAATAGATGTTGTAGTTTTAAAGTAAACAGCAATTACATTTTTTTTTTTTAGAAGCACTTAAGGCCATCCCTTTTGATTTTTTTGTGGGCGTGGCAACATGTGGCCTCTTAAACTTATAAACTACACCTCCCCTTGTGTTACGTGGGGTTAAAACATTCAAAATCATGAATAAATCAATATCAGGGGACAATCTCACACAAATTGACCAAAATTTAAAAAAAGCTCTAGGCTTGTACTATGGGTACTAGACAACGATATATATTTAACTTGATATTTGCATTGATAACAATTTATTTGCAAGATTTCGTAAATGTGATACATTATGCAATTTTTTCCGTAAAATACCATAAATATAAATTGTTTCTGTTTGGCCCATCGGGTGAGTGGCAGAGAATACCTTGACATTAAATTCGCCATTGTTGCTTCCTTAGTAAATTGTGGAATAAAATTTAAATAATCTGATCTGATGGATTCAGAAGGTGGCAACAGGATCTTCGCTGTAGACTGACAGAGTTTGAACTCGAAAAGTAAATAATGACAGTACAAAAATACAGTAAGACACAAGATTTTCATTAAAAAAAATATTACAGAAACTATTGTCTTCTACTTATAAGGTACCTTGATTTAGTTTAAACAATTTTTAATTACAATACCATATAATTTTAAATCATTTATCATCATTCAAAAATTATGCGAAACAATGCGCCACCAACAACAACAACAAAGCCGTAAAGTGCTATTGGGCTCTTTAACGTGTATGCATTTTCGTGAACTATTCTATTACTAGCTTCTGCCCGCGACTTCGTCCGCGTATATTTCGAACATCGTTATTACTTCGGGAACTTTTAAATTTTCCGGGATAAAAAGTAACCTATCTGTTAATCCACTGTATAAGCTATCTCCATTCCAAATTTCAACCAAATGCGGCCAGCCGTTGCAGCGTGAAGGAGTAAACTAACATACATTCACACACACACAAACTTTTGCAATTATAATATTAGTAGAGTTCACTACTTCTAGGGCTCTATTCTTTTCGATAAAATCACATTGCTTTCGACATGTTATCGTATTGTCAACTTTTGATAGCTCTTATTTACTTGACAGTAATGGCGGCCGAGTTTAAAACAAAATAACAAATCAAAGGTGATATGGTTTTACCTATTAGAGTTCGTCCTAACGTTCAAATACATACTTACTGCCACACTCCAGAGACATCAATTAAATTTAATGCTTTTTTAGTGACGTGTTGTCTTATTCTATTGCTATAGCAAAGAAAGTGACAGCAGCAACTTTAATCAAGCATTAAGTTTAATTGACGTCTCTGGGTGCGGCAGTTAGTATACGAACTAAAACAAAACTTAAACCTCTATAAAGACTATAATAACGTCAACGTTTTTTGCTCGTGGGAAGCGAAACCGCAGCGCAAGCATTGTCTCATTAACAAGTGTAGAAATTGTTTATTTTGTAGAAATTTTACGCTATTTCGGATTTCTAATGCAATGATGTTATAAATAAGAAAGTGTGGCGTTTTGTTGGTTCTGGCTTCACTATTATGTAAAAAACTGTTCATACACTGTTCACTCTTAGCCTCGTGTGGTTGCCGAGTTAGAATAGTGCCACTCCATGTCTTCCCGTGGATGTCGTAAGAGACGACTAAGGGAATAAAGGCTTGTAGTACTGTTAGGCGATGGGCTTGCAACCTGTCACTAATACGCTGGTAAACATCTTAGCCTAATTGTGCAAATTGTGGTTATAGAATTATCAACAAGTTTTTAGAGATGTTTGTCATTCTGTAGCTCTGCCTACCCCACTCTGGGAACAAAGGCGTGAGATTATGTGCACTGTTCACTTCATAGTGGTTAAGATGCTAATGGGCATGCGATGGTCCGTACGATATAAAGCGAATACTGATCAACGATGGACCAGACTATCATATCAGGGCAAATTGGATGAAGCTTAAAGAGGCAAGCAAGCTAGAGACAACAATTCAACAGTGTTTATACATAACAACAGTGGATATTCAAATATAATGCTGCAGAAGGAGATGGTAATTTAAAAAGCATTTACATTTGGGTTTTGAACTAAAGTGTTAATAAAGAACTTTTTATTTAAAACACAAGGGGTGTCATTCTCTTAAAAACGGCGTTCGATCGGTCGAACGAGTGAAGGAGTGAACGCGGCGCAGCTTATATAAACCGGCGAGATTAAGTAGTCCCGTCAGAGCGTACAAAACACATTTTAGCGCGTGCATTCTCAATTAGGCAGCCTTATGCGTTCGATCGTTCGACAGAAGCCCTGCTGCCAAAATGTGTTTTGTACACTCTGACGGGACTACGAAGCTGCGTCGCGTTCACTCCGTTCACTCGTGCGACCGACCGAACGCCGTTTTTAAGAGAATATCACCCAAGATCAACCATTGGGAAGCTCCGATATCATTAAGCAGAATTTTTATTTCATGGAAAGGTATTTCTCGCCGCATGAGTTTTTTTTTGTCAGTCACATGTCTAACCTAACCTAACCTACGTAATTAATGTTTAAGATATCCTGAAAACGCCATTATTTCAGCAGATAATATAGCGTTCGATGAAATTATTCAATGGATGAAGTGAAGAAAAAAAAAAAAGTTACTGCCACAGACACACATACCTACATACTTATAACACCCCCTCTTTTTACGTCGGGGGTGTCGTTCAGTAAAAATACTGCGATGATCCTCCAACAATTTTAAAGTACAGTCAGCGTTGTCGACCGTCGTCGGCGAGATCGTGCCGGTGCCTCGTATGCGCAAGCGACCCGGTTCCCACGCACACGGAAGGTGCGTCGCTCTTCTGCGCAGGAGTTCATGTGCATACAGTTAATGTTTACTATTAGTTGTTGGGTTTTTTCGTCATCGCGCAAAGGAGTACTTGTTGAGAAAAGTAGTTTGATAGTTTTTTGTTATTCTATGTAAACTTACTTTTTTTTTATTAATGTTCTAACTCTATTTGGTAGTGACCCTGCCTACGAAGCAAGCGGTCCTGGGTTCAAATTCCGGTAAGGGCAGATTTTGTGATGAGCGCGAATATTTGTTCCTGAGTCATGGATGTTTTCTATGTATTAAAGTATATATTTCTCTATATAAGTATAAGTTTTCGTTGTCTAGTACCCATAGTACAAGCCTAGAGCCCAAACTAAGCTCTAGGCTACTACTAGGTCAATTGGTGTGACATGTTGATATTTATTTATTTTGTTAGACGTATTTTCCGCTTCTTGACGCAAAGCCAACGCCATCTACCTCTTAGTGCGTGTATTATTATTTTTTGGCATAGAGAATACAAAAGAGCACACCGCCTTTCTGATGGTAAGTGGGATCTGATACCCATAAGTATTTGCCATCTTAAGACCGAAAATGCGTTGACAATCTTGACTAAAATAGAATGCCTCTATCAATTTCACACATCGGAATACAGGGGCTATAGGGGAAAAATTTAAGTAAAAGACCTCTTGCATGTTGTTGTAACGCATCTGTATAGACCGTTCGACGTTCTATATTTGAAATTTGACGTAAATTCCATATTAGTTTTGTACACAACTACAAGCAAGAGGTCACTGCTGCTTGGCGAAATAAAAGGATAATAGTAAACTTTTGAAAGGAGAATGGGCAAATTGGCCTATCGGCGGCCACTGGTGAAATTAGTGTCAAATGAAAGCTATGCTATTAAGGAATACTTTTTGTAAAAAACTTTTATTTGTATCTGTTTTAAAAAAGGAATTATTTAAACATAAGTCCGAATTCGATCACTTAAGACATTCAAGAAGATATTTTGTTACCAGCATCAGATTTATTATACACCGTGACTTATGATTTGTATACTTATTATATCTGTAAGTTGTACTTTATTGCCGAATAGTAAATAAATAACATATTGATAGTTGTTAAATACTTCACTTTGAGATGTTAGATCATCAATATATGTTGAGATTTCCCTTCTTTCCTAAACATTTGATATATTGATGATCTAACATCTAATCGGGAAAACTACACAAAGTATTGTAGAAGAAAATCATCTTTTATTCTGATTACAATTTAGTCACGGTAATGAAACTTTTACCAAGGAACGGTAGGACTATACCACATCGTCAGATAAAAAAAATATCCTTGGCCGCTCATAGACCAAGTTCCATACAGATTTGCCCATTCTCCTTTAAATAGTTTACTAGAAATTTAATCCAAACGTCCATAAATTATCAGATTTAAGCATGAACAAACCAATTTCCCACCCGTTGTCTTAAATCTGAATAATTTATTGAATTACACCAGTAATGTAATAATGGCCGAACCGGAACCACTTGGCCTACGCGCGAAACAACGAAGCCCAACCAATATAAATGCTTCATAATGGAGTCAAAATAGTATTAAAGTCGAGCAGAATGGCACTGGAAGTGTTTTGTGAGTCATGCGTAGGCTGTGTAAGTAAAGCTCGTAATCAAGTTAACTAGACTTTATAATGTGAAGAAATTGACTAAATAATGTTGTTTCCAAAATATTTGGGTTTGTTACTAAAAATGTATGACTAAGTGCGTAACAAACTGGGCACAACGTACAAAGTTTTGGGGATATACCAATGATATAATATAAAAAGAGGTAGATATGTTACCTATACGGTATTCCGCGTGTAAAAATGGCCCGGCTTACGCACACATAATCAGTAAATATTTCAATTACACACTAATTCATAAGTGACAAGTGAAAGCAGGATGGTATGCTAATTTCCGGGAGCGAAACAGAGTAGAGTGTATGTTGCTCTGCAGACTAGTGCACGGTTCCGTTGATGGCGCAAGACTAAGTAAAGGTGTACCAATTGGCTTGGTTTTAGGGTGCCACTATCGAAGTGCGTATAACATATCTACCTCTTTTTACTATATTATGGGATATACTTATTCAAAGATTAGTTGGTTATTTCATACTTTTATGCACACTTCATACCATTATTTACCCGTGTGGTTGCCGGGTTAGAATAGTGCTACTCCATGTCTTCCCGTGGATGTCGTAAGAGGCAACTAAGGGAGTAGGGTTGTAGTACTGTTAGGCGATGGGCTTGCAACCTGTCACTAATATGGTGGTAAACATCTTAGCCTAATTGTGCAAAATGTGGTTTCAGAATTATCAACAAGTTTTTAGAGTTGTTGGTTATTCTGTAGCTCTGCCTACCCCTCTCTGGGTACGAAGGCGTGAGTTTATGTATGTATGTATGTCATAAGATTATTTTTCAAAAAGATAAAACTTTTTACTCTAATATAAATGCCCTGTCTCGCTCTTCTCACTCTCCTTTTCCTTTATAGAGAACTAGCGACACGCCCTCGCTTTGCTTTTGTTTATGTGAGTTTTCTGTACCACCTCTACTAAATCCAGAATTAAAAACCTTCCTCTAAAATGATACTAGATACTGCTGATATAAGCATATATACAGACGGACAGAAGTGGGAAGCGACTTTATTTTATACTATGTAAAGAGAAGGATGAAAGATGAAGCGGCATACAAAGAAATGGAAACAATAATTAAGAGGTGCATGAAGACATACTTGTATTGTTACTCTAAAAATTATTAAAATTAGCTTAATACCAAATTAATCAAGATCTGCAAAAACCTAATGAGCTAATAAGCTAATAACGCGTATGAAAACAAACCTTGAGCATTTTTTGCTCACCTATTTACCAACCTTAATGCATAATATTGTACTAACTAACCTTCTGTTGTAAAAAGCGGACATTGTCTAGACGATCTCACACGTTGGCCGCGTTAATCACGTTTAAGTAATTATTGTAATTTGTTTTAATAATGCTAAGTGATATAAACATGACTATAGCTGTAGCCGGTGACTTGATAGTCCACATAGCGTAATCTACGAAACGGATCTATTACAGCTACCATAATTGTTTTTGTTTCTAATAAACCCCTTGTAAGAGGAGTTTAATAATATATGTTGTAAGAAACTGAGATTGGATGCTAAAAAGTTAAAGTAATATTATTTATATACAATTATTATTTCTCTTTGTAAATAATATTTCGTAATTTTGTAACATAAAATCTGATTTATTTACAGTATATTTAAACAACTTGACGAAATCAAAAGTGTCCGACTTCTTTGCAAGAGGGTTTATGTTTCTAAAGTAATATAATCTAGCCGCATTTTTTTTTCTCTAAAAAATAATAATTAGTAAGTACTATATTTTTTCTGCGGGGGAATTCCACGAGAGGGTGCCTTGGTTTACGAATACACCCTCAGACGAGAGTCTTAACTTAACCTAACCTTATTTACAGAAAAGATAATAAAACGATTTAAAAATTATGCGAGAAGAATATTATGCGGAACTTCACATTATTAGTAATAACAATTATGCGAAACCAAGGGCATCCCTACAAAACCTCAGTAATTATAGTGCATCATGACTAACAAGAGATAATCGAATCTACTTTAGACACTGTATTAAGATATGGTAAGAGAACATTCGAGTCGCTTCAGGCATCTTAATCACAGGTTCTGTTATATTTACCGTCGAAGGAAATAACAATACAGCTTTTTTATCTACGACTATATCATGTCCAATAAAGAGATGGCAGGACAAACTGGACCAGTTCTGTAAAGACTGGGCTCAGGAGTAACTGGATAGGAAATTTTGTGGAGAGGTCTGGGGAATCTTTTTCCCGGCAGTGGGACAGAAATAGCAAGATAAGATATTTTTTTTAAAATAAAAATGTATCTAAATGTCAACGTTATGCAAGAAAGCACTTTGCTATGGTACTATCGCCATATCATAAGTAGAAACCAAGTAGAAACAATATTTTTGTTTTTTCCTTGTTTGAAAAGAAACGTGCTACCGGAAGTGGTAATAATAAAAACCATGTCTGTGCAAGCGGAAAGATACGTTTGTTTGTGAACCATTATTTGCATACTATTACATAATGAAAAAGATACTTAAAAAGTACTTGATTTCGACTTTAAATAATAATAATTTAATTTTACTAAATTTTTAAAAATATAACATAATTGGGGCCTGTTATTCAGCACCCTTATAAATTGCACCACTCGCTCCTACAGTTTAAACACATTATAATTATGACATCCTATTTATTAAAAATAAATTAGAACTCTTGATCACTTGTATGTATCAATAGAGAGAATTATGTTATGCTCCCACTCTACTTTAAGCTTCCCCCAGTCCATAAGACCCCGTGTTACGTATTTAATATTTTTATAATCACAAGTACTAAAGCAAACTCGTTTGAGCAAGGTTTAACTCTCGATTTCAAACATTACTAGACCAGGGTGACTGGCCGGCTTCACATAATTATTTCTACTTCCTCCGCGGTTTCACTTGGGTTTTCACTTTCGATACGAGAACCCATCTCGTTAGCACAACTCGGACAATTGGCGGTAAGCGATGACGTTTGTTTTTTTTTCGTTTCCTGTTGTTTTGGGTCCGAATTGGAAGTGTACATATAAGATATTATAAAAGTATGCTCAAAATATGCTTCGACCTTGTCTTTCATTGGAATACTTGGTTTTAAAAGAAAGTGACAAAGAGTATTTGGTCTAAACTAGTTATATTATCCGTTTGTGAATAAGTATTACACTTGTTACAGACAGTCATCAACGTAGACGTCTTTTTTAAAATGATTTTGTGAATGTAATTTCTTTGTAAGTATTTCATCTTACTGGGTCTATAAGTACATGTCACCAACTGCACCGTACATAATGATCTTTGTACAATTATAAGACAAAAAAAAAAAGTTACCATAGACATTTTAGCTGTGTTTTTTTATAGGCTATTCTTTGTGCAAATGTTTTTTTTTATATTTTCCCACGCTTAAACTTATTACCATAGCGAACAAATGACCATACCAAATCGACCCCAAATGGATACTATGGCACTGATTGCATTAATCGATAAATTTCCAAAGGGCTGCGGGGTGAACGACCCGGAGCCCGTATTGTCCTTTCTAAGACCTAGGCATTATCCGCGTTGCCTAACACCATTCGATGTGTGCCAATTCACTGACAAACCGATTTAAAACTATTTAAAAGCTTTTTCAAAATGGTACAATTCGGACTGTTGATTGTTGGAGATGATATTTGTGTTTTCAGTTTTGACGTAATTTTGGTTCCAAACTGCGATTATTAATTAATTAAAATTAGTGTAATTGTTTATATTTTACTTACAAATTAAGTAACAATACAATTTAATTTTTCTAATAAATATTTTCTGATTATTTTTATTTTAAAATAAAATATCCGTTACGTTCAAAATTCTAAAATCAAAAATGTTAAAAATAATTTAACTGATAATAAAAATGCAGAAAACAGCGTATAATGTAACTTAAGAATTCCGGTAAAGTGTTGCAAGTATAAACACCAAAAAAAAAAACATGGTAAACTGTCCCACAATGCCTGTTACAATCTACACAAGAACACAATCCCAATTAGAATCACACGCAACAATACCCATAGAATTGTGGTTTCGAACCACCGGAACCACACAAAAAAACACTTAGACCACAAACACTATTTTTATTTTTAATCCGGGTGCGTTCCAAACCACAAATCTTTTTTAAATACACTTTTGACACTTACGTAGAATTTCAGCGCCATGATTGTAAAACTGTCACTGTCACTAACACGGGCGCATGCGCGGAGGTTACGCGCGGCGAATGGCGCCAAGCGGCTGGCGCCATCTTTATAACCTCCCCCCCAAACTATTATTATATTAATTACGTTTTCACTGGCCGATCGATTTAGTACAAGTGCTTCCTTGTCCAGGATTTAAATAATTTGAGATACAGATCCTGAACGTAGATTTTTTCATTTTAAAATGCTACGTCACTTACCGCCATTTTAGAGACGATTATTTCGTTCTTTTTTCAAACTTGTGTATGAAAAATCGTCACTAAAGAACGTCTTTAATGATATTAACTAACTCTGAGTGCGGCCATTATTGTCATTGCTTGAATCAAAGCTTAAGGCATTTCTATTAGGTAGGTATAATATAGCCACAGTCATAGTCACTTCGTTTAAAAAAAATACCTACTGGAAGCATGCTGCAATTACAACTACAAAACTAACCATGTTCCTCAAAGTATTCATAAATAATAAGTAATACATTTTATTTGACAAAAATAATATTCGCTTTTGTACTTTAATTTTACACAACCATAAATTAAAAAGCAATTTATAAAATTCGATATCAGTAAAGCTCGGTTACGTTAAATACAGCGGATCACTTTTGAGCTCCAACAACATTTTTTTTAACTTAACGGCAAGCAGCAGTGTTTGCATTGTTGTGTTTCGGTGTGGGGATAAAACAACCGGTGAATTTACTAGCTTGAGCCATTCCGTCTTAGTCCTCAGGGTTGGCAACGCATTTGCGGTCTTAGGATTTCGGTCTTAAGATCGTAGTCTTGAGAATGCGAATGTCTATATGGGTCTCAGATCCCACTTACCATCAGGTGGCCTGTGTGCTCGTTTGCCTTCCCTATGCTATAAAAAAACTAGCTTCGCTTACAGAATGCCTTATTATCGTCATTGCTTTGAAAAAACCTCGTATCTCATATTTCGTGAAATACGATTTTAAACTTAAACACGAAGGAAATCAATTTCAAACTCATACATCCCGAAATAACAGATACGAGTTTTTTCTAAAGTAGTAACGATATTTTACCTCAACCGGATGACTGCAAGTGTCCAAAAATAGATTGCAAGTTTTGAACTGTTACTGGGAACTTTTGCAAAGCAAGTACCTATGGTGCCGGAACCAGTACTGGACAAGGCACCAATAATGATACTTGATTCTTATTTTACAGAAGATAAGGGTTATTCATTTGTTTTGCAACAATCAATTTCGGACCGTATGAAATTTGAATTAAGAGTGGTGTCCATTACTGGTGCCTGTTAGCTGAAAGTGTCCATCATTGGTGCCGTCACCCAACTAATTAATTTTTGGCAATAAATACCCCGACTTGAAAGCCTGTTGAAAATCAGTTCTTATTTTTTCTGAAATGGAAATAATGGAATACAAACGAAATCGACAGGACATTTGTTTTTTTGTATTTCTTTGCTTGATGTTCTTTGTCCGTCTAAAAGTCAGACAGCCATACATAACATAACAAATGTATGCTCGTATAATGTATTTAATGAATAATTATTCTAATTAAACAGTAATTATAGTAATTAAAACAATTACAAGAGTAATTTTCACAAAGACAACTATTGCGTGCAAGTTTTAATCATAAGCGTTCAACTTAGCTAACACCGGACTAGACATTGTCATTAATAACTGATCACTGAAGTACTATATCGCTTTAAGCCGAAAAGACTACTCTTCTAACCCAATAAATGGTATCTTACAGTATATGGTATTAAAAAACAAAAACCCGACTGCAAAAAAGAACGAAACAAGTTTGGACCTTTGTAATAGAACCACGTCTTTGTATGATGATGTAGAGGTCTTTAGGAAAATCCAAGACATTGACAGCAGGCGTCACCTGTGAGTGGAACTCCATTGTGATCGTCCTCCTGCCTGCTAGGAAGCTGTTCTAAATATTGTTCGTAGTCGAAGATGGATTCATATTTGATGCTTGCTGCCAATGTGTTGGATTTTCCGCAATTTGGCCTCTCACCACCTCGTTTGTTAAAATCGGTTAATTTGGAACGACGCTGTAGTCGAGCATCCATACATATTAATATACATACATACTTACATACAGAGGGTGTCAAAATCATTTTCCCTTTCTTTTGCTTCGCCGTAATCTTTTAAAAAGAAGGAAAGAAGGCGAAGTAGGCTCTTCGCTCCGGTGCCGGGAAAACTTTTTCTTTCCAGTGTTTTTGCTTTGTTGTCGCGTGCATAATTTTTGTTTTTAAAGATACACGTACAAAGTTATTCTACGTATAAATTATCTGAAATATGGTGAATGAATTATCAATATCTTTTCAGGCGTTTGAAAGAAACAGTATTTAGTTCATTTAGAGAAAAATAATGGTATCTTTTTGTAAAATTAAATAAATGTAATAATATCGAATGAGTCTTTTTTACAAAGGACACTCGGTTTAAGTTCATCAGTTTTAGGTTTTGCGATGTTTGGACACACAAATTTAATATAGGTACCGAGTTAAACCGACAAGGTTCTAAAATAATCATCTGATGACGTTCACTGTAAAATGCAAGTTATGTATTACATAATTAATTGCTCAGAATTCTTTAAGTAAGTTCCGAATTCTAATTAAAATAATTATTGTTATGATGGCGGAAGTGCGGCCATTCGCGGTTTGAACAGCGGATATCGTTAAAATACATGCCTGGGAAACTTAGAAAGAAATTTCAAATATGTACTCGTACGCACAGCCCAGTTGGCAGTGACCCTGCTGAAGAAGCTATGGCTGATTCCCGGTATGGGCAAATATTTACGTGGGGAGTATTTATTCCTGACTCTTGGGTATTTTGTATGTATATTTCTCTACATATATAAGTATGTTAATCGTTGCCTAGTACCCATAGTACAAGTCTATAGCTAAGTTAGTGTTCGTCTGTAAACACCATAATTTATGAGATAAAAACTTCCTTCCCTTCCTACCACCACTATCACCTCTTACTAATCTCAAATCAAGCAGCAGTGTTTGTATTGTTGTGTTCCGGATGTGATGGTAATACGGCTGATAATAAGTAGCATAAATGCTTTCTATTTTCTTTTACTTTATGAAGAGATAGAGAAAACATGATGCTTTGTTTAGCTACGCCGTAGCGTTTGTCGTAGCACACGTAGCACTGTGCAGGAGGAAGATGATCCAGACATTGTCCAAACAACATCGTTTTCCATTCCAATTTCTTAGTATTTTACCCAACTCTTTCGTCGAAAAACAGAAAGGAAGGAAGAGACAATGAAGCAATGGAATCTGAACGATTATAATGTCTATAAGATCCCAATTTGGAATTTCATATTCATTTTAAGAAGTAGCTTTCCTTAAAATGACACCGTAAAAACGATAAAAGGTGCTGATTTAACCTGACAGTCATCTATTTACGATATCCTGAGGCCATTGCCAAGATGCACTACGCTAACTAGCGTTTCTATCCGTTTCATTTGTAAACCAATCGCGTCGCTGGTAGATGACGTGATACGAAAAGTCACGTGATCTACCAGTGACGCGATTGGTTTCAAAACGAAACGAATAGAAACGCTAGTTAGCGTAATGTATCTTGGCAAGGGCCTCAGAACATTAATTCAGAAAAACATTTCGCCTGTGAGCTTGTCAACGCATTCGCGTCGTTAAGTTGAATCTAAAAGAGAGCGGATACCTCCTGACCAGTATTTTTTGTCCCATTCTGTCAAGTTCAAATGTCATAATGACAGAGAACAAAGCATACTTTAAGCACACGTTAGCTATTGCGCTTTATGAATAAGAGGATTATAGTATATAGAAAACACTTAAGTCTCAGAAAATTTGTTTCGCGCTCATCACACAAATATTTGCCCTGACCAGCAGCCCTTCGCGTAACTCACTCGCAATCGCGATCGGCTTCAAAACAAAACAATTGGTTTCATTTTGTATGCAGACAAGCCTTCGATTTTCAAAATGAAAACGATTGTGATTGCGAGTGTTTTTACGCGAAAGGCCTGCAGGACTCGAACCCAGGCCCGCTAGCTTCGTAGCTTCACTACCAACTAGGCTAACTACGCCGTATTGCTTGTATGTTTCGTTTAGGTGCTGAAAGGACCTCCTCAAACTCATATAAACAAATGCATGCACTCATTACTCGTTGTATTACGAAACGCAACCAACATGCTAATATCAAATACATTATTTATAGAGTCACGCCGACTAGCTGTTGCGTATGGGTCGCATAACGACCTAATTTTCAGCTCCTGTTAAGGCGGATTTACATCGATCCAGTCGATCGATCGAGCGATGGAATCTAGTAACGCTGGATCGTTACTTGACACAATGTGTATATAAACGCATAATTTGTGGAAGGAGGACCCGGAGCCTGCCGTTCGGCAAAAATATGTTTGCCAAATGTATCGTTTCCCAACTTTGTTCATTTGCCAACCCAATTTTATATAAATATTTCGGGATTTGTTCCAGTACCATCGTGTAGAACTCTATACTGTCCTCCTAAATAAAAAGGACGCATGCGCAATTAGATGGTCAAAGTAAATTCAACCCTCCGTCTTAAGAAATAAGGTCACTAATACATACGCGGTTCTATGAGACATACGCCCTTTTTTCTAAGGAGGGCAGTATAGGTTAGGTTAGGTTAGGTAAGTTTTTATAAAATGCTAAAATATTTACGGTTACAGAAAACAATGCGGGTTGGGAAATGATACATTTGTCAAACATATTTCGCCGAAACAAAGGTAACCCGGTTGGACCTTATTCAGAGTCCGTGACGCTACCACTTCTCCTCTTACCTACCCTACCGCCAAGCATATCAATAAGACAACCGGTGGATTTACTAGTATTGAGGAGTTCCATCTTAGTCCTCAGGGTTGACAACGCATTTGCAGTCTTAGGATTCAATTCTTGTGATTGTAGACTGTAGAATGCAATTTCTTACGGGTCTTGGATCCTAATTACCATAAGGGAACAAATTATGATACTAAAAATAAAGCCTAATTAAAAAGCGAAGATAAAAGATTCGTTAATTATACATTCGAGTTGAAGATATTAATTAAATAATTGTTTACTGTTCGACTCCTCAATGCTAATGCTGCAGACTTCATTATACAAAAGCAGTCTGGCGAGACAAGAGGCAATAGACAAGATGCATTCGGCGTTTGTTATCGATATCCAAAATGTATAGCATTGACGTAAGCTGTCAGACGGTCGCGTCGAGCGCCCACGTCAATTCCATACATTTTGTCAGTTATCGAAAACCGTTTACGTTAGCATTAAGCTCGTCTTGCTCGCAGGACTGACGGCCGATGGGGCCAGAAGGTTCTTGAGTGGCGTCCGCGGACCGGGAGACGAGCTATAGGTAGGCCTCCAACAAGATGGAGTGACGACCTTGTAAGGATCGCGGGAACGCGGTGGATGCGAAAAGCACAAGACCGGTCTGAGTGGAGAGCCTTGGGGGAGGCCTATGTCCAGCAGGGGACGTCTTTCGGCTGACATGATGATGACGATGAAGAAGCTCGTCTTACGTCACTGGTTTGTTATGTCATAAACTGACTTAAGTTACGAGTAAGTATTAAATAATATTGTTGAAAGGATTATCAAAATGTCAATACCGTTGTAACAATAAAGCTTAGAGTAAGATTATATTTAGCTGATAGTAGCGTCCGTCTGTTGCTCTAGACAAGATGTTTTTCGAGAACGCTGAGAACCTTTTCGCTATCCAAAATGTATAGACGTAAACTGTCGGGCCGGTGAGCTCTTATGACATTGGGCAAGATGATTTTAAACCTTATTGACAGACACAAGATTCGTAATTCCAAGAATCGAGACCCCACAAACAAGGTTAAATAAACTTCGGGATTGTCGCTCTCATACGATGCTTCGTCTACTTAACTAACTCTAAAACAAAAATACACTCACTAACGTGGTGGAAGGACAAGCGACTCTATTCTTCGCGGTAAACTCGGCCGCCATTACTGTCAAGTAAATAAGAGCTATCAAAACAATACGATAACAGGTCAAAAACCAGATACCTATGGTTTTTACCGTGGTGAGTACAGGCCAGGTGCAGGGGTCAAATCGCTATCACTATCTCTCTTTTAACCTGCCGCCAAACAGCATTCGCATTGCTGTTCCTGTGCGGGGGTAAGACAACCGATAAACGACTAGCTTAGAGGCATTCCTTCTAAGTCCTGGTTGACAACGCATTAGGTATATCATATTTACTAGCTGTTGCCTGCGACTTCGTCCGCGTACGAGACGTTTATGGCACCTCGCGGAAAAAAGTACTCTATGTACGTACTCTACGTACCTCGGGGATTCAACCTATCTCCATACCAAATTTCATTAAAATCGGTTCAGTATTGGTTTAGCCGTGAAAGCTTATCAAACAGACAAAGCTACTTTCACATTTATGATATTAGTATGGATTGTTATCATTTTGCTAACGTTCTGGTAGGTACCTTTTCGACAAAAAACTTATTTTTAAAATCATGAACATAGAGTTCCTAACATTGTCATTTTTTGCAGATATACCTATAGACTAGATCAGTTTGAAACACTTTAATATTCCACGATGCAATAACAAGACACTTGATACCTACTTTTTGTAATTACAATGTATTAGTTACCTACTTACACAAAGTAATCGACACCGGCTACCCGACAGTGAACAGTGGGTAGATTGGATGAATGGATGGAAATTTATACAGTTTTTTAAGCGGCAACCACCACATTAAAAAGCCATTTTTAGGGTACCTACTAATTGGATCATGTTGCCAATTTCACTCATTTTCTTCAAGCGTTTGTTTGCTACGATATAAGCAGACCTAGGAATATACGGGGCAAAATTAAATGACAGCTAGGGATTGCGTATATCGATAAACTCAATTATCGATGCTTTTGCCATATACCAGTGATCGCGCCAAGTTTTGTTTGTAAAAATGATATGCTGAGTGAAGGTTAAAAAGTCCTTTTAAAATAAAGAATAACTAGAATTATGTTGCTATTTTTTTCATTTGCATACTTTCAATAAAATTTTATGTTTACAAACAAAACTTGGTGCGATCACTAGTATATGGGAAAAGCATCGATAATTGAGTTTATCGATATAGGCAATCCCTAGCTGTCATTTAATTTTTCCCCGTATATTCCTAGCTCTGGATATAAGTAAGTAGCTTACCTAACTTCACCAAGGAAAGACAGAAAAACCTTAAACCTACAATACTTCATAAATATGTAACAGTACCCTTTTGTCGGCCATTTTCATTTCACTTTCGCTGCGCTCGCATTTGCTGTGTCAAGGTCACGCGTCTCGACCAATCGGAACCGAGCGTTGGTGATCTGCTTTTGTTTTTAATCTAGGGACTTCAGACACCTTTCTATGCAAGGACGTCTCGGATATATGTAATTATGTAGGTAACTATTAGGCGCTTTACACACTGCGACTTTTAGTAGCGATGCAGTCGCGCGTTTCGTATCGCTGTCACTTTCACACATTAGAGAGCAAAAGTGACAGCGATACGAAACGCGCGACTGCATCGCTACTAAAAGTCGCAGTGTGTAAAGCGCCTTAGATACATGTATTAGGAGGGTATTATTTTTTAAGGATTACCTTCAGAAAAAAAATAATAGAGGATTCAGTTGAGTTCACGACAAAGGGATAATACCTCTTTTTTATTTGGTTCCGTACCCAAAGTATGCCAACGGGACCCTATAACTAACTCGGTCACTCGGTCGGTTTTCTAGGATATCTGTGACTGGCTGGGATATAATAATATTTAAGTTTTTAAAATAGAGTCCAGAATACCTTACACAATTTGTCAGTTAGTATAACATCAACCTCTCAACTAAGCAGACCCTCAGAGTTGGCAACACATTTGTGGTCTTAGGATTGCAGTCTAAAGGCCCAGCCACACCGCTTGCGTGACGTGCACGTGCACGTGCGCGTTCGCTTTCCACTGCGTTGTACAGTGACATGTCGTAATGAGAATTCATACTATACAACGCAGTGGAAAGCGAACGTGCACGTGCACGTCACGCAAGCGGTGTGGCTGGGCCTTTAAGATTGTAGACTTGAGAATGGAAATGTTTATAGCCTTACGAGTATTTAAAATAAGATAAATAATGAGATGTTTATTTAGTAAGTTAGCCGCAAGGGTACTTTTATACGTCTGAAATCTACCAGCAGCGTTCTCCCATAGGAACCCAAACCACTGCTGAGAAGAAACGCCGCAAGAAACACAACAGTCAGTCATAATAAATATATTCTATTCTATTCTAATGGCCATAGAGCCCATTTGAGTTGGCTAGGGACCTTATCTTATCTTATATTATCTTACAGATGGAGCCTTTCGGATACACTTCGACCCTTTAGGATCTTTTGTGCAATTACCCTCTTACACACTCAGCTGTTCGAATGTGCAGGTTTCCTCACGATGTTTTTCCTTCACCGTAAGAGCATCGGGTAGTGCACTTAACCGATTCAGTGCGGATGACACGCCAGGCGTGTCATCAAATGTTTTTAACGTGTGGCGGATGACACGCTAGGCGTTCGTTCGCGCGACTGTTTATATGACTGTTTACATACAAACAGTCGCGCGAACTTGAGTTGATCGCGCAATCGCGTTCTATTAGGACGATGCCTATGGCGTATGGTACGCCTGGCGTGTCATGAAATAATTGTTCGCCGCCACAGCCAAAAGTTTTCGAAAATGGAAGACGCAACGAATCGGTTAAGTTAGAAAAACTCATTGGTACATGGTGACCGCGGGGGTTCGAACTCGGTACCTTACGATCACGAGTCGACCCCCTAAGCCACTAGGCCACCGACGCTCTTGACTGGTGACCTACTCGTAGCTAACTCAAGTGGGCTTACAAAACAAGTATACTATAACAAAAGCAAGGTCACACAAGTCCGGCTGTCCGTGCGTCAGTGGACGCGATATCCGATAGCATAATTGCTTTAACTGCAATAGGATACGGTGTTACTTCGCGGTGTTAGGAAGGATTACTGTTTGGACTCTAAAGGTGGGGTCACATTGAATAATTTCAATCACCCCCTGAACCTCATTGGTGCTATTGGCCATAGACATATTCTTTTAGGCTTTAATACCATATATTGACTAATAAATCCAAAGAAGAGAGAGGGAGAGAGATAGAGCTTAGAGTCAATTCACATAATTAACACCTGCTTGTTTGTGTTGGAATTCACATAATTAACACCTGCTTGTTTGTGTTGGAATTCACATACAGTGCGACCAAAAAGAGTAGAAATTAAATAAAATGGAATTAAAAAAAATCCATACTAAATTGTTGCCATGTTTACGCATTTTACGTCAAAAATGTGACAGTTACGTAGAAAGTGGCGCCCTCATTTAATTTCTACTCTTTTTGGTCGCACTGTAAATAAATCCGTCCCACTCACACTAGTAGTTAGATAGACGTTCTCTTTCACACATGGATAATAATTTACAGTCTCAAGTGTTTCTTTTAAAGCAATATGTTTGCTTACAGTTAGTTCCCCCGGTCACCCCGTATCGATCGTACAGTTACGTTGAATACACGACTCTCCTAGTAAATAATATCATAATATATTTTTTTACTTATAAACATATCTCTTATTTATCACCTTAACCAATAGTTTGTTCGTATATTGAGTTTAACCTTGGGCTTTGCCTATAAATTTGTACCTATTAGGGTAACGGCATCAATCATGGTCACTTTTAGCTGACAGGCACCAGTAATGGACACTTCACTCTTAATTTAAATTTCATACGGTCCTACATTGATTGTTGCAAAAATAACCCTTATCTTCTGTAAAATAAGAATCAAGTGTCCATTATTGTTCCTTTTCCATAATTGATTCCGTCACTCTAGTGGCAAGTAAAGAAATAATAAGGCTTAAAATATTTGCATCGTATTAACCGTAAGCGTAGATATGAATCTACTTTTTCACCTTATTGCATTGTGGTAAGGTCCAAAACTGAATAGATACCTACATCTTTTTGTAGTGGACTGTACCTTTTTAAATAAGCTAACCTAACTACGAATTTTTCTTTATACTAGCGACCTGCTCTCGCTTCGCTTCGGTTTGTGAGTTTTCTGTAACACCCGCATATAATCCAGAATTTATACATAAAAACCTTCCTCTTGAATCACTCTATCTATTGCTGAAAACTGCATCAAAATCCGTTCAGTAGTTTAAAAGATCTAAGCGAACAGACAGCGGGAGCGACTTTGTTTTATACTATGTAAAGAAGAAAAGATACCCTTTACTCCCTGTGTCATTTATGTTCCTGTATCAAATGCGCTCAAAAATATAGGTTTTCTATAATTGGATAAACGCTCTATTGTTTTATTTATTTGTTAGACAAAGTATCCCACTGCTGGACAATGGCTTCCTCTCATCTTTCTACACATTCCTGCCTATCATTCATGCGCAGCTTCCTGCCAGTCCCTTCCGAAAGCGTCAAGATCTCGCCATCTGCGCCGAGGTCTGCCGCGACGCCGAATTCTGTCGTGTGGGATCCAGAGGGCCCTGCCAAGATGCATTGCGCTAACTAACGTTTCTATTCATTTTGTTTTTAAACCAATCGCGTCACTGGTAGATCACGTGATCTACCAGTGACGCGATTGGTTTAAAAAACGAATCGAATAGAAACGCTAGTTAGCGTAATGCACCTTGGCAGGGCCCTAAGTAGCGTGGGGTTGTTTTTAGACGACTGCCCAAAAAAAGGAGAGTAATGTTTAATGTTCTGGGAAACAGGAGTGATTTAATGTATGTATGTATGTTTTCAGGGTTCATGTATATATGTATGTACGATTCTTTATCCCACCATAACTTCTTAAAGCCTGAGCCGATTTAGATGTGTGTGTGTATCATTAGAATCCTTTTATCATCCCGGGTGCCATTGCCATAGGATAGGTAAACGGTTAAAATTGAAATAACAACAATGGCAAAATGTTTATTATTAACATAGGTATACACGACGACTATATAAAAAATGCAGTCGGGTTTTTAAAGTTTGCTTTTTATTTAGTTATTGCCCAATTAATATCGGGCATGCGACAAATATGAGCGGCCCAGTCCCACTTGAGTCTGGCGGATTGAATGAAAATTAAAAATACCACAGAATTAACAATAAGATAAATTTGAATGGAGCCGGAGAACTTTAAAGCACCGTCACGATAGATCTACTTCGATTCGACGTGGGAAGCTCACTGGACCGCGAAACTGCAAATCATTAAGGCAGGGATTAAATTCCAATAAAAACTTGACAAGTTTATTATAGTAACAAAAAACCGGTCAAGTGCGAGTTGGACCCGCGCACCGGCGGTTCCGTACCACTCGGATCACATTTGGACGGTTTTGTTGTTTTTTTAAGTGCACTATAATCACACCTAATTTTGAAGCTTGTATTTCATAGTCATAGTCAAGGATGGCCATTATTCGAATAATTATTAATTCGAATAATCATTCGAATAAAAAACAACTAGTAATATTTTTATTCGCAAATAATTTATTCGTCGAATAATTTATTTGCGAATGATTTATTCGTGAATAGTTTATCCACGAATGAATCATTCGACTACTTTTCGAAAACCGAATAATTTATTAATTTATTAGAGAAAAATGGAGCAGCTATAATAAGTAGTACATAATAATTATTCGTGGCAATTCATTCAACGAATAAGTTATTCGCGAATAAATTATTCGACGAATAATTTATTCGAATAAGAAAAATCTTTCGAGAATTTCATTCGTTATTTGCGAATAATTTGGTTATTCCTATTCGTTATTCGTCATTCGAATAAATTTTGCCCATCTGTGGTCATAGTCATAGCATAATCATTTATCATTTTGCATCACCGACAATCATTTCATAGTACGCATCACTTCGCTGAATTTTCATTTCACAGAAAGTTATTTTCTGCTGAACCCGTGTGGATTTCAGGTTACACCTCACCAATTCAACTTTTCCGCTCTACATAGTTTTTTATGGCATGGGAAGGCGAACTAGCGCATCTGATGGTAAGTGGGATCTGAGGGCCCTGCCAAGATTCATTGCGCTAACTAGCGTTTCTATTTGTTTCGTTTTTAAACCAATCGCGTCTCTGGTAGATCACGTGACTTTTCGTATCACGTCATCTACCAGTGACGCGATTGGTTTAAAAACGAATCGAATAGAAACGCTAGTCAGCGCAATGTATCTTGGCAGGGCCTTCCGTGCCTTCGATTGCAATCGTAAGATCGGCCCGGACCCTTTTACACGTCAAAAAATAAATAAAAAGTAAGTAAGTAAGTATAAGTAATATTGCTTATGACAATGACAAAAACCTTATTCTACTTTGCCTCTACACGTATCGTTTTCGTATTGATCTTAAGCGGGCCGCCATTACTGTCAAGTAAGTAAATAACAGGTGTCATAATCATAACGCTGATAATTCGATAACAAGTCGAAAGTAATTAAGTTTAACCCAAATAGAATCGAACCTCAGTTCTCTTTATGACCACTTTTCATAAACCTTTCTTATTTAACCTTAAATATCAAATTAAATATATTAAGGTACCACTTACATCCTATTATCCAACACCTTAAAAGCCCTATTTCAAATCGATACTTAATATCGATTACGTACAATTGGATTAATATTACGTAAATCGATAGTAAGCGCTCAAGGCCGTGTATTCGATTGTCGCTTTTTACACGACAGCAAAAAAACGTGTACAGTCTACACTATAAGTAAGTAATCAACTTTCGTACAGTTGAGTACAAAAATGAGTATAAACTTTTTCATCTTTGTAAGTACTCAACTGTCTGTAATTTACTTTATCTACATCCATATCATAGCGATAAGCAAATCGCCTATATTAAGAAACCTGTATCTGTGGTTGCATCTTAATGTTTACATTAAAGTATAGTGCATCGTAACGTTAACATTAAAGTGTCGGTACCTAAACATTAAAGTATTGGTAATACTGTACCACTAACTTGAAAATACAAGCTATATACATTATAAATAAAGTTTGTTTTTTATTTTATTTTTTATTATTTTTTAAGCTTTTGTACTACAAACAAGTTAACAGTAACACTAACTTAATAAAAATACAGGCCATATCTGAACATATTATAGAAAACTTATGATATGCATGTAGATAAAGTTATGTATGCGGCTATACATAATTAGACATAATGCCTCTTATTATGCACCAGCCACATAAACTACTATTTCACGCCACTGCTCGGAAATGCGGCGAAAAATGGTATGTTCTTGGTCCCCAAAACAATCAATAGCTGTACATTGAATGAGCAGGCCAACTATGAATTTAAACTGACCAAAAATCTTAACATTTTTGGTCTGTTCCATTGAGCAAGTCAACCAATCACATCGGTCCGCTGATCACTGATTCGACCAATCAGAACACGACTTTTGCTGCATATGAAATTAAATTGGCCAATGAGAAGTCGTTTTATTTTTTAATAATATTCATCCCTTCACGGATAGGCAAAGAAATCAGATTCCATACAGCCATATAATGTCTGTTTTTAATTATCTGAAATATAGTTCTGGCACGGTCAGAGTGGTCAGTTTAAAAAACGCCTTTGAATGACTGGCCACTAAGAACGGTATCATTAAAAGAAAAAGTAAAAATTAGCGGGAGAGCGTAAAAAATTTAGTGTGTTGTAAATTTATTATAAGAATTGATTTTTATTTCCTCGCAGTAGTCGTGAAAAGCACTGTGTTAAGCTTCGGCCGAAAGTGCAATACGCTACGCGTCGGCCCTCGGACTATCTCGTCCATCTATTGCTTACTTTTTAACCTCTGCAACAATGTACTATAAATGAGATATAGCTAAAAACTGGTTTAAAAAAAGTGTACATAGAAATAGATAATTTTAAAAAACCACATATTTTAATTCATTATTCAAAACTTGGTAGAAACAACCATATTAAACAAAACTGACAACTACATAAAATGTGGATCCGTAAACCAAATACCAGAAAAAAGTTTTGAATGCCAACACTTTGTTTTTAACTATGCACTTAGCATTTTCCCGCCATTTTGTTTTCGCGCCAAATCCGATCCCTGTCAGTCTAATCGAGGCACCGGTATTGACTATTCAGCCAGCATATTATTACAATGCATTCAAAACCCGAGACTCTTGCTTAGCCGCTAGCTGAATCTCAAACATAAATACACCTAATTCTACATGCAGTCCGAAAACTCATTCACAACTCTGTCGCGTTAGCAATAAAGGTTATATAAAATGCATGTTTATTATTGTAATTGTAAAGCCAAAATGCAATGTTGCTACAACGTTTTGGTTCGTTCCAGATGTGTCAAGGACCATTTTGTAAAAATACTCAGTTTCAATACAACTTACAATACATGTAAATTGGCGAGCATCGCAACAAGTGCACAAATTTGGATACGGTAAAAACCGCAGAAGAAAAAGTGGGAGTTGGACACGCGCGCCGAGGGTTCCGTTCCTTTGCGCAGTAGGTATTATTATATATACAAGTCCGGAACCCCACAAAAATAGGTATTCTGTGAGAACTTACACTCAGGAGCAAAAATAACGGGGCAGACTGGGTTTTTCATGCAAACGAGGCTATTTCGAAGCTATTAAGAGAGTTTTATGGTGAATACTCCGAGGTTCAATAGAGGTCGATAGTTCTCAAGATACCTAACTGATCGCAAAATCAGTTAACACCACAGCGAGAGAGTTTGGGTGAGCATTTGGATTTCCTTACATTTTATTGCCATTTTAGATGTTTTTCTGAACATGGACAATTCCGACGTTAACCGCAGATTCAATCAGTTGGGTAGCCTAGGCACTCTGGAAGTCCTGTGTAGATGCTCGGGGTATCCATCATCAGATTTTACTACAAACATCCCCTGGCGAGGAACCAACGCTTCGAAATAGCCTCTTTAGTATGAAAAACGCACACTGACCCGTTTTTTTTGCTCCTGAGTGTAGAAAGTGCTTCGGGTTTGTACTTCTCTCTCACTCGCTCTTAATAAGAGCGTATGAGAGCGAGTGAGAGACAAGTACAAAGCCGAAGCACCTCAGTGCTATCGCACTGTAGTTTAGGTTGGTTAGGTATCTTTAGATGCACGAATGGCAAACCGCCCTGAACACCCTACGCCCTGCCACTATGCAATGCTTCGTCGAATTGCAGTGGGACCACGAGTCCAGAACCTTAGATACGCGGCTTAAACGTAGTGCGACTTTATGCGTCACGCTTTGAAAGCGTATCGTTCACACTGGTGCTCAAAGTACGATGACGCACCGACAATTTGGCGGTATTTATGCTTCACGGTTTCAAAGCATACCGTCCACACGGGCGCTCAAAATATGCTGGCACATGATAACGTAGTGACGTGACATACTTGGTATGGACGGTACGCGTTAAAAACGTGTCGCATAAATAACGTTACCCCGTCGTCGGTGCGTCATCGTATTTTGAGCACCGGTGTGGACGGTACGCTTCCAAAGCGTGACGCATAAGTCACGTTACTATGTTTACGGTGCGTCAACGTCACTGCGTATACGGTAGGTCAGCGTATTTTGAGCACCCGGTGTGATCTTTGAAAACCTAGCACCTTCATGACGAAACTAAATCTACAGTAAAACACATAAAACCAGTGCCAACAACAAAGTTTATCAAAGACAGCCTGCTCTTCCGGCCGCCTGGTCACCTTGCGGCGCAGACCCCTGAAGAGCGACGACAAGACAAGCAGGACCCCGCCGAGCAGCGAGTACCTGCGAAAGTCCCAACTCCTGTGCACCGTGCCAAAACAGACGCACCGTTTTATCTTGTTGAGTCGGTTTTTCTTTATTCGCATATCTGAAACAAAAGGGGATAAAGATACACAGTCGAAGGAGAATACACATTCATACATACATGTACATTAAATCACGCCTGTTTCCCAGAGCGGTAGGCAGAGACCAATTATTTCCACCTGCTACGATCCTGACATATCTCTTTCGCTTCTTCGACATTCATACATCGAGTCATGCACGCACGTCGGTTTCGGGTACTTAAGATTCGGCCCTTTTCTAGTATTTCTCCGATTTAATTCCAAAAAGTACGCCTTCCGACTTTTCCACTCACTTTTGCTCTGTATATCTCTTTCGTCAATCTTCTTACATCCATCCTTTCCAAAAATTACCGAACCATCGAAGCATGCCCTTTTCCATCTAGACACATTCGAAAAAACAAAAAGTTGTCTTTCCTGTGGTCAATAGTTAAAAGCTTGTGTGCATATAAGTTCGTGTTTTTATCTGATAGAATCAAAGTCGACCTGGACGCCGTTGTGAGGATCAAGTTTCCAGAAGTCCAGACGATGGAGCCGAGCGGTTTAAATGACGCATGGACTGACCTCACAAGTAGTTCCGTTTGTTCCACATCTGATACAGTGTACCTATGGACAGGTACGGCAATGACCACCATTAAAATAAGTAGGGGTGACAAAGGGATACCGTATAGTTACTCATTAGGCTGATCGTACGTTAAAATGCGTGTATGTGAGGATCAAGTCTCTCTACGATGGAGCCGGGCGGTTTTAATGACGCATGAACTGACCTCACGAGTAGATCCGTTTGTTCCACATTTGATACAGTGTATGGGAGGGTACAGCAATGACCACCAGCGAACCCTGAACAGCTGGTCAGCTGACCCACATGTACGTCGGGCCCGCCACTTGTCCTAACGTAGTGATCCTGCAATGATACATGGTTCCAGCGACGATCTCGGTATTGGTAGTCAGCCGTCAGATGCATACTTTTATACCTTGTCGCTTTAACGCCTTGGACAGCAGTTAAAATATGGCGTTAAATTGACACAGTTCGAAAGTGTGCAGCTGTATGACGCCGACCGTACCTATTATTTCATCAAAACAACTTTCAATTAAATCATTTCGCAAAATATTTATTTCACTGAAAGGCATTTCTCGCTGGTGGTCTCAAGTACAGTCTACAGCATAAATAAGTGATCATTTATGAACCTTGTCGCTTTCAATCGTTTCACAATTTTGTATGACATTTCAAACACGACGTTAAAGTGACAAGGTACATAAATGATCACTTATTTATACTGTACTGACTGTACCTACCTCAAAAATACCTCATTTAGTGATGTTCATGTTAGTTCGTAGGTAAATTATAGGGATTTTGAGCTTGGCTGAGATGCCCTCAGACAAACTCCGTTTAATACTACGGCACTTACTTAGGGCTGACTTGACGTTTCTTAAGACGTTCCTCTCATGAACATCAGTTAGAATCGCAGCAGGAAAATCTAAGCTGAAATTTAATTTCTAACCCTAGAAACGTCCTCGAAATACCGCTGAATAGATGAGGAGCTAGCTTCATCTTCCGGGGCGATGGTAGAATGAAAGATGGACTGACCTCACCAGTAGTCCTGTTTGGTCCACATCAGATACATTGAACGGAAGATCACAGCGGTGACCACCAGCGCACCGGTCAACACGGCCAGCTGACTAAATTGTACTCCTCGCCACTTTTCCTGATGTGGTGATCCTGCAATCATACATGGTTTGACATGGATAGAACCGACGGCCATTGAAGAGGAGAGGATCTATCATGATATCTATATATATGAACTGTTATTTTTATAAGTATAATAAGTAATTTATTATTTATTGCTTTATATAATGCTAGAGACTAAGTAGTAACCATTGTAATATGTTTAAAAAATGACTGACTGCAGAGTTTCTTGCGGCGTTTCTTCTCAGCAGTGGTCTCCTCTTGGGAAGCGCTGGTATATTCTTGACGTGTAAAAGTGCCCGTGCGGCCTACTTACTGAATAAATATCTTTTATCTTTTATCATCACGCCTTGCATTTATTTATTTATTTATTTATTTGGAACACGCGTCTAGAGGCTGCCCCAGATTGTGATGTATTTTCCAGTGGATCGAGAGTGGTGTGTATTGAATGCTTGAAGTTATGCGAGAGCATGGTTGTCCGCCTTTCTTCGGTGTAAATAATATTTTCCTAATATCTATAATGTCATCATATTAGGTTTTATTGTTATATTGATTATCTTTGTTGATTTCTATTTAGTATGTAATTCACAGTGTTATTAGGTTTTATTGTTATATTGCTTATCTTTGTTGATTTCTATTCAGTATGTAATTCAATTTGTGGATGCGAAAACCACAAGACCGGTCTAAGTGGACAGCCTTGGGGGACGCCTATGTCCAGTAGTGGACGTCTTTCGGCTGACATGATGATGTAATTCACAGTGTTATTAGGTTTTATTGTTATATTGATTATCTTTGTCGATTTCTATTTAGTATGTAAATCACAGTGTTATCCTCTTTTGCTGTGTTTTTAAATAAATAAATAAATCTAGGTCATTGTTAGGGAGATCGTGGATTCGCCGCTTCAATATTAATAGTTTGTCAGTGAATACGTATAGACAAATTGTTCGCTGTTTTAAGTGGGCGGCGAGAATATTCAAAAAAATATCTTACAAGAGCATACATGCAGGCACCCCTTGTTTAGGTCTCCCAGAAGGCCACGGCGATCTCGACCCATATGGGAACTTATGTTTTTAACACACACCTTACGGGCTTAGTTGCGTTCCTGAAAAGTTTAATAAAATTATGGAACGGAAGAGACTCTCCGAATACCGTACTATTTTTAGACGACATTGTGTCACATCTCTGCGAGTTGTAATAAAGAGACAGGAGAATATGTAATGTACATTTTTACAAGTTATTGCATCATACGGGTCCATATTGGGTTACATAAAAACTTGTAGTCCGAATGTTATTCACAATCATTGCAAGTCGTGTTTTTTTACTGAATCGGTTTTTATTTCAGGGTTTTTATAAAACAAACCTAAACTCATTTACCAACTAGATATTCCCTAATAAGGTGAAGTGTAAACACAGGTATCTTATGTAATTTGGTTAATTATATAAGATTAAAATTGATATTAATTTTAGGATAAGTAATAGTAAGTATTACTAAATACGTAAAGGAGCATGAAATGTGGGGTAGGATAAAATATGTTTATTCAGTAAGTAAGCCGCACGGGCACCTTTACACGTCAAAAATCCAGTAGCGCTTCCCAACAGGAGACCAGAGAGATGAAACGCCGCAAGAAACTCAACCGTCAGTGACTTTTTAAATATTGCTGACTAATACATAACCTGGCATTATATAAAACAATGAATATAAACTTGCCTGGGACTTTGTTTTGGTTACTATGTTATTAAATACTAGATAAACAAATTAAATTCATTTAAAATACCTTTTACAGAGTTTAAATTCTTGTAGTAAACGCTTTTGTCGCAAAACCTATATTGTACATGCTTAATGATTTGCTCCATATCTTGGTTGTTACTATGAACAAAACGTTACAAGATGTTTAAATCACTCTTGTTCAGATTTACAAAATTTTCTTACTGCTTCATATTTGAACATTTTAAATTTTAGTTTGGACACGGCACAATGTTGATGATGTTAATTGACATGGTGTTAAATTTTAATGTCAAATGTAGTGTAAAACCAGCCAGTGACATTAAAATCTAAAGAGCTGTTTACTTATTCAAGAAGTTTTGTTAAAAGTGGAATAAAAAGTTTTCACTTGGACTAAGAGCCGTATTAATAAACTAATCTCAACTCTAACGCTCGTCTCGAGATGCGTCAAATCAGATGAGTTTATTTATACGGCTCTTAATTCCTAAGTAAGCAAGTTCAGAGCGTACAAAACACATTTTAGCGCGTGCATTCTCAATTAGGCAACCTTATACGTTCTATCGTTTGCCAGAAGCCCTGCTGCGGTTGCCTAATGCCTAATTGAGAATGCGCGCGCTAAAATGTGTTTTGTATGCTCTGACGGGACTACTTAAACTCGCCGGTTTATATAAGCTGCGCCGCGTTCACTCCTTCACTCGTTCAACCGACCGTTTTTAGGAGAATAACACCCCTGCGCTATTCTTCATGGTACGGCCGCTTCTGTTGGTTCCGTTTAGCCGAATCACAGCACTTAGTGTGCTTCTTGTCGTAGGCTCTCTGGCCGCACCCATAGTATTGTTATTATTATCTAGCCGCGATTAGAAAGGGATTATAGGTCACGGATTTACCATATACTTACGTCAAAAAAAAAAAGATTACACAAAAGCGACAAGCGACTAGATTAGAGACAAGCGATAATATCATGGTCAGTCTTATATCATTTTTTATTCTTCTTTCTAAATATGAAATTTGTTATCGGACTTTAATAGTTTTTTTTGTAGAGTACTTAATCTGAATATTAATTCCATCGTACCAATTTTTAATGCAGATTCTATTTTTGTTTTTCTAAGCACACATAATTCTAAGTTATGTGTGGTTTGTACAATGTATGGTTTGTTGCACTTACCCCGTTGACGCTCTTGTTGCCCCACCTGGGGATAAGTGCGTCTACGGGGCAAGTGCGACAAACCATACATTTTTTAGGAGATATTGTAGGTTTGACGCACTTGCCCCGTAGATGCAATAAAGGCCTGTTGTTTGATCAGTAGTTAAACTTACTAATCGTTAAAAACCGTAACTAATGGTTAAATCTCAAGGAAATATGTCAAATTTTCGATTCCAATTAGTTGAGTTAACTACTGATCAAACAACAGGCCCTTACCGCACCTTACCCTACCAGACAAAAATGTAAAAGTCGTATATATTTTTTTAGTGTTTAGTATGTATGATGTGGATGAACTTTTTTTAATAGAAAAAAAATTGCATATGAGCTATTTTAATCCCAAACTAATCGCGGTTTCATAATATACGCTTCAATGTGTGTGTGAGAGAGCTACGTAGGGAGAAACATGGAGACACTGGAAATCGTTGAAATTATACAGTAGGATTAGTTAGGGTTCTTCACTATTCCTATTTCTAACGGATGAACATGAAGTGCGATGGTAGAATGAGGCATGGACTGACCTCAACAGCTGTCCATCCACATCAGGTACAGTGCTCGGAAAATGACAGCGGTCACCACCAGAGCGCCGGTGCCCGCGGCCAGATAACCCACTCCCTCGCTATACCAACTGCCCCGACGATGACAGCCTGATGCTGCAATCGTCAGTTTTAAATGGATGCAGGACCGATGGCCATTAAAGGCCGAGCCACACCGGATGCGTGACGTGCACGTGCAAGTGCGCGTTCGCTTTCCACTGCGTTGTATAGTATGAATTCTCATTACGACATTTCACTATACAACGCAGTGGAAACCGAACGCGCACGTGCACGTGCACGTCACGCAAGCGGTGTGGCTGGGCCAAAGCGGGAAGGGAACCAGCTTTAGACTGACATGTGTGTAAGCGTTAACAAGTGGTCTGTGGCGTTAACAAATTGATAAATAACATCCCTCTCGACTTCGTAGACAAACAGATCTCTTTTAACAAAGAAACAAATACATAAGACATAGACAGAAGAATAGCGCTACAATAAAACAAAACAATAAAATTGATATATTTTAAACAAGTATACGCAGCTTCATAATATACTAGCTATGGCCAGCGACTTTGTCCGTGTCGAAGTCATTTATAGCTACCCGCGGTAAAACGTACCTTATATCGTTCCTCGGGGTTCAAGGTATCTTCATACCAAATTTCATTGAAATCGGTCATGAAAGCGTAACAGACAGACAGACAAAGTTACTTTAATATTTATAAATTTTATAATATTAGTAAGTATTGATAAGTAATTAGGTAAAGAATTGCATGCGGAGCACATCGTGCCACTATGCAATTCTACTACCTCCGGATCGCTACCACTATCTATTCTTTAACGTACCGCCAAGCAACAGTGTTCGTTTTGTTGTGTTCCAGTCAGTGCCGGTTTTAGCACTACCAGCACCCTGGGCGAGATTTCTACGGCTCCTCCAATCTGCCATTCAAACCCATACGAATAAAGGTAAGGGTTAGAATGAAATAACCAGTCGCAGGCGCCCCTTTTATTTCTGGCGCTCTGGGCGGTCGCCCAACCGCGCCCTACGCTAAAACCGCTACTGGTTCCAGTGTGGAGATAAGATGGGGGCATTCCATTTTATAAGATGCTTTGCCAACCCTGAGGGCATTTGCATTCTTAGCATTGAAGATAACCTCCTGAGGTTCCTTGTACTAAAACTAGTACAAAATACGGCCATTCAAATAAAGATCTAGTGCAAAGAAAGTAAAGTGTAATTTCTTTTGTTTTTATGACATAAGATGAAATTGGAAAATTGACTTTATGTCATTCGTAATAGATTCATATTCGATTGACAAATTTCGTTGTATGCTGGGCCGTAGGAGGTTAAGATTGTAGTCTTGAGAATTCAAATGTCTTTGGGTCTCAGATCCCACTTACCATCAAAAATATACCGTAAAACGGGGTGAGTAGGGATTAAGGGGTGATTAGGGACACAACCTAAAATAAGTCATAACTTGTTACAAATAAGAACAAGTATTAAAATTGAAATAATTTCAGTCTTATAATTAGTAACATAATATGCTTAATTTTAGGTAGTGTCCCTACTCACCCCTTAATACCCCCTCTACGGTACATAAAGATATAGAAATAATACTAACCAGATTTATATTTGGGAATGACCCAACGAAAATACCGGGTGAATGTTGCGAGTTTGAGTTTAAATACACCGTTTAAATTTGAATTTGTTTGTTGGTCACGTGCTATGCTCATGGTTTGCGTGCTTTATATTTCCTACATTATTGTAATTGCTTCATTGTGGGTGATTTGAGGTTGGAGGGTTTTCTGGATTTCTGTTTACTACAATGGCTGTCAAAAAAAAACAAATATCCATAGACACTTCTGTGGAGTTTTTTAAGGAAGAATCTCCTTCTGTAGAGGTTGGATAAAAAGTTTGGAAATGACGTTCGGAGTGAAATAATAAAGAAAAAGACAGACATGTCTATTAGTAGGGGAGCCGACGACACACCTAGTTCGATAACACTACCGGATGAATATATATATATATATATATATATATATATATTAGTCACGTCATTAATGGGGGAACACGAAATGGCAATGCTGCAATTCCAAAAACCTGGCAAAGCTTTTTTTTTAGTTATAAGTCTGATGTCTAGTATGATAATAACACTCCCAAGTTTCGTTTATTCTTCGGAACAGGGAAGGGGTAAGACTATACGACAATGCTGTGCTGCAAGCCCTCCTGATTGGCCTAATCAGTGGCGACGCCGTAGGTATGATCGATCTCCTCAAAAAGCCAAAGCTCATCTGAAAGATCATCAATTTCTGTGCAATAAAAACCACTGCTGCATATAAACATCGGACTTATAACTAAAAAAAAAAATAGCTGTGCCAGGTTTTGCGCTTTGCAACATTGCCATTTCGTGTTCCCCCATTAATAACGTGACTAAATAAATAAGTTAATAAATAAGTTCGACAAGACTACCAGATTATATATATATGTATATATATATATATATCATCTGGTAGTCTTGTCAAACTAGGTTTAGTGTCGTGGGCCCTTAGAATATATCGTAAGGACACGTTTTCACGTCAAAAACTACCATTTTATGAAAATATGAACAATTTTTTAACACCCGACAAAAAGGAGGAGTGTTGTACAAGTTTATAGTGTGTATGTCTTGTGTATCTGTATGTCTCTGTGAGTCTGCGTATCTGTGTGACGTTTTTTTGTTTAAAGGAATTTCATGAAAGCCGGTTTTGCTGTTACAAACAGATATCAGCTCAAAAACTAGGTATCACCATTATTTCATAGTCATACATCATCATTAAATTTAAGAGCGTAGCTCTTGTCAGTGTAATTCTCTCCACTTATTTCTATTTTGTGCAAGGTTCTTCATCTCTTGGTATCCGCTTTGGTTGGTTCTCGGTCTTCCCGGGCCTCGTCTTCCTTCCATCTGCCCTTCCATTATGTTAATTATAAAGCTATCGTCAGTCATACGTTTTTTTTTAAATACTTTTTTACCAAGTCAAAAGTAGTTTTAAATTTTCATACAGCATTTTTCGGTAATCCTGTAAGAATCGTGTTTTGTTAAAATCATACTTTCGCTGGAAACATTTCGCATGCTGACCCCCTTCTAAATCTGACCTTAATTCAATATCTTTCCTAGAACTGTCTATAAGGAACCGACTATCAGACCAATGACTAACCCACTGGTAGGTCAAGGCCTATCATATTATATTATAGTATTATCTCTGTGCGTTGGTCTGATCTACCATTCGTCATGTTTTGACAATTGGCGGGGCGCTTTTGTTTTTAAAGGTTAACGATTGGTATTAAGTTTTTATCAGTTTGAATTAATTGATTTTGGTAAGCGATTGTTGGATTGGGCAAGCAACGGCCGAGTCGGACGGTACGGTACGTCGTGCTTTTTTCAGCGGCTTGGATAGGTATTGTCTATAATTCAATTCAAAAAATATTAGATGCAGTATCAGTGGCGACGCGTTGGCCTAGTTTGTAGTGACCCTGCCTACGAAGCTAGCTGTCCCGGGTTCGATTCCCGGTATGGGCGAATATTTGTATAATGAGCTCGAGTATTCGTTTCTGAGTTGGATGTAAGTATTTATATCAATGTCTAGTACCAATGACTAGGTCAATTGGTGTGAGATCGTCCCCTAACATTCATTAGTTTATTAAATAGACTTTCTCTTAGGGGTCGAATTATCAACGAGGTGATCCGACAGAAAACTAAAGTCATCGACGTACAAACAACGTAGCTCATCGAATTAGCCAACTGAAGTGGCAAAGGGCCGGCCCGATAAACTGCTGATCCGATAGCCGTTGGAGTTATCGGTTCAGCGAAATACTTAAGTGGAGTGGAGACCAAGGTTAGACAAACGCAGTGTAGAACACTCTCAGACTAGGTGGAGTGATCTTGGCAAGGTGACTGGGATCCCATAAAAAATACAGTCGGCAACAAAGGCTTCTCCCCAAATTAACATTACATAAACAATACGTAGGTCTCAAATTGTTTCAAAGCAAATGCTTTACCAATTCAGCACCAAAGGCTCCCCGCGGCATCCTTTTGCGTGTAAATTTTATTGCTTGGTATTGAAATATCTGAAATCAAGTTACCACGCCGCATAACTAATAATTTACCGCACAATCACTGCGGAATGGTCAGGCCTTTATTAATTGACCTCATGTCAAGGTTGGGTTCTATTGTGCTGTTGTATTCTGATTGGTCAGAGGTCACGGGTCAACCCTCTGATATGTTATGACATGTTGGAAAAGTTTTTGGTAACCTTCCGCTTTATATTTGAGGTTAGTCTATTTTTAACAGACTGTACAAGAAGGGTAATGTTTTTTTGTATGGATTCGAGTACTTTATGGTTATTTTTCCTCGTAGAGTAGAGGCTGAATGTATGGTCAGATTTCAATTCTTAGATTAATTTTAACGTGTCGAGGTGTCGCGAGAGGCAATGGGTGACTTAAACTAATCCAAAGTAGGTAGCGGATTGAAAGTGAGATAGAGGTAAGATTTTTAAAATATAGAGGTACAACATGTACACATCAGTCGGTTTTTTTAAACTTTATTTTTGTTAAACTAAGGGTTCTACTAACGCGCCCATGATACGTCCATAATGTAATAAAATAAGAAAGAAACCATGAAGAAAAATAAGTATAAGGGTCTCTGCGCAGAATATCACTTTGTTCCTTTCGGCGTCGAGACCTTTCGTCCGTGGGGACCAATTTTTTTTTAATTTTTAATCATAAACTCAGAACTTTACAATACAATACATCGGTAGGTACTTGCAGAAATTAAAAACGTGGTCTATATATTTACGGTTTTCATGGATTTTTTAACAATAATCACAAATAAGTTTTAGGTTAGTAGGTAGGAAACTCGTTTGTATAAAGACTTTAAAAAAACTTACAATATTGTTAATGCCAATTAACTTTACTATCGAGTGTAGCAAAATTATCCATAATAGGTGTACGTATGTGTATAATGTACTTACATACATGTTTATGTATATTATTATAGTGTAAAGACGATTTTAACCAATAAACTCCATTAACCAAGGATTACCCTAACTTAACCCAGATCACATTAAAATAACAGCATTACATTTAAAACAAGTACAGTTGCACAAGTAATTATATCATACTACAGCAATATCAAAACCAATAAGGAACAACTCCAAACTTAACACAGCCTCATTTTAAACCTTGTCAAGTGTCATCAAGGTTTAAATTACGTTAAGTGGCTGTTGACAGTTGTTTCTTTTTAGTTAAACGTGTGATTAAGCGTTGACGTAAGAAAGAAAGCTATGTCCTTAACCGGTGCACGGTGTGCGCATGAGTGGAATTGATAAGGTCTAAGCAAAGTTAGCGATGCTTGCGATATACAGCTACGCTAGTTCCTTGGCCCAGTAGTCGTAGAAAAAAGAAAAATCATTTATTCATGATAAACAGAAGAACCAAACGGGCAAGAGCATGTCTGACCATCCTCAGTGTAGGCTTTCGAAGCCGTTACTATAAAAAAACTATCTCATAAAACAACAAGCATTAACTAATTCTCTTTTTAAAGTTATTTGGTGCTGTTTTAGGTGATTTTATTAGGTATAAACACTTTAATCGCCTGTATCTCAGGAACCAATCAAGTCTAATTAGTCGTGATGGTTTTCCTTTAAAATTCGTTATAAGTACTTATGTGCTTTCATTTAAGATAAAAAACATAGATTTTTAGCTTTCTAGAACTAAGAGCCTCTGAGCTAAGCTGCGGACGGACGGACGGACATGGCGAAACTATAAGGGTTCCTGGTTTGACTACGGAACCCTAAAAAGGAACAACATACAAAAAAGGAATTATGAAATGAAATATTTTTTTCAGTAAATTGGCCACATTCAGGGTTCGTTTACACGTCTGTAATATTCAAAAAAAAAGGAAGGGGAAGGCATAGAGCACTCAGGCGACCGGATGGTAAGTGGAATTTGAGACCCATAGACATAAAAAATACAGTCTAATATGGAGTGAATCTACTAGCATTGGTATATAGTATTGTTTTTAACACTGCCGATGACTGCCGCCATTACTGTCAAGTAAATAAGTGCTAGGTACAGTCATTTCAATCCCTGTGACAATTAATGTATGGCAGTTTAAACGTGACATTAAATAGACAAGGTACTAAAGTGTACACATATTTATGAACTCGACTGTACCATAACTTTGACAATACGATGTCATTTCAAAAGCAATATGGTTTTATCAAGTATAATTGAGACCTTACCATGAATCGAACCTGGGTCCACCACTGAGTCTTCGGTCATTCAACTAGGCTAACCGCGCTAAGCAAAGCGTGTTTTTTTTAAATTTATATATTTATTGAGGATTTCCAACAGATAATACATCCGACTTATGCTAATACCTACATTTTACCTACCTATATGTATAAATTAAAACGCGGATGAAACTAAAGTTTCTGTTTTTTTTGTGGCGTGGAGTTGGCAAAAAAGCGGTCACACAGTCCTCTTGATGGTGAGGGGACCTGTGACCCATAGAAATTTATATTCTTAAGACTACAATGTTAAGACTGCAATCCTAAGACCGCAATTGCGTTGCCAACCGTGAAGACTAGCCTCTATTTCACCGGTTGTCTTATCCCCTCTCCCGAACACAACAATGTGAAAACTGCTGCTTCGCTTGGCTTGGAATGAGGATAAGATGGTGGTAGCGATCCGAACGGATCTTGCAAAACACCCACCACAGTCCATCTAATTTGTCCCACCTTGCTGTACATTATTATTCATAGAGCCGGATCGACCATGTCGTGTCTCCATTTACCTTATTCTAACATTTAAAACATCATCATAAAATTCGGTACGCGGTGCCTTTAGCCGATGCGGAGGAACTTGGCAGTTGCCTACACTGCCTTATGCTGTCCAGTGTTCTGCCTCCGTGTGAAACCAGCCTAATGGATAATCCGGCCCCTAATATTCGTGACGCAGAATTTGATATGACAGAGATTGGTATGCGACTTTAGCTCCAATGTCCACCGGCACGATAACTTTGTAATCACTCGCAGGAATGCCGCTTGCGCGTCTTAACTGGGTCGCCTTGCATTTCGATCGCTCGTGGGTTTATTATTCCTGTTGTCCTTTGGGACTGGTTACATTTGATTTAATACATTAGACATGCAAATAAAAACCATTGAGTTTTGAATCGAAGTTGCCGTTTTAAAATTGGGGTTTATCAGAATTTGAGGAAAAAAGATAAAACGTTCGAAGTTCGAAGTTACGTATCTTCATCCCTTTCTCTCGATTTAGTCTCGAGTAACGAGTGACAGGGACTCGGCACTCGACGTATCGAATTTAGTGGTTCATGTTAATCACCTGTGGGCCTAATATGATAAAGCATCTGTCACTCTCGTACTTATTTACGTGTCAGAAGGTGACGGATGCCTTATCCACACTTTGTCACGCGATAAACGCAGCTATATTAGGCCCCCTGATCTCACTGAAAACCTGCATTAGGTACCTTCAAATCAATTGTAGTTAAATGTATTCCGAGACATAAAGCTTAGCGAAGACCATTTTGGCGGTAATTTAAATATTGTATTTAGGTTAATAAATTATTTTTGTTTGTTAGCAAGCCTTTTTTGTTAGCTGATTTTTATTATGAGCCAAATAAAGTTAGTATTTTTTAAAATCCGTTAGGTAAGGTCTACATAAGTCCACAAAAAAATTGGCATTGATGCCAATTGATGCTAAAAACCTCTATGTAATAATACTACCCCTTTACTACCCTTAATTTCTTAACACAGGACAGCCGGTCTAGTACGAGTATGTACCGTATGTATACCTACTTTACTTACATGGAAGTCTTTGACTGATAATTATACATACATCCGTAAAACATTAAGTTTCTTGGGCAGTAGGGTAAAATCTGGTAAAATAGGTTTTAGGTAGGTTTAAGCTGTGATGTCACTCACCCACTTTCCGCATTTTCTACAATTGCTTGTGAGGGCTTTACCGTGTTATTACGAATAGAAAACTTCAAGTAAACTTCCGAGAAATAATAACTGAAAACTTCGCATATTTCAAAATGAGCGCGTGTTTATTTTCAATCTGGTCTGTGGTAAGGCTATTTTTAGGCTTGACACATATACGCCTTTTTCACCGATATGCGTACATGTGAAAAAAAAGCAGCGCTAGATAAATAAGTAAAAAATGTACATAGAAGTGAAATTGACTCCATATATAAATATAAATAATGTTACTATTTAATAGCACATGTACCTACTGTTTAATTTTATTTTATGCTTATGTTTCCATTCATATTTATCATAGAGTAAAGCACTTTACTCTATGATATTAAGCCTATTGTTTTTTAATAAGGCAACATTTTTAAGTGTCAGTGGTATTTGCTTACGCTGCTGCTAATAGACTCTACTTTCTAAAGTAAAGTGCTATACGCTTAAAACTAAACTAAGCCCTATTACCTAGACATAAAGCTTAATCTTATTCAATGTATATTTTTTACTATAAATGTCCTTAACTCAGTTTAGCATCGAGCAGTACAATTCTTGCAATCGCGTTGCATTATCGACAGATTTTAATCAAATGCTTGTTTATTTTCCGCGTGAATAAACTTGTAAATAATAACTTAAGTGATTTAACTGTGACTCACATATACAAAACTGAACACTCGGTAAGTGTTCAAGTTGAAACGTATTGGAAATCGAGAAAGCATCATAATAATTGTGTATCTTTAACATTTCCAAGTATTTTGCTAATTATTTACGCATTTATTTGAGATAAAGTGTATTTTCCAGAGAAATTACGCTGTCGTTTAACCACATTAAATTTCATAACGAGTTACGTGTGGATTATTATACTTTAAGAACCCAAGTGGCCAAGTGCATTTTTTTTTAGTGTGTTTTCTGTTTCATGATAAGCATCAGACATCGATTCCAAGATGTCGATGCCTCATAGCAGCTCTAGCACAACGAGTTCAAGCACAAAACGAAAAGAAATATACAAGTAAGTATCTTAACATAACCTGCTCAGTTTATTTTTGTTGACCTCATTTGGTAGATGCAATTTGCATTTAAATATAAAGCATGCTCAGGAAAAGTTATTTATGCTTCTCTTTAGTATCTTGGCTGTATAAATACAATGCCATAAAGTTAGTGCTGGCACCATTTTTTCTTGTAATTGGAATTACAGGCACTGAACCTATTTTCTTTACCATGTTACCGGTGGTAATGCTTTTTGACATTCATAGGTGCATTATGCATAAATTGAAGAATAAAGAACTTTGACTTTGACCTCTTTCTAATTTGCTTTAAAATCTAGATTTTCCTGTGAGTGAGTGTGTTTAATTGTCGACAAAATCTTCGTCCCCCAAGAGCAAGAGTTAGTGAAGAGCAAACTCATTATCAATAAAAAAAAGATTGTCAAATTACTGCATTGTCAAGTCCCAGAGGTCTTAAAATGTATTTCGGGGTTGGCTAAAGCATATGAGTATATGAGAGTGAATAAGAGGAACAAACCCAAAAGCCTATTTAAGAGCTAATACACAATACTATGTTAGCTTAAAACAGTGACAAGTGGGGATAGTGTGGGTATAAGACAACTATTGAAATTACTGGCATAGGGGTATTCGATCTTAGTCCTGAGGGTCAGTCGTTGCCAACGCATTTGGGGTCTTAGGATTGCAGTCTTGACAATTCAAATGTGGATTTCAGACCCCACTTACCATCAGGTGTTCAGTGTGCTCGCGCGCCGTAGCATTGCGTATTTTTTAAATTAATTTTTGTGGTATTTCATTAACCTCGTAAGGCCCAGTGTGCAATAGGATGTGCATAATCAAGGCAATTTAATTTGAACTGTGTTGCAATGACAATTAGGTTTATTTTCCAATCTTCATAAACTGAAAATGGAATTATCGAACGAACGTAATTGAACTTTATTGCCTCGGTGGTAGATTCAAAGTCCCGCTCACAAAAAACTCCCTGTTTGTAGTATGGTGGGCCTTACGAGGTTAAGCCGAAGCAATAGATTAAATTAGATAATGAAATGTTGCCAATATCATATATTTAAGACTATATGTGTGATTGAATTTCATCCAAATATGTTTAAATGTTCATGAATTAAAGACAAACATCCAAACATTTTCACAAAATTTCGCATTTATGATATAAGAAGTGGTGGTGGTGGAAGTAAAACACATCTATTTACCAGCATAGAAGTTAGTTTTTGATCATAATTTGTGAAATGTCTTCAGATATCAAGCACCATGGCCACTGTACTCTATGAACTGGTCGGTGCGACCAGACAAGAGGTTCCGATTGGCATTGGGCAGCTTTGTGGAGGAATATAATAACAAGGTAAAAATAAAAGTGTAATCCCTAATGATAGCCACCCTAATGGACAATTATATTGACTTTACTCCTAAGAAGTAAGTAATTAGCTAAGCAGCCTCCTTATTAAAGCAGGTATTTTTTTCAATGTCCCACTAAATTAAATCCATCCATTAGCCACACTTATAACACTCCTCCTATTTGGTTAAGGATTACAAAACATGCAATTTCATTGCTTGTTTACATTTTAGTACCTTGTCACTTTATCCCCTATGACAATTTCATATGGAAGTTAAAACATTATGTTAAATAGACAAGGTACTAAAGTGTAAACATATTTATGACGTCGACTGTACCTACCAGTGTTAGACACACAAAAAACCCTTTATCTTCTTCAAAATAAGAATCTAGTCCATCATCAATCCTTTCTATAGTAATGTCATGATCATGACCCTATATAATTATACTACATCTAGTTTCTGAGCAAAGATCTTTAAATTATTGATCTATATGTTTAAAATGCATGGCTATTTGCCATTTCAGGTGCAAATCATCTCATTAGATGAGGAGACCAGTGAGTTCAGCGCTAAATCTACATTTGACCACCCGTACCCCACCACGAAGATTATGTGGATACCAGACAGCAAGGGACAGTATCCGGACCTGCTGGCTACCAGTGGTTAGTAGATATTGGCAGTTTGAAAAGCGAGATATAATGGACATATTCTATATGGGTTTTACTAGGGACCTTCTCTGCGTAGAACTTACCTATTATATCTTAGTTTTGCTATATTTTTATTTAAAATCTTTTGTATTATTATCACCACCAGGCGATTACCTCAGAATATGGCGTGCTGGCGAACCCTACACGCTATTTGAGTGTGTCCTCAACAACAACAAGAACTCAGACTTTTGCGCCCCACTAACCTCTTTCGACTGGAACGAAGTGGACCCCAACCTGATCGGTACCAGTAGTATTGACACTACGTGTACCATTTGGGGGTTGGAAACGGGTCAAGTGCTTGGGAGGGTTAATGAAGTGTCCGGGCATGTCAAGACACAGCTTATTGCGCATGATAAGGTATGTATTGTAGTATTTTATGGAACTTCATATAATTAGGATGCTTGTGATACGAGTGTCAAAATAACAACCAGAAGTAACATTTGAATGAATTGTGTACTGATGGATAAAAAGTTTGGAATGTTTTTGATCTGTATGGTTCTTTGTTACATAGTATGTAGATACTGAACAGATGGTTCGATTTCTATGGTCAGTGTGGTTAGAGTCTTCTTACCATCACAATTGTCATGGGTTCTTTTTAGGTTTTTACACCCCTAAACTTTAAATACTTAGGTACTAAAAATTTTGGTCCCATACTCCTTAAACTTAATTGATGTATGGCTTACAGGAAGTGTATGACATCGCGTTCAGTCGCGCAGGTGGCGGGCGCGACATGTTCGCGTCGGTGGGCGCCGACGGCTCCGTGCGCATGTTCGACCTGCGGCACCTCGAGCACTCCACCATCATCTACGAGGTGAGCGGGTACCAACCAACCAACACGCTAGCTGGTGCAAGTGTTACACGGGGAGGGGCGCGACATGTTCGACCTGCGGCACCTCGAGCATTCCACCATCATCTACGAGGTGAGCGGGTACCAACCAACCAACACGCTAGCTGGTGCAAGTGTTACACGGGGAGGGGCGCGACATGTTCGACCTGCGGCACCTCGAGCATTCCACCATCATCTACGAGGTGAGCGGGTACCAACCAACCAACACGCTAGCTGGTGCAAGTGTTACACGGGGAGGGGCGCGACATGTTCGACCTGCGGCACCTCGAGCATTCCACCATCATCTACGAGGTGAGCGGGTACCAACCAACCAACACGCTAGCTGGTGCAAGTGTTACACGGGGAGGGGCGCGACATGTTCGACCTGCGGCACCTCGAGCATTCCACCATCATCTACGAGGTGAGCGGGTACCAACCAACCAACACGCTAGCTGGTGCAAGTGTTACACGGGGAGGGGCGCGACATGTTCGACCTGCGGCACCTCGAGCACTCCACCATCATCTACGAGGTGAGCGGGTACCAACCAACCAACACGCTAGCTGGTGCAAGTGTTACACGGGGAGGGGCGCGACATGTTCGACCTGCGGCACCTCGAGCATTCCACCATCATCTACGAGGTGAGCGGGTACCAACCAACCAACACGCTAGCTGGTGCAAGTGTTACACGGGGAGGGGCGCGACATGTTCGACCTGCGGCACCTCGAGCATTCCACCATCATCTACGAGGTGAGCGGGTACCAACCAACCAACACGCTAGCTGGTGCAAGTGTTACACGGGGAGGGGCGCGACATGTTCGACCTGCGGCACCTCGAGCACTCCACCATCATCTACGAGGTGAGCGGGTACCAACCAACCAACACGCTAGCTGGTGCAAGTGTTACACGGGGAGGGGCGCGACATGTTCGACCTGCGGCACCTCGAGCATTCCACCATCATCTACGAGGTGAGCGGGTACCAACCAACCAACACGCTAGCTGGTGCAAGTGTTACACGGGGAGGGGCGCGACATGTTCGACCTGCGGCACCTCGAGCATTCCACCATCATCTACGAGGTGAGCGGGTACCAACCAACCAACACGCTAGCTGGTGCAAGTGTTACACGGGGAGGGGCGCGACATGTTCGACCTGCGGCACCTCGAGCACTCCACCATCATCTACGAGGTGAGCGGGTACCAACCAACCAACACGCTAGCTGGTGCAAGTGTTACACGGGGAGGGGCGCGACATGTTCGACCTGCGGCACCTCGAGCACTCCACCATCATCTACGAGGTGAGCGGGTACCAACCAACCAACACGCTAGCTGGTGCAAGTGTTACACGGGGAGGGGCGCGACATGTTCGCGTCGGTGGGCGCCGACGTCGTTTTAAGCTTCGTTACGGTCGATCCTCACGTCACTTCAGTACAAGAAACTTGCTCGTGATTTGCAAGAAACTTGGAAGTGTAATCTATACCACCACTAGCCACCAGCAGTGTAGCTAAAGACGCGTCCATTAATCACGTGATGTTGTTTTGCAACTTTTTAACCCCCTCCTCCCCCCTGGTGATACGTGGTGAGGTTTTAGACTAGACCCACCCCCTCACCCCTTCGAGCCTTCCGTGAGACGGCGGCATTTAAAAGACTCGAGCGTTTCTTAAGGGCGCTACATACATAACGTGATATTACACGGACGGGACGGGGACGGGACGAGACGACAATATCGTTTCATAGAAAATGTATCGGAATGTGTATACGTAAAGATTGCACGTACGGGACGGGAAAACCAAAAATGTATGCGACCATGTCCCGTCCCCGTCCCGTCCACGTCCTGATCACGTTAAGTATGCTGCGCCCTTTACCCTTTTGCACGCCATAATAATGTCATAAAACCTTTAAAAACGTGTATTTGTCCCCCCATAGGACCCTGCGCACACGCCGCTGCTCCGGCTGGCGTGGAACAAGCAGGACCCGAACTACCTGGCCACGGTGGCCATGGACGCGTGCGAGGTGGTGATCCTGGACGTGCGCGTGCCGTGCACGCCCGTCGCGCGGCTCAACAACCACCGCGCCTGCGTCAACGGCATCGCCTGGGCGCCGCATAGGTAACACACGAATAATAAGCGTTGCCATGGTAATAACAGTTCTTTTATAAGTATTATAGCATTATTAATGCCATGGTTACGTTCATTCCAGATGTTAGTCTTGGCGTTTGGTGAACATTTGACATCTTAATTTGTATATTATATCTTTATAATGTATATTAATCATCCTTTGTTATTGATTTAATAACAATGTAAAAATGCACACATTATTAGTCTCAAAATCAATGTTGTTTTTAATTTACGACATTTTAATTGTTATTGAAATATTTTTAACGATTTATTATACGAATTAGGATGTCAAGTGTTTACTAAACGCCAAGACTGATAGCCGAAATGACCGCAAAAATGCTATAATGGTTATAAAAGAACACTTATTACAATGACAACGCTCATTATAGAATTGTTTTCACGCTGCCTTTCATGCTATAAGTGGTATTCGGTTTATAGTACGCGAGTATAAAAATAACAATGATGTTAATCACTATTGTTATATGATTATAGCACCTAATTAACCCCCTAAATCCTCGCGGAGAACACTCGGATACGTCTCGTGTGAGATCACAACTCGTATCATAAAAGGCTTCATTATGTAACAACGAGTATTGATACTATCCTTGTCCATCTCCCAGCTCGTGTCACATCTGCACGGCCGGCGACGACCACCAGGCGCTCATCTGGGACATCCAGCAGATGCCGCGCGCCATCGAGGACCCGATCCTCGCCTACACGGCGGCCGAGGGCGAGGTCAACCAGATCCAATGGGGCGCCACGCAGCCCGACTGGATCGCCATCTGCTACAACCGGCACGCCGAGATCCTGCGCGTCTAATAGACCCCCGCCCTGTATACAACGTGCGCGGCGGGAGAGGTCACGTAGCACTGGATGTTGGAATCAGAACTAGTGTTTAACTTGGAAGCCGGTGAAGAGTTGTGCAATGTGTTTTTAAAGTGAAAGTGAAGTGAAATTAACGATAGGGCTCTATTCTACTCGGTAAAAGCATATTGCTTTTGACATGTTAACGTATTATTTTTAAGAGGATTGTGAAGTGATGCTTCAATTGCGTAGCTGTCAAAAAAACCATCAAATTTAGCTCTGGTAAATAACATTTCTAGCCGCCTAAATCAAATCCGATTTCCACAGTATTTGAATGTATTGTAGATACTATGAAAAACTAGGTTCGTTCATTTCAGTTTATTTTTCGTTATATTGTAATTAAAAAAATATATAATCTTGGAAATTAAGGAACCGGTATAACCTTCTTTTTCATAATATCTGCAACATATCCAAAAATTGTAAAAAATGGACTAGGCTTACAGGGAGAGAAACATTATCGCATTTTGTATGGAAATTATCAGCTTAACAATCCTCTTAACTCGGCTGCAATTACTGTTAAGTGGATAAAAGCTATCATAGCGTCGATAATACAATAACATCTCAAAAGCAATATAATTGCGGCGCACGCAGTGATTATGAATTCGCTTCGTATCAAAATCGATGTACAGTCTGTGACTTAGAAGATGTTTTGGGTTTGCAGTTCTCTTCTGCTCGCTCTTGATAAGAGCGTTTGACAGCAAGTGAGAGACAAGTACAAACCCGAAGCACGTTCAACGAGCTATCGCACTGTAGATACTCCTACAGCGGCACACGAGAAATAACGTCAGTGTCACCAGGGCTCGGAACCGGTTTTATCACAGTGTTTAATATCGTTCGAGTGACGTAAAGTAAAATCACTCAAATCGGAGCCAGTACCTAAAAGCATACGTCGCTCTGTCTGTACATACTTCAGTCTGCGTCAAGATCAAATTAACCGGTTAATTTCGCTCAACATTACGAAATGTGTGAAAAACCGGTTTTTTAATTAACCGGGTCGTAAACCGGTAACCCCAACCCGAACCGTATTCGATTCAAGTTAACCAGTTTCCGACCCCTGAGTGACACAAGCCTAGAACAATAATTGGTCCACCCGGCGAATGTATAATGAATGTGTGTGTGTGCTTAAGAAGCCCACAGATAATTTCACTCAATTTAAATTTTTTTTTAAACAAAATGTGACATTGCCAACTCTTTTCCAATAGGCTTCATAAAAAGACCCCCCGCTTTGTATACACGGCCGTGAGAGAGGTTGAAAGGGTTTGATTGGCACGTCTAAATTAACAGGAACCCTGCCTTGTATAGGTGACCATCACAGAAAGAGGTCAACCAGATTGGAACCTAGCGTCTAGCTTAACTGGATCCTGGCTACCCTTATACTAGTATAAGAAGGAAAGGTCAACCAGATATAAAAAAAAGCTTGTTTTATTAAAGCTGCAAGCTAGGTCGATAAAAGTGATTGATGTCAAGATAAAGGATCTTTGAGGTTAGTATTTTGTATGTATCTCTATTAGGCCTCTTTTTAAATTCTTATATTCCTTCGGGAAATGTGCAATTTTTCAGTATAAAACATTTTCTTGTGGAATATTACTTAAGAGGCTACATGATGCCACGCTTACACAAGAATAAAAAGGGATGGCTTTATGTCATTCCGCGCAAATAACGTGAGATGGAGATAGTTGCGCGCCTTGATTGCAGGGTTAAATTCAAATAATTACTGTTTACTTTAAAACTACTACATATTTTAAAAAAATGATTTACCAGGATAAAGAAGTTATAAGTACTTAACTATTGAATCAAAAACAAATGTTAAAGATGGTGTCCTGCCGTTTGACCAAAAGTCATTTGACAAAATGACACTTGACAAACAACGTTTTACAAAAAAATGTTTCGTCACTTGATCATTTTACTAATAGTCATTTTACAAATGATTTACTTTTCCAAATGATCAACAGTTAAATTTACATTTTATAAATGATTAATTGATAAACTGAACATTAAACAACTGAGTTATCAGACAAAACTACTATTGGTCTAAAAACGTTTGGTACAATGTATTATTTGCACAAAGACGAATCAGGGCAGAACCGATAAGGATAGGTTAGGTTAGAAGGCCAAGGCGGGAGCAAAGCTCCCGCCTTGGCCTTCGAGGTTGTTTTTTTTTCTGCCCAGAAATAGGGAAACTAATGTTGAATGCAAAATGTTACATAACCAAATATGGGTCCTTTAGTTGACATTTGGACAAATGCTTAATTTGCGAAACATATTATTTGGTGAAATGGAAAAAGGTCAATTGACATTTTATTATTTAACACATTTACCATGTGTAGTGTTTGCTAATTGATCAATTGCTAAGTGAGTTTTTGTAAGATGATACTTTTGTCAAATGTCTCGTTTGCCAAATGATCATTTGGTGAAACGTTGTTTGTCAAATGAACATTTGTCAATAATTTTTTGGTCAAACATCAGTGAACCGTTAAAGATAGTAGGATTTCGAAGATTCTACCAAAAACATGGGGAAACGGTGTCATGTTTAAAAAAAAGCTATCGAGGATTTTGTTTCTAATCGTGTTTTCACGTTTAACAGTCTCAAAGAAATATGACCAAGTTTAATATTTCCAAAGAACAGATCCATAGGCGTTATAGTTATTGAGATCCAGGTCGCGGAACACTACCGACTATATCATATCATACGTGGCCTCTTAACTACCAAATATTTAAACTTAATAGCTAACAGACATCTAATACGACATAATAAATGTAATATGACGGCGTTCCAAGTAAGAAAGAGAAATAATACAACGGCATTGTAGATATTTGAAAAGTGTTTTGACTAAACGTTAAATGATATAAAAAATATGCGCTACAATGTGGGTAGGATTCGAAAAGTTGGACATGATTGGCGGAAATATAATTTTCTTTTCTGTTGTGCAACAAAAAATTACCATAAAAATTGTAAGAATACTTTTCGTCGCATAAAGTAATTTTTTTTTGGCAAGGAGAAGGCACGCGAGCAATCAGGCCACTTGATGGTAAGTCGGATCTGAGACCCGTAGACATTTGAAATCTCAAGACTACAATCTCAAAACTGCAATCCTAACAATTCAAATGCGTTGCCAACCCTGAGGACTAAGATGGAATGCCTCTATGCTAGTAATTTCACTGGTTGTCTTATCCCCACACCGGACTTGACTTGACTTTGGCGTTTGTATGGTTGACTATGGATAACAATTAAAAATTATGTTCAACTTTTTAACTCCTCCCATTTTCCAAGTTTATGATTTAAATAGATTTTTCCCACAATCCGAGAGACTACTATATTTATGTAATTAAAAAAAATCCAATCCTCTTGTCCTTACAAATATCGTTACAAACCTCGAATGATTTCAAACGGTAATTATACGGAAATTAAAGTAGAAAAAAATGACTTCCTTAACTATATCCATTAGTGGATGTGTTTAGACTGACAGAATGTTGATGCAATTTACACTATATACCTTACTAGCGACCACCCCTCGCTTCGCTTCTGTTTGTTTATACATAATCCAGAATTTATGTCGAACATTTTCAATATTCAGAAACTTCATAATTGCAATTGTCTTGTTGACAAGATTTTGTAAAAATATTTTAATGACTAAGGATTTTTGTCTATTGTATTTGTTCATGACTGTTAAACATAAAAAGTGAGTCAAAAGCCTGAAAACTAAATTAAATCCTGAAAAAAAGTGAGCCCTATTCCACTTAGTTTTAACCCATCTTGTTTTCAAAGCTATATTGCTTTCGACGATCTATTGAATAAGAGATACCATTACGATAGCAATATGATAAAACCATAAAGAGTCAAACAGAGGCCCTTGAAATAAATGAACTGATTGTATTTTGTTGAAGAAAACTTCATGACTTCATAGTAAATTGTGTACTTCATTTGTTGTTCACAACGTATTTATTCGCATAACCTGCGCTTATGTTATTAGGTTGGATTAAAAAATGTATAAAATTGGTCAATTTCAAAATTTCCTTCGACATTTGTGATATGAACTTGAATATAAAACGAGTTTACAGTTTGGTCGTTCTAAGAGGGCCAATTTGACAGCTGTCAACTCAGTTCGAAATATGTGTTTGAGGTTATATTTTATACTGCGTTGACAGCTGTCAAATCGGCCCTCTTAGAACGACCAAACTGTAGTCGTCAAAATTATAAATGACATAATTCGCATTTAAATTATTTTAATAAGCTCCCTACCAAATGAATCCAAATTGTAGGATTGTTGTCGGTTTGTCTAAAAATGAGTAGAAAAATGTTAAGATTACCCTCTGGAGCCGGGAACATGGGTTACTTTAGGCTGGCAACATTGAATTTTATTTATCAACTAGTTTTACTGACCAGTTAGAAAAAAGACAATTTTAAGTTTCTATTTTTATTTCCATAAATGCAATATCAATTTTTTTTTCATTAGGTTAGGTACTCATTTTTAAATGATAGTAACGTTAAATCTAACAGTGACACTATGCAAAAAAGGAATTTCATAGAAATGTTAATTCTTTCTAACCGCAATATTTAATGTCAGTATTCAAGTAGTTTTTTCGTAATTTAGTGTCACTGTTATATTTAATGCGCTTACCACACGCACAAGCTTCACCACAGTTTGGCCTGCGCAAGCTTCTCGCGCAGGCTGGACTTATATTGGCGCGTGGTACAGTTTTACCAACCACACGCTCCGTGTTCCGTGTACAAGCCGGCCTGAGCAGGCAAAACTGTGGTGAAGCTTGTGCGTGTGGTAGCCGCATAACATGCGGACTATATTAAAAATGACGTATTTTATACTCCATCTGTTTAGATATTAACCTAATTGTAAACAAACAAAATCACGTATAGTTACGTCAGCCAATCGGAGCAGAACACGATACGTCAAAGATTGACAAAACAATTTTGATTGGCTATTAAATAGTCACGCGGTTTAGTTCTTTTTTATTTATTTAAATATCTAAAATGGAGTATAGTTGAAACTTGTCAAGACTGACACTTGACAATTGTCTCGGGTTTATACCTACTGAGCCAAAACGCGTATTTTTGTGCTATGTTAAGATTTAATATTATACAAAATACCTTTCCCAATTTGTTTAGTAGCCCCTGTTTCTCGGTATCCTTATGACGCATGCTACTCACTTAATGAAAAGAGACACACCTCTAAGCAAGAGGATGACGGACATATACCTGTCTCTTTGTAAGTGATTGGCAGGTGAGATCATGTGATTAATTTTTTTAAGTACCTGAATGTTATTAGCGTACTTTTTTACCTTTTTGAGAAAGTACGTTAGTAATATTCAAATTATTTAATATAAATAAGTAGTTATTAAGATTTCGTACATGTTAAAATAAATTATTTGATAGTATTTATTTATTTTATTTTTATTAAATCATTTATCTCATGATAATAATACTAATAAAATAATGCAATACCCTATTCCCCCTATTCCCTAGAACTTTTGAAAAATAAATCCTAACATAAAAATTAGGTTGTATTCTACACTATTTTTACCATTAGTAGGCAGTTTCTGAAATAAATCAGGGTCAATTTTGTGCATGACAAAAAATATATATTGTAAATAGATTTTAATATTTCAACTTTTTTACAATATATGAAGTATTATTAAAATATAAATCGACATGCCTACACGGTATAAAAAGGGTTATCGCAATAACAGGGGCCTGTTTTATAAAACTACAAATTACAATTTTACAGGTCTAAACTGGTAACACTGCTCAAATGGCTGGTCGTCATTGGTCGAGGTTGTGTCAAATGGAAACTTGTAACCTGTAAATTGTAATTTGTAGCTTTTTAAACAGGCCCCAGATGTAGTGCATATTCTAATCATACGACATCGTATTTTGTCGAATAAGTTCGTATTCGTCTCGCTTTCTCAATTAACTTATCGAAGTTGACAGAGAAAGCAAGATACCTACATACGATTTTGTCAGACCGAAAACGATGTCGGACATTTTAGATGATAGATATCTCCAAATCATTCCAAAGTATTGCTGAGTCCCTCTTCTTAGTGACTAATTCAGGAAGGTCTAAAAAGCTTTTAATTCAATTCATCTGTACCTAATACATAAATAAATATCAGGGGACAATGTCACACCAATTGACCTAGTCCCAAACTAAGCTCTAGGCTTGTAGTATCAGTACTAGACAATGATATAAATACATATAAATGAAATACATAGAAATGATCCATGACTCAGGAACAAATATTCGCGCTTATGACACTAATATCTGCCCTTACCGGGATTTGAACCCAGGACCGCTAGCTTCGAAGGCAGGGTCACTACCAACTATGCCAGCACGTCGTAATCATGCCATATTATGCTGTAGGTAAAACCTATGTAAAACTTCTACAAAAAGTAATGATGTTAAATATTTTTTTACACATGCCCATTCTTTCAAAATGTCATGCCTTCACCCTCTTTCTGTTTAGAAATTTACTTTTTGCCGAAACCTCAAATCCCAGCTCAACCAGTGTACAATGAATCACCCAGACTTTTGTCCTAGAGCAAACTCTTCATACACCTTCAACAACGACTCAGGCGTTCTTGGCCTAAAATCTTTAAGAACAATCTCGAAATACTCCATAGTAACAGCTGGACAGTCTAGATCTTTCTCCAACGCTTTTAAAGCTGCTTCATGACATAACGCCTGAAGCTCAGCACCAGAATAACCTTCCGTTCTAACCGCTAAGCTATGCGTGTTGACTTCACTCGTGCTCATCTTTTGTATCTTCAACTCGATTATTTGCAATCGAGTCTCAAAGTCAGGCAGTGGCACATATATTAATCGATCCAGTCGACCAGGTCGAAGCAACGCCCTGTCCATTCTATCTGGTCGATTCGTAGCCGCGAGGATGGTCACAGAATTCAAAGGCACGACACCATCTAACTCAGTTAATAACTGAGCTAAAACTCTCTCATGGACCCCCTCTCCTGCTCCTCTCTCACCACCAATCGCGTCCATTTCATCGAAGAATATAATAGAAGGAGCAACTTGACGCGCTTTGGTGAATAAATCTCTTACAGCGCGTTCGGATTCTCCAACCCATTTAGAAAACAATTCTGGGCCTTTAATGGCTAGGAAGTTGAGTCCACTTTCAGTCGCTAAGGCTTTTGCGATCATGGTTTTAGAGCAACCTGGAGGTCCATATAATAGCACTCCTCCAGGTGGTCGAATTCCTAACCGGCGGAAACTTTCAGCGTGTTTTAAAGGCCATTCTACAGCTTGACGCAATTTAAGCTTCAAATCATCCTGTCCCCCAATATCTGACCATCTCACGTTTGGTACTTCTATTAGTAACTCTCTCATAGCACTTGGTCTTACTATAGTCAGTGCTGCTACCAAATCTACCTTCTCTATAGCATCACTAGACCTCTTAATACACTTCATAGATGCTTGAGTACATAGATTAACCAAATCAGCAGCAACATAACCATGCGCTAGATCAGAAATCGATTCTATATCATTTGAAGACACTCTATTCGGTAAATTAATAAGCATATTTCGTAGCATGTCTTTTCTTCTGACCCTATCTGGGACTGGTATTTCTATTTCTTTATCCAAACGACCAAATCTACGTAACATTGGGTCAATAGCTTCAGGTTTTCTTGTAGTTGCTAATATAAATACTCTACTGCTCTCTTCATGGAGACTGTCAAGTAAAGCTACGAAGGCTGAAGTAACTCTTCGTTCTTGTTCGGTGCTACCTGATGACCGTCTAGGACATATAGTCTCTATCTCATCTACAAAAACTATACTTGGTTCATTTTGTATGGCTTTATCAAACAAAGATTTCATTGTACTTTCAGTTTCACCAAAATATTTACTAAATATAGCGGGACCATTTATTTCTATGTGAAAACAATTCATAGTTTCTATTAAATATTTACACATTGCCGTTTTTCCTATTCCTGAATGACCATAGATCAAAAGACCTCTGGTAGGCTGGAAGTTAGACGCAAAACCAACTGTGTTGAATGATATCTTAATAAATGTTTGTATTTCTTCTAATATATCATCAACCCCTCCTAAAGGAGCCATTTTTTTCTTAACTTTCTGTACAACATCTTTCTCCATAGTCCATATAGTGATATCTTTTAAGACATACCAATCAGTATTATAGGTCTGATTATTTTCATTAGTCTTTACGCTTAATATTTCTATTTGTAACTTCTTACCAAAATAATAGTACACTAAAATGCTGCCTACACAAACAAAATTGTTATAAAAATGGTGCTTTAGTATATCACTGATATCTGTGTCTGTTTTGTGATTTTTTATTCTGACTGATACAAAGCTTGCATTAGGGATATGTCCCTCAAGAACAGAGACTGTGATGTCCTTGATGCTGTCCTTACACCAGGCACCAGACAAATCTGAAATTTAGATTTTTTTTTATTAGGCACTAACATATTATTATGTGCTTGATAAAAAGCCTCTAACCACAGAAGGGTTAATGAATTTGATCAATATAATTATTTTTCCATTTATATAAGCTCTGGTTCACAGCAGATAATTCCTATTAGGGGATATTCCCACCTGTTACCACCAATTTGTTACCACTGGTATAACAACTGGGATTTTTTTTCCCACCTGTTACCACTTGTAACTACTGGAAAAAAACATTCCCAGTAGTTACCAGTTCTTTTGAATTATAGTATCAATAAAAAATCATAACAAAGGGAAAACCGTCTTTAATACATATTTAAATAGCTTTTAATACACGTAAGAAAAAGTTTTTCCATTAATTTCTGCATTTATTATTGGTATTAAAATTAAAAAGAAAGTAGTGGTATAGTACGAATTTTATGAAGTGACCCAAATAGCAAAGACATGTGTTTAAGCTTTTTGGCGCCATTGACTTGATACAAAAGTCGTCCTGACACCCCAATGACAGCTAAAAACCACAGGTAATTTCAACCTTTCGTCACAAATACTCAGGTCTATTTTGCACTGTAATTCTTGACTTGATATGAAGTCATGGCGTGTGGGGCACTAAATGTACTAACTTTTTATCAAGTCAATGGCGGCAAAAAGGTTAACAGAAACCAGTTTATAAAGTTCTTACCATAAGTACTAGGACTGATTAAATCAATGAATGTTTTAATATTGTCCTTCTATTCTTGCTCTCCTACTAAAAAGGAGATATTTCCATCTGTTACCACCTATATCTTAATAATAATAGTTGGGATTTTTTATTACCAGTAGTTACCAGTAGTAACAAATTGGATGTAACAGGTCCCCTTATTAGTAGGAGAGCAAGTATAGAAAGAATTCATGAATTAAATAAGTTTATTTGGATATCAAAAGATCATAGGTACAAATCTTGAGAATAGGTTAGTAAATTACAAATACCTAATAATCTATTCATATTAGGAAGGATTAGGCAGGGAAGGTTCATTGATTGATTGTCTGCGTTCTGGATACTTGAAATTGTCATCCTCACTTTTTACTTGTTTATTTAAATACTAAGAGATATTTTTAAATTTAAAAGTCAGTGTGCCTCATTATTTAACATACCAGCAGCCGGCAATATAACCGCGGCAGGAGCAGAAGCCTTCGACGGCCACATTCGCTTCACCAGTTTCGGCGCTCCATCTCTACTCAGCTCTAGGGGACCGCCAATAACAGCTCCAATAAGCGTCCCAGCCGAAGGGTGTACGAGCACTGCGTCCTTTGGAGCACCCTCTGGCGGCGTCCCTGCTCTCTCCAACCAGGTATACAACCTCCCATTCTCGACATAAGGACATTTAACTTGATTCTTGTCACACTTTGACTCCACGTGAGTATTCTTATCATTGGAGGTTATACTCCGTCCGCACACCTCGCATTCGACCCATAAGGACTTCTTAGCTTGCTTCGGTGGCATTTTTAGGTCTTGGTTATGTTAATTTTCTGCATGCGGTTGAGTTTTATTTATAATGCTGGAATTGAAAAGTAAAAATAGTTCGTCAAACGTCACATTACACCAAAACACTGCGTTTCGTTTCGTATTAAATTACAAGTAATCGTGAAATAATCAGCTGTCAAAATCGTGAACCAGCGTTTTGGTACTCGAAGCGAGTTAATCTAAAATAATAATTTTGAAAATAAGAAACTTGCTATCCCAACTGCACTCATTAAAACTAGTTAAGAAGTTAACTTGCATGATGATTAACGAATGATAATCATCATGCAAGTTAGACATAGTTACAGAGGATGAAAGAAAGAAAACGATAAAGCCAACGCCTACATTCATAGAAAACGTACAAAATGCTTCTGTCAACATGACATTAGACTTTGACAGTTTTGACTTGACACCTTGACACCATCAAAGGAAAGCTGCATAGTCGCTTGATGCGATAATTAATGTTCATGACTAATTACTTTACTATTACAATAACTACGTAAACTGCTCAATGTTACAAACTATATCTTGCCTCCATTATACTTAATCTTAGATATAAGTGTAAATAGTTTTATATCAGTAATACTAGTCTTAAAAGCTAATCAAGATGACGTTTGCTGAATTTTGCGGCTGCACATTGTTGGCTTTTGGGGCTCCTGCGGTGATGTTCGTAATGACTATTGCCAACGATCCTATACGGATCATTATGATGATTGCAGCGGCATTTGGTTGGTTGGTGTCATTTTTATTGGCGTCAATAGTGTGGTTCGCGGTGGTGCCATTGAGGACTTATCTTGTGTTTGGGATGGTGTTTGCGATTATATTCCAGGTAACTTAGTGCTTTAGTTATAGGATAAGATTAGTGCCTTTTCTCGATACTATCCTCTATATCACAAACATGTGAGGTCTTGTAAAACTCTACATATTTTCTATGATAAACCTAAAATTATTTCAAATGCAATTTCTTCTCTATGTTTATGAAATAGAGGCTCAGTAATCTAGTGGTGTCAACTTGTGATTGTAAGGTAATAAGTTTAAACCCTGGGTAGTGCAATGTACAATTTAGTTTTCTACATTACATTACCTGATGCTCTTATGAAGATGAAGAAAAAACTGTGAGAATGCCTGACATTTCGCAATTTGAAGGTTGTTAGACGAGTTATTGCACAAAATATAGAGGCTCGAAGTGCATATGAAAGAGCCCATCTGTAGAAGATGGAATAAGATAAGACGTTTGTGAAACAGCAGTCTGGTGTGGAATCCCTACACCCTGATATGGTTGAACTTGGAAGCACATTTTAGTACCTTGTCACACCTTGTCAAAGGGACACTGTATAATATAATTTTAAATGGGTGATTCCACGGGCGTTTCAACCGCCGTCAGTCCGCTGTCATAAACAGTGAAAGAATGAGCTACTCCAAGCAGCTAACATTCACACAGAGCTATACTGTTATCATACTTCTTGCCACAATTGATCGAATTTTAAGTATATTATCGCCTATTTCTTAAATATTTACGACAGCAGACTGACGGCGGTTGAAACGCCTGTGGAATCACCCAAATATTAATGATAAATATTTAGATCATGTAAGAATAAACTAATAAATATTGAGGAACTCTCTTTCACAAATTGACCTAGTCCCAAACTAAGTTCTAGGCTTGTACTAAGGGTACCCGGCAACAATAAACATAGAGAAATAATACTTCTGTACATAGACAGCACCCAAAGGCTTAAAAACAAATACTCCAAATACTCACACTCATCAGACAAATAATGCCCTGACTGGAAATCAAACCCGGGACAGCTAACTTCTTAGGCAGGGTAACTACTAACTGTGTCATCATGATGACTTGCAATGCAGATTGCAATGTGAATTTGAGAACTTAAAATTAATTTCCAGGAGCTCTTCCGCTATGTGATTTACCGAGTAGTCCGGAGCACTGAAAAGGGTCTGAAGCAGATCTTCAATAACAATGAGCTTGGCAAGCATAAGTATACAACTGCGTATGTTTCGGGGTTTGGCTTTGGTGTTATGAGCGGGGCCTTCGCTCTCGTCAATGTTCTAGCTGACTCGGTGAGAAATTCAAATTTATTCATTGTAGAAATATATTTTTTACTATTTTCTAGGTTGTGTACTTCAAAATGAAAAAAGGAACCCTTTAGCTGCCTGTCAGCCCGTCTGTATGACTGGCTGGCTAGCTATTAAAACTTGAATATTAACAATATTGTTCAGGGCAATTTCACCCTGAAACGACAAAAAAAGGACTTAAAATGTGGATTGATATTGTATGGTGGACCTTATAAGTGCACTGTAGTGCACTTATAATGGTTCAATTTCCCCGGACTATACGTAAAGCAAGGATTTGTGTAACAGCCTGACCTTCATTTTATCATTTCAGGTGGGTCCTGGAACACTCGGCCTCAACTCCGGAACAGAATACTTCTTCGTCACCAGTGCCGCCATGACACTATGTATGATTCTTCTCAATGTCTTCTGGAACATAATCTTCTTCAACGGATTTGACTGCAAATGCATTGGCAAGGTACTCTGGGTGGTCGCGTCGCATTTCTTTGTGTCTGGTTTAAGTTTTTTGAACAGGTATGAACTGTATGCCGCGAGTATCATACCGTCGTATATTGTGTTGATACTTACTGCGTATGTAGCGTTTAGGTGTGCTGGCGGGACGAATGAGAGCTTTATTGGGAGTTTTAAGTCGAATGCGACGGAGGTCACGGACGCCGGGCCGGTAGAGCGAGAGGAGCAGGTGCTCTAGGCGCGCAAGAAGCACGAAGATGCTAGATTTTGTTTAAAATAGTATTGAGTGACGTGAAAACGGGTCTCTGTAGTTTGGCCGAATGTCTCATTTTCCAATAAGCTATACAGGGTGGAAAAAAATAATTGGCCCTGAAGGGGAACTTTCTTAAATCCTTAAGTTGTGTTACCTTTGTTTCGGCGAAACATGTTTGCCAAATTGTATCGTTTCCCAACTGTTTCATTTGCCAACCCGCTTTGTTTTCTGTAACCGTAAAGGTAACATGTGTTGACTTAAATTATTATTTACTAAAATCCAAATATTTAATCATCCTATCAGCATCAGTAATGATATAACCCTTACCTGAAATTACCCTATTTTCCCGGGAATATTCCCGATATTCCTGGAAATATTCCCGTAATGTAACCATCGATCAAATTACACAATGCCTACGTGTGTCTTAAGGTTAATGTGTCGATAGAGAACGTAGTCAACTCCACGGATTTTTCAACCTTGAAAACTTAACATAAAGCTTAATTTTGTGCTACTATCAAAACTATGTTACGGCGTTTTTAGTTCATAAGCTGTAACCAATTATGAGGAGGTTGTTTTTGTAGTAGTTAATAGAGCGTAAGCGTAAGACGCACACATGTTTAAAAGTGGCGACGCCGGGTCTTGTACGAATTTGCGCTCATGAAATATCTACCTTGTTTCTGTGATCTGAGGGGAGGGCCAACATAAATGATGCTTTTAAAATACTTCATAAAGAAACAAATTAAAATTACTTAAATGTTGAATATTTTTGAAAATTGCCCACGAGAAACCTCTTTATTGGGAATATTCCCGGGCACGTTCCTGGGGATATTCCCGGGAAGTACAAACCCGAAGGTTTTTTAAAAGCTATTGTACAATATCTTTATTCTAAGGGCCCGTTGTTTGATCAGTAGTTAACTCAACCAATTGTTAAAATTCGAAAAAGGAACCGTAAATTTGACACGTTTCCTTGAGATTTAACCATTAATTACGGTTTTTAACGATTAGTTAGTTTAACTACTGATCAAACAACAGGCCCTAGTGTCGCCAAGAACTAAGTTCATTCGTTTTGTGTTTCACCTGTTTTTGTTCGCAGTCTTCTTTTACATTCGAGGATCGCACGTTTTGAGTTGTTTACTGCGATAGAGTTACATGACAATTCTAGTTTTTTACGTTACGTTTTGTATTGCATATGTGTGTGTAAAAATTTATATTAATATCAAAACCCAATCTAGATATTATAACTACAAATAAAATACATATTCAAGGTATATAGGGAGTAATTTTAGACAAAGCAAATTTTTGAGTAAATGCAATCTAGTTTAAACTTTATGTCAAGGTACTAAGACTGATATTTCAACCAATCTTATACGGTCGATAAAAAGCCTTGATAAGGGTTAACTTACTTTCCGTCTTTATTAACCGCATTCGTGTACAAACAATCGCAGGCGAGCAACAAATGATCATATGCGAGGCGAACATTAGTAACGTTCACTGAGCAAAGTCCATGCTCGGATGCTAGCCTCCTATTCATTTCATTCAAGTATTACGTCAGATCTATCCCCCGGGCGGGTATTCTCTTTGTTTACTTTTTTATAATTTTGTTTAAATGTACTTAGGGGCGTTTTTTTTTACTAAAAAAGAGTACCCAATTAAGGACTGAAATTAAGGAACTTTAACTTTATCAGTTTTATGACGAAAATTTGCAATACATTGCTACCGTCATTGTAATTGGGTACACTTTTTAGTGAAAACTCCCAGGTAACCTTAGGAACGCCTTTTAAAAAAGTTTGCTGTTTATTATTTGTACCGCTAAATCAGTGTGTGTTTTCAAAGGGACTGGAGCGAATAGGAGTAAAAATGACCAATGAAAGTAAAGAACGCACGCAGCGTCACGCGGAGATTTAAAAAATCTGATTGGTCATTTCCGGTCTTCATTTGAGTGTAATCGAGAGTTGTACACCATACCCATTTTAGCCCTTAAGCAGGCGCCACCAATCTAGGCATTATAAATACAAATAAAATGGGTACACTACATAATTTATTAAAATCCCGAATTTTCATAATTCCAAAATGCAATATTTTGATAGAACACTTTATTTTTCGATATTGATTATAGATCAAACCCAACCTAACCTACGTATAGTAATTAAATTATGCATTTAATCTAAAACAGCGCCAGTATGACATGGCTTTCGGAAAAATGAAAATTCGGATAAATTAATATTGGGAAAAAAATGCATTTTAATGTATTTCCAAATAAAATACATAATATTGAAGTTAAATATGTATTGGGGGGGCATTTAAAGAAGTCTCCTCACTGAGAGCATTTGCGTGAATATTCGAGAGATGTGGACGTTAAGACGAGCGATTATTGAGAGGTCAAGTGAATCGAACAAGCGTGTCCTATGCGGTAAGGCACAACGAGGTCTGGGTAATCTGGGTATCGTGGCGATTAAATAAACTCACATTGTATTTCAATAACGTCACGTGATTTATTATCAAATAAATATACAACGTTATGTCGTTGGACGTGTAAAATAACTTAAGATTTAGATCACTCGCGAATTGCAAAAAGATGTCTACCAAAAGCATACGGATGCACACAGAGATGATGACAGGAGTGAAAGAGGAAACGGAAAGCACAAGAAAACATGACATTTGTTATGTGCTCCTGTCACCTGTCAAAAGCGTTATGTTACATGCATACAATTGTTAACACTTCCCCTTATGCATATAACATAATAATAGCAATTACAATTTTACGGCAGCTTAACTCTACTTATATAGAGACGCTACACTACACCAATAACACAAAGTTCATTAATGAATTTTTGATGCTTAGTTTTATCCAAAGGCTTAGTTAAAACATCAGCAAACATTAAATTGGTATTTAAATATTTTACATTTATAAAATTATTTTGTACTAGGTCCTTTACATAATGGTATCTTATATCTATATGTTTAGTGCGCTTATGGCAGTATTCTTTATTTTCTAATAATCTATGCGCACTTTGATTATCGTTATAGACTACAATAGAATTTAATTTTAATTCATTAAATATTTCTGATAGAAAATTGGCTATGAAACACAAATCTTTGCACACATCGCCTATGGCTAGATATTCTGCCTCTGTACTAGAAAGCGCAACACATTTTTGTTTCCTAGACTCCCAGTTAACAACATTATTACCTACTTTAATTGCAAACCCCGTATAGGACCTACGATCACTATGATCATTGGCAAAGTCTGCATCGGTATAGGCACTTAAAGTCAATTGATTACTCTTTACGAATAGTAAACCATAGTCAATTGTTCCTGCTAAATACCGTAATATTCTCTTAGCGGCTGTCCAATGGCTCAAACCAAAACAGTTGTTATATTGGCTCAACTGGCTACAGGCATAAGCAATATCAGGTCTACTACAGACTGAGAGATAATTTAAACAACCCAACAATTGTCTGTAGTTATAAGTTTCGTCATTTATCGGCTCATCTGAGTTTGACAAACTTAACCCTGTCTGCATGGGAGTTGAAACTGGTTTACAGTCTGACATACCAAATCTTTTAAGTACATTTTTAATATAGACAGATTGATCTAACTTTAGAGTACCTCTCTGTCTATCTCTAGTTACTCTTATTCCTAAATAACTCTGAATAGGACCTAGATTTTTTATACTGAACTCTTGCTCTAACAAACTTAATAAGCATTTTATTTTAGAGCTGTTCTTTCTATACATAACATAAAAATCATCAACATACAGTGCTATTACTAAGAACTCTTTATCAGACTTGAAATAATAAACACAGGGTTCACATTTACTTTGCTTAAAGTTATTTTTGGTTAATAAATCGTGAACTTTACAATACCACATTCTACTGGCCTGTTTTAGGCCGTAAATGCTTTTTTGTAAAAGACAAACTTTATCTTTATTTTTCTCATCATAAAAACCTTGTGGTTGCTCCATGTAAATTGTCTCATTGAGTTCACCATTTAAAAACGCTGTGTCTACATCAATATGATCAATATTGAAATCATATTCATTAGCTAAATCAAATAATAGTCTCTTAGTAGAGTGGCGCACAACAGGGGAGAAAGTATCTGTGTAGTCGATACTCTGTTTTTGTGTAAACCCCCTGGCGACTAAACGAGCTTTGAAGTGCTGAAAATTGCCTGAAGAATCACATTTGGCTTTATAGACCCACTTGCATTTAACTACATTTTGAGTTTTAGGTCGGTCTACCAATTTCCAGACATTATTCTTCATCAACGAGTTGTACTCACGTTTCATAGAGTCGTGCCATTCGTCACTATGAGGACTGACCATAGCCTCGTCGTAGGACTGTGGCTGATCAACAAACACATTTTGAGCAAACATAGAAATATCATATTCATTATACCGTTTTGGCAGCACTGATCTAGTACTACGGACAGGCCTGGAGCTTGCAGCACAATCTTCCCCTCGAGATGACGTCGCGCGTGGTGACGTCACAGGCTCTACACCCGCGTCACCTGCTGAGCACTCATCAGAGGACTCTTTTTCACTGCCAGTGTTCCAGTCATCTCAGACTTGTGTTTCATCAAATAGCCGTAGGTTTTCCTGGTGTAATCATCGGTGAATGTGACAGCAAAGTTTGCACCTCCCAAACTGCTCACCGGCAAGGGACCTGCCACGTCGGAGTGTACAAGCTGCAAGGGCTCAGTTGCACGCTTCCCGCCTCCTTTAGGAAATGGATTTGCAGCCATCTTCCCTTTGAGACATGGTACACACTCTAGAAGTGCTTCGCCATCCTGTTCATTTACTGTCGTAATTGAAACAACACCAGTCCCTTCACACTTCAACTTATCATTATTCGCCACTGACACTGAAGATGCTGTAGCAGGCTGAAGCGAAGTGAAGAAATCCTTTCTGTTGCACATGTGGGCGGTGCAGCCCGAATCCACATACCATTCTTCTTGTGCGACTAAAAATGCCACGGCCATGCATTTATCTGGTTCATTTTTCTGCCTTTTATCCCTCTTCAACTTGAAGCACCTAGCTTTTATGTGCCCTTCTTTATTGCAGTAGTTGCAAACAACTTTCTTTTTAAATTTGGTTATAAAAGCGTTTTCAGTTGTACAGGTAGCCTTTCTAGAGTCTTCTTGCATAAGGCGTGCTCTGACAAACTCGCTGGAGATTGTAGAGGTGAGACAGGCCGTAGACAGATTCGACACTAACGAGTCGAAATCCTGTGATAGACCGCTAAGCAGAAGTTCAGCCACTTCACTATCTTCTATCACCTTTCCAATGTCGGCCAATTGTTGTACAATTTTCATAGTATGGTCGATATATGACACCATATTATTGTGGTGTATATACTGCACCTTGTGCAATTCTCTTAATAGTAGTATACGACGGTATAACCCCTTATCTTCGAATATATCGGAGAGTTTTGTCCAGGCCGATTTGGAACTTAAACAGTTGGTTATGTACTGGTAGAGATGAGGCCGCAGACTAAGTGCTATGCGTGCTAGCGCACGTTGGTCACGCGCGGCGTCAAGCATGTCACCGGTCACGCAGTCCCATAAGCCCTCCAGAATAAGCGACATTTTCATAGCAAACTTCCACGAATAGAAATTCGACGCGCCCTCCGATTTCTCAACCTGAGTAAACACATTACTAGGTGCCGATGAACTGGTATTTCCATAAGTAGGCGTCGATGCCATTTCGATAGGCGTGCCGCGATTTTCGCCGGATTCTGTTCCATCATCGCCCGCTCCATCAGGCATCCTGCCTTGCACTCTGAGAGTGGTCACGCGAGGATCGCCACGTCCTTGTATTCCATCCAAACCCGTTAATACTGGGCAACTTAACCTATTGAGAGGTCAAGTGAATCGAACAAGCGTGTCCTATGCGGTAAGGCACAACGAGGTCTGGGTAATCTGGGTATCGTGGCGATTAAATAAACTCACATTGTATTTCAATAACGTCACGTGATTTATTATCAAATAAATATACAACGTTATGTCGTTGGACGTGTAAAATAACTTAAGATTTAGATCACTCGCGAATTGCAAAAAGATGTCTACCAAAAGCATACGGATGCACACAGAGATGATGACAGGAGTGAAAGAGGAAACGGAAAGCACAAGAAAACATGACATTTGTTATGTGCTCCTGTCACCTGTCAAAAGCGTTATGTTACATGCATACAATTGTTAACAGCGATACAAAGCACACCACTCGATGTTCGCGCCGAATGCTCATTACACGCGAATGCTCCCAGTGAGGCCGCTCCTTAAGACAAAGTTATCACGTAAATGCAAACGAGTACTCCTGTTGGAGGATTTTTCTAAATAGACAATGTCATAGGTACCTATCTGCTCTTGGAAGTCCTGTCCAAACTTGAGTCACAGCAATATTACATATATGACTTTATACTGTTTGTAAATTTGACAGTTTTATACGAGTAAGGTTAATAAGCGTATTGTTAGCTAAAATCGAGGTGGATGAAGCCAATGTGATTTAGTCTAATATACCACGATTAAAATTGTAAATAAATGCCGGTTAAGGAAGCTGCAGAGTTGTTAATAGCGCTGGATAGATTGGCAAAAAAGAGTTCACAAAACAGCAGTTTTCGGGTAAAAATTGGATCTTTGCCAATTACGCTGCAAATTTCAACTTAATTAGGGTTCCGTACCAAGCTTGTATTCGATTAGATAGTGTCGCTACACTCGCACCTACTTGTGGATATTGTAATAAAATACGAATATAATTCAATGTAAACTGCCGAATTCACTTGCGGCGTAACACCCGCTAGTGAATTTGGCAGTTCACATCGAAAAATATTTGTATTTTATTACAATATCCACAAGTACGTGCGAGTGTAGCGACACTATCTAAGCGAATGGACTATACTGTACTGTGTCTCATGAACCGTAGTAGGTAGTATGTATTTCTATTTCCGCTATAGCAACAAATAATAATAGTAAGGGAGCCTGCCGTTTGGGATAAATATGTTTGTCAAATTAATGTATCATTTCCCGATTTTTTCATTTGCCAACCTTGATGGAACATTTTTTTCTGTTCCATCGTGTAGAACCCTATAGGTTAGGTTAGGTTAGTTTTTATAAAATCCTGAAATATTTACGGTTACAGAAAACAAAGCGGGTTGGCAAATGAAACGATATATTTGGCAAACATAATTCGCCAAAACAAAGGTAACCCAAAAATTACATTAGGTACGTTAAAAATTAAAGAATTGTACGGATCGTGTCTGACTCACAATTGGCCGGTTTTTTTTTCTCTTTTTTGCCAACCGTCCGAAGACGAGACTAATGTTTGTATTAGTATAGTTCAGGAAATATGGATTGGTCGTCTGTAGTCTTCACTAAGATCTTTTTGTTAATATCAAACAAAAGGTAATCGTAAAACTGCCCTCGTTCTTCAAACAGCACAGTGGGTTGAAAGGTTAGGTTAGGCCTACTGTCCACGGCGGCGTCGTTTGACGCTTGCATGCAACCTACAAAAGACGACAGGCGTATTTTGCTTCCTAGGTGTGTCCATGTAATCGTCATGCAATCGTCATCCAAGCTACAAAACGGTAGTTATTTCGAGATAAGCGTCGCGAAAGCACGTGTTTTCATTGTGACAATGTCAAGTGATGATGAAAATGTGATTATGGTTTACAACTTTATTAGAAGACGACGACGGCTTGAAAAAATATATTTGTAAATTGTCTGTTGCTCTATCCGTAATATCTTATATCGAGTATTCTTGTAACTTATTAATATACAGACAAGGATACTGTTCAATTGTGTGAACAAAATTGGCTGCTGAAATCGCTATTTTGCAAAATAAGCACGTGTTTGCGTCTTGCAGTACGCTTGAGTGCTGACATGCCGCTGCACGAGCTACATGACGAACGTCTGACGATACGCGAATTTGTCTTTGCCGCTTCGTGGACACAGTTACGTTCTTTTCTACGCAATATGCATGCAATCGTCACGCAAGCGTAAAATGACGAAAGCGTGCGTCTGCCGTGCAGCTACGTGGACAGTAGGCCTTAGGTTAAAAAGATCGCAAAGTAGATTACAAACGGCCAAATCATATTTCCTGAACTATAAGCATAGTGATTTAAGGCTGGAAATGTACATACCGTTTTGTTCTTTTGTAATATTTTTTAAAGTAACAGATCGTATTGTGTCGAAATGAAACTTGTTTTCCAAATTAATATCGTACGTAAAGTATTAACTGTGTAAATTAATTAATCATTCCAAACGACCATTAACATGTATTTAATTATAGTTTTAGTGGTATCTATACTTGAGATTTTAATACAATGTATTTTTTTATCATAGGTAACATTAAAATGGCGGCAAAATCTAAAATCAAGTGGCTCGATCACTTGGGCATGCAAGTTTGCCAAAACAACAATAAGTTATTACTTATTAATGAAGAAACCGGCCAAGTTCGAGTCGGACTCGTACACGGAGGGTTCCGTATCATTATTGTATGGGGGTCTCCTTTAATTTTTTTAAATATTATTTTTGCTATAGCAGCCAGTATTATTCTTTTTTTTTTTAAAGTCTACCTATTACCGTTCAAGAGTTACAGTGATTGTTAAGGTAAAGTAAAAAACGCCGAAAGAAACACGTATCACATTTACTTACCTTTATTTATTTTTATTATTTGTTGTCATAGCGGCTATAGTAATACGCACTGTGTAAAAAAATCAAGTGTCTAGCCTAGCTATTACAGTTTATGAGTTACAGCCCGCTGTGAGACAGACAGATGACCAGCTGAGGCTTAAGGTTGACCCTATTGCCGTTATAACAAAAAATAATAAAAATTAAACATATCCAAAAATTAATACAAGAATGGCACGGAACTCTTCGTGTGCGAATCCGACTCGCGCTTGGCCGGTTTTAAAAAATAAGGCTATGTCTACTGTAATGACAGACAATAATGAGATAGTGCGATACCGCATAACTAACATATTTAATAAATAGCAAAATGTACCTTACTGACTTCTTAGTAAGGTGCATTTTGGTCTTTACTGAATTTGTTAGATACGCACTTTCGCACTATCACCGACGATAAGTAGAAATGAAAAGGCTTAGGTAATTTATTTATTTTATTGTAAAAATAAACTCTTAATCTAGATTATTTCTAAACATGGACGGATGTTTATCACAAATGAAATACAGCTTTTTTAATAAATTATAAAATACTACATTGACTTTCATTTTTTCTTAAGGTACAAATGCGCGTCAGACTTATATTTTTAAAGGACAAAGGGCATAAATGGTACCCACTTCCATGGATGAACATATTTTATATATCAATGAAAAGGTTTTTTATGTAGAGCAAAGATTACCAGGGCGTTTATTTCCGTTTGATGTTCCTATTTGAATGACCTATTCAATGAAACCACCATAAAGTATGCGGGTACCGTAATAACCATTGTCCTTGGACATTCAACAAAATTATGTCAAATAAGAAATACTGAAATACTTAGAAAATACCAAATCCTCAATATAGAGGAAAATTCACTAATGGCCTGTTGTTTGATCGGTAGTTAAACTAACTAATGGTTAAAATCTCAAGGAAATGTGTCAAATTTTCGATTCCTTTTTCGAATTTTAACAATTAGTTGAGTTAACTACTGATCAAACAACAGGCCCTAATGGCCTGTTATTTGATCGGTAGTTAAACTAACTAATGGTCAAAAAACGTTACTAATGGTTAAAATCTCAAGGAAATGTATGAAATTTTCCATTCCTTTCTCGAATTTTATCAATTAGTTTAACTACTGATCAAACAACTGGGCCTAATGGTTAAAATATCAAGAAAATTTGACACATTTCCTTGAGATTTTAACCATTAGTAAAGTTTTTTGACCAATAGTTAGTTTAACTACCGATCAAACAACAGGCCATTAGTATAACTCAACTAATTGTTAAAATTCGAAAAAGGAATCGAAAAGCCAGCGACAATTAACATTGAGCTTAGTGCTTTGATTCAAAAGCTAGTTTATAAAACTATAGTTGTCTACTCATCCACGTTCTCTTCCAACAACTGAGCCAGCAGCGAGTCGACGGTCCACACGACGTCGGGCTCGCGCGCCACGCGCGGCACGCGCGCCCGCAGCGCCGCCGCCGCCGCCTCCAGCCCGGCCGCCGCGCCCGAGTAGCCCCCCACCTCCGCCAGGGTGTTCGCTGTTTCGGTGTCTTGACGGGTGGGGCTGGAAGGGACATCACCGTATATCTTTTTTACCCCCCGACAAAAAAAGAGGGATGTTATAAGTGTAACGGTATAGAAGCTTTACGTCCACTTCTTTAGTCATAATCAGTGATCGGAAATAGGTGAGCTAATTTGCCTAAACTTGATGCATGTTCATTCAATAATGTATTCCCATCTCTCTCACGCATGAATGAATATGCGTCAAGTTTAGGCAAATTAGCTCTACCTATTCCGATCACTGGTCATAATATATCTTTACAAAAAAAAAACAGCAAGAGCAATACCCAAAATTTGGATGAACACTTGAATTTTAACACTTACGGAGTGGGTTTGGATATTTCCTTCTCCAAAATATCTTGCAGATCATCTAGGTCTGGTATGGTGGGGATATCGTCACTGGATGCGGGAGAATTTTTTGGAATGATAAATTCTCTGCAATTAATAAATTTTACACATTCAATACATTCAATGTTTTCAGGAAGTATTAAAAAAACAAATACAAAGTAAGTACATGTCATCAGTGATACTTCTAAACCGTGTATAAAACAAATTTACTAAGGAGCAAAATGCACCTTACTAACTCAATTAGAAAGGTGCATTTTGCTCCTTATGAAATATATTACTTACGCGGTTTTGCAGTTTCACCGACAATATTTATATTTCAACGGACAAATACAACCGAAAAGCTGCCCAACCCTGATGGTTGGTATGTACTTGAACCAATTTACAGAAAATCAATAATTTTCTCTAACAATAATAAGCGACATGACATTATAAGCGAAGTAATTATATCCAAACTTTGCTATAAAGAATTTAATGTAAAAAACAAATTTTCTACTGCAAAATTGCTTTATATTAAGCGGTTGTTCAATATAGGCGGAGTCAAAATAAACGGATTCTACTTTCTACTGAAGAACAAAGCAGCGGTGTAAACAAGAGAATGCAAGTACAAATTGGGTAGAAAATAGAAAGGATCACGAACTTCATGAAAAACTTACTTGGGTTCAATACGGGCGCCTTCAGTCCATACGCCTACTTTTTTAGGCTCCGGAGCATCAGCTTCGAAACTTTCATTCATTGTTAATTAAATAATCTTAATCTTTTTATTTTTGAATAAATTCGAAATTGCTGTGCATGCAAACAAACCAACATCAATGTTTTCTTTTTTTATCAACTGTCAGTGTCAACGTCATACGTCATTCACGACAGGTTTTCGAAAAGACAAAAGATTTTTCTCCCATTCTGCCTAGTACTATCAAAGAGTTTTCAGCTATACCTTGCAAAAGGTCGGGTATAGTCATTTTTGAGTTCGATGTAACGTTAGGCTAAGTCCCTAAGTTTTTTTTTGAGTGTAAAGCGAGGTATAGACTAGCAATAAAAAACCGGTCAAGTGCGAGCCGGACTCACGCACCGAGGATTCCGTATTTAAAATGGTTGGAAAACTCAAATGAAAATATTATTTGGTTATGAACTTTATTTTCCATCGAATAAGGTCCATCATCATCATCATCATCATCATCATGTCAGCCGAAAGACGTCCACTGACTAGCCTTAATTTTAATACGGGTTTTAAAGTTTTTGACAAATTCTCCAAAACTGTATATTTTCACAATATCTTTAAATCAGGAATTTGCCAAACTTTTTGGTCCATAAACTTCGAAGATATTTGGAGAGGAACAGTCATTTTTTGTAAAAAAATTTTTGGCTATAAATAAAAAAAAACGCACTGAAAATTATAAAAATAATAGTTTTGAAAAGTGCTGATTGAGCCCTTTCATATGACACACTGCTATAATTAACTGGGGCACGTTTTATAAAGCTACACGTACGTAACAATTTTACAGGTCTAAACTGGCAACACTGCTCAAATGGCTGTGGCCCGTTTCACGAAGCTACAAGTTACAAATTACAAGCGGAGCTCCTTTTCTAGCAAAACAAATTACAAATTACAAGCGAACTTAGAGTTAGAAAGAGAGTTCCGCTTGTAATTTGTAACTTTTAGCTTAGTGAAACGGGCCACTGGTCGTCATTGGTCGAGGTTGTGTCAAATGGAAAATTGTAATTTGTAGCTTTATAAAACAAGCCCCTGCTGTCTTACTCTAACTTAAAACTGAGAAAAAGACGTACAGCTAAATTATGCTTCTTGCTCTCGAAATGAAGTAAGACAGCAATCAACTTCTGTAATTATTATTTCCCGTCTATTCAGCGCTTTAAAATTAAATTCGGTTTTTGAATGACATTTATCATATTAAGTTCAATAGTTAGTAAAATAATACTCATTTTGTTTATAACACATTTAATGTGATGAAAAAAAATATCACAAAATAAGATGATAAACAGAGCTCGGAATAGGTAGTGCCTATTTACCTAAACTTTGCGGGAGGACATAACTAAGAGTGGTTAAAACCACTAAAAATAATTATTTCTTATTATTGAATGCGGGATTTCCCGGGATTGACTGTATTACTCTAAAGGCTTAATACATTTAACTTCACTTCTAAATCAGGGTCGCAAACTGCAGGTAGTAAGTACACAGCTGAAGTGTCGGCTACATCTGTTTTTGTTGAATACATTCTATATGATATTATAATTCTATTTAAATCAACAAAATATCAAATTTAAGGCTCCTTTTGATTCAATTTGATCTATATTATATTGTTTTATGAATTATTGTTATTTCAAGATAAATAAATAAATAATATGCAATATAGCAAGATTTATAATTAAAGCTAAATGTATTAAGCCTTTAGAGTAATACAGTCAATCCCGGGAAATACCGCATTCAATAATAAGAAATAATTATTTTTGGTGGTTTTAACCACTTTTAGTTACGTCCTCCCGCGAAATTTAGGTAAATAGGCACTACCTATTCCGAGCTCTGATGATAAACGCGTGTTTGTAATATTCTTGTTGTATCTTGTACTTTGTACAAATATACGCTTATTAAACATTTCTTAACTTCTAATAAGGCACATTTTTTTTTCTTAATAAAAGCGATGTCGTTTAACAATGTGGGTGGTGCTTGATTAAGTACCTAAGTTAACTTTTTAAAGAAAACTGCGAAACAAACTTAAATGAGACGTAACTCGCGCACCGAGGGTGTTAGTCTACAGAAATAAGGCACATCTACTATATGAATTGTATTTCACTTCCAACCTTATTATGACATTTGAGAGTTCAATATGCTTCTATGAATTAATTGCACTTGTGCCTTTTCCGTAAGGGGGCAGTACGGTCGAGGCATGCGCACATGCAAGCCACGCGATCGGTGATAGGTATACGTAAATTAACGGATCCAGTAAACAAAGTGTAGTTGCGAACTTTAATTTGGGACCCACCTTAGGTCCAAAGTCAATCTGACATTCCACAACAATAAGGTTGAGTTTCCTAAAATTTAGAAATGACTTGACATCTCTAATGACATTGACGACTTCAAGCATATTTTTCTTGAAATGGGTCACAAATTAACGTTCGTGATAGTACAGTACAACCAGTTTCTTAGACACGAGTGACAAATACACTGATATGATAGCAATAGCTATTAAGAAGCAGGGCCCGTATTGTGGTCGCCTTTATCGCGGTGGATAAAGCTTCCGTCACTCTCGCACTTACATACTGGTCAGAAAGTGACAGATGTTTTATCTACGCTTATCTACGTCGATAAACACGCCCATAATCGGCCCGCTGGGAGTACTGTACCGACTTAAAAACTAAAAACCAGCCAAGTGCGAGCCGGACTCGCGCACGGAGGGTTCCGTACCATTATCTATAAAAAAAACACGTTTTAACCCCCCCCTTAAATATTTTTTAATTTTAATTTCATTCTTTATTTTTAAAGTGAAACATACAACTAAATATTCTGTGAATATTTCAAGCGTCTATCTGTTGCCGTTATTAATATCGAGCAAAAAACGGCAAAAAAAATCACGTTGGTTGTATGGGAGCCCCCCTTAAATATTTAATTTATTCTGTTTTTAGTATATGTTGTCATATATAGCGGCAACAGAAATACATCATCTGTGAAAATTTCAACTGTCTAGCTATCACGGTTCATGAGATACAGTCTGGTGACAGACTTTGGGTACGGAACCCTAAAAACGAAATGAATTCTGGTGAAATAAATCCATTAAATCCTAAATGAGTAAGAACACAATTATAAAGATGTTTATGAACTAAAACGTACCTATAAACTAAGTAAATTATTGCGTTACGGAAATAGATATGTTTGTTTTAAACTTTCTCGACGTTCACACATACTGTTATAAACAGTGTCGTGTTGTTGGTGTTGTTGTCCGCTCGCAACCACGACCGTTGCAACACAATCGAACCGTCGAGGTGTGTATAATATTTTTAAGCGATTAAGTCTCGTTTTAGATTTATAACATAAATCCATAAGGTTGTAAGAACATTATTATTCTGTAATTATTGTAAATATACATTATTAGTAATTGCATTAAAAGAAAATAAAAATTGGGACCTTTGATATACAAAGTTTACTTTGATAAAACAAAAAATGAACCGACTCCAAAGTAATTAAGGAGTTCCGTTAACTTTCCATGGATCCCATTATGATATACTTACCGTTCTCATGAAAAAAAACATTAAAAGGCGTTGACAATTTGGTGGAAAAAAAAGGAAAAATACAAATAAAATTAAGATTAGTTTGAAGTCGGTTAAAAAGTAATTCGGTATAATTATGTGTATAAACAATAAAATTGAGGTAGAGAACAGGTACATAAATTATCTATCCAGTTTCACAAACGTTCGTTAGCACTAATCCCCTAAGGTAAAAGACGTTGCACGCACCTCAGACGCTTTTAAAGGGCATTGGGTAAATTTGTTTGAAGAATATTGTCTTTTTTTTTTCAACGGCCACGGATGATTTTTACATAGTTATTTAGAGGAAGTCTAAATACACATAGATATATATAATTTATGGCGGTAAATAATATCGGAGCGGAGATTTTAAAGATTTAAGTAGGTATTCAGTTTTTAGTTCAAAAGTACGACCAAGTATGAATATTTAAATATCTCGGCTCCGATGCACTTTAGAGTATTACATTACATAACAAAATATGTTTATTTTTAATAATTCCATCATAATTTACCACTTTTATGAATGGCCGCTCACCTTGAAAATGTGTGAATTTTACAAATGACAACACTTTTACCCAAACCCCTTTAATGAACGTTCGTGTAAGTATTAATAAGTCTCATATTAAATATTTATTATATTTATTTCACTCTTTCTGGAAATGTTTTATGTTTGAGCAAAGAAAATATATTGATAATTTTATCATTTTATGGCTTCTCTAACACATTGGCCCATCATGGGTCAATACAGGCACGCACGATTGTGAAGGAGCATAATCGTCGGTGAGTGGCCATCATTGCCTGTAATCGGGAATAACCTAATGGCCGCTCTATACGTTGGCCCATCGTGGGCCAACGTAAGGGACGCATTTACATACACCTTAGAGCGAGCAACATATTCTTGCATCTCACTTTTACGCATTACTCGGTCCCTATGCTGGCCCATGATGGGCCAACGTGTAGAGCGGCCACGACAATTGTCGGTACATCAAAGGAATGCGTGCCAATGATCGTGCTCGTATCCACACAATCGCCAATCATAAGTCACACGGCAGGCATCGAGGTCGCCCTTTACCACTTTTGGACCTTACAAATAGAGTCGAAAAGTGGTAAAGCAGTTTCTTGGTCGACTATGCAATAATATTAGTCACTGTATCTTGTTCTGTTATGGTGAATAGTTATTATCCACCACCTTCTCTTCCTCCATCTATTTTTCACGACCCTTTTTCCGATAATGATTATATATAATAAGCAAATAGATAGCTGCTGCCGCTATCACTTCGACGTCCATCTTCAACCGGCGACAGTGCGTAACTGAACAGTCACGATTGTGTAGAGATCAACCCATGATCGTGGCGATGATGGCCGCTTTTTTAATCGCCCATCATGGGCCAATGTGAAGTCGACCCTTTATTTTTAAAATGACATTATGGAAGACCCTGACGATGACCAGACATACTTATCAACGTCAATGTCGAATTCTGACAATTTATCAAGTAAATTGTCAATTGGAGGACATAATTCCTCATTCGACGTTTGATCATTTTCCTCGTACGGTGGCTCTTGTCCTGGTGATACTACGCCATTACTAGAGAACGATGGTGGGGTTACAATTGGGTAAAATGATTCGTGTTTTTGAACGCTGCGTTCACGATGACCACAGGCTTTACGAGGGTCTACTGCCTTCATATCCCCATGTGAAAACATGTTGGACATTGCATGCGGATCATTAGGTAGGGCACATTGAGGTGGTTCGTGGTTTGCGGCAGATGTGGACGGTTGTGATAACCACTCCATGTTATTGGTGCGAGCAAGCGCTGGTTCCTGAAAAATAGGAAATATATTTTTAACATGCAAAATTAAACGGTGGATGCGAAAAGCACAAGACCGGTCTGAGTGGAGAGCCTTGGGGGAGGCCTATGTCCAGCAGTGGACGTCTTTCGGTTGGCATGATGATGATGATGATGATGATGATGCAAAATTACATTGTTTAGAGTTTAAGATCTTTTAAAGAAATTGGGGCCCTGTTCCATTTCTCAAAACATATTGTTACTCGAGAAATATAAACATATTATGGGAAAATGAAATCTGACGTATACTGTTCTCATCATCATCATCATCATATCAGCCTTCAATTTTTCCATTCCTGGACATAGGCCTCCTCCATTCTCTTCCATTCCTGACGGTTTTGCGCCCTCTGCATCCAGTCACGGCCTGCGTGCCGTCTGATGTCATCCACCCAGCGTTGGGGTGGCCTCCCTCGCGCTCGTGTGCTTTCGCGTGTTCTCCACTCCAATACACGTCTGGTCCAACGGCTTGCGTCCATCCTGGCTATATGTCCCGCCCAAGCCCACTTTCGCTTTGTAATGATGGTTACAACATCGCACATCTTTGTTTTGTTTCTGATCCATTCGTTACGTGTCCCTATACTGTTCTAGCCCTGAACAATTATGTCGAAAAAATAGTATAAAAGCGAAGTCGCTTCTCGCCGTCTGTCCCTCTGTATGTACGCTTTCATCTTTCAAAGTACGCAACGGATTTTAATGCGGGTTTCATCAATAGATAGAGTGATTCAAGAGGAAGCTTTGGTTTATAATAATAATAATAATAGTTTATTTCAGATAACAGAATCCATAATTTGTTAGTTAATATAAAGCTATGTTAGTAGGTACCTAAAATTATTTTAATTAAAACTAAAGATCGGTGTGGAGCTGCATCCATCTCCGCAGGAGTGGAGAGTCCCACCGGTCCGCGAACACGCGAAGGACACTGTTGGCGGCGGTTTATGTACGGGTGTTTCAGAAAACTCATATGAAGCGAAGCGAAGCGAGGGCGGGTCGCTAGTAAATATATCGCACCTTCAGAACAACAGTGACCTAATTCAAAATTTCTGCTTTTAAACTTCAAGTCATAATTTTATTATTATAGAGACCTAACTCGAAAACTAAAATTTCTCAGTTACGTCACTATTGTTTTGAAGGTGCGATATTATATAGATAGCCTGCCATTTCTATTACCTAATGTTGGCATGCTAGGCCATTTTTGATAAAAATCGGCCGAGGAGATTTAAATTGTTGTCTCGTTGGGAAACACCTTTTAAGTGTAGGTACCAGCGATTTAACTTTGGTTATTCGCATTCTTGTGTTCCCGGGTGGGGATAAGACAACCTGTGAAATAACTAACATAGAGGCATTTCATCTTAGTCCTCAGGGTTGGCAACGCATTTTCGGTCTTAGGGTTGCAGTCTTAAGATTGTCTCAGATCCCACTTACAGTCACTTACAGGTGGCCTGTGTGCTCGTTCCCCTACCCCATACCATAAAAAAGTCAACTCACCTGTTGCATAAGTTCTTGCAATGGGACCAGTTTCTTCTGCAAGATCGAACTCAAGTAGTTTTTCGCTGAAATGAAAAAATTGGCATTAAAACTTGATGGCTTAAATTACCTAATCGGTTTATTGGTGTTTTTTTGTCAATTTGGATAATTTTGACCATCACCCTTACGTTCTAAAGCTACTTTAAAAGTGTTTGTGAAAATTTTCCAGCTATTGGTAGCCTGTGTTTGCTTGCATCCTCCGCGCGTATTGTTTTATTTTTTAGTTTACGGTTAACTTAGGGTGAAATCGACTAGTCCCCAGTCATGCAAAACCCTGGCCTGACTGGGGCATAATAGCTGTCTGTCTGTCAATGGACTTACGTTCTTTTCTGTATTTAGTGTCATCAATGTACTCGACGACTGCTCGCTCACTGCGTTCTATTTTGCCCTTGTTATTCGTCGTCTGAAGGTACAAAGACACCTGCACAAAACATGGCGAATCAGGATACTGGATGGAAGCGCTTGTCAGCCGTCTAGACGACCTCCTGTATCAGCCAGGTCGCGTGAACGCATAAAAGTATTAAAAGATGAAGAAGAGTAGATGTATTAAAAGTTTATTAGGATTCTTTAATGGATGTTAACAAACATTACAGCCTTTTACAATCCATTAATGGATCCGAGTATAACAAGTGTTTACTAGAATCTATTGATGATTCAGCGTTAACATTGTAATTTCTACATTGAAATACATACATACATAATCTCACGCCTTCGTTCCCAGAGTGGGGTAGGCAGAGCTACAGAATTACAAACATCTCTAAAAACTTGTTGATAATTCTATAACCACAATTTGCACAATTAGGCTAAGATGTTTACCAGCGTATTAGTGACAGGTTGCAAGCCCATCGCCTAACAGTACTACAAGCCTTTATTCCCTTAGTCGCCTCTTACGACATCCACGGGAAGACATGGAGTGGCACTATTCTAACCCGGCAACCACACGAGGCATTGAAATACAAACGTACAAAAAACTACTTAAATCTATTATGGATTCTAGTGTGCAGTCGATTACAAAGAGTTGTATCCACTTTTGGACCTTATTACAATACAATAAGGGGAAAAAGAGGATACATCTCTTTGTAGATGTAGATGGATCTGAATGCACAAAAGGTTCCCTCGACTCCATTGATGGATCCTGCTAAGGATCCATTGGCGGATCCACCAATGGAGTCGAGTGGCTGGAGGGCGATGATAGAATATGCTGGAGTTCAATCCCGATAATCTTGGGCCGATTAAAGCACTATTTGCACCAAAAGGCCCGCAACGGATCGGATCGGAAAGAATTTTATGGTCTTTAAACGATACTGAATCCAAGGATCGGAAAAACGCCCGTCATTTTGAAAACATAACCCTGTTCCGTACAGGAGACTTCCTTCTGATGTTAATTAAAAATATTATTAGGTATTTTACATTTATTATATCATTATTTGTATGTATTCAGCAACAATATTATTAATGAATAAAACCATAATGGTTATGGGAAAAAAACACTTTCGCCAATCAAAAAGAATGTCTTTTTTTAAAATTTTCGCCTGTTATTCTATAACAACGTGAATTTAGGACCTATTTATGAGTCGAAAAACTTTGTTCACAGTTTACGGAGGACATTGCGCATTGGGGCAATCGTTGACATTGGTTTACTGTGTGTATGTGTGTTTGTGTTTTCTAATTAACAGTTCGGTGTCATTCATTAATAAAATTGTCGCTAAGTACATATAAATTATTGTATAATAAATCTATAAAATACCTAATAATATTTTTAATTAATATCAAGGAAGTCTCTGCTATACGGAACAGGGTTATCTTTTCAAAATGACGGTCGTTTTTCCGATCTTTGAATCATATAAATATGTACTGTTTTTAAGTCTACATTACCAAGCATTTACCAAGCTTGAACGCGGGCGTCTTTCGCGACATGGACGTCACCGAAAGTATGCTGCGACACGCGTACGGCTCCGTCCGCTTGCGATCGGCTCCGTTCGCTTGCGATCGGCTCCGTACGCATGTCGTCGTTTGCGATCAGAACCTTTCGGCCGTGACCGGGCGAGCCCACTCATTCTCGAAAGTGCACCCAAACACATGGTAGCAACGATACTATTTGACTGGGTGCGAATACGTTCGCAAGCAACCGTACGGTGCCGTACGGTGCCGATCGTGTGCGTCGACATCCTGTCGACCGCAAACGGCTGTTACCGCCCGTCCGTATGCGTCGGCATGCTGCCGGACGCGATCGGCTGTCGACGCATCCGTACGTATCCTTTCCGATCCGATGCGATGCGAGCCCTTTGGTGGAAATCATCCTTTACATAGGTTACAGTGGAGTGAAAAAATAGGAAGCGATTCTATTTGGATCCATTGACAAGGCAACTTGACTCGCTACTGTCCGACCGGTTTACACTACTGTACTGTCCACTGTCCTTGACCAATGTAAATCGGGCTTTATTCAATTGGTACTTGACTTGCCTCAATGGGGCTCTCGCAAGGTGGACCTTCATAGGGTGGCACCGTGAAACACAACCCACACCGCTTGTGCACATAAACATCTTGGACTGTAACCGCCCAACTATCACGCTCCAAAATCACGTCTGGAATTTCTGCATTGAACTGCAACGAAATAGATAACATTTATTAAAAAAAATACAACTTCTACTGTACTAAGTATTAAATGGGTAAAACTTGTGCTTCAGGATAAACAGCGCTGTTCCCCTTTGAAAGTTTATTGTTATGTTGTGTAACGTATAGGGATATTATTTTCGATCATTGGACATTTATGATTTGTGTATTTATTTTTTATAAACAGTAGCCTATATTCTAATTTTCACATATCTCAATTTAAAACTAACCAAACACCCATAACAACCTCTACCCCCATTTCACCTAGATAATTGGGATAATTTTTAGATAGTGGGGTTTTTTTTTATTTATTTATACCTAGCCTAAACATTAAGTTTTATAATTCTAATTTCAAAGATGGACGACTTCCATACTAACTTCTACCTCTCACTCAGGGGTTGAATTTCCAGAAATGCCTTCTTATACAATGCCTACATCATAAAATCAGCATCCCCCACATTAAAATTTCCAATTTCTGTCATTAACGATTTGGGCTGGGCGTTGATGACTCAGTCAACCGGGACATCGCCTTTTATATTATGTATAGCAGTGTGAGTGTGTAAGCGTATGTGGATGTGTGTCTGTGTGCTGCCGCGCGCACGTATTTTCTGTGGTTAGTTTGAATTAGCGACTGATGAGCGACTGTAACCAAATTGAGGCCCAACTTGTCGCTTAGGTATGATAGTAATAGCTTTAATAATGTATATGTTCACAAGTTATATACATACGCAAAAATGTTAGGTATAAGTTCAGCGGTCAGTGCTATAGTCGTGAAAGCATTACAAACAGACAAAGATACTTTCACATCTATAATATTTTTATAGATTTAACTGTTTTTAAAGTATACCTGTTCGCAAAACAGCAGCATCTCAGTCCCCTCTTTGACCTTCGTGTTCATCCTTATGATCTTCAACTTCGTCAACTTCCTGGTGTCGTAGATAATGCTGGAACACTTCGGTCTGAGAGGGCGGTAGTACTCCAGTTCTTGCCGGTTCACAGCCTGGTTGTAGTTCTCTCTGGGCAGGAACACGTTGAAGCAGAGACGAACGCGGGTGAAGTCGATGCGGTCTTGATGAATCATGTGTTGGAATCGCTCTGGAATAGTGAATGTTAATAGAATGGAATAGAATAACTTTATTTTGGGCAACAAGGCCTATTTTTACAAATACCTTACAAAACAACACACAGTTATGCATAGGTTAGGTTAGGTTTGATTAATAAGCGATATTCTAAAAATCCATTCGGGGCAGTGGTCCAACTGCTTTGTCCAACAGAACAATAATTTCCATTTGAATATCAAATTAACAGCTTCGACGGAGCTCCGCAGTCACGGAGCTCCTATTCCTGGGTGGTTTGGCCCTCTGGGCCAGCTGAAGAACTAACATAACCTAAACCTACCTCATATTTATGATACTCATTTTGGTACGTTGAACTGCCCCGAAACTCTAAAAATTTAGTTTGCATTCGGTATTATGAAAATACAGAATTTTGATCAATTCGGAATTATGGCTCTTCGGAATAATGTACATAGGTCACACAAATATCTGCCCTTACCGGAATTTGAACCCGGGACCGCTAGCTTCGTAGGCAGGGTGTCAAGCACTACCAACTAGGCTATCGTGTCGTCAAAAAAACATACGATACACGTCAACACGATAGAGGTAAACTTAACACCCTATTTTTTGACGGGAGTCAGGATGGAAGGTATTTACTTTTGAAAGGGTCCAGCCTCATGTCCACCCGCGCCTGCAGGGCTGCGTTGACGTCCTCCTTCTTGACGCAGATGACACCGATATTCTTGAAGGTGACTTCAGGCCCGTCGGTGATCAGTTGCAAGACCCCTCCAGTGTTCACGTACTGGTTGCCTTGCTGGGATCTGGGTGCCTTCCCCGAAATGGCGTGAGGGTGTATCCTGAAAGTATTTAATACGTACTTTAATATTACTTACTCGTATACATTGTTAGAAAATTAAAACAAACAGCGTCTGGGGTCGTTGTCCGCCACGCCACAACATCATGCCACATCATGCTTGAGTGGTACAGTCGGCCAAAAATGTGGTCTACCACCCTACTATACGGTTATACGGTTAAGTAAATTTGCACGTCAGGAATCTTATGAACTTATAATACAACAAGTTCGATTTTCCCTTGCAATAATATTATGTCAGTGACAAGTGTCAACCTTAGCGATAATTTGACGACGCGCTGGCCTAGTTGGTAGTGACCCTGCCTACGAAGCTAGCGGTCAAATCAAATCAAATGAAATCAAATCTCTTTATTTTGCCTAAATGTGGTACAAAAGATGTTACAGTTGGACAAAGTCACACACATTTTGCCAGTATCTGGCATGCAAAAATATCATAATCATACAATTTAAAGCAATGTTAAAAAATGCTTCAGGACTACATGGGTTGATCGCTTATACATGCATACAATAAATTCATAACTACTTAATCATAATAAAATAAAATTAAATTAAAAAGTCACAGTCAATGGTTAAAGTAATCAAAATATTCTTCAGTACTGTAAAAGCATTCCTGCACTAACCAACTCTTAAGTTTAGTCTTGAATAGTCTAGTGGGCAATTCTTTAATTTCATCATGCAATCGATTATAGATGCCAATGGACATGCAATATGCGTTCTTACCATACAACTTAATCTTTTGAGCAGGAACAACGAGGCGATTTGGATACCTTGTATTAAAATTACATATGTCTTTGCTGGTTTTAAAAAGTTCTGGATGCAGTTTGACGAATAAACAAATTTCATATATGTACATGCTTGGTACAGTCAGAAGTTGTAGGCTTCTAAATAACGGCCTACAAGATGTTAGGATATCAGCATTACAAATTGCTCTAATGAACTGTTTTTGAGCTATTAGTGCACGTTTTACATGACTAGAGTTACCCCAAACAACGATGCCGTATCTGAGCAGGGAGCAAACATATCCATGATAAGCCTGTAATGCAGCCTGTTTGGTGCTTATCTTAGTAAGTTTCCATAGAGCATATGCAAACGCATTTATTTTACTGCAAAGTTTGTTTATATGCCCAGCCCAGGAGCATTTATCATCCATGCAAATCCCCAAGAATGTTGTCTGGCTGGATTCTTCTATAGTTTGATCCGCAACGGCTACCGTTAGCGAGAGCTTTTTCCTATTTTTATTTACGAACTGTACAAATGTAGTCTTTTGTAGATTAACATTTAGATTGTTCCTATGTAACCATTTTATGACATTAGCGATGGTGTCAGTTATGTCCTTATTATAAGAACTAGCATTATTACATGGTATAACTATAGAAAGATCATCTGCGAAAAGTATACAGTCAAAGTTTGTTACATTCGGTAAATCGTTGATATATAATTAAAAAAGCAGTGGACCCAGGATACTCCCCTGAGGCACTCCAACCTCATTTACTTTAATAGAAGACCTATGAGCAGTAACGATAATATTGTCTGAATCTATCTGAGTTATTTCAACAAATTGGGTTCGTGCGAGCAAGTAATCTCGTGGTAATCAAGTAAGGTCGTGGGTTCAAATCCCGGTAAGGGCAGATATTTGTGTGATGAGCGCCAATATTTGATTCACAGAAACTACCCTACTCTATTTTCGATAAAATGATGGGTCCAAGGTACCCTTGTCTATGGGACACTTTATTTGTGGTTGTCTTGCACCGTCTCATGGGTAAGTTTTTTTTTGCTCTCGTTGTTCTGAGTTTTGACACGTTTTCCTGCTCAACTACGCATGATATATTTATATTATATTCGTTGTTTTATATAACGCTAGGACATCAACATTCATTGCCATAAGCCGATAAGCAATACTCGTATTAAAAATATTACTGTCTGCCGAGTTTCTTGCGGCTTCTACTCGGCAGACTCAGTTGGTCTACTACTGTTTTTGACGTGTAAAAGTGCCCGTTTGGCGGAACTGAATAAACATCTTTTATGTTTTTTTTTATTTTTTATGGCTGCGGTTCCACTGAGGCGGAGATGATCGGAGTGGAGCGGAGCTGTGCCAATATTAACCAATAGAATCTAAACTAACGTGCGCAAGGCGCGCTCGACGTGACCGCAGGCGCCTTCTATTAGTTAATATTGGCACAGCTCCGCTCGTCTCCGCCTCAGTGGAGCCGCAGCCTAAGAAAGGGTTAGTAAAATGTAAACAAGCTTACAGATCGTCTTCAGGGTTGACCAGACAGACTATAATGAGCATGGGTCCGTGATAGGGGCCATGTCTCCCCCTGACGGCAATCGTTGGGTACGTCAAATGGTCCCGGTGGCTGCTGATGCCAGGAATCGAACCCTGGGTCCGCGTCCCTATGACTTCCTTCTCGTACCGGAATCTGAAATGAGAATATTATCTTAACTACTAGTATTATAAAACTTGCGTGTTTGTTTGTAACTCCTTCACGCTGCAACGGCTGGACGGATTTGGATGAAATTTGGCAAAGAGATAGATAACACATATACACATTTGGAATAGCACAACCGCTACCGCTACGCGCGTTCTTTTCATACCGGAAAATTTAAAAGTTTCCGAGGGAATATCGATAATCGAATTTCACGCGGAAAAGTCGCGGAGGGTAGCTAGTATTTTTTTTTATGGCAATGAGAAGGCACGCGAGCACTCAGGGCACCCATAGACATTTGAAATCTCAAGACAACAATCTCAAAACTGCAATCCTAAGACTTCAAATGCGTTGCCAACCCTGAGGAATAAGATGGAATGCCTCTATGCTAGTAATTTCACCGGTTGTCTTATCCCCACACCGGAACACAGCAATGCGAACACTACTGCTTGGCGGCAGGTTAATGGATAAGATGGTGATAGCGATCCGGACGGACCCTGCACAAGGTCCTACCCCCAATAAAACCACCCCCAGTAATATTATAAATGCGAAATTGTGTGTGTGTGTTTTAGTTTGTTACTCCTTCACGGTGGAACGACTGATAATTTAAGAGTTCCCCAGGGAATAACGATTATCGAAATCTACGCGGACGAAGTCGCGGGCAGAAGCTAGTTAAATAAGAACCATTCCGATTAAACTATGTAGTTTTCTTTGAAAAACACACCACCCCGTTGCAATTATAGTGACCTAATTCAACATTTCAGCTGTCGACTTTGCGACATATATTTATTACTATATAGCCTGTGTCGATTGAAATTGCCCAATATGTAAACAAAGTAGTACTGTTTGACACATAACCTTAAATATTCTTCAAGCGTGTTTTTATTTAAAATAACGTATAATTGATAGTTATTTAATGTTAAACTTAATATGAAAGTAAAGATCAAGTATACATCATTGCTAAGACCTCACTTGATCTTTAAAAGCACGTGAATTTCGAGTAATAATGGCGAATTGGTTCGTTTGGTTGTGTTTATATATTTGCCGATTTCAATTGGTACAGACGGGTCCATATTGGCTCACCTAATTATTTTTACTCATAACGACTCATAAGTCCTAATTATCGCAACTCCTAACGTATTTATTTCAGCAACTGTTACATTTTCAGGATTTTTATAAATCAAACCTAACCTAACCTAGTCTTATCTACACATTGAATATTTCAGAACTTCTGAAAAGTTTACGGTTCCAGCGGTATAAAAAATTCATTTTCGGAGTTCCGATAATAGGAGTTGCAATTTTAGTTGAACTTTGGCGCTCCCGGTACAGACTATAGGGACCTAACTCGACATCCAATATTTGTGAATTAGGTCACTATAAAATACGTGTTCAATATTTTTTGATAATCTTACTGACGGACTAATTATTTTTTTACCCAGTACACACCCCTATTCTAAAGATGCGACACGTTAAATTTATAGCACCCCTCTTGGTGCGTTAGGCTGCGGCTCCACTGGAACTGTGCCAATATTAACCAATAGAAAGCGCATGTGGTCACGTCGAGCGCGCCTTGCGCAGGTTAGTTTAGATTCTATTGGTTAATATTGGCACAGTTCCGCTCCGCTCCGCTCGTCTCCGCCTCAGTGGAGCCGCACCCTTAGGGGTTAAAATTGGCGTACCTGTGTGCCTTAGGTGCAGGTTCCTCCACGATGTGGACTTCATAATCCGTGCAGTACTCGTACCATGATACAGCCGGTATAGATATCGAACTCATCGCTCTGAAAAGTAAAAAAAAACAATAATATGAGGACGAGTTAGCCTAGTTGGTAATGACCCTGCCTACGGAGCTAGAAGTCCCGGGTTCGATTCCCGATATGGGCAAATAGTTGTGTGATGAGCGCGAGTATTTGATTCTTAGTCTGGCATGTTTTCTATGAATTTAAATATTTATTTATCTAGTCTAGTACCCATAGTACAAGCCTAGAGCTTCGTTTAGAACTAAGTCTACTTGTGTTAGATTGACCCCTGATATTTGTTTATTTATACATATACATATACTACTTTTTGTTTTTTGACCTGGCCACACTCGTAATTTATTACTGCCTACTATCTTATTAAGATGCCAAAATATATCTTTATAGCTTAAGTGCAAGGCGGTCCTAAGGACAGTAAAGTTTTCATTTTCAAGTTATCAAAAAAAAGTTTTTGCTAGAGTTAGAATATTTGTTCCAAACGTAAAGTGGACTATTGAATAAAGAATCTCAAAAGCGATATGATTAAGCTCTGATATATCGATTTTCGAATATTTGCATTCATATGCTAACTTTCAGCACCGTTGTATCCTTGACATAGAGAATTGAAACTTCACAATTTCACATAAATAGATTCGTTTATAGACATAATTATGAAACCAAATAAGCGGGTGCCGTAACTTTTAACTGCACTGAAAAACGTAACATGAACTTACTTATGTAGAAAAATAAATAATTAAAAAAACATCCAGGACTCAGGAACAAATTCTCAAGCTCGTCACACAAATATATTGCCCTTACCGCGGATCGAACGCGAGACCGCTCGCTTCGTAACCAAGGTCAAGTTCAAGTTCAATGCTTTGATATATGGCACCTTCAGAACAATAGTGACCTAATTGAGAAATTTTAAATTTCGACTTAGGTCTCTATGATAATAAATTTATGACTCGAAGTTTGAAAGCACAAATTTTGAATTAGGTCACTATTGTTCTAAAGGTGCGATGGCTTCTGTCCAGTGGGACAATTCTGCCAGTGTCAAGGTTGGAAGTTACACGTGATCGGTGTAAATGATATCAAAAAAATCATAAGTCGACGTTGTACGGTGATCCTCTAGCCTCCGTGAAGCGATGTAACTTTACGAAGACCAGATGGGATTTTCTTGGAGCAATCCTTTCGGAGGCGAAACGTGTTCAAACTTGAATTCTTCATTATACTGCACATTTGAATGTTAATTTACTGCATATTAATACATCATTACTATCCATTAAACAACAAAATATGCAAAAAATAAATTACAACTAAGAAAGCGACGCCATCTTGTCGAAAACCCAAAGAGAATCCTATCAACAAATCGTAGCCAGGGTCACTACTAACTATCACCTAGGCTATGTGCGTCAAAACAAGACAAGACTTCTCTTAATTGATGGTCGCAAATCTTCACGACGGAAAAACCACAGGAGATTATCTTGAAATCGTAATTATATATCACCAGCGTATTATATGAGTTTTTAGGGTTCCGTAGTCAAACTAGGAACCCTTATAGTTTCGCCATGTCCGTCCGATCGTCCGTCCGCAGCTTAGTTCAGAGACTCTTAGTTCTAGAAGGATGTTATTTGGCATGAATATACATATTAGTCACGCCAACAAAGTGGTAATATAAAATCTTGAAAAAGACGTTTTTAGGGTACAAATAAACATCCCCACGTTACGTGTCCCCTACACGAATGTTTATTTTTCCCTCATCTACCCCGTGGTGTGGGATGTCGTTGGTTACGTCTTCAAATATTGTGGGTTTGTGGAAACAATTTTTCGATTAAGGCGGATGCTTATGAATTATTTATTAAGATTTAGAAGTGGTAATTTATGTTAGATTCAGGTTCCTTCCCCACAACTAAAACTACATACATACATACATAATCTCACGCCTTCGTTCCCAGAGTGGGGTAGGCAGAGCTACAGAATTACAAACATCTCTAAAAACTTGTTGATAATTCTATAACCACAATTTGCACAATTAGGCTAAGATGTTTACCAGCGTATTAGTGACAGGTTGCAAGCCCATCGCCTAACAGTACTACAAGCCTTTATTCCCTTAGTCGTCTCTTACGACATCCACGGGAAGACATGGAGTGGCACTATTCTAACTCGGCAACCACACGAGGAATACTAAAAATTAGGAAAATATCTTAAATATAACGAAACACACACACATGTGATAGCACATAACGAAATTTAAAGGAAAACTATCACGACTAAGTAGAGTTGATCGGTTCCTGGGGTGTTTCTGAGCTACAGGCGACTAAAGTGTACCTAACCACGGAGTGTAACCCTCCCTACCTACCTACTCGTACCTTACCTAATAAAATCATCTAAGGCAGCACCCAAATATCTTTAAATAGATAATTAGTTCATGTTGTTTTTAGGGTTCCGTACCAAAATTCTAAAAAAGGAACCCTTATGGCGAGACTTTGTTGTCTGTCTGTCTCATCAACTACAAATGCTATCAACTTGAAATATGGCACAGTTGTACAACGTGCTGGCCCGCATCTGTTTTTAGTAAAAAAAAATGAAATTTTATGAACGGGTGTCATACGAAAAGGCTTGATCTGTACATTTCAAAACTATTTTATTTTTTCTGTGATTTACTTTTTGAATTATAGCTAAAAATATACAAACGACCGTTTCCACGCCCCCCTTTTTCTCCGAAGTTTATTCATCAAAAAATCTGAAAAACTCCTGACGTTTAGATAATTATTATATTTTATGGGAAAAATAAAATAAAGTATTCATTGTTTACAGTTTTTCAGAAATAACAAAATAAATTGGAAAATCTGTATTAAAATTTAGGTTCATCAAAATAGACCTTATAGCATAAAAAATAAAGTTCATAGAAAATGAGCAGTTATCAAGCGTATTATCTTAAATACGGAACCCTCGGTGCGCGAGTCCGACTCGCACTTGACCGGTTTTTGGAGATAGTTTTTGTGTAGGCTTAAGCCGTTAACGGCTTCGGAACCCTACACTGAGCAGTGTCAGATATACTCTTACTCGGTTAAGTTATTATATCCTGACGACACATTAGCCTAGTAACCTTGCCATTTCACTATGTTTATTTTTATCTTCTGTATCTTTAATTAGGTATTTGTACGTTTATCCATCAGTTTTTTTATGCCCTTAGCAGACCTTTAATAACCGTTATTTTCGTGTAACGTTATCTTTCATAACGTTATACTATAACGTTATTTGACGCCTTACCTGTAGCGGTATCCATTATAACGTTATCAAACTATAACTAACTATACTTCGGTAAGCGCTATAATAACGTTAATAACCGTTATTTTCGTGTAACGTAATTTTTAAATCTGCGTTTGTTATTTGCATTTTTTTGTGATAAAGTAAAGTATTTCAGCTGGCTATTTGAAAAGGGACGGAAAAAGGCCGGAATATAGGTATAAACGGACATCGAAAGGATGTTGGTTGCGATGTCTAAACGGACAAAAATCGTCCCTTCTGGGACGTCGGCCACTCACGCAAAATGCCTACCTAGCGCGTAGTTCATAAGTTTCTTATCGTTATTATAGCGTTATTTAAGTGTAACGTTATTACGATTTCGTTACGGTGTAACGTAACGTTATGAAAAAATATCGATATATATAAACGAAATTTTGAGCACTAACGAAATATAACGTTATGATAACGATATTATTCATAACGTTATAAAGGTCTGCCCTTATGTCAGTGTTCCAAATTAATAGTTAACCCAAACTACTCTTTCATTCAATAAATGTCAGGTGCTTCACGGACAGCGGCAAACAAATTGCCGTCTTGATTTCATTGAATTTCCAAATGAAAGTTTTTTTTCTCAAAATCTTATACCGCCAAAATGATCTCTGAAATATGAGTGTTACACATCATACCAGAGCTCTGTAAAACTGCCCTTTATAAAAAAAGTTTATTTGGTATGGCACCTACTATCTTCAACAAATTACCTGACAATGTAAAAAATGCCGACATTGTTAGTTTTAAGGTAAAGCTATCGAAATTACTGATTGAAAAATGTTATTATTGTGTAAATGAATTTTTAATAGATAATTTTTAATATATTTAATACCAATCAGATTTAAACTTTTACATTTTATGCGTTATTCCTGTAATATTATTGACATTTATTATAGCATTCGTTGTATTTCTTTATAAATTTGTACGCCTACCGGCAATTTACAGTGATATTATACATATTTTACCATCTTTTGTAATGACTTCTAAACACAAATAAATGATTGATTGATTGACTGATTGATTGATTGATTGATATGACATAAACATAATCTCACGCCTTCGTTCCCAGAGTGGGGTAGGCAGAGCTACAGAATTACAAACATCTCTAAAAACTTGTTGATAATTCTATAACCACAATTTGCACAATTAGGCTAAGATGTTTACCAGCGTATTGATATGATTATCAGAAAAAACGACGAAGGCGACGACGACATTGCAAAATACCCTAAATCTTGTCGAAAATCTACCATTTATTAATATAAGGAATGACTTTTCCTACTTCCATTTTTTTTATCGGATTAATAGGTTTGTACAGGGTGACTGCGTGGTCGTGATACAAATGATCACCTCTGTGTTCTACCCACGAATATGAACAACTTTCACTATGGGACCAACTCTGAAATCACGAAAAAAAAAACAGAAAAGTTCAATACGTACTCGATCAAAATGTATGAAGCAGCCGATTTTTTTTCCTGGTTTCAGAGTTGGTCCTATAGAGAAAATTGTTCATATTCGTGGGTAGAACACAGACGTGATCATTTGTATCACGACCACGCAGTCACCCCGTAATTTAGATGTTCATTTCATGTTCAGTTCATGTTCACTCTCCAGAAGAAATGTATTAGGGTTTTAGTAAATATTTCTTCAACGGAGACATGTCGACCACATTTTACTTCCTTAAATATATTGACATTGACATCAACATACATATATGAAATCTGTAGGCTTGTGAGAACAAATAAAGCTCAATTTGCAAAGGATCGAGATATTAATAGTGGCAGTGGTCGGATCAACCTTAGAAAACGCAATAAATTAGTTAGTTCTTTTACTACTCTTAAAATAGTTAGTGGCGGAACACAACATATGGCTGTGAAAATATATAATAAGTTACCTCTAATAATTAAACAGATTGAGAAAGTCTCAGTATTTAATATTCAGCTAAAGAAATTTCTAATTTCCAAATGTTTTTATAATTTAAAAGAGTACTTTGACATTGAATAAGAATTTATTTGTAAATGTAGGATATAAGTAGTAGTATTTGTAAATGTAGGATGTAAGTTAATTAGGTAATTTCGTTAAGCAGAGTAATAATTTTAATTTCAAATTCAAAACATCGAACAGTTATTATGCAGGACTGTTAAAAATATATACAATAAAATATACCTAAAATTAACTTAAAACTACACTAATCTAATAAACCGCTGCCAGTGGGCATCGTTCCCAAAATGCTGGCAGCATTGCCACGTTGAATGGCAATGCTTAATCTTTGTGCCAAATAAAGGCCAGCATTTTGGTCACGAGATGTGTCGACCAGGCGCTCGGAAAGATCTTTAAAAATTTTATGAGCTCCTGGTCCCCACGGTCCTAAAGTTTCGACCCCAAAGGCTCAAATACGTAGCTTCTATCGAGCTGACTGTACTTGCGCCTTTTCAGGGTCTCCGCTGATTCTGCCGCGGATCCAGCCTTAATTCTCGATCCGTAATTGCAGTGCCCTTGCAGGGTTTATGTTGATCCATGTAATAGCATTAAGATCCTTGTAACTACAACATAAGGCAATAAAATATATGACTATGACTATGGCTATGACTATATTGGCTTGGTAATAGGGTACCTATTACCTACCAAGCCTCCGCTGACCGTCCATCTGTCTGTCAGCGGGCCGTATCTGCTTGAACCGTATATACATGGTAATAGGTAGATATGTACTTGGTTCCCCTTGTTTACGCATAATAATAAATTGTCCGAATGTATGATTTCGCAGAATACTAATTTCGCATAATTGTTATTCTACTGAACCTTTGATTTTTTTGAAAGGTTATAAAATAAACCTAACCTAACCTACTCTATTCTACCAGGATTACACAAAACATTTTAAAAAATATTTTCCGTTTATTCTGGAGACATTCGGCGTAAAAAGTTTCGGCGAAATAGAGGGAACCCTATGTACTTATTTGAAGTTTTTCCAGAGACCGTTTTAACAACAAACTAAAAAAAGTTAAAAATTAAAGCCACATACAAAAAACGTTAAACGTTAAGCGCGATATTAATGTTGTAGTACGGAAACGGAACCCTTCGCGTGCGATCCCTTAAACCATGTTATCATTCGAAGACTCATATCCTTGGACGACACGCTAGCCTGGTGACCTTTCCTACGCAGCTAACTGTCCTGGGTTCAAATCCTGGTAAGACTAGACCTACTTATTTCATGAGATGAGCACGAGTATTTGTTCAGTCTTGGATATTTTATAATTATGTATATTTCTCTATAAAAGTATATAAATAAATAAATGTCACAATCTCACTCCTTGACCTTGACCCAAACTAAGCTCTATATAAACTTGTACTATGAGTAGGTACCTACTAGACTACGATATAAATACTCATATAGTAAAATAAATACTTAAATACATAGAAAAACATCCCCACAAACAAATACTCGCGCTCATCACACAAAAAATTGCCCATACCTTGCATCGAACCCGGGACCGCTAGCTTCGTAGGCAGGGTCACTACCGACTAGGCCATTGCTTCGTTTGAGACTAAGCAGGTCAATTTGTATGAGATTGTCCTGTATTAATTTATTATTTACTTATTCTAATTTACCTCACAGCGCTTCAATTATAATAAACTGGCAAGAAAAGGGCGTTTACACCCGCAATCCGCATACAAAAACATGTTTTTTTTTATTTACATAGGAAAACCGACTATCTAAGGCCTTTATTTAAATCTGATTTGAAAATAAAACCAAAACATGGCTGTATAATATTTATCCCTTGCCTAGTCCAAATGGGACAAATGCCAAAAACAACAATGAGTATGGACATAAAAACTCTTACATGCCTGTTAAAAGTATTCACTGTGGCTGTATGTTGCGATGACCACGGCCTCTTTATTACTTTTTTACACTAACACGAAATTTCACTGATTAAAAAGTAACACGTTCTAAAATAAAACACATTGGTAAACTGATAGTGTTGATAAAACTCGGTTCAAATTAAACATTGATTATTTTTATTTGTACAGTATCACTTTTGTTTTTTTAAAACGTTTGTCGACGCGCGCGTCTCCTCGCGCGGTCCGGATGGCACTGAGTTGTTATGAAAGCACGTTATGTATTGAAATATAATAATACAAGGAGGCTGAACCGACGAGAAGCCGAAACTGATAACTATATATATTATACTATGCTGATAATATTATTAGTATTTAGGTAAGGTAATTGTTACGAAACCAATTATTAAGGGTACTTTTAACAATCGTATCATTATATAACAACTTTACCTTCTTACCGTCCCGTACGACGAGACAAATTAACTTGGTCTTTTTTCAAACTTGGGCCGTAATCAACATGGTAAAACAACATGGCTTTTGATGTGTTATTGTACTGTTTTTAACTCGGCCGCCATTAAATAAAGTAAATAAGCTATCATATCGCTATCATAACATAACACGTCAAAAGCGATATTGTATACCTTGTTGAATAGAGGAACTTGTGCATAAAAATTGTCACTAAGGAATGACTGGTTCGGCTAGGATGGGCGGCTTTTAATAAACTAGAAATAGTCTTCAAAGCTAATCTCCCGTAATGCGTAAAAACCAATTGAACAATGTGTCCTCCCCGTCCTCACGTACGGATCGGAAACGAACGCTCACAAAGGCAAGTATGCGCCAAATTAAAGGTGCACAATGAGCTACGGAGCGTTCCATGTTGGGAACTTCACTTCTGAATCACATACCGAATGGTGAGAAGGCGCAGGACAATCGGCAAAAGGGTAACGCAACTGAAGTGGAGATGGGCGGGACACTTGGCTAGGCGAGACGATGGCAGGTGGTCGAGGGCGGTAACGGAGTGGTGGCCGAGATTAGGTCACAGGGCAGACCATCAGCTCGTTGGTCTGATGACGTTTGGCAGACAGTTGGGAAAGGATGGATGGCGTTAGCACGAGACCGGGGAAAGTGGTGTGAAAATGGAGAGGCCTTTACCTTGCTGTGGGTGATGTGGTCGGAAATGACTGAAGGAACGACAATCGTTATTAACTGACTTTGAGTGAGACTGTTAAACCATTATATAGGTATAATACCTATAGGTAATACAGGTAACAGTGCCTCAAGTGTAAGTTGCTGTTCACGCGGCAAACCGTCTCGAACGCGAAAGTGACTATGTTATTTATACGAGAAACGCAAACGCGATAGAGACGTTTTCGTGTAGGTACGTAAAAATAAACTAGAGGCTCAGGGTGGTGATTCTCTCAACAAGCAAAGGTGATCGTTCGCTCGAGTGAAGGTCCAAGCGGCGAGTTTAAGTAGTCCCGACAGAGCGAACAAAACACAGTTTAGCGCGTGTATTCAATTTGGCAGCATGACTTCACCAACGTATAAGGCTCCCTAATTGACAATGCACGCGCTAAAATGTGTTTGTTCGGTCGGACGGGACTACTTAAACTCGCCGCTTTTATTCACTCGTCCGTTCGACCGGCCGCCGTTTTTTGAGAGAATAACACACCAGGTAATGTTGGCTAAGCAAAACACAACTTACAACTCTAAACTTGGGACAAAAAACTGTTTAAAACAATTGACAACTGGATTTTATTGAAAAGGTGTTCTGGAAAAAAACATGCTTAGTAGGTAACCGTTAAATATTAATAAGATAACAAAGAAACAAGGTTATCTTTCATTTATTGTTTATAATAAGTACTTAATAATGAACAAAACAAAACTTAAATTAAAAGAATTGCATTTTTGTCACAAATTTCCTTAACGCTCCGCTACGAACGCTAATTGGACCTTATGCGGTCGTTATAAAGTTCAATGATGACTAACTACTTCTTTACTCGGTCGCATCACTTGATAATTTCATACGTCACCGGGAATTCCGTGGGAAAAACCCACACGTGGTGTGACCACGATATGTACCACCTTAAGCTATTATAAAATATGTAGTGTTGTTAGTAACACTTATATTCAATCTGTCGTGTTGTTTTGACATTGGGAGGGGGGAGAGCACCGCATAAAGACTAAAGGCATAGAAACCGTACTAAATAAGCAGAAAATACATTATGGTTCACTTCTTTTTACTTATGGTTTTCATAGTGAGTTGGAAAGAGATCAATCTATAGCTGTTCTTTCGTTATTTGGTACATTGTCACAAGTAAGGCGTGATTTGGCCCTATAAGCACCTATAGTATTTGGACCCATAGACAAGGAAAAACAAATCCTTCCTATAGGAAGGACAAAGAAGTCCCTGTGTAAACTTTGTGACAATGACAGTTAAAGAAGAAAAAACAGCCTACTTTTTGTTTCATTTTTTCTCATGTAATACGTAATCTAATAAAAAACAAAAAACCGCCTTCAAAAACGCAAAAAAAAAAAATACATACAGTGGAACGTATAACCTCCTCCTTTTTTGAAGTCGGTTAAAAAATAACTTCTTTTAAAATTGTAGGTACCTACCTAATAGGTTAGTCCAACTGAAGTCGGCGACCTCATATTTTCAACAAAAAATGTTTTTTAAAACATTTATTTTATTATGCTTAAAGAAAATGAAACAGTATGTAGATAACTAAAGGCCACTTGACCAAAAAAATAATACTGAGTTAGTAAACGTGCGATTCATACGAAAACTGTCATTTTAACTCGATCTAGGGTCTTAACCCAGTATTGAATTTTTGGTGCAAGTCCGCCTAAAATAATGAAGATAAAATCTTTTCTTCTTTTTCGGCTAGTTAAGGTTAATTCCTCCCATTTAAATTTATTAAATTATGATTTCCAATATATGTAGAAATTGTCGAAAAAGATTTTTCGGTGACGGCTGGAACATAAACATTTATTTCTTAAAGTTACGTTTTTGCTCAAGTTCACAGTTTAAGAAGTAGCTTGCAAAGATAACAGCGTACAGAGAATCAATTGACAAGACTTTAGTCGTAACATCGCGGTAGTAAAGGAGTGGTGGTAGGATCGCTACCACAATATTACCCTTAAGCTACCGCCAAGCATTCGCATTGTTGTGCTCCGGTGTGATAAGACAACCGGTAAAATTATTAGCATAGAGGCATGCCATTAGTCCACAGGGTTGGCAACCACAGATAACGCAAATGCATCTACTTCGCGTGTCATAAAATGTCATAATCCGCACTACTGACGTCCCGCGCGCCTGTTGCTGCAGCCGGTCGGCCGTGAAAATTAAGAAAATGCCTCGTTGCGTGATAATAAACTGCAATAGCCCAAAAAAGCGACGACTTTGAATCGATTCTGCGCGGAAAACGGAAAATTCTCTTCTCTTGGTGTGTCACAGTTGGTAGCAAAAAGTGACGCGGTTGGTTTTTTATACAGATTGAGGTGTTTACATTATCTATGTGTATTTATATCTGTGGTTGGCAACGCATTTCCGGTCTCAGGATTGCAGTCTTAAGGTCCCAATTAATATAAGTAGGTCGGTGCTAGTTCGCATTTTCCACGTCATAAAAATAAAACTGTGCGTGCATGCGCTGTGACACGCATTCAAATTGAAATGGTCATCGATTGGTGAGTCAAAGGAGCTATACTAATTCAATAGCGCTATATCTCAAATTCTACAGCCAAAGCAGATTCAATCCTCTCTTGTTAGCAATAAGGTTGCATTTGCTACAGGAGTTTTGTCTGACTGCTGTTCGTCTTAGCAGGGCAGTATACCGCCGTCCAAAAGGGCACCGAGAGTATGAGCTCTATGTGCACATACAGCCTTTTCACTTTGAAAGGCAGTATAGCGAATATTTGTCCTTGTAGGTCAGGTAAGCAGTACAATATTGCAACATACATACGATTTGCTCTACTCCAAGGTTAACGAAAGAGAGCCCTAATAGGATAAGTTCGCCTATGCGCATTTACTGCAACAATGCACATAAAATCAAAATATATTTTATTGCGCGACTGTAAGGTCTGTTCATCCCCCCCCTCCTTACTGGTCTTATATAGTAAACAACTTTCTAACCTTAAAATGAACCTTTTTGGCTAAAACAGCTCTTTTATCGTAAATAAAGTAAACCGAGTTAACGTTTTGGACATCACTTGGGAAATGTATTGTGTGTGATTGCTTTTTTTATTTAAAATAGCTGTTTTAGCCAAAAAAGGTTCATTTTGAGGTTAGAAAGTTGTTTGCTATAAGACAAGTAAGGATGAACAGACCTTAGGTATCAAGTATAAGTAATATATTATACAGGTGTGTGTTAGTACCTATGCTAATTAAGTTATTTGTTAATCACGAGTGAACACAGCGGCAGATAAACTTGTATTGTTTTGTCCGCTGTCAAGCAATTTTTTTTCTTCAACATTCATTATCTATAAATAAATTTAAAAAAAAAGTAATATTGGTGTTCGTTATATTCGATGAAATTCGGTACCTACCTATAGGTATCTATAGATATAGCTTAACCCCCAGGAAGGATATAGGGTACTCTTTGCCAGCTAGTATATAATACTTTTTCGATCTCGGAAACGACGCAGTTTTTAAATGTGATATAACTGATATAACAGTAGTAACAGTAGGTATATGTTGGATGAATCATGCGACCAAAGTTACACGCAATATACGAACAAGATCGTTAATGAATTAATAATTTAATGATGTGTTCGTTAAGTAATATGTTTAAGAGTTTTGTGGAGCTGAAAATCGCCCTACAAAACTTTTTAACAAAAAATTTAATCACCGAAAAAAGGAACTGAAAAGCAAAACATGAAACAGAGCCTTTTAACTCTAACTAAGCTCCTACACTAATGTTAATACCTAAATAAATAAATTTGAGTCGGCGCCAAACAAACAAACAAGCAAATTAACTATTTCGTAAAGTGAAATGATGTATGTGTGTGATGGTTTGTGCTACCAACTTGGCGGTGCCAAGCCAAATAAATAGGTTGGTAACAAACAGACAGACAAAGTTACTTTCACATTTATAATATAGGCGTTTTACCTTACAATAAAACGCTTATTAAATACTTACCTTATTCGAAGCCTACAAACATAATGAGAGCGGCACTTCCGTTTCCCAAACGAATTATATTTTACTACAGTTTCCGGTATATCTACATTTCCCTCCACCGGCAGCACGGCAAGCGAGCCATCTTGGATGTGGCCGCGCGCCCTTTGCGTCATTGCGTTCATTATGCGCCAGGCAGGCCTTAAATTGTAGGCTTCGAATAAGGTAAGTATTTAATAAGCGTTTTATTGTAAGGTAAAACGCCTATATTAAATTCTGTACCGTTATTCGAAGCCTACAAACATAATGAGACGTGTTTGTTGTCGCCTGGCGGTGGAGGCAAAACGCCAATGTGATAGCAAATGGCTTGTTATATGAAAAAAACAATTGTTTAGAACAGCGTAGCTACAGACGGTTATTCTAACGGCAAATAGGTAGCTGGCTTATTGAAGGGTTGGTGTAAAAATTAAACTAACTTTATGATCAAAATAAGTTTTTATAATTTATCTTTTCTCAACAACATAAACAGTAAAGTCATCTATAGACCACCATTATAAGAAACAAAAATTATTCTCGAATATATATCGATCTCATCCTCTTATAATACAATTATATATTACAGAACAAATTGCTTAAGTTAAGATTCGTCTGTGACGTTGATGATTGAATCTCTCGTCGGTAAAACAATCTAAAAGTGTTTCCAGACCGCCAATTACCTTGTTGTAAAATTTGATCCAAGGGAAAATTATCTATCGACGCTACTGCGGCCCGAATGCTGCCCGGAGTAGCCTTAATGCCGGCTTCACGTAATAAAGATTTAATCCAACTGGCTATAACAGTACGCGAAGCTGCTTTAGAAGTACCATTTATAGTGAGAAAAAGATTTTGACTGTTAGAGGAGGTTCTTCGTAGTCTTGAAAGCTCTATAAGCCTTTTAATCCAGTAAACTGGGTCGGTGGCCGAACAATGAATATTCGGAAGAAGCTTCCACCCCGATTGTCTATAATCTGCCGAATCGGTTTTGGAACCGAACCGCGGCCACAGGATAATATAATCAGCAGACTCAATCAAGTGATCAGAGTCAATAGACAATAATGTTAAAGATAAGATAAAAAGATAAAAGAAATTTATTCAGTAAGTAGGCCGCACGGGCACTTTTACACGTCAAGAATCTACCAGCGCTTCCCAAGAGAAGACCACTGCCGAGAAGAAACGCCGCAAGAAACTCAGCAGTCAGTCATTTTTTAAACATATTTCTTATTACAATGGTACTACTTAGTCTAGCATTATATAAAGCTATAAATATTAAATTAAATATAGTATCAAATAACATGCGTAGTTCAGCAGGAAAACATGCCAATTAAGAATCTTACGGGAGAGATAGAGAAAAAAAAAACACATACATATGTGTATATAAGATGGTGCGAGACGACCACATAAAAGTTTCGATATGTTTCCCTACATCAACGGTGTCCCGTAGACAAGATAAAGATTTTGCATTTGAATAAATTATTATTGACTAAGTTTCGGATTTAGGCCATGCATTTTTGTCTGTTACATAGTCCTCGATCCTATAATACGCTTTAGACATTAACGACCTTTTCAAGTAACTTTTAAGTGCTGGAAAGGGTAACTTTAAAACTTCGTCAGGTAATTTATTATAGAAATGAATGCATTGACCAACAAATGATTTATATACTTTACGGACGCGGAATTTTCGGATAGCGATTTTATTTTTATTTCTGGTATTTAAATTATGTATATCAGAATTTTTGGTGAAAGAATCTAAATTTCTAATAACGTAAATAATATTCTCATAAATAAATTGAGACGCTACAGTCAAGATATTAATTTCTTTAAAAAGTTCTCTTAAAGAGTCACGGGAGTTTAAGTTGTAAATAGAACGAATGGCCCTTTTTTGTAACACAAATATAGTTTGTATGTCAGCTGCCTTACCCCAAACCAGAATACCGTACGACATGACACTATGGAAATAACTATAATAGACTAAGCGAGCTGTCTCAACATTGGTTAGTTGTCTAATTTTCCTAACGGCGTAAGCTGCCGAACTTAGTTTACCTGCCAGTACAGCTATATGGGGACTCCATTGCAAATATTTATCTAATGTTATGCCTAAGAAAATTGCCTTATCTACCATTTGCAAACACTCGTCATTTAGAAAAATACTAGAATGTACCGGTTTAACATTAGGCAAAGCGAACCTAACACATTTCGTTTTCTTAGCATTTAGTAGCAAATTGTTGCTAGTAAACCAATTAAGTACTTTAACTAGTGTGGTGTTAATCCTACTGTAGTCTACGGATTTTCTATCTACCTTGAAAATTAGTGAAGTATCATCAGCAAAAAGTACAATATCACAAAGTTTATCTACTGTTGGTGGCAAGTCATTTATGTAAACCAAAAATAAAAAAGGACCTAAAATAGAGCCTTGAGGCACACCTATTTTCACTGTTGCTCCAACAGATTGCGTTTTGTTTACAACAACTGTTTGAGTTCTATCACTTAGATAAGAAGACATAAGGCTTAAAGCTTTATTGGACAATCCATAATGTTCTAATTTTAAAATAAGGGTCGTATGATCCACGCAATCAAAAGCTTTAGAAAGATCACAAAATATTCCTACTGCATCGCAAGATTTCTCCCAACTGTTATATATATGTTTAATGAGTACAGATGCCGCATCAATTGTTGATCGACCTCTGGTAAAGCCAAACTGGTTATTGTTAAGTAGTTTATTTCTGTTAAAGTGACCTAACATATCCTTTAGCATTACTTTCTCAAAGACTTTACTTAACACTGGTAGTATGGAAATGGGACGGAAGTTCGTTATATCACTCATCTCGCCCGATTTAAAAAGAGGTATTACTTTACTATATTTCATGAGATCTGGAAAGACCCCCTCTGATATGCAATTATTGTAGATTAATGCTAGATGGGGTGCAATTACATCTATGATATGAAAGAGTACCTTAACTGATGTGCCCCACAAATCTTCAGTCTTTTTTAAACTAAGTGATTTAAATATCTTGACTATTGAATCTGAATTTACAGGGCTGAAATCAAAGTTTATATTACATTTACTGACATTAGTGCTAAGTAATGATTGAGCTTCAACCGCGGATGATTTAAGACATTTCGTAGTATTAATGGCTATGTTAGAAAAATAATCTTCGAATGCTAAGGCAACGTCTTTATTTGACGTGATTTGTTGGTCACCTGTGTTCAGAGTGACTTGATTATCACGAGTTTTTGATTTTCCCGTTTCTCTATTTATAATATTCCATACAGTTTTTACCTTGTTGTCAGATGATTTAAGTTTGAGACTAAGAAAAATTGCCTTGGCAGTTAAACAAACTTGTTTAAAGGTCCTTGAATAATTCTTAACATAATTTAGGAAGTCAGCATTCTTATTGTCCTCCCTCTCTCTATATAGGTCATAAAGCCTATTTCTACTTTTATGAATGCCTGTAGTAGCCCATTCACTAAATTTTGTTTTCGACCTAGAAATAGTTTTCATTTTAAAATTGTTGTTAAATTGATGTAGAATTACGCCGAAGAAGTCTTTATAAATACTATTACACTCATTCTGTAAAAACGGTAACACTGTAAGATTACTCTGAACTTTATTTTTGAATAATTCCAAACGATTACTAGTTATAGGTCGGTATGTTATTGTATCAGGTTTTTGATAAAAATCATAGATGAAAGATGCCTTTTGACCACTATGGTCAGAATTAAAACAATTAAATATTTCTTTATCCAAACATTCGCAACTACAAAAAATATTATCTAAGCAGGTTGCACTACTAACACCTATCCGTGTGGGTTCTAAGAACAGATTACCTAAATTAAAAGATTTAAGTAAAGTAGCGTAAATAAGAAATAAATAAAAGAAATACTCCCCAGGATTCTTGACGAATTTGAAAACGTCCGTTGACGGTTGACAGGCGCAGTCGCAAGCGGCCTGTTTTACTGTTAAGTAGTAAGTTTCGTTGTTATAATTCCACGGAAAACTGTTATCTACAATCTACAATACTAATCTGGTCAATTAATGTATTTTTTATAAAAATATTCTTTAATAAAGGACTCTGGGGATCAAGCACGGGGGCGGAAATACCCACGCTAGGTTGTAGTTCCACGGACGGCTCAGAGTTTCGCAAAACAAAGCTTGGTTGTCGTTCTGATCTAATGAGCAGTAGGTTGTTACGACGTGTGCCGTCCGAGATGCAAAAAGATCTACTAGGGGTGTTCCCCATTTGCGGAAGATCAGTGCTGTAGCTTGAGGCAGCAAATGCCACTCGGGAAGAATTTGGAGTCTTGAGAGACCATCGGCCTCTGTGTTGTACATGCCCGGAAGGTAATAGACTCGTAGGTGAATCCGAAAGATATCCAGAAGCTGGTATACTTGGTAGGTTAGGTCCATAAGCATCTCCGATCGAGTGCCGCCTTCGTTCCTTAAATACGCCACAACTGTTCGATTGTCGCTTTGAATTAGCAACGAGGCGTTGTACAGACTGTGCTGATGTGCCATTTGCAGTATTTTGATTATGGCTAACATTTCTTTTTTGTTGGAATGTAGCCTTTTCTCTGACGCAGACCATGGGCCCGACAGGTGAGCATTGTTTAGCTTCCCGCCCCAAGAAAGGTCCGATGCGTCGGTCGTCAGATAATATGTAGGCGGGGGTATTTGCATCGGAGATGCCTGATGATAGTTTCTGATCCACCAATGCATTTCTTGCACTACATCTTTCGGCAGAGGAAACTGCATCTTCGGGTCTGACTGAAGGAGCTGGTTGATTCTCTTCTGTAGAAACCGAAAGTTGAGCCGACCTCTCGGTATCACGAAGCTCGCAAAGTTCAATATTCCGGCTAAGGATTGTAGCTCTTTGAGAGCCGCTGTTCGTTTGTGAAGGATTCTCGATATGGAACCTAATATCTTGTCCATTTTTGTTCTGGGAAGACTCTTTCTGTCTTTCCAAGGATCCCAAATTATGCCCAAATATTCTAGGCGAGTCTGGGGAGTCAAAACAGATTTTTCCAAATTGATGTGCCAACCTAGCTCTTCCAGCATCTGTGTCGTTAATTTGATGTGCAGTTTGAGAGTTTCGCGATCGTGGTGAGCGATTAAATAATCGTCTAAATAGACCAAAATTCTGACTCCACGGTCTCGTAGAACCCTTGCGATCCAGTTTGAAACTGTAGCGAAAATCCGAGGTGCCGAACTTAAGCCAAACGGCAGACAAGTCATCTGCAGCAACTCGTTCTGGTAAATAAGGCGCAAGAACCTTCGGTGCCTGTTCACGATGGGTATGTGAAAGTACGCCTGTGATAAGTCCACCTTGGCAAGCCAGTCTCCTGTTTGGATAAAATCTGGTATCTTGGCAACATTTATGAGACGGAACTTCTCGGTGCGAACGTATTGGTTTAGGGCACGTAAGTTGAAAATGGGCCTTAGGGAGCCGTCGCTCTTTGAAACGAGAAACATTGTCGATAAAAAACTGGGGCTCACAGTAGCTATTTCTAGGGCACCCTGATTTAAAAGTTTCTGAATGGCTGCATTCATTTCTGGCGACGACTGGGTCCTGTAACTGTCGTCTTGAAGAGGCATTATGAGAGGCGGTTTTTCTATAAATGGTATGTGATAACCCTGGATTATTTTTAGGATGATCGGCGGTGCCCGCATGTCTATCCATTTTTTGTAAAAATTTTGAATTTGACCTGCCTGAAATGGCCTCGAGTCAAAAACGTCGCCGTTTGCCCGATTTATCCTTGTAAGAAGGGGAATGGCCACGTTTAGCACCGCGAGCATCCGGTCCGTTTCTGTTGGGCCGCCAGTTTCTGGGTCTGAAGGTGGTATTGTCATGGCGTGGCTGCGCTCTCTGACCCCCACCATTGTTTGGTCCTTGCGCAGGACAGTGTTGGCAGTAGCTCGGGCCTGGACCTTGAGCGGAATAATGACTGCACATACCCTGCGCGGGTATGATTTGAGGAGGGCCACGCCTCTTATTTTGATAGTGATAGCCTTGCGCAGGCATATTGTAAGTACTCGTCCCCTGCGCGGGGCGATGCGAATAACCACTGCTGCCTGCTTGCGCAGCAGGAGCACCTGTGGTTGCCTTCGGTCTAGGCCAGAATGCCTTGCGCACGCCACCGGCCTTTTCCAACGCAGCAGTAAAAGCCTGAGGCTCAAACAAATTCGTAGCTGAAGGCGGTATCTTTCGTAAGTTGGTCTTGTCTAATGCATCCTTAACGCCTCTCAAAATCTGTTCCCGCCTTTGCTGCACTATATCCGCCCTATGGCCACACACAAGCTGTAAAGCGTCGACTGAAACTTTGTGAAAGTCTCCTACCTCGAAAAGTCCTTCTAATTTATGCTTAATACCGGAAAAAGACAAATTGCTAGATTCTCGAGCCCAATTAAGGAACATACGAATATTATCTTCGATTGTTTCTTTCTGCTTTAACAATGCGAAGGTAAGTACTGCATACGAACGCTCTGCGTGAGCTAGTGCTTTAGACGTATCATAAGGTAACACTTCTTCATTTGTTTCCAGCTCGACAAAACCGGGGAAATGTGCGTACACCTTCTGTACGTCTAAATAACGGACGTCAGCCCACGTTTTATTAGTAAAACGATTTAACTTTTGCAAGGCTTCTAAATAAATATCGGGAGTTTTTAAGATAGAAGGCTCCTTCAAACTTGTCTCTAAATTAATAGAAAAAGTCGACTGAGCGGGAGGTTCCCCAGCAGCAGGGACCTCTGCAGCGATGGCAGCATCAGAAGTCACGGAATCATATAAATCGCCGCTAATATTATGGTCGAAAAAATTACCATTTTCAGATTGAGGGTAGTTTGGAGTACTATTTTTAGGATAATGAACTATATTTCGCAACTCGCTTACCTCCTTTACAAGTTTTTTCAAAGCGTGATTAGAACTTTGATGACGTCTCTTGCGACGATGTTTTTTCTTTGCAGTTGAATCACTACTGCTTGAACTTGATGAAGAACTGGAACTTTCCGAAAGCGTCCTTTGTTTTGATCGTGATCGATCCATATTTCCGTCCCGATTGCTCATAATTTCTGGAAACACACAACGCACAAAACGTGTTAAAACAATAAAGCACGCACGAAAATGTAAAACCTAGTAACTGTTACTTTTTTACCACTTTAAATACGAACGGTAAAACCGTTAAGTGTATTCGTAGAAACGGTCCTCTTTCAAAGGTTCAGATCCTCGACTGTGACCGTTCACCATGGGAAACAAAACGCCAATGACGCAAAGGGCGCGCGGCCACATCCAAGATGGCTCGCTTTCCGTGCTGCCGGTGGAGGGAAATGTAGATATACCGGAAACTGTAGTAAAATATAATTCGTTTGGGAAACGGAAGTGCCGCTCTCATTATGTTTGTAGGCTTCGAATAACGGTACAGAATTTAATAATTATTCACATTCACATAACATTTATAAAACGGGTTGACTTGAGAACCTCCTCCGTTTTTTTTCGTCGGTTTACCCTTCGTGTGTAGGACAAGGTTGCACACTTGCAACCGTCTCTGTCGCAACGTCAAATTCAAATTTAGAACTGTTATATTATAAACCTTATAAACGTTTCATTCAACAAATGATTAATATCTATGGTTTATTAGTTCATTGGGCTTGGAGAAATTAATACCTTTTAGACTCTATTAAACTTATTTTTAATTTCAAAATGGAATAAAATGTTAATCATGTGACCTGATAAGTGCTTAAGGCCGGCTTTACACTGAACCTTACGACTTAGTAAGTAGGGACGCAGCTATCTGTTAGAATGAGAAAAAAATATTTCTATCTACTTCTAACCAATAGCTGCGTCCCTACTTATGTAAGTTGTAAGTTTCAGTGTAAGGCCGCCTAAGCAGACAACGGGAGATGCGCTGATCTGAGGCCCTACTGTGAAATTCGAAGTTCGAAATTACGTTACCTTCATCCCTTTCTCTCGATTTAGTCTCGAATGACGAGTGACAGGGATGAAGCTAACGTAACTTCGAACTTCGAATTTCAAAGTAGGGCCTCTGATCAGTGCTTACACACACCAAGGGTTAAAAATGCGGTTTGTACCTACTTAACGTTTCGGTCCCCTTAACCCTAGTCCAATTTTCACGATTCTTGAATATGTTGTAGAATGTAGATATAATGAAAACTAGGTCTGTCCAATTTTAAAATTACAAACGTAAACATTCAACTTAAGTAGTTTTTAACCGACTTCATTCATTAATAACTACCAACATCATAAAAAAACTTCGAGGTCGGAGTTTATTAAGTGACAAACGTTACCGGAGCTTCATTTGTATTGAAAGAATTTGGCGGCTACATGCAGCTACGCGATAGTAGTCGCGCCACACGCCTTTTAAGGAGATCAACGCATGAACGCACAGGAAATGTCAAATGTCATCCCTTTACTTTTTCAACCTCGTATCTGAAAGAATAGTTAGTTGGATAGGAAAGTAGTCTTTATTCTTTAGCAAACATGAGTGCTTTTCCTATTAAAATATTAAATCAATATGAGGTTGAGAAAGTAAAGAGATATGCCGTTCTTCTTTTTTTAATAATGGCGGTCCAACGCGGTATTTCGCAGTGATGTCGCCAGTGTCAAGTGAGTAGAGTAAGTCAGTAAATATAATAAAATAACAAGTACAAAGCCGGACATCTTTCAATCGGCCATCTTCCCTCCCCGAAGATTACCGGAAGCACTATTACTTATTCTATTACTTATTCTGTGCCGGAAGACCAAAATAATAATATGCCGTTAGTAGAAGATTCACTACTGTCAAGCGATCAACCCTTCAAACGGCAGCAGCGCCATATTGCCAATTTTGTAAGTAGCGAATATTTTTCAGTTTTTGTTTAGAAAACCATTATAATTTGCAATTTAAAAATATATTATGATACCTACTATAACTTATTACTGATATAAGTAGATGTAGTACTAGGCTGATATAATGATAACTAAATACTAACAGATTTATTTCTCCGAACAAATCAAGACAGCTTAAGACGTTTTACAGAAAAAGGGTCTTGACAGACGGACGGTCAGACGTACCTACAAACTAACATATAAGGGTTCCGTTTTTAGGGTTCCGTACCAAAAAAGGAACGCTTATGGTGAGACTTCGTTGTCTGTCTGTATGTCACAGCAGGGGCACGTTTTATAAAACTACAAGTTACAATTTTACAGGTCTAAATCTAAACAGGCAACACTGCTCAAATGGCTGGTCGTCATTGATCGAGGTTGTGTCAAATGAAAACTTGTAACCTGTAAATTGTAATTTGTAGCTTTATAAAACAGGCACCAGAGGCACGTTTTATAAAGCTACAAGTTACAATTTTACAGGTCTAAACTGGCAGCACTGCTCAAATGGCTGGTCGTCATTGGTCGAGGTTGTGTCAAAGAAACTTGTAAGGAACCTGTAATTTGTAATTTGTAGCTTTATAAAACAGGCCACAGGTTTTCTCAGCAGCTACAAATGATAAATCAACTTGAAATTTGGCATAGTTGTAGTACAACTTGTTTGCCCGCATCTGTTTTTAGTAAAAAAAATATGAAATTAACTTAATAAATAATTGAAAAGGGGTCTAGAATGGAGGGTTGAAAAATGAAAGTGTTTTGATTATAGCAAATGGAGTGTCATATGAAAAGGCTTAATCTGCACATTTCAAAAAAAAAATACATTTTATTTTCTGTGATGTAGTTTTTGATTTAAAGCCAAAAAATTACAAAAAACGACCGTTCCCCCTTATCTCCGAAGTTTATTAATCAAAACATCTGAAAAAATCCTCACGACCTGGATAATTACTTATAGGTTATAGGTATTTTATGGAAAAATAAAGTGTTCATTATTTACAGTTTTAGAGAAATAACAAAAAAACGTTGAAAATCTGTATTAAAATTTAGGCTAGTCAAAATTGACCTTATTGCGTAGAAAATAAAATTCACAAGATAATGAGTATTTTCTTGTGTTTATCAATCATATTATCTTAAATACGGAAGCCTCGGTGCGCGAGTTCGACTCGCACTTGTCCGGTTTTTATGTATTCGAACAGCAGCATTCAAGTATTAACTCATTATGCGTAGGTATGCATCTTTGCTTCGGACGGCGCCACGGCGGTACTATAGCATGGTTCTCATGATTTTGTATCGAAACTAGTTATGCAAATAACACGATTCGCGGAATAACCATAATACTTCCCAGAACTCTGCCCTCCTAAGCAAAAATGCAATAACTAAATACAATAGCCAAAGCAGATTCAACTCTCTTCTGTTTGTAACTAGGTTGCAATTTCTACAGATGTTTTGTCTGAGATATCGCCATTATGCTTAGAAGGGCAGAACTACCGAGTCGATATCCGATTTGATTCTCAACGACCGGAATATTGGGTTTTAGACATTATTTTTCCCAAACTGTGTGTTTTCCACGACCGAGTAGTACCTATTCTGCCCAAAAATGCAATAACTAAATTCAATACTCAGCCAAAGAGGATTCAACTCTGTTCGGTTTGTAACTAGGTTGCAATTTCTAATGGTGATTTGTCTGAGATATCGCCATTAAGCCATGCAAAATCTTTATCTTGTCTAGGGGACACCGTTGATATAGGAAAACATATCGAAACTTTTATGTGTTCGTCTCGCACCATCTTACACATAAGTATGTGTTTTTTTTTCTCTATCTCTCCCGTAAGATTCTTAATTGGCATGTTTTCCTGCTGAACTACGCATGTTATTTGATACTATATTTAATTTAATATTTATAGCTTTATATAATGCTAGACTAAGTAGTACCATTGTAATAAGAAATATGTTTAAAAAATGACTGACTGCTGAGTTTCTTGCGGCGTTTCTTCTCGGCAGTGGTCTTCACTTGGGAAGTGCTGGTAGATTCTTGACGTGTAAAAGTGCCCGTGCGGCCTACTTACTGAATAAATTTCTTTTATCTTTTTATCTTTTAAGCTTAGGGCAGTATTAGGGCGCTGCCATACGAGCGTTGCCGGTGCTAAACAGCAGTTTCAATACTTATGATTAACAACGCGAACTTTTTTATAAAGGTCACAGAACTCGCGGGTTATCGGAGTTCAGGCTGATATTAAATTAAATACCTACTGCGCAACTGTTAAAACTATTTACGATTTAGGTTGCATTAGACCGAACTAGGCCTCTATTCAACACGGTAAAAACAATATCGTTTTTGACCTGTTATCGTATAGTCAACGTTTTGATAGCTCTTATTTACTTGACAGTAATGGCGGCCGAGTTCAAAACAATACCATAACAGGTCAAATACGATTTGGATTTTACCGCCTAGAGTAGAGGCGCTGGAATAAGGTCTTATACCTAGATTAAACGCCGAATTTGTATAGACTAATCTCGGAGTAAGTCTTATTCCAAGTTTGATGAAATGCGGCTTGATACAGTTTGTATTCTTCCGTTTTAAGGTAGAATTTAACATACATAATCTATAAGATCATTTGATATAAATAAATATAACTTTCTACTATAATATTATGAAACCTAACCTAAAAATTATGTCAAATGAAAACATTTGAAGCGCAGTAATAAAGCTATATTAATCTTCATACGCACAAAAGCGCACTAAACCCAATTTTTAGTACAGCTCAAAAGTGGTACTTTTGTAGCTGTAGGGTGACGGCACCAAAGATGGCCACTTTTAGCTGACAGGCACCAGTAATGGACACTTCACTCTTAATTCAAATTTCACACGGTCCTAAATTGATTGTTGCAAAACAAATGAATAACCCTTATCTTCTGTAAAATAAGAATCAAGTGTCCATTATTGGTGCTTTGTCCATTACTGGTTCCATCACCGTAGGTATATCGTGCAGAAGGCATCCCCTTGTTTCACCGACGTTCATTTCATAGAACGTATCACTTCGCAGAATTTTCGTTTCATAGAAAGCTATTTTCTGCTGAACCCGTGTTGATTTCCGATTATCTTAACCTTTTGAACCCCATACGTCGAATACAAAATGTGCCACCCACACGTCAAACATGTTTGCTATGCTATGCAAATTACACCTTATTGCCCTAAACAAAGTCTCTTTTAATCTTAAACTCTCGTCGGCTGTAGCCGACGTGGCGTCAGTGGCACGACTTTTAGGTGACGGCCAGAGCCGACTGTGGCGTTGAAAAGGTTAAATATGGTTTACGTAGGTTAGGGTAGGTTAGATTCCATCTTAGTTCTCAGGGCTGGTAACGCAGTTGTGGTCTTAGGATTGTAGTCTTAAGATTGTAGTCTTAAGAATGCAAATGACTAAGGAAACAGAAAAAACCATTCAGTCTTAAAGTAATGAACTTTATTTCTCATAACATAACATAAAAATAAATTCTAAAATGTGATGTTTATGTACATGTTACAACAGACTTCCCACATTTCATGTGATCATTGCACGTTTAAAAAGCTATTATCCAGCATTATCTTAATAAAAACAGAAAACAGTAGCCGGATATTTGCTTCCACCTTATCAATGAGGAATTTAATTACGAAAAATTACGAAAATAGCCGAGCCGTATTGACGCAGTACTGGGCCTCTATTCTAAGCGGTAAGAACCATATTGTTATGGTATTGTCAACGTTTGTTGACTTACTTTGTTACTATTTTTTTTTACTTTCCATGCTGTTATTGTAATAAAGAATATTTATATTGTATTTTATTGTCAAAGGCAATATGGTTTTACCTTGTAGAATAGAAACCCTGTATTACAGGTAGTAAAAGAAGACAGGACTATGTTATTGCTATAGCTCCATCTCTTCCTTTGCATAGTGAGATACAATCGAAGGCATAGTATTTCTGTGTTATACACGCAAGCAAAATATATAGCACAGCTAGATCAAAACAGAATCAACTTAAAAAAGTTGTCAGTTTAATTTTAAGTTCATAGTGGTTGTATTAAGGTTGATTTTAAAATACAGAGTTGCAACTGTTTTTATGTAGCGGAGCGATAATATTTAGAACTTACAATATCAAAAGTCAAGGCAACATGTATAGTTAAATTATATCACGTGTGCGTTAACAAACGCGTTATTTACTTCGCGTTACGGTTCAAATTTGAATAATCCGCGCGCACTCGTGATGTATGAACTATACTTTGTTGTCGGTTAAAATTATTATCATGATTAAGATTTTCGACTCCACTTAGTTGGAATTTAAACAAAATACGTAATTCAATTTGGTCAAACCAATTATAAAACTTTAACAATAATACAAAAACAAGTTTCTTATAGAAAAAAGGTTAAACCAATCTCAATAATTTTAACTCTGCTAGCCAAACACTTAAAGTGATAATACTTAAAAAAACTACTCCAATTAAAAAAAAACCCTTTGTCTATTCCTAGCCTAATCAGGAAAACCACATTGAACACTTTATAGATATTGACCATATTTTTAAAATGGCCTTTAACTATTGACAGTTAGTATACTTGGGTTTTCTAGCAACAGCAGGTAAAGAATGTTACCTTTTCAAAACATCCACGGATATATCCTCACTACAAGGTCACCAACGACGAAATCCGTCAAGGTCCCAGTAAGTATCCGTAAGAATGACATTACAAATATTATTAAATAACGAAGGATACTTTGGATTTGTTTACAAATATACGAGTTCCTGATTAGGGTAAGATTAACACTAGCAACTGAAAACTCGCCTCGCGGGTTTTTACAACTTATGTCACATGCCAATATGGGATGCGGGACGATGTTTCTTTCTCATATCTCGACAGTACAGCTTTTCAAAAAAAAAAAGAGTAATCGAAATCGTGTTCGTAACGAAATTCTCAAGTATTTTCGCATGAAGAACTAAGTATTGGTATTGAAAAATATCCAGTTCCAATTCTACTCTTTTGTCAAGCTGTACATTTATTTAAAGTACCTTATGGCGATTTTTTGTTCGTATAATAAATATTAAACATGTAGTCTCGAGATTTCGGTACCAGTACATCAGCTGGTAGTGTAAATCCTTGTTTTTTTTTGCCGAATAGTCATTTCTATCACAATAGAAACGGTACTGGCTTGTCGTATTCGTAGAATAAATATAAAATTAACAAATGACATACCTGTTTTATTTTAGAAATGCACTTATTTCACATATTTCTTTTTTTTATTTTATTGGATTGCTTTTTTTGCAATCCATACTATAAAAAAGGCACTTCGGACAGGGTTTATAACAGTTTTTGTAAAGCCTTTTTTTAATTCAGGAATGGTATAAAACCTTATATTAATCTACAGTATTTACCTCGTATTAAGCCAGACTATTGTAAAATCACGTAAAAATTCTCTTCATCAAATATATAAAAAATTATGCTCAAAAAATGTAAATTCATAAGCTTATTCGATACCATAACTTCAGTGATATTTCCAGTACTTCAATTTTTTTTTTATTTAATTAAGAAAAAATCAAAAGAATTATTATGAATTTTATTAGACTATCGTAAAATAATTTGTTCAAATGCCAAGTGTGGGACTAATCAGTTTTCACCCAATCCAGTGGTCTTGAATTTTTGTAAGTATAAAAAATAAGGAAATTAAATTGGATGTTTTTTTATTTGTTCGTAATATTCATTTTCTATGCATGAAAAAAAAACTTGTAAATAACTTTCTCCAATTAAAAGGTCAGTGCCAGATTCTCTTTGAAGTAACATCTCGGTTAACCTTATTTATTTATTTATTTATTTAGTCTTTATTGCACAAAAACACAAAATTGAGTACAAAAGGCGAACTTAATGCCTTAGCATTCTCTGCCAGTTGAGCTTTGGGCAAATCAGAAAATTATTTAAAATTTGAACACTAGGCCGTATATTCAAATTGTCTGGGACTAAAATAAGTTGCCCGGGACTTGCTCGTCACTTTGTAATCTCTCTCTATCTAGTCTGCAAAGATGACACACGGAGAGAGAAGGAAGAAAATTCAACTGCTGGCAAACATTGGCACTAACCCTCAGATTTTGGGCCCAAAACATTATTTATTTAATGATACTTCACTTCCACTGTATCCGAATAAGCAAGTCATGCCGTCTATATCACTAATTGATTATGAACTAGGTAGTGTCTGAATCCAAAATCCTTAACTATAAGTGAGACCTTGTAACATAAAAATAATTACACAACTTACTTGCAATAATAAAATGATCCAACAACTATTCTGACGTAAGACATTGACATGATATGGTAACAGTTTTTTAGGGCACCATTCTAAGGCACTTGAGTTTGATGTATTTCAGGGTGTTTAATAGTTCCACATGCTCTTGAAACATGACCATTGAAGTAAAATGGGATTTCAAACATGTTGACACTACATTTCACTTAACAAAATAATGTAAAAAACCTCTGCATGTTTATAAACTAAGTTTCTTGCACACATAGGTTCTTGGCGAAACTATTGTAAAGTTCTGAAAAGTACCCCATATTGTTGTTTGTTATATTGACAGTTACTGTATTTGGCATGTATAGCACTAAGGTATTAATTGATATCTTTTAAAGCAAATTGGTTATTAACAAGCTCATACGGTCATAGACAGTTTTTATAAAATTACATTCTACATATACTCTGTGTTCTCAATATTCAATTTATGTCTTGTTTTGCTTTACTAGAGAGAAATGGCCACCTCTTTAGCCAGTTGTCAGAATGTATGAACATGCTTACCTATAGTAGCAGCTATATGTTTAAATTCTGAAAAGCATTTCATTATCTGACTATGATGTGGTAACATCACTGATAGTGCAAAACCGCATAAATAACAAATTCAATAAGTAGCAAAATGTACCTTACTGACTTACCAAGTAAGGTTCATTTTGCTCCTTATTCATTTGTTAGTTACGCAGTATCACCGACGATATGGGTCAATCATGTTTTGGTTGTTGTTATTCTGTCCCACAAGCCAGATATCAACAGTAATAGTTTCTTAGAAAAATGGTCATAATATTTGCTATAACATGCTTAGGAAAACCCATAAAAGAATGGGCTTGTTATTGCCCCAGAAACTGAAGTTTGGTAGATTTTGTATCTTTTAAAATCATAGTCTTAACGCATTCACTGCCAGCAACGCATATAAGCGTTCTCCTGACTTCCACCCAGTGCCCTCAACGCTTATGTGCGTTCTTACAGTAGCAAGCTGCGTATAAAACAAAAGATGCGGCACCATGCGAAAGTTCAAAAAACAGTACTCGCAGTAAATGCGTCAACGAGTGACCCAAGAGATGTCACCATGGCAAGGGGTAACAAAAATTTGATTGACCCATAAACAGATGTACTAAATGAACAAATGTCATCGCTATTAATCGGAAATTTCGTATTTATCTTGCTTTCTCAGTCAGTTTTTAGTACCACGTGATAAGCTAATTGAGAAAGCAATATGAAAACGACCTTTTCCGACAAAATACGATGTCGCATGATTATGCGCATAATCTGTACATCAAATGCAACTGCTCGCGCTTAGAGTTACTTGCTTACTCAGTTTGAAACTTTCGTTGTATATAACAAAGTCTTTGTTTAACTGATAATTTGGATAACATCTTCACTGCAAAGTAGTATAATTAGCTGTTTACCTGCGAAGTTTTAGACAGCGCGAGTGATAGAGTTTAACACTTGCTTCTACTTCTAAAACTGGTCAGATATAGCTTTTAAACTTCAGATCTTCTGTTGTCACACAAGTCACTGTCACTTTACAAAGCTGGCAACACTTAAACTTGTCTCACTTGTTTCGCTTCACTAACACTGTTTGTTCACAGATTGAGATCGCTCATGCTGTCAGTGAGCTCTGGCCCGTGACCGAGCATAGCGATGATCCCGGAGAGGTCTGCCGAGTTTAGGACTACGTCTCCTGCTTCCATGGGTTGTTGTTGCTGTGAACAAAGATTTTGATTTATAGTTTACCTTTTCAACGCCACAGTCGGCTCTGGCTGTCAACTAAAAGTCGTGCCACTGACGCCACGACGGCTACAGCCAACAAGAGTTCAAGATTAAAAGAGACTTTGTTTGGTAGCAATAAGGTGTAATTTGCTTAGCATAGCAAACATATTTGGGCGTGTAGTGGCATATTTTGTATTCGGGGTATGGCGTTCAAAAGGTTAAAGTATAGTTTTCCTTTAAAATTCCTTATATGCGTTTTCATTTAAAATCTTTATCAAATGAGTATTTTTATTTTTGGTTGTAGGGCGACACGCGAAAATGACACTTTTAGAGTTCAGTATATCATAAACGGTACCCCAAATCTAAAAAGTAATGATTAAATTAGATTTTTAATAGCTATTCAACAAAATATCATATAAAATAAAATAATTGCGTAGGTTAGGCCAGGTTTGACCTGTGACTATCCCAAAATGTTAACACCTGCGCCTAGAATAGTTAGCCGTGCGAAGTGATCAACCCAATTTTATTAACCGAATTTACTTTAAGTAAGTTTTACTTACAATCTGCATTGACTGGGGCATCATTTGCCCCGCGGGCGACACTTGGGGCATCATTTGCCCCCCGGGCGACGCTTGGTGCATCATTTGTGGCGTAGGCGACGCTTGGTGCATCATTTGTGGCGTAGGCGACGCTTGGTGCATCATTTGTGGCGTAGGCGACGCTTGGTGCATCATTTGTGGTGTAGGCGACGCTTGGTGCATCATTTGTGGTGTAGGTGACGCCTGAATAAAAATGAATTATGAACTTCATTCTGCAAGTAGGCCGCATGGGACGCAATAGTCTCTTTAAAATCGGCCAAGTGCGAGTCAGACTCGCATACGAGTGGTTCCGTACCATTCTTGTAAATTTACAATTGCATTTAAAATTTATTATCTGTTTTTATAGCGGAAATGGGTTCACACACATTAAACTTTTCAACTGTTACCTATTACGATAAGATACAGCAACTGACAAATGGACGGACAACGGAGGCTCAGTAATAGGGTCGCTAGTTGAGAAAAAGCGGTGCAAGAAATCTAGTTTTTTTTTAAGTCAGTCAGTTGAGTTGCAATAAAATGGAAAAAAATATAGTGCTGTTTGGAGTGAAATTGGTAACATAAGGAACTATTTTAGAAACTACTGACCGTTTTTTTAGTGAAACCAGTAGTATAGTTTTTTAAAAGTTAAGCATGAGTTGGAATTTGTTAAAAATCACTACGTACTATTAAAAATATACTACATACACATACATATTAAGATCGCAGATTCGTGAAACGTAAAACTGAGGGCCCTGCAAAGATGCACTACGCTAACTAACGTTTCTATTCGATTCGTTTTTAAACCAATCGCGTCACTGGGAGATGACGTGATACGAAAAGTCACGTGGCCCTCTGAATGGTGTATCTCGTCTTCGTGTGTCGAAAACACTATACTTCCAAACATATCCTCACCTGATGCATCATTTGTGGCGTAGGCGACGGATGGATCGAGGATGGGTGTCCAGGCGAAACTCCCCCTTGCATAGGCGACATGAGCCCCTGCCCCATCATGGGCGGCATGGGCGACAGGCGATGTCCGGGCGACATGGCTTGCAGGTTAGGTGAGGTAGCTTGCCCATAGTTATGTGGCCCCCAGTAGCCGCGGGCTTCGGTTAGGAATTGCTGACCAGGCATGTTCAGGTTGCTTTGCTCTGGTATCCATTGCTGTAAAATTTATATTCAATTTAAAACCAGGTTATACTGTAAGTTATACGATCACGAGTCGACCACCGACGCTCTTAATGTCGGTGAATCACTTGAATATCAACCTTTACCCTTAAGTAACAGGTTCGTCAACAAACGCTAAGTTACCTGGTATCGCGGGTCCCCGTGGTCGGCGAACGGTGCGGGCGCATAGTGCGGGCTGAGGGCGCCCGCGACCGGCGGACTAGCTATCTGCTCTGAAAATAAAATTAAAAAGTTTTGGAGTTCTATGAAAAATCTTATACCTATTATACCAAACTCGATAATATAATATCGGGTGACTTCAAGTTGGTGATACAAAATTAATGTTTTACACACATCTTCCCTAAACTAAACCCCTGTCCTAAGTCTTATGCTGCTAATTTAATTAATAGTTTTTTTTTTCAAGTTATAATTTATCCTATTTTTTGGCATAATGCGGTTACCCTACCACTATGTTTAAATTAGATTGACATTCAGGGTTTGCAATATTCGTCCAATTTTAGTATTCGAATAATACGAATATTTTTGAAAATACAACAAAATAATGATTCTGAGTTGTGTAATTGTAACATATGTAATTCAAAATTAAAATGTAATTAAAAAACCGGCCTGGTGCGAGTCGGACTCGCGCACGAAGGGTTCCGTACCATTATCTATACAAAATTAGAAAAAAAACAAGTTTATTGTATGGGAGTCCCTCTTAAATATTTATTTTATTCTGTTTTTATAGCGGCAACAGAAATACATCTTCTGTGAAAATTTCAACTGTCTAGCTATTACGGTTCATGAGATACAGCCTGGTGACAGACAGACCAACAGACGGACAGACGGACAGAGGAACCGACGGACAGCGGAGTCTTAGTAATAAGGTCCCGTTTTTACCCTTTGGGTACGGACCCCTAAAAACATTTATGGTATCTTCCACAAATTAAAAAATATTCATTTGAATGAGAAAAACGATTGAAATAAAATAAATAATTTAATAAACCAACTCAGATTTGAAGTTATTTTTAATATTTAAATCTATTTCCAAGGAGTTGGTAATGTGGAGGTTATTATTCCTGGCATTTTGTTATACTCTTTCGCTAAGGTAAATAATTATAGACATATTTCTGCACTATTCGAAATATTCGTTTTATTCGAATAATGAATATGGTCGAATTCGAATAATATTTATGGCGAATACTTCGAATATTCGCATTGCAAACCCTAGTGACATTGTATGACAGTTAGGTATTAAATGTAGAGTAACCACACTTTAGGACTTTAATTATTAGTTTTATTAGAAAATTAACGATAATTAAAGAGGGCTAATTTAAAACTTTATACGATTAATTACGAGTATGTAAGATACCACGGAAAAACTTATGAAAAACATGAAATTAATGATTTTTCGTGACATGGATGGACATAAGGGAAATATGAAAAATTAAGATTAAAACGATCAATATCTCCGAAACTAGTAAAAGTCGCTGAACATACATAGGGGTTAAATCGATAGCTTTTTAGCTGCTCTATGAAAATACTATGCGCGAACGCGCGAAATTGTGAATGTGGAGCCGATTCGCATATTTTTCGCGCCCTGTCAACCATTTTGTGTCGATTTTTTAGCCCGCGTCAAAGAGCCTACGAACGCGCGAAAGCTGCGAAGAAACAACAGACTGCACATTCGCGCGTTACTTTTATAAAACATTAGCGCGATATCACCAACACTGGACAAAAATTAATAGCGAAATTAAAATGACTCACCTTTTGGCTCCGTTTTGATGACCGAATCATGTACAAATCCTCCTGAAAAATAAAACTAACATAAGTCACGTTATTTCCAAATACTCTTACCGTACTCAGAGATATTTTAGAGACCATTAAATCGTCCCTTTTCAATCTTGTGTATGAAAAATCATTATCATACATTATCATTACCTGCTAAGAAACGATTTAATCGTCATTAACTGACTCTGGAAGTGGCCGTTAATTGTCAATCACACGCAAAGAAAGCTTGAAAACGAATTAAGTAATGCCACTATTGTTTGACTCTTTAAATATGAGTCAATCTTTGGGAGAAAAATTAGAAAGCAATAGTTTAAGATAGTAGACTTTTGTAAGCGGCCTTTCAAATATGCTCAAAATGTAATAAAAACAAACGAAGATACAAATAGATATGTATAGTTTCACCAGTTACATCAATTTACTATCTCAAATAAAAAAATACGACTTTATAGACTTCTCTAAAAAATTCACTATACCAATTAATGTCTCTATTTCACCTTGTTTGAACCCATTTTGTCTTCGAAACCTATATTGCTTCTTTAACAACAAGGCCGCCTTTATTGTTATGCGAATAAGATTCGATAACATTACCAAGCTAATAACTATATGGTTTAAAACAGAGTGAAATACTACAAATACGCAAGCCGTTAACTAAAGAAAACCAAAAAATATACACTCATGCTGTGAAAACATCGAAATTTAAATTATACTAGAATAGACAAAATAAATCTGTATCAAGACAAAAAGGTGGCGAGTTAAAAAAATATATAACTCAGAAGTTAAAAATAACTCTAGATAGATATTAGATTTAATTAACATATAAAATTTATAGATTTTTCTATGTCGTTAGGAAGTCCACCATTTTTTTAAGTTGTTGATTTATAAAGTAAATTTTCAAAGATTACGTTAAAATCTGTGCGACAAAGCATCCATTATAAAACCATAAGTTTTAATTATAATTACTGATATAATCCGCAAAGCATACAAGAAAAATTAAGTTAGTAAAACTTAAAAATATTTTCAAAAGAATAATAAAGTATTTACAAAACACCATGCATTTTAAACGTCGAACTTAATGATGCTAGTCTATCAATTCTACACATTAATGTAACACAAAAAATCGTGTCGACTTCAAATAACATAACACAGAATTTAAAATCATCGTCTGGATAATAGGTAAGTTGGCAGCCGGTAGTTTATTTCTACAACTTATTTTTTCAAATTTTTTAATGATTTAACCGTAGGTTAGGTTCATTTTATAACAATCTTCAAAAGTTTTAGAGAGAAGTGGGACCCTATTGTCGATAGCGCTTCCGCCATTATTAAAGATGCTCCGATGCTAGCATTATTAAAGATGCTATAAATACAACGTCGCGTGACGCAGTGCGGCGTAAGCGCCATCGACAATAAGGTCCCTTTTCATAGATAACGTCATAATTATATAATTGGATTTTAAGTGCCTCAAAAGTCACGAGTGTGTAGGTTAAAGCGTCGGCTGTAATGTTGCTTAGTCATAACCTCGTAAGGCCCAGTGTGAAATAGGATGTACATAATCAAGGCAATTTAATTTGAACTGTGTTGCAACGCAAATAAGGTTTATTTTCCTATCTTCATAAACTGAAAATGGCATTGTCAAACAAACGTTATTGAACTTTATCGCGTTGATGGTAGATTCAAAGTCCCACGCACAAAAAACCCTGCTTCTGTGTGACTGAGCAACATTCCTGCGGACGCTGTAACCTACAAAACCGAATTTTCTAATTAAATGTGTAATGTTGTTTGAAATCGACTCGTAACACAACCATGCCACACAACAACATCGTACCTGCGCTCGTGTTTAGGAACATTGGCTGTGACGAAGAAAACACTGAACGTTGTATATTAGCATTATTATTATCATATCCACTCAAGCTTGTGTACCAAAATATTATTATAAAAGTGTAAAAACTAGAAATATAGCTGCCACGATAATTATATCGTTTAAAATCTATCGAAACGTTGTAAATTCGTCTAAAATCTTTGATAATGCTTTTAATACAATAATAGATATGTATTGACATATATAAATAGCATATATTTTTAAATGAGAGTATTCCAAAATACGGCAGATTTCTTTAGTTATACATTATCCCCCTTACTAATAAACGTTGAGTAACGCTGGTATAGCTATACAATGTTTTGTCCTTATCTGTCAAATTCAAATGTCACAATGACAGATAAGGACAAAACATTGTATAGCTATATCACCGTTACTCAACGTTTATTAGTAAGGGGGTATAAATACAAAGTTTTATCAAAACTTCCAGTTTTGATTTTTAAACCAGACAAGCCTAAAGCTTGGTAAAATATACCCAAAAGCGTGCGATAATTTTGAATAACATTCAAATAAACATCACATTGTTATACGAATGTGGTTTCTAATATAAATATATATTACACTGGGTTGCTCCATTGATAATTCTGTAAAATTTGGAATAAACTTTAAGCTTTCACATAACATGTTACATATACTTTTGTATAGGTTTTTATTTTACAGTGTTTATAAAATACACATTGATATATTTTTAATTTTGTCCAGCACAGATCCACATACTATAATTAAATGAGAGATGAAGCAAATATTTTAGAAGTATTTGTATTCAATAAATTGCAGTCATATTTTTTATTAGACAAGCAAACTGTCAGTTCACGTTTTTTATTTATTAAGTCTTCCTATTATTTTAATATGCTGTCGCTGCTGGGCTTACAGTTTTTTCGTCCAATAAAAAATATAACTTTGTACCATTTCATTTCAATAAAATAATGAATGACACAAAATGCTTCCTAACATTTAATACAGTGAAACCTTGTTAGGAGCGACCAATTCAAATTTTACTAGTTTAAGCAATATTGCCGCATTCTATTCGGTATAACTACATTGATTTTGACATGTTGTCTTGCTTTAGTGCCCAGTCAAGCTCTAAGTAGTATTGACACAGTCAAAATGTTAAAAAATGACATACAATTCGCGGTGTCAAATAAAGTCTATTATCCTGGCCAAAGAGGTTTTGAAAAACGACCGCGTACCGTAAGATAGCGATGTGAACCGAAAACCGAGTGTCGCGACAAAACGTTGGGTGCACAGAACCGGCACTCTGCTCTTACGTAAAATTTATATTCGCATTTTTTCCCAAGCTTAATTTTGTCCAGTCGCACATTTTCCGGTCAGGTTTTTTCCCAGTCGAAACTTTTCTCACGTATTACTAGGTCAAAATAGGTAGGTAGGTAGGTTATGTGAGTTTTACAGCAGGCCCAAAGGGCAAAAGCGCCAGAAAATAGGAGCTCCGCGAAAGCGGATCTTCGGCAAAACTATTAAAATGATTTCTAGGATGGAAAATGCGAATGGAATTCTACTACTTAATCTAACAAGGGTTTGTACTACACAAGGTTTCACTGTAATTTTACATAATAATGATACTTACTGAGCTTTGTTAGCAACACACATCAACAAGCTTACTGATAGGGTTAAGTTTTTGTACTTAACGCTGGCATCGAACTGCAGAGTGCGACGCTATGCAATCATAGCGGCTCTTAGCTCTAAGGTTCTCTAGAATACATTCTATAGGCAGAACCACTTAAGGGGTCTCAAGGTCTCATACAGAAAAAGAGAATTTAATAATGTTTATTGGTGGACAAGGATATATAACCAGGGATCGGATATTCGGATCGATATTTACCTAAAGTTGGCAAAATCCCGGAAAAAGTTAAGCAAATATGGCGTCGGCTTCTTAAAAGTATTATTTTAATAATATAAGTTACGGGATTCGTGTGTTGTATAAAACGTTTAATTTATTACTTTACACTTAGGATTAAACTTTACGTCAATTAACCTTTGAAACTTCGTTAGTTTAATGAGTTATAAGTAAGTTAAATAAAATTAGTATATTTATATGGAAAATAACTTCAAATTGTTAATGGAAATACTTAAATATGAATTTATGTTGGCGTAATTTTTTTATTAATAAGTAAATCCCGGAAATTTTATTAATAAACTAGAATTGAGTCCGCTTCTATACAACTGAACAACAACGCCGCTGCCAAAGTTTAGGTAAATATCTATCCGAATATCCGATCCCTGTATATAACAAAAATACGTTATCAACAACTAATTTAAGTGTAGTTGTGGGTTGTTGGGTGTGTGGGTCTTTCATGAGCTCAAAATAAACACAAGGCCATGGATTCTTAATATTCGTAAAGGAAATATGATGATTCCTTCTTTGATTCCACAATACCGTTTGTCTTTATACCTTTGAAAATTTTAACTTTCTGTATAAGAAATGAGAACCCCTTGGATTTTTTAAAAGATAAAATCGATTAAATATCGTGAAACCAATACACCACATCGATAAATTACCTAAAACACGACTTAAATAAACGAAACATCAAGAAGTTCAACGTTTAAAATAAATAAATTAACTAACAGTTGTGCTTTTATAATAAATGCACAACAACATAACTTTAATATAATAAAAAATACAAAACATTTAACATTTAAAAAACGGATACATTAAAATGAAACGCACGTAACAAATAAATAAAAACATTGAAAATAAATAAATAAATAAATAATCATTTCTTGGTTAGTAACGCCACCACCATTGTCTATCCTAAACATTAATTCCATTATACACCAACATTAATAAATTTAAACATAAAAATGTACTTATTTTGAAATACATTAAAAAAAAATCACCGTTTTCATTCTATTATATTATAATTTATAGTATAAAACACATTTGATAACCTTTTTTTTTTTCCAATTCCATAATATGAAATACACGATAAAACAATGTATCGATCGATCGATTTTTACCGTATATCCGATCAATCAGCCGGAGTTAGCGATTTATTGTTTTTTGTAGATCAATGCCATTTATCAACGCTCGATCTATTGGTGTACTGACACCATTTATATACTTAATCTGCTCGATCGTGTGATTCAATTTGAAGCACATTTAATTTGAAATATAAATCATTATCATACAAATATGTTACAGCTACAAGTGATATACCCCTTATACAGGTACTATCAAAGATATAAAATTTAGCACATAACTACAGCAATTTGAATCAATTGAATAGTAAGACTTTTTCCTTCTTGTCGCGTAAGATCCAAAAATACTCTTATATTTTTCTTTATTTAACCTTCAAGGTAGAATCGGGTCTAAAAGAGCTTCATTTGCTATCTTTGAATATCAACCAATCCCAGCTACTGTGGCAAATTTTTCGTCCAATGGCATCTTTACGTGATAATAAGTAACGGTGTAAGGACAATGCTTTAGTAATGTCACCTTTGACATCAAAATATTCACTTACATATTCTTAATTTAAAAAGGTAAAGGTACCACAAAGGTAAAATTGCCACAGACCCAACCTGTAAAGAGAACAGAAATAGCAATACACTTACTGTCTTGCTTGTACGCGGTCTGCAAGAAAGACTCAATGTGCGCTGTTTTCCGCTTTTTTTTTATTAAATAGTCCGAATCTAGAACATAGCAATATTAAATTAATAACACACATTAAATAATAATACAAACAAAACATATCGGTAAATAACTATAAAGACATAACTCTACATGTTTTTTGTTACTTAAGTTTTTTAAATATATGACAGAAAAATCTATACTCATCGGGAACTGAAGCTTTAACGTTGTAATACCCCTTAGATATCTTACTATGTAGCTCTAGAAATGATCATCAGAAAATTAAGAGCTTCAAGTATTTAATATATATTAATAATACGTTTTAGGCTAATTTTAGGCTAGCATTAGATGGATTCGCACTTTCACTACAGACTATACTCCAATTGTTTAGTTCTTTAAATAAATGTAAACAAATCAAACCACGTGGCTCTGACAGCCAATTAAAAATTACGTCAAGCTTTGACGTATCAGTGTCCTGCTTCTATTCATCTATTGGCTGTCGAACTATACCACGCGTTTTGTTTCGTAGAAAGAGTATTACCTAGACGGGACACAAACAAATAATACGAGTAAAAGAGAAGGATTTATACGGAAAGACATATAAATAACGAATCTTTACTTTCAATCTCACTTCGCGTATACGTTTTTTCATGGCCGATTTTCTTTGTCACCGAAACGGGTGCCAAACAATGGAGTGAATTGTTGCTTACTATTTTATTGTGAGTTGTTTGTGTTTATGAGTGTTTTCGTAGGTTTCGTAGACATAATGTGATTTGTTTTGTATTTTAGGCTGCAAAAGCCAGTGCTCGAAAATATAAAACATAACCATTCACCGGTCAGAAGCTTTGTCTGATAAAGGTGATATGTGATTTGGTCGGGTTGTCTGTATTGCTATCTCGGGTATACGCGAGCAGCTTGTCTATGTAATACTCTGTCTACGGTTTGTTAACATTTTGTTAAATACCTGAACAAATGAAGTATAGTAAGGAAAGAGATTACCGAGCGACCACTCACACGCATCTTGCAGCTAGCCGACCATGAAACATTAAAATCTTTCCATCAAGATTTTTATATTGAAGCATTCTATTCATAAGCAAGAACGTCGACTTTAAATCTAAAGATAAAAGTCAAAAAATCCTAGAAAAAATTTGGCTAAGTATAGGATGGATTTTATTTGACTAGTGCAAAACCACACAATTCGAATTTAAATCCTAATCAAATGCAAATAGGTCGATATTTCATCAACGGACTACGTGTGTTCAGTTAAAGTAAGACCTCTGTTTTATCCGACTTCTTAGTATTATAGTGTTTTAATGTATAGTCAAGGAAATTTTTGTTTAGCAGATTGACTTAATACGTAATTTGGCCGTGTTATACATTTCCCGGTGTGACACGACTAATGACATATGGAAAATGTATAACCCGGCAAATTGACGTGATATGTCTAACTGCTAAACAATCAAATTCCTCGACCGTACATAAATTAAGTACCTAGTAGGGCGCGCATTTAAGAATTAAAACACTATAAAAGCAAATTTGTTTTATCGCAAGCTACCATTTTGTGTTCGAGATTTAATCTAGTTTCAAAACTATAAAATATACTTTTAGATTTAGAAGTATAAAGTAATCGGGCGACAAATTACTCTTTGTAGTAAGTTGGCTATATCAAAGATCAATTTAGCCCGATCAATTGTGAAACTTGCTGCCATCTACCGGGGAATAATAGCAACTAGTTTCATCAAACTCCGACACGGTCGCATGCGGCGCCACCGCCATATACAAAGCGTAATGTTCCGCATCTGTCAAATCCAAGTCATCCTGAAGCTTTTTAAATTGTGTAGCGTCTAAGGCTATTACGCTTTCAGCCACTAAGATAGTGTCGCCATCTGTTGGGGGGAGAGGAGCCAAACTAGACGGACGAGAAAGTTTAGTTTGTGAATTACTCTTCTCGTTCTCATCCCCATGTAACGAAATATGTGTGATGCTGTCGGCGTAGCTTAATCCAGTACCGGAAGCGTTATCTTTCAATGACGTGTGGGAAATCGAAGATTTGAATTTGGAAGGGCGTTGTCCGGACACGCTGCTAACAGAACGACCGGCCGGTTTTGATTTCTTAACGGTTTTCTCCGAGTTGACGCTCGGCGCGGGCGATTTTTCACGACGCCGGAATAGACGAGAGAGGAAAGAGCGTTTTTTGACCGGCGGCAACGCTGGCTCGCTTCTAGCTACGGATAACTCTGTACGACTGTGACTCAGATTACGTGTAACCGGCAACTGTTTACCCGGTTTCAAAAAACTATTGACAGAAGTCTGGGAAGTTTTAAAACCTTCGACGGAAGGCGCTTTGCGAACGCGTTTCGGGGGCAAAGGAGGAGCTCTCTCGTCGTCCGTGTCTCTTTTCAACGGCGCGAACTCTATAATAGGACCGCGGTACGTTTGCACTTGGACATCTTCGTAAGGCTCCGGCTCGGATATTAAAACGGGATTTCTAAACGCTAGCTGTAAACTAGTGTAAGTCCCGGCGTCGTTGAAATCCTCCGCGTCCTCGCTTTCTACGTTAGCAGCGTTTTGGAGACGGGTGCGATTTTCCGTGTATATTTCGTCTAGTTCCGCGACTTGGTCTAGGAGTTCGTTTAGACTCTTGTCGGGGACGTTTCCATTAACAACAACGACATTATCGCTGTCGTCGGAAACGCTGACAGTATCGCTGGAAGAGCTGACTGTGGCGTCGGGCTTGTCGTTAGTTTTGTTGTCCTGGTTGTTGTCGGTAGTCTTGTTGTCGGTAATTTCGTTGTGGTCGTTGTTGTTGGGGTCTGCCTGCAGGAGCAGGGCGAGGAGCGCGCGGTCCGGGAGCGGTTTGTGGACGGTACCTGCGAAGTCGGGGGTGTATTCGAAGTCGACGGGAACGCTGCAGGCCTTGTCGCTGGAGCGTCGGAGGAAGATATTGACCTGGGAAAGGAGATAATACAATTTGTGTGTGTAGAGTAGGAGGTGCTTGAAGTCACAACTATCCGATATCTTTTACTACTTTGACTTCCATTCGCAATATTCAAATTGGGTCCGTTCTCAATTCATATTCCTCTGAGAAAAAAATTAGGGCAAACATGTTCTCTTTCAAATGTGGCTCGAAGGGGCACAAAAAGGTAGCAACGGTGACTGTTTACCATCAGTTGGCATGTTCTTTTGCCTTTTATAAAATAAAAAACAGGCCAAGAGCGAGTCTGATTCGCACTCGAAGGGCTCTGTACCATTCGTTTCTTTAAAAAAAAATTTTTTTTCATCGCAGCTCACTCACTTACTCAGTTTTTGAAAAATTCAAGTGGCTGCCTATTACGGTTCAAGTTACACAGCGATTGTTTAAGTCGAGCAAAAACGCCGAAAAGATCATGTTTCTAGAACACTCAAGTGGTTTCCGAACTAGAATAGTGCCAATCCTTCCCGTGGATGTCGTCAAAGGCAACTAAGGGAATAAAGGCTTGTAGTACTGTTAGGCGATGGGCTTGCAACCGCTTAATACGCTGGTAACCTGAGCCGATTGTGCAAAATGTGGTTGCGGAATAGGGAATATGCATAGATTTTTTTTAAATAGCATTTCTCTACAAAATATGAAAATACCGTAAAAGAGATCACCAAAAATGAAATTAAAATTAAAATCGGTCAAGTAATATGGATGTTACAAGCATTTTAAAATGCTAAATAGACAGAGAGATCCGAAGTGCACCGGTGACGTCATCGTGCAGTACGGCCATATAAACTCCACGTAAAATTCTGTTTTGCTAGAAAGATATAGGAACAAATCTTTGTTAGCTTATATCTTGGTTATTTTTATAGCTATTCAAAAAAATGTTTTTTCTTACTTGTTTGTTACATGAATCAGCTTTTATTGAAGCTGTAAAAAAAACATGCATATTCCCTATTGTCAACAAGTTTTTAGAGTTGTAGGTAATTCTGTAACTCTGCCTGCCCCACTCTGGGAACGAGGTTGTGAGTTTATGTATGTATGTAGAAATAAACATTCTGTGAACAATTGTTGTCATGAGATACAACCCGGTGACAAATACCGTTGGCACCTTTTCGGTACCTAAGAACCTGTTCTGTGTGGGCGGGTACCTTGGCGTGGTCGGTGTAGGCGGGGTCGCGGTAGGGCGGCACGTGGAAGGCGATGGCCACCTGGCGGTGCACCAGCACGATGTTGGCCGTGCTCTCCCAGTGGGAGCCATCTTCCGTCTTTTGGCTGAACACCACTTCGATGTCCTCGCGAGTTATCTACAAAAAGAATATCATCACATCAAAAACTCACGCGATCGACTCATTTGTACAATGGCTTGGGCAGAGTTTTATGGTGCTATGTAAAACCATGTTTGCCCTTGACATGGTATCGTATTGTTTAACTCAGCTGCAATTAAGGTGATGGAACCAGTAATGGACGAGGCACCAATAATGAACGCGCGATTCTTATTTTACAAAAGATAAGGGTTATTCATTTGTTTAGAAACAATCAATTTAGGACTTTGAATTAAGAGTTAAGTGTCCATTATTGGTGCCTGTCAACTTAAAAAGTGTCCAACACTGGTGCCATCACCCTACTGTCAAGTAAATAAGAGGTATAACGTTGACGATGCGATAGCACAGATGGGAGCTCCAAAATATGGTAGATTGTTTAATTATACGTAATTGCCGCGAGGTCCGCGGCTACACCCACTTGCTGCTGATAGCTTTAATGTATGCCACGATTTAGTGTCTATAACGGCAACTTTTGCTTTCAGAATTTATAACTGTATCAAACTTATTTAAGAACGACCCTCATTAAACTAGCTTTCGAATAATACTCCAAAATCGGTGCTTACTACAGACGGATAAAATATAAACAAAGAATGCCGATTGCTAAAGAATCTCAGCAGCGTGGGTAGACCAACAAGGTGGACCGATGGCTAAGGTTGCGGAAAAATTTATGGATGCAAGCGCCGCAGGACCGGGCCTTGTGGCAAACCTTATGGCCTATGTCCAGCAGTGGACGACTTGGTGCTGAAATGATGATTGAGAATTTGGTAGTATTGTGGTCTCCTTAACTGCTCACCTTCTAGCAGAGGTGCAGCCTGCCTTCGTTTTGTCGTTTATGACGTCGGACACGCACGGGTACAAGGCTTGCTTGATCTTGGAGGTGTCCTCGGGTATGAGACACTACATCAGTCAATGATCTGATATCCTCACCTTCTCGCAGAGCAGTATGATCTCCTGTCCGCCGCGCACGCTCGCGGCGTACGAGCTGAGCCGGTTGATCTGCAGCTCGCACATCGCCTTCTTGTCGTAGATCACGTCGGACACGCACGGGTACAAGGCTTGCTTGATCTTGGAGGTGTCCTCGGGTATGAGACACTACATCAGTCAATGATCTGATATCCTCACCTTCTCGCAGAGCAGTATGATCTCCTGTCCGCCGCGCACGCTCGCGGCGCACGAGCTGAGCCGGTTGATCTGCAGCTCGCACATCGCCTTCTTGTCGTAGATCACGTCGGACACGCACGGGTACAAGGCTTGCTTGATCTTGGAGGTGTCCTCGGGTATGAGACACTACATCAGTCAATGATCTGATATCCTCACCTTCTCGCAGAGCAGTATGATCTCCTGTCCGCCGCGCACGCTCGCGGCGCACGAGCTGAGCCGGTTGATCTGCAGCTCGCACATCGCCTTCTTGTCGTAGATCACGTCGGACACGCACGGGTACAAGGCTTGCTTGATTTTGGTGGTGTTGCCGCCGGGGATGTACACTTGGAAGCAGAGCCGGACGGCGTTGAGATCGATGGTTTGCGGTTGGTTTTTGTGGCCGAAGCCGGCTGGAAAGAGGTTGTTTTTACGTGAATCATATGACATGTATAATTACTTATGTAACACAATTATTTGCCTTTCTAAACTAAATTTATAATATAAACCCGTTCTTTCTTCGACATCGATCGGAAACGCGTGCACAAGCCAATTTGGCATCAATATAGAGAATTATCTCACAATCGCATCATTGTTTACAGTTCGCATTACGTAGGTACATTTATAATTGACTTCTGAGCTAATGTTACGAGCGATTGATCAGTTTTTCGTGTGAGGAGTCACTTTCTCAGAGCAACGGACTTATATTTGACCACTACTTATAATCATGTCAATGGGTATGTAAGGTATGCTTAAGGTATGAAAAATATGTTTGAAGTCGTCAATGCAATGTCATTAAAGATGTCAAGTCATTTGTAACTTTTAGGACACTCAACCTTATTGTTGTAGAATGTCAGATTGACTTTGGACCTAAGGTACCTTATAATGGTACCTTATCTCGTGACTGTACATCTCTTAAAGTTTTCAAACTACGCGTATATATTTATTTCCCGAAAAGTTAGTTGAATTATTTTCGTTTTGCTTCCAGGATACTAAAACCGTTTATTTCGACAGCTAAGTTAGATATACTCATAACTACAAGAAGTGGAAAATGCTGCGGCGGACCACCTAAAAAGGAGAGTAAGTTAGAGTACGTATGCATGTAAGCGTGTTATTTAATGGCCTTTTATAGTCTGCGCTTTGACGAATTTCAAAGAACGGGGTATCGGTGGATTGGTATTTACCCAAGGAGTGTCATAGACTCTATCCTCGTAAGGCCCAGTTTGCAATAGGATGTACATAATCAAGGCAATTTAATTTGAACTGTGTTTGAATGGAAATAAAGTTTAATTTCCTATATGCAAAAATTAAAAATGGCATTATCGAACAAACTTAATTGAACTTTATTACCGTGTTAGTAGATTCAAAGTCCCACTGACAAAAAAAACCCTGTTTGTAGTACTATGGAGGGCCTTACGAGACTATAAAAACATCAGTCCTGACGTTGCAGGGGTGGTCGGGTTTTCGAAGTTTGCTTTTTGTTAGACTTGTTGGTAAATGAAAATTTGGAAATTAAACACACCAAATGGCAAATTTCGCACATACACACCCGAAAAACCTCACCCTCCAAGCAATCAGGTAAAAAGAGATTTTACGACCGTCTGCGTTCGTAAATTTCAAACCAGGTCAATTGTATATGTTCCGTCGGACTTAATAAGGCCCGTAATGGCATTCTTGCGGGCCGGTGGTACAAAAGATGTATTTCCGTCGCGCTATTCTTGGTCAGTGACGTCGCCGGGAGCAGATGTTCGGTGCCAAGCTTGTGATTTTCTTTTAAATTTGTGTCGATATTCTCGATACTTATTGAGTTTAGTAAGTCCTAGTAGCCAGTATACTAATTAAATCTATGTATGTGGATAAGGTTGCCATTAACAGATGGATGCAAGCGGTGCAGGACCGGTCCTTGTGGTAAACCTTGGGGGAAGGCCAATGTCCTGAAGTGGACGTCTTCCATCTGATGATGATGTCTATGGATCTCACCCCTTTACATCAGGTCGCCTGCGTGCTCGTTTGCCTTATCAAAGGCATAAAAAAAGTGCTCTACTATACTAAACTAAATCAACTATGGATACATTAAAAAGGTTATTTCAGTTGCTGCCCGTGAACTCATCTAGCATTCTTTAGGAAATGTCAATAATGTAGTACGATGTGAATAAACATAACGTATCGTAGACTTCCGTAGTTAGCGATCGACGTTTGAGTGAGCTGCTAGCCAAGGAAGAAAAAGAAAGAAAAAGAAGAAATAAGTTTTTTTCCTGACTAACAACAACAAAGGACAGAAAAACACGCACGAGAAGAATGTATTTAGTCACCTACTGACCGCTGGTCTTCCGTTGGAATCATCTTCATAGTGCTTTATTTATACTATCGCATCGGCCGACTCAAAGAAGTCTACCTTGGGTAGGTTCACACAAGGCATTGAACGCATGATTTCGATGTTGGCGACCGCGAAAGGCGACAGCGTTCGGATCGCGCGATTTTCTGTTTAGTACGAATTTGTATGAAGCTATGACCAACGCAGGCGACTGAGATTTCCCGTGCCGGGTCGCTTGCGTCAGCGCAAAGAAGGCGGCTAACTACAATGTAGTAGTCGAGGCATTTTATACTCTATTGGTAACCACATTAAATTTAAAATGCTTTTACTAATATTACTATGCTGTCTTTGGTATTATGGCAGTATTATGTCGTAAAGTTTTATTTACCGTTGGACGATTGGCGTTTTGAGCTGTTCCCATATCTCAACTGTGTCGTAGCTGTGTCGTTGATCATTGAACAACTGTCGTGTCTAGCTGTTCTGGCTGGATGATCTGTACTATCTGTCGTCACGTTTTTATCGTGAAGTTTTATTTATCGTTGACGACTGCTGTTCTAGCTCTTCTTATCGTCTCGACAGTCTGTTTTCGACGGCAAAAAAGTCGTGAACGACAGTTTAATCGTGAACAACTCCATTTAAATATACAAGACACGACACTTTAAACTGCACGACTTGTCACGACAAATGGAAACGAGGCTAAAACAGTAAGTCATGCGACGCGATCGCTATCGCAAACATCGGAACCGTACCTTAAAGTTTATTAATAAAGAATGCAGCCACTGTGTCAACCAGTTTGGTTGATATTTAGCCAAAAGCTCGCTTCTATTGCAATTTAAGCGCCAACTGGTGCCAAGTGGGGCGATAAAACAGCCGTAAAGCAGTTATAGATGTTTGTTCAGCTTCATGTCGGCAGAATAGCCTTCTAAAGGTAATCAATCGGTTATATTATAGTTCGTTTTGTGGGTCTATAATGGAATCTTTAAAGTATTATGTCCTATTATTTTATTTCCTACTTAAAACCATTGGTCATAATGATTATTTGTCCTAACGCACTAATATTGTAGGTATGTATTAATATACAAAAAATATAACACTTAATAGTCCTAATCTTAGTCTAATTGTGCAAATTGTGGTTATAGAATTATCAACAAGTTTTTAGAGATGTTTGTAATTCTGTAGCTCTGCATACCCCACTCTGGGAACGAAGGCGTGAGATTATGTATGTATGTAATAGTCCTAATAGTTTGCATACCTAATAATGTCATGTTAGTCATAACATATCCTAACCTCGATTAACCTCCTGAGGGGTTTTGAGACTCTAGTACCTGTCAAAAAGTCGACGATTATGTTTTTCATAATAAGTATTAATCAGTTTAGGGTCATTCCACCGTAACACCCGAAACAGCTATTTTTTATTATGGTTTATTTCGATATTGCAATAAGAAACTAGGAAAATGACTAGTGAATTTTCTACTATTTGGATAATATTTTCTTTTCTTTAACACGCATAATTAAAAGTATAAGAGAATAACGAGAGAATCACTAATAAAAAGTAGCTGTTTCGGGTGTTACGGTGGAATGACCCTTTAGGTATTTAGACACTTAGATAATGTAAAATTATACCTTAGGCCAAATTAATGTCAGTTGACAAATCAGTAATTATGGTATGAGAAACATTTTTTAGGACAAAATCATTATTGCGACTTTAGGACAAACGCTGTTATTGATTGCGAGGGACGCCCTCGCTTTTTTATAAATTAGCAGTAATTAGACTTTACATTGTGGCCAAGAAAAAAAATAGTCAAGTGCAGGTGGAATCACACAACGAGGGTTCCGTACTGCCCGACTCACACTTGGCCGGTTCTCATAAATTATTGTTTTTCTTTAGGGTTTGCGATATACGAGTAATTACCCCAAAATTTTACGCTCGTAAAGCATTTATACGCGTTTGTGCTGTTTCATGTCGGTAGTTGCCTTCTAAAAGTAATCAATCGGTTTTAGACGGCTTTGTTTATGAATTAGGAGTAATTATAGTTTTTATTTTGGTCCAGGAAGTTACTAAGCAGTTTGTTGAGAGAGAAAAAGACGGCCAAGTGCTAGTATCGCACCCAGGACTCAGTACCCGACTCACACTTGACCGGTTTTTAACGCTCATGTTTTACCGTTTTTAGGATAAAACAATAACAAAAACAAACTTAAAATAAAAACTTTTCTTGTAATTCGTCCCAAATTATTTCATTTTTGATTTTTGTAAATTACAAAAGAATGTGAGGAAATCCGCCGTTATAATTAAAACAAATATTCTGTTAAATGGTTCAAAAGAAAAAGGTTTTGAAAGATAGGACAGACGAACGGACAGCATAGGCTTAGTATTTAATAGGGTACCGCGTTGCGCGGCACCCTTGGAGTATGGAACCCTAAAAGGCAACCAGTTCTTTTTATGGCAAAGGAGCTCACAGCCCACCTGATGGTAAAGTGGGTACTGAGACCTCTAGACATTTGCGTTCTCAAGATTGAAATTCTAAGCCTCCAAATGCATTTTTTAATGGTCATAAACTTAACGGAACATATTACTAATTTTTTTTTGAAACAAGAACACAAATAATCGTCAACATAACGCTGAAAATTAAAAAATACTGTGACACATTAACAAACAGTGTTCAAAGAAGACATAATAAAAATGTAATAAATCAACCTCCTTCATAAATCTTTAGAAAGATTTACTACAACTAAAATTCTAATAAAACTATGTATACAAATTAACAACTTAATTTCTGTGGTTTTATGAACTGCGGAAACTTTCAGTAACTATAAACAATTTTATTATTTTTAGCCCGCAATGTCCCACTGTTGGGCAAAGGCTTCCTTCCCACCTTTCCATATTCATTTTATGGGAAATCTCCCGCCAATTTTGCCGAAAGACCTCAAGCTCATCTTGACATCTGCGCCGTGGTCTGCCGCGTCGTCATATCCGATCTTGCGGGACCCAATTAGAGGTTATTTTTGCAAGGCATGCGGTAGACATGTCCAGCCCAGTTTCGCTGGTTGGCAGCTGTTAAGGCTAGGTGAGCTATTTGTGTTTTGGAGCGTATTACAGTATTTCTAATGCGAAACGAATATTTTGAGTGGCGTGCGCTTCAATCATTCTAAATTTTTTTTGCATCATTTCATTTAACTACCTACGAAAAGCATAATGAACGTTTAGCATGAAAACAAATTTAGCATGAGAACACTATTTTATCAGAACGATCATTTTCTTGTTACTATGCATTTTAAGTTGATTTCTTCTTACTAGGTTAGATTAAAACTGTAACCACATTAGTAGTAATCAAAGACGTAAATAATGTCTACTTTTTAACCTAAGAACATTATGATTTATGATTTAAGAAATTCGGCATTTTGTTTTTATGCATAATAATTATTATATCGTTGGTTTATTATTAAGATTATACAAAAAATACAAAATACAAAAATCTTTATTAACTCTCAAAATGGTTATAACATAGTATGTAGGAAAACTACATACATACATACATAATCTCACGCCTTCGTTCCCAGAGTGGGGTAGGCAGAGCTACAGAATTACAAACATCTCTAAAAACTTGTTGATAATTCTATAACCACAATTTGCACAATTAGGCTAAGATGTTTACCAGCGTATTAGTGACAGGTTGCAAGCCCATCGCCTAACAGTACTACAAGCCTTTATTCCCTTAGTCGTCTCTTACGACATCCACGGGAAGACATGGAGTGGCACTATTCTAACTCGGCAACCACACGAGGGTAGGAAAACTATTTAATAAAAATAAGAGGGAAACCAGTGTGAGAGCCTGGTGTCTGTACTAGGAGATCCTGTATGACAGATCACCAGGCCCCCGCCCCGATGACGCAGGGAAGTGGAGATGATAACACAACAAGTAACATTGTGTAACAATGTCCATTAGTGAGAAAATAAAAAAAACGTTTTTAGAAATATAAAAAAATTACATGCTGAATTCAGTCTCAAATTGATAAACACCGCAATTTCAACGTTATAATGTACAAAATTAAATCATAGTACTATATAACAACATTACAACAATCAAGTCAAACCTGTACCTTAAGCTGTTACATATTAGTCAAGAGAAGCTTTTCAGTCTGCTCGTAGTTAAGTTTATGCACCCATTCAGTAACCTGTCTTTTACATTTAAATTTTGGGAATTGGTGAATATTTAGTTTAATTTTGTTGTATAAAAAAATAGCTACCTAAAAAGTAAAAAAATCTGCGGGAAAATTTAGATTTTGTAGATATTTGGAAACAGACATTACGTTTACGTCTTCTGCTTACAGGCGAGGTATTCTTTAGAGGTAACAGAGAGTGTTGTCTCATGATAGTATAGAGGACAAAGAGTTGCCTGACAGTAAGGACATTGAAGGACTGATAGACATCATAGGGATTGAAACTATAAAATTATTGTTATGCAAAATGAACATTAGTGCAGTGCTCCTACCTTCTTAATGGCGTTCAGCTAGTTATTGCTATCACACGTGGGTGAATATTCGGGAATTTTCAGGAAGAAAACATTGATAATTACCACCAACTTCTGACGTAATTAGAAGCAGAACTAGGAATACTTTCCATTTATTTCAGAAGTTGGTGGCAATTATCATTTTTTATATCATTGTTTTCTTCATTGTTTTGAGAACGGTAGTGAGGGCGGTTGAAACGCCTGAATATTCACCCAAGTTTGCACTCGCAACTGACAGTATTATTAGTCACTCGTGTTTCATAGAAAAACGAATGCCGATAGCTATTAGGAAACTGGTAGTAATGAACATTAGTTTTTATGCAAATAAGCCAATAGGCAGTAGGTCTCTCAATTAAAACTCCGGTGGCAATATCAACTTTATTACTAACGGTAGAAAATTGAATCTGCCTTGATTATTGAACTTGGGATACTGCTTTGAGAGTACTCACTCTTGAAAGGGTCAACTTTCATGTTCTCCCGGTCCTTGAGAGCTTCAGCGATGTCCTTCCGCTTGACGCACTGGATGCCCAAGTTGCTGAACTGCACTATTGAGGAGTCGCCGTTCATTTCCACGGTGCACACGCCGCGATTGCACATGGGCTCGCGACCCACTAGGTTGTGGGGGTGCGGCCTGGGGAAACAAAAACAGGATTAAACTTAGTTCTTAAGTTACAATTTTGTATGGACGCGTCAGCAGCAGCTAGTTATTAAATCGCTATAATATAAAAAGTCCGTTTTGACAGAGGTTTATACAGTGCGATAGGTGCCTAGAGTTTGTACTTGTCTCTCACTTGCTCTCATACTTAATAAGAGCGAGTGAGAGAGAAGTACAAACCCGAAGCAGCAGACAGCAGCTTAAGTGCAGACAATACGTCAGTTTAGACATTAGTTTCAATTAATGATAAAAAGTAACAATACAATTTCTCAAGTACCTACTTTTTGATTGGTAGTCAAAATTGATAAGTGATATTCGTAGGCAATTGTATGAAAAAAACACACCCATGTATCTATTCCAAATTACAGCCTAACTTAATTAAATAAAACGGGAACTAATTCAAAATAAACTTGTAAAATTAAAAATTAACATACTGACCAAAGTTAAATTTCCGCTAAAATCATAACCATCCAGTTTCCTAAACTATATTAAAGGGAAAAAACCAGTCCAGTTCCAGTTTCCTTTTTTAATATCGCCGTAAAAGGCTATCGAGCAGACGGACCACCTTATGGTAAGGAAGCACCGTCGCCCATAAACATGCAACGGCAGGGGCATAGCTAAGTTGTTGCCTTTCAGTAAAAAATCTTTTTAAGCTGCGTTTAGAGGACATGTCATAGTGCTGAGGAAACATCGTGGAGGGAAGGTCATTCCATAGTTTTAAGGTAAGAGGAAGAAGTCACATATAGATGAAAATCTAGGATTATTTGGTTCTGCAACTTAACATGGATAAGTAGCGGTATTGCTTCTTCTTCCTCGAATTAGAAAGTCCTTACCTGTAAGGTTTGTCCTTCGTAACGCATGACACCAACACGACGAACCGCCCCTTGTACCCGCACACCTCAATAGTTGGGTACGTCTTGCGCTCGGGCGTGCTGTTGGCGCCGGGAATCGAACCGGCTGACCGGCCTTCGCACTGATACCGAAATCTGGGGACAAAGTTGATGTTTGAAAATGCATATGCTAAACCGAAAAGAGGACACAAATGCAAATTCAAGACTGCAAATGTGTTGCCAACCCTAAGGACTAACATAGGATGCCTTGCATCTCGTCTTACCTCCACACCGGAATACAACAGGGAGTATTGTTGCTTGGCGGCAGGGTTAAGCGGCAATTACACTGAGTCGTTCACCGAATGCGGTCGCCGAACTTGTTTCAAACTACGGCGGCGAACGAACGTCGTCTTTACATTAGTCTGTCCGCCTACTTCGATCACGTAACTAGACGGCTGCATGTGTCGTTCGCCGAATGCGGCATACCGTGTTCTTTAAACTGCTGCGGTCGCCGTATGCAACATGCAGCGGACGACTTAATGTAATCGCCGCTTTAGCCGTACGATTTTGGTAGTGAACCGGATTGAAATTGTATAAGGTCGCATCACCCATAAATAGAATTAGCCTTGTTGAAGGCAACTATGAATGTCAAAGTAACTCCCCACTGAAAAGACTCTGAAAGAAAAGTGCTGAATTTCTGCGGACCAGCTTCACAAACAAATGATATTTATTTATATTTCAATAGGTAGTGAAAAGCGCCCACGTCGCCATCTGCACACAAATTAACTAATAATTAAAAGCAACATCATAAACAGGAAATGCGAATTAAAACATTTAAAACTGATCCTGGTCGCGGCACCGAAACGCCATAAAAAGAAGTTCATTTCTCAAAATTGATCAATTATCTAATCAAGATCAAGTTCAAGTACATTACTGTGAACCAGTTCTGCGACCAGTCGGGCGGGTTGTTTGTATCATTGTTATGATCGTTACGTTTAACTGCGTTCAAGATTTAACCGCAGTTATGTAGGCAACAATGGTTATGTTCGCCATAAATTTGCAAAGTACACTGATGGGTTTATTATTGGTGCTTGAGGAGTATTGTGATTTTTATGGTTCAATGGAGTATGAATCTCACAGGCAGATGATATTTACATTACGAGTAAGTATGTAGGCCGGTCGGACAGTACCGCGACAGCATATGTGACTTCGCCTTTACCGCTTTCTTATGATAATTTAAATAACCTTTAAGGCACTGTTGTTTCTTCTAACTACACCTTAAGTTACTGAAACATTTTAGCATCGAGCCTTACTGTTGTTCTCTACTAAAAAAACGGCCTTCAAAAACGCAAAAAATAACTTCTTCTAAAATTGTAGGTAGGGGAAGACGGGGTGGCTTCGTACACTTTTTACTCTAAGTCTTGTAAAAAAAAAACTAACCGCTATTCTTAAATGAGATGAATGTTACTTCATCTTCCACTTATTTGGCTATAATACTTGTAATTATTATTAATTAAAGCGACTGTGCCAAAATATAAGGGTTTTCCCAAAAAGTGGGAAACGTACGAATGCACCCAATACGTGGGGTGGCTTCGTACACTATTCGTTTTTTCCCATGATTATTTGGTTTTTAGCTATTTCACCTATTTCAGCAACTTTTTAGGAATATCTTACTGACCTGGTTTTGTGATTATAATTATTCTTGATATACAATTTTTTAACTTTCTTGGGGTGCATTCGTTCAGTATAAAATTACATACATTTTGACTGTAAGAAGGTACACCAACCAAAACGATCCGAAAAAAAAAACTAAATAAAAAATAACTGTTAAAGTAATCCCACAACCATTTTTTACATATTAATCTCAAGCATCTAATTACAAACTATATAAAAATATTTTTTCTTATTCGAGTAAAACTTATTAGAGACAGACGCATTCAAAAGAGAACCAAAAATTACTTTTGGGTCGCGAAAACACATATTAATTATTTCTGGCGAAATCTTCTGCCGCACTCCCATCGCTTTTTGAGGGTAGCCTATGCATATGAGCGGCAGTCACGCATACAAATATGAACGCTTCAGTATGTTGGATAGTCGAGATATGACCACTGCACGAATGCTCCCTTTGTACGAAGCCACCCCATCTTCCCCTACCTAATAGCACCTGCAGTTGGACTAACAACTGATGTCGGCTTTTTTGTTGAAAATATTGTGGTCGCCGACTTCAGTTGAACTAACCTAATAGGTACCTACCTACAATTTTAAAAGAAGGTATTTTTTGCGTTTTTGGAGGGGGTTTTTTGTTTTTTAAAACATTTATATATTTTTTTTACTTTTTAGTGATCATAATAAGATGTTACGTAGTCCCACTTCTTGGTTGATATGAAACTTCAAGTTATTTCAAGCGCGCCGCAAGCAACGCCGCGGGAAAGTCATAGTCATATTTCAACAAGTAAATATTCTTCGTTGTAGTCGCTCAACTATCTTAATCGAGATATCTTATCGCCACCCTTAAAATCAGTACCTTTGAGGAGTTGCGGTGGCCATCCGTGGTCTTCATCATCGGTTCTACTTCACCAAATGATACTTTCTGAATGCAAATGCTGGACTTGTTACTAAAAATACTAGAATCGCTATATGTTTGCCTACAATATTTGAGGAGTTCCCTCAATTCCTCACTGATCCCCTCATCAGATTCAGATTTGGTGACAATGGGACCACCTCGGAAGTATACTCTATCAAACTAAAAAAGATTTTTTAAAATCGGTCCACAATTGACGGAGTAATCGGTGAACATACATTAAAAAAAACAATACATACAGTGGAACGTATAACCTCCTCCTTTTTTGAAGTCGGTTAAAAATAACAAGTAAAAGTCAGCCAGTTTGTTTGACCACACTGAAGTGATTTTAATATTATTACATACTACGACAAAAAACCCAATTACCAAACACAACTGTCATCGTGGAATGTCCGCGGTGGCAACATCCCGGGCACGACACCTCGGACTACCGAGATCTGGTCTGTTAGAGACAGTTAGAGAGCAAGGATAGAGCTATCAAGCCCCGTCCGCAAAATAGGCGCATTTAATCGTCGAGTTGCAGAAACCTAGCCCGCTACAACCTATAACGTTTCCATGTCACACCACAGCAAGTCTCGACTTATTGTTAACATAGTATCATACAAACAATCCGATGGAGCGAGATAGCCTGAGCAATTACGGGCCAATGACAGAGCACGTATACAACAGCAATTACATAGCATTATCGCTTTTTTCTATCGGCCGTCTTTCGATACTTCCTATGTTTTCCTGTTGGCTGAATGATGTTAGAACACGCATTAGTTATGTTATATTATTGTGTGTAGTTTTTATTTCCTGTGTCTATTATTTTGTAAATAAACATTTTGAGGTTTCTGCGATTGTTTAACTCTAAAACTAACCTAACTTTTCCCGAGCTGGACAATTATATATACATAATATAACTATAGCTTATGTCCATCTGAAATAATGTACCTTTCAAAATGTGAAAAATGAAAGATTCGGGACCTACCCACATGCACACTAACAAAGGTTCAGCTAAGATTTTTCTCGCTTTTAAAGCTAATTTCAACGAGATATAATCCGTAGTCGTTACATTAACATACTCGTATTATATATTTAGCTTTGCCATAATATTTGATTTGTTTGATGTTAAAAGTAGTAATAGCATGTAGCGATTTACAGATTTGAATTAATCATACCTTTGTACATCGATCATATTCTGATTGGATTTTATCTAGATTGCTATTGAATACCTGTATTTTGTAGTCGCTTTTTACCTTGATAAATTATATGGTTATTTTAGCATACAATAATATTCGATATTTCATTGATTCATTTGTCTGGCTAACAAATGGGAGATTATACATTCAGTGTCCGACCTGGTAAGTACCTATATGTTGGTATGTTTGTATCCGCGCAATTATTTCTGATCATGTATCTTTCTTACTAACCTTTTCATGGCTTTAATAAGTGCTTTATTTGCAAAACAAGATATTACACAAACTGTTCGTACACATTCAGTCAAAACAAGACTGTTAGATTGCCTATTAAATACTACAGCTATTTGTAAAGGTATTCTTATGTTACGCACTGCGTTGGTCTTTAAGATAGGTACAAATGTTTTATTTAAGATAGGGACTTAATGTTAATCTTACGTAGATATTTGAAAGCGTCTCAGATATTTCAGCTACGCGTAATCGTGGGCATAAATAGTCCGGTGACGTCACAACCTCGAGACGTCACGTCTGGAGATGGAGAGCTAGCACAAGTTGTTCACGACTTAATCGCTCAGACGACGTTGTGGACGATAGAGACAATAAGAAACAAGTGAGAAAATACAAGAGATGTGCTGGCTGGCTTTAGGGACATTATGGATGCGAGAGGAATAAAGAACGCTTTAAAAATGTATTCATGTATTTTGAGGACCCACACAAGGCCAAGGTTAGCAAATCTATAAAAAAAATTGTGGTTGAAGACTGATTTTGAATATTTTTTCTTTTATATAGTGACACTTTTGAAAAATAACATCCGTAAAAAAAACTACAAGCTTATTTTACGTTGTTTCCTGCATTTTAAATGAATAATGATAATGTTACATCGTGTTTACAATGATAATGAATTAAATATTATAACCTTTATTTACTGCTTTTTAATGTTTTTAAGTAATAACTCGATTCATTTAGAAACCACTATCAAAACTTGTTATGTGTAACAATAGAGTAGAGGTAAGGTTTAAAAATCAGATTGCTATTACAGCAGACGGATGTTGATTTCTTTAGCAGATCAGAAATGAGAAATTAAAATTTGAATAAGGTGTAAAGACGTGACATTTTACAAAAAAATCCAAAAATTTCCAAAAACAAAACGATACCACGATCCAAGATACTTCCTTTACTCCCATACATTAAAACTCGAAAATTATGACCCTCTTTAGACTGTCGATGAAAAATAATCTACCTGTCAAGAAACCCGAAACTCCATCAAAGACTAGGTCACCTAACTACCTAACTTATCCATTTTAATGAAGAATGCACACAGAATCTATCGCCGGTCAGTAGCAACGCTCTCTCTATTTACAGATAACTGCGAACAGCGGTTAACGCACGTAATTCCCCAGTTTTCTAGCCAAATACGAGATGCGTAGGAGCATATGCGACTACCGTTGATCGGCATATATGTTTGGAGCTATGCTCTGAGTTTTTGTGCGAGTTTGAATCAGAACTTATGACATACACAATATTCTATGCAACTTGCAAGTTTGGGACGTACACGTGCACACACACACAAGTATGGCCCACCCGCATTCGTGAGATAAAACAACTATACCTTAATAATTGATTGATCTATCAGTAGTTATGAGCAAGGTATATTTATTGTAAAACGGATAACTAACGAGATCAAAGAGTTATTTTGTGGCGACAGCGTATCGGAAGACACAATACAAGTCCACTAAGTAGGTGGAACAACATGGTTAAGATCGCAGAAATCTATGTACGTTTTCAAAAAACCTTATTATTACGTAAATAGAATTTTATAAGTTCGTTAACACCTACATTTTTCATGTTAGAATGTCACTAGGCCTTTTCTTTTACTCGTAATTTACGAATTTATGACTACACTGCATGAGTAATATTATTATTGACCTGGTTTTACCGTGTCATGTCGCTGCGTGACAGAAAATAAATAGATATTAAAAACTAAAACAGAGTAAATTGAAGTAGCTGTTGCCAGCCACTCCGTCCGCATAGAAGTCGTTCATCGCTATATTTGCGGAGTTGTATATTTTCCCGGGATAAAAAGTTCCCCATGTCTTTTCCCAAGGTTAAAGCTATCTCCAAACCAAATTCCAATCAAATCGGTTCAGAAGTTTAGCTGAAAGCTACAAATAGAGTTACTTTCGTATTTTTAATATTGAGTATGCTAGTATGGATATACACTGAGGCATTCCATCTTAAGAACGTATTCATAAACACATTTTCGCTGAGATGCCAGTCAGAAGATACGTAACATAGTAAATGTCAAGCCGTAGAAAACTGACATCGCCAAATATTTGTACTTCCAAGCTCTGCGTTTCTATAACGGTGGGTTTAGACCAAACGAGCGAATGCTCTAGAACATGTTTTGTCCTTATTTTTACAAAGGAAACGTAAGAGATAATGCATAGAATTCTTCTTCGTTCGCTTGATCTAAATCGGGCCTAAGAGCCCTTAGCAAGTTGATGGTCCATTCACCTGAGCGACTTCGCAGCCGGCTGCTCGACGATCCGGACGTACGGCCGGTCCACAGCACCGGTCGCCGGCGCGGCCGCCGGCCGGTACATATCGGGTTCTACGCCGAACGTCGGGTCCGCGAGCGAAATGGCATCTACTGTGACAAGAAGAAAAAAACAAGATGAATAAAATATCATAAGCAGGGGTTGAACTTTTAGTGCCGATGACGACAAAATGACAAAATTTGGAGCACAGGGTCGTTTCATGGCCTTATTTAAAGGTGTTGAGAACTGGGAAAAATAAAAAAATCATATAAAATAAAAAACGGTAAAATTATCAGAGGATAGGTAAGCCTTATCGCGATCAAAATACGGATAACAGCAGCAGTAATTTTTTTTTTTTTGTCCATTTGTTACTTAAAATGGAAAATGGAGCCAATGTACATTTGAGTATTGTTTAATTTAAAATAATAATGCTAAAATAGTATTTGTAAGAAATGTTACTACGACATAAGAACATTATTTTTAATCATAATGTTACTGGATGATTTTGACTACTGTATTCAACGTCAGTATCGATGGACTCAGAAAGTTTAATAAAGGTTTATGCAGGATCAACCGATTTTTGACATGATTAAAAAAAGGAGAGCTGCTATCAATCTATTAATTTTTAACACCCACCAAATAAATGGAGTGTTATAAGGGCGTTTTAACCAAAAAGTGTACCCAATTAAGGACTGAAATTAAGAAACTTTAACTTTAGCCATACATTGCGGCCGTCAATGTATAGCTAATTTTCGTCACAAAACTGACAAAGTTAAAGTTCCTTAATTGGATACACTTTTTGGTGAAAAAGCCCATAAGTATAACGTGTGTATCTGTGTGTCTGTGTCATTGTAGCTCCCAAACGGATGGACCTTTTTAAAGGATAGTTACAGGTCGATTCATAAGAGCTGGCACGAATGGATTGAATGAGTGAACAAAAGTATACAAGTGTGTAAAATAATAACCGGTTTGTTTTGTTAATTCCATTCGTGCCAGCTTTAGTGAATCTGCCTGTACTTACATAGTTTAATCGGGATAGTTCTTAGCTAACGTTTCATGAAAATTGGTCGAGCCATATGGAGGTGTCAGCTCTCAAAGAAAGGACCGCTATTAAGGGTGCGTTTCCACCAGAGATGCGCATTAATGTGTTTTCATACAATTGAAAATCGGAGCGAGGTGTCGCGAGGTGTCGCGAGGTGTCAAATGTATGAAAACACATTAATGCGCATCTCTGGTGGAAACGCACCCTAAGGGTGCACAATCGGAGCGAGGTGTCGCGAGGTGTCAAATGTATGAAAACACATTAATGCGCATCTCTGGTGGAAACGCACCCTAAGAGTGCACAATCGGAGCGAGGTGTCGCGAGGTGTCAAATGTATGAAAACACATTAATGCGCATCTCTGGTGGAAACGCACCCTAAGGGTGCACAATCGGAGCGAGGTGTCGCGAGGTGTCAAATGTATGAAAACACATTAATGCGCATCTCTGGTGGAAACGCACCCTAAGGGTGCACAATCGGAGCGAGGTGTCGCGAGGTGTCGTGAGGTGTCAAATGTATGAAAACACATTAATGCGCATCTCTGGTGGAAACGCACCCTAAGGGTGCACAATCGGAGCGAGGTGTCGCGAGGTGTCAAATGTATGAAAACACATTAATGCGCATCTCTGGTGGAAACGCACCCTAAGGGTGCACAATCGGAGCGAGGTGTCGCGATGTGTCAAATGTATGAAAACACATTAATGCGCATCTCTGGTGGAAACGCACCCTAAGAGTGCACAATCGGAGCGAGGTGTCGCGAGGTGTCAAATGTATGAAAACACATTAATGCGCATCTCTGGTGGAAACGCACCCTAAGGGTGCACAATCGGAGCGAGGTGTCGCGAGGTGTCAAATGTATGAAAACACATTAATGCGCATCTCTGGTGGAAACGCACCCTAAGGGTGCACAATCGGAGCGAGGTGTCGCGAGGTGTCGTGAGGTGTCAAATGTATGAAAACACATTAATGCGCATCTCTGGTGGAAACGCACCCTAAGGGTGCACAATCGGAGCGAGGTGTCGCGAGGTGTCAAATGTATGAAAACACATTAATGCGCATCTCTGGTGGAAACGCACCCTAAGGGTGCACAATCGGAGCGAGGTGTCGCGAGGTGTCGTGAGGTGTCAAATGTATGAAAACACATTAATGCGCATCTCTGGTGGAAACGCACCCTAAGGGTGCACAATCGGAGCGAGGTGTCGCGAGGTGTCAAATGTATGAAAACACATTAATGCGCATCTCTGGTGGAAACGCACCTAAATCAGGGGTTTGATCTTTTAAAATTGTATTTCTACAGGTTTTGGCTCATTGGGATTCATTTCTTTACTTTTTTTAATAATTTCCTCATGCTGGGGGAAAAATGTTTTTTGAGCTGTATTGCTGAAACCCCTTGCTATGCTCAAAATTTTACTACAGTCTGGATTTAACATAACGCCGTCACCGGTAATATATAATGTTGCTCCATTGTGACACAATTTGTAGAGCTAATTTTCCTGTTTTGCGGAATGACGACTCTATATGGTGGGAAATGTTCATTACTTCGTGTCTATTGCCTTTTTTGCAAGGGTTTTGTTACGGCAAATAGTTTACTTGTTGGGATTGTTGGGCTGTTTTTGCCCAAACTGCCCACATGTTGGCCCATACTTGTAACGGCATGAAAACAAAAGAAAAGACATGTATGGCTCGAGTTAATTTAGAGTTACTTGGAAGTCAGCTAACCTACGACAGATTTTTGAAATCTTGGTTAATAAGGTGTATGTATTTTTAAGTAATGTATAGACAGTTGACCGGAGAAAAACGATATAATTATGATAAACTTACGCATATGCTCCTCACAGTAATAATAAACCATTTCACACAACACTAATTATAAGTATTTAAATGAAACGCCAAATAACGAAGCACCAACACTTGAGAAATGTAAAAGAACAGAATTCGTTATTAGTTTAATAAAGATGAATCAGCATGAGCTACTTTATGAGAGCAATTAAAAAATTGCCTATTTACTCAAGATGTAGACGCATACTGAACAATTCTAACGAGAACATGACTAAAGCGACATCTATCTACTACTTCGTTCAACTGTCAAACAGTTTGGTTTATCCCTTTCATGCTCGTAAATCCAGCGCAAGTTCAAGCGAGACGAAAAACAAAATGGCCGTTTGACGGATTAATTACACACGTCACTTGAAGAGATTTACTATAATGAAACTATAATTGCTGAAGAACGAGCACGCGCGAGTCAAAACGCGGGTTTCCCGTACCATGTTGAATGGGGAAAAAACGCTATTGATGCGTATTGGACAGATACACGTAAACTTTAACAATGTCAACTTTATTATTTTCCTTACACAAGCCAGATCTATGCGTAATGCTTACGTCAACAGAATGCGTAAAGCACGGGCAATTTACCTGTGTGGAGAAAAAGATGTAAGAGCAAATGATTAAATATTAGAAAATTTGAAATTGTTTATAACGTGACGTGCACGTGCACGTGCGCGTTCGCTTTCCACTGTGTTGTATAGTGACATGTCGTAATGATAATTCATACATACAACGCAGTGGAAAGCGAACGCGCACGTGCTCGTGCACGTCACACAAGCGGTGTGGCTGGGTCTTAAACCACGCCTGTTTCCCAGAGGGGTAGGCAGAGACCACTTCTTTCCACCTGCTACGATCCTGACAAATCACTTTCGCTTCTTCCACATTCATACATCGAGTCATGCACGCACGTCGGTTTCGGGTACTTAAGATTCGGCCCTTTTCCAGTATTTCTCCGATTTGATTCGAAAAAGTACGCCTAGGGCGGCCCTTCCTACCCCTCCACTCACTTTCGCTCTGTACATCTCTTTCATCAATCTTCTTTCATCTATCCTTTCCAAATGACCGAACCATAAAGCATGCCATTTTCAATCTTAGTCATACTACATCTTCTCTTAGTCCACATTTCTCTCTGACCTTTTCATTCCTTACTCTATCAATCAGTTTCACACCACACATACTACGCAAAGAGCGCATTTCAACTGCATTCATACGACTTTCATGCTTGTCCTGCCACACCCAACATCCCCATTAAAATTGCTTTCTTTAAAAAAAAACACGTCCAATTCAGTCCATCCGTTACGGAGGTACGAAACCACAACCAGACACACAGATACACACGTTAAAGTCATTTCCCCTCTTTTTTGTCGTGGCTTAAAAAGAGACGTTCCTTCGTTGTAGCTACGCTTTCGAGACGTGCAAGTAGTCATGTCAATAGAGTTGTTAAGTGAGCTGCAAATACTGCGTGGCATTCGTTCTTGTTATGCCTCAATGGTTATTAATGCCTCGTTTTTCAAAAGGCGGCAAGCGGCTATGTGGATTTAAAACATAACGGATCAAGCGGATTAAAGAGTAAATAAATAACGCTGCCTAAAGCTTGAGACACCAGAAGTTGACGCCAGCGGGAGCAGGCGAGACAATGTCTCGACTAGGCTTGCCAACTATTTCTTGGGAAAGTATAGTATTTTCCAGCCCAAGATATAAAAAATATCTTACACAGAAAAAATATAGTACTTTGAAGAATAACTTTTTTAAAAGTGTGTAAATTTTTTCATTAATATTCTGCCTGCTATTGGGGCAACTATCTCAGCTGAAAAAAGCCTATTTCCCCACTCCAACTACATTGGTGCTTAACATCAGGTTGAAATGGGCAATCCAAACCGCATATGTATAAGGACTGCCCGAAATATAGTATTTTTGCGTACTATATTTCTTCAACAGTATAATATATACTATATATATATTATAGTACGGTTGGCAACCCTAGTTTCGACGTAAGCGTGCCGCAAGTCTTGCGATACATTAAACGTAGATTAAATAAATAAATAAATATCGAGGGATCTCACACAAATTGACCTAGTCCCAACCTAAGCTAGGGTTGTACTATGGGTACTAGAAAACGTTATAAATACTTATACAGAAAAATACTTAAATACATAGAAAACATCCAAGACTCAGAAACAAATACTCTTGCTCATCACACAAATATTTGCCCATGCAGGAATCGAACCCGGGACCGCTAGCTTCGTAGGCAGGGTCACTACAAACTAGGCTATCGCGACTTCATTAATTTACTCTACTCTTAATTGAATGTTATTATGAATCATATTGGGCCCTGGGACTCCAGCGTGATCGCGAGCCATGCGTGTCCGCGTGAGTCGCTCGCGCGCTTTTGTTCTCCCGGGGTTGGGTTGACCAAAAGCCTAATAAAAGCAGGACAGACCGGCTTGTATATATTTGGCCAAACGCGACGCCGGCCGGACATGTCCAGCTAAAGCCGGACACCAGGCAACCCTAGGAGCAACGGTCCCACAGACAGTCACGTCCCGTTGGCGTCGAGCCTCCCCGTCGCGTTTCCCTTGTGCCGTACCGGCGTCGACGCCGATTAATCTCACTAAGTTTCTAATTTATTTTACTTGATTCCGTATTCGTCTAAACGTCTTGTTTTTCTATGGCATGAACAAGGCAATCGAGCACACAGACCATAATATGATGGTGTTTTGGATCCGAGGGACGTATTAACCGATTCAGTGCGGATGACACGCCAGGCGTGTCATGAAATGTTTTTAACGTGTGGCGGATGACATGCTACGCGTGTCATCATATTCTATGGCATCGTCCTAATAGAACGCGATTGCGCATCATCGCAAGTTCGCACGACTGCTTATATGACTGTTTACATACAAACCGCCGCACGAACTTGCGATGATCGCGCAATCGCGTTCTATTAGAACCTGGCGTGTCATGAAATAATTGTTCGCCGCCGCAGCCAAAAGTTTTCGAAAATGGAAGACGCAACGAATCGGTTAATAAATTGATCTCGACTGTAATGCCCATCTCAAGATGCGTCAAACTGACAGTTTTGTATGGGTTGGCGTTTCCTTTGACGTATGTTGTGACGGGCATCTTGGTCAAGATGAGTTTATTAATAAGGCCCTCAAGACTCACACATAAGCAATCTTAAGACTGCAATACCTCGCAATAATCTTTGACAGGAGGGACAGGTTTGACTGTCCATACATAAACACTGTTGCGGTTTGCACGCTCCTTACCACAAATAAATATTTACACATTAATGTCATTTTAAATTATATTATAATGTATGTACTGTACACTCAGAAGCAATGAAAACGGGTCACCTTCTATGGTAATTCAATACAAAGTTTTATTTTTTATTGCTCTTGACTATATTAGTTGATATGTCCTTGAAATTTAGTATACGAATTTCAAGGACTTATTGGAGTTTGTTTTTTTTTTTGAATTAATTGAATTGGAATCCTAACCCTCTGATTCATGAACGCGTAATAGCTTAAAAAAAGAGCAAGCTTTAAAAACACGACTTCATTTTATGATGTCGTCCATATACCTGTTTTTTTTGTGATATGGGTCTCGTTGCTTTGAATAAAATATTCTAATTACTCGTAGCCTAAATATGTCACTTCCAGTACCAAGACGAGTCTGGACACCTCATATATTAAAATCCATCAAGCCGAGCCTACAGAGCGTGCCAAAGAAATAGACATACATAATTACATACTAGATCGTTCAATAAGTCCCGAGACTAACTAGGAGAAGGCGCCGATATTAAAAACTTTTTTGATTTTTCGAAAATCGAACCATATAATATTGAGTTACAGACATTTAAGTGACGCTAATTTTGTTATTCTGAAACAATGGAAAAAAACGAGTTTCGTGTGTTGATAAAACATTGTTTTTTAATGGGAAAAATACCGTTTAAGCACAGCAGTGGCTTTTAAAATATTATCCGGAATCTGCTCTCTCTAAGCCAACCATTTGTCGGTGGTTTGCAGACTTCAAACGCGGTCGTATGGACACGAATGATGCTGATCGCTCAGGTCGTCCAAATGAAGCAGTGACTCGACAAAATATCAACCAAGTCCCAAAAATTGTAAAAGAAGATCGAAAGATAAAAGTGCGCGAGATAGCTGAAATACTCAAGATTTCAAGTGGTAGTGTTTTCACTATTTTACATCAAAATTTGAACGTGAAAAAACTTTTTTCCAAGTGGGTGCCGCGTTTGCGAACAATTGACCAAAAGCAACAACGTATCAATGATTCAGAGCGCTGTTTGGCACTGTTGAATAGAAATAAAAAGGATTTTTTACGCCGGTATGTGACAATGGATGAAACATGGATTTACCATTTCACTCCGGAATCCAATCGGCAATCAGCAGAGTGGAGAGCGGCTGGTGAAAGCCGCCCGAAACGGCCTAAGACACAAAAATCTACCGGCAAGGTTATGACCTCTATATTTTGGGATGCGCATGGAATATTCTTCATCGACTACCCTGATAAGGGGCAAAATATAAATATAATTAAAGTGTGAAATCGCGGAAAAATGGCCTCAAATGAAGAAAAAAAAAGTGTTTTTTCACCAGGACAATGCGCCTTGTCACAAGTCCATGAGATGAATGGCCAAACTAAACAAATTGGGCTTCGAATTACTTCCCCATCCACCTTATTCTCCAGATTTGGCCCCCAGTGACTGCTGGCTGTTTGCAGACCTAAAAAAAATGCTCCAGGGCAAGAAATTTGACTCAAATGGTGAAATAATCGCAGCAACGGAGGCTTATTTTGAAGCCAAAGATAAATCGTTCTACACACATGGAATTGAAGAGTCAGAGGTTCGTTGGAGGGAGTGTATCGCAGTTGAAGGAGACTACGTTGATTTATAAAAAAGAATTTTATCAAAAAAAACTTTGATTTAGTATTTAGTCTCGGGACTTATTGAACCACGTGTTACAAACACTCGAAAAACATAACGGTCATTCGGACGCAGTCGGGTAAATATGATTAGTCCTTATCTGTCATGATGCCATTTGGATTTAAAAGAGACCAACAATACTTTAACTAAAATAGGTTTATTGTGAGTTTATGAATAAGGGGGTAAAACTGCAAATGCGTTGCTAACCCTGAGTACCAAAAATAGCAGGACCAAGGAGTGTGACGAGGAAGACTGATGTCCAAAATAAAAAGGCAGTATAAGAGTATGAAACCACTTGCGCATACTACCTTTTTACTTTGGTCGGTAGAAGAGATCTTTGCTCAGCAGTAGAAGGTGATTTTTTGGATATGCATAGTACTTATAATTAAACATCGGTATCAACGTTCAGTTTTCATGGCACCAGCAGCAAAAAAAGAAATACGTTCGAATATTTAATGAATAATAACTTTTATTATCTGTTATATTTAAAACATAATTATGCAGCAGCTAACTTTATCTATATTTATGCTGTACTTATGCTTAAAGAGGTTTATATTCTGAATAATGTCATAGAACCCTAATACTTATTTTGCATTCGAAAAATAATACCTAGTCGGTTACTAAGTTCTGTTACTAAGATTTATTACAATTAAAAAAATATTTTAAAGGAATTTGGCATAAACCTGTATATTAATCAAAACTTTGATTTATATAGAATATGAATTAAAATAATGTATTCTAAACTATTGCAATTATTTGATGTACGAGCTTAAAGTATTCCCATTTCGGCCAAGAAAATCATAGTTCAAATCACGCACGACGATGATACTGATAACGGTCACAACTATTGTAAGAGTTCTTGTAGAGAGTTCAAATTTGCGTGACATATTGAACAGACTTGTAGCTTTGAATTCTGATACAAATATATTCCAAGCAACTAAAGATCCGCTTGTACACCGGTCAATCTTGATGTCTCATTAAATCGACTTTACGATTTCACGTGATTTTGCAGAAGTACGAAAACACACCAAATCTCTTGCTTCATAAGTTGGAATTAATTCATGTTGAGAAAAATAATTTTGGTCTCAAACATATACAGAGATAGGTTGTTTTATAATATTATACAAAAAATCTTTGGGAAACAAAGACTAACTTTTAAACGTTTTCAAAAAGTGAAATTTACTGAAAAGTCATGCGTAATTTCATCGATGCCGGCTGTGAATGTTAAAAGATCGTGTCGGAAATTGCGGCAACTAACAAGAATGATTATTTGTTCTTTAAAATGTACATTAATTAAGCTTTTAATTTTTATAAAAAATTAAATTATAAAATAAACATAAGTTAGTTTTTTTTGCGTCAACCTTAGTAACAGACTAGGTATATGCCAAATAAGTAACCAAATAAATATTAGTCAGTGTGGAAAGGTAATTAAGTCATGTGTACAAAATTTATATGAATTTACATCAAATTTCGAATATAGAATGTCGAACGGTCTATACAGATGTGTTACAACTACATGCAAGAGGTCATTTACTTAAGTTTTTCACCTATATATTATAAGAGATGTCAAAGGTTAACAGCAAAATCCATGGAACAAATTTTAGTAATTTATTAAACCTTTAATACACTTTGTTTATAAAAAATATAAGTTCAAAATACTAGATGTATTTGTTTTTCTGCAAACCGTACTTACTTTGCCATGAAAGTTGAACGTTGTTTACTTATAATAATAATAATAGAATCCATGTTATACTTACACACATCACTTATGTTCAGGTTGGAGCGTGACTCGCCTTCATTCTGCGTTACACCGAGAATCAAGGCATCTGTGAAGAAACATATCGCTTGAGAACAACATCATGACTTCAGATTTGTGAAGCAAACATTTTTTCAGCTATTTTTCATTGACACAGTTAAACATCAATGTGCGATGATATTTAAAGCTACTGAAACTAAATTTTAACTGATTAATCTGATTATACATGTGTAAAGTGACATCTACTAATGCTGTCAGAGGTGCTAAAATACTAACTAATGGGCACCCAAGATTAACAGACGGACTGAAAGACCGAGAAAGACGCTTCCTACTAAAGGCTGAGCCTTTATTTACCGGTAACCTATTCTTTTTTTAACGCATTCACTGCCACCGACGCATATATGCGTCACCGTGACTTCCACCCAGTGCCCTCAACGCATATGTGCGTTCTTAAAGTAGGCAAGCTCCTTATAAAACAAAAGATGTGGCACCTGGCGAACGTTCAAAAAACAGTACTGGCAGTGAATGCTTTACAGGTCCTTTCATTAACCGATTAAGGGATGAACGAAATTATACCGGAATTAGGAACGATATTAACGATATCTTGAAATCGGTTCCGAGCCTTAGTATTAACTAGAGCAGAGACGTAAATAACTTTCTCATTCTAACAAATGCGTCCCTCTCTGCCTGTCAGTCCAACTGTTGGTCTGTGGAGCCTTTATGGTTCAAATTCATGCTTCAAACCCATTTATTTTTGACTATCACCCATAAGTCCATATTTCTAATATCAAGCCCATATACTCGCTTTAAAAAAAACTTTTGCAAAAGGTACAATAGATGCGATGTACTTTTATTTAAATATCAAGTAACAATAAAGATAACAGGGACATCTCAAAATTCCGATTTTATTTTCGAACGGTCACTTGTCCGAATTGTCAGTTTTCCGAAAGCTACGTTATGCTGGAGCTATTTTAAATGAAATAAATAATTTTATTGCTATGTACATAGGTTACGTCAGGTTTGATTTATAACATTGCATTCGGCATTATGAAAATTCGGGATTTCGACCAATTCGGAATTATGACTCTTCGGTATTATGTATCCAAAGATAACCTATCTTATTTTTACACGTATAAACTTTTATGCAATACGCAACTATGCGTCAGCCAATTAACGATCAAAACATGCCCACGCGCACAGAAATGTCAACGAACTTACAACTAATTATACTAGAAAAAATGTAAACGGTATTATGTCAAGGGTTACAAATGTTCGGGCAGGGGTCAAGTTTATGTAGAAGCGGTTTTAGTCGGTATTCCTACCACTCTCGGTTGGTGAGTCCCACATAATCTTGTTCGGTTAAAGAGTATTTACTATTTACTCTGGTGGACTAAACAGAAGCACATGGTGTTAGCTCCACGTGCTTCTAGCATGCAAGTCCTCAGTTTACTTTATTTAGGTACTAAAAAAATTCTTTAATTAAATGTCACCACAGATAATATAGGATATCACTCACAATTTGAACAATGACGCGTTTTTCATCTTGACGCACTGTGTACCGACCGACCCAAATCAAGATGCGCGTACGCATATCGTCTCGTCACTATCGCTACCTACCAATACTAATTATAAACGGAATCCACGCGTAGACGTCACAACTCACATCGTTAACGCAATAACAATGACGACAGCCATTAAGAATACCCATCGATCGTGTATTTATAGATCTGCGCAAGAATATAGATTACGGTATCGATTGACCAGTGTCATCACGTCATTGTTGTAGCTATCTATAGCTATACATGTCCATTAAGACGGCGAAACTACACAATCTTATGTATGTATGTATGTAAACTCTATGGCGCATAAACAATTACAAGACATATTTGCATCGATTTAAATAAATCGTATATGACGGACGGACAAAATTGTAATCTTATACATATAAAACTCTTACGTGACTGACTGACCAAACATCCCACACCCTTGAACCACAGGGACTTCAAATTTTGAGGGTATATTCCTTGGATACCCTGGGGGTGCCTTAAAAAAGGATTTTTCGAAAATCAACCCCAACAGGAAGAAATAGGGGACTCTGCGGGAAATTAATTCTACGCGTAGATAGGTACTAAGTAGCGGGCGTTCTCATTTCTTGCCACAACAACACGACTCTGTACGAGAAATCTTTAAATGAGACGTTATTTATGAAAAGGGACCTTATTGTCGATGTCGCTTCCGCCATTATTAACGATGCTCCGATATAAATACAACGTCGCGTGACGCAGTGCGGCGTAAGCGCCATCAACAATAAGGTCCCTTTTCATAGCTAATGCCAGATATGTTTTATGAACTACTCAAGCCCTACAGGGGGAGAGGGTTATACTAGGAAAGGCGACCGAGCCAGCGGGTCACCTGATGGGAAGTGATCACCCCCATGGACGCAAGACGCAACATTAGGATAGCATTTGTTGATGCGTTGCCGAATTAATCTAGTTTTTGGGTGATTATCCACCTCTTTTTTCTTTTACAAATATTAAGTACTTCCTCGTTTTGTTTTCTTCTCCTTCCAACTAATTCCCTTCATCCTTCTCCAACATTTCAAATGCTTCTAGCCTCTCTCGTTCTTTTTGGGTTAGTGTCCACGTCTCACTTCCATATCATACAGGGAAAAATAGAAGGCAAAAGAGGCAGAGGACGACCCAGACGAAGTTACTTTGAGCAAGTGAAAGAGAAAAGTTTAGGTCGTGTCGTATCAAGATCTCAAGAACTTAGCACCCAATAGAGAAACTCCACCGGCAAGAGCATAGCTCTTAAGTAAAATACCTACATACATGAACCCTGAAAACATTACACTCCTTTTTTTGGGCAGTCGTGTAAAAACAAAAACCACCAGAGCTGTGCCAGGTAGCCGAGTGGTGTGCTACTTTTGGAAGGAAAAAATCCACCAATAAGCGAGCTGCGCTGAGCGGGGCTAAGAAAATGAAGCATGCCTATTGGTAGATTTTTTTCTCGTATGTAAATCGCTCCGCCACGTCGCACAGCTCTGGTGGATATTCACCCTTAAGAGTTAGAGGGTGTTTTGTAAAATGCACTTAGTATCATTTAACAAATACGATTACAAATGATCTTTAGGTATAATCATTAGCCTCTAATGTTGTTTCACGGCGCCTAAATGACGCAGCTCTTATTCTAAATATCATTACTATGCCGCCCGCGCATTTTGCGCTGAATATTAAGTATTAAGGATATGTTTATTTCAAATGTGCACTTATAATGCCTACCATATTGCAGAGGTTTGAATATTCAAGATTATAACTTAGGTGTATTCATCACCTAAGGTGTTAAAATAGGGGGAGTAACGGTAAATTAATTCTACACGTACGAAATCTCAGGCATCCTCTATTATTTAAGAAAGCCTAGTAAACAAATATACGTGTCATTCATACCCACGTATCTTTAATTACTAATGTTTCCATTGATTACACATGAATAACTATTTGTCACACACTTGATTAGTCAATTAACCACTAATATGACTGTGTGTGAATGAATTCAAAGATTAATATGTCGGGATACGTGACTATACAGTATGTCACATTTATAATATTAGTATAAGTAAGTACCTATATGGATATAGAAGTATGGATTTTTTACTCATTAGCTAAATTAAGTACCTGAAGATATCTACGATCTCATAATGCGTTGATCTTCAATTAGACTAAAAGTCAAATTTCAAATTGTCTCATTTTTAAAGTACCCGAAATTTCATAATGACTTTGGTCCAAAACGTCATGATCATGAGTCATCGAGTCCTAAAACCATAAAATGACTGAATTCTGATACGACTTAATCTTAGAATGACTTAATTCTAAAACATCTGAAAGGAAAAATGTCTATCTCAAAAATAAATGTTTTAAAAAACAAAAAACCGCCTTCAAAAACGCAAAAAATAACTTCTTTAAAATTGTAGGCACCTAATAGGTTAGTCCAACTGATGTCGGCTTTTTGTTGAAAATGTTGTGGTCGCCGACTTCAGTTGGACTAACCTATTAGGTGCCTAAGCCCAAGTTATTTTTTGCGTTTTTGAAGGCGGTTTTTTGTTTTTTAAAACATTTATTTTATTTTATACTTTTTAGTGATCATAATACGCTGTTACGTAGTCCCACTTCTTAGTTGAAATGAAACTTTAAGTTATTTCAAGCGCGCCGCAAGCAACGCCGCGGGAAAGTCATAGTCATATTTCAATAACCTCCTTTTTTGAAGTCGGTTAACAAGTAAATATTCTTCGTTGTAGTCGCTCAACTATCTTAATCGAGATATCTTATCGCCACCCTTGAAATCGGTACCGTTAAGGAGTTCCGGTGGCCATCTGTGGTCTTCATCATCAGTTCCACTTCACCAAATGATACTTTCTGAATGCAAATGCTGAATTTGTTACTAAAAATACTAAAATCGCTATATGTTTGCCTACAATATTTGAGGAGTTCCCTCAATTCCTCACGGATTCTCTCATCAGATTCAGATTTGGTGACAATGGGACCACCTGGAAAGTATACTCTATCAAACCAAAAAAAAAATTTTGAAATCGGTCGACAATTGACGGAGTAATCGATGAACATACATAAAAAAAAAAAACATACAGTGGAACGTATAACCTCCTCCTTTTTTGAAGTCGGTTAAAAAAACGACAGGATAATTAATGCAGCTATAAAAGAAGGTTAATCAAGTTAATTACAGTTGTTTTAGAATTAGATCATTTTGTATTAAGGCAATTTGGGAAAAGGTGCTACGAACTCTAGGTACATTAGGAATCCGGTATTTAGAAAAAAAAAGCGGTATTTACGCATTATGCAATAATTATGAGACAAATTCGTTTCGAGTTTCAGACTTATTGGTTACAGGGTGTTATGAAATAAAGTCGTAATTAAACCTACTCATGCAATGCTCACTTATAATTATAACAGAGCAATATTTCTACAAAGATAAGTTGAACCTCCATGAACCTCTGCAATTACTCCATGACATAGGGGCTTAAAGAATCTTATCTCCGACCAGTGGCCCGTTTCACGAAGCTACAAGTTACAAATTACAAGCGGACCTTTCTAGCAAACGGAGTTAGAAAGAGACTTCCGCTTGTAATTTGTAACTTGTAGCTTCGTGAAACGGGGCTCAGCTACTAGTCCCGGCTACGCACAGATGAAATATCGATAGTACCTACTAAATTCATCAATAAAACCGGGCAAGAGCATGTCTGACCATGCTCAGTGTAGGGTTCCGAATCCGAAGTTACTACACAAACACCATCTCAAAAAACAACAAGTACGTACTAATTCACTATTTCAAGTCATTTGGTGCCGTCTTAGATGATTTTAGTAGGTATAAACATTTTAGTCGCCTGTATCTCAGGATCCAATCAAGTCTCCTTAGTCGTGATAGTTTTTCTTTAAAAATCGTTATATATACTTTCATCTAAGATATTTTTCAGGTTTTTAGTATTTGTAGTTTTGGCTGTATGTGGGGGGGGACACTTGATTCTAACAAAAATTAAAATGCATAACTATGCTAAATTACAGATTTGAGTTAAACCGCGGACAGAAGGACAGACGGGCATGGCGAAACTATAGGGGTTCCTTGTTGACTACTGAACCCTAAAAAATTGGGTGTGAGCAAAGTATCGGCGAGATGCGTGCCGCTTTTACTCACAAAGGAACCAAAACTAATGCGACTGAGTACACTGCAGTGTTTGGTCAAATTTAGACGCAATCCAAAAGAGTATGTATGTATATAAACTCTTTATTGTACAAAACACAGAAATGTAGAAAGGCGAACTTACCCCTTTAAGGGATGTCTTCCAGCCAACCTTTGGGTGATTGAGGAAAATGAGAAAAGTAGAATGCAGCAACGAGTAGACAAGGTACGAAAACAAAGTTTACAGAAGCTGAGTGAACTGAGTGAGAGTTGCGCCGTTTCCATAACGATACGCCGGAGATGAAAGTATAGTTGGAACGAAGCAGTGGATTTTACAAGGTGAACCTGCTCCATGAAAACGAGAAACCCATCCCATCGGCCGGAAAGGTCATGGCGACTGTTTTCTGGGATTCACAAGTAATTTTACATAGTGATCATTTACAAAAAGGGAATACGATATATATGGTAATTGTGTAATAAAATAAGTTTGACGCTGTGTTAAAGAATAAACGATCCCATTTAATAAAAAAATATTTTCCACCAAGACAACGCACAAATGCAAGTTTAGCTCATCAACGAAAAAAAACAAATTATGTCAGTTGAGGCAGGTATTAAGAATACTTGCACAGGTGGCCCAGCAATAGGCTGGGGCGACTGGGGGGCACCCAGTGGTGAATTGTCATCAGTTCACGGTGCCCCCGCTAACAGCCCTTGGAGGTTAACACCGGAGAGGTTTTAGACGGTATGCTTCCACCTCGGCTCTCGCAGGAGACTGGGGTGGTCGAGAGTCCGTCATACCCCCCCCCATATGGCTACCAAGGTATTAAAATACTTTCTTATCAAAATTTACTAGTGACACTGTAGACATATAGTCAAACATGAGTCATATCATAGCAAATTTTTCCTCATACGAATAAATGTATGCGGTAAATGGTTAATTTTGCAAAGATTAAAATCTATTAATAAAGCGATTTTTACGGGAAAACCGTAAAAATACGGAAAACCCGTGAGGATAATTATTTTAATCAGTATTCAACCATATTAGCTTTACAGTTTTTTTTTTCACTGCTTTTCGGTGGTAATACCATCTTGTGCAGAGTAACATCCAAATACCCCCTAATATACCCCTACCATAAACAGGTAAATGTCCCGACCACTTAATAATTCCAAATTAGGAAAAAGTAACCACCGCCTCACAGAAAATTTTCAGGGACAAAATATTACTTTTTCTATATTTTATGTAGTAGAGGTATGATTAAACATATTTATTTTTTATATACAATTATGGTCCAACCGAATCCCCAGGTTTGTCACCCGCTTGGAGGATCTTTCTATTGCTCAGTCTTCCTACAAGGCCATTTCGACAGTATCAAACGACTTCTAAGTGTTTGTCGCTGTGTAAGAAGTTTAGAACTTAGAAATGACCTTGTGACCACCACGCCAGGGTGAAGAAGTCCCAGTGCGCCGCACCAACTTCGAAGGTCCAAAAAAAAAACAAATCTAATGTGCTCTACTCCTCTAATCTGTAACGAGCCTCTTTAGTGTCCCATTGTGGAGTAAAGGTCTTCCACTCATTTCTTCACTCACCTTACTTATCTGAATTTATGTAAACTTAAGGCTCATTTTCATTTCATTAAACATTTTATCTTGGGTAAAAGATGCAAAGGGCATTGGGTATTTTTTTTTGAAGAAAATTGTCATATTTTTTTCAGCGGCCACTGATGATTTTTACATAGTTATTTAGAGGACCTCTAAATACACATAGATATATATAATTTATGGCGTTAAATAATATCGGAGCGGAGATTTTAAAGATTTAAGTATTCCGTTTTTAGTACAAAAGTACGCCCAAGTATGAATATTTAAATATCTCGGCTCCGATGCACTTAAGAGTATTACATAACAAAATATGTTTATTTTTAATAATTATATCATAATTTGCCACTTTTACGAATGGCCGCTCACCTTGAAAATGTATGAATTTTACAAATGACAACACTTTTACCCAAACCCCTTTTTAATTACAATCATCAGCTGAAGCTCCTTTACAAAATCCGTACTTTGAATTCATGGTCAAATAGTAAAATCATACACTTTGTGTGTATGACTCATTGCGGTGAGAGCACAAATGTATGTAGAATGACTAGACAGTATACATGCGCAGAAATATCATCATTATATAGTTGAGCACAAAACGAGAAGTTTTTGCTAAAGTAAGAAGTATAGTAGTGTAGAAGTGTAGTATTGTATTTGGTGCTGTTTCTCTGTAATGTTTTTGGTTGGTGTACAATAAAGTGTTTTGCATTGTATTGTATTTTTTAGCTAAACTTATAAGAATAATATTACATTATGAACTGATTAAATTGTTGATATTTGTTTGTAAATATATTATACCCATTGTTAATTATAATATTCTCAAACCCCGAGAAAAAAGGGTGTTTTATCTAAGTATAACGCGTGCATCTGTGTATGAGTGTATGTGTTTCTGTATAACTGTCTGTGGCATCGTGAATCCCAAAAACGGATAGACCGATTTGGACGTGTTTTTTTTAAAGAAAGCTTTGTCAATCGGGATACTTCTTAGTTAGGTTTCATGAAAATAGTTGGGCCGTTTTAAGAGACACATGGCGAGTGACATGTCGCATGAGAATTCATATTATAGGTACACCGCAGTGGAAAGCGCACGCGCACGTCAAGTCCGTTGTGGCTGGGCCTTAAAGAAGGAATCGCCAGGAGGATTTTATCTTTTTAATAGACCGCGTACAGTCACCCGCAATAATATATTATCCAACATTAGGCGTCTAAATATCTGACACGTTCTAATACCTCTAGTAATTAAGACGTGTCAGATAATTTTACGCCCAATGTTTTATAATATATTATTGCTGGTGATTGTACCATATTTATTTATTGTCGATGGCGCTTCCGCCATTATTAACGATGCTCCGATATAAATACAAAACCTCGCGTGACGCAGTGCGGCGTAAGCGCCATCGGCAATAAGGTCCCTTTACATAGATAACGCCACATATTACTGAGCCAAAAGAAGAGTAACGTTGTAGTTCTTATAAGTGTTCCGTGTAATAAATCACAAGGCATAACAGCCGCTATTTAATAATTAATATAGAAGTATGGATTTATGTTAATACGGAAACAAATAGTCGATGTAAATAAGAGTCAAGGTCCTTTGAATTACTTTACGATTATATCGATTATTCATAATGATAAGTGTTTGGCCCGAGATTTCGTAGGCTGATCGATCTCTCATTCATAATTATTTATTGGCAAAGTATTGAACTGGATGATAAATCATGTTTTGTTTTAACGGAATAAATATAGATGGCGGTATCGCAGCTAAATTGCTTCAGAGTAAATAAATAAATACCTAAGGGACAATGTCACACAAATTGACCTAGTCCCAAACTAAGCTCTGGGCTTGTACTATGGGTACTAGACAACGGTAAACAGACTAATACAGAGAAATACATAAACTTAAATTCGCCTATGTACAATATCGGGAACACCTTAAAGTTCCGAATTACTTTTTTCCGAATTGTTTATGTGCAATGAAGAATTTACATGCATACATAAATACAGAGAAAATATCCAAGGCTCGAAAAAATATGCGCTCATGGCACAAATAATTTGCCCGTGTAGTGTAAGTAGTAGACCTCGACCAATACCTTAAGTTTGGTTTCGCACAATCGGATAAAAATATAATCATCAGCACAACAAGAAATTATGTTCTCAGATTTAAACGAAAACAGGAAATAGGTAAGTTGTGGAAACGATAAGGAAGTAAGTTAAAATAAACGTAAAAAAATATTCCCTAAGTCGCCGATTAAATATTACATACCTACCTGTTTGGTTAAATTCGATTATGAATGCGTTCGGCGTCTTTATACCACAGAATAAAGACTGAAGGCATAGAAATCGTACTAAATAATCAGAAAATACATTATGGTTCACTTCTTTTTACTTATGGTTTTCATAGTCAGTTGGAAAGAGATGAATCTATAGCTGTTCTTTCGTTATTTGGTACATCGTCACAAGTAAGGCGTGATTTGGACCTATAAGCACCTATAGTATTTGGAACTATAGACAAGGAAAGACAAATCCTTCCTATAGGAAGGACAAAGAAGTCCCTGTGTAAAACCTTGTGACACTGACAGTTAAAGAAGAAAAAACAGCCTACTTTCTGTTTAATGTTTTTCTCATATAATACGTAATCTAAAAAGTAGAGAAAGATAGCTGACGCAAAGTACGTCTTATAGTACGGTTTCTATGCTATATGTTTTTATTCTGTGACTTATACCTATACCATAACCTACACATAGGTACACCTAACCTTGGGTGATCGCCTGTTACGACTTACTGTCGCGATGTGACCCATCACCTGTTCACATTTAGCGTAAAAAAATCCTGTAGATTTGCAATGAACTAACTGGAGTTGTCCCAATCATAATACAGATGCGGCAACCTGGCAGGGCGGTAGATACAACCTAGGGAGAGGAAGGTCTTGCGCCTCTGCCGCCCAGCCGCAGGCCCAATCTAAAAATTGCCTCTGCTTGCCTATACACATCACAATTAAGGCGGCAATAAAGGGCCCAATTCCGGCTTTCGACTTGTCTTCGCAGGAAATTTTCAAAACCGGCCGTACTTATATAATCGGCAGCAAAAGCAGGTCAGGAGTACTGCAGGTTGAACGCGGATGCGTGCCTGTTGACTATATATGGAACGCATTAAACCAAGGGGATGGCGCCAAGCCCGAATCGGCCCGATGCTTATTGAGCCTTATTAGAGGGTTATTGCTCTCTGTCTAGCTCGCCGTCTACCAAACACAGTGAGTCATCTGTCTCATGTCTATCAACAATTATTAGATTCAGTGTAAAGTCAAATACTTTGTTTGGAAATAGATAAAAAACACGTTTTTGCTGTTATTTATGTTCATTTTATTTTAGCACCGACCATTTTCTCCCACATGCTCGGAAATGTTAACCTTACAGTCGTAAAATCAGCCCGCGAAGTTCTGAGTTCCAGGTACAGGCAAAATTAAAAAAAAAACAAAGTTATTATTTACCAACGGCAGCGGCCGCGAAAATGTATGAAATTTCATTACGTACCTGGTGTTTTACTTTATAAAACCATGTTTGGACTAGGATAACTATATCCAAACAGCCAAACACTCGTGCAATCAAAATTCTTCCTTGTATATTTTACTTTTTAAATGTCATATTCTAAAAAGTTCAGCCTTTTCAAACAGCGTTTACACTGTATTTAAAAGTGTGTCGAACAGTTTTTTTTAATAGAAATTGCGTTAATAAACAAAATAAATTGCCGAAATAACATAAACGCGTAATAAATGTTATAGTTTAAACTATATTTTATCCAAATTGAAATTATTACGTTTAAATTTGTGATTAGGTATATGTATTTAATGCTTTATTTCAGTGTCATACTAAATCGTACGTTTCTGTTCTTTTTTTTCAAGGAAATGTCGGGACTGTGTTTAATATAATTAACGATTGCGTTAAATTTCCTCACATCGTTGGAGAAAAGCACTATACAAGCCTCGACCGGGAAGGGCGGTTGCTGGACTCGTTTAAAGCGCGGCCTCGACTGCGTCTCGGCCACACTAACTCTACTCGTCCCGCAACGGCCTATTTCCCGGTCTGTGCAGTAATGTACTATTCTATTCTAATATTACATTTTATTATAAAGACGGAATTACATTTTATTTAATAGTAATAGGGAGCCACTTGAAATTTTACAGAGTACCTCCTAAGGCCCGATGTCCTAAATTTAGGACATCTGTCAAAGTGACTTTTGACTTTAGTTGATTGACATAAGATTATTTTTCGAACTAACGAAATTTGACCTGGACCTTACGAGGATATAATATAAGTACAGTCAAAGAATTAAATTTGTACCTTAGGTCCAAAGTCAATCTGACATTCTACAACAATAAGGTTGAGTTTCCTAGAAATTACAAATGACTTGGCATCTCTAATGACATTGACGCCATCAAGCATTTTTTTTTAAATGGGTCACAAATTATCGTCCGTGACCGTACTATGGCTGCTGTAACAAACAATTATAAAAATAAAATAAAAGTTAAAAATTAAAGGGAGTCTCCGTACAACAAACGTTAGGCGTATTTTGGTTGATTATTAGTAAGTTTACGTGACGGTTACGTAATGACAGGCATTATAACATGAGTGTGGTTTATGAAACGAGCCGCAAGGCGAGATTCATAATAGATCACACGAGTGTTGTAATGCTAATTACGCAGTCTCGTACAATACTTTATCTACACACATATTATAAGTACTCTAAGATGGGTTCAGAAGCCTAAAGGCAAATGACCAGCATTACCTTACCTGTGGTAGTAGGTGACAGCAATGACAGCTGGCCTGTAACGAAATTTTGAAATTACGTTATCGAATATTGTAGTGTAATGAGATCCAAATTTGGAACATCTTCCAAAATTAACAGCTGTCATCGCTGTCATCGCTGTCACCTACTACCACAGGTAGTGCTGGTCACATTGCCTACGGGTTTTGAACGCATAATAGAGGACTTATGACATGTGTGTAGATACAATATTTTACAATGGTAGGGAACCATTCGTGTGCGAGTAAGAATCGCACTTGGCCGGTAACTAAGTAATGTGGCATTGCACTATTATTGACGATGGGTCCTTAGGACAATAATGAAAAATATTATGTAAGGAATAAGAAAAAATAAACTTAGCAAGGGAAAAAACTATTGTCATAAATAACACAGAATTTAAATATAGGTACTAGAGGTGATTCTAAATGATCTAGCCTAAATATTAGGTATAAAGAGGTAAAATCGTGTGTTTGTTTGTTAGTATAGGTCGATTCATAAGAGCGTTCTTATACAGGGTCCTGCTAATATTTTGTAAAGAAGTATCTCGTAGAAATTTTTAAATATTCAATAAAAAAATAAAAATTACGTATTATCTTCCCGTTGTTAGGACTCAGCAGGTAAAACATATGTTTGTCTTTTTACTGCGGCTTGAGATTACACGTTGAATTACTTACTGCAGAATTCATGCTATGAAGCATATTGTTTTACTAATATAATAATATTAAGCTTTTCATTAAATTTTGGGCGGTTAAAACAGGATTGTTTAAAAACACGATTATTACTTATTGAATCACCTGTATGTAGCCATTTTTTGATGCACGCATACATATTTTCATTTACTCATTAGATCCATTCGTGCCAGCTCTTGTGAATCGAATTATATGTTGGGGGTAATCTCTGAATCTACAGAACCGATTTTAAAATATAGGAAGCTAAATTGTTGCAGACTAATTAATACGGCTTTATTTGATTATGATAAAAAAAAGTTACAGATTAAGATAACATTTTGCAAATAAAACTATTGCTTACAATTTTGCACTACTAAGACAAATGGTGGTAACTCGTGACAAAACTCCTGTAGCAAGTGCAACCTTACTATTACTAAGAAGAGAAGGCTCTATCTGCTTTGGCTATTGAGTTTGAGATATCACCATTTGCGGGCACAATTGAATAGGCTATGCCACAGACAGGACAGATACTAACTAAAATATTATATCGCCTGAGATAATAATGTGATATGATTGTTAATTCGCGTGTGACGCCACCAGCAAGTAACCACAGCTGTAAATTAATCACATAGCGTTTCTACTGCAAATAAAATTTCAAAAAATATTTCGATTTTTATCATGTAATTTCTAAAAAAAATATACATAATCTAGATTAAAATAAAGTGAAATATGTCTGATAGGATGATCACAATTTGTAGGATCTAATTCAATGTTGGGTCATTATTTGGGCGTTTGTTCCGAATCACTTTCGTGGTCACATTTTTGTAGAAGTGACTGCAGATTTCGTTTTCGTTTCTGGTTAGGTATCTAAGTTTATCGGACACCTAACAAATATCCGAAAAAGGGCATCAAAATGTAAGACGAATTCTTCAAAAATATGTCCACAAAAGTGAGGCGGTTGAAATGCCCGAATAATGACCCTGTTGTCAAATAACCTATTATTAAAATTTCACTATGTGTTTAACCTTGTTAAGTAGCAGTAGTAATCCTACCTGCCTATGATGTGAGTGTGATGAGACTGATGAGAGGGAGTGTTTTTTCCTAAGGCTTGTGTATTTTCTATGGATGTTTATCTTTGTCTAATTAATACCCATACTTCAAGCTCAACCTTAGTCTGGGACTACGGTTTATGAATGAGATTGTTACGTGGTAAAAAAAAATCTCTTGTTACAAGATAAATACTAGAATAGGTATATGTGGGCAACGCATGTCAGCATTTTTTTTACTTTTACCTAGTGCTCGGAACAAATATATGCATTTTAACATTACATACTGGAAGAAAACATAGAGCTCACATGGGTTTTAACTAAAACTCAAGATATGATACAGTCAGCCCTATAAGTATAGACATACAACTTAATTGAGAGCCGGAGTAGGCATGAGATGCGAGGGTGAGTACGATAAAGCTCTACTAGTTACGATTTCTTTTTCCCCGCACCTCATGCATACCCCGGCACTCAGTTAAGTTGTACGCTTATGGGTGCATACTTTAGGACCTTTTCACTTAAATGCCTTTGACAGAATAGTGTAGCAGTCGAAATGTGACGTTAAAGTGACAAAAAAACAAAAGTTTGCAGCTACTTATAGACCAGTATTAAACCCAATTTATAAAGCAATTTTTAAAAATAAATAATGACTTATCAACTTGAGTGCTCGTGCAATTTGATCGACCTTATTTATGGGCAAATAAGGGCTATCACTGGCAGCTCTGGCTGCCAAAAGCACGTGAGTGGATAAATGGTCAAACAAGTATCACATTCAAGTGTATTTTGTGAGTTTGTAAGCAGTGATGTGAAATAAGGTGAGTAATGTAATGAGCAAGACAATTTTTTTTTATACCGATTGACTAATTGGAATACGGTCACATTTAATAACATATAGCTAAGCCATATGAGGAATAAAAAATATACAAGCTTAACATGATCTAATACTATCAAATCAATATTATTTTCACATTACAATTGAATAGAAGTTTTTTTGTGTTGGTATCGTTACGCAAAAAGTTAACTATCCATAAAGGTCTAGTTATGTTGTTAAAGGTATCTGCCCACCACACTGTACCATACCATGATCGCCCTATGAACATATCAGGAGAGGAATATATTTAGTATTAAAATGTTGGTCGGTGACAGAACAGTGACAGAACAGTCTAATGTGCATAGTCTCATACTTTTCAATAAGTACAATGATATTTTTTTTTCTGACACATTCCTATTACAGTCATGGTAGGTATGATACGGTGTAGCGGGCAGAGACTTCAATTTTTGAGATATTATAGATAGTTTAATGAATTTGAGTTTCAATATCCAAACTAACCAGTATTCGTAAGTTATTGGCCACATTATTTCTTTTTGCATGTTATCATTAATAATTATATGAAAGTCACAGTATCAACAGTTATCATGCATGTACTGACTGCCATACAAAAATAAACATTGATTACACCCAAGAAGATAGCTATTTATGTTTGAAAATATTGATAATATTTTACTCTATTAGTAGGGTAGACTATTAATAACACAAAGTGTTAAATAAATGATACAGGACAAATACAACATTAACCAACAGACTGAAAAAAGCATTGATATGTAACGCCGATTTGAAGCAAAATTTCTATGTCCAGCCAGCTTTTGAGTTATTTATAGAACACTCCACCACACCGTACTAAAGTTACACTACACCAATGAAGCTTGCAATGCAGAGTTTCTACCACTAAAAAGAACCTAAATGCGAGATCGTGAGATGCCTAAGCCTCAAAAAAGATACTGCATGCCATAAACAAGTGCCATGAGCGTGCCCAAGTGTCCATTTGCATATAAAGCTAGGACAGGCATGCATCGTTACCTCCGATGTCGTCCATCGTACTTTATTACGATTAAAAATGCGTCGCCGACGCCGCTCAGCGATCCTTAGCACCCGCACACGGCAATCAAAACGCACTTTTAAAATAATTCGACATATTCACTGGCCGCAACGCACTATTCAAGCGAATTATTTGACTATCGAAACAACACCTCACTGATTATTTGATTAAACTCGTTTCCGAACAGAAATAAACACACACTATCGCCTCCACAATACCGTAAGTTAAAGACGTACCTCCATGAGCATCCTATAATAATAACTGTCTCGTTGCTCGTCCAAGGAACTAGTTATCAAGGTCTCTCCTCCAAGCACGCACGGTTCCAAGAAATGTAACAGAGGTTATGTCGAGACAACTGCCACTATCAGCTAATTAACACAATTATAACAACAACAAAGTTTATCAACAGACCGCTAAATCGTGAGTTATGTAAGAAAAATTAACTAATACGGAGGAAATATCACTTAAAACACCTTTTCAAAGAAGGAAGAAGTGAACGTCACGACAAAAATAATGCAAGCACGTCTGTGTGTGTGGTGCTTCCATCAGATTCAAATGTCACACCACGGTAGACTGATCGTGATTGGCCGTGGTTGAGCGGGCAACCAAAGGCGTTTTTCACTCTGTAAACGCATGCAAGTTCCAATAATTATATATTTATGATTAGGGTTCTGTTACAAAATATTATTCTTTTTAACCGACTTCAAAAAAAGGAGTTTCTCAATTCGTCGGGATATAATTATTTTTTTACTATTATTTTGACCATGGACAACCGTGTATGAAGTTTAAGTCCCAGTCTCAGAACCAACAGGGGCACGATTTATAAAGCTACAAGGTACAATTTTACAGGTCTAAACCGGCAACACTGCTCAAATGGCTGGTCGTCATTGGTCGAGGTTGTGTCAAGTGGAAACTTGTAACCTGTAAATTATAATTTGTAGCTTTATAAAACAGGCCCAAGTGCTGACTATTATATTATGTCATATTATGCACTGAAATAGGTTTTTCTATGTACGTTCTCTTTAACCTTCGATACAAAAGGGTGTTATGTTAAGTTGAATAATCTTTATGTTAAAACTGTTTTCACCTAACTTTTTTCTCTTTTCTTTAATTTCGTGCACCTAGATTCTTTGTCTTATTGTATTTGATCATACTTGCAGGTTTTTATGGTTCTATGGTTGTTCGAGTTTGTTTAGCGAAAGACATTTGTCAGGATCGTAGAAGGTGGAAAGAAGTGGTCTCTGCCTACCCCTCTGGGAAACAGGCGTGATTTTATGTATGTATGTATGCATGATTGTTCAGCATAGAAAAACTGACTGGGGTAAATAGAGCAAGTTTTTCCTTTTTTTTTCTTCGGTGTGTGCATAACGATCGATATAAACATATTTCCTTTAATATCAGTTGCTATAACGCTCATTTAATATAATTATTGAATCATATAACAACGTTTAATGTATTTAAATATAATATAATATCATTTTTGATATACTATTATACGAGATACAATCATAAATTTACTACCCCACAAAATTTACTTAGGCAAAAAGGCAAAGGGGGCTCGTGGGTCGAGCACCCGCATTAAAAAAACTGCTTAGAGCGGAAATAGAAGTCCCGCCAGCGGGACTTCGTCGACTCGCCCTTGGACCCATTGCCCGTGCTCAAAACTAAGTGCTACCAGAAATGTAGGTTAGGTTAAATTAGAACTGCGACCCCTGCACAAAACGAAGTAACGCTACCAGAAAAGTAGTTGGTACAATATGATTTTTATATCAAATGAAAATTATACCAAATGATGTTTATAATAAATAAGTGATACGCCAAATAATAATTATAGTAAGTAAATGAAAATTGATATTTTGATATTATACCAATCGTTTATTAAATAAAATGAGTCATTTTATACTTTGAAATTATATCAAATATTGACCCACCGTGTGCCGCCAATATTTTGTTCTCATTCTGACATTATCTGTGTTTTTTATTGCTTCTTGTGTGGGTGCCGTTAAATCTGTGCACAATGAATACTACCGATGCAAAATCGATCTCCGATACGGAAAATAATGCTACAAGCCGTCGACATAAGCGCAAGAACACCGAGGAGAATACTTCCCACTTATTTACAACGTTTTCCGAAAGCCTAAAAGGAAATCTGAATGACCTTAAAGAGGATCTTAACAGTAAAATATCAATGATTAACGTAAATATTAATACTAAATTAAAACTGATCTGGATAATTTAATGCAGACTACCAATAACATTAAGAGCGACCTTAGCACTATACGCAAGGAATATTCTCAAATGAAAAAAAGATGTATCCAGCCTACAGGACAAGCAGGGATCCTTAACCTCAGACATGGCGTCACTGCAGCAGTCGCTGACCTACCATATCCATGACCATGACAGTCTTGTCACCAAGGTCAACGAAGTCTCAGTGACAGTCAGCAAAGTCAATACTCATACCTCGGAAATTGCGAACCTTAAGCAGCACGTTCAGCAGTAATCTGGAAGAAGAGCTCAACACTATGCAGCAGCACAATCGTGCCCAGAATGTGGAGATTACGTGTCTACCTGAAACTCCTACCGAAAATCTCGGCGATATTCTTGTTAAGATTGCCACAGCTCTGGGAGTAGCAATTAAGAGTGAGGACATTATTTTTGGTGCTCGAATTGAACCACGAACAAAGGTGCCTGGCCGTCCTAAATCAATTATAGTAAAACTAAAATCCACCTTACTGAGAGATTCCCTTATCTCAGCGGTCCGGAAGAATCGCGGAATCACCTCGTCGGACATAGGAACGGCAGGCGAGCCGAAGCGTATTTACATAAATGAACACCTCACCCCTCGTAACAAAATGTTATGCAAGCTGTGCAGGGAGGCAGCAAAAAACAAGCAGTAGAAGTCATGTACAAATGCGTTCTCATTTATTTCTGTTTTCAATTGTCTATGTTTTCTTCTGTATACAATATACATACAAATTACACTACACACACTTACACACCCTAAACATCACATAACACATCATTGTTGCAGCTATCAAGAGTCTTTCTAAATGCTCAAACCATTATAAAATTAACAATAATAAAAATGCATTTGCCTATACATTTGTACACTCATATTTTTCCTGCCGAGTGACCCAATTTTATCCTTATTGTAAAAAGCGATACGCACTTTCGTAACAGCACAAGTAAAACGATGGTTAAACATCTATTTTTTAATCAAAGTAATAGTTATCATTTTTTTTTTTATTCCATCGGGCTCTCTACAACGGTTTATTTTTATGTGCATTGGTGCTATAGTTAATATGTCCCTCCTAATTAAGCATACTAATAGCTTGGATAAGCGGGCATTAGTAAAATGGTCGGTACGTTATTATATGAAATGAAATTATATTAATTATTTTTATACCAATCATTTCAGACACTTCTCCGGACCCCTCATTAGGATCGCCATTTTACTTTTAGTTTAATTAAATAATCTTGGTAAGTCTTAAAAACGTTTTCAGATCCTTGATAGAAACTGGATTGATTGGCATCAAATAAATATTTAGTTTTGTTTCTCGCAGATTGTCTATGCCCAAAAAATTGACAAAGGTTCCAGTGGCGCCTTTACTGGCCGCTCTTAACGTTCCGCATCTTTTTTTTTTAATGATTTAATCTTTGCGCTACTTATACTTATCATTATTATTTGTCTCTTATCATTATTGTTTTTATTTATAATATTACGATCTTTTATTATAAATAAAAACTTACACAAGGTAAAATATACAACGGCTCGGGTACGGGACCTTTTAAAAACCATCTACATGTCATTGCATATATTAAAAACGCCCCTGCCGGGTTGACGACTTTGCGCATGCGCCAATTGACAGAAAGGGACAATGATATCATGTGTACTATTTTTCCTGCTATTTCCCGCTCTTTTCACAGCCTTTGGTAAATGACAGGAGTAACTTTTTGCCGCCCTTATTTTTATTCAAAACTGTACAGTCGAGTTCATAAAATAATATGTGTATACTTTAGTAGGTAGGTACCTTGTCTATTTAATGTCATGTTTAAACTGCCATATTTGAATTGTCATAGCGATTAAAGTGACAAGGTACCTACTAAAGTGTACCATATTTTATGAATTCAACTATACTTAGGTAGGTATATTTTTTTCTTAATTTCGAACAATGAAATAGAGTTAAAATGTTTTATACTGTCGTTCTGTAATCTGTTGTTTATCTGCTGATTGAATCGAAAACAAAAACAGAATATTGTTCAAACATTTACGGTACAGTCGTAAAAGGATGAGTCAGACTTCAGGCTCGTTTCAGAGTGGGTGTTACATTTCAGTTATTCAGTAGGGGTGAAGGTGGGGAGAGGGGGGAGTGAGTCAGTGCGTGACGCATAGAAAGGAGAGATTAGAATGCTTGAATGAAATTCCGTGTCTTCGAAATCGAGTCTCACGAATAATGTTGTAGTTACAGTAAGTAAGTTAAGTAAGCACAAGACGTTGCGATTTGAAAATCAGGTTTTGCATTAAATAATTTGGCAATGTTTACTATCATAACGTTAAAATGTTGTAATCAGTTAATCACGGGTTTATATACTTTTTAGGGTTCCGTACAGAAAGGGTAAAAACGGGACCCTATTACTAAGACTCCACTGTACGTCTGTCTGTCTGTCACCAGGCTGTATCTCATGAACCGTGATAGCTACTAGACAGTCGAAAATTTCACAGATGATGTAACCATAAGCTCCGGCCATACAACAAACGTGATTTTTTTTCCCGGTTTTTGCTCGATAATGGTATGTTAAGGAACTCATCGTGCGCGAGTCCGACTCGCAGTTGGCCGTTTTTTTGTTTTTTGAGAGATTAAGATTTTGTAATTGCTCACGATCAAATAAGAAGGACTACAAAACAATACTCTTCAAAGAATACCTTCTTAGCAAGCTTAGCTTTTTCTGGCAAAAAAATCGAAGATATTTTTTTACCGTAGCATGTTTTTTTCATTTCTATTGTTACTACCCCGTTTATGTTCGTATTTAATTTCATTACTTAGGACTGATGTAATAAACAAAAACCTGTACTAGGTATCTAATATTAATGCTATGCTATTCTACCTGTTGTTTAAATTGCTGTCTACTCGAACCGGCGCCTGCCACCGGCGCCCGGCAACATGGCGCGGTGTCGCGTCTGCTCGAACTTTCGCGTGAGGCGCCTTCCCGCCATTGCGGGTCCGACCCTCGCTTCAAATAGGGTTGTGCGCGCTCGAGCGCGCTCGTTCACTGAGCGGATCGCTCCAAACTAGTACAATCGCTCTAATGTACTAATTCGGTCTTTTAGTTCTTTTAGTACACTAGTACACTGAAAGAAACTGGTCTGTTCATGCTCCTTTGACCGAATGAATGGCCGGCTTTGCTGTCAATGTCACTCACTGCTCTGCCTGCTCTGTTCGGTTCTTGCTCCGCGTGTACTAAATGAACTAAGAGCAGAAACTTTCCGGAATAGTTCGTTCTAGTACAGTGACGGGAATTAATTATTTTTGGCTCTTAGTACATGTACTACACAGCCCTAGCTTCAAACTAGGGTTGCCAACCGTACTATAATATATAGTATTGTACTATATTTTGTCTCTGTGTACTATATATTGTTGAAGAAATATATAGTACACAAAAATACTATATTTCGGTTAGTCCTTATACATATGCTGTTTGGATTGGCCACTTCAACCTGATTTTAAGCATCAATGTAGTTGGAGTGGAGAAATAGGCTTTATTTAGCTCAGATATTTGCCCCAATAGCATGCAGAATGTTAGTAAGTAGTAAATATTGTGCATATTTAATGAATAAATTAACACACTTTTTAAAAAGCTTTTCTTCAAAGTACCAACTATTTTTTTTTCTGTGTACTATATTTTTTATACCTCGGGCTGGAAAATACTATATTTGCCCAATAAATAGTTGGCATCCCTACTTCAAACGCATAAATCATTAGCCAATTAGCTTTACGCTCTTTGTTTTTTAGCTTCTATTCATTGATGATTCTGACATACTCGTAATTCTAGTCGATAAATGATATGACCAATTTACTTAATTATTCAAACTTCATTGCACGCTACACAAATGTACAAATGGCGGACTTAATGGCTTAAGGCATTCTCTACTAGTAAATTATTGGGCCAATCAGAAATAATTACGTACCTATGCGTATCCTAATAGGGAATATCCATGGATTTTTTAAATCGTATTTCTCAACAAAATATAAAAATACCGTAAAAGAGATCACCAAAAATGAAATTAATATTAAAATCGATGATACAAACAATACAGCTAGAGAGATCCGATATGCACTGTGACGTCATGTAACAGGTCGTCCATATAAACTCCATGTTAAAATTCTGTTTTGCTAGAAAGATGTAGGAACAAATCTTTGTTGGCTTATATCTTGGTTATTTTTATTGCTATTCAAAAAATGATTTTAGTCAACTGTTTGTTACATGAATCAGCTTTTATGGAAGTTAAAAAGTCATGCATATTCCTTATTATTGTTTAGCGGCGTTAGCGACCGATAATTATTGCCATCTAGTCAATGATATAATATAAAAAGAGGTAGATATGTTACCTATACGGTATTCCGCGTGTAAAAATGGCCCGGCTTACGCACACATAATTAGTAAATGTTGCAATTACACACTAATTCATAAAAGACAAGTGAAAGCAGGGTGGTACGGTCACGAGCGTTAATTTTGGACCCATTTAAAGAAAAATATGCTTGATGTCGTCAATGTCATTAGAGATGTCAAGTCATTCGTAACTTTTAGGAAACTCAACCTTATTGTTGTAGAATGTCAGATTGACTTTGGACCTAAGGTGGGTACCAAATTTAATCTCGTGACTGTATGCTAATTTCCGGGAGCGAAACAGAGACGAGTGTATGTTGCTCTGCAGACTAGTTCACGGTTCCGTTGACGGTGCAAGACTAAGTAAAGGTGTACCAATTGGCTTGGTTTTAGGGTGCCACTATATTGAAATGCGGATAACATATCTACCTCTTTTTACTATAATATATTATTGCATCTAGTATAGTCGACAAAATTGATTTCTAGACCACTATGGAACTCTGCTCTTAAATATCTATAGGTACTTCACAAAATATTGTACTTTAGACCACGTTCAGATGTTTTGAGCACCTTGTATGCTTTAATATATTTGATGGCGACGGTGCTATAATGAAATCGTAATACATCTTTCATTATTACGACACTCACAAGCTTAAACAAATGTAGTGATTACATAATAAACCTATTTTTAACCCTTCTTTGCCGACCCCTTCAAATTGTTGGAATACTTTGACCCGATGCGTCATACAAAGCTAAACATTTTAATTATTCAAATAAGAAAATTTGTTTGTGCGTTGGTACTTGGTAGGCACTTAATATGAAATTTTAAATAAATAACATTACTCGAAAATATTTCCTATGATGATTAATGCTCATGCTTGTTATGATATCTTAAGAGTCATTATGTGTCAGTTGCATAACAAGTATTTTGGTGTCTAAGAATTGATTTGATTGTAGAACCGGAAGATGATAATAAATAGAATTGTCGTTTTAGTCCGTAGGCAAAAACTAGAGCTAAAATAATGAAAAAAAAAACTGGAAAATAAACTACCATCCTGGATCATCACATCATGTTGACAGGAATAAGAGACCCACATACTTTGAAAATGGAAGAGTTCGAAGTTACGTTAGCTCCATCCCTGTCACACGCCATTCAAGATTAAATGGAGAGAAAGGGATGGAGCTAACGTAACTTCGACCTTTGATTTTCAAAGTGGGGCCTCAGTCTCTGATGGCTTGACAACTTTGAAGTATCTTAAGAAGCAATTCCAACTCAAGATCCTTTTCTTACTTTTTTATTATTTCATTATTACTAGTTTGCTACGGCTCTTGGTCATGAAACTCATGAATTATTTCAACCGCTAATAAACTGGCCTGGCAGACAAAACCGCGGCATACACTAGTCCTCACGCACCCCGTGTCGGCGACACAGTGACGGCCGTGGTGGCGCCACACGCGACATGTTGCTGGCTTTAGGCTTTAGGGGGAAGGTCCTAAGTGTAGGGCAGAACTGTGGAATAATTCATTAAGGTTCTTTTAGAGGGTTTGGTTTGCACTTTTTTATTCAGTAATTTTTTTTTTAAACCTATACATAGCTAGTATAGCTTAGTAAAAAAGTTTTTGGATAACTAAACTCTGTTCAGACTTACTTGGCTTAAGTAGTAAACAACTTTCTAACCTCAAAATGCAACTTTTTTGTATGAACAGCTATTTGAAATAAAATAAAGCAATCTCGGACAATACATTGGCCAAGTGATGTCCAAAATGTTTTTTCAGTTTACTTTATTTACGATAAAAGAGTTGTTTTAGCCAAAAAAGTTTCATTTTGAGGTTAGAAAGTTGTTTACCATATAAGACATGTAAGTCTGGACAGGTTTTACTCAATAGATACAAAACCCCGATATAATGGCAATCCCTTCTTGCCTCACCGACTTTTGAAACGTATCTAAGTACCTATCGATATCGATCGAATTTTTTTCTTAAAAAAAAACCGCGTTCAAATCTGTTCATTCGTTTGGAGCTAGGAGCTAGGATGCCACAGACATACAGGCAAACACACATGCACAAATACACAAGTTGAACTTGTCTTATAACACCCTTCTTTTTGTCGAGGGTTAAAAATGAGGGAGATCCCAGTCATACTGCTTTATGTGGTGGTTGCCACCTCAGAATATTGTGCTCTCCTTTTTGTCAAGTTATTTTAGAGTTAAGGTACCTACTACATCATCGGCATTCTTAATATCGTGGTGGCACACTAAAAATGAACAAGCCAGATTTCTGAGCTACAGAAACAGACATAACTGCATATAAAATCTGATTTTACGACGATAAGTATGTTAAGACTGTAGCACCACAGCGTAATCAATGCTGTTTCTCAAAAATACTCTACAAAGGTTGACCCTAAAACAAACTTTTCCAAACAGCCAACTAAAATAAAACAATTCCACATTCGAAAAACAATTACAATCACCCGTCAACGAAGCATCAACAAATTTTACGAAACACCAATTGCTCCCGAAAAACTACAAAGTCAAAGTCTACGCCTACAAAGCTTTATCAAAGTCAAAGTCTACTTTGAAGATGCCGGAGAACCCTAATCCTAAGCTTCAGCAGACCCCAGCTCCGGTGAGTAGGTCAGGAGCTGGTGACATCTGTGAACGAGAGCTGTCCAGGGAACGACATAACTTGCAAACAACACCTCCAGCGTAAGTGTCTATTTCTCTTAGGTTTAGAGTCTAAACGAAAGCGTAACGAACGTTTTAACTAGATTGTTTAGAAACATATAAATTTCCATAAAAAAAAATAGTTTTCGAATTACGTTAAGCTACTCGTCTAACCTCAGCCTCACAGAAAGATATTGGAAAAAAAGCTTCATTCATCATCGTGTCGTGTCAGCTAAGACTGAGGCCAACGATCCTAAATCGACCCTTCATCAGATGTTTTTGCCACATAGTAATTCATTTTATATAGTAGTTATTTACTGCGATTAGAATTGGGTCTATACGTCCAGCTTCGTCTCTTAAGATTCCCACTTTCGATTAAACGAGAAGAGAGAGGAGAGACGGAAGTTTTAAATAAACTTCTTCGTACTAATCGTTCTGATGATGAAGACCTTCTATTCTGTTGCTCTTTGCTGAAAAACACTCAAAGGAGCTTAATTCGTGCGTTCATGTCCGGTTTCAAGTGATTAGAGTCGAGCGCTTTTTAAATGCCACCAACCACAAACCCTACGACGTCTATATCTTGGTTCCTAAACAGTTAAGTGGTCAATGCTGTATCACCTCCAAAATTACACCCCTACCATAAGGTAGAGTATTTGCGATCAATTAACTGTTTGTTGGTATTACAGACAATTTATAGTGTTTATTGATGTGGATAAGACATCGGTCACTTTCTGACTAGTATGTAAGTGGGAGAGTGACGGATGCTTTATCCGCCCGGGCTTTATCAAACGGGCCCTGTATTCATAAGAGCAATAGATAGAGATGATGATTACAGTCGAGATAATTACTTTGCAAAAACCACGACTAAAGTTTGCGTAAAGAAACTAAAGAATGGGCGCATTGTGCTGTAAACAGTTCAACAGTAGGTCAACGCAAAACACCATACGAACTATCGTTTTGACACTTCGTATATAGTAACTTATTTGAACATTCAGTCATCTAGCCCATTAGTCAGAGTTGATTACGATTATGATTATTATGATTACGATGCAGGTTCAAGTTTTGTGCCAAGCTCCCCATTTTCCTCCGTTCTGATACCTTTATTTACAGCTCCTGTTCTCAACCCTACATCTTCCACAGCCGTCACCAACGCGCCTTACACAAGAGCAAGCTCTTCTCAGTCCCCGTGAACAAGTTCACCACCCGATGCCACGCGCAGAGCCCCAACCTGGCCAGGATCAAGAGCTGCCTCGATGAGCTCCGCACCACGCCCGTCCGGCCTGTCAAAATCGGGCCGAAGGCTGTGTCTATGGAAGACCTGACACCTACAAAGAGGATCAAACAAAACAGGTAGGAAAGGTCCTTAACGTTCGTCGGTCTCTATAGGGTCCTAGCACCTTTAAAGAAGACAAAGCTAGCTGTTTCTAGGCCGATTTTCAACCATCTTTACATGTTTTTAAGAACGACCTAACGCCTAATGACAGTTAAAAATGGGATGTAGGTATTCAACCTTGAAAAATCCATCAAGTCATCAAGGGAACTAGAAAAGACTGTGAATATTGTCAATGCTTTTTGCAATTTATTCGGGATGATTTCGCTGTACCTAGTTAACATAGTCACGAAGATTGATCTAGACAAGTTCTCAATTAAAAATTCGTTTGATAAAATCACTGACAAGCGTTTATTTAGTTCTCAATTAAAAATTCGTTTGATAAAATCACTGACAAGCGTTTATTTAAAGACAAAATTCATGATTAGAAGTGGGTAGGTACTCGTGAGCTACACTAAAGTTTATTGATCAAAGTGCTCCTAAGTCAGCCTTATCTGCGTAGCCATTTGGTTTAATTACAGTACAACAGCTAAAAACAAAACGAAACTAGTTAACTGTCTAGATATAGGTGTTTTGTATCGTCTACCCCGATAATTTAGGGCTCCCGCAGGGGTAGTGTTGCGTGTTGATGCTAAAAGGGTTGCGTAATGTTAGGGTGCCTATTTAGGGTCACAGATTATGTGAACTGTGTGGACGGGGTACGGTTACCAATGTTACCATCGATTTTGCGTATTTGTTACTATTTACGTAATTACGTCAACGCATATTTAGACGGCGCCTAGAATACGCATTCTTCTTGTCATAAACGTTCATTAATTCTGCGAATGTTCTGAATTCAATTATTCGCGGAAATGCAACATTAACCAAATCGCGTAAACCAAATTTGCCAACATAATACTTATATGTAACGTATGGTATGCTATATTATATTTCAAAGCTAGCGGTTCCGCCTTCGATTCCTGGTATGGGTAAGTATTATTTGTTTCTGAGTCTTGGTGGTTCTCTATGTTTTAAGGAATATATTCCTCCATACAAGATGGTTATGATCAGGGCTCGGATTTTTCATCGCACGGTAAGATGAAAGATAACTATGGAGTCGATATTAAAATAAAATCTTAAGTCATATTCATACTCATACTCATTCATTTAAATAGCACTAAAAGATTAAATTATAAATAAAAACGTTAATACTACGCCATGTTTATTACATTATGGGCCAAATAATAAAAATAATATGAACATTAAGTAAGCTCCTAGTTAGTAATATCCATAGAGCATGTAGCTACAGGAATTAGTGTTTCAAAATCTTGACAAGGTATGACGTGTGTATTGTCCATTTCAAAATCACAATTGTAAAATGAATAAATAATGGCCACTTTTTAACTTGCCATCTGTCTTATTTCAATGAAGTCCGGATTTCATTGAAATAAGACAGATGGCAAGTTCTCAACAATTTGAGCGAACACTAGAATATGCGACTCTAACGTCCGTTGATGTAGAACGGTCTTTTTCAAGTCACAAGTGGATTTTCAATGAATATAAAACCTGCTTTGCTCCTGAAAATATGGAAAAAGTGGCCATTATTTATTCATTTTACAATTGTGATTTTGAAATGGACAATACACACGTCATACCTTGTCAAGATTTTGAAACACTAATTCCTGTAGCTACATGCTCTATGGATATTACTAACTAGGAGCTTACTTAATGTTCATATAATTTTTATTATTTGGCCCATAATGTAAATCGACTCCATAGTTATCTTTCATCTTACCGTGCGATGAAAAATCCGAGCCCTGGTTATGATCCATCCATCCATAGTAGGTAGGTGCAAACCTGAAAAATGGCTAGGACAGTGATCCCCAAAGTGGTCTATATCGACCCCCCAGGCACAGAATAAGTAATAGTACAAGGGGGTCGACGACGACCTGCAAGGTGTCCATGTGAACGGAAAAAATAAATGGGGCTCCATGAGAGGAAAATGGGGGTCCACGATAGTGGATACCATTTAAACAGGTCGTGACTTTATTTTTGGCTTCCATTGATGGAATAATCCATATTCATACAGAGATAGTAGGCACCTACTTACTTACGTAATACTTTCTTATAAATATATAAATATACACATATCTATCTATCTATTATAATTTATGTTTTAATTTTCTCTGCGTGTAAGTTTTTATTTAGTGAGAAATATTTTCCCGCACTAAATTTTAATTGTAGCCGTTGTCAATTTTTTGCCGACTAGACCTCCAACGTTATCCGTGCAAAAATCCCGAAGATTTCGCACGTTTAATCAAACAAAGAAATATCTCTAAATAGAAATACATTCGAGTTTTAACCCTAACTTTTGATAATAGAGTTTTATCTAAAACTGACTTTGGTTTTGAGTTAATCCTTTGTTTGATTAAACGTGCGATTTCTTGCTTAGTTTTTACCTGGCAACGTGAATATTAGGTAAGCAAGGGGTCCACCCAAAACCGAAAAAATTGCCAAGTGGTCTACGAGCCAAAAAAGCTTGGGGACCTCTAGGCTAGGATAAGAAACGACGGATAGAAAAAATGGAAGGTAATACTCGTAGGTTGTCATGGTATGGCCTTGTCATGAGGAGGGATGAAAGTCATGTTACGAGAAGAGTTGAGTATGAATGTGGAGGGTTATAAAGCAAGAGAAGACCTATAAAGAGATGGATGGATTGTGTGAGGAGTGATATGAGAAAGAAGGGAGTGAACGCTGAGATGACGGCTAACAGGGATGGGTGGAAGGAAAAAACATGCTGCACCGACCCCGGATGATTGGGATGAGGGCAAGGAGATGATGAGTAGATACAGATAAAGATCTTAAGATTGGGATTGTAGCTATACTTAGTCTGTTCCTATTCAGACTGCCAATGACAATAACAAGTATATCTGTCAGTAATTGTCTTTAGATAGAGGATGAAATTGTGATGAGAATAATGTAAAAGTTGAATATATATTCATCGTCATCATCGTAATACAATACTGGGTGCGACAGAGACGAAAACCTCTCTTACCAATCAAACCTATCAAAACATCACTACATTTTCAATATCAAAAAAAAGTTCGAAAAAAAATCTTTATGATAAGAATCTGTCAGTCTGATTGTTATTTACACCGAAAATGCTTTTCATCAAAAAATATGATATTAAATAGAGATTACTACCTCAAAATGGACATGAAGACAATGGTTAAGTGTGTAAATAAATAATATGACCGTGCTTAAACATCAAAAGTACGAGATTATGGAATAACAATGGCAAATTTATTTGTTTAGAGTGACGAAACGAAAAGGTCCCGACTATAGGTCAGTTTGTGAAGATTGTCCTCTTCTTTCTCTTTGTCGCAGCTTGCCAGCTCTATCTAAGAAATTAACATTGGTGGTCTTGTCAACAGTTGCAAGGACGTGGCCAGGTCTCCGCTGCTGGGTGCGGAGCAGCAGGCGGCAGCCAAGATCGCTCGCTTCATGCTGCTCAGCGTATGGCGGCGGCGGCGGAACGAAGTTAGGTGTCTGCGGAAGACCTTGGAGTTTCAGGTGGGACTTTGGAAGACCATACGTTGTAGCGTGCGTGCTCGAATGTAGCCAATAAAAATGCAGTGCGATAGCTTTTTGTATGTCTCTCACTCGCTCTGATAAACTCTTATTAAGAGCGAATGAGAGGAAAGTCCACACCCGAAGCACTTTCTAAGTGCTTACAGACCGTACAGTCGAGTTCATAAATATGTGTACAATTTAGTGCCTTGTCCCTTTAATTGCTGTGACAATTCATATATGGCAGTTTAAACATGACATTAAATAGACAAGGTGCTAAAGTGTACCTACACATATTTTATGAACTCGACTGTACGACATCCTTTTTTGGTCGAAATGGTTCGTATTTATCTTGCTTTCTCAGTCAGTTTTTCTACCGTCCAATAACATAATTGAGATAGCAAGACGAATACTAACTTATCCGCCGAAATACATAGGTATGATTAATTTTTCAAGCTCCAAATTGGAAGTAAGTATCTTTCATTCTTAAGATAATAATATAAGGCTAACAAAACTCAGATTTTGAGGGCGCCAAGTTAGTTCACTCTATCACACAAGGCGCCATCTATTATTTATAGTAGGTACTGGGTTGTGTGGTTCTCTTGAAGATGTTTACGACAATCGTGGTGTGTTGGACTCGTACTTTTATGCCTGTGACTATTAAGTTCTTAAGATAAACAATAGATGTCGCTTTAGTCAAAATTCAAGAATTGGTGTGTGTGTACGTGTTGGGTAGATCTCTCGCAAAATACTGACATCCCTGCTAATATTATAAATGCGAAGGTGTGTTCGTTGGTTTATAATTTTTTCACACAGTAACTGCGCCTTTATTCTAGGCGGTAAAACTAAAATCCAAATCGTATTGACCTGTTTGTGTTGTGTGTTGTTTTTAACTGGGCCGCCATTAATGTCAAGTAAATAAGAGCTATCAAAACGTTGACAATACGATAACAGGTCAAAGACGATATTGTTTTTACCGTGTTGCATAGAGGCCCTGAGCAAGATCGACTTTATTTAAGCTTAAAAAATATTTTATTCACTCTTCTTTTGTTTTATTTATGTAGTAGGTAGTACAAAGTTACAAACTGTAAAAAGCCACGTTTTTTTATTATTAAAGTTGTCATTTAGGTACTATTGTTGTAGTGTGTGAAAAACATTGCGATGAAACCTGCACACATACTTATTTGCAAAGCAAAACTTTACATCGACACATAGCCTGGGGTTATAGTGAAAAAGGGTACCTATAGTCCCCTGAAGATCAGGTTTAAAAGGGTTTAAGTCTAGTATATTCAGTTTTTATATACTTAAGTATACCTTTTTTTAGTAAGAGTTAAGTCGACTTATCACTAGGACCCCAGCAGTTGATGTATAGTTGTTCACGCGAAGAAGGATTTCACTATCTTGAAGATTATTAGCACAAGTTATTAGTGCAAGAAAAGCTGCAACCAACACCAAATAGGTAATAATCAGTGATCGGATCTAGGATGCAATTTGGGGTGAACGACCTCAAACGTTATGCTTAACATGGATGTGACTCGAGATTTCCCGGGATTTTGGGAAATGGGTTATTGTTAATAATTAATAACTTTTGTCGAGGGTTAACCTAATAAACAAATAAAAATAATAAAAATACCATAAAAGACAAGACGTGCAAGTTACGTTCAGTTCTTCTATGCAGTACTGTATTTTTTTTAGTTATTATATATTTTGTTAATTTTATAGTGTAAACTACTTAAAATTACGAGTTATTTACCTTTTTATAAAGGTAGGTAACAAAAAGATTCGCGGGATTGTAAGTCATATTCATATCCATGTTAAAATAACGGACTTAAATTGCATCCTAGATCCGATCACTGGTAATAATTATGCTGTTGTTTCTCTATGTCGGTCCACAATCCTGCAGCTCTTTCACTACCGCATGAGACTCACCCCAGTAAGGCTTGAATCTGAAAATGTTTCAAGGACATAGTTAAGTACGCTCATGAGCGTTAATTTGGGACCCATTTCAAGAAAAATATGCTTGGAGTCGTCAATGTCATTAGAGATATCAAGTCATTTGTAACTTTTAGGAAACTCAACCTTATTGTTGTAGAATGTCAGATTGACTTTGGACCTAAGCTGGGTACCAAATTAAATCTCGTGACTGTACCACCTTTGATTCGACTAACAGATGTTTGATGTGAAATCCACCACTGAAAATCAGGTTGTAGGTCATTTTGATATGAATATCAGGCGACGAAAAAACTATACATGAATTAATTGAATTATTTCCAGATCTCGTGCTCAGAGCGCCTGCGCATGCAAGTCCACGCGCTCAAGTCGCTCCTGGACTCGGACAACGGCAAGGTCCGGCTCGCCATCAAGGAGCTGGACCGGCTCAAGCTGCTCCTCAAGGACAAGGAGATGGAGAGGAGCGTGCTCGAACGGGTAAGGCTTGGAGGCTGACGAGGACACAGGGCATTTGCGATATCAAGGTTACAAGTTCCTAATTTAATAAGTAGTAGGTATCCCAAATTCAATAACCAAAGCAGTTTTAATTCTCTTCTGTTAGTAATAAGGTTGATATTGCTACAGGAGTTTCATCCGAGATACTGCGTATTGCCTTAGCAGGGCAGAATGGTCATCGTACCAGCCAGCTCCAAGTGATACATTGAAAAGTGAGCTTTGATATGTATTAATACGATACATTTTTCAGTGGAGGTCGCGAGGCTCGCGCCCCTGCGCGGCAATTATTTTTACTTTACCTTGAAAATTTTATCGTACTAACACAAAGCGTGCCAGCAATAAAGTGGATTCAAATAGAATCCCGTTCCACCCTTCTTGTTTCTCTTCTTTTTTAGAAAGTATCAGTATTTAAAGTCGTTCTAAATTTCAGGAAAAGAACGCTCTCGAAAATGACGTGTGCGCGGTAGAAGACCGCGCTTCAGAGATGAGCATTGGTAAGTTTGTCAAAACTAGTCAAAAGTAATATCTAAGATAAGACAAGATTGGGCTTAAAAAATATTTGACATTAGAACGTGTAATTTTTTGGAGACTGCGCGGGTGATATGAGCTAACACTGACTTTAGTACATTAAAGCTGCATTACTGGATCGGCATATATACAAATACAAAGCAACAAATCCGTCCAATCCGTAGGTACCTATGCTCAGATTCCGATCCAGTGGACGCGCAGCTTTACACATAGGTATCTCTTAAAAACACTCGATCTTATGTGCATCTTTTAAAGGCAGAATGCGAGCTTCGTATAAATCAACCTGGGGAAAATCGGGGGCTACGGAACGAAAGTATAAACAGCTAGCTGTCTATAAAAAATGACAATATGATCACATTAATCATATCAGGTTAAATAATGTCGATCTAGACTCCAGACACAGACATCTCTGCATTTTTTTTAAATACCCCTTCATAATGAAGAATTTACAAAAGCTTATACAATTTGTAGGTTGGCGCAATTGCCGCAACGAGTTGGAGGGCGTCCGCGCGGCTGCCGCTCTGTGTGAACACGCGCTGTCGCTCGAGCGGGCGGCGTGCAGCGAGGCGCGCGGGCAGCGTGACCGCGCCTACGCACGAGTCAGTACACTTTCTTGGATTACAAAACTTTAATAAATTTCGATAAACAAATAATAGTACATTATTGCCTAGGCATGGAAGTAGGCAATTGCGGGTCGAGTATTGGTTTAAACGAACGAGCTTGCGAGTCCGTTTAAAAATACGAAGCCCGCAATTGCTGTTCCTGCCGTGGCAAATATAGTGCCTTTCTCAAAAATCGCCAGAAAAAAATGTGTTGGAGTAAAATCTTCACGGTTGAACTCATTTTTAAATTGCATACAAACAATTCTCAATTCTCTTCATGTGAAAAAACCATCACTCTTTACCGCCTTTTTGTTTATGACAAGGAGAAACGCAATCTTTGTTTTTAAAAAACATAAGCTATTGCAGATACAGATAAAAAAGTTATGTTTCGAATAAAATTTGGATGTATAAGATTGTGCCATCATTTTATTATGGGCTTTTTCACTTTTTAAAAAGTTACAAGCTAGATAGTAATGGAATTTGTATGCAACATTGCGGGCTTATGTAGCGAGCACGCAATGTGTTTTTTTTTAATTTGAGAACTGTCAGTAAAGTATGTACTTCGCGTCTCATTATGTAGATAGTAATGTCAACATTTCCGAACATTTTTGAGAAAAAAAAGTTCCGGTATCCGCGGCGAGCTAAGAAACCTCGCGAAACATTCAAACACGACCTTAATGTACTTTGGCTTTGTAGGCGTTTGTTTTGGCGTCGTCAACGAGATAGCTATTGCAGAATAGCTTGTGTCGCTAGATCACTTCACTACCCATCAGGCTCCTATCTCATTAACCTAACAGGTGAAAGATAATTCGCTATACATTGTAAACTCGACAAGTTCCTTGGTCACTGGACTTCATTCAAACTACGCTGTGTACACAATTGTCACCTATCTTGTTGGCCTCCTCCATACCATAAGTGTTGTCTTCAGCTGTCGCAGTTGGAAGAAGACCTGGCCCAGCACGAGGCGCTGCTCTCCTCGGCCGAGGAGGAGGCGGCGGCGCTGCGGCGGGAGGCTGACGACCGGCAACGCCGCCTGCTGCAGGCTGGAGAGTCCCTAAGGCTGGAGAAAGAGTGAGTACGAGCACATCTTCAACGACCTCCTTTTATCTACCTACCCTGGCTGAAAAGAATATGGCATCACGCAGCTCAGTAGCGCCACAGATTCACTCTTCCGCCGTCGGCGCCATTTTGACGGGAATAGTTAGCATTTTTTAGTAAGGATTGGTGGAAGGAAACGTAGTTGTAAATGATTATAATTGTTGGATTTGATCAGAATAAAGACAATATTTTGTTGTTCTCCTGATTGAAAAAATAATCTACTCTACTGCTGGAGTATCTTGCGGCGCTTCTTTTTCAATGATGGTATTGTCCGAAGTGCTAGGAACATAGATTCACTCATATTATCGACGTGTAAAAAAGAGCCATCATGTTGCCAATAAAAAAATGAATTTAGAATTTGGTTTGTGTATTCCAGGGCCCGCGAGCGCTGCTCCCGTGAATGCGCCCTACTGGGCGCACGCGTTTCGGTGGCCGCGGAGGAGACGAACGCGCTTAAGGAGGTGGTGGCGGAGCTGCGCGTAGAGCTGGCACAGCTGGCGGTCGAGCTGGCGCGCACGCGCGAGCAGCTGGCCTGGTGGCCGCGTCCGCTCACCAGGTCTGTGCATACTGCTGACAGGACACGGGACGGAGAGGACGGGTCCAGGATTTCAACCGTAGACCTAAAGACCGTAGAGGTAAGACTTAAGTGAGGTATGGAATCACTTTAATATGAATGTTGACTCCTTATCTCTTTTTCGTCTTACCGTGCTACGAAAACTCCGAACCTTGCTAATGACGGTGAATGCATGCACGAGACTGGTCAGTGTAGCGAGTAGCTTGGTTTAAGCACACGCTCGAGCAGCTGGGATAGTTGCCAATACTGTTCATCAGGTCAGTACGAGCTGCTGACTGAAAGTGGGGTGGGGTCTGGACTTTAATTAGATGGGAGTGGGATTTGAAGAAGGGTACCGTTTAGTGGACCGCTTTAAGCATTCTAAGTGAGGATAAGTATAAGAGTTTAAGAGGAAGGGGAATTTCAAGTAGGTGCCCCTGTAAGATCCATCTAAGGGAGAAACCGCGGCGCGGAGTGCGGATGTCGGTACCGGTCATGTAGCAACATTAAAATCCTTTGTAAGTAGCCTTGTGGCTAATGCAGACTGAAGACTTTCTGGGAATTAATGTGCCTGCGAACCACATAAAAAAATGCAGCAATTAATCTGATGTGCCCTTGATGCCTGGGCCTTATGACCTGCTACCGACGATCTCTTGAGAGCCACTTTTCTAGTAGTGTGCCGAAACGACCAAAGCAACGAGCTCAAGGACATGGTGGCGGCGCCAAACCCGCTTAATGTAGTAACCCTTGGGGGAGGCTTTTGTTCAGCTATTAGTAGTCTACCAGCTTATGTTGGTGTCTTCTTTGCAGGATGCTGGGAGCAGCGCGGTCATGGCTGCGGTACCCGATGACTGTCCCGGAGGCTATCGCTTGGTCTCTCATACCAGCTCGTCATGGCTGCTAGCCAAAAACATTGCCTCGACAGAAGCTGAATCTGGGAGAAGTTTGCCTGTTCTTTTATGCATGTTCCTAATTTTAGAATGCGGGAAGGTTTGGCTGCTTCCGGTTAAAATTTGACACATTTTGCATGTGACACACGTCGAAATTTAACATTAAGTCACCAAGTCTATCCGTTTTTAATATTTGTAGCAAGCAAAGTCGTTAGGGACGTTTAAGTTGTCTTATTTTTGTTTTTTGAAAGATTACGAGCTAATATTTAGAAGTTAACGGTTTTTCTAGTCTTAGACAACGTCGATAGATTATAAAACTTTCAGTGTAAAGAACTGTGTGATGATAATAAATATGATCAAGAAAATAGACTAGGCAATGTAGGCATAGTTTAGCGAATATTTTTATAGTACGAGGTGAGTATAAAGATTGTTATTGTTGACTAGTTTAGATTTCTCGGTTTATGTTTTACACGTATTTTGTAAGATTTTTCAAGCGGTTCCGGTTTGTTGGTAAGTTTTCTTGTTGTATTTTGTAAGCGTTTGAATATGTATACGTTGTTGGAATAAAGTAGAACTTTTTATTTGCGTTTTGTTATTGCCCTTAAAGTTCTTAATACTCGTATTTAAAATTGTATCAGGGTACCGTTTACTAACGTAATTTGATATACTTATTGAACATTTTCATTATTTATACTGGACTCCCATGAGCATACCGGCACGCATCGAATTATGAATCTTGTCACTGAACAAAAAATTAAAATTACCTTGCCCATTGACATTGCATTGGACCTTCAGGAGTGGAAGGTAATAAAAAAGTGGGTTCGCGTTCACATCTCAAGGTCTAGTATTTGGTGTTGAAACACTTACATAACCTTAACCTCCTATATATCATAACTTTTTTTTTGTATCCTCCTTGGCAACCTGTTCAGACAACAATGAGCAAATTTTTTGTCAGGTTTAACCATTCATAGAGTTTTCAGGTAAGGGAAGGTCCAATGACCCTGCCCTTATTTATTGTTGTCGAATCTTCTACTAAGATTTGGCACACTATGTCTCCTCAGTCTTTTGAAACTGGTAGGGTAGGAGCACCAAAAGATGAACGACACCCAAAAGGTGAACACTCGATCGAAATAATCATATAATTAAATCGTGACAAATGTTACATAGTTCGGAATTTATTTTTCTTAAACAGCAACTCTTTGCTTACACCTCCATTAAATCTTAACATAGTATTATATTCTTTTTGGCCGTGATCGGTCGTCGTTCTTGAGCTTCCCGCCGAAAACGTCGATAGTATGGGAAAATACATAAGGATAGTGCTCTCCAAATTTAAGCTTTTAATTACGTATAAAATTCAATAATTGACAGTCTTAGACGAATTTGCTTGGTATGTATTCTTAATTAATTACTCTTTTATTGGAGTTATACGATATTTCTTTTTTTTTGTTAGTTAACGAGAATAAGCCGTTCAAGTAATGGTTTCAAAAATGTATACCTAAACCAATACTTGAACGGAGTTCAGCTACTAGGCAAGGCGTACTTTTTTTAAAGCTTCTTAATAAATCGTACTGAAATGATAGATGGAAAGTTTAGAACTTAAAATGATCGTTAAATGCTCTTGTATTTTTAAATCAAAAGATGAACATAGCTTTTGATGTCTAAGCCGATGATTTTGGAGTTTCAATTACTATGAAAACTATCACTTCAATAAAAAATGTGTGCCTAGTACTTGAACGAATTAAATTTACTAGTTCATATTTTGGATTCTATTCCAATATGTGAACACTTAATTGATTTGGTTCGTTCATTTCATAAATTGTGTGTCCTAAAGTTGAACTGAGTAAATTCAGTCGTTCAACTTTTAGGCATAGTTTTATAATATGAACACTACTAGTATTTATGGAAATGTTTACTAATACGAGGGGTGGCTGAAAAGTAATCTCTTTTGTATATATATAATAAAAAAAAAATACTGGCCACTATGGTATCGTATTGGCTATTTATTCTTTTTTTTAAATTGCCGTCATTCTTTTGTTTATTACGCTTCGATTCGAATTGGTAGCTCTGAGCAGTGAACATGTCGGAAGAAAAAAGTAAAATGGTTAAAATTGAGCAACGTGCGGTTATTAAATTCCTCACTAAGGAGGGTAATACTCCATCGCAGATCAGACAACGCATGTTAGCGGTGTTTGGTGACTCTTGTCCTTCCGAATTCATTGTAAAGTTTTGGTCGAAGCAATTTAAAAATGGCCGCGAGAGCCTTGAAGACGATCATCGCAGTGGAAGGCCGGTTTCCGCGGTTACTGATGAAAACGTGGCCAGTATCAAAAAACTTATTATGGAAGACCGACGTATAAAACAGTGGGAGATTGCAAGAGACATTGGCATTAGTAAAGAAAGGGTGCACCAAATTATTCATGAGTATTTGGGAATGTCAAAGGTCAGTGCTCGTTGGGTGCCCAGAATGCTGACTCCATTTGATAAGGATCGACGTGTCCAGTGTTGTAAGGCATTTTTAGAAATGAGCAAAGGTATGGAGGAAGAAACTATTTCTAAAATAGTGACTTGTGACGAAACATGGATTCGCCAATGGGATCCTGAAAGCAAACAGGAATCTATGCAATGGATATTTAAGGGAGAGAAGCCTCCTCGCAAGTTTAAAGTCCGTCCATCAGCAGGCAAACTCATGGCCACAATTTTTTGGGATGTCGATGGAATTTTGTTGATAGACTATTTACCCAAAAATACTACAATGAATGCTAATTACTATGCTAACTTGTTAATTCAGCTCCGGGAAAAAATAAAAGAGAAACGACGAGGCAAACTGGGCAAAGGAGTTCTAATATTGCACGACAACGCCCCAGTGCACACCGCTCGAGTAGTGAAGGCAGCTATGAGTGCAAATGGCTTCAATCAGCTGGATCATCCACCTTATAGTCCAGATCTAGCCCCCTGCGACTACTTTTTATTCAGGCTGTTAAAAAAAGATCTAAGAGGGCGACGATTCTCGACTGATGAAGACATGAAGTCCGCCGTAAATGATCATTTTGACGAGAAAACAAAAGAATATTATTTTAACGGTCTAATGTCACTTTATGACAAATGCAATAAGTGCATTTCTCTTGCAGGAGACTATATTGAAAAATAAAAATAAAACTAGCCATGTCAGTCTTTTACTTCATACTTAGGTAGATTACTTTTCAGCCACCCCTCGTATTATAAATGTGAAAGTAACTCTTTTTGTCGGTTTATCTGTTTGTCAAAAGATAAGTAAGTAGTTTTGCTAATGATTATTGATAAAAATACTAATTCGATGTGTTTATGACACATATAAGCATAAAAAATAGGAACCTCATGTACGTAAGTTAAATAAATGTAAACAATAACAATAACAACAATAAAAAAAATCGTTAACTTGCATTTTATTTCTAAAAGTGCCTTAGAATTACAGTGATATAGGTTTTTTATTATGTTAGTTCAACTTTTCGGCCCAAACCGTTCAGAATTAGGGCACGCTGTTCATCTTTTGGGCAAATCGGTGCATTTTTGGTTTCAACGATTTTTAGAAAAATACGGTCATGTAATAACAGGCTTTATAATAGTCATTTTCAATCTAGACCATATACTGTACCATATAAAAAAATAAAATAGGGTGAAATTTGTTAATTTCACTGAGAATAAACTATCTAAAGTTGGTGTAGTCGCTTAATCGTTCATCTTTTGGTGCCCGTACCCTACTGCCTGTTCCTTGAAGGATGGCGGCTAGTTCATTCGGGTGTTGTTGTTCATTATTCGGACTTCTTATAGCACCGGATTGAGTAAACACATTTGATCAAATCAATAAAACAACAAATAACGCCATACATGTATATTACACCCCCTAACATTACTTCTTTATCTGTTCCGTGAGTTTGTTGCTACCCGTCCCTGCCAAAGCCAACCCCCCATCGACCTTCACGATGGTTCCAGTCACCAGCTCGGCGTCTCCGCTGGCTAGAAACACGATGGTCTTGGCCACGTCCTCGGCGGAGCAGACCCGACCCATTGGAATGTCTTTCTCGAAGGCTTTCAACCAGGCGACATACTGCGCATCGTCGTAATCAGTTAGACGCTTCACGAAGTCACTAACCTGAAAAATATAAATAAACATTCCTCATATTATTTTGAAGTCCTTTTGCTACTCTAAAATCCTAGAAGCCCTCTTTTTTACTCTGACGCCATAACAACGCAGTGGAGCCGCACCCTAAACATGGTGGGGAGAATGGATTGAAGATAAGCTTCCTACATATGTACCTGAGTATATCAGACCAGTAAGTTGATGAAGAACGTAGGTAAGAAACACTTACCGTAACCCCGGGGCTGACTGTGTTGACCCTGACGCCTTTGGGAGCCAGCTCCAGGGCCGTCAGCCTGGTGAAGTGGTCCAGGGCAGCCTGGAAGGAAGACGATATTAATTAATAAACTGTCATCATCATTTGGTATGGAGAAGACTAACACAAAGGTTGCGTTGCCGACTAAGATGGGATAGCTATATGGGGAATAGAAGCATTCCGTCCACACCTCAATATGACTAGGTAGCTAATACAACCAGATCGCTTTGTGACTACATCTTGATCTGAATACATCTCTTTGTACAATAGAGCAACACCGCTTTACGACTACTTACATCTCAAAAAGTCAGAGTCGCTAAATGACGACATTGTTTTTTTCATCTTATGTCTGATTTAGCAATGTCGACTGAGCACCGCATGGTGGGGCTCCTATACCTGGGCAAATCGCCCTTCGGGCATTTGAACTTACCTAACGTACCTATGGCAGCTACGATGCCACAGACGCACGGATACGAAGGTACATGCGTTAAACTTCACCTAAGGTCGCTTTTTAGTTGGGAGTAAACCGTTAATTTTCCACCTTCCCTAAAGCAAAAGAGTTGTATATGCAAAAAACTAACCTTGGCCATCCCATAAGGCAAGCTCCCAACGGTGACCATAGTCGCGGCGACACTGGAGATGTTCACAATGTTCCCCTTGGCCGCGATCAGCGCAGGCGCAACCAGCCGCGTCAGGTTGTACACGCCGCGCACGTCCGTGTTGAACACGCGGTCGAACGTCGCCATGTCGGTGTGCTCCAGGTTGGTCCTGGCTCCCACTCCTGCGTTGTTGATGAGGACATCGAGCCTGGAATTGTTTTTAATGGCATACTAAACTTATACTTAGTGTAGTTTTAGTGTTGAAATTGATGCAATGATTGAAGATAACTTTGAGCGAATTTAAACTTAATACATACATACACTCCTTAATTCCCAGAGTGGGGTCGGCAGAGCTACAGAATTACCAACAACTCTAAAAACTTGTTTTTAATTATGTAACCACATTTTTCACAATCAGGCTAAGATAATAATATGTTTACCATGTGTATATTAGTGACAGGCTGCAAGCGGGTTGCAAGCCCATCGCCTAACAATACAAGTACTACAATACAAGCCTTATTTCCTTAGTCGCCTCCTAAAGACTTTCACGGGAAGACATAGAGTAGCACTATTCTAAGCCGGCAACCACACTTTTTAACCGACTTCAAAAAAGGAGGAGGTTATACGTTCCACTGTATGTATTTTTTTTTTTTATGTATGTTCACCGATTACTCCGTCAATTGTCGACCGATTTCAAAAATTTTTTTTTGGTTTGATAGAGTATACTTCCGAGGTGGTCCCATTGTCACCAAATCTGTATCTGATGAGGGGATCAGTGAGGAATTGAGGGAACTCCTCAAATATTGTAGGCAAACATATAGCGATTTTAGTATTTTTAGTAACAAGTCCAGCATTTGCATTCAGAAAGTATCATTTGGTGTAGTGGAACTGATGATGAAGACCACAGATGGCCACCAGAACTCCTCAATGGTACCGATTTCAAGGGTGGCGATAAGATATCTCGATTAAGATAGTTCAGCGACTACCTACAACGAATAATATTTACTTGTTGAAATATGACTATGACTTTCCCGCGGCGTTGCTTGCGGCGCGCTTGATATAAGTTAAAGTTTCATTTCAACTAAGAAGTGGGACTACGTAACAGCGTATTATGATCACTAAAAAAAAACAAAAAAACCGCCTTCAAAAAGCAAAAAATAACTTCTTTAAAATGGTAGGTAAATAGGTCAGTCCAACTGAAGTCTGCTTTTGGTTAAAATATTGTTGGACGCCGACTTCAGTTGGACTGACCTATTTACCTACCATTTTAAAGAAGTTATTTTTTGCTTTTTGAAGGCGGTTTTTTTGTTTTTTTAAACATTTATTTTATTTTATACTTTTTAGTGATCCTATTTATGCTGTTACGTAGCTCCACTTCTAAATACTAATAAGAAACTATTGAACATTTCAAGCTCGCCGCAGACAACGCCGCGGGAATGTCATAGTCATATTTAAACCTAAATGTGCTTCGTCATAGTCGCTCAACTTCCTTTATCGAAATATCTTATCGCCACCCTTGAAGTAGGTACCGTTAAGGAGTTCCGGTGGCCATCTGTGGTCTTCATCATCAGTTCCACTTCACCATATAGTACTTTTCAAAAGCAAATGCATGAGTTACAGTAAAAAATACCAAAATCGCTATAGGTCTGCCTATAATATTTGAGGAGTTCTCTTGATTTCTCCATGATCCCATCATCAGATCCTGACGTGGTGACAATGGGACCAACTAGAAAGTATATCTATTCGAACAACGAAAAAAATTTTCAAATCGGTCCAGTGGTCTTCGAGTAATCGGGGAACATACATAAAAAAAAAAAAAAAAAAAAAAAACATCCCGACGAATTGAGAACCTCCTCCTTTTTTTGAAGTCGGTTAAAAAATATAAAATAAAATAAATGTTTTAAAAAACAACGCCTTCAAAAAAGCAAAAAATAACTTCTTTAAAATTGTAGGCACCTAATAGGTTAGTCCAACTGAAGTCGGCGACCACAACATTTTCAACAAAAAGCCGACATCAGTTGGACTAACCTATTAGGTGCCTACAATTTTAAAGAAGTTATTTTTTGCGTTTTTGAAGGCGGTTTTTTGTTTTTTAAAACATTTATTTTAACCTTTAAACAGCACTTTAAACGTTATTGCGTAATATTTTTCCATTGCACCATGTAGGGTTAATATTGTGCAACACTTTATAGTCTCTGCTTAGCTTGTTGTATAGTACATTGTGCAATATTGTTACGTGGTAACTTGATTGTTTGAGGACAAGGGGCTATTCAATAAAACCCCAATACCAATACCTATTGCGCAATAAAATTACTGTGCAAATTTATCGTAGGCTGGAGGACCTACAAGAATAGTTTGAAGTTTATAAAAAAGGTTTACAGATTTTATAATGAGAGGGCACTAATCTGAATTAACCTTTGGTCAGATCGTCTACTAGCTGTAGCCCGCGGCTGCATCCGCGTAGAGTCGGGACGCTATTCCTTTCAAAAGTATTCCATTTTCTTCCCCGGAATCTCAGCTATCTCTATACCAAATTTTATCGAAATCGGGTCAGCGGTTTAGCCGTGACAGCGTAACAAACAGACAGACAGAGTTATTTTCACATTCATAATATTAAGGAAAAGTATGGATATAGAGGAAAAACTCACTAATGACCTGTTGTTTGATCGGTAGTTAAACTAATGGTCAAAAAATGTTACTAATTGTTAAAATCTCAAGGAAATGTGTAAAATTTTCCATTCCTTTTTCGAATTTTAACAATTAGTGATCAAGATTTACAAATACCTACTTAAAAATATAATACAATGTAACAATTAAAAATTAAAACTAAAACTATGGTAAATTAAAAATAAATAAATTAATAAATTAAAACTAAAATAAACCTAAATATAACTAAGCTAAAAAATATAAAATTAAAACTAAATAAAAGCTAGAAAGGAAAGGGCCCCCGTGGCAAAGTACCACAGATGCTAGCAGCATTTCCTCGTTGTATAGCAACACTTATGCGTTGGCCGAGGAAGCTGCCAGCTCTGTGGTCTCCAGTTGTTTCTATTAGCCTTTTTGAAATGTCCTTAAAAAGGCTTAATATAACTTACTATGAACTTCGTGAGTTTTACCACTATATGTATAGACGATGTGATGCGCCATTTTATGATGTTTTTTATGCAATTAGCCAATTACTGATTACATAAGGTACCTACTAATAAATGAATGAAACTATTTTTTACTTTATATTTTTTCTATTGTTTTTCTTCTTCTGTGTGTTGAATAAATATTTTCTATTCTATTCTATTCTATAAACACTTGTGCATGCGTTGTAATGCCACATAAAGTAAAAAAAGTGGCGTTATCTATGAAAAGGGACCTTATTGTCGATGGCTCTTACGCCGCACTGCGTCACGCGACGCTGTATTTATATCGGAGCATCTTTAATAATGGCGGAAGCGACATCGACAATAAGGTAATAGATAACGCCACTTTAAAGTGTTCATATTCATTAGATTTCTTGTTCGAGGAACCGTCGCGGGCATAAACAGAAGAAACATCTTTCATCACAATCTGATCAATGGTTTAGGGACACAACACATAGAGGACAAACGTACAAACATTAATTTAATTTTATGTAGATAGAGAGATAAGTGCATATTACATACACTCGGGTAATCTAAGTACCTAATCGATTGCTCTATTATAAAAGGATTTCATTGTCTACATTTCATTTGCAGTGTGACATTAAGGAAAATGACACTTTATAATTAGGAATTCTGATTTTCCATTAAACAAAATCTGAGCTTCTTAGGTCAAAAACCTAATTTCTTGAAATAGTACTCTTAAGGAATCACAGGAGCTTAAGTTATATACTTATACAACGAATGGCCCTTTTTTTTAACAGAGAATATAGTCTGTATGTCAGCCGCTCTACCCCAAATCAGAATATTAATTAATTATTATTTTTTAGTGTTGCAGAACAAAAGTAGTTCAGTTTAGCGAGTAGAATCGATAGTTGCATTTAAAGCCCCAAGGTCAGAGGCACCCTTTTATCCCTAAGAAACTTTGTCTAAGCTAAGAAAACTGTATTTTCTACCGTTTCCAAATACTTGTCATTGAGAAAATACTAGATTTTACCGGTCTAACACTAGGCAAAGTGAACCTAACACTTGGAGTCGGTTATTATTAAAGCAATTAAATACTTTACCTAGTGTGGCGTTTACCCTACTGTAATCGACGGATTTCCGGTCAACCTTGATAGTTAATGATGTGGCATTAGCAAATAGGACAATATCACAGAGTTTAGATTGAGCTAAGCGCACAATTGCGTTGCGGAGCATGTCAAGGAACAAATCGCGGCTGTAAAGAATCATCAGGCCAACATATCAGCGGAAGTGGGACACTTGTTAAACTCCAATATCAATCACTAGCTCGAGCTCCATAACCCGAAGGCCTTATCTACTCATCGCCCCTATTATCCAAGAATAGTTTGTGAAGAAATTGAGATCAGAAAGCATAGGAATTTTAATCGAGAACACGCATTTAAGTTGTATTTTACGTGGAATCCAGTGATTAACAAATATAAAACACGCACGACTTGTCACTGAGCGACCGGGTGGGTTCAGTCAGTGTAGAGTGGTCCGTTCTTAACAATTTTCAAAAATAAATAGGGTACCTAGTTTTCATATCAAACGCCTATCCACTATCCACATCGTGTCAGCGATCACAGTACTTTCGTGACCACGGCTGGTGCAATGGAGAGTTTAATTTACCTTCCAAAATGCTTCAAAGTCTCCTTGGCCGTCCTTTCACAGCCCTCATCCGTCGCCAGATCAGCGACTATTTCCAGCGGTTGCACGTTATGCTCTTTAGCGCACGTTGCTGCAACCGCGCGGAGGTTGACCGCGTTGCGCCCGACGAGCGCGAGCCGCGCGCCACGCGCCGCGAACAAGATGGCCGTCGCTTTTCCAATCCCCGCGCACGCTCCCGTTACTAGAACTACTTTATTTTCGAAATCCATTGTAAGATGTGCTCTACGCGATGGTAGCATCTAAACTGAAGATTGTAACTGTTGTCACGCAATATAAACATTACGTTATCGATTATTATCGCTTGTATAAGTATGTCGGTAAAGGTGATTATTGCAATGTTGAAGTAAAGAAAACATTGTGTGCTCGCATTGTTGTTTTCTGTCGTGGGATAAAACAACCGATGAAATTACTAGCATACAGGCACATCTTAGCCTTCAGGGTTGGGAACAGATTTGCGGTCTTAGGATTGCAGTCGTGTGATTATAGTCTTGAGAATGCACATGTCTATGGGTCTCAGATCCCACTTCACCCAGAGGCCCGTTTCACGAAGCTACAAGTTACAAATTACAAGCGGAAGTCTCTTTCTAATAACTCCTTTTGATAGAAAAAGAGTTCCGCTTGTAATTTGTAACTTGTAGCTTCATGAAACGGGCCTCAGGTGGCCTGTGTGCTCGTGTTCCTTCTCATTGAGATATAAAATAACCTATTAGGCATGTTTATGATTTAACTTCCCTTTGAGGGGGTAAAGTAAGTAGTTACTCAGCATAGTCGGTCGACAACATTGAGTATAATCTCTCTATTTTACCCTTTTTTGCCCTTGGTCCTACTGCGTAGTCCCACTGACCAATGATTTCTATTTGAATATCAAGTTAACAGGGTCGACGGAGCACTGCTGGCGCGGAGCTCCTGTTTCAGGGCGTTTAGGCCCTCCGGGCCAGCTGCAGAACTGACATAACCTACACCTAACTCATATTTATGATACCTACTAATTTTGGTCAGTAGGACTACGCAGTAGGACCACGGGCAAATCAAAAGACATGAGAAGAAAAGGTTAAGTATGCTTATTATCTCCTAATAAGATAAATGAACATGAACAAATATTGCGCAATATTGCTCGTTTAATAGTGGGTACCTAAGTATAGGATTTCTGTAACAGGTCCGAGTACCTATATCAAGTATTGACTAATTTTAATGATCTTAAAAGGACAAACTTTACTTGAGGAATCAGTTCGGAAATTGAAGACCAATCTCAGGATTAAGTACAGAAATTAACGAACCATTTTAAATTACATGCATCCGTAACCTTGGTTTCATTGCGAGACAATCATTCCTTGATTGCTCGATTACCTACTCGACTAATAAACATTGTTATCTCTCTCTTGAGTTGAGTACTCCCCGCTTGGGTGTTATTCTCTTACGGCGTTCGGTCGGACGAACGAGTGAACGCGGCGCAGCTTATATAAACCGGCGAGGTTAAGTAGTCCCGTCAGAGCGTACAAAACACATTTTAGCGCGTGCATTCTCAATTAGGCAGCAGGGTTTCTGTCGAACGATCGTATAAGGCTACCTAATTGAGAATGCAAGCTCTAAAATGTGTGTTTGTACGCTCTGACGGGACTACTTAAACTCGCCGGTTATATAACCTGCGCCGCGTTCACTCGGTCACTCGTCCGGTTTAATCTCATTTTTTACACTAATGAAAAATTTCGATTCTGGGCCCAAGGCACCCCTTAGTGCCATAAATTTGAGGTAGGTTTAGGTTATGTTAGTTCTTCAGCTGGCCCGGAGGGCCAAACTACCCAGAAATAGGAGCTCCGCAGCGGAGCTCCGTCGAATTTCTGTGAAAGTGTATAAAATGCGAATAACTCGTCCGACCGACCGAACGCCGTTTTTAAAAGAATAACACCCCTTATCTCTTAGTTAGTTATAAATGGCACACTGGCTCTTCAGTTACGCACGCTGATAGCACAGGCAGAGTATTTATTCCTTTTTTAACCGACTTCAAAAAAAAGGAGGTTCTCTGTTTCAGTGGCGGTACTGCCATACAAGCCCAAAAGCCGGGCTTGCCTTACAAATATAACAGCGATCAAAAATCAAAGGTCACGATCACGAACTATTTCAATTCGCGCTCTCATTAAATTTTTCAAATAATGCAACAGCAGTGTAGTACCGAATTTGATCGCGCTCCGCCGCCGCACGGCGGGCAGCACTGCTGCGCGCTTCGACGACCCGAACTCGCTTGAGTCACGGCTAGTCATCCCGCTCGCACGCGGTGGCTTGCAGGCGGGCTTCTATCTTAACCGGTATATCTCTTTCTTACGCATTAGAACTGCCTTATAATGAGATATAACTATTTATAGGTTCATATAGCAAATAGTACGAGATTTTAAGCCCTGCATGCGTCTGAAGTTGTACGCGAGTGGAGTAAAATGCGAAATTCGCGCATGCGCGTGTTGAGCCGCGTTGACGGCCGACTTCACTTCTATTTATTTGCTTGCTTACTTCAGTAATTTTACTTGTTTTGTTTGTTGTGAATTGTTTTGTTTGAGTCAACTGCGGTCACTAAGTATTTTGTTTGTTGTGTTGTTCAATTGGATTGGCAATGGAGGAAGTATTCTCTTGTGAATCTTGTGATTGTGATTATTTAAAGTGTGCACAAATTTTGCTTGGCGAGTAAAAGGTAAACTCTTTAAACTTTGCTGATAAAATATCCGATTTTCAGTACCTATTTCTCATTTCTCGCATAAGTAAAAGACGGTTTAATGTTTAATACCTAGATCAGTGTAAAAAACACAATACTTATTGCTGCTGTTGTAGGTATATTATTATCGAACGACACAAAGTTTGGAATATAGGTACCTATCTGATTATGAAAAATCAAATAACTTAGCTGGCACGATTAAAAGACATATGAATTTTATTTCCAAAAAGACACGAACGATTTTAGTAATTTTGGTAAAAAGCGAATTGAGACATTTATCCACAATAACTTTAAAAACTACAAAATCATATATCTCGGCTTGCCCTATCCTGAAACCCTAGGCACGCCACTGCTCTGTTTGACCCGCATGTTTGTATGTATGTGTATGTTTGTCCGCATTTATCTCGCGTTTGGCTCAACCGATTTTGATGCGGTTTTCAGAAAAGTATTTTTTACATTATGGAGAAAATTTTGGCATACATTTAATAAAGTGGAACAGAGGATGAAAACCATAGATGACCACCGGAACTCCTCAACGGTACTTATTTTAAAGGTGGCGATTCTCGATTAAGATAGTTGAGCGACTATAACGAAGATGCTTTAATTGTTTAAATATGACTTCCATGTAGAGTTGCAAACTGACCGTCACTTTCAATACCTGACCGTCATTTATGATAAATGTCTAGTCATTTTCGACATTTATTGTCACATTGGACATTAATATTTTAATAGTATAAGTTACTTTTCAAAAAAATCTATGACCGCTATTCGATAAGTAAATTTATGAAATATAATTTTATACATAATTTATAAATCTATCTATCATTGTCATGATATAAGACACGCTTATCATGAAAGTAGGTTAGGTTAAGTTGTTAAGTATGTGTTAGTAATGTTTAGATTTGCAATCGTGTGTAAACTAAAAAACCTAATTAGATTCCAACATACGTCAAAAAGTGTTGCCATTAAAATGACATATTAGGTGGATCGGTAAATTTTCACTTCTGTAAATGTTATACGTAGCTTTTTATTTTATTTATAATATTAAAGGCAACATTTAATTTTCCTTCTTAAATAAACAATCTTATTTAAATACTCGTCGCAAAAAAAGATATTTAATTAAATTGTTTTATATGAGAAAAGTTTAAATAACAATGGCAATAACTCAGGGTTTAATAACATTTGGTACCAATTATTATTCTCATTATGTGCGATTACATTTTTAGGAAAAATAAAATAAATGTTTTAAAAAACAAAAAACCGCCTTCAAAAACGCAAAAAATAACTTCTTTAAAATTGTAGGCACCTAATAGGTTAGTCCAACTGATGTCGGCTTTTTGTTGAAAATGTTGTGGTCGCCGACTTCAGTTGGACTAACCTATTAGGTGCCTAGAATTTTAAAGAAGTTATTTTTTGCGTTTTTGAAGACGGTTTTTTGTTTTTTAAAACATTTATTTTATTTTATACTTTTTAGTGATCATAATACGCTGTTACGTAGTCCCACTTCTTAGTTGAAATGAAACTTTAACTTAGGTATATCAAGCGCGCCGCAAGCAACGCCGCGGGAAAGTCATAGTCATATTTCAACAAGTAAATATTATTCGTTGTAGGTAGTCGCTCAACTATCTTAATCGAGATATCTTATCGCCACCCTTGAAATCGGTACCATTGAGGAGTTCCGGTGGCCATCTGTGGTCTTCATCATCAGTTCCACTACACCAAATGATACTTTCTGAATGCAAATGCTGGACTTGTTACTAAAAATACTAAAATCGCTATATGTTTGCCTACAATATTTGAGGAGTTCCCTCGATTCCTCACTGATCCCCTCATCAGATACAGATTTGGTGACAATGGGACCACCTCGGAAGTATATTCTATCAAACCAAAAAAAAAAATTTGAAATCGGTCGACATTTGACGGAGTAATCGGTGAACATACATAAAAAAATAAAAAATACATACAGTGGAACGTATAACCTCCTCCTTTTTTGAAGTCGGTTAAAAATCAATCATATTTTTACGTACGTCTTCAAAACTTGACCGAAATCTTCAAAAAATCTTCAAGTCTTCAAAAAATTATCAGTTGATCATGTGTGGTAACCTTTATGGTGGACATGGTGGTTCTGTGGCGGCCATAACATCTATTGTCACTTTATTCGACATCTGACGTTTGGATAGCTCAAATGTTTTCTGTACCTATTCGCCCCGTGGTGATTTCCATTGTTAAGTTTTTGTTTTCCGTTAAGTTTTTGTTCTTTCATTTCGTTATTGTTTCAAGTTTGTGTTTTGCTCGTGGGTTTTGCTTTATCGCAAGTAAAATGGAGCCTGTACCAGGTTCAACAAACATTGATTAAAATCAGGATGACCTTTATCATATTGTGGAAATAACTTATATTGTTTTATTTTTAACCGACTTCAAAAAAAGGAGGAGGTTCTCAATTCGTCTGTATTTTTTTTTTTTTTTTTTAATGTTTGTTACCTCAGAACTTTCGACTGGGTGAACCGATTTTGAAGATTCTTTTTTTATTTGAAAGCTGGTGCTTCCAAATTGGTCCCATTTTTTTCAAAATGAAGATCTGATGGTGGAATCTATGAGGAATCGACGGAACTCTTCAAAATTTATAGGCACACCTATAGCGATTTTGGTATTTTTCATTGTAACTCGTGTATTTGGTCTTGGAAACCACTATTTGGTGAAGTGGAATTGATGATGAAGACCACAGATGGCCACCGGAACTCCTAAACGGTATACATTTCGAGGGTGGCGACAAGATATTTCGATTAAGATATTTGAGCGACTATGACGAAGCATATTTAGGTTTAAATATATGACTATGACTTTCCCACGGCGTTGCTTGCGGCGAGATTGAAATGTTCTATTGTTTCTTGAGAAATGGGAGAAAAATGGGAGAATAACAGCATAATTATGATCACTAAAAAGTATAAAATAAAAAAAATGTTTAAAAAACAAAAACCCGCCTTCAAAAAGCAAAAAATAACTTTTTTAACATAATTATTGTACCAAAAGGTTGGTTTTTCCTGAAACATCACAATGATGATGACACCGTGTAACTGTGACATTCCGCCATCTTTGGTAGTTTTTTTGACGCATGTTGGAATCTAATTAGGTTTCCAAGTTTAGGTAAGGTGATCGCATTTTACGTATTACCCACTAACCTATCTAAACTTTATTTATAAAGTTGTAACTTAGCTTGTGAGTGCTAGCTACTGTTTTATTTTATTTTCAAGAGTCTTTATTGACAGTTGTCAATCAATTTGTGTATTAATAAATAAAATGCCGCGGATGGTTGGTGATATTTGATTGCATTATCAAATAATTGGTACTTCGGCAAACAAAAAACACGTAGTTTGCATTTATTGCAATACTGAGTATAAAAATGCTCATGCAACTCGAATGCTTTTACATATGAAAAATGCCAAAAATGCCCGAGTGATATAAAACTGTTGAAGCCATTGCACCTCAACTATGGTGGCAGAGCTTTGCGTCAAAAGAAGATGCCTATCCCATAGCTCATAGGGTTTTAAGTATCCCTCCAAGCTCGGCTGCTGCAGCACGCAATTGGAGTTTGCTTTCAATAACCCACACAAAGTTACGAAATAGACTATCTAAAGACCGCCTGAACAAGCTTATAACAATTCGACAGAATTTACGTTATTGTGACGAAATCGAAATTGAGGCATCGTCGGAATCTGCTGACCGCTCTGACGACTGCTACGAGTATTTTGATTCCTTAGAATTTAACAATACATCGATGCAAGTTGAATCAGAAGACTAACAATTTTAGGTTTTATGTTTATGTATGAATGACTTTTAGTTTTTTGTCGTGTTATTGCAATAAATTTTAAATTTTATACATATTAAACCATGTTTTATTTATCAACTATGACAACTATGCCTCGGTGCTGCTATAGTTTATAAATGTCGTTAGTGACTATAAATGACTATTAATGACCGGTAAATGACGATTATGACCGACAACTTGATAAATGACGGACGGATATTTTGAACGTGACGGTCAGTTTGCAACTCTACTTCCATGACTTTCCTGCGGGGTTGCTTACAGCGAACTTATAATGTCTTAAAGTTTTATATCAACTAAGACGTAGGACAACATAAAAGCTTATTATGATAGTGCGGGCAAGAAAGTTAACTAAATGATGACAAAACTGATGTGACATACAGACAGACACCGAAGTCTCCCTCTCATCATACGGGTTCGGAGATAAAAAATGTAAAACAGAAATGTTTATAACATGTCCTATTGGCTCCCACGACATGTAAATGTAATCACACATGACTAGCTATAAATATCATAATTGTATTAGGTTTTTTTTTTATCAACATTGGTTGCTTGATGTTCATTGGTCAGATAAAACATGTTTTTAAGGTCTGTTCATTCTTACTTGTCTTTATAGTAAACAACAAAAAAACGTTTTTGGCGAAAACAGCTATTTTAAACAAAATAAAGCAATCACAGACGATACATTGGCCAAATGATCTCCAAAATGTTTATTCATTTAACTTTATTTACGAGAAAAGAGCTGTTTTAGCCAAAAAAGGTTCGTTTTGAGGTTAGAAAGTTGTTTACTATACAAGTAAGAATGAACAGACCTTAGTACGAATGACTTGCAGAATAATGTCATTCACAGTTATCTACACTTATAGATATGCGAACGTTACGTGTCTGTTTTGCCTTCATGTGTCCTGCCTGCCCAATCAATAAAACAACAAATTTATTTATTTATTTAATCGGTAAAGTAACACAATGCAAATTAAAAAGATTAGATGTAAATTAAGAATGATTTTTGAATATTCATTGAATTTGTATATGTTGTAGATATTAAAAAAAACTATATAAAAAGTAAGTAAAGTAAAGTAAAGTAATGATTTATTAACAAAATGGTACAATGTTTTTAAAAGTAATTTACGGCGGGCTCCAAACTATGCCGAGCCTGTATCTTGGGCGTTCAGTGAGTGAAGTTATGCACGATTGCACAAACATGTTTAGATTTAGATGAAAGAAAGATAATATACTTTTTTACATGGTACAATAATTTTACAGATAGAAACAAACTTAAGCTCATTGTATCAGCACTACGTACAGATGAGTAACAAAACAAGTACCTACCTTTAAACGGGGTGAGTAGGGATTAAGGGGTGAGTAGGAACCAACCTAAAATAAGTCATAACTTGTTACAAATAAGAACAATTATTTAATGGACTATAACGTTACGTCTATTGGAAATAATTTCAGTCTTATAATTAGTAAAATATGCTTCATTTTAGGTTGTGTCTCTACTCACCCCTTAATACCTACTCACCCCGTTTAGCGGTACAAATAAAGGGATGTGTGTGTGTGCGTGTGTATGTGTGTGTATGTATGTATGTCGGAAGACGACGTCACAACATATTCAAAAATCCTGGAAATCTGACTTGATTTTGGGGCTGAGAAACGTCATCGCCCGGAGCTAAAGCTAAGCGGATTTAAACGCCGCCTCACAATCGTCTTATAGTTACCATGATCAAAAGATACATGCTTTGCTTATGTAATTCTTTAAATCTAGTTACAGGATTTTAGTTATATCACACGAGTGTAACTATACTATGGTACAAGATAAACAAATAATTTTTAAATGGGTTAAGGCTAATATGAAATTGCAAACTTTAGAGTGCAATCGAAGTATGTCTTCTAAAATTAATGTATTTTAGTCCATTCGCTTATATAGTGTCGCTACACTCGCACGTACTTGTGGTCATTGTAATATAATACGAATAAGTATATTATAATTCGAAGTATACTGCGAAATTCACTTGTGGCGTGACACCAGCAAGCGAATTTGGCAGTTTATATCGAATTATGTTCGTATTTTATTACAATAACCACACGTATGCTTGAGTGTAGCGACACTATCTAAGGCCCTGTTGTTTGATCAGTAATTAAACTAACAAATTGTTAAAATTCGTAAAAGGAATGAAAATCTTGACACATTTCCTTGAGATTTTAACCATTAGTAACGTGTTTTGACCATTAGTTAGTTTAACTACCGATCAAATAACATAAGCGAATGGATTATAAAAACTGTTAACTTTGTACAAAAGTAAAGGTTCAATAATTGGCTGTGTATTTTGTACAGTGTTAATTTTGAAATATTTTTACCTTTTCTCATACGTAGTTTTTTCTTAAGCCTTAGTTTTTCAACTAGGTGACCGAGATACTTTATTTAGACGGCTTCTAACAGATCTAAATTATGTGGCGTTCATAAAAGGGCGACCAGATACTTGAACAATATCCAAGACTTCTTCTTATAAGCGCAAAATATGTGGCCAATATACTAACCGCCTGTTTCACAATCGACAAGTAAAGCATATTAATATGACAGATAAATTTAGCCCTTTCTCTTTCTGACACTCGAAAATAGACCAGGAGAAAGCCAACTTTAAATTGCAGATAAATTTACTGGTCGATTGTGAAACAGGCCCTAAATCACACCAACAAATTAAACACTTCCTTTACTTCTGTATTTGTTCCGAGATGATATTACTAATCGATCCCCCCATTTCCAACCCCCCATCGACCTTAACGATGGTCCCAGTCACCAGCTCGGCGTCTCCACTAGCTAGGAACCCGATGGTCTTGGCCACGTGCTCGGCAGAGCAGACCCGGCCCATCGGGATCTCTTTCTCGAGGGCTTTCAACCAGGCGGCGTACTGCGCATCGTCGTACCCAGATAAACGTTTCACTAAGTCACTAACCTGAAAAATATTGACACGTTTACATTGCCCATATATAATTATCTTACGCATATTAATTGTAATCTGCGGCTAAAATCCAAAAAAGTTACTAGCCTGAAACAAATTTAAGGGTCAAAACCTAGGTACTACTCCCTATATCTATCCCTTAGCCACATCCGCTCTGAAAGGTTTTTTTTCTTTAAAAGTAGGTGTGCGTTCATTTACTATCCTATCTCTCCTAGAACCTATTGGTAGAGACAAATGAAACTTTTCTGCCTATCAAGGAAGCTTTCACTGAGGTGAAAAAGGACCGATGGAACTGTTTCCACCTATGTCTTTTTAGGACCCACTGTGAAGTGAGTGAGGGGGAAAACGATCGATGAAACTGTTTCCACTTATGCCTTCTGCGAAAGCTGGAGAGTAAGGGCAAAAAGGGACGATGGATCTGTTTCCACCTATACCTACCTTCTGCAAAAGGTAAGGGGGAAAATTACCGATGGGTTGGTTTCCACCTATGCCTTCTAGGATCCACTGCAAAAGCCTCCAGTAAGGGGGCCTGAAAGAACTGTTTACATCTTTCTCTTCTAGGACCCAATGAAAATTGCAATGCAACGTTACATAGAGGAGAAAAAAATCGAAGCGTATGTGCAAAAATGTTTGGATACAAAACTTTAATTATTTCTGTGTAAAATTTTGCAATAGTTTAAAATAACCAAGTAAGTAGTATTTATTAATAACCAGCGGGAAGGAAAGAAAACGCATAGAGGCCACCTTAAGGATGGAGTATTATTATTCATGAGTATAACAGACTGACAGAAGATCATATGGTATAAAAATCTTACCGTGATCCCGGGGCTGACTGTGTTGACCCTGACTCCTTTGGGAGCCAGCTCCAGAGCGATCAGCCTGGTGAAGTGATCCAGGGCAGCCTGGAAGGCACACAATCTAGTGAGGTAGCTTGAAAATAAATAAGACGACTACACCCGAGTTTGTCATGAGCATCATGTCAGTCAAAAGATGTTTGAGCACACAGTTGACCTATGGTGATGGAACCAGTAATGGACAAGGCACCAATAATGGACACTTGATTCTTATTAACCGACTTCAAAAAAAGGAGGAGGTTCTCAATTCGTCGGTTTTTTTTTTTATGTATGTTCCCCGATTACTCGAAGACCACTGGACCGATTTGAAAAAAATTTTCGTTGTTTGAATGGGTATACTTTCTAGTCGGTCCCATTTTCAACACGTCAGGATCTCATGATGGAATCTTGGAGAAATTAAGAGAACTCCTCAAATATTATAGGCACACCTATAGCGATTTTGGTATTTTCCCCTGTAACTTGTGCATTTGCTTTTGAAAAGTACTATATGGTGAAGTGGAACTGATGATGAAGACCACAGATGGCCACCGGAACTCCTTAACGGTACCTATTTCAAGGGTGGCGACAAGATATTTCGATTAAGGTAGTTGAGCGACTATGACGAAGAACATTTAGGTTTAAATATGACTATGACATTCCCACGGCGTTGTCTGCGGCGAGCTTGAAATGTTCTATAGTTTCTAATTAATATTTAGAAGTGGAGCTACGTAACAGCATAAATAGGATCACAAAAAAAAAAAAAAAAAAAAAAATGTTTAAAAAAACAAAAACCCGCCTTAAAAAATGCAAAAAATAACTTAATTTTTGAAGGCGGGTTTTTGTTTTTTTATTTTACAGAAGATAAGGGTTATTCATTTGTTTAACTAAATTCAATTTAGGTCCCTATGAAATTTGAATTAAGAGTGTGGGATCTTAGGCCTTTAGATTTTTGGAATCTCGAGACTACAAATGCGTAGAATGGTCAAAAATCCTATGTCCAGCGGTCGAATTATTCGCAGTAGTTCGCAACTTTATTCGCACTAGTTTCTGTACAAGAGATGAATTAACTCCCTACGAGATAGTTTCTTTAGGCCCAGTTTCATTGGTACATACTTGTAGAAATCGATTGACGAGTTCTTTAAATATTACTAAAATAAGTTTCTGTCAAAAATTTCTTTTTTGGGACATGCTTTTGTTGCCGAATGTACTTTTTTTGCACAGTCGTCATCGACTCGTCAAGGTTATTCCAACGAGTCCTAACACGATGGGTTTATCATTTGTAATTTAGGCTTTCCAATGGCCACCTTGAGTCTCCATCATAAGACTAGCTCGATGGTACCTACTACACACTGTATTGCCATCAGAATACCTTGTATGCAAATTTTAAGCTACATCGGAAACCGGTAAGTGGGTCTTTAACCCGTACATACGGGTCAAATCTTGCAAGTTACATACTTACATACATACATATGTACATACATTGCAAGTTAAATGAAAGCTGGTAACAATAGCGTATTGTAGCAATGCAATGTACCACTAAAAGCATTCGGGCTATTGACTAATGAAATGAATGACATGATCGAGCTTAGAGGCTCAGCTCATGTAAATGAACTAGTGCTAATAATCCCGTATTTCGGCTTCGGCTGAGATGGGGATGAAATAACAGTTATTTTCATCTATTTCAGTAGGTAAGTAAGTAGGAGTAATTATCTATATAGAGGTATGGTTATCGTGGCCTATTACCCATTGTACAGTCAACTACAAAGATAAAGATAAAGATAAAAGAAGATAAAAGATAAAATAAATTTATTCAGTAAGTAGGCCGCACGGGCACTTTTACACGTCAAGAATCTACCAGCGCTTCCCAAGAGAAGACCACTGCCGAGAAGAAACGCCGCAAGAAACTCAGCAGTCAGTCATTTTTTAAACATATTTCTTATTACAATGGCACTACTTAGTCTAGCATTATATAAAGCTATAAATATTAAATTAAATATAGTATTAAATAACATGCGTAGTTCAGCAGGAAAACATGCCAATTAAGAATCTTACGGGAGAGATAGAGAAAAAAAAAAACACATACTTATGTGTATATAAGATGGTGCGAGACGACCACATAAAAGTTTCGATATGTTTTCCTACAACAAGATAAAGATTTTGCATTTGAATAAATTATTATTGACTAAGTTTCGGATTTAGGCCATGCATTTTTGTCTGTTAGATAGTCCTCGATCCTATAATACGCTTTAGACATTAACGACCTTTTCAAGTAACTTTTAAGTGCTGGAAAGGGTAACTTTAAAACTTCGTCAGGTAATTTATTATAGAAATGAATGCACTGACCAACAAATGATTTGGGGTCCGTTCATTTGACCAAAAAACGTTTCACCAAATGATTCATTTCACAAACATATCATTTGACAAACCTTTATTTTTTCCAAAACTGTAAATATTTCAGGATTTATTTCAGGACCATCGTGTAGAACCCTATAGGTTAGGTTAGGTTTGTTTTTTAAAAATCCTGAAATATTTACAGTTTCGGAAAAAATAAAGGTTTGTCAAATGATATGTTTGTGAAATGAATCATTTGGTGAAACGTTTTTTGGTCAAACATTAGTGAACCAAATGATTTATATTCTTTACGGACGCGGAATTTTCGGATAGCGATTTTATTTTTATTTCTGGTATTTAAATTATGTATATCAGAATTTTTGGTGAAAGAATCTAAATTGAATACATAACATAATCTCACGCCTTCGTTCCTAGAGTGGGGTTGGCAGAGCTACAGAATTACAAACATCTCTAAAAACTTGTTGATAATTCTATAACCACAATTTGCACAAATTAGGCTAAGATGTTTACCAGCGTATTAGTGACAGGTTGCAAGCCCATCGCCTAACAGTACTACAAGCCTTTATTCCCTTAGTCGTCTCGTACGACATCCACGGGAAGACATGGAGTGGCACTATTCTAACTCGGCAACCACACGAGTATGATATGTATGTAAAGATATGTATCCACTTTTTCACCTTATTCCATTGTAATAAGGTCCAAAAGGGGATCTCTTTGTAGTCTACGGTACAAGTCCTGGGCCTGTAATATGGTCGCCTTTAACGCGGTGGATAAAGCTCCCGTCGCTCTTGCACTTACGAGCTGGTCAGAAAGTGACAGATGTTTCATCTACGCTTACCCACGTCGATAAACACTACCATAATAAACCCGCTGAGCTTTGTTTGAGGCTAGGATAATTTGTGGTGAGCTTGTTTTCTGATTTTACCTTAGCCATTCCATAAGGCAGGGTCCCCAGAGCAACCTTCGTCGCGGAGATACTGGAGATGTTCACAATGTTCCCCTTGGCCGCAATCAGCGCAGGCGCCACCAGCCGCGTCAGGTTGTACACGCCGCGCACGTCCGTGTTGAACACGCGGTCGAACGTCGCCATGTCGGTGTGCTCCAGGTTGGTTCTGGCTCCCACTCCTGCGTTGTTGATGAGGACATCTAGCCTGAAATTGTACAAGTTTTATGACAAGGGAGAAAAACTTTATTGTTCCGATGAGGGTTATACTGATTTCAGGGCGAGCGCAAGCTTTGCCCATTGCATGCTTTAGTTTGAAGGATTCCGAGAGGAGCGAGCAAGGTGCCGCCAATACTGAGTTTTACTTCATATCACCTGTGAGAAAACTTACCAGTGCTGCCATCTCATGTTCATATATAGCGACTTCTGCAGGCCTATTATGTTATGGTCGTGTTTAATTATGTAGATAAACGGGTGACGACCAAAAAGTTGCACCCATTAGTAGATAGTTAAGCGTAGTTAATCATGTATACAAACAACGAAGGCGAAAAAGTTCCGTTGTGCAACTATGTGTATGGCTAATTTTTGTCGCACAACGGGAAGTTTCAAAGAATATTTTAATTGAATTAGCATGCCCAATTTTTTGGTCCTCAGTCCTCACCTAAACGTGGATAAAACGTCTGTCACTTTCCAACCAGTGGGTAAGTGCGAGAGTGACAGAAGGCGACGGTAATACGGAGGCTGTACGGGACCGCCTTAAATTAGTTGGATATACTAAACCTAAGTCGCGGCACGGCGGCCGACCGCGTCTATTTTAGTCATACAGGTACTTATCGAAATAAATCGCCACGTCACAATTGTGACTTATTGAATTATTTTACGCCTAGGGGAGGGATAAGCATTTATTCAATTAGCTTCTTTTGTACCAAATCTTCTATCTACTGACTGGTGACTCGTCGACTGGTCGTTGTGGGCTCAAATTTGGAATACATAAGTGAACTCGAAGGCGATATCATGTTATTGGATCTAGGTGCTGATATGATGATGGAATCGGAAGGTGGCACACAAATTCCCCTGTACTTAACGTAGATTCTTCAAATTGGGATTAGTTTGTTTGGTTTGACTGTGTACAAGAAGTATAATAGGTTACAATAAGTATATTTTAAAGGAATTTATTTTAAAGTAACTTTTCTGCGGCGCTTAATCAGGGTCCATATTCCTTTTTGGTTTTACCCTCATTGCAATCGCATTGTTATGTAATCACACAATGACTAGCTATAAATATTATAATTGTATTAGGTATTTTTATAATCATCATTGGCCGCTGGAAGTCAATTGGTCAGATAAAACATGTTTTTAATACGAATGACTTGCAGATATGTCATTCAGAGTTATCTATACTTATAGATATGCCAACGTGTCTGTCTTACCTTCATGGCTAAGTCGATTAACGGATTTTACAGATTCTATAATATAGAACATTGTGTAGAGATAGTTAAATCTAAGCCAAAGGTTACTTTTTATCACAGATTTTGTGATCGTTCCAATGAGAATTTGATCGTTTGGATGACTTTTGCTTACGAGTAGTCTGTAACGATAGAGACGACACCAGACAGAGGGATAAGTTCGCCTTTGTACATACCTATTGTGTTTCCGTATAATTTGTTGTTTGATATTTACCTGTTTGTACAATAAACCATTTTACATACATACAAGCATTGACAAGAGAGAGTTCTAGTTCTGGCTAGCAACCCTAACGTATACAACCATTCCAGATGCTTTGGGAAGTGAGTTTAGGAGTTGTATTTGTGTGGGGTCCATGGTATGTCGCCCTAGGTACATATTTCTGTTATGCATTACTGGTCCGCATAAACAGAGGATGGTCTTTTCTGTCTCCTGACAGAACCTGCATGTCGCATCTTGTTCGATACCCATGAGAAACATATGTCTGTTCTCTTTGGAGAGCTTGCTTTAGAATCTTTTAATTGTGATATCGAGTGTTTCTGTCTTTCAGCTGACTTCCACAGCTCAATCTCCCTAGATTTACCTAAGTCACTTAGCAGAGGATAAGTTTTTTACGTTTTGTAATACGACAAAACGGCTTTGGGCCAACGCTGCCCTCCAAAAAAGGGCGTAGGTCTCATAGAACCGTGCATGTATTAGTGACCTTATTTCTTAAGATAGGGGGTTCAATATACTTTGACTATCAAATTGCGCATACGTCCTTTTTATTTAGAAGGGCAGAACGGGGCTTGTCAGCACCGTCCCAAGCCAGTTCCTTTTGCTATTTCGTTTCCATCAATGCTAGAGTGTTGTATCAATGTTGGAGTTCCCTATTGCAGCAGTTGATGGAACGCCGCCGGAGTGGTTTGCCATTTACTCCACTAACAAGAGCATGACTTTTTATTGAGGTGACCCGGGGTTATTATTTCTAACGGGTCATGTCCAGGGAGAGAATCTTTGGCGCCGGTGACGTCATTATGATGCAAATTCACATATAGGATGTTTTTATATGAACAATATTGCGACACCCCACTGATTCTTAATAATGCTATAATGATAATGTAAATATTAAAATAATGACAAAGACGATATGAATAAAATATTTTGTTGGGTCATGTAATTCTAACGAAAAATATTCTTTCCACAAGTAAATAAAAAACATTACTTAAATGAAATTTCGTTGGATTTCAAAGTATGCAGATCGCTTAAAATTCAAACTTAACATCCCATGTGCTTGGTTGTTTTCAAATGTTTTTCTAAATTCCTTACTTTTGCTATTAAAACATTTTTTCATTATTTACAATCAGAAAAGGGAACTTCTGCAAATACGGCTGTATAGACTACATGGCGACTTTGCTCAAGCAAAACAATAATCGGTTCGGTTTCGATTATATTTACAATTTACAAATAAATAAATAATTAAATATAAATTTGTTATTCTCTCCAACAATTTTCGTTTTTAATATGATAATGACAGTCACCTTATTTATAAGTACCGTTTGCCTGATCTGTAAACTAAAGAGACCAATAAGTTGTTATTAGTGATGCAGTAAAATCTAGATAAAAACACTCTGTATGTAGCTTGACGTCATACGCCTGTCATCGGCACCAAAGTTTCGCTCCCTGGCTCATGTCTCTTGAGTTTGTTACCCGCTTTAAATGTCACCAAAAGCTATATGCACGCACAAAAGGAATAATAAACACACTGTAAGAAACAATAACCGGTCAACTTTGTATAGAGGATGCAAGGTGCGAGTGGTGAGTTTATTACTTTACCTCCCAAAATGCTTCAAAGTCTCCTTAGCCGTCCTTTCACAGCCCTCATCCGTCGCCAGATCAGCGACTATTTGCAGCGGTTGCAAGTTATGCTCCTTAGCGCACGTTGCTGCAACCGCGCGGAGGTTGTTCGCATCGCGCCCCACGAGCGAGAGCCGCGCGCCGCGCGCCGCGAACAAGATGGCCGTCGCTTTTCCAATTCCCGCGCTCGCCCCCGTTATTAGCGCTACTTTATTATCGAAATCCATTGTAAGATGTGCTTTACGCTATGTCTAAATTTGAATTGAATATTTATACAGTTGTCACGCAATATATACGTTCCGTTATCGATATGAGTATTATCGTTTGTATTCTATTTTTTGGCTTTGGCAACCGGTCGCTTTAGATGAAACCGTTACTGTCAATGACACCCGACAGCTGCATGGAGAATAGCGTGTTTGACCAGTTTTTATTTTTGATTAGTTGTTGGTCCTAAATACAAGTTGCAGTCACGTATGTTTGTTGTGCACCTATAAGACAAAACACTTAAGACAATACAGGTCGAGCGAACACATGGAAATTGGGAGCGACAAAAGCGGGTGAAAGCACCTGTAGTTTATTTTTTTCTTTACCTATAAATTTTAATAGGAAAAGGAGGGTTTAAGGGTTGATGGGTTTGGGAATACAGGGAGGATATCATATAAGGAACCGATCTAATCGGGCGGTCCATAATAATGTGGTCTGATTCCCATTTTTAGGGCACCGTGGGCAGAACTAAAATGTTTAAATGCACCTACTGACATCTAAGATAGCGCTAAATAAAGTGTCGTATATCGTATTCTCTAAAAAGGATTTTATAACTTGAGTAAATAAATGATTATTACTTTACGAATATTTTAAATGCGAATATGAGTTTCTCCGTTTTGCCTAAGGCACAGCTCATTGGAGCTGCGGCACCCGACCCGCAAAATGTGTTTTGTTCGCTCTGACGGGACTACTTAAACTCGCCGCTGCGACATTCACTCGCTCGTTCGTCCGACCGTGTTTTTAAGAGAATCACACCGGTGGTAATTTCACCGGTTGTTCTTATCCCCGCACCGGAACACAACAACACAAACACTGCTGCTTGGCGAATACCGATAAACGAGTTCCACGCAAACGATGCGTGGATATCATAGGTAATTACATAACATTAGCCTAAGTATAGAATAACAGCATACGGCTATTACTGTTTTCCTCAAGAATCATTCAAAACTAAGAGCTCAAGGAAACTAATCATAGGGAAACCACTGTGTGATTCCCCCAGGTCAGTAGCACAGCATCCTATTGAAGAATCATCATTGTAAATATAAATACTACACGTCCTTGCAAACTACATTCAGTTGGGAACTACAAACTGTTCGTACAACTTGATTTTTACGCGCCTGTTTACTTTAAAAAAGGGAAAAAACTGCGCAATTAAAGGCTAAGTTAAATCGCGCGAACACCACTACACATTTTAAAAATGGATTTCCAAAATAAAGTGGTACTAGTGACGGGAGCGAGTTCAGGTATCGGTGCTGCGACGGCCATCTTGTTCGCGGCACGCGGCGCGCGGCTCGCGCTCGTAGGGCGCAACGCGAGCAACCTGCGCGCCGTTGGTGCAACGTGTGCTAAGCAACATAATTTGGAACCTTTGGAGATTGTCGCGGATCTGGCGATGGATGAGGGCTGTCAATTGACGGCTAAGAATACACTGGAGCATTTTGGAAGGTAGGTTTCTTCTGAGATTTTGTCGTGGAACTCTTTAATATTCAGTAAGAAATAGGCATGTGTGCCAAATTTCATCCAAATCCCATCAACCCTTTACGAGTGATTAAAAGACAAACATACTTACATCTTCACAACCTTACAATAATTCATCTTTATAATTATAACTACATATACACTAATATTATAAAGAGGAAAGATTTGATTGTTTGTTCGTTTGTTTGATGGTTTGTTTGCATTGAATAGGCTCCGAAACTACTGGACCGATTTGAAAATTTGTTTTCCATTAGAATCCTACATTACCTATCCCTGATTAACATAGGCTATGTTTTATTTTTCTGCGCGGACGGAGTCGCGGGCAACAGCTAGTATGTGGCATGTTTATTTTTGTCTAGTTCTCATAGACCTCATAGTACAAGCTAAGCCCTGTACCCAGATGGTTCCCCCATGGAATCCTTAATCGTCATTTGTTCTAATGCATCGGTGGTCCGAATTTTCATTTATCCTAAAGCCATTTCCGGCTGAATTTTTAAACATTTTCGTGTTTTTTATAATACAACCCTAACCCAACCTAACCGCAGGTATTTTGGAGAACTTAAAAAGTTGTCTCACTCAGCTGAAAACCAATATAGGACAAATGATAATTCGTACAAACGATGCGTTAGGACAAACGTTATTAGGAATTCCTAGAGACACCCACCTAGATATATGTATGTAGGTATGTATGTAAACTCTTTATTGCACAAAACATTTATGCATAAATGTAGATAATGTACATAGGCGAACTTATCCCACATACCATATGTATATGTAGTATGTGCCTATACCTATTTAACATCTAACCTTTTCTAAATCTACCAGGTTAGACGTGCTAGTGAACTGCGCAGGCGTGGCCGCCATTACGTCGCTCGAGACCGCCAACATGGCGGAGTTCGACCGCGTGTTCAACACGGTGGTGCGCGGGGCGTTCAACGTGACGAGGCTGGTTGCGCCCGCGCTGGTCCAGGCGAGGGGCAACATCGTGAACGTGTCCAGTGTGGCGGCAACCATGGTGCATGTCGGCAGTCTGCCGTATGGCATGGCGAAGGTAAGAGGAACATGATGTTTTAAAACTAGTTGAACTATTGGAGTCAACGGTAAAGTAGGTGATTAAAGCTTGTCCACTGGGTCAGAATCGGCGCGGACGAACCAGACGGATTTGTTGGTTTCTATTGATCCCTACGGTACAGCGTGCACTGGGTCGGTATATCTGTATTCATAGAAATCAATACAAAGCAACACATCCGTCCGCTCCGGACGCTCCAACTCCGACGCAGTGGACGTGCAGCTTAAGTCACTGTAAGAAAACACATATTTAAGAATGGCCCCTGTAAACATTGGGCCAATGCGTTGGGCCACGTTATTGCGTGTAGAGTACTACTTGGCTACGCTATTGGCTTCTTCGTAGTTGGCGACCAACGCTGGCCGGCCAACCGGCTGGTGTCGATTTTCGTGCACACATTAAAGGATCTTTTATGAATGCGCCAATGCAGAATGATCAATACGCCAATGTGTAAACGTGATTCCATGTTTTGGTCCATTACCTTGGGCCAACGCATTGGCCCAATGTGCACACCAATCTTACTAGTAAGCCTAGCCAAGATGGCAAACGCTGCTAACGTTTCTGTTTTCTATCGACTCGTTATGTATGGACTTGACATAAGCGGTGGACGCTATCTGTTATCAGCTTACGACAATCCTATACATTTTGTCTACTTTCGAAAATCGATAACCTAGCTTTATGCATCTGGACTAGCCCCCAGTCGCCGCCATCCGTATCATCATCAGATCAACATTGCTACATCCTTATATTGTATTTTCATTGGGTTAACATAGCGTATATGTGTACATATTATGTAAAGGCAACTATTGAAGTGCCTCCTACTTAAGTACGCACTTATAGCTATCTTGTAAGTATTGTTTTGTCGTTTCCAGGCTGCTCTGAACCACTTCACCAGGCTGATCGCTCTGGAGCTGGCTCCCAAAGGAGTGAGGGTCAACACAGTCAGCCCCGGGATTACTGTGAGTATATATGACTAGAGGATGATCGCGACTCCGTTGTCCGTACCGTTCGAATTACTTTAATAATAGTGTTCCTTCCAGAACACTCCCCTCCTCCAACGAGCAACGGGCAACTCCGAGGAACAGCACACCGCATTCCTCAAGAACAGTGAACCGCGCATCCCCATGAAGCGCATGTGCGAGCCGAGCGACGTGGCCAGCATGGTGGTGCACCTCGCGAGCGAGCAGTGCCGCGCGGTCACCGGCGCCGCCGTCAAGGTGGACGGGGGGCTGGAGCTGATCGGGCTGGGGGACATGCTCAAGGAACAGAATGAGGAGATGAGGAAGTGATAGCGTAGGCATAGTTATAAAGACTAACCCTCTTATTCATAACATAAACGTGCAATAACTAAAGTGCGCTTGAAATATGCTATGACCTTATCTGCCTTACTGACATTTGAGTTTGACAGGAAGGGACAAATAATCCTTAAACTAAATTAGGTTTGTAGCGAGTTTCTGAATAAAGGGGTAAGTTAATTCTTACAAAATATTATTTTAGATGCAAAAGTGTCTGAAAAATGATGAAATACTCGTATATGTAATAAGAGATAGCTTATAGCCCAAAAACAGACAAAGAGTACTTTAAATACTGAAAATTTTGGACAGTTTCCGAGGTATTAGTGATTATTAATTTATACGTAGTTAAAGTAATAATAATATTACAACTGTGAAAATAAGTTTGTTTGTTTCGTTTTCACCCATTCAAATATCAATGGACAGTTCCAAGGAACACTGGAACAGCACACCTTATTCCTCGAGAACAGTAAACCGCGCATCCCCATCCCCGTTAGTACGGTTGGCTTAAAGTAGCAGCACAGTTTATTGCTTTGACATTTTAACGTCATGTTTGAACTGCTGCACTAATGCTAAGGCTGTCTTAACCTCGTGCCTACATAAAGGCAAAAGGACATAAGAAACAAAGCAAACTAATCCCTAAGGTCTGTTCATTCTTACTTGTCTTATATAGTAAACAACTTTCTAACCTCAAATTGAACCTTTTTTCGCTAAAACAGCTTTTTTAACCGACTTCAAAAAAGGAGGAGGTTATACGTTCCACTGTATGTTTTTTTTTTTTTATGTATGTTCACCGATTACTCCGTCAATCGTCGACCGATTTCAAAAATTTTTTTTGGTTTGATAGAGTATACTTATGAGGTGGTCCCATTGTCACCAAATCTGAATCTGATGAGAGGATCCGTGAGGAATTGAGGGAACTCCTCAAATATTGTAGGCAAACATATAGCGATTTTAGTATTTTTAGTAACAAGTTCAGCATTTGCATTCAGAACGTATCATATGGTGAAGTGGAACTGATGATGAAGACCACAGATGGCCACCGGAACTCCTTAACGGTACCGATTTCAAGGGTGGCGATAAGATATCTCGATTAAGATAGTTGAGCGACTACAACGAAGAATATTTACTTGTTAACCGACTTCAAAAAAGGAGGTTATTGAAATATGACTATGACTTTCCCGCGGCGTTGCTTTCGGCGCGCTTGAAATAACTTAAAGTTTCATTTCAACTAAGAAGTGGGACTACGTAACAGCGTATTATGATCACTAAAAAGTATAAAATAAAATAAATGTTTTAAAAAACAAAAAACCGCCTTCAAAAACGCAAAAAATAACTTCTTTAAAATTGTAGGCACCTAATAGGTTAGTCCAACTGAAGTCGGCGACCACAACATTTTCAACAAAAAGCCGACATGAGTTGGACTAACCTATTAGGTGCCTACAATTTTAAAGAAGTTATTTTTTGCGTTTTTGAAGGCGGTTTTTTGTTTTTTAAAACATTTATTTTTTATCGTAAATAAAGTAAACTGAATAAACATTATGGACATCACTTGGCCAATGTATTGTCTGCGATTGCTTTATTATGTTTAAAATAGCTGTTTTTGTCAAAAAAGGTTAATTTTCAGGTGAGAAATTTGTTTACTATATAAGACAAGTAAGAATGAAGAAGCAATGTCATCTTAAAGTTTCAAAAATATGTTCCATAAAAAGTGTACTTACTTTTGGTATGTAGATACGAGGTTAAGATGAGATGTCAGATGACACCAACATACTCGTATTGTTTATTCGTTTTACATGTTAGGCTTGTTGGTATCTAGTGACCCTGCCTACGAAGCTGGCGGTCCCGAGTTCAAATGAGCAGGTGTTTGTTTGATGAACGTTTCATTCTTGAGTCTTGGATGTTTTCTATGTATTTACCTACTTCTCTATATAAATATTTTTATCATTGCCTAGTACCCATATTTAGTACAAGCCTAGAGCTTATCAGCTTGGGTTGGGACTTAAACTTAAAGCCTAAAAGCATTCAACCACATAGTCAACAGAGATAGTGCAGAGGTTTAAAAACTTAAATTTTACATTATATAAGAAAAATAATATCATAATACTTAAATAATAAACATAGGTAGTACAGTCAAGGAATTTAATTAGTGACCCATCTTACGTTCAAAGTCAATCTGACATTCTACAACAATAAGGTTGAGTTTCCTATCAATTACAAATGACTTGGCATCTCTATTGACAATGACATCTTCAAGCAGATTTTCTTTGAAATGGGTAGCAAATTAACTTCCGTGACCGTACCTATCTGAGCTTAGTAAGAGCATGGCAAACAATTTTTAAGCGGTTTATCTTATTTATTATGTTTTTACCAATAATTTGAAATAAAGAATATCACTATATTAGTCACGAATGAATTCTCGATTGTATTGAAGTCGAAGCCAAGTAAAAGAGTACTCGTATCGAAGTTTTGTTGAAAGAGGTACACACAGATAGACGTTAAACGTAGGTATAACAAACACCCCACTGTTTGCGGCGGGCATAAAAAAAACTATTTGTTAGATCAGTTTTGTCGTTAAAATAAAGAGTTTTTAAGTACACATCACAACAAAAAAGAGTAACAAAAAACTACTTTTAAAATCCCGTTTGTATTTGTAATCAATCTATATTATAATGAATTCCTATGTTATGTGTATGCACTTTTAAATACGCATTTTTTATTATTAAGTAGGTACCTTAAGTATTACCTATTGGTACTCACGGTGCTGCGACGATGTCGATTGATGAAATTAAGCCAGTCTTTCAGCCTCTACGAGGGAACAAAGACCATAAATAAATACATGCATATTTGTGGTTACCTATCACAACTTCGAAAAATGTTTGACCGAATTTCGGTTCGATAAATATTATTCGACAATTATGGTTTGGGTTTTTTTACGTTTGCCCGAAAGACCACTTCGAATATTTTCATTTAGTCATTTCTTGTTTAGGTTTTTTACCGATTTGACAAATTATCTATTCCGTAATACTGATTTCGGCGTACAAACAGTTTTCCAATGTAATGGTTTGTCAATTTATCTATTTCCCATTTCTTATTTTACCTTAGTATCATTTGCCCAATTTAACGGCTCGGTTTATTAATAGTTTACCTATTTTTAAATCGACTATGCTAACCTGTCCGATTCGGTTCCACCCTGATTCGTCTTGATCGTTGCATTTTCTGGATAAATTACAAGCAAGATTTTTTGGGCAGAAAAAAAAATAACCTCGAAGACCAAGGCGGGAGCAAAGCTCCCGCCTTGGCCTTCTAACCTAACCTATCCGTATCGGTTCTGCCCTAATTCGCCTTGCTCGGTGCATTTTCTGGATAGTAACAAATTACAAGCAATATTTTCTTACCGAAATGAATATTTGACGTAACGTAGCGAAAACTATATGTAGCATTGATGTAGTGAAAAATGGGTTAAGAAACAAAATACGAAACGATCCCTAGGCTAATTGTAGCAATGGTGTAATGAAAAATAGGCTTTGAAATAAAATACGTAACAATACATAGGGCAAGTGACTACAAGGAGAAAAGTTGCTCGGACTAAAGATATGTTTCCTTAATGTCAAACGGTGAAATAAAAAAATTACGAATCGTGCCATCGGAGAAACGTTAAAAAACGAAACGTTTTCGGTCAAATGAAATTCGGTCAAAAACTTTTCGAGGTTGCGATAGGTTACCCATATTTGTAATTGTAAAAACATGTAAAGGTCAAAAACATTACCCTTCTTCTTCAGCAGGAGGGGAATAGTTATTTGTTATACAAGGGGGAAAAGTTGTATTTTACCTGCGAGTGTTCATTTGAAACACAAACTAGCGAAAGGATTCTCTCAAAAATAAAATCCTGAGCGTAGCGAGTGTTTCAACACAGGACACGTAAAATAACTTTTCACCCGTGTATAACACAAAACTTTTCACCTCACTACAGCGAGGAAAATAAGCTCAATTCTGCATTTTGCACGGTTTCCCGTAATTCCACTGGTGTTAATACGTCTCTCGTCACTCGAATCACTCATTATTAATAACAAAACAAACTAGAAAAACATGCGAATATTTAACGTTGACGCAAAGATGAAGGAAAACTGCTTTACTATGCTATTTATGCGTTGGCGGCTTAATTAAAAAGTTTTGACTCAAGTTTTTTTTTATTATTTCGGATGCGTTGTGTCTTCACATCGACTTACTTGGACTGTCAGAACCACAGAACTATCTCGATATAGTTCTGTGGTCAGAACATTTTATCCGTTTTTACAACAAGAATGAAGGTTAATGTTGAATGCTGATATTTATGAATTAAAATAAAGTTGTAAGACTGTATTTAGTATTTTTTACTCGATGCAATTCATTAATTGTGATTGTTAAAAATTCAGCGGTTTTAACGTTTTACGTTTTGTTAGCTGTCAAATATCACTAAAGCTGCCTTCAAATGTCAAAAACTCTTTCTTCACATGTGGATAAAAAGCGTTTTTTCTCAATAGATATCAAACAAACAAAAAGGGCTTTCCGAGCTAGTGAAATGAAACAAAATTGTTTTGTTATAAGCGACATCTATGAACAATAGTAATAACTAGTTAGTTACTTGTTTACGCTACCTAGTAAGTGATTGTGGCAATGTGCAACTAATTTCGTACGTCTACTCGGTAATAGATGGCAGCACAAACTTTTTAGTAGCGCCATCTAGGATTTAGGAAGATAACTATTTAGTTTGACTACTCAGCAATAGATGGCACTAGTAACAAACTCATTTAGTTCTGCTATTCAACAACAGATGGCTACTTCAACAATGTATATGCTCAAATGGTGAAGAAATTATTGCTTTAAAAGCTGCTAATTCTCTAACATTAGAGTATTTTTAAACCTACTTAACTATACTTTTGAGAATTTTGTGTAGTGTTCTTTATAAACATGGTCTTTAGGTATATTAAATGTGATGAATTAAAAAACGTGATTCAATCATTAAACGGTTTCACTACTTAATTAAATGGGTAATCAAAAGAAATCATTGTTATTATAGGCAGATACAAATGCGAGATAGCTAAGTTAATTATGTTTTTTTCATTAATGTAAAATGCTTCATACCGAATAATAGATTACACCAAATATCTATTATATCTAAAGTAGTAACACCGACACACGCGTTACAACTACAGTATCAATCACCTGTCAATCACCTAACGATTCTGCAAATCAGGTATTTTCTCAATACTTGTTCGATATCTCCAAAAACCGTTTAAACTAAGAGGATTAACAAAATCCCATCACATTCGCACATTGACACTTCCAGAAACGAACAAAGCCAAAGTCAAATTCAAAGTCACGATCACGCTTCGCTGCTTCCGAGTTAGTGGATGAATTTTACACGACGTGACAGTGTGGGAATCGTCAAGTGTCGACAAGGTGTAAGGTAAACGATTCAGTGATTTTGTGATTTGCAAAATAGTATTAATATTCACATTCAAATGTTTTTATTTGTGTTCTCGACACTTGTTGTAGAAATAAAATGAATAAAAACTTTCTCGAGGTTTTTTAAGTTATTTTGTTCAGCAGACCTGCCAGGCCTATTACGGTCGAGTTTATCGATGAGGACAAACGAGGATAAAACATCTGTCACTTTCTATCCAGTACATAAGTGCGAGAGTGACGGATGCTATATCCATCGCGATAAAGGCGACCATATAATGCGGGCCCTGTTTAACTACAGCGTTCTTGAAATCTATTACCAAAAACGGTAAAACATCCGCAAAAAATAAATCCTTAAAACAGCCAAAAAATTATGAATCAATTTGAATCTATAGATACCTACTATCTAATATTACAAATGTGAATTAACTTTGTCTGTTAGTTACGCCTTTCACGGTTAAACCGCGGAGCTGAATTCGATGAAATTTGGTATGGGGATAGCTTGAACCACGGAGGTAGGTACATAGAGTACTTTTTTCCGCGAGTACCTAGCGATAAACGACTTCTACGCAGACGGAGTCAAGGGTAGCAGCTAGTCTACTATAAAGGGTGGAGTCACATCTATCAGCACCGATCCGACCGCATCAATTCTCCTTTCGCATGCGTACGCATCTTCGTACCAAACAGCCTTTTTCTATAGACAAAATGCGAATCGGTGCTCACAGATGTGACTCCACCCTAATTATTCGAGCTACTCGTACATAGGATAACCCCTGTGATGGTTCACTAATGTTTTATCAAATCATCACTTGACAAACTATACCTATAGTCTTACAAACTTTCAATTCGCAAAGACGTACTTTCCGCCACATTTTTTTTTGTGGTCATTAATCTAACCTAACCTAACTTATTTAATAAGCTCCCATGTAACCTATGTAATATGTACCTAATGGTTAAAGCACAATTACATTTTTGCGAAATAAAAGTTTGTAAAATGATATAGTTTGTCAAATGATTATTTGGTATACCTACCCCAGGATACAGTATAAGTGATGGATGTATTTCGTGATTTCAAATACTAACTAGGTTCACCTACTCGAAAGCATGGCATAGGTATTATAGGAGTTATTAATCATGTTAATCACTGAACATGGTCACAACTTCACAAGGTTTGTTTCAATGTATTATTTAAGAAAACTAAAAGAAACAAGCGTAATTCGTCTTTATATGAGCTGTCACAGCGATCACCCTTCGCTGGCCCGACTATAACAAAGATAATATATTTTTTGCTTGTTCCTTCTCGCACAAACAGAAGCACAACAGATGTGGGTAAAATAAGAACCAATGTTGTTTCATCAGCTTTTTGGTAACGAAAACAGAAATATCAGTAACACTAATAAGTATCAGTTACTGTTTTAAAAGTGGCTCTTTGTAAAATGTAACCGTGTCTTAGAAAAGCAAAGTTTTTTAAAGTCCTTGAAATCCTTATTTATTTTAACACTCTACACCTTTAGCATTCGACACTTGGTGGTTTTCAAGACGTGTCGTGACGTTTGGTGCCTAATTGGAATATTTACACCAATATATCGCTATGAATGGTAAGTAATTGAAAACTATTGGGAGTAACAGGCTTCTTTAAACACTAAGGTACCTACCGTCGAACGCAAAGTCATTTTAGGGACAGTCAACTCCTTTCCTTTTCAAACGTTTGTATGAAAAATCATCACTAGGAACGTCTTATGTCGGAACCCAATATTCAAACCGCGGATAGATAGGCTTACTTCGGATTGAAATTTGACACATTTTGTATGGGCAAATGTCAAATTTTAACCCGTAGTAAGGCTTATCTATCCGCCGTTTGAATATAGGGTTTGGCCGTTAGCCGTCATAAACGAGTTCCGTTAATATGGTTAGATTTGATAGTTTTATTTATTAAAAAGTTATTGTCATTATGAAAATTTAATTGAAACCTAAATAGTGGCTTAACGTCAACGCATGACGCATTGACAACTAAAACGAGCGAGAATGCTTAGAATATAATTTGTCCTTAACTGACATTGTAACATTTTCATTTGACAGAAAGTGACAAAGAAGACTTTCTAAGATAAGAGAGTAAGTATTTGCGGTAGCGACTTTATCAACAATTATTTTTATTTATTTACTTATTTATAAAGAACACAGTGAATTTACAGTAAATACCAAAGCACTTACAATGGTAAACTTAAAAATAAATCTATTTTGAGTAGATACAAATGCCATTTATCCGCAAAAATATCAGTATCCTGGAATTCCTGGACCTTGTCTAGAAGACCATTTAAGAGAGTTAAAGCTCTCTGTGTAGGAGCGTTAAGCGCGTGTCGAAACATACTTACAACATTTTGATGTACATACATACATACATTAAATCACGCCTGTTTTCCAGAGGGGTAGGTACAGACCACTTCACATTTTGATGTATTACCTATTATTAGCAGAGATCGGAAATAGGTAGAGCTAATTTGCCTAAACTTGACGCATTGAATATGCGTGAGAGAGATGGGAATACATTATTGAATGAACATGCATCAAGTTTAGGCAAATTAGCTCTACCTATTCCGATCTCTATGAGTTACCAGCATTTGAAGTCCTTTTTAAATTTGTTTGCAAGACACAATCATAACTTCAGGAAAAAAAATTCATTAAATATTTATACGTGACTGAAAGTCAAACTTTTACACATCCTCATAAACTTTATTTTTATTTATTCACTAATCATTTTTTTTTTGTACACCAAAATAAAAAACAAAGTTAAACAAACTGAAACAATTGTACCTTCGAATTGCCAATACTTTCGGATGAAAACATAAAATTCAATAGAGAATTATAACATGAAACATCCTATATCATCTCCACCTCATCCCCGCACCCCGCACCCCGTCTCAGAAGCTCCGCCTACGTCATACGTATAGCTAACAATGTAGGTATGTACAGCACAAACAAGTAGCCTTCGCCGCCATTGCTGACTTAAAGGCTGGTTTAAACATGGTTTAAACAACGTTACTATACTGGTTAAGTTGAGAAATTAAAATGTTGGGAACACTTTGTACAGTAGTGTTCATAAATATGTGTATACTTTAGTACCTTGTCTATTTAATGTCATGTTTAAACTGCCATACATGAATTGTCACAGCGATTAAAGTGACAAGGTACTAAAGCGTATACATATTTATGAACTCGACCGTACAGTCCGTCCGACGAACTAAATGCCTTCAGGGGCTCGATTGTACTCGGCAAAACCATATTGCTTTTGATATCTGTTATCGTATTCGTAGAGCGTTACTTTATATTACCTACACTAGCTTTTGCCCGCGACTTCGTCCGCGTAGATTCAGATTATTGTTTTTCCGTTGGAAACTTTTAAAATTTTCGTGATTGAAAGTAGCCTGAGGCCCTACTTTGAAATTCGAAGTTCGAAGTTACTTTAGCTCCATCCCTTTCTCTCGATCTAATCTCAAATGACGAGTGACAGGGATGGAACTAAAGTAACTTCGAACTTCGATTTTCAAAGTAGGGCCTCAGTGTTAATCCAAGGTGTAAGCTATCTCCATTCCAAATTTCATCCAAATTCGTCCAGCCGTTGCAGCGTGAAGGACAAACGAACACACAAACTTTCCCATTTATAAAATTAGTAGAAGTAGGATATAATATTACTTACCTATTGAAAGTACCTATTAATTTATTTTGAACTATGTTCAGGGATTAGCTAAGTGACTTAATTCAAAATATCATCTTAAATGATATTTTAAAAAATTTAGTTGTTACCAGTTTGACATAAGGTCTGTTCAACTTGTCTTATATAGTAAACAACTTTCTAACCTCAAAATGAACCTTTTTTGGCTAAACCATCTCTTTTATCGGAAATAAAGCAAACTGAATAAACATTATGGACATCACTTGGCTAATTTATTGTCTGTGATTGATTTATTTTGTTTAAAATAGCTGTTTTAGCCAAAAAAAGGTTCATTTTGAGGTTAGAAAGTTCTTCCAGAACAAATCTTAGGTAAATGAGCGCTCTATGGCTGTTCTCTTCTCCAGATGCGTGTTATATTTCGTTTATTTTATTATCTGGCAAAAGTTTGACGGCTTTGTCGGTCTGTTTGTAGTAGGTATTGTACTTAAGATTTAAATGAATGAACGAATTCATACTAATCCAATGCGTAGTATTATTTACTCGAATTTGTTATTAGGCGTTCAATCGAAGTCAGTCGGTTGCACCGCTCTAAAGTTTTGCAAATACGTACGTCGGGGATTTTTATATATTTTTTTCTTTTACCTACATGTAGCACAAACAAAAAAGGTCTAGGTATATTTTCAAACGCTGCTTTCCATCCGTGAATCGATCAAAAAAAAAACAGCCAATAGAATTCCAACCTCTTTATTTATCCAATTAAATCTCTCATTCCATTATAACCCAACATTAATTTCCCAAGAATTTGCCTGTCAAAATGTTTCCTCCCAAGACATGGCGGCTTGTCTTTGGCAAAAAACCCTAGCGCGGGTGTAGGGTAACCCCTTCCTCTACGGTAACCCTACACCTATTATACGTCACACCTGTACTGAACAGGAGTGTTGAGCTTTGTGTACGGAGCTTTGAAAGCTCCGCTTCGTATTGTGGATAAATAAGCACTTAATTCTAGACAATATTAAACGAATTGAATGAGGTTTTTTCGATGTTTTGTCGCCTGTGTTGAAAACAGACCGTCTGAGAAGGTATGTATATACATGTAAGGGTTTACTACACAAGTATATAAATACTTTTATACCTTGTTGTACTCACTCATTATTAGACATTTAAAAAAAAGACACGGGTAGGGTAGCCTAGCTATATAGTTGGTAGTGACTCTGCCTACGAAATTAGCTAGATCCATGGTAAAAACTTGGTAAGAACACACAAGATGGGATTTGTGTGATGAGCGCGAGTATATATTCCTGAGGCTGGATGATTTATATGTATTTAAGAATTTATTTCTTTACTGTTAGTACGTTGACTATTATTTAGTAAGTAACATACCTAAAGTACAAGCCTACAGCTTAGTTAATAAATATTTAGTTATTGTATTTTATTTCTGACTGAAGCTCAAAGCTGATGTTACAGTGACAAGACAAGGTATCAAAATGTTAATTTAGTAACGTACAATGTAAACAAAAGTACATTCAAAAAAGGGTTATTATTGAAAATCCGCTTCAATATATTTTCAAGGCGCGGAGAAGACAAACCAGCACACAAGAGACCAGACGGAAAGTCGAATACATCTTTCATAAAAAAAACTCTTCTTATTAGTAAGTACAGTACCTATAGAGCAGAGTTCCGTGCAAGATGATCAGAGGTCGGAATAGGTAGTGCTTATTAACCTAAACTTGACGCATGTTCATTCATGCGTGAGTGAGGTGGGAATACATTACTGAATGAAGATGCATCAAGTTTAGGTTAATAAGCACTACCTATTCCGACCTCTGAAGATGATAGAATAGAGTCCACTATATGCTTCACGCGGTCGCAAAGCTGATTGGGGATCCACCGTTCCCGCGCTACAAATTGCGCCTAACATAAACAAGAATAAACCTTTTCCGTCACGCTGCGAAATCGTTTTAAAAACCCGCGAACTCAAGATGACAAGTAAATTAGCCGAACACCTCTTTATGATACTCATTTATCCATACAAGCTATAGTCAATAAGTAGATGATCATTTTAGCACCTTATCGTTCTTAGTTGTTAAACAAATTTGTATCGCAGTTCAAACTTGACGTTAAAGCGACAAAGTTCAAAAGTGTACACTTACTTATGAATTCAACTGTACGTAAAGGTATTCAAGGACACCATTCCCAATCCAAACGCGACCTTACCCTTGGAGCATTCGACTCAAAATAGCCTACAAAAAATTCAAACCTTCGGCTTGATTTTGTCAATCTAAATGGTCCTTAGTAGGGTTTGTGTTAAGGTTTATATTCGTTTGGGTTTGGGATCAATCCATAAATAAATTGTCCCCGATGAATCCTGCGCGTATTTTACAAGCGTTTACACCTTGATAGGGGCGGCGGACAGTGCGGCGCGGGACCGCTGAGATATTTTAAAGGAAATTTAGTATGGGGGGCCTATTATGGATAACATTTTACAGTATTCCCAGCTTCAGCTTTCGGCTGGCTATCGCTATCACGCTTGCACTCGCAACTGACAGTATTTTTGTCACTCGTGTGTCATAGAAATATGAATATTATCGATAGCTATTGAGAAAATGGTAGCACTGTACACAACTATCATATAGCAAAAACGAATTTATGCTTAAACTGTTATGGGTTATTTTATGGGGAACTGTCATATTTTCGATAAGGTACCCTACCCTTTATTCTTCGGGCTATAGGTACAAACATATATAAACTATCTCTGTACCGAATTACACTTTGATCGCTGGAGGCGATAAAATGAAAACTGAAAAAATGAGAGCCAACAAAGAGACAGTTGATATAAATTTAATAAAATATCAAAGTTACATTAACACTAAGCAATTCTAGGAGTTCAGTCGGCCATATAAGAAGCTGCACTGTAGTGCTTTGTCACTATAACATCATGATTGAACTGCTGCACTAATCTGTCATAGGCGTTAAAGCGACAAGGTACTAAAGTGTTGCGATTCAACTAACATCTTACTTAATATATCATGTTGTTAGGCTCGTATACGAGTAGAATAAAAAGTTGACAATATTTATAAAATATTAGTAGTTAGTAGAAGTAGTACTTTGAATAAGAATTACACTTGTAGTTTTTTTTATATGACATAGGCAGGCGAAGGAGCATGCGGGTTATCTGATAGGAAGTAATCATTACCACTGCCCATAAACACCAGCAACTCAAGAAGAGTTGCCGGCCAATTTGCGAAATGAAAGCTCTTGTATTGAAGGCTCTTACTTCATAACTGGTTGGAAATACCGCCGAAGGGAGATCGTTCCACAGTTTCACTGTACGAAGAAAAAAAAGCCTAGTGAAACGCATGGTGGAAGAACACATTATCAAGGTGATGTTGATTGAACATCGGTTTACAATAATATTAATAAGAAAGTTAGGTTTCACGTTAAAAAAATACATTTTTTCCAGCGTTTATATCCCCCAATACACTCTCCCCCTTTCTCTTAAGCGGCGTATCAAACAGGATTACTGGACGCTATAAATATGGCCGCCACGTTATAATAATCCGTATAATAACATTAAAATAATATCCAAGATGGAGACGTCACCGCTTAATAGATTTATCAGATCCATGCATCAATGTTATTGGTTATTAGGCGATGGGGCGGCTTCGTCTTTGATGTAATTCTTGAGGTTTACGTAAATGAGACAATGAGACCAATTTTCGATGTGCTTTTATACACTACTTACCGGAAGAGTAGGGATTTAGGGGTGAGTAGGGACACAACCTACAATAAGTCTTTCTTTTGGCAAGGAGAAGGCACGCGAGCACTCAGGCCACCTGATGGTAAGTGGGATCTGAGACCCATAGACATTTGCAACCTCAAGACTACAATCTCAAAACTGCAATCCTAAGACTTCAAATGCGTTGCCAACCCTGAGGACTAATATGGAATGCCTCTATGCTCGTAATTTTACCGGTTGTCTTATCCCCACACCGGAACAATGCAAAGCGAACACTACTGCTTGGCGGTGGGTTAATGGATAAGATGGTGGTAGCTATCCGGACGGACCCTTCACGAGATCCTACCACCACTAAAGTCATAACTTGTTACAAATAAGAACAAGTATTAAATGGGCAATAACGTTACGTCTATTGGAAATAATTTGTGATGATCCCAGGATGGTTACTAAAAAGATCAACATTCTAAACTTTAGATGTCCCATTTTAACTCCTCATTCAAAAATATATTGGTAGAAAGAAATCAAAAACGTCAAGAACTTCTAACGCCGAATTTCAAAGTAGAATATAAGTACACCCACACTTACGTAAATGAATACCTCACTTCATTAACATTACGGATAAGTGTAACTGTTTGTCTGTTCCGAGCTCTTCATTAACCCTGATTCGAGCCGCATCGGTATTTTATATGATTTATTTCATACCAGGTTTGAAATGTCTTCATTATGAGTAATAGAAATTGATAAACGACCAAGCTCGCGCATCGGTAATGTGATCGACTTTAAAAGTAAGGTTATTTATGTGTTGGCAATAGTTTTGGAAACTTTCTTATTGTGAGTCTTCTAAATTACTGCCTTGTCGATTATTTCATTAGGTTTCCATATGTGTAGTAGGTAGGAAGTAAGTAGAAACTAAATAAAAAGAATGCTGAAGCTGTTATTATAACAATATTTAGTGCCTTAACTAGTAACTACGTGGAGTTTGAACAAGTTTTAGAGAATCAATTTTGTATGTTAATAATTATGCGATTAAAATATTTTATCAGAGCACTTTAAAAAACACGCTGAAAGGGCTTAAAAAAACAAGTTGGGATTCCTATTGCACATTCATTATTCCTTTATCCTGGTTTAGAAATGGTCTTAATATTAAAACAAACCTTTCTCAATGTTAATATTGTTATATCAATTGGTCTGTTTCGTTTTCGGTTTGACCAACACCTCGGCTTGGAGGTTTATTGTTTTACTAGCTAACATACAATACGGACAAGCCTTCGAACGTTAAACCCTTGACAGAGCACTGTCATCATTCACCCAGTCACCCGACATGTCCCCAACAATACACCATAAAATACAATTTAAATTTCAAAACTATAAATCCGTTAACTTTTTTATTTCTACAATCAGCGGCCAATAAATCTGCCAGAATATCTGATTGTTATGATTATTAACACTTTATACGACGGTAATTATGCTAATCGATGATTCAATAGGTTGCCTTATAGAAGATTATTTTTTAATTAAAATATCAAGTTTCTAATCCGGGCAAGATTGAGACATTTATTAAAATGTCATAGTAACTTCGAAATTTTGAATATTAATTGTGTTTTTTGGCGCAAACATTACACCAACGCATAGAATATAAATTATTTTTGAAATAAAAGTTGTTCATTTGACAAGCAATGAGCGTTGTTATCCGGTTCCTTGAACGTCATTGTTGTCAAGATGGCCGCCTGGCGCGTTCCTTTTCGCGCCGTTTCCCACTGCTCGGCGATCCATCACCGCGGCTACCGCGCGGTTTAGCGACCTTGCGTTCCGTTACGCGCTTTTAGTAGAGTCTTAGCTTATACAGGACGTTGATTTTATGATATAGTAGCCAAATATTTTAAATAGCTACATATTGACGACGATGAGAGTTTCCGATAAGGGAAACTGGTAATGCTAATTGCCAGTGTCATGTAAATAAAGGTTAGTTTTTAATTATTCAAATGGCGTTAAAAATTTCAAAAAAAATGTAAACTAGGTTCAGTTTTCAAATTATTTGAATAAAATGTAAGAATAGAAGAGAGAGGTTTGATTGATATATTTTTAAATGACGTAGCGCTAATTTACTAATGTTTTTAAAAGTTCTGTGTCTCTGAAAGCAGATGCAGTTTATTTGTAAAATGATTTAAGTTATGAGAAATTATTAGTATTTTCTATACATACTGAAACATTCACCTAGGTATTCCTAAAATTTAAATCAGTTTTCCAGTTCTTTCAATAGTGTAAACTATTGCTAAGTAAAAACCGCTGCTAATTGCCAACAGACGCTCACTTCAACAGTAACTTTTAAAATCCACCACCAGTGACGTCATCCAGCAAAAACCATCACCTGTGCACATCGCGTCATTACTCCATTGTCCTATCCATATTGTACAGTGGCCGTGAATGGCCAACCTAACTTGTGTTTACATTGTCTGTGCTAGAACAAAACGCGGCTGAATGCGGGCAGCCAGTGCCTCCGTGCGGCGTTCCCGGAATGAAAGTTTGAATTTCGAATTTGATTGATTTGTATTTGTTTCCGATTGAAATGCGATTTGATTGGAGCTTTAAATTATGTTTTTAAAAATGTTAGCGGACGATGTCACACCTAACTTTACTGCTCTTTTGTTTACGTTAAAAAAAATGAAGGCGATGTTTGGAGTTAAATTGAATACCTAACTTTAACTGAAAAACAAATCGCTTAATGTGGGAGTTGTCACATGAGAAAGTTGTAGTTCCACCTGTCTCCGCGTTAAATTCTTTTTTGCCAAGCTATGGTTTTTGTTATCTGTAAATCAATATATTTTAAAAGTATTTTTGAAGAATTCACGAAATCTATTATTTTGAACTATAAAATTATCAAAGTATTCGTGTGTCACTAAATCAAACCAAACTTTAACTATTGCATCGACCACCATTAAATTTTTAATGTCCTTTATAAAAGAGGTTGTAAACTTTTTTTCTATGGCGTTTTACGGTTTCGTTTTACTAACTATAAACGTTGAATTTGATTTTAGAAAACTGTTGATTGATTTTAAATAGAAGATGGGAACTTTTGAAATAAAATTAAACATGTCATCAAAGAAACAGGTAGTGTACATGTACCACATTCATTGATAAACTTTAATTCAACAAAAATGCCACTGAATGCATGTGGCTCAACGCAGCTACACTTTTTTAATTAAAGGTTATCGTGTTCATATTGATATTTTGGAACTTTTATTTAGAAGTTATATTATATTTCTTTCAATTTAAATTTAATTTCTAATACAACTAAATTCATCGTCATAATGTCAGCAGAAGAACGTTAATAGGCTATTTGACAGCATTGAAAATATACTAAAAATTATGGTCATCCTATCAGATAATAGCGTGAAACAACATATTTCACTTTATTTTAAACTAAATTACGTATAATTTTTTGGAAATTACACGAAAGAATATGTAATATTTTTTGAAACCTTGTCTGTGGCAGAAACGCTATGAATTGGTTTGCAGCTGTGGTTACTTGCTGTTGACGTCACATGCAAGTAACCACAGATCATAAGGGCATATCTCTTCAAATGATTGATTATTGTTTACTTGCGTGTGACGTAACACTTGTCATATGGCCAGCGCCATGATAGAAACTGTGTTTTTAGCGCGGTTTTAAAAATTTAAACTTTAACATAGATTTTTATTGATAATACAGTAGAATCTCAAGGAAATATCGATGTAGTGTGCTTGTTATGTCATAAATAATCATTTAAAAAGGTTTTCTAAAATTAGTCAAATAGCCTATTGACGGCAACGGCTTCGCCCAAGTATCTCCAAATGGCTATTGTAAACTCTAATCGCGTGCTATGGGTACTAGACGTAAAAATATATACTCGGGCTCATCCTCATCACACAAATATTTGGCCCCACCGGGGATCGAGCCCGTGACAGCTGACTTTGCAGGCAGAGTACCTGCTAGGTATCCTGACTTTTTACCAAATCATCATTTGACAAACTATATCATTTTACAAACTTTCATTTCGCAAAAATGTAATTGACAACATTTCAAAAAAAAAAGCGTTTTTGTTTTTCGCTTTTATAATAGCTGGTTAAAAATTAGACTACCCTTGTTTCTCGGTTTTTCTTTATTTAACTTAAATTCGTCGTTAATAATTTATTAACGAAATAGTCATTAAAAAGGTACCGTATACACAAAGTTAGGAATACTGATGTCGTGATCTTCGCATGATATAAAATAAAAAAATTAACTTTAAACAGAAACAGAACTGACTGTCATGTCATGTCACTTCTCAACCATAACAACTGTAACAACATAAATTCGTCGACTTTGGGGAGATTGCGGCTATCCGCTTTTACAAATCGGTTAGTCACTTTCATTTTAAATAGCGTATATCAAAACAATAGTATTACGAGAATCGAAAGCGTGTCGTTAGATAAAAAATGGACATGACAGTTGTATATTTTTTTCAATTCCTATGGTAATAAATGCACTAAGGGCACTATTAGTGTATTCCTAACATTCACAATCCAACTTTTTTTACTATTTTTCATAAATATAAAAAACTACTGCATAAAAAAAACCATTTTTTTTTACTGTAATCAGCAGTGGAAAATCTACAAACGGTATTTTATTTTACTACCTTAGCACATATGAATTGTTGTCAATTGTGCTTAAACCATTACATATAACATAGGTTTTAATAAGTCAGGTTAGGTTAGGTTAATGACCACAAAAAATAAAAAATATGTTGCGGGAACACGTCTTTGCGAATTGAAAGTTTGTAAAATGATATAGTTTGTCAAATGATGATTTGGTAAAACATTAGTGAACCGCGCCGTATTTGATTTGGTTATTCGCGTGATTAACTGTCTTCCATACGTGATTCATCGTGATTCGTGACAGATATTCGTAATTTAGTGATGGTGATTCGATGACGGCACAGCACGGCATTAAAGTTAATAAATTAAACGGAGTGATTCTGTAGCACCATGTATATTAAAAATCGCATCATTAGTAACAAAAAAGAAAATCAATAATGCAATATAATAGAAAATATCTTAAATTTACTTGTTTTTTTAAATACAGAAAATAAGCCATACAGAAAAAAAAACAAAAACAGTCGTAACTGAAAAAACAGGGAAAAACTATAAATTACACGTTTAAAATAACTGAAAAAAGTAGATTCAATGTTATTACTTGAAATTGTTCTGATTATAAAATCTATATTATTTGTAAAGAAAAATGAGGTAATACTCCTCCTTACCACTCGTTATCCGTATTAGGGACTCAGATGCGTAAGATCTAGCATCTCATATCTATTAGTGCTATAATTGTGATTCCAAACAGTCATAAAGAAATTTCTTCTAGAAAGAAGTTACATTTAAAAAAAATACAACATGCAACCATCCATTAAAGTAGCTTCAACTCGAAAGTCCTCGCTACCACGTCACTCGAATTCCAGAGAAGGCAACAATCCTTGCCCCCCGCAGATCTTAGAACAAACAATCAAATCAAAACAATATAACGACTCGCTCATACACACAAACGGCCATACAAACTGACTTCACTAACCAAAACAAATTAAACGGTGCATTGTTGCACTTTCTTTTGTCAAATTGGGTATTCTTGTCAAATTGGCCATTCTTTTTGACCATTCAGGGGCACTGTAAAGCCACGGGAATATATGGCAGTTGTAAATCGTAGAGACTGAAGTTATTGGAACAATAAGTCAGAAAAGTAATAAATTAGAGGGATAGGATGTTTTGAACACGTGCTATTTGGGTTTGTTCTGGAATAAATAAACAATAAATAAATATCATCGAGCAATGTTACAGAAATTGACTAGACAACAATACACGTACATACAGAGAAATGAATACTTAAAAATGAGTATGTGAAGGAGGTGGTGTAAAGCCTGCTCTGTAAATAGTTCGCAGCCAATATACAGGTGCCATAAATTAAGTACCAAAAGTATATAGCGAACTTACAAGACTCAGAAAGAAATACTCAAATATTGTCAGTGGCAAGGTCCCTAGTTGCTGGAGTTTCTTGCGGCGCTTCTTCTCCGCAATGATGGTTTTTTCCGAAGCGCTGGTAGATTCACTCTATATTACCGACGTGTAAAAGAGCCCTCGTGTGGCCTATTTCCGAATAAATATTTTGTTTTTTTTTTTTAATTTTGAGTTCATTACCTCTTTGTTCACTACCAAACAAAGCTACGAGGGCTGCCTCTCGATGGACAGAGAGAGAGGAAGACCTACGCTGAGTACTTTTGACCAAAAAAAAAGAGGTCAGACAAGGAGGAAAGAGTGTAGGAGAATATCAAGGGACCATTTCACACAAATTAGACCTAGTCTCAAACTAAGCTGGGTACAAAGCAACGATAAACTAATTGATATATATACATATTATTCATGGTTAAAGAATTATCAACAAGTTTTTACAGTTGTTAGTAATTCTGTAGCTCTGGAAACCCCACTCTGGGCTGGGAATGAAGACGTGAGTGTATAGAGTGTTCCTGAGTCTTCGATAATTAATACATAATTATATGTATGTATGTATTAATTATTGAAGACTCAGGAAAAAGTACCCGCGCCCATAATACAAATATTTGCTGCTACTAACCGAGTCATCACTATTATTCATAATTTTGGTCAGCCTAGCCAAAGACCGGATAATAATCAAAACCTCCTATAATATAGTAGCATATACTTACATTATACTTAGTACATTTTTTAAGTTTTGGCGCTATGGCATAAAAAGCGCTCTGAAAAAAAAACTCAATCCTCTGTAGTAGTTGGCCACATTTCAGAAAAACAGGTGAGAATTTAAAATTCGAACACCATTTTTTCCATTTGGTTCCACAAACAACACATATTGAATAGTCATTTCACCAAATAGGTTTATTGCAGCATAAAGTACTACAAAGTTATTAATACTGTTGCAAAACCCTTGCAGTAATACAATTACTTAGTAAATTGAGTGTTGCCGGCTTTAAAAGTAACCTTGTGCGCTATAAAAGTTATAAAACCCTTGTTTGTGGTAGTTTATGGTTCCTAACAGAGTGTCTTTGTTTACAAAGAGCTGAGACGTAAACAATATTAGAAATAATTTATGGTTTTGACACTATTTATGATCCTGAAGGGTTGGGTGACCGTTGTATTTATTTATAGCACGAGACTTATTAAGTTTAAATAATGTTTCATTCATAGGCGATAGCCAGTGGTCAAGCAACAGATTTTAATGAAATAAAGACTGCATACTCGCGCTCATCACACGAATATTTGCCCGCACCGAGAATCCAGGCTAGGCTGTTTTTTTTGCTGCAGTCACCGTAACTGTTTCAGGCAGGCTGTGGGGGGGATGTCGCTTCATGGGCATCTCCGCTCCGTTGGTGTTACTTTGGGCGGGCTGAGTCGATCAGCGCTGAATTTTTGCGCGGGAATTTTAGGTCGCAAGCAGCAGTACTTACTGCTCTGGAATAGGAAGAATGTGTCGGGTTCCCCTAAGGATGGCCATGACGGTTTGACGGGCGGATTGCCGTCTGACACGATGATTTGAATAGGGTCTGGGGGATCTTAGAGGATATGCTTGGGAAGCTACTAGGATGTCAGGATCAGAGAGGACTAGACTAAGCGACGTCAAGCAACTTTAACTGTTGAGTAACCATAGAACATCATAATGAAATAGAATAATTACAATAATATTGTTAATAAGTCACGAGTAGTGATGGGCGGCTTGTAAGTTTCAAAAGTGAAATTTTCATATCGAGCATAAATCAGCATACTAGGTAGAGCAGTCAAGCATAAATCGCCTATAAAATTAGGTTTCATGTATCCCTATATATAGTTTTTTGTTTTTAATTTGTTGTTACAAATACACACTGAAAATTTCAACTGCCTACCAACTGCCTACTTTATTTAAGATTCGTGAGATACACCCTGCTGACAGACAAACGAACAGAGGGGTTTAGTAATAGGGTCCCGTTGGTACCCTTTGGGTACGGTACCCTAAAATATCCCTCATGATGTTTGATTCATATTTAACGGATGAAAATAGTTTTTTAAGTGTACTTAAAAAAAATCAGTTTCCGTATCTTTACGATTATTTCGTGTCGCCAAATAAAGGTCGCCCAGGTTATAAATTAAAACATAATTAATGGGCGATAAATTAATATACTTTTTAAGGAACTATAAACTTTATTACTTACGGCACCTGTTTTTAAATGATTACCTGAATATTAATTAAACTATAAAATCATTTTTGTCCCTTGACTCTGTTGGAATTTGCACAACCTGGACAAAATGTTTCATAACCCCGAAAAAAATGGTAGGTGTTAAGTAAAAATTTAAAGTCTGTATCGGTATGTTTGTTCATAGCTTTGTGGCTCCCAAACGGATGGAACTAGTTTATTCGAGATGGTTCTTAGATAGATTTTATAAAAATCGGTTGGGCATTGGGCAGAAAGAGATATCAGGTCTGAAGAAAGGAGTCTCCAATATATTTGGGATATTTATTATCTATTTATTAGTTTATAGTTATGTATTTCCAGAAAATGTTAATAGTAGATTGTTCATATTTATTCATTGTCATCACATGGCACAGAAGTTGTAAAGATTGTTGTTAGTATCTTTAAAACTTAAGTATAGGTTAGTCCATGATGCCCTGTAAGGGCACCACAATGTAAGCGACTAAATCAAGCCATAATGAATGACACGAGATGTTTAGCCCCGCGAGCTGAGCGAGGGTAGATATAGTTCGAGTGTCTTTATGGTTGTATAACACTCTACTTTTCACTTTGAATGCGATCGATCGGTAATTGAGGCGTTGTGGAACCGTATACTGATATAAAGTAAAAAAATAGTACCTACTAAGTTCTATATTGCTTTTCCAACACCTTATTGCTTCCATGTACCTTCTAAAAAACACACTCACACACACACACATACACACAAAAGTATCATAAAGTCTTATTTTGCTTGAATGCTTATAACCTAATCGTGTATATACTTTTTAATCATTTTTATATATGTATGAAACCTGAGTCATTTACCAGTTAGGTTAGGTACCCCGCTGCGATACGTGCATCTTCGACAGACGTCGTGCGTTTCCGCCGCTCTTCGGACGGACCAACATAACTCACGAACGCGAATCAAATGTCGAAATAATCATAAATCACGATTGTTATTAAGACTTTTCAATTGAGAAAGTGTAATTAATGTAGGCCATGTTTTCTACCGTTGCTTAGAAAATAATCTTATAGTTTGGAAGTGATAGAAAAAATGGAAGGTAATAGGTTGTCATGGTATGGCCATATGTCATGAAAATCATGTTACGAGAAGAGTTTTGAGTGTGAATGTGGAGGGTTATAAAGCGAGAGAAGACCTAAAAAGAGATGGATGGATTGTGTGAAGAGTGATATGAGAAAGGAGGGAGTGAACGCTGAGATGACGGCTAACAGGGATGGGTGGAAGAAAAAAACATGCTGCGCCGACCCCGGATGATTGGGATGAGGGCAAGGAGATGATGATGATATTGATGATGGTGATGAGTTTGAAAGATCATTTAGAACAGCACTAACTAAAGTGTTTTTGAGCACTAGGAACCCTTATAGTTTCTCCATGTCCATCGGTCCGTCTGTCCGCTATCTAGCTCAGAGACTCTTAGTAGGTACAGTCAACAGCATAAATAAGTGATCATTTATGTACCTTGTCACTTTAACGTCGTGTTTAAAATGTCATACAAAATTGTGAAACGATTGAAAGCGACAAGGTACATAAACGATCACTTATTTATGCTGTTGACTGTAATACAAAGCTGTAATTTGGCATAATTATACATTTCAATTACGCCAACAAAGTTATAAAACGAAACGTAGGAAAATTTCCCATACATGTAATGTAATGGTAAAATATTTAGCCAAAACTACAAGAAACAAAAATTTGAAAAATATCTTTAACTTAAAGCACATAATAATAAACTTAAAAGAAAAACTATCACGACTAAGTGGACTTGGTTGGTTCTTGAGATACAAGCGGATAAAGTGTTAATACCTACTAAAAATCATCTAAGACAACGCCAAATAACCTTTAATAGAAAATTAGTTCATACTTGTTGTTTTTTGAGATATTTCGTTGTTTTTAATAACGGCTACGGAATCCTACACTGAGCATGGTTCAACATATTCTTGCCCGGTTTTTTTTAATGTCATGGGGAAGGCAAAAGAGCACTCAGGCCACCTGCCCCCTATTTCACCATCGTGACAATGACAGGTGACAGGTGACATTTCAGTGTACATGGCGCAGCTTATAAGAAGCCCAGTGATGTATCAGCGTCTTAACTTTGCAATGTATATCGAATTGTCACCTGTCACGTCATTGTCAAGCTAGTAAAGGTCCGATTGTAGAAAGCTAGTAACTCAACGAAGTCACTTAGGAAACTTTAGGGACTTTCACGACCTCAAACACGGGGTTTATCATGTCCACGTCACCCACCTGTTGGCGGGTAATGGATGAGGCTGTGGCCCGTCGGACCCCCGCTGGTGTTGGGGGGTCACGCCGGCGCTGGCGCAGGGGACGGGGGGTAGCGGGGAAGTTTATGTCGTCCAAGAGACTCAATTGTACCTATGAGTAAGATACATGGCCAAATTGTTTACCCAACAACTACTGTTTAGTTCTTGTTTTATTACTGCTTAAGCTTATCGCTACGCCAAATTTTTTTTTGCTCAGCTATGGTCGGGTATTTTTGTAATAATTCTAGCAATTATTTAACGGTAGGGCCTAATTATTAGAAAAATGGGCCTCTATTCTACGCGGTAAAACCTTATTGCTTTTGACATTCTACTATTATACTTGTATTATTTTTAATTCAGCCGCCATTATCATCAAGTAAATAAGAGCTATCAAAACGTTGACAATACGATAACAGGTCATAGACTACGGTTTTAACCGCCTAAAACCTCTGCCCTGTTTAGCAAACACCAATCCAACCGCTATAAATCTTTTGTTGGGCAATACAAGAGCTTGGTGGCAGTTCAGGAGGCAGCGACAGCAATTACATCAACGGTTTTTTTATCTGTTCTAAGCTAAGTACTGTTAATTGTAACGCTATCTCTTGCCCCTCGACCCACGCCCGATACGCATACCGCTCATGTCTTCGCTTGCCAAAATAAAACATTAATATTATAACATCCTAATACAGCCCTACACCTGCCCCGGGATGAAAAAAGCCTTTGTTTGTTGCCGCGCCGCTTTGTTTAGGGCAGTCAACAGAGATGTTTATATTTATTGTTACCTATGTTATTATTATTGACGCAATACTTCTTTGTTAAGGTATTTTTATAACTGTGTCTCTGTAGGTGATTTACCCTTTACCCTGCCGCTAAACAGCAGTGTTTGCTATGTTGTGTTTTAGTGCCATGGGTGCGGCAGGGGAGAGGACACTTGTAAAGACACACTTACGAGTACTTAACAATTTGGGACATAAATAAAAAAAAAACACAGCCACCTCGTAAGCCCCACGTCAAATTTCATTAGTTCGAAAAATAATCATGTGTCGGTCAACTAAAGTCAAAAGTCATTTTGACAAATGTCCTGAATTTAGGACGTTGGGCCTTAAGAGATTTAACTGACACTAAAATAAAATATAATTATTATTATTGGTTTTGTTAAAAAGCAAATCGAAACTACTGCGTCTGTGCTGTTCTGTCACATCAGTGTTAGTTTTAAGTTTTCTATTGCTGTATGTTAGTCTATAATAGTGATCCCCAAAGTGGTCTATATCGACCCCCAGGGGTCGACAACAATCTGCAAGGGGTCCATGTGAGAGGAAAAAATAAATGGGGGTCCATGAGAGGGAAATGGGGGTCCACTATAGTGGACCCCATTTAAATAGGTCGTGACTTTTATTGTGGCTTTACATTCATAGAATACCTAATCAATATTCATACACAGATAGTAGGCACCTACTTACTTACGTAATACTTTCTTATATAAATATATAAATATACACATATCTATCTATATAATTTATGTTTTAATTTTCTCTGCGTCTAAGTTTTTAATTCGTAAAAATATTTTACCGCGCTAAATTTTAATTGCAGCTTTTGTCAATTTTTAGCCGACTGGACCTCCAACGTTATCCGTGCAAAAATCCCGAAGATTTCTTGCTTAGTTTTTACGTGACAACGTAAATATTAGGTAAGCACCCACCCGAAACCGAAAAAATTGCCAAGTGGTCTAAGAGCCAAAAAAGTTTAGGGACCTCTGGTCTATAAAGTATTTGTAATTATGACCCTTGTTGTTCGAAATAAAAAAACCTATTTTATCTTATTTTTAAAACAATTTCGTCGAGTTTTTACGTTAATCATGTCTTGCAAATATTGGCTGACTCACTACATCACGTTGTTCTTTTTCTTTCCATTTCGTAAAGTTCCGAAACAAATGCGGTAGGGTGACGGAACCAGTAATGGTCAAGGACCAATGATGGACTTGATTCTTATTTTGCTGAAGATAAGGGTTATTCATTTGTTTTGCAACAATCAATTTCGGACCGTATGAAATTTGAATTAAGAGTAAAGTGTCCATTACTGGTGCCTGTAAGTTAACAGTGTCCATCATTGGTGCCGTCACCCTATGTAAATAGGTAAATTAAATACCTTTTAACTCGTTCGATGACGAGTCCCTAAACAGTGTATTAGTATACAATTGTAAACCCCAACATTTTATTTAAATTAATTAAAAAAAGGAAGTGATTTTTTACACCAAACGGGATACGTTTCACATTTGTGTCGTATCTATTTAGTTTAACGGCGTAGTTATCGACCACAACAGCCATCTAGCGACGCGGTTGATGAAACTCAATGTGCTGTCGTTTCCTTTACCAATATTTACTGTCTGTGATGGCTTCCTGTTGGGAATTGACAACAATTCATATGTGGTAAGGTAGTAAATTAAAATACCGTTTGTAGATTTTACACTGCCGATTACAGTAAAAATATTTTTGTTTTTTTTATGCAGTAGTTTTTTTTTATATTTAGGAAAAACCGAAAAAAAAGTTAGATTGTGAATGTTAGGAATGCACTTATAGTGCCCTTAGTCCATTTATTACCATAGGAATTGAAAAAAATATACAACTGTCATGTCAATTTTTTATCTGTCTGACGGATTACTTGATTCTAATGACACGCTTTCGATTCTCGTAATACTATTGTTTTGATATACGCTATTTAAAATGAAAGTGACTAACGGATTTGTAAAAGCGGATAGCCGCAATCTGCCCAAAGTCGACGAATTTATGTTGTTACAGTTGTTATTGTTGACAAGTGACATGACATGACAGTCAGTTCTGTTTCTGTTTAAAGTTAATTTTTTTATTTTATATCATGCTAAGATCACGACATCAGTATTTCTAACTTTGTATATACGGTCTTTTTAATGATTATTTCTTTAATAAATTATTAACGACAAATTTAAGTTAAATAATAAAGAAAAACCGAGAGACACGGGTAGTCTCATTTTTAACCAGCTATTATAAACGCGAAAAAACAAAAATCCTTTTTTTTTTAAATGTTGTCAATTGCGATAAGTTAATCTCTTGATTACCATGTTGATTAACTGCCAGTAAGTACTTGTGTCTAAGGGTTGCCGGTAGGATTTTGCATATCTTAAATAATTTATAATAGTCTCGTTTACATTTATTTTTAGTTTTATTGTTCACTAGTAGCTTGAGGAATTTAATTTGCAACTTTTCTACTTAATCCAAATTTGTTTTAAAGGTAAGACCATAGCAATCAAGAGAGTAACAAATAATTGATTCAACTAGAGACTTATATAAACATTTTAATGTGCTATTTGGGACTCTATAGCTTAAGTGGTAAAACCTTCCCAATAAAACTCTTAATTTACTACAAATAAAATCAGTGTGAGATGACCATGAAAAGTTTTCATCTATTTTCATGCCAAGGTAAGTCATACATGAAAGTGACTAACGGATTTGTAAAAGCGGATAGCTGCAATCTGCCCAAAGTCGACGAATTTATGTTGTTACAGTTGTTATGGTTGACAACATGACAGTCGGTTCTGTTTCTGTTTAAAGTTACTTTTTTTTATTTTATATCATGCTAAGATCACGACATCAGTATTCCTAACTTTGTATATACGGTCCTTTTAATGACTATTTCTTTAATAAATTACCAACGACGAATTTAAATTAGATAAAGAAGAACTGAGAAACACGGGTAGTCTAATTTTTAACCAGCTATTATAAACGCAAAAAAACAAAGATGCTTTTTTTTTTTAAATGTTGTCAATTAGTGTTTGAGAAATCATGAAGATCCCATTGTTATTATAAAACTTCATGTGTTGTTAAATAAAGAAAATAATGATCAATTGTAATAAATAAATTGTTATTAAAAATAAAATATCGAAAATATTTTGAATGCAAATGGCTCTAAATGCTGTATTTTTGATTAAATTATATTATAAATTAATAAGATTAAATAAAAAATCTGTTTTCAAGAGAATAACGAAAAAAGATTTCTATGTTAACAAAGACATTTCTTCTAACAGGGAAGTTTAATTAAAAAAACCCACTAGATAGCCAAAAGTGTGCATTTATAACCGCCAAAATATTGCTTCTAGCTATATTAATCTAGAATAAAATCTTCTAAATCAAGCGAATCGAAATAATTACTTGTTTTTTACACCATTCGTACTTAATAAAGTGTGAAACGATTCATGCTCTCTTGTGAAACATATTCCATCAACAAAAAAGTAATAACTCAATGGTCATTCATACAATCTAAACTCTAAAGTTCTTTGGCCTAAAATTCAAAATGCAACAATACTTTACTATTTACGACCTTGTTTTATTGAAAAGTGCGCATAATGATCCATTTCACCATTTCCTAGGGGAGTGAGTTTGGAGTAACATTTTCATATAATAGAGAGTCCCACGGCGGGGCGCCACTTAAGCATTATCAAACAAATTGCGATTATAGCTGTGAAGCTTTAGGGTTCAAATTATTTTGGATTCAAAATAAGACTAAACAAATTTGCCAAAAGGTTTTGAACTGTAATTACATGGTTATAAGGGTGTTGGTTTTTGTGTTATTCGTTAACAATTGAAGTTGATAGTTATCAGTGATGCTGATCCGACAAATGGGGGCCGTTTGTAACAAAATAATAGAAACATAATTTGCATTGCATTTGTTAAGGTAACAAGGAATATTTTGTTGTGTTTTGTTGGAGCAAAAAATAATAATTTAAAGGTTTGTTGCCTAATTTTACTTTTTAATGACGTCATTCACAATTAAAAAATAGAGGATATTCTATAGATTATGTTAAAAGAATTATTAAAATCGGAAAACGAATCCATTTTTCGGATTTTACCATTGCTAAGAAAGTCTCCAAGGAGTAAGTATATACCGTCCTGCCCAATGCATGCCAATCAGTAACTTACCTATTCATAAAAAAGGTTAAATAAAAAATTGCTAACATATGCATCAAGGTTTTATTTAAAATAGGTACAAGAATGTCACCATCTTAGCAACATTTTACAGAATTAAAAAAAGTAACAAATTGCCGAGTTAATACTTAATGCCAGAAATGTGTCTCATGCGCTGCCAAATAAAGATTACGGACGAGATTAAAAAGTTATACTTTTACCCCCTTACGAATAAACGTTGAGTAACGGTGGTATAGCTATACAATGCTTTGTCCTTATCTGTCATAGTGACATTTGAATTTGACAGATAAGGACAAAACATTGTATAGCTATACCACCGTTACTCAACGTTTATTAGTAAGGTAGTTAAAGTATATTCTCAGATTTTATATAGATGCATCCCATCTTATTCCTCAGGGTTGGCAACGCTTTTGCAATCTTAAGATTGTCATCTCCACATATTTTGCCAAAGACGCCACATCGTGTCAATTTTATAATATAACAACCATGCACCCGGTATAGAAAGTAATAAAGTTATTATAGGTCTAACGCATAACTGAGTCTGTTCAGTTATGCGTTATCTTTGGTTGCAAAACCCGTGTGTGTTTTACTTGAAGTGACCAGCGCCTCTATTCTAGGCGGTAAAAACGATATCGTAGTTTTCCTGTTATGGTATTGTTATGACTTCAGCCGCCATTACTGTCAAGAAAATAAGAGCTATCAAAACGTTGACAGTTCGATAACAGATCAAATGCGATATTGTTTTTACCGTAAACACACACGGGATTTGCAACCAAAGATTAGTCTGAGCAGACTCAGTTATGCGTTAGACCTTTAGTTTAACAATATTATTTAACGACAGTTTGAAGTGTTTTTATCCCCGACAGGTGAACCAGGAGTTAATAAACCCCGGGATATAAAATATCCACCTGTGCTGATATCGTTTTATGACCGGTATATCTTACGCCGCTTTAGCAGGTATAAAATTATAATAATCCACTAATCTAGTTGTTACTACGGAATAAAACCAATCATAAAAACGACAAGTTTAGCGCGTTGATAGTTACTTTACCTATGAAGCTAGCAGTCTCGGGTTCGATTCCGTAAGAGATTTTTTTTTGTGTAATGAGCACGACGAGTTGTTGCCTCTGAAATGGTATCCGGAATCGGAATAACATTGATCAAGTTATCGTTAAACAAACATACATACAAACGAACGCGATCTATCTTGACTCTTGCTTGGTTGATAAGTATTAAGTATGTTTATCGTATAGTACGGTCACGGAATTTAATTGATGAACCACTATAGAACCTTGTCGCATAAAACCAAAGATTAATTATTATTATTTCTTTATTTAATGGCGTCTACATAATAACGTAATTTTGCAAATGTCAAGTATACATAAGCAACGTTGTACGGTGAATCCTGTCCTGTCGTCGAAGTCTTCCAGTCATAGTCATGACCCCTGAAGATGGCGAGCATCCACTTCAATGGCTTGGTGTGATCTTGACCGTTTACTCATTTGGAACCATCTTTTCACTGTTATTTTATCCAATGCAAGTTCTTCATCAATGTTGTCCCACAAAACTGTCCTGGATTTGCGAACCAAAATCAACGATAAAGTAATTTACAAAAAAAATTATATTGGATTCCTCGTGTGGTTGCCGAGTTAGAATAGTGCCACTCCATGTCTTCCCGTGGATGTCGTAAGAGACGACTAAGGGAATAAAGGCTTGTAGTACTGTTAGGCGATGGGCTTGCAACCTGTCACTAATACGCTGGTAAACATCTTAGCCTAATTGTGCAAATTGTGGTTATAGAATTATCAACAAGTTTTTAGAGATGTTTGTCATTCTGTCATTGTGTAGCTCTGCCTACCCCACTCTGGGAACGAAGGCGTGAGATTATGTATGTATGTAAAAATATTGGACAGATGTTTTCAGAATGACAGCCAGCCATAGACCCCCCAACGATTAATTCCTATATAATTTCTATTTTGTCACCTTGACGCTGTCATTATGACAAGGTTCTATGGTGGATCAACATTTAAAGTCCTTGATACCCATAATGCAAGCTTAGAACTGTTTGAGATTGTCCGCTAATATTATATATTTATTTAGCTGTCTGTGTCCGCTTATGTCGCAGCTGTATATGTGACGTTATCTATGAAAAAGGACCTTATTGTCAATGGCGCTTCCGCCATTATTAAAGAAGCTCCGATATAAATACAACGTCGCGTGACGCAGTGCGGCGTAAGCGCCATCGACAATAAGGTCCCTTAACATAGATTATGCCACATATATCGTTTTACCTGTCTCTAAAATAATATAACATTTTTTTTATGGGGTAGATAAGGCAAACGAGCACATAAGCCACCTGATGGTATGTAAGACCTGAGACTAAAAGAAATGTTCATTCTCGAGACTAAAATCTTAAGACTACAATCCAAAATGGCATGCCTCTATGCTAATAAATTTACCGGTTCTCTTATCCCCACACCGGAACACAACAATGTGACACTGCTACTTGGCGGTAGGATAAAGGATAACGGTCATCCGCTACCTCCTACCACCACAAATTGTCAAGTTTTATGAGTCTACGCTACGAGCACTTCGTAGAACTAGCTACGAACATGCTACGATAAAAATACGTGCTTAAGAGTCGTATAATTTCATTTAGAATTGCTCTCTCGTGTATTTCCAAAAAAACATGAAAATGGTAAGTAACTTATCCTGACGCTACAAAGTAAGTAAGTCAAACGATTACCTATTTATTTTGTAGCGTTAGGATAAGTTATAATAAAGTTATAAAATTAGTAATAAATAAATAATTAAGTTTTAGTAATTAGTATCCTCAGCGCGAAGGACAAGTTGTGGTATAGAAATTCACTACGATTTGTTCTTAGTGCGCTGCGGATACTAACCTTGTAAGGCCCACCATACTAAAAACAGAGAGTTTTTTGTAAGTGGGACTTTGAGTCTACCGTCAAGGGAATAAAGTTCAATTACGTTTGTTCGATAATGCTCTTTTTCGTTTATGAAGATAGGAAAATAAACCTTATTCCCATTGCAAGACAGTTCAAATTAAATTGCCTTGATTATGTACATTGTATGGCACACTGGGCCTTACGAGGCTAAAGTAGCGGCATCGAGTGATGGCACTTTGACGTTTGCTCGCTCATGAAGTTCCCTAAATATTGACAGCAAGTATAAAGGAACAGATGTCAAACTTCATTGTTGCAGGTATCGGAATAGTGATGTACTGCTGGGGCCGTAATTTACCGAAACGCATTTCGTAACTAGCTTCATCTTGAGGTTGTTTTTATTTGCTCGCACTCTTGCGTTCATCGTTTTAATCATAACTAACAAAAATCATCTCAAACAAACACTTCGGGTGATGATAACAAAGGACCGCTCTGACTGGTACAACAACGTATGACAATGAAGTCACTGCACTTTCACGTCACCGCCGCTGGTGGTTTTATGATTATTTATTCACTAATTTATCAATAAATTCACATTTTGCATCTTTTGACTCAATATTTCAAATTTCTGTCAATTTCGTCTTCTTCTAGCCACAGTTATTTCGAGAGTTTGATCTACAATTTATATACTTTATATTTTTATGCGTTACTTCTTTAATAAACTTTTTTTAAATATACTTCTTGCACTTGACTGAATTTTTTACGATAATAAAATGGAGTGTTTCGCAACACTAATTGTCAGCTATCAAAAGTGCCATCACTCGATGCCGCTAGCTACTGTATACGTCAAACGATTACCTACTCATTTAAAATAGGTGCACATTTGACTCATCGAGTTACGGAAAAGAGCCCGCCACAACCTATACTACAACCAAAAAACAGATAGGTACAGAAATCAATCTACATACAAAGTGCGCTCGAGCAACGCACACATAGACAATGCTCACGGACACGATATCTCGGACCGGTTGGGACCAGTGCAAGCGCGACTGCCATCCGCTTGAGACACGCGTCTGTGAACTTTTTTGTGCAATAATGGAGCAACAAAAAAAAAAGTTATTGTAATTGTTCAGTCGAAGGTTGTTTAAATTCGGTGAATTGTCGTTTTTTAAGCTACCAGTGGTTTTAGAGAGATAATTAGGTATCTGCTTGTATTTCAATGGTTCGTTTTAACGTTACACAGAACAATTAGGTAGGTGGGTAAGCGCCCCGCCCCGGCCCCCGAAGAATATATCTAAGATCAATTTATACAAAAAATACAAAAAACTTTATTTGCTAAACAACACCGAGTATACATAAAAAGACATATCTGGCGGACCCCAAACTAGGCTGAGCCTGTATCTTGGGACCCTGGAGTGCAATGTGTGAAACATATTAATTAAAGAAGTTATACAATATAAATTTCAAGGCAAGAATTTAACTCATGTTAACGAGTGATAAGATAAGCGCACTCGCCGTGCAGTACTGTGTGTGTTTGTGTGCGTGTGCGTGTGCGTGTGCGTGTGCGTGTGCGTGTGCATGTGCGTGTGCGTGCGTGTGTGCTTGTGCGTGTGTGTGTGTGTGTGTGTGTGTGTGTGTGTGTGTGTGTGTGTGTGTGTGTGTCTGCAGCTGAATATGTACCGACAGGAATTATCATTAGCTGGCAAGTAGAAGGGCCTCTGTGTCTTGATATGATAAAGTCAGTAGCCACTTCCTCACAGTCACCTTAACTTTACCAATTGTACATTGTTGGATGCTGAGCACTTTGCAGATGTTGTTATAAATACGTCGATGCATATAGTCTGGTGAACGCTTAGCGAGACTTGATCTGTAACTTGGCAGGGGGACCCTGAATGTGCGTTTGGCCAATAGTTCGGTGTAGTTTGGTAAGTTTGTTAATCCCGCATGCGCTCGACCTACTGCTTTTAATATATACAGCCACCTTACACTCAGGAGTTTCGAATCCCGATAAAGAGCGTCAGTTGGGGAAAGAAAGGGCTTCCTCAACATCACTTTAATTACTGCGCGCTGCGCCCTCTCTAGTAGCAGCAGCGTACTTTTCGGGGTGCTGCCCCAGACCGTCACACCATATTGCAATATTGATTGACACAGCGCACAGTAAACAATACGAAGTACTTGTTCTGACGTGCAGTGGCGGAGTTTCTTCATTATATAAATGCATTTCCTGACTCTACTAGATAGGGCGACAATATGCTGTCTAAAGGAAAGATTCTCATCAATAATAAGTCCCAGGTATTTAACTTTTTCAGATCTGACTATAGAACTACATGCGCACGATGTGGAGCCACTGACCAGGTTGTGACATTTGCTCGAGTGTATTGGTAGATGTCTATCAAGGAAAGCACAAGAAACAGACGTTTTTGAAAAAGCAAGATAGGTAGATTTGCTCACATTGAGGGTAAGTAAATTGTTATCTAGCCACGCACTAATTTCTGACAACCCTCCTTCCGCGAGGCAAAATACTTCCTCCCATGTCGATCCGTGAAACAACACCACAGTATCGTCTGCGTAACAGACTACCTCCGCTCCATCCAGCCCAAGTCTAAGGATATCGTCCACATAAATAAGGAAGAGCGTCGGGCCAAGGATGCTACCCTGCGGCACTCCAAAAGTGATTGGTAACTCATCGCTTATGTACTCACCGACCTTAACAGCCTGGCGCCTGTTGGTTAGATAACTGCGGAACCACTCTAGAGTTACCCCTCTTATGCCCGAGGCATTCAGTTTACTAAGTAGGATATCAGTTGACACAGTATCGAACGCCTTACAAAGATCCAGGAACACTCCCGCACATTTACCACCACGATCAAGATAGCTGGATATTTTATTTGATAGATAAATTGCTGCGTCCTCCGTAGACTTTCCTTTTCTGAAGCCGAACTGATTATCTGAAAGAACTTTGTTTTTCTCAAGGAAACCCGTAAGACGAGAGTTAACTATCTTCTCTAAGATTTTGGAAAAAACGCAGAGCAGGGATATTGGACGATAGTTGTTGGGATCATTTTTAGATCCATTTTTATAAATGGGAGACACTTGAGCCAATTTCCAAAGATCGGGGAAGCAACCAGACGTCAAACTTAAATTACAGATATGAGTCAGTGGCTCTAGAATTAAATCTTTGATTTCTTTTATGAACAGGGGCTTGACAGAATCCGGACCCGGTGCACTGTCAGCTTTAAGATTAGAAATAATTTTATCTACTTCGTTTACATTTGTTGGATGGAGAAAAAAGGAGTTTGCAAATGAATTACTTGATTTTACTTTTGATGCTAACGTTGATTGAGTCTCAGAGAGTTTGGACAGGATATCAAAAGCCAAGCTCTGACCAACCGATGCGAAGTGCTGATTACATATGTTCAATGAATCTTTTGGAGAATTGGACAAAATTGTCAGATCGATTGCGGAATTCATACTATTGTTACAATGACAGATATTTTTTATCGATTTCCATAATTTCTTTGGGTTGTCCCGAGCTTCTGTCAGTTGTTTACTTTCGTGTTGATTTTTCAAGTTGTACAGTAAGTTGTCAAAGAAATTTCTATATCGCTTATAAATGGTCTGAAGGACATGATCGTTAGGTGCAGCTCTTGCTCTGCTATGCAGTCTATCTCTGTGCCTCATACACTTTATTAGGCCGGGTGTGATCCAGGGTTTGAGGTTTAGTTTAGATCGGCTCACCTTGAACTTATGGGTGTTAGTGTTTATTGCAGTGGATATAATTTGGTCAAAATGAGTAACCGCGTCATTCACATCAACAGAGGTATTTACCTTAGACCAGTCAGCTTTTCGTAGATCCAGGGTTGTAGCAATAAAATCAATTTTTTAATCCAGCGTGGCCGCTTTTTAGGTTTACTAGGAGCAGCAATTGCGGCCATAGCAATGTCGTGGTCAGTAATAGAGCACTGACAGACGGCACCGACTGAGCTAGATTCAGATTTGATAAAGATGTGGTCCAAACACGAGCCGCTTCTTGTTGGAATGGTAACTGCCGGGAGAAATTCGTGCATTGCCAGAAGGTGCAAGTAGTCAGAAGATTGACTATGTGAGGAATCCAATATATTAATGTTTAAGTCTCCGATAACCACCAAGTTGTGAAAACCCTTAGATTCACCAAGTACCACATTCAGAGAGCTAAGAAAATTGTCTTTATTGTGAAATGAAGGGGAACGATAAATTCCAAAGATTTTGAGTTGATCAGATAAAGCCACTGCAAGACAATTTGCGTCGTCGAATCTAGGTTCGACAACAGAGACATTGAGAGCTTCCTTAACATATATGACTATACCTCCGCTTTTGTTAATATGCTTAGATGTGTGGTAAGCGTTATATCCTGAAAGACGGTTAATTACTGAGCATTCGTTTAACCAGCATTCGGTAAGTACAATTAGATCGAACGCGGCCTCCATTTGCTGTAAGGCTACTTCAAAAGCGTCGAAATTTCGTTGCAGACTTCTGATGTTGAGCGTCATGAACTTAAAAGAGTCAACATTTGCGAAAAAAGGCTTACACTGACTGATCGATTCGAGTCTCTGACAGTTAATGGCAACGGTTTGGTCAATGTCAACTTCAATGTCACGCGACGCCATAGATAATTAAAACATTAACAAAAGGTTGAACTTCTAGATTAGACCATAAAGTCAGTGCTCCGGCAGAATGACTCAGCAATGAAATAGGTACAATTCTTGAAACTATGTATGTGGTTAGAGTGTATGGAAATATGTGTGACATTATAAGTGCGGGGTAATGGTGTGTGTGTGTGTGCATGCTGGCAGCGCTACTATTTACTAAGACTATTACTGTGCAAATAGCTAAGTGAAAGTATACTAACATTGCTAGATAAAACTTATTAAACTGAAAAAGAAAACTGTGATGAAAAAAGCTATCAATCGTCAACGCGAAAAGACGTGCAGGCCGCAGCATCCGTTGAGTGGCGACCATCAGGAAGGATGCCAGGAGTGGCAGATGCCGGGGAGGCCAGATTGCCAGGGGGCGAACCTTGATCCGTTTTCCTTGTTTTTTCAAGATCCGCTTCTCCACGTATTGTGATAACGGGACCGCCCTCCGTCCTTCGCATGAAGATGCGTCCGTTAGAAGTCCAACAGTATTTGTAGCCATGCTTTGATTTATACTGCCTCGCTTCACGAAATAAACGCCTGTTCTCTGTCGTAAGCCTCTCATTGAAGAAAAGTTTATTACTCCGTCCTGCTACCTCAATGTCGGCAGTGGTAATATTGCGCCTCGACTTGGCCGCTTTAAGAAATTCTTGGCGTTTCATATGCCGTACGAAGCGGAGGACTACAGGTCGTGGAAGTGAGGACTCCGAGGTTTGGGAGCTTGCACCACGGCGAGGGCCAACACGCGATACGTCGTCGATATCCGAGACAGCCAGCTCCATCCCAATCTTCGTTGCGGCTATTTTCACGATATGAAATAAATTTTCATTCATATGTTCGTTGATACCTTGAATTTCTATTTCATTTCGTACCATGTTTTGTGCCTGCGAACTAAGTCTCTCTTCGAGATGGTTGACTCTTTGATGAAGAAGCGCGTTTTCCAGTTCCTTTTCTTCCAGGGCGCGTATTTTGGCATCTGAGCAAGCTAGTTTTGCATCATATTCGTCAAGGCGCGCAGTACAGCTCGCCACACACGCAGTTAAGTTTTTTAAATGGTTCTTTACCTCGACCATGTCATCGCGCAGCAGCTTAATCTCTCTGGTGAGCTCAGTTAGTGCGTCGTTATCGGCAGTTGAGGCCGCCTGAGACTGCGAACGTTTTTCTGCCTCTCGGTTTTGTGGGCGCAGGGTGACGTTTGATTTTAACGTTTGCGCATCCGCGCTGCTGGCCGCGGTAGGCTGTTGCCGCTGCTGCGGTGTGAGTGTATTGTCTGTTTTAAGTACTTTACTCTGACAGGGTGGGCACATCTAACTGAGAATCGCGCTCTTTGAAAGACTGCGATAATCTTTATTGACGCATTCTGAATGAAAATTTCCTTTACATGACGAGCATATCATATTTTGTGAAGTTGTGACATTTGCCTTGCGACAACCAACGCAGTTGTTCACCATTTTAATTTAATGTTTATCCTGAGGCGTCCAGCGGAACTAGACACTGGACGTTTAGATGAACGCCGTAAGGTAGGGGTCTTGACACACTGGTTATGCACTGTGCACTGCGTGGACGCGTCTTATCTCAGTGGAGGTCAACTCCGCACTCCATATAATAGTTTCCTATTTTGAATCAGTATAAACGAAGCAACTAAATTTTTTAAGGTAAATTTACGCCACGTTACGTAAGTTGAAAACATGTTTTTTTGTTTGTGTAGATATTGTGTTGTTTTTAGTTCCATTCTCAACAATAAATCAAACAACTAGATACGAGTGCCACTGCCACGATAGTTTTTAATGAATAAGCTATAGTTGACAACCCTAGAGCGACCGCTGAGCGTAGGTATGAAAAGTGAAGTATATACATGTGATTGACTTCTGTACCTGTCTGTTTTGTGCTACAACGACGAAGATTTATTACCTATGGTTGTTATAATAGTTCTTCTTTTCAAGAATGTGAAGCATCCGTTATCGCTATACCCTCGGAAACTGTAGAAAAATCCAATATAAAAGTACCCTATATACTCCAGGCCATAAACTATCTCAGTACCAAATCCCACGTCAATCAGTTAAAGCGTTAAACAATGACGAAAGAACAAACAAACACTTTCGCATTTATAATATTAGTTAGTATATCTATTAGATATACCGACCACTTAGTATAACTACGCACCGTGTAATTCCAAAGGCGACATAACTGCATAGTAAAAGTATTGTATTTTAAATTGAATGTGGTCACCAATAGAGTTCAAAATGCTTCAACTAATAGATTGCAGTTAGTATTTTTTGGTATAACGGCAGCGAAACCGGGTTGTGTTCACAATAAATGTCCAAAACTAAAGCTGTAACAGAAAACCCGGTGACATTTTAAAATTAATGGCGCCATAATATTTTTAATAGTCTAAAACAAGAATTAACTCCCGCTGGACACACCATCGTTTTGTCTGAACATTTTATTGTGTTCGAATGTACTAAAATGTGTATCGCATGTGACTATCTTTTGGGGCGCAAATAAAATGTTTTGAGTGGTATTAAATAATTCATTTTCTACAAATATCTTACCTTCTGTATGTACGATAACATCTTTTAAACTATGCAATGGATTTTAATGCGGTTGTTTTAATTAGCGGCCTGCACACGTAAAGTTCAGACCGCGGGGAACGCCACGGGCCATTCCAATCTTCGCTCGGAACCGTACGTGTAAATGCAACTGTATTAGTAAATTAGCAAAAAATGTTCGGTTCGGAACGAAGGTTGCATTGGCCCGTGGCGTTTCCCGCGGTCCGAACTTTAAGTCTAAAGGCCGCTAATAGATAGAGTGAGAGGATTGAGAGGAAGGGTTTTATGTGTAACTAGCTTCTACCCGCGACTTTGTCACCCCTGCTACTTACCATCAGTTAGCGGCAAAAATAAATGTTTAAAAAAACAAAAAACGCCTTCAAAAATGCAATTGGCCTGACCTACCATTTTAAAAGAAGTTATTTTTTTCATTTTTGAAGGCGGTTTTTTGTTTTTTTTAAACATTTATTTTATTTTATACTTTTTAGTGATCCTATTTATGCTGTTACGTAGCGCCACTTCTAAATATTAATAAGAAACTATAGAACATTTCAAGCTCGCCGCAGACAACGCCGCGGGAATGTCATAGTCATATTCAAACCTAAATGTGCTTCGTCATAGTCGCTCAACTACCTTTATCGAAATATCTTATCGCCACCCTTGAAATAGGTACCGTTAAGGAGTTCCGGTGGCCATCTGTGGTCTTCATCATCAGTTGCACTTCACCATATAGTACTTTTCAAAAGCAAATGCATGAGTTACAGTGAAAAATACCAAAATCGCTATAGGTGTGCCTATAATATTTGAGGAGTTCTCTTGATTTCTCCATGATCCCATCATCAGATCCTGACGTGGTGACAATGGGACCAACTAGAAAGTATACCCATTCGAACAACGAAAATTTTTTCAAATCGGTCCAGGGGTCTTCGAGTAATCGGGGAACATACATAAAAAAAAACCCGACGAATTGAGAACCTCCTCCTTTTTTTGAAGTCGGTTAAAAATAACCGCCCACCCGCCTATTGATCACACAATTATTAACAAATGTTACTTCTTAAATTAGACAATAACGCCATTAATACTCAACCTAAGTAGCCCAGGTTCAAAATGGCGTACAAATATACTTCTTAGGCCGCATTTCACCAAACTTGGAATAAGACTTACTCACTCCTAGATTAGTCTGTACAAATTCGGCGTTTAATTTAGATATTTTAACTTATTCTAGTTCGTTACGTTAATAATACGACTTGGTACATTTTCTTCACAGCAAATAAACCAGGGGCCTGTTTTATAAAGCTACAAGTTACAATTTTACAGGTCTAAACTGGCAACACTGCTCAAATGGCTGGTCGTCATTGGTCGAGGTTGTGTCAAATGGAAACTTATAAATTGTAATGTGTAGCTTTATAAAACAGGCCCCAGACATTGTTAAGGTAAATATCCCCTTATTTCTAAATCTAACCAACAAACCCTCAAAAAAACTAAACATTTATAAAAGCAACCAAAAGAACCCAAAACTTTCTGCGATATTTACGACGGCGTCCATAATTGATATAAAACTATCTCGAATAGATACATTCTCTTTTATAGACCATAAAGTTTTTATTAACCGATATGTTGATCGTGAAATTATTTTAATACTGGCCACCTAGCGCTATCTCACCATTAAGTCAATTTGGCTATCACCTAGAGCCTTAAAGCAATAAAAATAAAGACTATATTTCTTCAGATCAAAGGCCATATTTTAGTGTCGTGTAGTGTGTTTTAAGACAAAATAATTTCTTTTACGAGCTGATTCGAATGCTGCTGTTATCCTGTTTAATGCCCGGGAAATAAAATTCATAAGAAATTGGCACTGTTTCGAGTGGAGGTGAGAGCGTCGGCCCTGAATTTGTATTTACTGTCAAGGCAATTAACTCGAGTGCGTCGAACAGCGCACCGGTAAGTCGTTAACTTGTAGAAATTGATTGTTATTGTTTTATTTAGTTTCAATTCAATTATAATTGACAATAGTATTTTTTTAATAGTGTTCTGAAAAAAAAACATGCTTGCGTTTCCTCTCAAAAGCATAGTATTTTTTTTCATTATTTACTGATAAAAACCGGGCAAGAGCAATTCTGACCATGCTCAGCGTAGGGCTCCGAAGCCCAAGTCGAAGTTACTACACAAACACCATCTGAAAAAACAACAACTATGAACTAATTCTCTATTTCAAGTTAGTTGATGCTGTCTCAAATTATTTTAGGAGGATAAACATTTTAGTCGCCTGTATCTCAGGATCCAATCAAGTCTACTTAGTCGTGATAGTTTTCAGATTTTTAGTATTTGTAGTTTTGGCTGTAGGGAGGGCCACACGTGACTCTAACAAAAATGAGCGCTTTAAAGCTTAATATTTCATAAATGGATCCCTTCATCGAATTTTTTTTTCCACAAACCCGCAATATTTTTGAAAGACCCATCCAACGACACCCCACACTTATGGGGTAGACGAAAAAAAAAAATACATCCCCACGTTACGTGTAAAAGAGTTACACAAAAAATAAATTTTCAACATTTTATTTTACCACTTCGTTGGCGTGACTAATATGTATATTCTTGCCAAATTACAGCTTTCTAGTACTAATAGTCTCTGGGCTAGCCTGCGGACGAACGGACGGACGGACAAGGCGTAACTATAAGGGTTCCTAGTTCCTATTTTGACTACGGAACCCTAAAATGGAATAAACTAATTCCTGCTAATGGCTAAAGAGTGTCTAAAGAGCTTAAACGCTACATGGTCTATTCTAACTCACAGCTGGTGCTGGACGTAAAAAAAAACGCGGTTACAAACAAAATGACGTCATTTGGACCACTAGTCCAAAGCGGGCGTGGTATTGACCCAAAGCTTGATACCTTGTTCCAGTAATTGACACTCCGTATATCACCTCAATGTTCATTAAAAATTAAATAACTACTGGGACACTGTACAACAGTTCGCTTTAACTAAAATAGGTTTATAGTGCATTTATGAATAAGGAGGTTAGTATAACCGACGGAACAATATTTACAAACGTTTTTCAACACTGGAATTGAACCTCGGCCCACACGTTCCTTTTCCTGCCGCCGACACGACTCATCAGTCGTCAGCATCCTGACACAGCATTGGGATTATTCCTTAACGTAAAGGCGAGATCGAATCGAACTGGTTACTTTGACCCCTGCACGCACTTTAAACCAAGGTACTGAAGGAGATGACAAGGAATAAGTTCGCTTTTGTACATATTTTCTGTTTCTTTTAGGGTTCCGTACCAAAATGGTAAAAAAGGAACCTTTATGGTGAGACTTCGTTGTCTGTCTGTCTGTCCCAACAGGTTTTCTCAGTAACTACAAATGCTATCAACTTGAAATTTGGCACAGTTGTACAACTTGCTTGCCAGCATCTGCATTTAGTAAAAAATTTTTTTTTATAGATAATTGAAATAGGGTCTAGAATGCGGGGGGTTAAAAAATGAAAGTAGTTGGATTAAAGCAAAGGGGGTGCCATATGAAAAGGCTCAATCTGCACATTTGAAAACAATTTTTTTTTAAATTTCTGTTAAGTACTTTTTGATTTATAGCCAAAAAAAAAAGTGCACAAAAAATGACCGTTAGATATCTCCGAAGTTTATTAATCAAAAAAATCTGAAAAAATCCTGTCGTGTAGATATCTGCTTATAGTTTATGGGAAAAATAAAATGAAGTGTTCATTATTTACAGTTTTTGAGAAATAACAAAAAACTTTGAAATTCTGTATTAAAATTTAGGCTAGTCAAAATGAACCTTATGGCATAGAAAATAAAGTTTATAACAAAATGAGTATTTTCTTTTGCGAGCAAGCATATTATCGTAAATACGGGACCCTCGGTGCGCGAGTCTGACTCGCATTTGACCGGTTTTTGTTTTCTGTTTGTGAAATACACAGTTTACATGCATACATACACTTACTCTTAAGAATAAGTAATTTCCGTAACTACATAGTTATGTAATGTTAATCCCTCTAATAAAAGAAAAGAAAGAAAGAAAAATACACTTATTCACTACACACACAAGGCACTCAGAAAGAAGTAAAAACAGAGAAAACAGCAATCAACAAAGTAGTTAGTGTGTCCTCGCGGCAGTGAATCGGACACTGGCTCAGCATAATGATGAGGTGCTAAACACCTGCAGCGCTGATTTTCCGCCAGCTCCGTGTGTGACAGACGGACAGTACGCTAAACGAATAAATAGTGTAATTAGAATATAAATATATAGATAATATTACATAAATACTTATAGTTAGTGGCAAAATAAATACAAAAACTACATGCAAATACCTTACATAAACATATTTAAAGTAGAAATAACTACTTAGCCAGTATACAGCATCGAAAATTTAGCACAATTAACAAAAAACAAAAGAAAAATAAAGAAAACCAAATGATAATTTACTAAGTGCTGGGAATTTATGACTTTTGGAGCGTCAACAAATAGCCTTTAAACTTACGCTTAAAGGTGTACTTGCTAGGCGCTCCTTGGATGGGAGGGGGGAGATCATTCCAGCACTTGGACGCCGCGAACCTGAAACTACCCCGACTAATACGAGTATTATAAATGCCACAGTTGTTTGTGTGTGTGTGTTTGTGTGTGTGTGTGTGTGTGTAGGTTGTTACTCATTCACGCTGCAACCGCTCAACGGATTTGGATGAAATTTGGAATGAAGATAGCGTATACCCTGGATCACATAGGCTACTTTTCATCTTGCCGATTTTAAAATTTCTTGTGGGTATAATGATAATTGACATCGACGTGAACGAAGTGGCAAACACATACAAAGAGTTGACCAGAGCTGGCCCAAAAATCTTTGAAAACTCAGCAAAACACAACTCCGATAAATTATCGGTGATGCCCTCGCCGAATAAGAATGAAAATCCTTGGCTGTGGCTACCCAGAACCAAGCGATTTCAAGGAACTGCCATTGCACTCCACTATCTGTTGTCTGGAAGGGGTGGAGGCTGCATTGGATTAAGCGCTGAAAGAGCGGTAATTACACAAAAGATCCCATGGGGTCGAAGAGGATCCATAAGGACCCAAATAAGATAAGATAAGATAAGACTGGACGTGAAATAAGTATACGTAAGGTGACGTAAGTAACTTCAAGCACAACAGGTATATTCCTGTAAGATAACACTACTCGGCACTACTGATGTGCAAGTTGCGGAACGTTTCCAATTTTTTTGAAAAGTTCTAAGAAATTTCCGGAAACTTTCAGTAGAAATATAGGAAATTTAAATTTAAGAAACGGAAAGTTTCATGCCCCATACAAAATTGTGAGAAGTTTCCGAAATTTTGACTACATGAAAAATTCCACAATTTTGGAAAGTTTCCTTTGGCACATCAGTACTCGGCGCTAGCTCTTCCCCGCAACGGGATGGGTTAATTCTACGCGGACGAAGTCGCGGGCGGAAGCTAGTCTAATATAAAAGAAAATGACTTGCTGATCGATCAACGCACGGCCGAAACCGCTGGACTAGGGAAATTTGGAGAGATTAAATAAATATTCCATGGATATCTCAACGGGTAAAATATGGCGGAGCAGCGGGAAATAATTCTAGGCTTACGAAGTCACGGGCGTCCTCTAGTCTACACTAATATAAATATTATAAAGAGGATTTATTTTTATTTTTGCATCGTTGTACCTATGTTTGTAACGAATAAATTCAAAAACTACTGCGCCTCTATTCAAGACGGTAAAAACAATAACGTATTTGATCTGTTATCGAATTGTCAACGTTTTGATAGCTCTTATTTTCTTGACGGTAATGGCGGCTGACGTTATAACAATACCATAACAGGAAAACTACGATATCGTTTTTACCGCCTAGAATAGAGGCGCTGGACCGATTTGAAAAAATATTTAACTATAAGAATGCTACATTATCTCTGAGTAATCTACACTAATATTATAAAGAGGAAATTTGTTATTTTATATTTTATTCAAAAACTACTGGACCGATTTCAAAAATTCTTTCACCAATAGAATGCTACATTATCCCTGAGTAACATAGGCTACTTTTATTCGGGATAAATGAACGGTTCCCGTGGGATGACAAAATTACGAATTCTACGCGGACGAAGTCACTGGCAGAAGTTTACAGAACTTTAAACCTTAGGTACTAGTTAGGTCTCAAGCTGCCAGTTTAAACATTTTCGTTGATTACCACATCGCTATTTAAAAGTTGCAATTTTATTGATGTTTGTACGAAACATCACGCAATTGTGTATGTTCGTTATCTAACAAGTCATTATTTTTACAAGACAAGCATTCTACACGGTAAAACCATATTGCTTTTGACTTGTTTTCGAACATTTTTATTCATTTGACAGTAATGGCAGCCGATTTAAAAACGTCAGAATACGCACCATCAGAGTCATTGCATATATCTCATAAAGGCAAGATCTTTTGATCCGACATCTGTGATTTTGACCCGTGTATACTATACACTACACTACCTACAACCTAAAAACGTAAATTTACCCTACGTTAAATAAATTTATTCTCTGCCGCTAATGACGTAGGTAGTAGGTACTCTAAGAGATTTTCTGAAAAAAAAAACTTCTCTCTCTTTGCAATAGCAGAGACAACACAAATATGTCTGAAGAATAATAACACCAGCTTGATTCAAGCTCGTATGCGCACGCGCGGATCAGCTGCTCCCACTTCCTCTGATCTTTGACTCCGTCAATTGGCCACATCTGCAAGACACGCGCTGACCCCACCAATTGGATCTATCACCCCTCCCTGACCTAATCAAAGTAAAGCAAAGAGGGGCAGGGAAGCTCAACTTACACTGGACTAGTCATTGATGTACAAATTTAGAATTGCGGTCAGTTGAGGTTTTGTGTCGAGCTGGTGCTTTAGTAAGGTTGGTTTTGGAGCTGTATGGTTAAGTTTGTAAGGAAATTTGTTACTCAATTCCTTGTTGTCACGTGGTTATGAGATGAAGTGGTTCGCGAGCAACGAGCGACTTCCGCCGCGTCAGCTGTTTATCAAAAAGGTGCGTCAAACGTTGTGACAAACATATGATCACGGGATGAACTAGACGCTCACTAAACGCGCAACAAACGTTACTGCAGTTGGGGAAATGGGGAATGTGCGGAAGATTCCTAAGTGTAAAAAGATTTTTTTTGCACTACTAGCCGTTCCGCGTGACTCGATCCGTGTAGAAGTCGGTTATCGCTATGCCCTCGGGGACTATTAATTTATTCAGGATTAGGCCTTTGTACTATTTTAGACTATATAATCTATCTCTGTGCCTATCATCCAGATCCATCAGCCATTCTGGCGTTATAGAGTAACAAATATCCATCCAAACTTCCGCATTTATAATAGTAGTAAGATAGTAAGACGTAGCATTACCCTCGTAAGGCGCAACGTCCTAAATTTAGAACATTTGTTAAAGTGACTTTTGACTTTAGTTGACCGACACAAGATTCTTTTTCGAACTAACGAAATTTGACGTGGGTTAAGCCGGAGTCCCACTGCTGCGCACGGTCAAGCTACACACGTGGCTACAAAAACGCTTTGTATGAAAATGTAGCCGAATGTAGAATGACGTGTGCGTGCATTGGTTGCTGTGAAAATATTGACACACGTATCCAGACCAATGGACCCACGTGGGCGACGTGTATAGCGTGTCCGTGCGTAGCGTGCGCAGCAGTGGGGCTCCGGCCTTATCCTCGTAAGGCCCAGACTTTTGACTTTAGTTGACCGACACAAGATTCCTGGTTTAAAAATACTATAGTTTTCCGCAGCACACCTTGAAATTCCGTTTTTTTTACGAAAGTTCGTTTGTCCGAATTTTATTTTTCCCAAAGCTATGTTATGCTGATCAACAAGTTTTTAGAGTGGTAGGTAATTCTGCAGCTCTGCCTACCCCTCTCTGGGAACGAAGGCGTGAATTTATGTATAAATCGTTTGCTATACCTAGGTAAGGTAAAGCGGGCTACATACCATCAGTTTTAACTGCACAGTTTGAACTGTACAGTTTTATCTAATGAAATTTCGATTAGATATTTCTTAGATCGTCAGTTCAACTGCACAGTTCGCAGTGCCTACACATATACGTTTTTACTGAGTAGTTCGACTGTTCAGTTGAAACTGTGCAGATAAAACTGATGTTATGTAGCCTGCTTTAGGTTTGATTTATGAGCGATATTAAAAAATAAAGACATTGCATTCGGAATTAAGAAAATTCTGGATTTTAATCAATTCGGAATTATATGACTGTTCGGAATTTGTAGTGTATCCGTTTTCCGTTGTCCATCGCGTCGCTGTCATACTAGTAGTTCTTCTGTAAGCGGCAGTTCTTTTGTTAAAAATTGGATCATGTTACCAATATTTCACTCCGAACAGAGTACAGAGCCCTTATTTTTTACAACCCTTTGTTTAGCTATTTGGTGTATTTGCTGCCCTTCAAGGCAAAAAATAAATAAATACGGCGATAGGGCGATATATGTCGCGTTAAAACTTAGACTAAGTATACCCTAGACCTGACACGCGAATGACAATACCAAGATTGAGGGAGATAGTTTTATGGAGGGCTCAATAAAAGAGACGAATATAACATATATTCGTTTATAATAATATTTATTCTTGTCTTTGTCATAGACGCGCTTTTTTTTCTGTGCACATTCGGGTTTGTGGCAGGCAAACCGCTGTTATTTCAAATTGTTTTCGTGAACGTATGTGTTAGAAGCAAATTTAAGACTGTATGTTTTTTATTTATATAAAATGGTGCATTGTTGTGTGATCTGTAAAATCCGCAGTGAGCGAAAATTGGAGAACGTAACTTTCATACGTAAGTACAAGTATTTAGCCTTATCTCAAAGTGATTTTTATGTTTTAAACGCGGAAAATACAGCAACTAATCTCCACTATATATATATATAAAATAATAATATAAAACAAAATTATTAAAACACCTCTAAAATTCGCTTCAAAACAATTAGATTATTGCAGTATTAACCATTGTACCCGAATTACGTAAGTAGTTTAATGTCAACAAAGAACTGCTGGCTGATCATTGCTTTCGCAAAATGCAACAAATGTGTATTTAGAGATATTCTCATTCCCAACATGGTTTCAAGAAAAGTTTCAGTATAAAATCATGGGAATGAAGTTTAAATAAAAAAAAAGTGAGATTGCGTGATTTTGTGATTGCGCTCATACATTTCGCTCGATATCGTATATGTGTATAACCAGTAACGTCACAAGCTTTGCAGTAATGCGGTTTCACTATGGAGCGTTTACACAAGACCTCGCGAGGTGCGCTTCACGGTCAATTTTCTAATCATGTTATTCCGATCTCCACGAAAGCTCGTGAATATTAAATTAAACGCAGTTTTTTTTCTTTTGACAATTTCTATTAAATTTTAGAAATAAAAAATATGCGCATATGACATCTTAAATTTGCTTAAGTGGGGTAATTTTTTACCACTCTGGTAGAGTACCTACATCCATCCCTTACGGTAGCACTCACTTGTCAGGTCTAGGATATACTTCGTCTAAGCGTTAAAAGCTAACAGCTGTGATGCGCATTACAAACAATGACTGACACCTGTCCTGTTGCCCTACTTTGAAATCAAAGTTCAGAGTTTTGTTTGCTACATCTCTTTCTTTCGGTTCAGTTATGTCATAGCGTGAAAAGAATGGGGCATTCATATCATTTTGAAACCCATAAAAAAAATAACAAATAAAAGTCAGGTGATTTGGAAGAACCTCGAAGAGCAACAGTGGGCTTTCAATTAAAATGCTGCAGTAGACGAAACGAGAAAAAAATCTCTTTGTGAAGTCCCGTCATACGACTAACCGTTATGCGACTAGCACGTGCTTTAATTTAGTGGTAACATTACAGATATGTCACCATTGACTACCTTTTATGTCTGTGGTTGTAGCAAAGGTTTAAAATTTGATAGAAATCCTCTAAGAAAAAAACTGGCAAAAAAACTTAAAATTGATAGTTCTGGTGAGTTGTGTCTTCGGGAGATTCATACCAGAGCTATGTTCCATTTATAGAGAGAGAAGAATAGTTAAAAAAATATATAAAATGGTTCTGAAGTACACATCCGGGCAGTTCAGGTCTAGCTCCGTGTCTCCTCAACGATACACACTCTACTCTTCGCCGAATGCTCGACACAATTCACCAGTATCAATTGCTACCATCCCGTCCCTTTCTGAAATTATTCACAGGGATCCTTATCGAGATAATCTCTACGGTAATTCCAGAAGGCCTTCCAATAGTAATTTCAGTGGTTATAAGAGATCTTTTTCACCAATGAAATTACGGATGCCTATTAGAGGTGAGTCAGTGCTGTCTTTATTTAGTTAAACGTTTCGCTTGTGGGGGCCGTCGATGAGTTTTTACCCGGCTAGATTAAAAGGGGTATCAAAATTTAAAATGTACGAAATTCCTAAAGATGTATGTCCTATGTTTAGCACTAATTAGCCTGTTTTAAAATGTCTAAAGTACAATACCACTAGTGCACGAAAATACTAACAACATTTTTCCTACGCCCAGTTGACCTAAGTTTAAAATATATAAAGTGCGGAATTTCGAACGACATTTGTCCTACGTTCAGCTGACCTTAGTTTCAAGGGGGTATGAAACTGATTATTTTATTTCAATCTAAATCATAGCTGGGATTTCCATTACAAGCTATAGATATGGTACCACTATGGAATCTCTTATAGGGATAAGTTTGCTGTTGTTGAATCATCAATTTGCGTTATATTTTAACCTATTCTCAGCAAGTGTTTATTGCCATGCAAACCCTCTTGTACCTACAGTAAGCCTGTACAAGTGGGTTTGCGTACTTATTTATTTATTTAAACTTCATAGCACAAATTCAGGAAAGTAAGTAAGCTTTTTGTAAGTACGTAGCGATTTTGAGCACTAGAAATATTGAGTTTCAAGTATTGTCATTAGGCATTTTGTACAAAGGAATATTGATTTTCGAAAATGAGATCATTCGGTTAACAGGGCATCCATCTTTAGGAATTTCGTACATTTGAAATTTTGATATTGGATTTTTTTTATTAGGAATTTCGTAATTATGAAATTTGATTTTCGATATTATGCTACGGTCCCATTAAAAGTGGTCTGTTTTGTCCACAAAACCAAACTCGATAGGTACCTAAATAGGTTACCTATTTTAAGTCCGAAAAACTTTTTTGCGCTGTTTTATTTGTCCGAATTTTCATTTCTCCGAAAATCATTATTCTCTGAAACCGTTAACTTTTCCAGGTGGTTATAAAACTAACGTTTAACCTAACCTACAGGTGTATGTATATCTCTTCAAACATTTTGAAAAGATAATGGGATCCGATTTTCGGACAAATGAAAATCCGGACAAACGAAAAAGCGGACAAAAGTTTTTCGAAACATCGATAAGTTACCACCTAAATGGCATCACAGTCTGACAGTCCAAAATCAAGTGCACACAGTAAACGTTTTATGTATGCCAGCAATATTCGTACGGCCGGTTTTTAAACTGTGATTAGTTTTCAAACGACGGTTCAAGTTCTCCCGATTGTCAGGCCGCCTGCTGGCCACCACAAATATGTAACGGATTTGGCCCCACACTCGCAGGTCCAAGAAATCTTTAGTTCTAAATCGTAAGGGAAACTGAGGGCTCAGACAAGATTCACTACGCTAACTAACGTTTCTATTCGATTCGTTTTTAAACCAATCGCGTCACTGGTAGACCACGTGACTTTTCGTATCACTTCATCTTCCAGTGACGCGATTGGTTTAAAAACGAAACGAATAGAAACGTTAGTTAGCTTAGTGCATCTTGTCTGAGCCCTCTGACTTAACATCGATATACATAATAGGGTAAATCCGGGATAGATGCCACACTTTTTGAAAAGGCCTCCTAATTTCAAAACTATCAATTTCCCATGAATATTGCCTTTCGATATAGCTAGTTTAGTCTTTAATCTTACATTACGGCTTGTTTTTGTTGACCTAATAATTACTGATTGTGTACAAATTGAGTTTTTGCAGGACCCTTTTTTTTTGCATAGATGCCTACCTATATGGATAGATGCCCCACCATGAAAATTCTAAGGAGGATAGTTGCCCTTTGGAAAAAAACAATATACGCTAAAACCATATATGCTACGATTATTTATATAGGAGTCTGGGGGGGATAGATGCCCCAAGGGCACGTATACCCCGGCGACTATCCTTTTTGATATGGAACGGTGCCTTTTTATTTTTTATCTAAACCAAATACAAAAGAGCGATAATTAATACATAGTTGTACACTTAATGAACCAGTATATTGATATAATAAAAACAGAACAGAAGTTAATACTCATCTTCTATTATATAAAATGCTAAGCTGATTGCTGATATATCAACGCACAGCCCAGACCGCTGGACCTAGAGACTTGAAATTTCGCACATAGATACCTTATATAGTGTAGAGATCCACTAAGGAAGGATTTTTGGAAATTCCACCCCTAAGGGGTAAAATAGGGGAAAGACTTTTGTATGAAAGTCCGTCAGTTTTGAAGTTAGACGCTTCAAATTTTGCGTTTAGGTTAATGATTGAATTTTAAGGTATACGTGTCTCAGCGTTTTTGATAATTTCAACCCCGAAGGGATGAAAAGGGGTAAAACTGATTGTTGATACATCAATGCACAGCCTAAACCGCTGGACCTAGAGACTTGAAATTTTGCACATAGATACCTTATATAGTGTAAAGATCCACTAAGGTAGGATTTTTGGAAATTCCACCCCTAAGGGGATGAAAATTTGTATAGAAGTCCGTCAGTTTTAGTTTAAGTAAGACTTTTCAAATTTTGTGTTTAGGTTGAAAATTGAAAATTAATGTATACGCTTCTCAGCGTTTTTGATAATTTCATCCCCGAAGGGATGGAAAGGGGTAAAACTGGCTGACTGATCGATCAACGCACAGCCTAAACCGCTGGACCTAGAGACTTGAAATTTTGCACATAGATACCTTATATAGTGTAAAGATCCACTAAGGAAGGATTTTTGGAAATTCCACCCCTAAGGGAATGAAAATTTGTATAGAAGTCCGTCAGTTTTAGTTTAAGTAAGACTTTTCAAATTTTGTGTTTAGGTTGAATATTGAAAATTAATGTATACGTTTCTCAGCGTTTTTGATAATTTCATCCCCGAAGGGGTAAAACTGGCTGACTGATCGATCAACGCACAGCCTAAACCGCTGTACCTAGGGACGTGAAATTTGAAGGGAATAGTCCTTGGGTACCTAGGGGTGCACTAAGAAAGAATTTTTGGAAATTCATCCCCTAAAGAGTTAAAATAGGGGGTAGAAATTTGTATGGGAGATTAGTTATTTTTAAAATAAGCAATTTAGAAATGGGTATTTAGGCTACTATTTTTAAATAAATAATAATACTTTTGGCGATTTAGAAAAAAACTACCGCTAAAGGGGGTAAATGGGAGTTTTAGTTTGTTCCTCCTTCACGCTGCGATGGCGCTTGATGGATTTTAATGAAATTTATAATGGAGATACCTTAAACCCTGATTTAACACATAGGAAAATCCTATCCCGGAAAATTTAAAAGTTCCCGAGGGAATAACGACAATATGTTTGGTGCAAATCAAAAAAAAAAAAAAATTTATTCAGTAAATTGGCCACATACGGGCTCTTTTACACGTCGGTAATATACAGTGAATCTACTAGCGCTTCGGACAAGACCATCATTGCGGAGAAGAAGCGCCGCAAGAAACTCCAGCAGAAGGTCATTTTTTCAAACATAAAATACAATAATACTTAAAAGTAAGTTACATTACAAGGTAATAAAGCAACAAATATAAATTATTAGAACTATCACATATAAAAAAAATACAAATTCAAAATTAAAAACATTACAAATAAATGTAAAAATTATCAAGATTACATGTCAAATACATGAAACTAAAAATAATGACTAGGAGAACAACACGACGAGGTCTCTACGTCAAAAGCCATAACTGGAATCATTAACTGAGCAAAAAGTCCTTGCAGACGTGAACAGACCGGACCCCACAAACAGCACCCGTTCACGAGTATGACGCATATCTCAGCCATCGCCTCCCTCAACCATGTGTTCGGGAAGGTGGCGACCCGATCAACGACGCCGCCGTAAGCAAAGACCTTTGAGCGAGCATGACGTGCTCATGCTGCCGGACAACATAAAAGTAATATTGTGTGATATAGCTGTCCGGCGAGAAACATCACAGTGTGCTCTCATTTAAAAGCGTCTTGTACACACAAGAACTAATAAAGATAAAGTACAAAAGTAAACATACAATTTCGTGTTTGAATACACAGTTTGCTTAAAGGCATTTTTATCAAGATAGAAATATCAGAAATAACCTAGACTTAAAAAAAAATACCTTAAATAAGTAATAGCCTAGACACTACTTAAATACATCTTGGTCACCAATGAAGTCATTTATAGTATAGTATGCCCTACCCAACAAGTGTTTTTTTTTAAAGTCATCATGGGTAGCATTTTCTTAGGTTGCGTTGACGCAGATTTCGAAAATGATATCAAATTTGGAATTCAAAATAGCCGCCATGATGTTTATTGAAAAAGTCGTCATTGGTATCATTTTCTTACATTTTGGGGACGCAGATTATGAAAATGATGTCAAATTTAGAATACAAACCGGCGGCAATGATGTTTTTTGAAAAACTTGTTACGGGTAACATTTTCTTAGTTATTGGGGACGCAAATAATTACTATTTTAGAATAAGATTAGTAATTATTGCGCTGTTTACAATACTTATTCTTCGGCTATTATTTAATATTAGGGCGGTTATTATGATCACTTAAAGAAAATACGGACAGTCATTTATTTTTTGGCGGAAATTGGTCGGTTATTTAATTCTAACATGTCATGTCTAACATGTGTACAAAAACACAGATGATCTAAGAAATAACGTGTACCCCGATCTAAAAAACAATATAAAGAATAGAGAATGTTTGTACGAGAGGGCAATATAAGCACCGACAAACGAAATTGTCGGGCGGATAAATAAAAAAATATGTCTCACGTAGAAGGCGATGTTATGGATTATATCTTGGTAGACAATGTCATAGACACAGAGCAAGTCACGTCCTACCCTTCCTGAATTCTTTGGAGGTATCGGGAGTGCCCTCCCGTAAGTTCATGGTTAAAGTTGGTGTCCCGGTAAATTTCGAGCTCAATATTACATGTGTTTGAAAGATCATTCTGGCCAGGGATGGCGTCAAACTATAGAATTACTTAAAGCTATTAATTTATTTAACTGCGATAAACGAGTTCTACGCGGACGAAGTTGCGGGCAAAAGCTAGTTATATATAAAGTTATGAAACTGCAAATACTTCCGTTTGAAAATTTGAGGCACTTTTTGTGCTCATCGCGGAGATTTTCACACACACAAGCGATACGCGTCTTTTCCTCGCGACGGCCTGCGGGGGCTGAGGTGTGCGGCCCTTGCGCTCCCTATTTAGACTATTATTTCTTTGCTGCGATTTTGGGAAGAAAGGTTTTGAAAAATAGGCGCCTATCCCTTTGCGGCATCTATCCCGGATTTACCCTACACATAATAAACTAAAAAACAACTTATATTTTATAATAGGCAGGTTCACCACTAACGAGGCCAAGAACTGCTTAGTCAGTGGCAAACTAGTTACTGACTAGAACGCTTTTTTCTCCTTCAGATGATCCCGTACGAACGAAGCGAAAAAGAATCCCGAAATTCGTCAACCAAACAACGATGACCCCACATACACCCCACACACATACACATTCACATAGCCCCGTCGGCTCCTGTAGCCGACACTCAGTCCCTGCCCTTAGATTCTCTGAGATGTTTCTTTCTCCCTCGATGAATCCTGTACGGAACACACAAAGAAAATATGATGTCTTCCACTATAACGAACCCGACAGATATCCTTTATACAGAACCGGTAGCTACCTCCATCCGGTTACGAAGATACCATCGCAATATAACTATTACATATCACCAACATCGCAATGTCGCAGACCTCTACAAAGCAGCGATACAACGATCTATAAGCAAGTTGCGAAGCATATTCTGTGCCAATCTTCAAGGCAACATGCTTTCCGCGAAAAAAAGAAAGTTCTATACAATGAAGGTATATTTGATTACCCCCGTAAGAATCCGATTTTGAAAACTCCTCCATCGAGTCCCATGAAAAGTGGGATCAGGAACAGGGAGCATGATAAGAGCAAAACTCCCTTCTTACACCATACTGATTCTAAATATCATGTCTGTCGCCGAAAATCATCAGCAAGGGTGGTTACGGACTTGCTCCCCACTACCTACCACAAACAAGTGTTTATAGGTCTTCAAAAGCAGAGTAAAGGGAATCCGTGGCCGAGGAGAGTGCTGCAGTCACAACATAATATAGACCAGTTTTTGTGCACCGCACCGGCTATATTTGTGGCGAAAAGCAAGACCGGTCAACGGACCCCGTGCCCGCATAAATTTTATAGCGAGCTCTAGTCCATGTCAACGTGATATCAGGGCCTATATCCGATAAATGTCTAAATCTTCAAAATAAGTGTACATTGATGCCTTAAATTGAAAATAAATTGAAGTCTAACTTATAATTTAGTTGCAGATATGAGTAGTTGTCTCTCAGTCTAACGACATTGTATTTTGTCGGATACGTTCTTCTTGCTTTCTCTGTTAACCTTAAGAAGCTAACAGAGAAAGCAAGAAGAACGTATCAAGAACGCATTAAGATACGTGGTAATGTTAACTGAGGAATTAAGATAAATAGATATTGTCTATTTTTGTACTGAACGCCCTTCCAACGTGTTTTGCTCGGTATCCTGACTTTTTACCAAATCACCATTTGACAAAATATATCAATTATATCATATTACAAACTTTCATTTTGCAAAAATATAACCTCGTAAGACCCCGCGTACAAAAAAATGTACATAATACGGCCATTGTAATAAAGATCTATTGCAAAGGAGATAAAGTAGAATTTCCCTTGTTTTTATGACTGACAATTAAAATAGAAAGTTGACTTTATTGCAATTATAATAGGTTCATTTTCCTTTGGCAAATTTTGTTGTATGGTGAGTCTTAGGAGGTTAGTGCTTAAACCATTACATATTACATAGGTTACATGGGCTTATTAAATAAGTAAGGTAAGGTTAGATTAATGACAACAAAGAAAAGGAAAAATATGTGGCGGGAAGTACGTCTTTGCGAATTGAAAGTTTGCAAAATGATATAGTTTGTCAAATGATGATTTGGTAGAACATTAGTGAACCGTTATGCTCACATGTGGGTTCATGTTTCATAGGTTGATTAGTTGATGGGCGTTCAGTTTTAAATTGACGTTCAACTGATTATGTAATAAATAATTACATACAATGTAGTTTGATTATTATCAACATCTGTACAATACGTTTGGCATTAGTTTACATCTTCGGGGTATTCAGTGACTCTTCTTTTACGGGTTTTTTATATATATTCCAATCCAATAATATTTCTGGATAACTAATTTATGGGCAAAAAAATTTTCCTAAAGTACCATTTCCCAAACAATTTTACTCAAATTATCATTCGGCAAAAAATCTTAAGTCAAAACAATTTATCGCAAATTTATAATCAGTTTTTTTTTTTTGCCAAATTTTTGTTGGACAAATAATTACTAAATTTCATGTGGTCAAATGTTTCAGTTGGCATACTTAAAATTAACATTTTTTACGCAAAATAAAATAATAAAATAGTTGTTCGTGCCCGGCATCGCCCGGTAAGCACATTACAAATCATAAAAACAGTAAATTTATACAGACAACAGAGCCAATTACAGAAAATTTATTTCTTCTCTTTTTCTTTTTTACGTATTATTATTTATACTCATATTATTAATACAAAACAGTGCTTGCTGATTTATTAAATTTTAAATACACAGATTTATAGCCCGGAGACGTACTTACTTTTTATCCCGGAAGTTTTTAACCGTATCTACCCGGACGGAGTCGGGGGCAAGAGATTACAGTAGCCATCAAAAATATACAAACATAAAAGGTCCTAAATAGCTGGCCTGCTCAGGTTCTTCAGCTGGCCCAAAGGGCCAAAACATTTAGAAAAAGGAGCTCGAGCTCCGACCATTCCGATCGAAACAAATCCTATATATCAGGGGCACGTTTTATAAAGCTACAAGTTTAAATTTTATAGGTCTAAACTGGCAACACTGCCCAAATAGCTGTAGCCCGTTTCACGAAGCTACAAGTTACAAATTACAAGTGGAACTCTTTTTCTAGCAAAAGGAGTTAGAAAGAGACTTGTAATTTGTAATTTGTAGCTTCGTGAAACGGGCCTCTGGGGCCCGTTTATCAAAGGCTTGTAACTTGTATTACAAGCGGAAATCTCTTTCCAACAATATGTGTTAAAAAGAGACTCCCACTTATATTACAAGTTACAAGCCCCAGGGGCCTGTTTATCAAAAGCTTGTAACTTGTAATATAAGTGGGAGTCTCTTTTTAACATATATTGTTGGAAAGAGACTTCCGCTTGTAATTTGTAACTTGTAGCTTCGTGAAACGGGCCTCCTGGTCGTCATTGGTCGAGGTTGTGTCAAATGGAAACTTGTAACCTGCAAATTCTAATTTGTAGCTTTATAAAACAGGCCCCAGGAGTATAGCTTTATATCGGAGTGAGACGTGGCCACTAATCCTAAAAGAACGAGAGAGGCTAGAAGCATTTGAAATGAGGTATTAGAGAAGGATTGAGGGAATTAGTTGGAAGGAGAAGAAAACAAATGAGGCAGTACTTAATATTGTAAAAGAAAAAAGAAGCCTGTTAAGGACGATAGAAAACAGAAGAGGGAAGATGATAGGACATTTGTTACAACACGATAATTTCATGAAAAATATCTGTTCACTTTCGTGGGAATTTAAAGATTTAATACTGGTAACCCTCATACTTCCGGTCAGGGTAACAGTTTTATATGACAACATTGATAGATAGATCTAGCTTCCGACCGGCACCACGCCGTAACTTCTAAGTTACTTTAATTCGTTGTAAAAGTCACCTTTTCCTCTCTTGTTGAACTTTTCGTGGAAATAAGTAGTTTACTTCATACAAAGTGCGGATTCACTGTGTTTTCCTACGGGCAAGTGCTATATTAAGGTGTCAAAGGCAAAAGCGGTGGTAAGTCGAGCTCGCGCGCTGTGAGTAGCTGATGAGCCGCCAGAGACGGGCCCAGCGTTGCCCCCTTTCCAAAGGGTATCAGGTATGTGATGACGCACTTAGTCTAACGATCCGTATTGTCGCACAAATAATACATTTTCTCGGTTTTGTTTTCGATTAATTGCAATAATTAAATATTTTCGAATAAACCCATACAGTCCACTATTCTTGTCGTTAACATTGGCCTTCTAGTCGGATCGTGAAAAGTGAATTTTTGGCTATAAATTAAAGCATTGATTGTATTTTAATTTGTTGAGGGTAAAACCCATTGTGATATTTTTTCGTTAAAAGGGTAGGAAAACGTGACTTAAAATATTCGAGTGAATTCTTTTCGTATAGTTTAGTTGGCAATATTGTAACGCCCTCTAGGCATAGATTATCGTTCCCGCGGTAACTTTATCGTTTCGTTATATTCTGTGGTGTATTGGCAGCACTGTATAAGTGTCGTTGTGACATTTGTCATTTAAATTCAGTTTTCGTTGTAAATAAGACTTAGATTTCATTGTTTTGTTGTACTTTTCGCTTAAGTTTTATTTATTGTGTGAATAAAATGACAAATGGCAAGGCTACAAGTGATGATAGTGGTGATACGGACAGAATTGAACGTGATTACGCGATGATGCGGTTGGAATATATCGCCGCTAACGACTTAGAAGGTTATATCGAGTCAGACTTGACTCCGTTAGCGGAAAGTTTTCATAGATCTCAAAGACAAATATTAACCGCTAGTAGTGTCACGGAACGAAGTGCGGAATTTCCATTAACGATGGAATTTGAAAAAAAGATGAGATCAGTGCTTCATCGATTACGTAGCCGACCCATGGTAAATCTTCCAAAACTAGGTGAGTCCTGCTCAGCCAAGTTGCCTAGAATCAATATCAAACCCTTTGATGGCCGGATTGAGAACTGGATATCATTCATTCAATTATTCGATTCGTTAATTCATAAAAGAGAAATTCCAAACGTTGAAAAACTGCATTACTTGCTAACAAGTGTCGAAAACAAAGCTTTGGATTTAATTAGAAATTTTCCCATTAGTGATGACAGTTACATTGACGCGTACAATACCCTATTCAAGTATTATAACAAAAAACGTCAGATTGCTTTTACATATTATGAGAAGATTTTGTACTGTGACCCAATTAAAACAAAATCAGGTGTGGAACTGGAACGAGTTCATCGAACATTCGTTGAGACATTGACAGTTTTAGACAAACTTAAATTACCTGATAGAAATTTCATGTTGTTTCATTTACTATGGTCAAAACTGGACAAGTCAACTCGTGAAGCGTTCCAACTTGAGTTTAATTCAGATGATATTCCAAACTTTGAAAAATTGCAAGAATTTCTGGAAAAGCATATTAGGGCATTGGAAGTAACTGACATCAAACATTCAGGAAATAATTTTGTTAGTAAAGGCAATAATAATGTACCTTTTAGTAATAAAAAATCCAAAGTGACACTTATGGTTACATCATTGACATGTGACTTCTGTAATGGCCCGCACAATCTTGCCGGCTGTGATAACTTTTTAAAATTAAATACTACAGCCAGGTTTAGGTTTATCAAGGATAAGGGCTTGTGTGTTTGTTGTTTTTCGAAAGACCATAGAGTAAAGCAATGTGGTCAATCCTCTCGTTGTGACGTGTGTGGGTACTCTCACCACACCTTATTACATTTTGATAAACAGACAGTCGCTACATGTGAGGCTAAGGTAGCCCCGCATGTAACAGTAAACGATTCCTCCAGTAAAAATGTTGCTTTGACTACTATTTCGAAGAATAGTACAGTGTTGTTTTCCACTGCCCAGGTTTTAATAATGGATGGCTCTGGTCAATATCAACCTGTTCGTGCCTTGTTGGATTGTGCCAGCGCATGTAATTTTATATCGCAACCTTGCGCAGAGCGTCTTGGAATAAAGGTAAAGAGGACTTGGGAGTCAGTTTCTGGGATCGGGCATACTGTGGCCCAACCTAAGGGTTCTTTGTCATGCTGTATCAAACCCATGGGTATAAATGCGACTAACTTTCATTTTGAGGCATTAGTTTTGCCGTCTATCTGTTCCGATCAACCTTGTCAGTCGGTTGACCACTCAAAGTGGTCTCATATTCAAGACTTGCCCCTTGCTGACCCAAGCTTTGGTCATCCTGGACCCATTGACTTACTTCTTAATGCAGATATTTTTGCATCATCTCTTGTGAGCGGTCGTAGATATGGGCCTCCAGGCCAGCCAAAGGCTATTGAGAGCATATTCGGTTGGATTATAATGGGTGAATGTGATGTTGGTCATTCACACACAGTCAATGCTCGTCGAAAAGACTGTTTTTTCGTGTCGAACGCTTCGCCGGCGAATTTGTCGTTGGATAACTCTTTAAAGAGGTTCTGGGAAATAGAGAATGTTAGTCTACCCAGTAATCCTGTATTATCAAAGGAGGACCAGCTGTGCGAGGATGTTTTTGTTAATAATTACTGTCGCAATACTGAAGGACGGTTTGTGGTACCATTACCTTTTGTCGATCCCACAAGCAAGCCTACCTTTTCGGATTCTCGTGCCATCGCCATGAAAAGGCTGTTCTCGTTGGAGCGAAAGCTCGCCAAGCATTCAGATTTTCGTGATGCTTATAATTCTTTCATGGATGAATATGAAATCAGTGGTCATATGGAGGAAGTAGAGCCCTGTTTTTCTAATATTGGAGAGTTTAATTATATACCTCACCATGCTGTTCTCCGGCCTGACTCAGTTAGCACTCCGCTTCGGGTGGTTTTTGACGCGAGTTGTAGAGATGCAAATGGACTATCGCTGAACGATACACTTTTGGCTGGTCCCAAGTTACAAACTAACATTTTTGATGTGCTCACACGATTTCGGTGGCATAAGGTTGTATTCACGGGGGATATAAAGGCGATGTATCGTCAAATTTTAGTGCCGGACAAGGACGCCGATTATCAGCGAATTCTGTGGCGCCGTTCCACCACGGGCCCTATAAAGGATTACAGGTTGCGCACAGTCACTTACGGCGTGAAGTCTGCTCCATACCAAGCACTTCGAAGTATCGCGCAACTAGCCAAAGAGTCTGAAGGTAACTATTCTGCCGGTTCGAGGATACTGGGTAGAGACATATATGTCGATGATATCGTGACGGGCGCTAACTCTCTCGAGGATGCTCTACTATTACGGTCTGACCTTTCGAATATCCTGTCGTCGGGTGGGTTCCATTTAAGAAAATGGACCTCCAATAATAAGGATTTTATTGCTGACCTCCCTCAATCTGATTTATATTCAAATGATTTTAAACATTTCGATGAAATGTCGGATTTGTCGCTTAAAATATTAGGGCTATCGTGGCGTCCGCAGACGGATTGCTTTCAGTTTGAAGTTGCAAGCCCTAGTGATCAAAGGTGTACGAAGCGAACCATTCTTTCTAGCATCGCCCGTATTTATGACCCGCTTGGTTTTTTGTGTCCTGTTGCATTTCATGTCAAATACTTAATGCAGCTGTTGTGGTCGTCGGGAGTTTCATGGGACGACGACGTCCCTGAGGCGATTTCTTCGGAGTGGATTCGCTTTAAATCTCAGTTGCCGTTGTTAGCGGTGATAACAATTCCTCGTCGCTTAGTTCATGATTTCAAATCGTTGCAACTCCATGGTTTTTGCGACGCGTCGGAGCGTGGGTACTCTGCAGTAATCTACTGTCGTGTTGTCGATGCAGAGGGCTCTACATTTGTAGAGTTTTGTTGTGCAAAGTCAAAGGTTGCGCCACTTCGCAAACTGTCAATTCCTAGGCTGGAACTCCTCGCCGCCGTTCTCTTGTCGGATTTAATGTCATCGGTCGAGGACGCGTTGAAGCCTTTGTACATAATTAATGATATAGTCGCTTGGTCCGACTCCAGTGTCACCCTAGCATGGATTAAGTCGTGTCCATCAAAATGGAAAACCTTCGTGGCTAACCGTGTCAGCCATATACAGGAAATAATAGCTCCTGAGCGGTGGCGGCACGTCAGCACTTTATCAAACCCTGCCGACGTCGGATCGCGAGGCACGCTCCCGGCTGACTTGGTCAATTGTGACATTTGGTGGAGGGGTCCCTCCTGGCTTTTGGAACGCCAAGAGGTGTGGCCTCGGTCCTCGTTGGACTTGACCTTAAATGACTCTATCGCTGAAGAGCAAAAGATTTACACCCTTTTGACTTTGGATGATGTCAATTTCGTTGACTCCCTTCTTCAAAGGTTTTCTTCGCTTTTTCTTTTAAAGCGAGTGTTAGCCTATTGCTTTAGGATTCTGCGTCCGAGAGAAAGTAAAACTCTACACATATCTGAAACGACTGCAGCTCTCATGTTTTTAGTAAAACATGTGCAGCATTCTGCGTTCGGTGTAGAGATTGGCCGCCTGGAACAGGGACGGGCTAATTCGTTGCCTAAAGGTTTGCGCAAGCTTTCGTTATTTTGTGACGCCGCGGGTATTCTCAGGGTGGGCGGACGTCTGGGTAACTCTACAGTAAATTTCTCGGTAAAACATCCTATTTTGTTGCCGCGTTCCCACCGGTTAACTGCTTTAATCATTGACGAGTACCATAAGAAGTTCTTGCATCCAGGCGTTCAGACTCTACAAAATTTACTCGCGCAATCCTTTTGGATTTTGTCGCCCAAGCGGGCTATCCAAGCTGTGACTGGAGGATGTATAAAATGTTTTCGTGCAAATCCTACCCCAGCCACAGCCCCGCTCATGGGAAACTTGCCGCTCTATCGTATAGCAAAATTAAAACCCTTCTCAAGTGTGGCCATCGATTATGGCGGACCATTTGACCTCGCACTTGGGCGCGGAAGAGGCGTGAAGACGCAGAAAGGCTACGTCTGTGTGTTCGTTTGTACTAGTACAAAAGCGATACATATAGAACTCGCCTCGGAGTTGTCAACAGAAGCTTTCCTATGCGCGTTGAAGAGGTTCATTGCCCGCCGCGGTCGCTGTAGTCAAATTATCTCCGATCAGGGTCGCAATTTCATTGGAGCCAGCAACTACCTCGGTTCTCTTATGAAACATGCTGCTGACGTCAATGAAATTAAATTCTCGTTTAATCCCCCCGGAAGCCCACACTTCAATGGCTTAGCCGAGGCTGGGATCAAATCTGTTAAGACTCATCTCGCTAGAGTCATCGGAACCCAGCGTTTAACGTTCGAAGAGTTTTATACCGTCCTCGCTCAAGTCGAGGCAATGTTAAATTCTCGCCCTCTCACGCCTCTCAGCTCTGATGCTAATGACTATTCGGTTATAACCCCGGGACATTTTCTAACTATGGAACCACTGTCCATCCTTCCGGAGGAAAATTTCACTGATGAAAAAATCAGTGTCTCTCATCGTTGGAAACTAATCCAAAGAATGCACCAAGACTTCTGGCGTAGGTGGCATACCGAGTACGTTCACACGTTACAGCAGAGGACTAAATGGAATAAAATAAATACCAACATTCGCGTAGGTACCTTAGTGTTGCTAATCAATGAACAAACAAGTCCATTACATTGGAATATGGCTCGTGTTTCTGCCTTACACCCGGGGCCTGACGGCATTTGTAGAGTCGTCACAGTCCGGACTGCGGCTGGCCAGTACAGAAGACCTGTGGTAAAGCTGTGCCCGTTGCCAATCGATAACAATTAGTCTCGGATCTACGCATACTTTGTCTTAGTTTTAGTTTATTTATTTGTTTAAAGTTTTGTTAGAGTCGTAAATACTGCATATTTAGGTGAGCGGTATGTTCACTTTCGTGGGAATTTAAAGATTTAATACTGGTAACCCTCATACTTCCGGTCAGGGTAACAGTTTTATATGACAACATTGATAGATAGATCTAGCTTCCGACCGGCACCACGCCGTAACTTCTAAGTTACTTTAATTCGTTGTAAAAGTCACCTTTTCCTCTCTTGTTGGACTTTTCGTGGAAATAAGTAGTTTACTTCATACAAAGTGCGGATTCACTGTGTTTTCCTACGGGCAAGTGCTATATTAAGGTGTCAAAGGCAAAAGCGGTGGTAAGTCGAGCTCGCGCGCTGTGAGTAGCTGATGAGCCGCCAGAGACGGGCCCAGCGTTGCCCCCTTTCCAAAGGGTATCAGGTATGTGATGACGCACTTAGTCTAACGATCCGTATTGTCGCACAAATAATACATTTTCTCGGTTTTGTTTTCGATTAATTGCAATAATTAAATATTTTCGAATAAACCCATACAGTCCACTATTCTTGTCGTTAACAATATCATACAGGGAAAAATAGAAGGTAAAAGAGGCAGAGGACGACCCAGACGAAGTTACTTTGAGCAAGTGAAAGAGAAAGTTTAACCGCGTAAGGCCTAGTGTGCAATAGAATGAACATAATCAAGGCAATTTAATTTGAACTGTGTTGAAATTGGAATAAGGTTTATTTTCCTTTCTTCATGAACTGAAAATGGCATTATCGAACAAACTTAATTGAACTTTATTGCCTTCGCGGTAGGTTCAAAGTCCCACTCACAAAAAACTCCGTGTTTGTAGTATGGTGGGCCTTACGAGGTTAAGGTCGTGTCGTATCAAGATGTTAAGAACCTAGCAACCAATAGAGAGGAATGGCGGACACCACCGACAAGAGCATAGCTAAGGGCCGTATTAATAAACTCATCTTGGCCGAGATGCCGGTCACAAGATACGTCAAAGTAAACGTCAAACCATAGAACACTGTCATTTTTGACGCATCTCGAGACGAGCATTAGAGTTGAGATTAGTTTATTAATACGGCCCTAAGTTATGAAGGAGACAATTTCAATGTTTTCTCCTCGGACCAGCTATCTAGTTAGTCGCCGTCTTGGTCCGGAAGTCAGTAATGAATTTTGAGTACCCATACGTTTGTCCTAAAGCATTGTTTACGGTTTGTACTAAACTCCTTTTCAGCTGAGTCAGGCAACTTTTTACCCGACTGCCGAAGGAGGAGGGTAATGTGTTTCACAGCCTATATATGTATGTTTGTTCCTTTGTGTCACTATAAAAACTAAACCCGTTGTCCGATGTTGATGATTCTTATGTCAATCGATTTGTCTTAATCTGGTGAGTGTCACTGAAGATATGTCGGTAATTAAAATTCAATATGGCGGCAACCAGATGCCATAATGTGCAAATTAAAAAAAAAGTCGACCATGTATGACAAGTGGGGTATCATTGAATAGGGATTTAAAAATCATCTTTAGGTGTCTTTCATATCATTGAATGATTAAAAAAAAAGCTTTAAAAAAAGTTTTAAAAGCTTGCTTTTTGATGTTATTAAGATGCCATGAGGGCTTTCATCCACATGTAGTAGAATACCGAATGGTTTGCACGCAGCGGTTTGCTGCGTCGTTTCTTATTCGCACCGCCAAGGAGTGGAACGCTCTCACTACGTCTGTATTCCCGGAATCATATAACCTTGGTGTTTTCATCTGTCGCCTTCATCCTCACTTAACATCAGCACGGGTAGCACAAGTTGTATTTTCTCGCTTGTCGCTCAGTGCGTCTCTATCGTTGCTGACTATATAGGAAGGGAGATCCGAGCGACAAAGAAGTCGCGGGCAACTTGTGCTAGCCGTGCAGGTGAGACTGAGGTCAAACGCATACATAAATGATAAAAAAAGTTATCTTAAAAATAGCTGCGATTAGGTTAGGCTAGGGTTGTATTAACAACATTAGAATGTTAAAAAAATTACGCCGAAATAGCTTTAGGGGGTCCATATTGGTTCATATAATAATTTTTACTCATAGGCATAATCATCGCAACTCATAACGTATTTTTTTCAGCAACTGTTACTTTTTCAGGATTTTTATAAATCAAACCTAACTTAACCTAGTCTTATCTACACATTGAATATTTTAGAACTTCTGAAAAGTTTACGGTTCCAGCGGTTAAAATTACATTTTCGGAGTTCCAATAATCGGAGTTGCAATTTCATATGAACTTTGGCGCACCGAGCTTTAGGATAACCGAAAATTCGGTCAGTCAATGCATTATGACAAGTGACGAATAAGGATTCCAATATGGACTCTTATATTTGGCTACTTTACAATCATTATTTGTTTTCATTCCTCTGCGTCGTCTGTATTCATGTATGTATGTATGTATGTTATCAGCTGTGCAAGAGGCTAACAGGGTCGGCAGCTGCGGAGAAAGGCCTGATTGGATAATCTGGTCGCAATTGTCGCGCGGGCGCATCAGGGGCGCGCAACGTTTTAGCACAACTCGAGAACTCAGTCGCTTAGTCACACGAGTAGTCATATCATTTATTGCGTTTACAAATGGTCTTAAAAATATTTCATGTCCAACACAAACCCTGTTAGGGCACTGCATTATAATTATAGGATTTTATTTATAATCTCTAAGATGTCAATGCTGCTATTGCTAACTGATCCTATTCGTCTATACTGGTTTAGGGGCCACTTTATAAAAAAGGAGCTTACTGTTTATGTTCAGGCTTGATTGAGGCAAATGTTTTTCCTGGGAATCAGCAAAGATTTCTTACTTTATGATCCAGTTGGTTTCGTTATGTTGCGCTATGTGAGGTGAAGATCTTGGTGCATTATTATAGGTAGGAAAGTAGACAATAAAGTGTTTAAATTCATACATATACTTTGAACCAAATGTTGGTGACCGTTGCGCGGGAGGGTCGGCACGCGTCGCCCGCGCATGTAATCTACCGCTGCACTTGTTTGTTTTTATGTCCACCCATAGCTCCGTAACTCACATTATTGCTCAGTTAAGTATAGAAATATCGCGTATATACCTACTCGTAGTTGTGGAAGTAGGAAAACCTTTGGATAAACAATGTATCAAAGCCGACCGTCGCTGGGAAGACCTATTTCCAGGACGTCTTTTGGCTAAAATTATGAAAATTATAAAAAGCATTTATAATATCCACAGAATAAAGACTAAAGGCATAGAAACTCTACTAAATAAGCAGAAAATACATTATGGTTCACTTTTTTTTACTTATGGTTTTCATAGTGAGTTGGGAAGAGATGAATCTATAGGTGTTCTTTCGTTATCGGTTCATCGTCACAATTAAGGCGTGATTTGGACCTATAAGCACCTATAATATTTGGACCGATAGACAAGGAAAGACAAATCGTTCCTATAGGAAGGACAAAGAAGTCCCTGTGTAAAACCTTGTGCCAATGACAGTTAAAGAAGAAAAAACAGCCTACCTTTTGTTTCATTTTTTCTCATGTAATAAGTTATCTAAAAAGTAGAAAAAGATCGTTGAAGCAAAGTATGTCTTATAGTCCGGTTTCTATGCTATATGTTCTTATTCTGTGATAATATCTATGATCGTTGTTTTTGATGGCAAGCAGAAGGCACAGACCAACTGATGGTAGGGTGACGGCACCAATGATGGCCACTTTTAGCTGACAGGCACCAGTAATGGACACTTCACTCTTAATTCAAATTTCATACGGTCCTAAATTGATTGTTGCAAAACAAATGAATAACCCTTATCTTCAGCAAAATAAGAATCAAGTGTCCCTCGTTGGTCCGTCACCCTAAACGGGATCAGAGACCCATACACATTTGAATTCTTAGGACCACTATCTCAAGACTGCAATCCTAAGACTGCAATCCTTTGACGCTGAGTTGGCCTAGTTGTTAGTGCTAGCTTCCTGGGTTCAAATCCCGGTAAGGGCAGATATTTGTGTGATGAGCGCGATTAAGGATTTCTGTGATCATGGATTTGCTTGGTAATCTTAATATTTAAATTAAAAAGGGATCATTAATTATTTCATTTGATACTCATAATAATTCAATTTGTTATGATTTAAATGTATGTAATTTTAATGTTGACAAAATATTTAAACTAGAACTAGGAACTGGATAGACATATTTAAAACTTTATTAAAATTTGTATATTTTTTGTATATCTATGATTAGTTTTATTTGTTGGTTGTACAAATTAATTGTTTTGATTTAGAATAAGTAATAAATGTTATATAGTGTAAATGTATCAACACAATTTATATTGTTACTGAATAAATAACTATGAACTATGAACTTTGTCGCGTCTCGGAGATCTTGCTCGGAGCAGGTGTACGGTGTACGGGCACGCCGGACAAGACATCATATGCGCCATAGTTTGGAGAGCTGCTACACAACAATGTGAATACTGCAGCTTGGCGGTGGATTAATGGATAAGATGGTGGTGATCCGGATGGACCTTGCACTTGGTCCTACCACCACTAAAAATCGTGTATCGCAAGAAAATAATTTTCTTTATAGGCATCATTTTTTTTTTACAATTCTTATGTCAAGGAGTTTGCACTCGAACACACAGACCACCTCATGGTAAGGGGCATCTTGGACCCATAGACATTGAAATTCTTAATACTACATTCTCAAGATTCCAATCTTAAGACTCCAAATGCTGTAACTTGATACGTTTGTTTGTCAGTTTGCTTAATTTAAATCTAGAAAATCAATCTAGAACTAGTGTCATTGGAATGGGCTGAAATATGGAATACACTTGTAAATAAATCCGATGACAAATGTAATATTACGATGAGATGGAAGATGGCTACTGGATCTCTACTGTATCTTACTTAGACCCTTTAAGTTACATTTGGACACATTTAATTTGTCTCTATAAACGACTGTATTTTTTTTGTATAAACTTATTGAACTTTTTTACTTAGGTACATGTTTATTTGTTTTGCAGTAGTTACCTATGTTTATTTGAAGTCAAAAACAAAGAAAACTACGTTAAGAATTCAATCAGATACTGTACGGATTCGTTTAATTATAATTATAATTTAAAACAAAAAAATCAACAAACGCCTTAGGGGTAAACTTTTGCCTTTATCAGGAATCAAACCCAGACCCACCAGCTGACCCGTTTCTACGACTGCACTAATAACTAATAACAATTTGGATAACTCAATTAAGAACCCCGCATGCGCGTTATTAAGTTATCTAATTATGCGAGCAACACCGAGGGGCGCTATCATCCCATCGCTATTATCGCTAGCAGTGGAGCCGCGGCCTTAGAATGGTGACCAGGCTTTAGGAAAATTTATAGACGCATTTATATTACAATCAAGAGGATTTTGAAGCTAAAAATTTCCATTCAAAATGCGAAAACGATTCTCTCCCCTTAAACCTACATCGCTATAGTCTAACGCACTCGCAATTGCAATCGGCTTCAAGGTGGAACAATTGTTTTCATTTTGTATGCAGACAAGCCTTCGATTTTCAAAATGAAAACGATTGCGATTACGAGTGCGTTAGGCAATAGCCCCTTTGGTCCGATTTTTAGGATTTTGAATATGTATGTATGCATGTAAATACTTTATTGTACAAACGGGAAAATAACAACAAAATAGACAGAAACACAAACGGTATGTACAAACGCGAACTTATCCCTTTAAGGCATCTCTTCCAGTTAACCTAGTCCTAGTTAGTTATTTTATGCTAAAGAGAAGGCGAACGATGGCAACTAAGATCTACTTGCAGTCTCAAGACTAAAATCTTGAGACGGCAAATGCGTTGCCAAGCCTGAGGACTAAGATGGAATGTCTCTATGGTAGTAAATTCACCGGTTGTTTTATTCAAACAATGCGAATGCTGCTTAGTGGTAGGTTAAGGAATAATATGGTGGTAGCGATCCCGACGGCATAATCCTACCACCACTAAAGCTCACGATAACCTCGTAAGGCCCAGTGAGCAATAGGATGTACGTAATCAAGGCAATTTAATTTGAACTGTGTGACGTATGGGAATAAGGTTTATTTTTCTATCCTCGTAAACTGAAAATGGCCTTATCGAACAAACGTAATTGAACTTTATTGCCTTGGTGGTAGATTCAAAGTCCCACTCACAAAAAACTCTCTGTTTGTAGTATGGTGGGCCTTACGAGGATAAAGTAAAGCATATGGTTATCGATCAAAGGGCATTGGGTAAATTTGTTTGAAGAATATTGTCATTTTTTAATCCGCGGCCACGGATGATTTTTACATAGTTATTTAGAGAACCCCTAAATACACATAGATATATATAATTTATAGCGTATAATGTCGGAGCGGATATTTTAAAGATTTAAGTATTTAGTTTTTAGTACAAAAGTACGCCCAAGTATGTATATATAAATATCTCGGCTCCAATGCACTTAAGAGACGACGAAATTACATTACATAGCAAAAAAAATTATTTTTAATAATTCTATCATAATTTACCACTTTTACGAATGGCCGCTCACCTTGAAAATGTATGAATTTAAAAAAATGACAACACTTTTTCCCAAACCCCTTTGTCGATATTTGAGTCTATGACAAATTATTTGATAATTTATTATCTTTCTCTAAGAAAGCGCTGGTAGATTTTGATGTATAAAAATGCCCGCGCTGCGAACTTACTAAATAAACACCTTGATCTTTAATTTGTAAAATACCACACCCATGTATTAATAAGAAAAAAATATCGTAGGGGCAATCTCGCACAAATTTACCTCACCCAAAGCTAAGCTAAGCTGATTAAAAAAATTACTTAAATACGTAGAAAACATCCAAGACTCAAGAACTCGGGCTTATGACATATGTACATAAATATTTGCCCTTACCGTGAATTGAACTCTAGACCGCAAGCATCGTAGGCTAGGCAGGGTCACTATCGCTAACAGCGTTGTCATTTCAGTCACAGGAAAAACGATATGCTTCGCTTCTTCTCCGTAATGATGGTCTTCTCCGAAGAGCTAGTAGATTCATTCCATATTACCGACGTGTAAAAGAGCCCTCATCTGGCCAATTTACTGAATAAATATTTTGAATTTTGAATTTGAATTTTATGGAAAAATGGGGTTATATCTTCCCATACATTTTCCTATGTCACCACTCAGTTTTATTTGTTATCTGACAAATTTTGTGGCATAATTCCTTTTAAAAATCGAATTCCCCGAAAATTCCGTTATCAAACCAAATTCGAATTTCGAAACCTGTCAAAATTGACGTAACGTTCTAACGGTGCAACTCGTGCGCACCCTAACAATCGTCATGCCCCCCCATCGATCACCAACGCAACAAAGCCGAACCCTAATGACGGTAGCCACCTGCCATGATCACTGAGATGGTTGATGATTTTTTTATGTGTCCCGCTGTGGTGTCTTGTAACCTATGATTTTTTTGGCAAGAAGAAGGGAAGCGTTCACACAGTAGGCCACCTGATAAGTGGGTTCAAAGCCCATGAACAACACTCTCAAGACTTCAACAACCTACACTTGCCAAGATGGATGCCTCTCTCTCTATGTTAGTAATAACACCGGAATGCAAAAATGCGAGCACTGTTGCTGGCGGCAGGTAAAGGGTAAGATGGTGGTAGCGATCAAGATGGACTCTGACTGTGCAAGACGCTCTTATAAAAACTGTTAAATAAAAATAATCAGTCTGTCTCATATCTCATGTATATCTATATAACGTCTATAAAAACGAAAATTTCACGTAATTGTAAGAACTGAATGAAGTATATGCAATAATTAAAATAAGATAATAGTAGATCTTTAGGGCTTTAAGAATAATTCGAGACCCGACGTTTCATCAAATTCTCGGACCTTAATTTTCTCGGGTCGAATGCATTGCGAAATAGTAGATTGTTAAGCGAAAATTTAGTTTGCAACAGTGTCAGTGTATCTGATATCATAAATAAATAAATAAAAGGCGTAAAAAATATTAAAACCACATTCGTACAAGCTTAACATTTTATTATTATCCAATTTTAGTCTCGACCTTTAACTGCAATAAAAACAAATACTTACTTTTGGCTCTAGATGGAGTTTTTTTTTTACTTTAGTCCGCCGCCTTAAAGAGTCACTTTTAGGTTGCGTTCGACCAAACTGGAATAAGTCCTTATACGTAGAATAAACGTCGAATTTGTATACACTAATCTCGGAGTAAGTCTTTGAAATGCGGCCTTAGAGCAAGAGAAGTCGAAAAGTCGTATATGTTATATAAAAAGGAGTAATTTTACGTTTATACATGACTTATGAACGTGATTGCGGGCAGATTTGACTGTCCCATTTTAAAGTTTTGGGTGGGACAAATCAAGGGAGTAGCCCAAATTGTACTTTAATTTTTACAAACCCAATTTTTAAATAAGATTTACTAACCTAGCATAACTATGGATAACTTGTAGTCCGAAATAAAGATATTATTAAATATTTATTTATTATATTGTGCAAACATAAATACAAGAACAACCCAGAACTAGCTCTAACCTTCAGTGTTTAACATACACTTAAGGTTAGAGTTAGCTATAATATAAGCAACCTCCTGACGTCCGCACCTCCCGACTACCTAACGGGTGTCGGTACGACGGGGGATGGGGAATCCTGCGGCCTCCTAAACGGGGGAATGATTTTCTCTCCTGACCCTTCAGCACAGGCTGGGGTAAGGCTCCGCGTGCGATTCACTGGTCCCTCGTTAAATTGACACCTGCCCCCCCATTAAATTATAGCAGATGTATAGGCTAAGTTGCAATGGAAGAGGTCACAAAAGAGGGCAGAGGAGACACGCGCAAAAAATAGTATCTCCAGGCAAAAGAGAAAGCCTCAAAAAGGGTAGCCCCACCCATAAAGATGGTATCCACAGCCACACAAGTGGTCCAAAAAGATCTCCGACCCAACCCTTCCATTGTCGGGCAAAAGAAAGGAAGCCCGTAGTCTGTAAGCATGCATGCGTCAGGATTCCCACTCCGCGACTCACATAGCTATATGTCTCCCCCCATCCCAACCCCCTTTCCTATCCCCCCTTTTTGGAAAAACCCCGCGGATATGTAAACGGAGGAAGGACTTTCTCCTCCGGCCTTTCAGCACTGGCTGGGGTAGTATCCGCGGGAGTCTAAATTCTAGTTGGTAATAGGGGCATTGGTGTTTTTAGCCGGTGCGAGCCCGGCAGTACCTGGGTCCTCCATTCCCAGGTCTCCGGAAGGGATTTTCACCTCTGCCCTTTTTTCTTAAAGTAATTAAAGCAAAAAGCAAACAAAAGCAAGGACTTTTGTCTTTGGCCCTTCAGGCGATTACCACAAAAAAAAAACATAAATACAAGAGCCGCTGTTAACAGATCTTCTCCAAAATTGTCTAACAAAATCAAACTTAACTCTTCCATCTCTTTACATTCATCTTATGACAGCCACATCACGTCCGCAAACAAAAAAGCACACTCCCACAATGATCCAGCAAATTCATTCTCGTACTATCAAATTGACATATTATTTCCTTTAACCAAACAGGAATCCGTGGCATGATAAAAATTAGTTCTTTATACCCTTACAATTAAATAACATCGACCTTATGTCAATATAAAGTAAGATTTATCAGATGCAAACGTATAGTTGTTACGCTTCGAATTAAAATTATTTCAAATACTTCGGAAATATTCTAAATTCAACTTTATTAGTATAACTATAGCGGATGATAGAAGTGTACGAGTATTGTGGTATTATTATAATTGTCGGTAAATATGAAGAGATGTCAAATTGCTGACAGATGAAAGAGACCGCGGGTAGGGATGCCACCCGTCCGGATTTCACCGGATTTTACGTGTCCGGGATTTAGATTGTGAAGATTTAGTCCAATCAAATTAAGATATGTTGGATTGGGTTGTTTGCGAAGTTGGTGGATTCGTTGACATTATTACGAAACATCAAACTTCAAATCCTAGCGTCAGCTGAATAGAAGATGACAGCCCTACAGTGGTGGGCTTTGGGACGAAGGGGGGGAACCCTGAGGTTAATTTACATAGAAATAGGTTTTATTCCACTGTTATCAGACGGACTCTTTAATAAGGATAAATTGTAAATTAAGTTAGTGTTTTTATTAATGACTTTAGGCGTTATGGGGGCGTTTTGGATTAACATTTGAGTAACGTTAGAAATATGTGGTCATTTAGATAAAGTCAAATGAAAATAGTCGTTATTCGGTTTCGACAAAAAACGGCAGCGTAAGGGATGCACCATGTTGTTTTTATCCGATTTTCAGAAGGATGGTATGCTTTTAACTGTCGGCGTCAGAAGGAGGGTAAATGGTAACCCATAAATTTATCGAATTTCACTTCATCGATTGTGTCATTTCATCGAATTTGATTTCATCGAACTTTTCTGCTCAAACCATGATGTTTTCAAGATATTTTAAATATTAATTACATAGATTAGGTTAGGTTAGATTTGTAATTACCAAAAAAAAATACTCATGCGAGAAATGCGTTTCGATGAAATAAAATTCTGCGTAATAATACGTTCGTTGAAAGGTGTTTCGATAAAATAGTACGTACCCGTTTTTCGAGTGTATGTATATCTATTTCTGACGCACGCACGATAGCATAGCTCTTATTCACTTCAGCCCAGTTAAAAACAATACCATATATAACAGGTCAAAGACAATAATGGTGCTTACCACCTAGAATAGAGCCATTTACGATTAATAGGTATAGAAGCAAGATGGACTACACTCAGGAGCAAAAGTAACGCGTCAGAGTGCGACTTTCATACAAACGAGACTGTTTCGAAGCCTTGGTTCCTTGCCAGGGGTTTTTTTGAGTGAGATTTAATGGTGGATACTCCGAGGTTTATTAGAGGAGGTCAAAAGTTCTTAAGATACCTAACTAATCGCACAATCAGTTAACACCACAGCGAGAGAGTTTGGGTCAGCATTTGGATTTCTTTACATTTTATTGCCATTTTAGATGTTTCTCTGAACATGCACAATTCCAGCGTTAACCGCAGGCACTCTGGAAGTCCTGTATCGATGCTCGGGGTATCCATCATCAAATTTCGAAAAACGAACTCTGACCCGTTTTCTTTGCTTCTGAGTGTATACCAACGTAGAATGAAGCCCCAATTTAACCACTTTATCAACTTTATAAGATCGTTACTTTAAATTAAGATATAACCTATAAATTATGTCATAGACGAACTACTTCATCTACGCGTTTATGACTCATATCATAGTTTAATATCGAAACCAATCTCAATCATATCAAATCAAACGAGCGATATCATATCAAATCATATCTGATATTACGACTGAATGTTTAATAATATTATTTAAATGTTGTCCTTTTAAAGTTATTGCTCCAATTAAGACGTATCAACGTCAATCCGGTTGCAAATATTTATGATCATTATTATGTATAGTTGAATTTATGCGTTTGAATATGAATCGTATTGTGTTGGTATACAGTGGAGTTTTATTTGGCTACTGTACCGTTGTTATTTTTAACAGAATGACTAGTGTTTTTACCACAGCTTTACTTAAAACTTTTTAAAGTAATATAAGTATGAATAATAATAAATGACTTAAACGTTCCGTCCAATGAAATACAATATATTTTTTCCCAATCCAAATTAATAAAATATGGAAAATAAAAATAATTACCTATTTTACTCATTTGTCAGAAGTTGTTTTAGTTCGCTCACAAACTGAAGATAAATGAACGCAAGAAAACATAACCCATCCCCTTTAATTTAACCCAGTTCTAGCGCTCGAGGTAAAGCCAACTGGCGAACGATTTAAGTTCAATTGGTGGTAACTGGGATCTGAAACCCATACTCATTTGGAATCTTAAAACTACAGTCCTAAGACAGCAAATTCATTGCCAACCCCAAGGACTAAGATTGGATGCCTCTATGCAAGTCATTTTACCAGTACTATCACGAACGTTAATTTGTGACCCATTTCAAGAAAAATATGCTTGAAGTCGTCAATGTCATAAGAGATGTCAAGTCATTTGTAACTTTTAGGAAACTCAACCTTATTGTTGTAGAATGTCAGATTAACTTTGGATCTAAGGTGGGTACCAAATTAAAGTTCGCGACTGTACGTACTTAGAGTAGGTACAATAATGAATGTTAGGAGTCCTATACCCACACCGGATCACAACAATGCGGACACTGCTGCCAGGTGGTAACTTAAAGGATGCAATGGTGGGTCAAAGCCTGTACAAGGTCCTACCACCATTAAATAACACCCCTAAGATACTGACCACTCTCGTATCGACGACATTCTTTTACTAAGTCGGCTTATTGAAGCTACCGACAGACAAACAGATCCATCGTGTTATTAAATACTTTGACATACAAAAAGGTTTGGACACAACCCGTCACATGTCAATACGACGGATTATAAAACCAATTACGGGTCGATGACGGAATGACTGAATGACGGATGACGAATGACGTCGGGCCCACGACAAATAGTAATTGGTGGAATATATTATAATGCAATTATTTGTTGACAGATTTGGGACGGCATCATGAGGCTGTTTGTTATAGTTTTTGTTACGTAATAATAATATTTAGTCTCAGTAGCAAATAATCTTATACGTAATTAGTGTACCTACACCTTGATATCACCTTATGCTGATGACTTATATAGAAGTATTTAGTGTGGAAAGTATGGTCCAGAATTATGGCTGATTTATAGATAGGTACTTACCTAAGTAGGTAGGTGTATTCGGTCTTGCTATCCCAATCGGCGTTTATATGCATCTCATAAAAAAGACAATTAAATTTGATAAAAGTCAACTCACTACCGTGTTGTACAGTGTACACCTAAATATTACAATTATTAGGAGGTTTAAGCGCTCATGTTAATAATATTTTTAAACGAATGTCACCAGTCCTACGAGATACTAGCCAAGCTTTGGGTAAGTTTATAATAACTTTGAATTTGTATCTTGATATCAAAGCACAAGGGCTAGAAGGCTCCGCGTCCGATCCCTTCCAAACCAACCGAGGGGTCACACAAGGATACATACTTTCGCCACAACTATTCAATCTAATTGGTCAACATATCATGCGACGAGTTTTGAAAACTTATAATGGAGGTCACCTTATTTATCAATAATTTACGCTTTGCAAATGACACAACCAATATTGGCACGAATTAAAAAGAACTGGTCGAACTTCTGCAAAGGGAACAATCAGTGAGTGCTGAGTATAGGCTCCAAATAAACCAGAATAAAGCCAACTGATATTTGTAGACCGGGCTAGCACCTTAGAGAGAGCGAGAAAGCAGATCTCAATACCGTACAGGAGTTTGTTTATTCGGATGGTGACTGTGATAGAGAGGTCGTAAGAAGAGCCCAGTTAGCTCAAAGTTGTGAAGCGTCTAGAGAAGATTTTGAGGAACAGAGGAATTGGAAAGAAAACAAAATTAAACTTATGCGGACCCTTATCTTTTCTATTTGCCTTTACGCTTTGGAGAACTGGACACTGAGGGTACGCACCCAGACCAAGATCGATGCTTTTGAGATGTGGTGCTGGCGAAAGGTCACTGTAGTAGAAAAGTCGGAAGGAAAAAGGAGCCGTGGTAGATCACTTACCCGATGGACCGACGCAGTGAAAGAAGTCTCCCAAACCAATTTGCAGAGGTCTATGCAAGGGCCGAAGATAGAGCGGTTTGGAGAGCCTTGGGGAACCAAGCTACAATTGAATGCTATCGCGACCCTTAGTCATGAGGAAACAAGTAAGAGAAGATTATACTTTTGTAGTTAAATGTTTTTTGCTAAATGGTTAAAATAAACTTTGCTAAATATGGTAAATAGCAGACGCATTTTTAATTTGACTACATCCCTCACCGGCAAAGAAGGTGTTTACGAGGACGAGAAGGAGGAGGTAGCTGTCAAAAAGCCATACAAATTACGCTCTGGGCGATAACGTTTCTCACCCTCTAAATCAAGTCCAATTTCCACAATTTTTGAATATAACCATTACCATTACCATATAACCATTTCGTCATTGACCTGTTATAGGATTGTTTTTAACTCGGCCACCATTACTGTCAAGTAAATAAGAGCTATCAAAACTTTGACCATACGATAACAGGTCAAAGACGATATGGTTTATACCGCCTCGAATCTCGGCCCAGGCTTCACCACTACACTCACCGCAACCCTCAAATGATTCCTTCTAGTCATTTTGCATGAAACATTTTATAAAACTGACCGCGTTAAGTTTTTTCTTCTATTTGTCTCTTACCGCTGTCACATGATTGGTTTTGTACAGTAGATACCGCCGTCTTTGATCTTGCCGCCCACCTGAGACAAACACAAGACAAAATAGAACTTAATTCCTTAAGTTAAGGTTGGTTTAAAGTTGATGATGGAAAGGTAAAGGCATTTAATATCTTTATTAATGTATCCGAAGCGATGATCGATGATAACTAATTATTAGAAACATTTCGTTGACCGACCTTAAGTCAGATTTATAAAAGTAATCTTGGACTGTGACTCGATTAAATAAAGCATAATTTTGCTTGTAGATGATTAGTGAGAGATAATCGCCATTTATTGTGTTTGGATATCGTTAAAGCATAGAGTTAAGTAAAATTAGAGGTTCAGAAGATAAGTTGTTTTATCACTGCGCGTGCGCGTGTTTGTGTAAGTAGGTACGAAGTAGAACAAATAGATCACCATCGGATTTGACATTTAATAACCGCTAACACACTAAGAGCGGAAGTGCGCGGTGCGGCGCGTTCCCATACTAAAAAGCGTGCCCAAAGCGTGACGGAGGCGGTTTTAATATATTGAAAACATTAAAATAGCAGGCATTCCATATTAATCCTAATCCTGAGAATTCCATTAAAAAACTTACCTCAATATTAATTTAAGAGACCATAACACGTTCAAATCCGGCTCCTCAGATTTGCCTACAAAATGGTATCAAAATCGAGTTTTTGGCACAGAAAGGCAGGATAATCCGGGATAAATACTGGTGTTTGCAGATTACGGATTTAAGCTGTGGTCAGAATTTGGTTTAAGAAAGGATAAAGGGGTTTAAGTTTAACTAAAATAACACGTAAGATATTTTGAGACGCGATTAACAAAAAAAATACGTCAGTAATTAGAAATGTTATCTATACAAAACTGTTACCTGACATTCCAACTTTAGATATTGTTTTTTGAAATATTTGCGTTCTAAGTTCTAATGAATATGATTCGCTCGATTGAAAAGCAGATTGAATTTTTGACTTAATCAGAATTAGGTAGTTCCGAAATGTCAAGATTTTTACCAAGCGTTCCACGTATGTCTTATCCTTCCTCTTTATTCTTCCTCTAGATTTTTCTCGGTCGCTTCTTTGAACTCCGATAGAAAAATAATGTTATATGCTCGACGCCTTTGTCTTTGTGTGTGTTATGTCTGTCATTGTTATTATAACGGCTTAAATTGAAGAACCAATTTTAATGTATTATTTTTAAGGTTGTGTCCAGATGTTGTTTCTAGTTGGGTTTATCCAAATCAACTCTTAAACGCTATTACTCTTTTCCACATCGCAGATTTTTAATTCTTAATTATAGTTTTCTTCAAGACCAGCAACGCATGTCAACGCCCCGGTGTTTCTACTTTTGCCTATCTTTGAAAAAACATTATCATCTATAATGATGTTCTAAGCCATCGTAGCTCTGCGGTCCGGAGATACTCATCGAGCCACAGATATCGGCTGCGTCTTATTGTTAAACAAGCTTCTTTGTCACCCTAATAGAATTAAGTCTTTGCCTCTTCACAGCTATGGCGTAAGGCTGCGCTTCCACCAGAGCTGTGTGAAGTAGGATATAGCACCAATGGGATAGGTTCTTTTTCCTAGCCTCTTATAGTTCCTCCCTATACTCCATTTACTTTAACTAGGCTTCTCTCACTTGCACATTATCACAAACGACAAGGAAAATCAGTCGGCTCTTACATCATTCCAGCGTAAGAGCGGGTTCTGAATAGCCAATCACGTGCAACTGCACTTTTCCAGTACTAGGTCGTTAAATTAAATTAACTATAATTGAGAATGTACACCCTAAAATGTGTTTTGTACTCTAGGATGGGACAAGTTAAACTCGCCAATTAATATTAGCTGGGTCTAGTAAATCGCTTTTACGTGGTTGATTTAACACATAGAATACTTTTTACATACATACATACATACATTAAATCACGCCTGTTTCCCAGAGGGGTAGGCAGAGAACACTTCTTTCCACCTGCTACGATCCTGACAAATCGTCTTTCGCTTCTTCCACATTCATACTTATTACAACTAGATTTTTTTATTTTAAAAATTCAAGAAGAAAAGTGAAAAACCACTCTAACTTAATAAAGCTGTTTAACTTGACAACCGTGACACCGTCCAAAACCTTGACTTCAAATCATCAACATCACCAGATCAATCCCCGAAGGTTAAATATGTGTGTATTTCTCTATATGTTCGTTTATAGTTGTCTAGTTCCAATAGTACAACCTTAGAGCAGAGAGCTTAGTTTCGGAGTAGGACAATTTCTGCCAGATTGTACTACCCTGACGTTTATTTCTTATTAGTTAATATCCAAAACACGTCTATTGCTGGACATATTTAAATCTCCACAAAACTCCACCTTCTCGGTACCATAGTGGTGATCGTATCGGAAGTCGCAATGTTGCCGCCTTCTTTGGTACAGTCGAGTTCATAAAAATACCCTTTAGTACCTTGTCACTTTAATTGCTGTGACAATTCATATATGCAGGTTTAAACATGACATTAAATAGACAAGGTACTAAAGTGTATACATATTTATGAACTCGATTGTATTACGGTAGTCTTGGCCTCTGTTCCACTATGTTTTGTAAACCATTTTGTTTTTGAAACTATATTTTTACTAACTTGTGTATCTGTGTATATGTATAACGTGTGTCTGTTTGTGGAATCGTAGCTCCTAAACGGATGAACCGATGCGTACGCGGTTTTTTATCTGGATGGTTCTTAGCTAGGTTTTATGAAAATAATTTAGGCCCTTTAAGAGATATTAGAGGGCCCTGCCAAGATGGATTGCGCTAACTAGCGTTTCTATTCGATTCGTTTTTAAACCAATCGCGTCCCTGGTAGATCACGTGACTTTTCATATCACGTCATCTACAAGTGACGCGATTGGTTTAAAAACGAAATGAATAGAAACGTTAGTTAGCGCAATGCATCTTGGCAGGGCCCTCAGAGGGCTCAGACAAGATGCACTACGCTAACTAACGTTTCTATTCGATTCGTTTTTAAACCAATCGCGTCACTGGAAGATGACGTGATACGAAAAGTCACGTGGTCTACCAGTGACGCGATTGGTTTAAAAACGAATCGAATAGAAACGTTAGTTAGCGTAGTATATCTTGTCTGACCCCTCAGAGGGCCCTGCCAAGATGCATTGCGCTAACTAGCGTTTCTATTCGATTCGTTTTTAAACCAATCGCGTGACTGGTAGATCACGTGACTTTTCGTATCACGTCATCCACCAGTGACGCGATTGGTTTAAAAACGAAACGAATAGAAAAGTTAGTTAGCGCAATGCATCTTGGCAGGGCCCTCAGGTCGGAAAGTAGTAGTCGCAGTTTTATTGGAGGTTTATCTATTTAATACATAGTTATTAATTATTATACCATATGAAGGGAAAGAGGAATAGAAGTCTGCTAAATTGTGTTAAGCCAGATTGAGTGCGGAAAGGCGCAGACTGAAAACCAGCGCTGCGAAGACTCGAGCACTCGCCCGCGCTCGCAGCTCATGCTGAGTCTGTGCCTTTTGTCACACCATTTTTTTTTTTTTTTGGTACCTTGTACTCGTTTTTTTTTGTTTTGTGTGACGATAAATACTTCTTATTATTATTCTTAGAATTCTAGAGACCCAAGTCAAGATGCAAATGCTACTAACGTTTTTCTTCTCTATCACTCAAAATGTATGGGATGATAGTTGATCACGTGGTTTATCGGAAAGCACGATATCATCCCGTACATTTTGAGTGATAGAAAAGAAAAAAAACCGGTCAAGGCGAGTCGGACTCGCCCACCGAGGGTTCCGCACATGACACGGTAAACTCAATTCAAAATTTGCACCGCCGCCTTTCCTTGCATAAGACCCTGTATATTTTGTTATTTAATTAAAAATGTTGGGTCTTCAGATTTTTTCCTATATTTGTAGTATAAGGCGGTATTACTTGCCAAATTTCATAGTTCCTACATGATATTACATATACATTTTGATTCCCTTGAGAGTGTCAAAATATACGTTTTTTGCAGCATAAACGGCCGTATCTTTTTTTACGTTAATATAGAAGTTTGATTTTTTCACAGCTTCAAGGGACTGTAAATTTGAGTATGTGTTTTAAATTTCAACTCGATACCTCTTCGCGTTCCCGAGATAAAGGGTCTTGACAGACAGACGGACAACAAAGTGAGCCTATAAGGGTTCCGTTTTTCCTTTTGAGGTACGGAACCCTAAAAAGGTAGAGTTTGTATCTTGGCTAGGGCCTAGCCTCTGAGCTTTACTAACCACAAGTTCACACCAGGGTTCAGCTGAAAACCAGCGCTGTAGCTCCGGCTGCAGCACATGCTGAGCTGAGTCCTATATTTGACTTCACATTACAGTGCAACGATCCTAATTCTGCTCTAATCTTCTTTCTTCTTTTTTTTGTACCATGTCTGTTGTGTAGTAGTGTGTTTTGTCTAATAAATAGTTGTGTGAGTGTGAGTTTGAGTTTGAAATGCGGTCAAATGATTACTAGTTTGGAAGTAATACCAAAACAACAAAAAATAATCATCTAGATTGTGAAGGTTGCAGCGGAGCATGCGCGGGATCATCCCTCTGTCGGCGCTAAAACTGTTTCCATGTTCCACTCGCGCGCCGTTCGCATGAGCACAGGGCGTCGTTAGCGCTGCGTGACTTTCATAGTTTTTTTTAACTTAATTTATTTATTATAGGAAAACCAACAGCTAATAAAATACTTAAAAATTTACATAATTAATTAATGGCTTTCACTATTTGTTCTAGAGTGGCGATCGCGAACCGGGAGACGAAGTGGCAGGCCTTCCACAAGGTAGACCGACGATCTGATAAAGGTCGCGGGAAACCGCTGGATGACAGCAGCAGAGGACCGATCATTGTGGATAACCTTGGGGAAGGCCATTGTCCAGCAGTGGACTTCTTGCGGCTGATGATGATGATGATTCAGACACTCATCATGAACTTATTAGAGAAATAAGTCCATGAATATAGCACGCGAGGACAATTGTTCGGTTAAAGAGTATTTACTCTGGTGGACTAAATAAGCACGTGAGGTTAGCAGCACGCGCTTCTGGTTAGTCCACTTTAATAGTTGAGCCACAAGTCAACCTAGGGAGACTGACGTTACATCAAACACTAGAAAGAGAAATCAAGATTAATCCGTTGACCTAAAAAAGTAGGATTTTATTTGTTCATTACTTAAGAAATAGGTACGTAATTTTTTGGATAGGTTCCATTTTTATCAAGAGTGATGATGATGATAGTATTTATTAGGAGTATCTTATTTTATCGAAATACCTTTCAAACTAACATTTATTTCATTACGCAACATTTTCATTTCATCGAAATGATTTTCTCGCCGCCCGGGTTTTTTTAATTAATGTTTGAGATAGGGCCCTGCCAAGATGCATTTCTCTAACTAGCGTTTCTATTCGATTCGTTTTTAAACCAATCGCGTCACTGGTAGATAGCGTGATACGAAAAGTCACGTGATCTACCAGTGACGCGATTGGTTTAAAAACGAAACGAATAGAAACGCTAGTTAGCGCAATGCATCTTGGCAGGGCCCTCTGAAAACATCATCTTCAGCAGAAAATTGCTTTCGATGCAATGAAACAATAGTTGAAGCTAAATTCGATAAAATTATGGGTTAACATCTACTACCCTCTCCTTCTACTCTCTATCTCTCCTGTTTTAGTCGCGCGCGCATTAGCGGCTGTCACGTTGACATATCAATAAAGACTCCTGCGCATCGACGCGGAAGATCGCCCCGACGGCCGCTAATCGGGAAGCTTGATGGGAAACACAATTTGAATATTATTTTAATAAAAAGAGATCGTCTGTTGAGACTGTTGGTTTGAACTGGCTCTTTAGAGATTTTAAGATTGGGTTATTGTTAAAAAAAATTGAATATTGGTATTTTGTTACTTACTTACTACACTTGTAGTACGGTCACGAGCGTTAATTTGGGACCCATTTCAAGAAAAATATGCTTGAAGTCGTCAATGCCATTAGAGATGTCAAGTCATTTGTAACTTTTAGGAAACTCCACCTTATTGTTGTAGAATGTCAGATTGACTTTGGACCTAAAGTGGGTACCAAATTAAATCTCGTGACTGTACCTAAGTAATCATATAGAGCCTAGATTATAGGCGGTAAAAAACATACCTGTTATCGTATTGTAAACGTTTTGATAGCTCTTATTTACTTTTTTTTGCGGCCGAGTTAAAAACGATAACAGGACAAAGACGATATGGTTTTTACCGCCTAGAATAGAGGCTCTATCTGAATACTTAGGTACTACAATTGTTGTAAGTAAGTAACAAGTTTCCAATTTCCTATCTACAGTACACTTAGTACGTCCGTTTTTACAGGATCCATTTTAACGGATCTTTTCGCCTTGTAATCTTCTATTTTACTGGATCCAGAATACTGTTTTGGGTGTGAACTCGCTCATACAACTACATACGCCATCAAATAACGGACCTGTTAAACGGATCGCTATGTTTACGCGCCCTAACCCTATCTTAAACTCTCTGAAGAGCCAGTTCAAACCAACAGCCTCCACAGACGATCTCGTTTTATTATTAATATAATATTCAAATTGTGTTTCCCATTGAGCTTCCCGCCTAGGTTAAGTTGGATTATGTTTACCTACCTACTAGCTACTTGTATTATCATACTAAAACAGATTGAGCTGAATCATTACAACAATATCATTTATTCTACGAACGTGATGTCATTTTCTTAAAACAGTCAACTGATTTAATTTAACCTCGTGAAGTCATGATTCAAAGAAGAATCAACAAATCAAGGATATGACACAGGATTGATCTGGAGACCAGTGTTCGTGACACTTAAACAATGGCGATGATTTCTTTACTATATATAAAAAATGGTTTATTTAATAACAGAAACAAAAACATTTAATTAACCAGCCAGGAGCATGTACAAACACAAAAAATATATGTCGAAAAACAACAATTATGAATTAATCGTCTATTTAAAGTTATACTTGGTGCTGTCTTGCCACTGTAATTGCCTGTATCTCAAGAACCAATCAAGTCTACTTAAGGTGCTTTTCCACCGGCGAGGCGAGGCGAGACGAGGCGGGACGAGAATTGAAATTTGTATTGAAAAATCGCGCACTCTCCTCGCGCGCACGCGGTGGAAATGGGTGTTTTAAAACGAATAAAAATTCTCGCGCCACCTCGTCTCGTCTCGCCTCGCCGGTGGAAAAGCACCTTTACAGTGATAAATTTCCTAATACGTTATTTGTGGTTTTTTTTAAATTCAATTTTTTTGTATTTGTAGTTTTGGCTGTAGGGGTGGGAGCATTTCGTTCAATAGTATAGAATAAACGGTCCCCGAATCTAAAAAATATACACATGTACAATTGTACAATACAATTATGTTTGTATGCAATTATATTTTTTTTAATTGCTATCTGACAATATATCACAAGATTTCGTAAAGTAAAAAAAAAGCCTTGCCTTACCGGGGAGGTACCGTAAAAAAATGGATTTACTTAAATAATCATTGATCTTAGTGCGCTTTATTATAAGTATCTGTACCTTTGTGTAATTTGGAACATTAAAAAGCAGAGTAACACAAACTTTTAATCTAAAATTAACTTTTTTTTTTAATTTAACACCGTAATGGTTGGTCTTGATATGCAGTCGGTAACTTTGCAAAATAACTTGTACAAATGGCCGCAAGGGCCGGTTTAATTAGACCATACTGATATGATTATTGCATGTAAAAATAACAGTAAAAGTCAAACGATGAGCACTTTGTACAAGCCGATTGGCCACCGATGCAAATAACCTCATATAGAGTTACTAACACCTTTAATGAGGCCTGCGCCCGCGCAGAAAGAAACCCGAGCGCGCAACCCGACGCCTTCAATCGGCTTAACACACCCACCGCCGACGACACCAAAACGAGCCTCTTTTTTAAGAAAACCATGGAGATTGGTATTGAATAATAGTCGTTTTAAAATAAGAATGTATTAAGGCGACGAGGAAAAATATTTAAAATTGAAGTTTAAGCCCAGTGAGCAATAGTTCCATTTGAATATAGTTCGATTAAGAGTTATTATCGTGTTACTTTTGTGTGTGCGATATGTCTACCAACCTAAGTATTGGCTTACACGTTCAATATCTAACAAAACCTTCCTATTGTACGATCAAACGCAGATAAAAACGTATAAAGTAAGAAGGTTGAATGTCAAAAGTGCCGAAACCTTTGTACTAACTTCCCACAGGTTGGAACGGGTAAAACTAAGAAAAAAACGCGCCAAAATCTGCTAATATTACATAAAAAGGCTACAAAGATGCGGGCGATAGTGTTACCATTATAAATCGCACAAAAGTTACAATATAATCGAGTTTGAACACCATTAATCAAAATCGTTCCCAGGCATAGACAGGAGATTTATTTTTTAATAATTTGACAGGTAAATGCACGGCATTTAGCGTTCGGCGTTTTCTTTTTTCAAACTGGCCGGTTACAAACCATACCTATAGAGTTCTAATTCGTTCGATTTGAAAAAAACAAAACAAATGCCAAACGTCACTAAACCTTAATTTCGATCATTCGATTCTCAACCGCATTTAATGTAAATAAAGTATATGATTTAAAATTGTTGTACAGAGTTGGTGTCTTTTTGGACCGTAGTTTTTTTTTTCAATGGCCGGCGGCTCAATTAGAGAGGCGGTATATCGCCAGTCGATCTCGGCCGATCGTATCGATTTATTAATTAATCGATACACAAACACAACCGTCGCCGCGATTCGATAGATTACTTTCTATTGACGTAAGTTATATCGGCTGAGCGCTATTAGGATCAATAACTCTTTTTGTTTGTGTAATGAATGTAATGATCGGATCAGAGTGCGGTTTGGTTTCTTGTGATCTTTTTTATGGTTTAGTTTAAGGCAGCTATAGAGAACTTACCTTCTTCATTTTTATCTAAGAAGATTAAAAAGGCTGTTACTTCATTCCTGATCTCATCACCACTTAAATTAGGTAGGATAGGAGTCAACCACTGGTGTTTTAATCATAAAAAAATAAAGCACAGGTCATAATTTAACTCAAGGGTTACGGCCTGGCCACGACATTGCGTGAATTGCGGCGCGGCGAGCGTTTTCTTAATACATTGCACGGTCGAGACGCGCAACGTTCTGCGGTTTGTTGGCATCACACGCAATGTATGGAAATCGCTCGCCGCGCCGCAATTCGCGCAATGTCGTGGCCAGGCCATTAGGCTCTTGTCGCTTGAGTAATTCCTCTCTTGATACGACACGACATTTGCCTTCTGTCTTATTTGGCTGAAATAAGCAAGCCTAGGTCTTTCTCTTCCTCTTTTTCTCTCAACTTTGCCCTCCAACATGTTCAGAAAGAAACTGTCGTGCCGTATCAGTCGTCCCATCATATTTCCTCTTCTACATAAGGTACCTAAATATGTGTTTTCTAAAATATGTTCTCTCGTTTTCCATCTTCAAAACCTCGTCATTGGTTTTCTTTTCCGTCCAGCTAATTCTTTCCATTCTTCGCCAATACCACATCTCAAACGCTCAAGTCGCGGCCAAGGACGTCCAAGTCTCGCTACCGGACATAAAACGCAATGCTCCATAGGCGTAGACTTTAATTAACACTTTTTTACCTTTTTTTTAATTCGAGCTTTAGCAGGTGCTTCTTGTTATTGGCTTATGGGCAAAAACTTCATTTCATATTCTATAGGTAGACTGCTGAAAATGAGGTCATGGTAGGGGGATGAAAACTTAATGTAAGGGTGTGTCCTGGGTAAAAAAAATATAATTATAATTAGTCCGTCAGTACGATTATCAAAAAATATTGAACACGTATTTTTTGCTTTTCCAAATCAATCATAATTGACAAATACATATCGCACCTTCAGAGCTATAGTGACCTAATTAAAAATTTCTGCTTTCAAACTTCAAGTCGTAAATTTATTACTATAGAGACCAAACTCGAAAAATAAAATTTCTGAATTAGGTCACTATTGTTCTGAAGATGCGTATAACGCGCAGCAAAGCAAAGTGGGCGCTCGTGACGTCACAACGTGGTATAAAGTGTGCCACGGCGTGACACTTTATCTTCGTCATTTTTTGTTTAATTCACAAAAGAAAAAACATGTGTTCAATATTTTTTGATACTGTAAATGATGGACTAATTAGATTTTTTTAGGACACTAGCCTAAAGAATCGTGTTCATTTTCACCTCTTGTAGAGGCAAGTGATAACGCATCACAAGATCACAACACTACTACTTTGACTATATCAGTATTTATGTCTGTTTCTCGGATTTCTGTACTAATTATTATTTTCTGTTATTTTGTTAGTTTGTCTATCTCTATATATCTGGACGAGATCCCATAAGCATAAGTTCGCCTATGTAGGTACATTTCCTATGTTGACGCAAATGTGTCTTGTATTTGCTTATGTGCAACGTCTACAAATTTCCTCTAAATTTGCTTGTACTCCGTTGTCCTGTTATATCTGTTTAGTTGTTTCAGTTAGTTTTTTTCAAATAAACGTTATGACCTTGATTTTTATTACTTGAAATTACTTCATGTCCTATAATTTAGCTATTATGTTCAAGCAGATGATAGTATTATTGTATTTATTAAATTGCGAAAATGTTTTACTCCCCTTAAACCTAGCCCGATGAAAACTAAGTCTATACTTTTCCTTTCCAAGAAAATATTTCTTATATTGAATAAAAAATTGAAAAGTACTAACCTAGTTTTTTAGTAACTACGTATATTCAAAAATCCTGGAAATGGAACTTGATTTAGAGTAGAGAAACGTTATCACCCGGAGCTAAAATTGTATGGTTTTTTTTACAGTTACGCGTTTTCTGAGTTGCTTCACAATCCTTTTAAAGATAGTGGGCTAAATTAGATTTGGATGATTTGGTAAAAAGTCAGTATACATTAATTTTTACCACGTTGTATTTTTAACCGACTTCAAAAAAAGGAGGAGATTCTCAATTCGTCTGTATTTTTATTGTGTGAACCGATTTTGATGATTCTTTTTTTATTTGAAAGCTGGTGCTTCCAGATTGGTCCCATTCTTATCAAAATGAAGATCCGATGGTGGAATCCATGAGGAATCGACGGAACTCTTCAAAATATATAGGCACACCTATAGCGATTTTGGTATTTTTCATTGTAACTTGTGTATTTGGTCTTGGAAAGCACTATTTGGTGAAGTGGAACTGATGATGAAGACCACAGATGGCCACCGGAACTCCTAAACGGTATAAATTTCGAGGGTGGCGACAAGATATTTCGATTAAGATAGTTGAGTGACTATGACGAAGCATATTTAGGTTTAAATATATGACTATGACTTTCCCACGGCGTTGCTTGCGGCGAGATTTAAATGTTCTATTGTTTCTTATTAATTGAGAAGTGGGAGAATAACAGCATAATTATGATCACTAAAAAGTATAAAATAAAAAATATTTTAAAAAACAAAAACCCGCCTTCAAAAAGCAAAAACTAACTTTTCAAAATGGTAGGTAAATAGGTCAGTCCAACTGAAGTCGGCGTCCAACAATATTTTAACCAAAAGCAGACTTTAGTTGGACTGACCTATTTACCTAGCATTTTAAAGAAGTTATTTTTTGCTTTTTGAAGGCGGGTTTTTGTTTTTTTAAACTTTTTTTTTATTTTACCTTCAGGTACATATTACGTTCTGACTGCTGAGGTAAAAAGTAAAAAAAAGTAAAAAGTATTTATTTTTCTCCACCACCAAGTATACAGTTTATGCATAACAAAGAATTAATTGACTTAAGAATAGGTACAGAACTTGTGCGGCAGAGACTGATGCCTGAACTAGGGGGAACCTGTATATCAGGTCACCAGGTCTCCAACCCTCAGATGTCTAAAGCGACAAGTTTTGGTGGGTGAATACAATGCGATAAACCTTAAAACTAGTCGGGTGGAATACAATTAAACAACAAGTTTTGAAAAAAGGTGAAAAGTAATATGTGCAAAATAAGGGCAAAGTTATTTGTATCTCGTGTCTTTCAATCCTTCGCTTACTCGGGATTCAAAATCAACACCCGCAGCAAAAACCACCTTTGCTTTCCTTTTGTACAAATAACTATTCCTATCCGCGCTCAGCGCAGCTCTTCTATTGGTGGATTTTCCTCGCTGCTCCGCTCCTGCGCACAGTTCTGGTGGATATTCCCCTTAAAGTGGGATCTGTTTAACAATATTACCACTCACCATCATGACCGTAATCCCAATCATTTGTTAACTACCAACAGCCAGTAACTAAACCCACTTAAAGGGTTTTAAAATAAGTTCTTTTGTAACTTAACCCTCAAGTCTTCTTAGCGGTAAAAAATAAAAATCCGCTTACAAAACACTTATGTTACCCCTTTTAGGGGCAATGTAGCGAACACGGATAATGCTTTTTTAAAGTTAAATATTTTTTGGCGTATGAATAGATATTTTTAATAAGTTGAGAGCGGTTGAGACGGATGCGGAGGGATGAGACGGGGATACTCAAGTGGCGGATGTACAGTCAGCTGCGAGGAAGTGTTGCGAATTACTCTTTTTTATGTATAGGTACCGTATACGTAAATTCATCATTGGCTTAAAAGTTAGGTAGAGGAAATCGCCTTAGTACAAGAAGGATTTCGTAACAAATGAGGAATAAATAACTCGTAAAAGTATGAACTAGAAAATAAACTGAATATTACAAATAATATAAAAATATTATTAGATAATTTTCAAACTAAGGCTGTGAGATCATAGATCTAAGGAATCGGTAAAAAACTTAGTCATTTTTATTCTCAACACTACAATCTCAAGCCTCCAATCCTAAGACTGCAAATGCGATGCCAACCCTGACGACGGAGATGGAATGCCTCTATAATAGTAATTTTACCGGTTGTCTTACTTACCCCGGGAGCCCTTTGTTTCCCATAATTTTATTGGTCATAATATCATTGTTGACATAATTATTAATAGTCATAATTTTTTATATCGCTGAAACTGTAAACTTTTCAGAAGTTCTGAAATATCTATCGTGTAGACAAGGCTAGGTTAAGTTAGGGTTGATTTATAAAAATCCTGAAAAACTAACAGTTTCTTTAAAAAATACGTTATGACTTGCGATGATTATGACCTAAAGCACATTATGACTAAAAACAATTATGGCAGACAATATATATATAGACCCACTTACCCCACATCGGAATACAACAACGCGAACACTTCAATCTTAAAAAACATCTGTCTCCTCATCTTCGGTGCTCTGAGGGCCCTGCCGAGATGCATTACGCCAACTAGCGTTTCTATTCGATTAGTTTTTAAACCAATCGCGGTCACTGGTAGATGAAGTGATATGAAAAGTCACGTGATCTACCAGTGACGCGATTGGTTTAAAAACGAAACGAATAGAAACTTTAGTTAGCGTAGCGCACCTTGACAGGGCCCTCTGGTGCCAACAAAGTATTTCAGCATTCTCCAAAAGCTGAACAGTTTCTTAATTATTATTTTTAGCAATTGACTGTACAAATATCGTATTAGTACCTACAGTATACTTGTGCTGTAAAGCTCGTCCAAGCTAACTCGGTACGCGTCGTGGGTCGCGAGCTTCAAAAGCTTTTGCCATGGGTGACTATAAAGTTAATTAACTTTGGGATAATATTAAAAAATACAAGAGCTTATGGTAAAGTTTAATAAAAACAGATTTTTGTCAGAAAATTATAGACGATTTTATTGTTAAAGTTATTAGTTATTAATTAGATATTATTTAGGGTTTAGATGAAGTGTAAGTAATTAAGTACCTACCTATGTATCCTTTGGCAGCAAAAGAACACTAGGTAGGTAGCTAAATAGGTTGGTTGGTTGGTTGGTGGTTGATATGTTGGTTTTGAGAGATAGTTTCTGTGTTACAGCCCAAGAAAAAAGAAACGAGAACTTAGAGTAAGCGGACGGATGGACTGACGGTGTAGGGTTAGTAATCGAGTGCCCTTGGCACCCGATACAGCCCTAAAAAAAGGTTTCAACACCGTCCACTTTTACTTTACTTTTAGACCAGCAGGCCTATTGCCTATCGCACTCGCAATCCCAATTGTTTTCATTTTGACAGTCCAAAGGCGAGTCTGCATACAAAATGACCAACATACCAATCGCGTCACTGGTAGATCACGTGACTTTTCGTATCCCTTTATCTACCAGTGACGCGATGGGTAAAAAACGAATCGAATAGAAACGCTAGTTAGCGTAATGCATCTTGGCAGGGCCTTCTGCTTTGAAGTCGTTTCAGCCGTTCTAGCTTCGCTTCAGTTTATGTGAGTTTTCTGTAACAGCCTTACATAAACTTACATAAAAACCTTCCGTGAAAATTTATCTAATTGATGGTGAAGACCGCATCAAAATCCGTTGCGTGGTTTAGGAGTTAGCGGATAAACAGATGGTCAGAAAGACAGACAGACAGACAGACGCGGAAAGCGATTTTGTTTTATACTACTGTACTGACCTCATCTCGAGTCAAACCTTCAAGCAAGAATTAAATTGTCTTTGGTATTTGACTGGTTAGAAAACGGAGAGAGTGTGGGGGTTGCTAGGAAACGGTTGGGAGTTGACGGGAGTGATCGTCGGGCTTGAAAAAATGTTTTCTTAAGATTTTTATTTGCTTTTCTTTATAATAATAGTGGTGTATCCACAAAATTTTCCTTTTATAATTAATAATGTGCGGTGTGCATAATTGTGAATAACATATAGGAGGTGATCTATAGGAATTTTGCAGGGAGACGTTAGGAGATTTTCGTGAGTTTTCATGTAGACTAAGTCTACTTAAAAAGGTAAATATTGTAGTCCTACCGTTGTTGGAAACACTTATCTATAAGAAATCATGTTTACGAATAATTTGGTTTATGGTTTGAGAACAAGAAAATCGAACTAGTGATTTCTCATAGGTATTTTAATCTTTCGTATATGTCTTATCATTTAGAATAGAGAAGCTTGGGGATGAGTGTTCTGGTTGAGGATCTGAAAGACGAATGGAAGGGTGATAGTCGTTGTTTAGAAAGGGTTCTGTATGGTGTTTAATTTATTGTGAATGTTTGTTGTGTTTCTAGGTATAGTAATAGAGTAAGGAAAACTTTCGTAGTACAGGGAAACCTTAGTTGCATATTTAACCTTTCATTTTAATACATTTCACGCGGGAGCATGACCCTGAGAGCTCCGTCGCTTACTACGAGGGCTTCTAAGCGGTTTGGTGTCGCTGTCGGGAGAGTTCGGTTTGCGGCTGCGCGGCCTTGACATCTCGTCGGGACCCGAAGCTAAGTGTTGTCTTTTAGTGGTTACTCGATGGGAGCATCGTTGCACGTAGGGTAGTAATGCAGCTGGTTACGAATGACATTTGATGTCGTCATTTTCAAAATATTTTGAATTATGGAAGATGTCATTGCAATTTTGACAACAAGGCTATTAGATCATTCGTAGCAAAGTTGTCCTTGTTAGAACATGTTTATTTGAATATTTTTCTTTGATTTTGATTTTTTTTATTTACGAATATTTTCAAAATGTTTTGAGTTTCGAAATTTTATTTTTTTTGGAAGGAACAATTTATTTAAAAAAACAGAACAATTTTTAAAAAATAAATCCTTAGAAGCAAATCATATTGAATTTAAAAGTGATATACGCTGGTCGTCGGAAAACCAAACTAGTGATAAATTTCTTGAATTATTTCACGGGATTTTAATTCTATTGCGAAACTAATAATTATTTAAAGGTAAATAATTTTATTGTTCATTTGATATTCTTTTATAAATGTTTTTAATCAAGGGAATTCAAAGGTTTATTAATAATTCAAGACTGATCTAATTCTTTTGGATCTTGTGTACCTTTTAGGACTCCATGTCTAATCTTCAGTTTATTGGAAGAACTTTTCTAAATTTTCCCATGCTGTTTGGCTAAGATTATTTAGCTCTCTTTCGGCTCTTATATTGGGGTTTACAGTTTTGCTTGTGTCCTGGCAATTTAAATTACAATTTATCTTTACCTTTCTCGTTTAATGCATCGGATATTATACATGTTTCTATTCGAGTCGAAGAGGGTTTAGTGTCTTGGTGAAAGTTATCAGCGGGTCACAGACGTCGATGACATCTTACCGCCACTAAACATCTTGGATTAAAATAGCAAGCAGAGACACTTCACACTGTACGCTCAGTTTCCATACAGACTGCACAGACTGCTTCAGTGTGTTAAAGGTTCAAGGTTAATAGCTTCAAAATTTATCTTGGGGAACCGGGGGTCGGATTTGAGTTGCGTCAAGAGTCGATCTCACCTCTGGTCGAAAGACGTTAGTTAGTTGAGGTGACTTGCTGGCTTGGTTTTTATGATCTCATGTCGGCAAGGATGCCTGCGAGTTTAGCTCGGCAACTGCTTTCTACTCCCGGCTTTCATGTCGGTTCGTGGGGACTCGACTAAGCGAAGCGAAAGCTGAGCGTGTGATATCGGGTGCCTTGACGGATTCGAAGGGGAGGAGACCTCCAACATTCCGGGTTTACTTTGATACCTGTCACACTGGATTGCAGAAAACACACACATTCCGTCGTCCTAAATATCCGAGGACACAAGAGGGGTAGTTTAGGTCAATAGTCTCTCCATCTAAATTATTAGGAAAAGAATTAAATCCTGTCTCTTGGAGTGACTATAATTTGTCGGGCCCTCTGCTCTCTTGGTTACGAGGACTTACTCAGACTGACTTGGCGACGTAATGGAAGCTCTCCCCAGACAAGTTCGGGACAGGCTGGCGGAGTGTGACCAGCCTGGAGTCGAGCACACGAGCAAGAGCGGGGAGGGGCTCTGCTTTTACCAGACCACAAAACTTGTCGAATTTCCATAAACTGAAGTTCTCTAGACGTTTCTTTTCTTCAACTAATACAATTATTTGAATTCCCTTATTCTTGAATATCTCTTTAATCAGAAGAATCTGTTATCCCTCATTCTCGCCTTAGGAACCATGGGTTACTAAAACATTTAAAAAAAACCACACAACGTTACTACCACTATTTCGATTGGCAAATATCTTTTGTCTACCGGTCCGCCAAACAGATTAAATAAATTAATCTTTCTTTTATACTTTATAAGGCCTGCCCCCTGGGGTCAGCACAATTGGTGCCGCGTGACCAGGATTCTAGGGTATTAAGCAGATTGAGGGGAAGAGATTTTGTGAATTAAGGGAGAGGCATTACTTTCGTTTCTCGAGAATTATGAATAGTGCAATTTGAAAGGTTGAGGTAGCTTTTACTATTGCGATTGAGGGAATAGGGTTAGGGAAAGATGGGCATGGAAATTTATATCCCATATCGGCTAATAAGACTTGGTCAGATTTTGGTAGATGTGGTTTTGGGGATGAGAATAGAGTTCAGAATAGGGAAGTTAAGTTGAATTTAGATGCTTTTCCAAATCTTTCCCCAAGTTTATTAGATCGGCCACGTGTTTCTGAATTTTTACAAACTTTTGTTGCGGCATCCTTGTTTGATGAAGAGGTATGTTTTGATGAGGGTTCTCGCAAGGTTAGAGCGGAGATTGTTATTGAGATATTAGGGAATACAATAAATGGGTTGATAGATACTGGGAGTGAAGTGAGTTGTATTTCAGAAGAGCTTTATGAATCTTTACAAATTACTAAAGGTACAAGATTTCCATCATTACCAGTGAAACCTATACAGATTAGAGGAGCAGTAGGGCAGAAAAGTTTGAAAATACAGCAGCTAACATCTGTTGAGTTAAAAATTCAGGGGATAAGTTTCGATACTGGATTATTGGTAGTTCCAAAATTGACAGTGCCGGTGATATTAGGCTTTGACTGGTTACTTTCTCATGATGCTGTTATTAATTTGCGAGATCCTAAGTCTTTAATTCTGTCAGGTAATGGGGAAGAAGTTAATGTACCGTTTATTGATGAAAGTCAAGAGAGTGTAGATGTTAGAACTCTACGAGTCGGTCAGGATGATAAAAGGGATTCCACTGTGAAGAGTGAGGATTTTCTGGATAGGCTTAATGTGGGAGTAAAATTGAATGATAGTATGAGGATGGATTTAAAGCAAGTTTTAGAGAGTCATAAGATAGTATTCACGAAGCAAATTGGTAGGGCAAATTGTTATGTTCATCATATAGAAATGTCTGAACACACTCCGCGAATAAATAGATCCTATCCGATTCCGTATGCTTATCGTAATAAGATTGATGAAAAATTAAATGAGATGGTAGAGTTGGGGATTATTTCTAGAGGGGCGACTCCTTATAGTAGTCCTTTAACATATACAAGCAAACCTGATGGGTCTATTCGTATTTTACTTGATGCTAGAGAAATTAACAAGTACATGGTGGCAGAGTCAGAGGCCCCACCAATGCAGATAGATGTTTTAAATGCATTTCATGGTGTAAAATTTATAACTATCGTAGATTTAAACAATGCGTATTTTCAAATTCCTATATCAAAAGAGAGTAGGCAGTATACCGGGTTTACTGTGAATGGGAGGTCCTATATGTATAATGTTTTGCCACAAGGTCTGAAGACGTCTGTGGGAAGTTTTAGTCGAGCGATGGATGTAGTGTTGGGGCCAGGAGTTAGAAGTTTTTGTGTAAATTATTTAGATGATTTGGCAATATTAACGAAAGGGAGTTGGGAAGAACATTTGGAGCAATTAGACAAGGTCCTAGAACGATTAGAGAATGCGGGTTTGACTTGTAATTTAGAGAAATGTAAGTTTGCTTGTCGGGAAGTGAAAATGCTAGGACATATAGTTTCTACAGAAGGGATTCAGACTGATCCAAATAAAGTCAAGTCGATTCAAGAGTTTCCAACTCTGAAAAAGGTGAAGCATGTGCGAGCATTTTTAGGGTTATGTAATTACTACCGGAGATTTATTCCAAATTATAGTACTTTGATTATACCTCTGACAAGATTGTTAAAAAAGGAACAAGTTTGGTATTGGGATGAGGAGTTAGATACGGCATTTAAGAATTTGAAACAGGAGTTTTCTACAACTATTATGTTGTCACATCCAGATGTAAATAAAGTTTATTATTTGCAGACGGATAGTTCAGGGGTAGGAATTGCGGGAGAGTTATATCAATATGACGATGAGGGTAATAAACGGATTTTGAGTTTTTGTGGAAGGTCGTTGAGAGGATCAGAATTGAGGTGGACAGTTACAGAACAAGAATTTTGGGCAGTAATTTATGGGGTTAAGAAGTTTGAGACTTATTTAAGGGGGGCAGAATTAATTATTAGGACTGATCATAAAGCTTTAGTGTTTGTAAAGAACATTAAATTATTTAATAGTCGGATTACAAGATGGATATTGTATTTAGAACAGTTTAATTACACAATAGAGCATGTTAGGGGGGTCGAAAATGGGGGAGTGGACGTTTTGTCTAGATTTCCAAGGGATGGGGACATTCAAGAAGGGAAAACTTGGTGTCCATCGATAATGTATATGGGGGTGCAGAATAATACTGAATTAGAATCTAAATTAGAACAGATGGTTCAGTTTCAGGATATGGATAATGTAGCTAAAGGCATTAAAGAACGCGTGCTAGGGCAAGTGGAAGGAGGAAGTCGATTGTCTAGGATAGCGATGCGTTGTTCAGTTGTCGATGGTGTGCTTTATTTTAGAAAACATGTCAATGATGTTGAAGTTTTATATTTACCAGAAGCTTTGCAAGCTGAGGTGTGTAGACAAGTTCATTTGGAGTTAGGGCATTTGGGGATTTATAAAATGATGAAATATCTAAAACAAAGATTTTATTGGCTTGGAATGAAGAGAATGGTAGAGAAGTTTGTTAGGTGTTGTCATATTTGCCAATTATCCAAAGTGGATAATGTTAAGTATGTGGGGGCGTGTAATTCTATTGTAACGGAGAATCCAGGGGATTTAGTTATGGCAGACCTTTATGGACCCTTACCAGCGTCTAGGGGGGGAATAACATACATATTCGTAATACAAGATTCTTTTACTAAATACATTAAATTATATGGGTTGAGGGTGGCAACAGCGAAAGCGGTTGTGGTTAGGATGCAAAATTTTGCATTAACAATAAAGCCGAAAACTGTAATGACTGATAATGGAAAACAATTTATAGGGAATACATGGAAATTAGGATTACGGAATATGGGAGTTAGGGCTATATATACAACTATTAGGAACCCTAGGCCAAATACGACGGAACGTGTTAATAAAGAGTTGGGAAAATTCTTTAGGATTTATTGTCATGAAAGGCATAGAAATTGGGGTTTATGGTTAGAGAAGATTGAGGAGTTGTATAACAATACATTTCATTTAAGTACGGGGTTTACACCTAATGAAGTTCTTTTTGGTAGAGTGACTTATTTATCAATAGATACCCATTTGCCTTATCTTGTACGTAGTAGGGATATAGGAGAGATTCGGGAGCAAGCTAGGGTTAATTTACAATTGGCTAGTCAACAGAGAAAGACTAGGTTTGATTTAACTCATAAATTAATTCAGTATCAGGTTGGAGATTTGGTTAAGTTGCGAAGATTGAATAAGTCTGACTCTATGAGTGGAGTTACTCGGAAGTTTGATTTAACTTATGAAGGTCCATACAGGGTAGCAGCAAGACAGTTTGATAATGTTTATGTTTTGGTACACCCCGAAACTTTGCAAGAGAAGGGGATGTTCAATGCAATACATTTAGCACGATATTATGTTTAATCAGGAAAATGAAGTTAGAAGTTGGGGAATTAGAAATTTTATAGGGACGTTGATGTCGGTTATGAATTTCCATGCAGAAGCATTAGTGAGTGTTATGTGGGGTAGGATTAAATCGGAGTAATTTTGCTTTGGAATATATTTGAGTATTAGATTATATGGTATTTGGTGTTTAGTTCAATATTATAAGGTTTTAGAAATATTAATAAAGTATTTGCTTACTGGTTAGTGGTTTTGAATTCATATTTGGTAATGGAGGTTTAATTTAGGAGAGGGGGGGGGGAAAAGATGTAGCATAGGGGAAAAAGGATTGGGGGGGGGAAGAAAGATAAAATAAGTTAGAGGACTCCTTAAATAGTTTTGGGGTTCAGTTGGTGAATTGGTTATGAAATTTAACTCTTGTTTGGGATTGATTGGAGACAAGGAGTTGGAATAAGAAGGTTAAATCTTGGCTCCGTTGAATATCGTCAAGATTTAGGGGGGGATTGTACTGACCTCATCTCGAGTCAAACCTTCAAGCAAGAATTAAATTGTCTTTGGTATTTGACTGGTTAGAAAACGGAGAGAGTGTGGGGGTTGCTAGGAAACGGTTGGGAGTTGACGGGAGTGATCGTCGGGCTTGAAAAAATGTTTTCTTAAGATTTTTATTTGCTTTTCTTTATAATAATAGTGGTGTATCCACAAAATTTTCCTTTTATAATTAATAATGTGCGGTGTGCATAATTGTGAATAACATATAGGAGGTGATCTATAGGAATTTTGCAGGGAGACGTTAGGAGATTTTCGTGAGTTTTCATGTAGACTAAGTCTACTTAAAAAGGTAAATATTGTAGTCCTACCGTTGTTGGAAACACTTATCTATAAGAAATCATGTTTACGAATAATTTGGTTTATGGTTTGAGAACAAGAAAATCGAACTAGTGATTTCTCATAGGTATTTTAATCTTTCGTATATGTCTTATCATTTAGAATAGAGAAGCTTGGGGATGAGTGTTCTGGTTGAGGATCTGAAAGACGAATGGAAGGGTGATAGTCGTTGTTTAGAAAGGGTTCTGTATGGTGTTTAATTTATTGTGAATGTTTGTTGTGTTTCTAGGTATAGTAATAGAGTAAGGAAAACTTTCGTAGTACAGGGAAACCTTAGTTGCATATTTAACCTTTCATTTTAATACATTTCACGCGGGAGCATGACCCTGAGAGCTCCGTCGCTTACTACGAGGGCTTCTAAGCGGTTTGGTGTCGCTGTCGGGAGAGTTCGGTTTGCGGCTGCGCGGCCTTGACATCTCGTCGGGACCCGAAGCTAAGTGTTGTCTTTTAGTGGTTACTCGATGGGAGCATCGTTGCACGTAGGGTAGTAATGCAGCTGGTTACGAATGACATTTGATGTCGTCATTTTCAAAATATTTTGAATTATGGAAGATGTCATTGCAATTTTGACAACAAGGCTATTAGATCATTCGTAGCAAAGTTGTCCTTGTTAGAACATGTTTATTTGAATATTTTTCTTTGATTTTGATTTTTTTTATTTACGAATATTTTCAAAATGTTTTGAGTTTCGAAATTTTATTTTTTTTGGAAGGAACAATTTATTTAAAAAAACAGAACAATTTTTAAAAAATAAATCCTTAGAAGCAAATCATATTGAATTTAAAAGTGATATACGCTGGTCGTCGGAAAACCAAACTAGTGATAAATTTCTTGAATTATTTCACGGGATTTTAATTCTATTGCGAAACTAATAATTATTTAAAGGTAAATAATTTTATTGTTCATTTGATATTCTTTTATAAATGTTTTTAATCAAGGGAATTCAAAGGTTTATTAATAATTCAAGACTGATCTAATTCTTTTGGATCTTGTGTACCTTTTAGGACTCCATGTCTAATCTTCAGTTTATTGGAAGAACTTTTCTAAATTTTCCCATGCTGTTTGGCTAAGATTATTTAGCTCTCTTTCGGCTCTTATATTGGGGTTTACAGTTTTGCTTGTGTCCTGGCAATTTAAATTACAATTTATCTTTACCTTTCTCGTTTAATGCATCGGATATTATACATGTTTCTATTCGAGTCGAAGAGGGTTTAGTGTCTTGGTGAAAGTTATCAGCGGGTCACAGACGTCGATGACATCTTACCGCCACTAAACATCTTGGATTAAAATAGCAAGCAGAGACACTTCACACTGTACGCTCAGTTTCCATACAGACTGCACAGACTGCTTCAGTGTGTTAAAGGTTCAAGGTTAATAGCTTCAAAATTTATCTTGGGGAACCGGGGGTCGGATTTGAGTTGCGTCAAGAGTCGATCTCACCTCTGGTCGAAAGACGTTAGTTAGTTGAGGTGACTTGCTGGCTTGGTTTTTATGATCTCATGTCGGCAAGGATGCCTGCGAGTTTAGCTCGGCAACTGCTTTCTACTCCCGGCTTTCATGTCGGTTCGTGGGGACTCGACTAAGCGAAGCGAAAGCTGAGCGTGTGATATCGGGTGCCTTGACGGATTCGAAGGGGAGGAGACCTCCAACATTCCGGGTTTACTTTGATACCTGTCACACTGGATTGCAGAAAACACACACATTCCGTCGTCCTAAATATCCGAGGACACAAGAGGGGTAGTTTAGGTCAATAGTCTCTCCATCTAAATTATTAGGAAAAGAATTAAATCCTGTCTCTTGGAGTGACTATAATTTGTCGGGCCCTCTGCTCTCTTGGTTACGAGGACTTACTCAGACTGACTTGGCGACGTAATGGAAGCTCTCCCCAGACAAGTTCGGGACAGGCTGGCGGAGTGTGACCAGCCTGGAGTCGAGCACACGAGCAAGAGCGGGGAGGGGCTCTGCTTTTACCAGACCACAAAACTTGTCGAATTTCCATAAACTGAAGTTCTCTAGACGTTTCTTTTCTTCAACTAATACAATTATTTGAATTCCCTTATTCTTGAATATCTCTTTAATCAGAAGAATCTGTTATCCCTCATTCTCGCCTTAGGAACCATGGGTTACTAAAACATTTAAAAAAAACCACACAACGTTACTACCACTATTTCGATTGGCAAATATCTTTTGTCTACCGGTCCGCCAAACAGATTAAATAAATTAATCTTTCTTTTATACTTTATAAGGCCTGCCCCCTGGGGTCAGCACACTACCTATCCTACTAAAATTATAAATGCGAAAGTTTATGTATATGTATTTGATAGTTTGTTATTCCTTCACGCTGTAACACGGCTCCATGGATTTGGATGAAATTTGGAATGGAGATAGCTTTAACACACATAGGCTACCTACTTTTCATCCTGGAATATTTAAAAGTTCCCGAGGGAATAACGAAAGTCAAAATCTATGCGAACGAAGTCGCGGGCAGAAGCTAGTGTAAAGATAAAGAAGAAGGAGATAAAGAGATACCATCAAACCCGCAACGATTAGCAAAAATGGCCACCCTATTGCAGATCAATTCGCACCGTTGCCTTCACATTAACCATATCTTATATCAATAACAGATCCTATCTCATCTTACCTGCATCCGTATCACAAGTACGCAAAGTTCAAATTCACTTAGCACAAAAGGAATCCTGAAACGGTCACTGTTGTTTTTAATATCTACTTTAAGACAATGTAATAAGGTTGAATTTAATTGTAGAGTTTTCGCTACTCAGATGCGTATACGCAGATGTGTTACATCTTTGTTGCACATCCAACGCTATAAGACTTTAAGTAAGTGATCATTTTTGTACTTTGTCGCCGTAAATCCTTGCTTGATCTGCCATGCGTAATAGTATAATGATTTAAAATGACAAGGTACTAAAGTGATCATTGACTATAATTTGCGTTTTCCGGTGTAGTGGTTCCGTCTAAGAGATTACTGTGGACCCTTGTGAGGTAAGGGCTAATTGTTATAAAATTACTTACAAAAGAAATAAGCTGATTATAACCTTTTAGTTGAGGATGGTGAGATATTTAATAGTTATTACTTATAATGGTGGATCGCGTTTTAAGATTGTGTTAAGTATAGCGGTTTTTTCTTAAGAATTGCTATAGCCTATGTCAATTGAAATTGCCAAAGATGTAAACAAATTAGTACTGTTTGACACATAACCTCAAATATTAATCGAGCGTAATAATATAAAACTTAATGTGAAAGTAAAGATCAAGTGTACCTATAAATCATTGATAAGACCTCACTCGGTCTTTAACCTTTTCAACGCCACAGTCGGCTCTGGCCGTCAACTAAAAGTCGTGCCACTGACGCCACGTCGGCTGTAGCCGACCAGAGTTCAAGATTAAAAGAGACTTTGTTTGGTAGCCATAAGGTGTAATTTGCATAGCATAGCAAACATGTTTGGCGTGTGGGTGGCGCATTTTGTATTCGACGTATGGCGTTCAAAAGGTTAAAAGCACGTGATCATCGAGTAATAATGGTAAATTGGTTTATTGGTTAGATAAAGAATGTAAAAAAGCTTTCAAAAATCGTGTCACTTCGAACGCAAGCCAAACAGAGGGCCCTGCCAAGATGCATTACGCTAACGTTTCTATTCGATTCGTTTTTAAACCAATCGCGTCACAGATAGATGACGTGATTTGAAAAGTCACGTGATCTACCAGTGACGCGATTGGTTTAAAAACGAAACGAATAGAAACGTTAGTTAGCGCAATGCATCTTGGCAGGGCCCTCTGGAATGAACTTCACAAAATGGCGGCCCTAATGTTGACAACTTCTGTAATGACAGCTTTCCTGTACCATGAATCACGCAACGACTGCCATCATCGACCAACTGAACACAGTATTGCGTACGAGAAATAAGGACAAATAAGGACGCTCGCTGTCGCAATATAACTCAGTAGCGGTCAGTTTGTTTACATTATTTATCTCGTCTCATTGGCCGTACTTTATACAAAAACTATCCCAAAAAACAACAACTGTACAAACTAATTCTCTACTTAAAGTTATTTAGTGTTGTCTTAATTGTTTTTAGTATGTTTCGTATAGAACCAATCAAGTCTTAGTCATGATAGATTTTCTTTAAAACGTGTGCTTTTTGAGGGGGGACATGACTCTAACAAAAATTAGCACTTTAAATCTTAATACAAATATTTGTGTTCATCACCAGGAATCTAACCCAGGACAGCTAGCTCCTTAGGTAGTGTTACTAGCACGTTACTACTACAAGGTTGACCGGTAATATGGTGGATATAATCTATCGTTAAGATCTGTTCGGGTCACGGTGTAATATGAACCCGACTTAAACTTTTTATATCTTTACGAAATCAGTACCAAGCCAAATTAATAGAAAGAGAATAAAACCATTCATTTCCAATTTAATGCGGCATAAAAGAAAGGGAATTTCTTAAAAAACACAAAAAAAACAAAGGAGCATCCGCATTAGTATGACATTGAAGTTCAGTACTCACTTCTATTGTTAAACTATGGTTAAACATTAACACAATCTTTCCCAACATTTAAAATTTAACTTTGTACATTTAAAACTACAGTGTGAATTTAAACGAGTTGTGTTTTCTTTTTTTATAGGGTAAAAGACACAATTAGTGTCCCCATAGCTTTTAACCCTTTCACTGCTCCTTGATTAATGGCATCCATTTGTCCACCATTTTGTTTGGGCCGGTGCGTACGATGTACACAAATTTTCCATGATGTACACAAACATGGTTTAGTTACGGTCACGTGACGATTGATCCCCAGGTGTCATGTGACAAAACAAATTTTGAGTATATTTTATGACATTGCTCTGGTGTGCAGTGAAAAATGCAGCTAGCTAAACTTTTAACGCTGGAGTTAGGTATAAGTTAAAGATTAACGTAGCAAATGTTGGCTGCTTTAATTATATTACCATTGCTATATACTTTAAAGTATGTATCTAATCACTCATAACTGTCGCAAAACCATTAACAACAAACAATCGCGTAGCGATATCGCTCTAGTAGAAAGGACTATCGGTGAATTTAAAATATAACAAGAAGTAATTAAAAAGCACCTATAAGTATCCCATGAAAGCTTATAAACCACGTGTACTTTAAAAATCATATCTCCAAAGTGAGCCATCAACGATAAAATTTATCAAAGATTAAAAATTATCATACAAAATCCGGGCCAGAATACCCCAGCGTGTGCGCCGACGCGCAAAGCCTTCGATTGAGACATCCGACACGGCTTCAAAAACGCCGCCTTCCATACAACCAACTTACACAAAAAGCTGTATCAAATAAGTAAAAATGATAGGAAAATAAACTTTTAATCAAAGGAATAAAGTTGAATTTGCTTTAGAAATTGTAAAGAGGATACGACATTTTGATTTGGGAATGTAGTATAGCCCTTTACGTATCAAATATACGTGCATTTACCTTGTAAAAAAGGCTTAAACTAAAACGCAATCGTGTAATTTTAGCGTTATAGTTCAATTTGGACTGACTTTTGTTACAGTTTTAAGACTGGATTGATGGACGTATTGTAAAGTATCAAGGTATGATTTAGCGTGTTTTTCCCATGTGTTATTTCTCGATGTGCAAGCGCTTGTTTGTGAGACGTTATCCGTTTAACCCTTAATCATTCAATGCGGTATTGTTGTCTGAAATTTGTCAGATACGAGTGTATGGGACCTTTTTTCTTAGATATCTGATGGCGTGCTAATGTGTCGACGTATAGAACCAAACGTCGAAGGTATTGTTGTTAGCTTTTTGATGCCGCAGCTTTTTTTAATTTCATTCGTCAATGTATCCTTTGACTATAGAACCCTAATTTAGGCGGTTATTTTGATGGAAGATAGTAAATATGTTGGGTCTTTGTGACACGTGTTCGAGGTAAGAGGTGTGTCACGGCCGTTAATGGATCTCTGCTCATTTTGGAATACAAAGGTCAAATGTATTGTATTTTAGTCCTGGTAGTTTATGTTGCTTGATATTTATGTACGTGTATAAAGATATACAAACCCTTCGTTGCATGAAAGTTAAATAAAAGGTAAGCGATGCCTGTTTGCTTTATTCAGTTACGACTCGCATTTTGCATAACAATTTTATCTCCATTTATACACTTATACGGGTCTATTTAAGTACGCTGTTAAAAAAAAATGTGACGAAGTATTCCAAAAGAAATACCTACTGGTTCACCAATTCCTTTCCTTTTCAATTAAAGCTGTTGGCGATCCTTGGCATGCGAGTTATATTTCTACTTACGGGCGCTCAAATTCTCAAAAATTTACCCGCTGTGTCTCTATTTAAATTTGGTTTATGTTATCTGTCTTTGATATTATAATTTCACTGTTATTGGTGTGAAAAAGACTCTTACCGTAAGTAGAAAAGTCATAAAGTCAACAATGTGATTACGATATCGAAGCATATTGTGCTAAACTAAAGTGCAATAAAGGCTCTACTAATAATTTATCCTTACTTTTTGTCAAAGGTCCTTTTATCTAAGATCATAAATTGTAATAGGTACAGTCAACAGCATAAATAAGTGATCATTTATGTACCTTGTCGCTTTAAATCGTTTCACAATTTTGTATGATATTTCAAACACGATGTTAAAGTAAATAAATAATCACTTATATATGCTGTTGACTGTACTGTTCGTCATTGTATTGTCCGTTTTTTAAACATTCGTATTGTTTACGCTGATTTAAGTATTCGTACATTTTTGACATTTATTTTTTCCGCTTACCCTTCCCCTTTAATTTGCCATAAACCAGCAGTGTTTGCATTATTGTGACATTTGTGATTCATTGTATGACAGCCACTGAATTAAATAGCATGCAGTCATTCCATCTTAGACCTCAGGGGTTGGAAACGCATTGCAAATATCCTTGGGTCTCAGAGCCTACTTAACATTGAGACCTACTTGCTCGTTAGTTTTATCCATGCCACAGAAATACTTGTCCAAGAGGAATGCGAGGCTGAAATTTACAATCGAAATGCGTTAACGTTTCTCACCCCCTGAATCAAGTCCGATTTCCACGAATATGTTGTAGGTAAATATTATGAAAAACTAAGTCCGTCGGTTTTCCTTTTCAATTTAATAACAAAAAACGTGGGAAACTTTACCACTCGGAGCTGAATTTGTATGGAAAAATGTTTACAGCTACGCGGTCTAAGCGTCGCCGCACAATCCTCTTAAAGAGCACCTGCTAAGCCTACACACAAGTAGGCTTCTGTGAAAGCTGTCCAATCGATACGCGTGCCCTCTAATCATGTTAAGTTTGTCGCGTTTGTCTGTGGTGACTGCCGAGTGCCGATCACCAGGCCACTGCCACGCCCTGTGTTTGAACTTTAAATTAACCCGTCTCACTTTACTTTTATCCATATACCAATATTAATGCGAAAGTAACTCTGTTAGCGTATTTGTTTGTTACCATGAACCATGGGGTAGCTCGGAAGGACAAAGGGTATTTATCTCTAAAATTTGTACAGTAAAGTTCTCGTGCGTAAAGCGAACGTAGAAGAAGAACGTGGACGGAGTCGCAGGCAACAGCTAGTATCTACTATTATTAGGTTTATTTATTAGCATTGTCTGTTTTTTGCTTAGTAATATCCCAGGGCTTGGCAAAGGATTCTGTTTGTCAATGGTAATCTTCAATATTTGTTTTTTTAGTGGTTTTAGGACCTTGTGCAGTGTTTCCCGCATCGCTATCATCATTATAATATCCTTTGACCTGCCGCCAAGCAGCAGTTTTTGCATTTCCCGCGACTTTGTCCGTGCATATTTTTTTATCGCTATTCTATCTTCGTTTTACAGCTATAAAGTACATATATCTGTGCCAAATTTAACATCGATTAACCATAAATCCAGAACCAACAACACTTTCGCATTTGTAATATTATAAAGTATTATTATGCGGACATCATTCATGGAAATATAACGAGCGGGCAGCGATCAAGTCGGTGCATAAAGAAGCGAGCGCCACGCCCTCAGCCCAAGCAAGCCCACTCACTCCCACGCTGTTTAATAAATAAAACAATACAAACCTTCGCAATAACAACCTTTTTGTTAGTGGTATAGGGTTTAGTGTTTGGGGTGAGGAAATATTAGCATTTGTTGAGTATTCTTTAAGGGACGGTAATTGGCGTGTTTACCTTACCTGCGACGATCGAGGGGTTTTTCAAAATGATAAATTTAATGTTTACTAAAAAGTTATAGAGATGTGCATGTTCTCAAGGATTATCGAGAAAGGTCGATAGTGGTACATCTCTAGACCAGGAATAAGATTAATATAGCCGCCTGTTGGCTAGCTCATTTGTTCTGCAGCAGACATTTTAACAGTGTGGAACTACTCAAAAGTTTAATTAAGAGAGAGAATAAATTTAATCAGACTATGCTGGAACAAACTGAGACAACTGTCAAAATAAATGAAAAAATATATATTTTAAAGATTAAGTTAGGTACGTACCTATAACATTTGATATGTTCAACCGATTTTCTTAAAGTTTATAGAAAGAAATGGTACCCCAACAATTTATAGAACTACACTTCATCGATTCACTGAAAAAAATAATTGGTCGCTTGTAACAAGATTGTGATTGTTGTGCATAAGCGTCTTGATCCCATACGAGCCTGACAAGACGATAGATACACCAACTAAGACGGTAGATACACCAACTAAGATGTTAGATACATCAACTAAGATGTTAGTTGAATCACCAAAGAAATTGCTGTTTGTCACTATCAGTTTTGGTTTATATAACTAATATCTTAACTATTGTATTCATGTTACGTCAACTAAGTGAAAATCTCTCTTTGTTGGCTCTCATTTTTTTAGTGTTGTATCATTTCATAGCACGCTATTGTCTGCTAATATCATGATGCTTTCAGGATATCTTGAACATTAATTACCTAGGTTAGGTTAGGTTAGACTTGCGACTACCAAAAAAACTTTTCCGGCGCGAAATGCTTTTCGATGAAATAAAAATTCTGCGGAATGAGTAATGACGTAGGTGTTTCGACAAAATAATACTTAGATTAAAACAAGCAGGCGTATGATGAACTATTAAATCCTAACAAGTTCCAGGCAGTGAAAGGGATGAAGCTATGGGAGTTACATGTCTGTCTCTTTCCTCATGCCATAATTAGAACAGGGCTTTCAATCCCGCAGCCTATCTACAATCTCGGTTTCTGCGGGACTGAAAACTACTTTTTTTGGGCAGTGGTGTAATAAAAAAACTAAGATAATTTTCTACAGATGTCTATGACTATTCAGTTGAAATTATTTGCGAAAAAAACATAACGATAAGGAGATTTATCTCCGAAATAAAAAAAAAGGGAATAAAAACGTATAGTAGATTTAAAAAAAAAGTGTTTAATAGTATATAGATTACTTAAAATACATTTAGTTTAAAAGATTAGGTAGAATAGGATTAAGTGAAAATAGAATACGATTATAAATGTATAATTTTGTTAATGGTTATCCAGTATCATTGTTACTGTAAGATATAAGGTTACTCCTTTTTGAGCATCAAATGTAATTTAAACCAGTGGTGGAAACTTCTTTGGCCTATGTATATTTTATAATGTATTATCTATACATGTATTATTTTGTGCTGTTTGTTTTCCTTCAATAAATAAATAAATAAAATAAATAAATAACATATCTAAAGTATAGTCTGGCAAACTATTGCGTCCCGCAAATCCCGCGGATCCCGCGCTCGCAATCCCGCAACAAGCGGGACTGGAAAAAGCGCGGGATCTCGGTATACCAGGATCCCGGTATACCGGGATTGGAAGCCCTAATTAGAACTTTAATTCTTATGAAGGCAAGTAACGAATTTCTTAATCAATTACAAGATAAAAATAAAGTAAAAATTTACTTCTGTAAGTGTGTGTTTGTGTCTGTATTAGTGCGTGTGTGTGTGAGTGTACATGTTTGAGAGTAGTTTAGATCGGATCGTTCCTAAAATACCAATTCAAAAATGCGTTGCCGAAGTTTAAGATAAGAGTAAGTTGCTCTTTTATATTGAAATACCCTAAATAGTAAATAACATAACTTAACTATTTAATGTAATGTTATGCTATGAAACAGTAACTATAAGTAAACATAATCGTAACTTCATGGCCACCATACTCCGACAAACCAAGATAATTACAGCAAGGCGACAAAAGACTAGCATAGCTTAAATAAGAAATAATGATATTTGGCTTGTTAACAAGGAAGCCCCGCAGCGGGCGCGTAGGGATGCGCACGCGCTTACGCAAGTTATCGATAAATTTACTATGGCACAAGGTAATTATCGATCTACTTATGCTTAAAACAAAGTAAGGACATATTTTAAAGTATTCTGTACTTTGAGTTTAATGACACACTTTTAGACGGACATAATGTAGGTAAATCGGATAGTTCCCGTGAAAAGCGAGACACAACTTCAGTAGCTCGAACACAAACATTTCAATCATACGTTTTTTGATTGTCATAATTGTAAATAATTGGAATTGAGTTATTAAGAAATAATATAAGACCCGGTTGTGTAAAGACCCGCTGGTACACAATAACAACAACAACAACATGTCAGCCCAAATGGCATTATTTGACACTTGATCAAAACTTGGCCTAGCGGTTCTTTATAGAACCTACATTTAATAGTAGCTCTTTACTCCGAACTCACTGACTACTCATAAGCCTCTGTGACTTTTGTAGTCTTTCAAATTATAAACTCTGCGATAAATGTTTTATTTGGATCTTTAATAAAAAAAAAAAAAAAACGTAACGTTTTGGATACGCCTTTATTATTCGAAAGTGTGCTCTGAATGTAACCGTAGCACGAACCCCTAAAAGAGACTCGTATTTTCATTAATTATTTTACGAAGGTATACTTTACTAATAGATGACGATACAGAAGTCAACGTCAATGTCTACAAGCTAGATTTTTTTAAACTAAATACAGACACGGGGCGCGTTCTCTAATCGCCATACACATTGTCGATGACGATACGTTAACGTTACTTACAAAGTTCTTGTTGCTTGATGTACATAGCGATATCTCTTAGAAGGTGCTTTGAGTTTGGACTTGTCTCCCACTCGCTCTCATACGCTCTTATTAAAAGCGAGTGAGAGAGAATTACAAACCCGAAACACTTTCTAAGTGCTCACAGACTGGTCGGAAATACTTGTATTTATCTTGCTTTCTCACTCAGTTCTTGTACCGTCCGATAAGCTAATTGAGACAGCAAGACGACTGCACGTTCACGAACGAAGTTAAAGATGAGCTTTATCGATAAACCAGTACATCCCTAGTCGTTAATCACTCGCGCGACGCTTCGGTAATTAGATTCGGCGCGTGCGCGCGATCGTGCCATGTTTCAGCGTTAGCGAGTCGTGACCTGTGGCCGTAGACGAGATACATTCTATGAGCGGAGCGGTATCGTTATCGAAAATGTTGGGATGACGTTAGCAGCTGACGGTCGCGAGCGCTTGTGCCAATTCCATCGGAGCCTGCCGTTTGGCAAAAATATGTTTGCTAAATGTATCGTTTCCCAACTTTTTCATTTGCCAACCGAATTTTATATAAATATTTCAGGATTCGTTCGTGTAGAACCCTATAGGTTAGGTTAGGTTAGTTTTTGAAAAATCCTGAAATATTTACGGTTACAGAAAACAAAGCGGGTTGGCAAATGAAACGGTTGGGAAACGATACATTTGGCAAACATATTTCGCCGAAACAAAGGTAACCCCAATTCCATACATTTTGTCACTTTTAAATAATTGCTAACGTTAGCGTTGTGCATTTCGTTTGTTTGCATTTTAATAATTACCCGTGTGGTTTCCGGGTTAGAATAGTGCTACTCCATGTATTCCCGTGGATGTCGTAAGAGGCGACTAAATGAATAAATGCTTGTAGTACTGTTAGGCGATGGGCTAGCAACCTGTCACTGTGTAACGATAACGATTATCGTCATCCAAAATGTATATGATTGACGTAAGCTGTCAGACGGTCGCGTCGAGCGCCGATGTCAATTCCTTACTTTTTCGAAAATCGCTAACGTTAGCGTTAGCAACTTGTCTAGCCTCCCTGAACGACTAGCCCAACTAATATGCTCGCATGTAGCTCAGTGTGAATCTTTCAATACAGACTGGGTAGAGAGGGATAACCGAGCACACAAGTCGCGGACAACTTGGTGTTAGCAACCCGTGAATTGGGAAATAGAATTATAATTGTAATGAACTATAATGACGCAAGTTCGAGGCAGGTGTTGTTTTTATTATGATTATAACTAGCGACACGCCCCGGTTTCACGTGCTTTGTGTTGTTGAGTTCCGGTGTGGCGGTAGGACAGGTGATAATCTAGTATGTATAGCATTCCATTATTAGCATTAGCATTTCGGCGTAAAGTCGCTTGTCTCTAGGTATTTTACAAGATATATTGTGGAGAGTGTACCCAGGAACTATATGACCTTACCTCATCCCACCGTCCACTTTCTCGCATCGGTCTTCTAGACTCCGGGAGGGCTTCCACCCACATGTAGTAGAATACCCAATGGTTCACACGCAGCGGTTTGCTGCGTCGTTTCTTATTCGCACTGCCAAGGAGTGGAACGCTCTTCCTGCGTCTGTATTCCTGGTATCATATAATCTTGGTGTTTTCAAGGCAAGAGTGAATAGGTAGGCATTTTCTGGGTAAGCGTGTACCACCTTCGACCTCGTCATCACTGAACTTCGTGAGACTGAGGGCAAACGCGAACCCATTATTGGTAACAAAAAAAGTAGTCCTTAGGGTTGGAAACCCTGCCTAATGCCAACCAAGTAGCAGTGTTCGCATTGTTGTTTTCAGGCGTGGGGATAAGATAACCAATGAAATAACTAGCATAGAGGCATTCCTTGGTCCTATGGGTTGGTAATTGCGGTCTTGCGATGGCCGTCTTGCGAATGCAATTATCTATGCGTTCCTAAGGCTCTATTCTACTCGGTAAATCCATATTGCTTTTGTCATGTACTCATATCATAGTATTGTTTTAACTTGGCCGCCATTACTGTCAAGTAAATCGAGCTATCGTAACGTTGACAATACGATAACATGTCAAAAGCTATATGGTTTTACCGAGCAGAATAGAGACCCTGATCCCACTTATCATTGGATGAGAGCTTCTTTCCATTGCATCTCCTTGTTTTTAATTAATAAATAAATAAACCAACTAAATGGTGACCCTTTGAGTAATAAAGCGAAGTTTACTCAGTAATTAAGTGGTAATAAAAATGTAAGTGTTAAGTCCCAGATAGACGTGCGAGTAAGTACGCGTACTTAAAGCCCGACGACCTTTTTCGCCCGTGTTTACCTTTAGAAGTTTGCGTACTTAGGGTGACACACGGGCGAGTAAGGTCTTCGACACTTTAGCGTGATCTATTTAAAAACGAGATGCATCTAATTTAGGACCCAACATTTTTTTTTTATGGCTAGTAGAAGGCAAACAAGCACACACACTAAGAGATAAGAGAAATCTGAAACCCTTAGACATTGCAATCTCAATCTAACCCTTAAGCTGGGCATTCACGACCGCTCCAACAAGCCGAATAGAGGAGGGTGGTGATTCTCTCAACAAGCAAAGGTGATCGTTCGCTCGAGTGAAGGTCCAAGCGGCGAGTTTAAGTAGTCCCGACAGAGCGAACAAAACACATTTTAGCGCGTGTATTCAATTTGGCAGCATGACTTCACCAACGTATAAGGCTCCCTAATTGACAGTGCACGCGCTAAAATGTGTTTTGTTCGGTCGGACGGGACTACTTAAACTCGCCGCTTTTATTCGCTCGGCCGTTCGACCGGCCGCCGTTTGTTCAGAGAATCACACCCCAGCACCGCGCCAAAATCGATCTGACGGAAAGCCAGCGCGACGCGCCAACGCGCAATCAGAATGGAACTATCGTGCATGTCGAAATTCAATGTTCGAACACGCCACGCCTCCGCGCCAAGCCAAATGGCGTCGTCGTGAATGCGTTCTCTGGCTACCATTTTGTAATCAGTCTGCTCCGTAATGTCACATCGTTGAAGTCTGGCGTGGCGCGCCCGTGAATGTGTTCAAAATATTACGCCCATCCAGTTGTATACAATTCATCTGTCGCCATGACAAACAGCGCGTCCGTGAATGCCCAGCTTTATTAGACATTAAACGGCACAGTTTGGACCACGGGAAACGCCACGCGCCTTTCCACGCGCCAGTCCGAACCGTAGGTATTTTACTATTTTACTATTACAGTTGCATTTACACGTACGGTTCGGAGCGAAGATTGGAATGGTGCGTGGCGTTTCCCGCAGTCCGAACTTTACGTGTGCAGGCCGCTATTGCAATCTACAATCGCAAAATTGCAATTCTGTTTTGAACAACGACATGCGCGATATTGTTCTTCTACAATAAGAAATACAATATCACGCCTGTCGTTGTTCAAAACAGTGATGCTAGAGGAAGTTATTTAAGTCAGTTGCAATAACCAGATAGTTGCTATTACAGACTTATAATCTATGATCATGTCACGTGGTTTTTATGTTTACATTTTGTAAGTTCCTAAACCAATAGAGTATAGTTTTTTTCTATAACTGTAGGTTCATATGGAGGCTGTTATGCCATTTCAGATGTCCCATCTTTCTTCCAATTCAATGGATATGTTATCATTATAGACGGACAGACAAATGGTTATTGAATGTAATGCGTGTTTGTTTGCGTGTCCCGCTCTATGGGTCTCAAGCAGGACGCTTATAAGGATGTGTTCACTTGTACAATTGACTCTCCTGTGATATCCTTCGGTCTAGTTTGGACAGCGGTTCTCAAACCGTAGTTTATAAATAATAAAAAGATCTAGTACCTGCGATCGAGCTGGGGCCTGTTTTATAAATCTACAAATTACAATTTACAGGTTACAAGTTTCCATTTGACACAATCTCGACCAATGACGACCACCCATTTGAGCGGTGTTGCCAGTTTAGACCTGTAAAATTGTAACTTGTAACTTTATAAAACGTGCCCCTGATGATAAATAAATAAATATCAGGGGATTCTTACACAAATTGACCTAGTCCCAAACTAAGCTCTAGGTTTGTACTATGGAATAAACATACTTATATAGATAATACATACTTACAAACATAGAAAATATCCAAGGCTCAGGAACAAATACTCGCGCTCATCAAACAAATATTAGCCCTTATCGGAATTGAAACCAAGACCGCCAGCTTCTAATATACAGTGCGTAAACGAAATATGAGCAAACTATTGAACGACGGCTAATATGCATCCTAATTAACATAAAAAAATATGTATCGTTACCATAACTTGTATTTCTTTTTTTCATACAAATTAATTCTCCACGCAAAGTATCAGAAATATCAATTTGCAATCAACTGAGACTTAAATCTTCGTTTACATTATATATTGCTGCTATTATATAATGGGACCTTTAAAAATTAATTGCGCTCTATGTATTAGAGTTATTAACGAAATTCCACATTTACATGAACTGTAGAGCCGTAACGGACGTCTAGTTTAAATGTTTGCTCGTATTCCATTTACACTCTGTATATATGGTAGAGTTAGTACAAATAGCTGACTGGTACTCGTATTTAAACTATTTCCTAATACCTAATAAGTAATAACTGATTAATATAATAAATGTAAGGTTAAATGACCTACGATTCCAATGAGGTCGATAAGCAGTAAATATGGTTCTTATGACGTTACACAAATAATTATCTAAAGCCATTATACCGCGTCTCGTTTAAATTGAACAAAACACATTTGTATTGAATGCAGTATCAATGGGACCGATATGACGCATGCGTTTATTTATAACAACTTATTAATAAAAGGTTCTGTGAATATTAAACAGTAATGGAGCTATTATAGATCGGTTTATTTAAGCAGAATGATCTTTACAAACGTAGCTACTTTTTTACAGCTATAGAATTTAGAAATTAACCAAAGCTAGGTTGGAAACTGGTATCAAAACAAGTAACGACTATAATACAATTTTATACAAAATACGTGATATTGCATTTTTTCGTCTGTTTTATTCTGTCTCATTTAAATATAATATTAAAATCGAAAAATTTTCGTTACATTGACTCCTTCTGCACCTTCTACACTAAACATTTTTATAATCAATTCAGCCAATTCAGCTGTGAAAGCGTAACAAAAAAACAATCTTGTTTTCACATAATTATTTAAGTAAATGAGTATAAATATAGCCTAGCCTACCTGAGTTGGAACTATATTGTGACAACTGTGGCCTATTTTATACAGCTACAAATTACAATTTATAGGTTACAAGTTCCCATTTGACACAACCTCGACCAATGACGACAAGCCATTTGAGCAGTGCTGCCAGTTTAGACCTGTAAAATTGTAACTTGTAACTTTATAAAACGTGCCCCAGGTCTTTTGTCTATGTCAGTATTTTGCTACGTTTGTTGTTCTATCTGTCACAAATAAATGTTATTCCTTTCTTTCTTTTAGTAAAGTGAGGATGGACAAAGTTTGAGCACCTCCGCCGGCATCAAGGAATGTGACTTGTGTGATACAGAACGTCGTGCGTCCAATTGAGTCGCCTGTTACAAACAAATGCCTCAAACAGTCTTCCTGCTCGACTGTTTATTATTCATAACTATTTAAAAGATTAAGGGCCACTTGCATCAAAAATTTAACCCTGGGGTAAGAAACTAACTCGAGTTAAAGTGACAGTTTTTGTATCTGACGTTTACTAACTCGAGTTAGTGTCTTAACCCAGTGTTAAATTTTTGGTGTAAATGGCCCTAAAACTCCTGATCGCACTGCTAGATCAAAACAGTAGTAAATCAAAATACAACTGTATTTAAAAATCAACTTTAATACAACTTCTATGAACTTGAAACAAAACTAACAAGGATTTTGAGTTGATACTGTTTTGACCTAGCAGTGCGTATGGTAAATATGGTGGCTTTCTTTGAGAGCTGCTGTATCTTAAACAACCCAACCGATTTTCGTGAAACTTAGCTAAGAATCATCTTAAGTACTGATGTGCCAAAGGAAACTTTCCAAAATAGCGGAACATTTCAAGTAGGAAAATTTCTGAACCTTCTCACAATTTCGTATGGGGATTGAAACTTTCCGTTTCTTAAATTTAATTTTCCTATATTTATAGTGAAAGTTTCCGGAAATTTCTTAGAACTTTTCCAACCTTATGGAAACTTTCCGCAACTTGCACATCAGTAATCTTAAGTAATTAGGTTTCTTTTAAAACAAATTTCTTCCAAATCCATCTATTTGGGAGCTACGATCACTCCTATCTTTTTTATCGGAGTTTAAAATTGTCCACTTTCTATTCGTACTTATAACTAAATATCCGGGGACCTAATGTGGTTGCGTTTATCACGTGGCAAAATGTGGATCAAGCATCCGTCACTTTTTGACACGTATATAAGTACGAGAGTGACGGATGCTTTATCCACATTTTGTCACGCGATAAACGCAACCATACTATACCCGCTGGGGACTCTTAGACAAATTGACTTACACCCGTATTTATAGTGAAGAAAAGTAATTACTTGAGTAAAAGTAATGACTAAAGTAACGATTTCTATATGACTTTTGAAATTACTAATACTCAAGTAATTACTTTTGTTGACTATAATACGGGTGTTAGTGCCAATTCCCAAACGTAGCTCAGTACTACCGTAGGGTACGTTCGTTTGATCGAAAATAGATTTTTGTAGAAGATCCATTTCCCAAAATCGTTATTTCTTAGAAGTAGAATTTCCCTTTGCTGTTCTCTCATTAGATTAGTGTTATGTTGATTTCTGAACAGGGAAAAAATGCATAGAAATTTTATGGGAAAAACATGACTGAAAACGAAATTCAGAAAACAAACGAAGGGAAATTCTGACACTACAGAATGTGTGTAATTAAAAAAGCTTTATAAACATGTTTTTTTCACAACACATTTTAAAAATGTTCCTTCCTGTTGGCAATTTTTCGTAACTGCTTCCAACTCATTACCATTCACACACCCTGTATAGTGAATCAATGGAAGTCACCTTGTCGCCATTACTGTAAACATTAACCAGGTATTTACGTCAATTTATTTGACATAATATTTGCTTCTGCCGAAACACACGTGTAAGTAAAATGGTATGAGTAATGTCTGTGTATTTTGCGTAAACTAAATAGAATAGAATAGAATAGAATAGAAAACATTTATTAACAACAATAACACATAAATATAACATAAAAAATAAGGAAAAGAAACGACAGATAAGTGTAATTGTTGCGAAACGGGCCCAACTCAGCATGTGCTGGGTGTAAAGCCAACGAACAACAACACGAAATAGAACACTGTTATTCTCGATATGTTTGGGAAAAAAAAATATAACAATAATTATGTATAAGGTCCTATAAAGCAAGAGGAAGACATAAAAAGAAAGTGAGACAAGGAAGTGATATGTGACCCTAAATGATTGGAAAAAGGGCTAGATGATGATCGAAGAAAAAATATCTCAAAATATTGCATTATTGGTCAAGCTACTTCTCCGTGTCTATAAAAATAAATCAAATTTGAGAAAAGCGAAGCACTTGCTTTTTTATAAATACTTTTTTATTAAATAATCCGTAATTTTGCAAGGCCGTGCAGAAGTACTAGAAATAAAATAAAAACTTTATTTGCCGCGTGTGCAAATAGGTATTGCATGCTTATAAAAATAATTACAAATCATAGCAGACAGAAAAACAAAAGATTAGAACAAGTATATACTAGTAATATCAAGTCAGAATTATTGGAAATTATTTATAATTAAAGAAGAAAAGTTCAAAAATACATACTAGACAAGTCTAAAAATTTCCAGAATTTTTTCTTTTTAAAATTAACATAACAAATAATCACGTGTCCCGATCATGTTCCATTAAACAAACAAAAGAAAATAAATTTAGCACATAAATAATGGTATACAAATTAAACGGTTCTCTTTGTAAATATTGACTAGTATTTACGTCATTTAAAGGTCATACACTACACAATATTTGCTTCTTTCGAAATACACGTGTAAGTGGAACAGCAAGTATAATATTAATATGACGCGAGTGAATAAAATTAAACACTCTGTATAATTGTCATTTTTGGGCATATTCACGAGAAGGCCTTTTTTATTTTTTTTATATTAAAAGAAAAGGATAATTTGTTCATGATTAGGCATATTATTGATCTAAACAGAAAATATTATGTGAAAAACTACAGTCATATTTTATATTAGATAAAGTCAACTGACAGTTCTCAAGTCATAATTTTCGTAAAATTTTACAGAAAATGAAACCAAAACTGGTCAGTCATTATTTTTATCATAATTAATTACACAAGTTAACATATTTGTTTTTACATGGGTATTTTTAAATATAGGTACCATACATGAACAGCCAGCTTACTTAACCTAATAAAAAATACGAGTTTTTTCTTGGTAAAAATGTTATTGTTCGTAATTACTGAGAGTCGTAACTTAAATATCGTTAGAATCGGAAACTTTAATATCGAACGTGTAAATAAGGCTAGGTAATGTTAGGTTTGATTAATAAAAATCTTGAAAAGGTAACAGTTTAAAAACAAATACTATGACTGAAATTACTATGGTATACAATATAGTAGACGCAATTTACATGTATTTTAATGGCCTAAACGAAGCAAACAATATACTTATTTTTACAAGTCTAAAAAGCCACTCCTGGGGGAATATAATATGGCTGCGTTTATCGCGTGACAAAGTGTGGATAAGGCATCCGTCACCTTCTGACACGTAAATAAAAGTACGAGAGTGACGGATGCTTTATCCACATTTGACGTGCGATATAGACGCGGCCATATTAAGCCCGCAGGGTTAAGAACCTTAAATAGAACGTTTTTTTTTATGTCAAGGAGAAGGCTCGCGAGCACTCAGGCCACCTGATGGTAAGTGGGATCTGAGACCCATAGACATTTGAAATCTCAAGACTACAATCTCAAAACTGCAATCCTGAGACTTCAAATACGTTGCCAACCCTGGTCCCTGAGGACTAAGATGAAATGCCTGTATGCTAGTAATTTCACTGGTTGTCTTATCCCAACACGGGAACACAGCAATGCGAACACTACTGCTTGGCGGTGGGTCAATGGATAAGATGGTGGTAGCGACCCGGTCGGACCCCGCGCGAGGTCCTACCACCAAAATAACATTTCATTTTCATTTAATTATTCGGTTAGGTTCAAATTTTTTGGAACACCATGTGGTTTTATTATAATAATAATAATAATAAATCATTTATTCACAAGAACATGGGTACATAACATATGATGGTACAAGATATAAGGAGTTCCAACATATTCTGCCATTAGACGGCGTGTAAATATCTAGTAATTAAAATAATAATGCGGCTTAATTAATATGTCAAAGAAATAATGTGAATTTTCAATTAAATAATAATAATAGCTGTTAGAGTATCACAGAAATATAAATATAATATGTTTAAATTAAGGATACAAAGCACTCCGTGTATTTATAATAGCTCCTTATCACTGAGGTAATCATTCACCGAGTAGTAACATTTCTTAAGAAGTAAATGAAATAGCCTACTTTTGAAAGAATTTAAAATCATGTCTTTATATGAATCTGGTAAATGGTTGAAAATCCGAATCGCCATACAGTAAGAGTTTATTCTGCATACAGCAGTTTACGTGACGGTTGCGTAATGCTAATTACGCAGAGTCTCGTACATTACTTTATCTACACACATTATAAGTATCTACTCTAAGATGGGTTCAGAAGCCGAAAGCATTACCTTACCTGTGGTAAGGTGACAGCGATGATAGCTCTAACGTAATTTAGAATTACGTTATCGAATATTGTAAGGTAATGAGATCCAAATTTGGAACATCTTCCAAAATTAACAGCTGTCATCGCTGTCACCTACTACCACAGGTAATGCTGGTCATTGCCTACGAGTTTTGAACGCATAATAGAGGACTGATATGAATGTAGATAAAATACGTTTAAAACATAACACCTAAAAAGCGTCCACATGTTTTGGGGGAGATTGTATATAGGAATGACTACCATACCATAATTTGTTAGAGGCACAGATCTGATTGAAATTACTAAAATTCCGGTTCAAAAGCCCAGACGCCACTGACTCAGCCGATTAGCCTGCAATTAAATCACCATCAATCAATAATAACATTAGAAAATTAACTTTAATCTATACTATAACAAATAATTATAGCTATCAATCAAAATTAGACTCTACGTTTTTAAACTTAAGGTTCTCACAGAAAATAGGTGAAGGTAAAACTGCCGTAAAACCAAAAAAGCGGCCAAGTGCCAGTCGGACTCGCCCGTGAAGGGTTCCGTAAAAGGTAAATTGCGGTTTACGATTTATAACGTATTAAAAAAAACTACTCTCTAGATCTAGTACGGGAACCCCCAAAATTCATTGTTTTTTTTCTATTTTTGTGTGAAAATCTTAATCCGGTTCACAGAATACGTCTACTTACCAAGTTTCAACAGTATAGTTCTTATAGTTTCGGAAAAAAGTGTCTGTGACATACGGACGGACACACAGACAGACATGACGAATCCGTAAGGGTTCCCTTTTTTGCCATTTGGCTACGGAACCCGAAAAAGGCGGCTAACTGCATTGTAATAGTACACAAGCATTTTAAATTCATTGTGGTTACCAATAGAGTATAGAATGCTTTGACTACAACATTGCAGTTGCGGCCTTTTTTATTTTTACGGCATAAAGGGTATACGTGACTGCCTGCACGGTCTGTCCACCAAACTAATCAAAACAAACGATTTACTTCATAGAAATAATAATTAATTAACAATTAACGAGAGTTTCGAGCGAGATTCCGCCTTAATCGATCGGGTAGTGGCCCAGTATCCTCTTTGTTAGCTATGGCATAGTTCTTTGCATCCTTGTAAAGCAGCGATCCCAAAGTGGTTTATATCGACCCCCAGGGGTCGAATGACCTGCAAGGGGTCCATGTGAGCGGAAAATAAAATGGGGGTCCATGAGAGGGAAATGGGGGTCCACGATAGTGGATCCCATTTAAGCTGGCCGTGACTTTAATTTTGGATTTCCATTAATGGAATAATCCATATTTATACACAGATAGTAAGCACCTACTAACTTATGTATATTTTCTTATAAATATATAAATATACACATATCTATCTATATAAATTATGTTTTAATCTTCTCCGCATGTAAGTTTTTATTTTGAAAAAATATTTTTTACGTTTAAATTTTAATTGTAGCCTTTGTCAATTTTTAGCCGACTAGACTAGCTATCGAAAAAAAAGTCTCGAAGATTTCTTGCTTAGTTTTTACGTGACAACGTAAATATTAGGTAAGCAAGGGTTCCACTCAAAACAAAAAAAATGCCAAGTGGTATACAAGCCAAAAAAGTTTGGGGACCCTGCATACTTTGATATTTAAATCTGTGTTAATAATAAAGAACCCCGCCCCTCATTACTATGATTAAAATATTTATAGCCTATGTCACTCCTCTATGTCACTCCTACAACCAAGACAAATGTTACGAGACCTCATACTTATGTAAAAATCTATCAATCCATTTAGGCTGCAGAGCGTGCCAAATACATACATACATACTCTTGAAAATCGAAATCATCCTTCTAACAAACTTGCTTCACTTCGATTTGTGTGAGTTTTCTGTAACAGGACATAGACCAGAATTTATTATTCCAAATGTGTCGGCGACAGATGGAGTGTATACAACTGGGTGGCGGTAATATTTTGACTCCATTCACAGGCACGCTACGCCATTTAGTTTCCGCTTCTGTACGTTCTAGGTGGTTGTGTGTGGTACGACATCACACAGCTGATTACAAAATGGCAGCTAGAGAACGCATTCACGACGACGCCATTTGGCTTGGCGCGGTTGCGTGGCGTGTTCCAGTGTTGAATTTCGACACCCATGATAGTTCCATTCGGACTGCGCGTTGGCGTATCTTGCTGGCTTTCCGTCAGATCGATTTTGGCGCGGCGCTGCTCTATTCGGCTTGTTGGAGCGGTCGTGAATACCCATCTCAACTGATGGTGAATACCGCATTATAATCCGTTGCGTAGTTTGAAAGATCTCAGCGTACATACAAAATGACAGACGGCGGGAAGCGACTTTGTTTTATAGTATGTAAAGATAATGAAATATAGAAATGGAGGAAAAGAAGGGAGGCCTTTGCCGACGGTGGGACACTAATAAGAGTGATAAGGGCTAAAAATGCAATACAAAAACAATTCGCGCTGCTAGATCAAAACAGTAACAACTCAAAATCCTTGCTAGTTTTGTTTCAAGTTCACAGGAGTTGTATTAAAGTTGATTTTTAAATGCAGTTGTATTTTGAGTTACACTGTTTTGATCCAGTAGTGCGAAATACATTACAATTATAGGAAAATCATGACAAAATAAGTCATTACGCATCAATCAAATCGCTTAAAAAAAACTTGTATGCAAATTCAGACAATAACTTAAAAAGCAATCGGGTCGCTAACCAGCTCATTATAAAAAACTATTTAAAGCAGCCTAATGACACGTACATTACTCGCTAAGTACGCAACCAAATCCATTATTATAAAGTTATCATAGTTAACTACTAATGGATTCACCGCGACTGTCCGGCGCCCTAAATATTAGTAAACAATTTACATTTTTGCACGTACGCCTTTAGAATACTTTAGATGTTGTACAACAATCAATTAATTGGTCACTAATGGCTCGTTAGAGCGACGCGGGCGCACGTAGGCGTCAAAATACCGGACAACCTAATTGACTTCTTCGTTTAAGACGGTTTATGGGCTTCCTTTAACTATAAAATTTATAATAAAAGGAAGATACATATCACAAATTCGAGATTTTTTTTAGATAATTTTGGATTAGGCTATTTTTGACATAGATCGATCGAGAAAAAAACACAGGATGTATAATGACAACTATTATAATGTGCCGAAACTAGGTGATCTTCCAGGCTCTCCTAATTTATTTATTTTTAAGAAATTACCATCTCGTAGAAGAACCGTTATAATAATATGTCAGGTACCCGAAAATCATTTTTATTTAAAGATTTTATTTTACACCTTTGATGGCGAAATTTAATGTGCTATTCCAAATTACAGCTTTGTAGTACCCAGAGTCCAAGATATAAACCGCGGACAGACGGACAGACGGACATGGTATAAGGGATTTCTTATTGACTACGGAACCCTAAAAATGGGGGTGCCCACGGAGTGCCGAATAACCAGCGAACATTATTTTGAAATTTTGGGCATACTTGTTTAAGTTAATTTTGTAAATATACGTTATACTATACTAACTCTTAAACTTTAATTATGTTTATAAAATATAAAATTTGGGTTTAATATTCTTTTAATTATTTTCGTGTTGTACTTATTTGGCTATTCGTTGTATTAATGATGATTTCTCAATCCCTCAAAGGTTAACTGGAAGAGATCCTTAAAGGAATTAGTTTGCCTTTGTACATCCCTGCTATATTTTGGTCTATTTTATGATTATAATCTCTTTTAATTGTAAAATAAAGTGTTTACAAACATACATACTATTCTATACTTATTTGAATACTTCTTGAAAAGTGGAAAGAAGTGGTCTCTGCCTACCCCTCTGGGAAACAGGCGTGATTTAATGTATGTATGTATGTATGTATGAATACTTCTTAACTTTCCGAATAAATAAATCGTCAATGCTTGTGCATTAATGTATCTACTATCTAGAAATATTCCAAAAGTATTATTAGTATACAGATCAATTTAATATTTATCTAGGTCTTGGACGCTATTTCTATCATCACCAATTTTAATTACCCACTATAGAACCCTGTCATATCAACAGAGTCAAATCACTAGAAATAAATAGCGACAAAATGAATCATTGGCTTTCTGCGACAGGGTTCCAAAAAGATGTGTCGTTGCGAGGAAAATGCCGTAATAGGTAATTATTGAACATTTGGAAAGTAATTCAAGGTAGTTGGACCAGTTTCGTTATCATTATTGACTTCCACAAGTCACCGTCTGTTTTCCCACGGATAATTGACTAAAACTGTTTTTTTTTAGTAAGTGCATATTTGGTCATCTTCATCGTTGCTTATTTATGAGATTTTTTTACGGCAAGAAGATAATATGGTATACGACCACTCAGTCCACCTGGGCCTGTTTTATAAAGCTACAAATTACAATTTTACAAGTCTAAACTGGCAACACTGCTCAAATGGCTGGTCGCCATTGGTCGAGGTTGTGTCAAAAGCAAACTTGTAACCTGTAAATTTTAATTTGTAGCTTTATAAAACAGGCCCCTGGCGATAAGTGGGGTCTCAACCCATAGACAAAATAGACATTTTAATTTTCAATTCTGTAATCCTAAGACTTCAAATGCGTTGTCGATCCTGAGGACTAAGATGGAACGCCTCGTTATTAATTTTACCGTTTGTCTTATCCCACACCGGAACACAACACCGCGCGCACTGCTGCTGGACGGTTTAAATGATAATGTGTCTCAGGTAGGTCACATCCGCTTTTGAACGGCTTGCAGTAGTCATTCTCAGGAGTTCTTTGCTCTGCATAGCACTTTTCAGCCAACAAGCCAACTTTTTAACCAATGTCTCCATTCTTAAAGAACTCCGCACTTTTCAGTTACGTCTCAAGGTGAAACAATAATTCTATAGACGTTCTTGTTGTCATAAGGATCCAGTGTGAAGCCGTTTGACTGTGAAAAAGGGTTAAACAAACAAACGTACTTTTGCATTTATTATTTTTATTTATTATAGTGATAGAAATAAGTAGTATGAATAGGTACATGGTTTAATTCGAGTATATTCTGTTCAAACATTAATCATTATTTTGGAATTATATAACATTTTGTGCTTATATAATAGTAATCATGTGTACGCAAGTTTACTGAGGAAATCATTCCCGTATGGTTAGAAAATTCTCTATCAACTATCGTAGGGCAGCACGCCTTGCGTTGAAGATGAAGTGTCCACCTTCCCCCGGAGAAATGCATGTAGGCGAACGAGTGGATGTTCTCCGCCAAATATTCTTTGTCCACCGCGTATCCATAGTCCCGGTACTGCAAGGCATACGAGACGGGACCTCCTTTCTGGTCCGGAGGGAGATTGTTAAATTGACTTCTCTGAAATAAATCCCTCACATGACGAAGACGTAGAAAACCGTTGCCTAAAGGTGTCACCGTCCACGAACTGCCGCTGAAGTCAGCGGTGAAGACAAACTGGGGCTGGTCTGCAGTCGGGTGTTCCGGAATGTCTAAATATGGATAAGGTTCTTCCTTGTAATTACTTTGCTTCAGCCAGTACGCTTTCTCCCCTGATGGGTCAACTTCAAGTGCGTAAAAGTGCTTTCTCGTTTTAATCTCGACCATCTTGAATCTAGCTTCGTTTCCTGGTATTTGGAGAGCTTCATGGCTTAATATTAGACTGGACGTGAACGGTCGGGTCTTGAAATTTTCAGTCGTTAGCGCCTCATGCAGAGTTTGTGAACTGAGGCTGCCAGATTCTGTTTGTTCTGGGCTACAGATTATCCCAAGTGCTCCTGGCAGTAGTGTGTCACGGCCTACGTATAGTTGGTTGTCTTTCAGACGCCGTAGAGAGCTCACGTCTTGTGTCAAACCATGCTGTATTACCGATAACACCACTAAGATGTGGAACGGCCCCATAGCAGAGGCTAGTGCGGACTGAAGCTGGAGACATATCTGCTTGACGTTTTATACAGTGAGAATGACTCACCTTTAATCCCAACTTGAGCAATTTGCTGTTTGGGAAAGCCACAAGGAGGCTACTCATTCATGTCCATTCTTTATTGCCTTATTTATAGTGTTGTTATGTCAATTGTATGGATGTTTTTACGTTCATTTAAAAATGCTATTTGAGAATATAAGGCGAAGCTGCTATTCAAAATTCATGTAAACAAAAATCTTAATGAAACGTTAAAGCATTTATTATGTTACACATAAATAAAGCACGTATCTTGTGCTCCTCACGCAAAACAAAATAAGTTTATACAGCCCGTACAGTTCGTTTTTACGAAATCTTACTTACTTACCATGTTTATCAACTCCGTTCAAGCTTCACCATAGGTATTCTCTAATATATTAAAGATTTCATTTTGAACATGAACAATGCTTAGTGAATAGTAAAGACAGTTGTCCCTAGAGAGCGATCTCTCGATCCTGCTGCGGGTGGTCAGGGCTGAACAAACGGATTCCTTACGGCTGTCTTGAAGCAGTGATGAATGGGAGAATGATTTTTTTTAAATATACTTTGATTTAATCTTCAGATAAGAATTGTTGAATTGTTATGACTAGTGAATTTGGAGTCTGTGAATTTTAGTCAAAGGCAGAACGTCCAGCGCTTACTGAATATTTTAAGAGGACACTTCGGAGGTGACAATTCGGTACACATTGCAAAGTTAACAAGTTTACGCAACACTGGGATTCATATCAGCTGCGCAATGTACACTGGAATGTCACCTGTGACCTGACATTGTCAGGACGGCGATAATTATATGGGGCTGGGGTCTTAGTCAAAATGCATAACGCTAATTAACACTTTCGATAAATCCAGCTGTTCCTTAATCAAGTATTCTTTGTATTGCTAATGTGTTGGTTCAGTCTGTTTTTAAACTGATCGACGTTCAGTGCTAAGACTACAAAGTTTTCACGTCAAGGGGATTCATATGTATAAGCTGCGCCATATACACAGATTAGTGTCACCTGTCACCTGTCAACTGTCAATGTCATGATAGTCAAATAGGGGGCTAGTGACCCGCTTGTTTGTCTGCCTACTTTTTTCCATAAAATATAAAACAATGGCATTAATTATGTTTCTATAGATACTAGCTAACTGTCAAGCAGTCAAATTCACCCACAACACCCGCTGCGCCCACGCATTCATACAGATTCATACACGAAATTAAAAAAGTCAAATCAAGTCGATACTGTCGATGGTAACGCACATGTCATCAAGTGATGGATGATTAATGATGGCTTTATTGTCATTGACAGGCACAGGTAACTGTCAGTGTGGTACAAGTCAGAAGTTTTGGGGTTTTTAAATGCTTAAGCTAAGATTCTCTTCTGAGTGAACCAGCCATTGGAAGTTACCGGCCAAAATCTCAATAATCACGTGCCTTTCTTAACATTGACGTTGGCTGAATCATCGACAGTCGATGGAGCCATAACCTACAAAAATTGAATAGAATTGAAACGCTTAAGCTTTCGACTGAAGTGATGCTATATTTTCTAGAACATCTTCGAAATTAATTATATGAAAAACGTAACCTAACCTAACCCATGTTTGACACTATTACTATATGATTATTTTATGTGCAAATTAAGGGCAGTAAGCACTTTTTTGCATATTTATCATTCTTCTCTTAAATTCTTTTGGAAGTTGGTTTGTGCCGGTTAAATATTTATTTGAAAAATTTAAAATATTTATGGGCAATTAACTTAAGTACAATTTATCTTTAGTCCTGGATCCTGAGCTAGGAAGCCCTGTGTACCGCTAGTTATTTTTAAACCATTTTTTTTTGTACATGTATGAAATCTCAATGACCATAATACGTTATGGTGTTTATTAGTAAATCCTGATCTTACAACTGAATAAATAAAAAAAAATGAATTCTTAGATCTTTGAAACTACTCAACGGATTTTAATGCAGTTTTCAGCAAAAGATAGAGTGATTCAAGAGGGAGGTATATAAGTACGATACATTCTTTATATTATTTACGGGTGTTTCAGAAAACTTACATAAACCGAAGCGAAGCGAGGGCGGGTCGCTAGTTAAGTATATTATTGGTTTCAAACGCTTCAGCGTATAACTTGCGCCTGTAAACATTGACAAATGTTCCCTGAATGGATTTAACACGTCGAAGTCTTTAATTGTGACTACTGACGACGCTGGCAGCCGCGAAATCATTGACTGATCCGATGATCATGTTTACCGATATACAGAGATCGATGTCTATACACCAGAAACAGCAAATAAATATATTATAATTCAAAGGGTCTAGGAGAATGAGGAAGATGTGGCCTTTATTACTTGGATGGGACTTCGTAAGAATCGTTTTTAAAAAACCAGTTATAATTAGTTGATTTTTTTGAATGATCGTAGCTAATAGGTGGGACAATCAACTTTTTTACCCACACATTTCTGTCTGTTGCCCACTGTTCAGATTTTAATAAATAAAATAAAATCTGGGGACTTATTGTTAGTGAAATTATTTTTAAATTGTAGTAATATCATTAACTCCTTTTATAAATCACATTATAATGTATTGTTTAAAAATGTATGTAATAAAAATGTGGTAACTCAGTTGACAATTCACTATTTATCACACTAATTCGCGGACAGTAACTCAGTAGACACGTAATTACCCAATTTTCACACATTTAAGAAATTATTATATGTGTAGGTACTTGACAAAGATAGATTTATAAACTAGTAAATTGGCTACATCATTAAAAACGAAAATAAGCAGTGATATTATATTTAAAAACCAACATGTTTGTTAAAATCCTGTAAAATAAAAGTGTGGGTAAAAAAGTTGATTGACCCAGGTACAGTCAACAGCATAAATAAGTGATCATTTATGTACCTTGTCGCTTTCAGTCGTTTCACAACTTTGTATGACATTTCAAACACGACGTTAAAGTGACAAGGTACATAAATGATCACTTATTTATGCTGTTGACTGTACCATTTGTCATTGATACAAAGAGTATTATTAGCTACGATCAGATACAGGTGACAGGTAGCTCGACCTATTTCTTGATAGGAGTTATAGTTACCAGAGCTAATTTGCAATAAATTAGTTCTAGTTAAGTGGGGTTTAATGTCACTGGTCTTCGTTTTTTTTTGATAATTTTAAATTGTACTTTCTTTTGATCTAAAGCTGTCAATTGTGAAAAAATACTTCACCATCAGCCTCCAGCATCTTTGACACTGCCCCGGAGGCCTACTTAGATTTAATTTAGTTTTATTTATTCTAAATTTTATTGAAGGCTATAAGTTCATATTATTATTTTGGGACTATATCTAATAAAAAATGCGATAAAATATACCTAATAAAACATTGCTATAGCGGTGTTTGCATGTATTCCTTATTAGTAGGCATTGCTAGCTGCTAGCACTATAAGCATGCTGTGCTTGTACTATCGCGATAGTTAATTTGTGACCCATTTCAAGAAAAATAGGCTTGAAGTCGTCAATGTCATTAGAGATGCCAAATCATTTGTAACTAATAGGAGACTCAACCTTATTGTTGTAGAATGTCAGAATGACTTTGGACCTAAGGTGGGTCCCAAATTTAAGTTCGTGACTGTACAGCTGGAGCAGGCGGCTCAATTGTAATACTAATTATATGAATTACCTACTGTAATAACCCTTTTTTCTATGCAAATAAAGATTGATTTGAATTGATATAAATACAATCATTGCATTGACGAAATAATTCAAACAGCAGTTGTTTTTTTTAAAGCTTGCTTTTTATTAGACCAGCACGGCTAGCACATGTTGTCCGCGACTTGTTTGTCGCTCGGATCTCCCTTTCTATCTAGTCTGTAACGATAGAGACCCACTGAGCGACAAGCGAGAAAATACAACTTGTGCTACCCGCGCTGGGGGGTTATTATGACATAGCTATGCAGTTTATTTTACGGCGAGCGTAAAGGACAGAGTTATAGCAGTTGTATAGCTCTGTCCTTTTCTGTCAGTTCAGTTTACGCTGAGAGAAAGGGACAGACTTATGTAGCATCTATAGCTCTGTCCTTTATACTCGCCGTTAAATGAACAGCATAGCTAAGTCATAATAACCCGCCTGTTGACATAATGTAACTACATCTTTATCTATTTCTATAATCTATAATAATTTTGCATGTAAGTACTTATGTTAAATAAATGTATCTTTCTTTCAATAACCGGCGTCTATTTTACTCGGGGAAAACTCAATACGTAATATTAACAAATGTTGATTTAAAACTTTACAATATGTTACATAAATTACATCAACAATACAATAATTGCCGCATGTGCGGACGGGCTCGGCTGTGGCGAATCGCCGTGACACCGAATACACGTGTAACTTTGTACTTGTACTAAGTATTATAATCAACTTATAATGTACTTCTCATATTTTAACATGTTACGGTTTTTTTAGAAACTAAATTCTATCCACGATGTGGCCAACGCGTTTATTAAATTTTGTTATATTGTACAGTTAGCAGCAACAATATATTATCCAACATTGGGCTCAAAACAATCTGACAAGTCTTTATTACTGAAGCCATAAGAGCGTGTCAGATATTTTTAAGCGTAATGTTGGATAATATATTATTGGTGGTGACTGTAGGTACTTTTTATAATTTAGACCAGATAAATATACTAAAATAAGTAATAATTATAATATATTATTGTTATATCCAGCAGTGGACGTATTTCGGCTGACATGATGATGATGACGTAATAATTATAATACTCATTAGGGTTCCGTACCAAACAGAATAAAAAATAAATAAATATATCATATATACATATATCAGGGGACAATGTGACACCAATTGACCTAGTCCCAAACTAAGCTCTAGGCTTGTACTATGGGTACTAGACAACGATATAAATACTCATATAGAGAAATATATACTTAAATACAAAGAAAACATCCAAGACTCAGAAACAAATATTCGCGCTCAACACACAAATATCTGCCCTTACCGGGATTTGAACCCAAGACCGCTAGCTTCGTAGACAGGGTCACTACCAACTAGGCTAGAGCGTAGGAATTGTGGTGAGACTTTCGCTGTCTGTCTGTAAATCACACCAGTTTTCCCCTGAAACTACATCGCACCTTCAGAACAATAGTGACCTAATTCAGAAATTTTAAATTTCGAGTTAGGTCTCTATGATAATAAATTGATGACTTGAAGGTTAAACGCTAAACTTTGAATTAGATCACTATTTTTCTGAAGGTGCGACATATTGAAGCTACATACATACATAATCTCACGCCTTCGTTCCCAGAGTGGGGTAGGCAGAGCTACAGAATTACAAACATCTCTAAAAACTTGTTGATAATTCTATAACCACAATTTGCACAATTAGGCTAAGATGTTTACCAGCGTATTAGTGACAGGTTGCAAGCCCATCGCCTAACAGTACTACAAGCCTTTATTCCCTTAGTCGTCTCTTACGACATCCACGGGAAGACATGGAGTGGCACTATTCTAACTCGGCAACCACACGAGGCAACCACACGAGACATATTGAAGCTATCAACTTGAAATTTGGCATAGTTGTATAACTTCTGCCCGCATCTGTTTTTAGCAAAAAAAAAAAAAAATATTTTCTAAATATTTGAAAAGGGGTCTAGAATAGGTGATTGAAAGTGATTTGATTATAGCAAACGGGCTGTCAATGGTGTCATAATCATAATTTGTAAAGCCTCGATCCGCTATAATTTATGTAGTTCGCAATCTTGGCTCTGAAAAATGGTAACTTTGCATATCAACATTATATTAATTATAAACCTAAACAATTATAATTTTTAAACTACAAAATAAATCCAAAACGAATACAATAATTCTAAATTGGCCATCAAACTTTACAATAAGAATACTCAATTCTAAATTACACAAAACTCAATTCGTAAAAACCTAATGCAAATTACAATATATTGTAGTTTAAAAAAATACGTTCAATACTGTATTTTTAATGCAATGTAATAATATTTATATAAAATACTTGTCAGAAGTAATCAAGGCAATTTGTCTATCTGTTCGATGATTTAGATGCAGACAGTTGGTTAGATGCGTCACTGCATAAAATTTAAATGTAATATGTCGAATTTAATTAATGTTCGAACTTTTCATCGATAAAAAATTCCTACGTTTTTTAACCTCTTAATGCAATGAGGGGTTTAACGTGTAGTGTGTGTATATCTGATTGTAACATCGTAGTTTCGTTCGTTGATGATGATGATGATAATGGTGATGATGATGGTGATGATAATGATGATGGTGATGGTGGTGATGATGATGATGGTGATGATGATGATGGTTATGGTGATGAATTGATGATGATGATGATGATGATGATGATGATAGTGATGGTGATGGTGATGGTGATGGTGATGATGGTGATGATGGTGATGATGATGATGATGATGATCTTTTATTTTCCTCATAGGTGATGTGAAAAGCAGTATGGGTCACACGGTAGCAAAATTATTTCCACCTTGGGCGTTAACACTTGAATCCCTCACTACGCTCAGGATTCTATTTTAGAATCCTCACTTCGTTCAGGATTCAATGTACGCCCTCGCCGTAAATATGTCATTTTGCTCCCTCGTTACACAAATAACTATTAATAGCGGTAGGGCCTTTTGGAAGGCCCATCCGGATCGCTACCACCATCGTATCCTCTAACCTACTGCCGCAGTGTAGGGTTCTCAATTTCCAATAGCAATAATAAGCGGTGGCTTATTGGATAGGAATTCTTATATTCTACAACTTTTTACGGAGAGAAATTTAATGCAGAATCACTGTAAGAAACTTCAATGGCCGAACTAATAAAATGTCTGAGCTCTCCTACTGCATTGCGTGGCGATAACTTTTTTTTTAAATATTTGTGATACCCGCCATCGTAAAAGCTTTAAAACTTAATAAATTGGTCACCTAATCATGACAGCTAAATTTATATAGGTATCCTTATTGATTGCTAGACCTAAAGTTATATACCCTAATGTTTACTTGTACTAAACATTCAATGTTGTAATATACTGAAACTACTAATGATTATTCCAATTTGTTAATAGACCTAATAGTTATAAGTTGTAGGGCTAGGGAAGTTAGAGGTAGTAAAATAGGGCAAAAAATTTCGGGCTACAATAGGAGAGCCATAAAATTGCCCGCGTGCTTACAGAATAAAATTTGAATATTATCTGTTTCTCAATACCTAGTTACAAAGGTCGTATTGATAAGGTCTGCAGCAAATCAACACCAGACTAATTGAAAATTAAAATAAAACGTAATTCCAGTGTGATGATAACAAACGCACCTATTTGATAACTTGGTAAGTGACAAAAATCCGCATTAAATCAAGCGTTTGGAAGTTTCGTAATTTGATAAATGATAGCAACTATCGTATCAGCCGTGTCAAAACACAACACGACATTAATCTGTGGGCTTAGTCCATGAGACGACAAAAATAATAGAATATTCTCTATTGCCATCTTTTTACCCGACTGTAGAAGGAGGGTAATGTGTTGGACCTGTATGTATGTATGTATAGTTCCTTGTTCTCTCGTCGAGACTGAAAGGACGGCCTGGTTCTGACAAGCGACGTATGAGATTTAATGTCAGTATGATTGTCATTTGCACGATTTCATTAGCTGCATGAAAGATTGTAGTGTATTTATTACTGGTCATACTCGTAAATCAAAATTATAAATTACCCCATGTCCGTCTCCCGGCTATAAACTATTTCTTTGACACTCACATCGATTGTCTCACAAAGAACAATGCCAGGTCCCCGTAGAAGCTTTGGCCTAAGAAAAAAATGTGACCGAGAATTATAGAATTGGGTTTATTTGATGTAGAAAAATATTTAAAACAATGCTGTGGTGTTAGTTTTTCTGAAGAACTTGTCGAAAAATTATGTATTTAGAAACATGTTAACTTCGAAAGGACATCTTGTAAGAACTTTGCTCAGTGCGAGAGCAAAAATGCACACCCTTTATCCTCATAGTGTGCAATAGGATATACATAATCAAGGCAATTAAATTTGAACTGTGTTGCAATGGGAATAAGGTTTATTTACCTATCTTCATAAACTGAAAATGGCATTATCGAACAAACGTAATTGAACTTTATTGCGTTGATGGTAGATTCAAAGTCCCACTCACAAAAAACTCCTTGTTTGTAGTATGGTGGGCCTTACGAGGTTATACATAGCTACGTGTAGAACTTGTCGACTGTCTTGATTTTTTCGATAAAGAATAACACTCCTAACGATAAGTCGTTATCTCGTTACGATCGTAATATGTTGAAGGACGTGTGTGTCAATATTTTGTGTTATAGTTGTTATAAGAACTCTATTCATGTACGGAGGGCTCAGACAAGATGCACTACGCTAACTAACGTTTCTATTCAAATCGTTTTTTTTTATTTATTTATTTAGGCAACATACGTACATATGGTTTTCAAACCAATCGCGTCACTGGAAGATGACGTGATACGAAAAGTCACGTGGTCTACCAGTGACGCGATTGGTTTAAAAACGAATCGAATAGAAACGTTAGTAGCGTAGTGCATCTTGTCTGAGCCCTCAGAGCGATAGCTCTTAAAATTAATCCGGGTTTGTATCTCCATCTCACTTGCTCTCACACGCCGTTATGCTAATAAACTCGAAACACTTTGACACTGGACATACGTGACAGACACAGCTCTGGAAAGTTAGGACGAACGTACAGACGGACAGCGTAGGCATATTATTACAGTCCCTTCGGGTACGAATCCCTAAAAAGATTAAAAAATATGACGATTTTTAGGCATTGAACGCTTTAATAGTTGGCGGTAAACAGTTACTATCAAAGCCTAAGCATAACCTAAAATCAACACCGGTTCAGCAGAAAATAGCTTTCTATGAAACGGAAATTCTGCGAAGTGGTACGTTCTATGAAATGATTGTGGTGAAAGAAGGGTTAACCATATCAACCAACCAAGGGTTAAGGGCAAACCTGACTGACTTATATATCAACGCACAGCCTAAACTACTGTACCTAGAAACTTGAAATTTTGTACAGGGGTTCCTTTCATAATGTAAGTGAGCACTAACAAAGGATTTTCCGAAAATCGACCCCCAACGGGAAGAAATAGGGCGAGTAGCGGGAAACTAATTCTACGCGTACGAATTCGCGGGCGTCCTCTAGTCTAATATATAACCATTGGAAATATATCACACTTTGTTTATTCGTTAAGATTCGACTATCTTTTTTTTCGAGCATAGATAAACTGATATTTTCAAAGCCGCGACACCGCGCACGAATCTATTGTTACTATTCATCTAATAAAAATATTCAATGGCGGAGTTGTGAGGTCAAATTGCCTGTCAAATAGTTAAACAGCTAAACCTCGATGAGAACACGTTCCGTGCCCAATTCCATGATGCTCTAAAGGAAATGCGCCCGTGTAGAGTACTCGTAGCTGGGCACTGATTGTATTGCAAAAGTTAAGTACTTCTTATTAACCGACTTCAAAAAAAACAGAAAAAGGAGGAGGTTCTCAATTCGTCGCGTTTGTATTCTCATTTTCAACAGTATTTTTAAACACTTCCCTGTTACTGAAAAATTATGTGTCTAATGTACAAACCTCCTTGTAACAAAGCGATGTATGGTAGGAAAGGAATGTGTACGACAGGGGCTTGTTTTATAAAACAACAAATTACAATTTACAGGTTTCAAGTTTCCATTTGACACACCCTCGACCAATGACGATCAGCCATATGAGCAGTGTTGCCAGTTTAGACCTGTAAAATTGTTACTTGTAGCTTTATAAAACGTGCCCCGGGTGTAAGTATAGAAATTTACAGCCATTTTTTAGAAAGTATGATGTCGCTTACATGGAACCTTTTTAAGCGCATATTGACAAAATGGCTGAGGGCTTAATATGGCTTCGTTTATCGCATGACAAAATGTGGATGAAACATCCGTAACTTTCTGACACTTATAAGTACGAGAGCGACGGATGCTTTATCCACTTTTTGTCACGCGATGCGATAAACGCAAACATTCTGCCTACTGATGGATAAATGTCATTTATAGTGTAGAGATATTAAAAAAATTATGTAAATTTTATAACACCTATTATTATTTGAGTGTAATTTTTGACATGTTAAATTGATTTAAAATTAGCAAAATATTTGCCCGCTTGCATGCGGGCTGAATACACTGTGATCATTATTTTGTAACACCTTAATTTATTACTGTATTCTAGCAAATAAACTTCTTTGATTTGATTTGAAACAACTGACAACGCATTTAAGTATATCGTGTGTATCTGTGTATCTGTCTGTACCCTCGTAGCTCCCAAAGGAAGTGAAAAGAAAGCGTTTCAAAAAAAATATAGTTTAATCGGAATGCAAGAAACAAGCTTTGAAGAAAATCAAAATGAAAAAATAATGATGAATTTTTGGTGGTCACATATCTCACCTAACCTAACTTACGTGACTCATGCTTAACATAACCTAAAAACAATACTTACCTAAGGTTTCAGCAGAAATTAACTTTCGATGAAATTAAATTAGATAAAATGATGAATGTATTATGAAATGATTGTCGATGATTTAACGAGATCCCCTTCTTTTCGCAATAAAAAAATCGGGCCTCCGGCATTCGCACTGTTTAGTGATACTAATTTATATCAGTCTACATCGTTATAATACTTAACGGGATTGGAGGTATTTGTAATAGTAATACGCCAAAGGAAAGTGCTGAGTCATTTTGATAACAGCTGATAAAGCTAAAGCATAAAAAAACCTTTATCAGAAAAAAATAAGTCATGTGCGTTCTACCTATGCCTATGCACATCGTTTTTGATGATACCACCGAAGTGATATTGTTACAAAATATTTTGATTTAATCAATAACCATTTTAAAACAATCTAGCAAACATAACAATCATACATTCATAAGTTTAATTGAAAATTAAAAAACTATACGAACAGAGTAAAAGTATTTATTTGTGAAGTTTAAGTTAAACGGAACGAATTTTTTTGAAACACCTAATTTCCGGCCGCACCTTCCTTCCGCAACTTCTGTTAAAAGTACCTACAGATATAGTTTACATCACCTTCAAAGGGCTTTTTTAATTAAAAATGCCAAAAACGTGAATAAGGTCTTAGCTATTTTACATTTTTAAATTCAAAAATCAGCTCCTTAAAATTCAAAATTTGTATGTTTATCGGTCTTCTTTTATATATATAGATAGCCAAAATTCTGATTGTAGTTTTAAGTCTGAAGTTCATCTAACAAACAGTAAGAAAAATCCTCATCCTCGTTCATCAGAATACAAGCCTTCAAATAAGAACCGCATTGATATCAGCTTTGTAATTAGGCGACAGACAGACAGACACCACAGACAGACCAATTCAGACAACTTTTTTTGTAGAGGCTTAATTCGGCAACTCATTTTATGCCTAGTCAAAGAAACTCAAAGATTAATATTGACATAATTTAGCTTGTATGGTTTGAAGATTTCCTATCTCATAATATCGTGCAATTATCGTAAAAATAAATTTTATAGTTTGCGCTGTCCGTGTGGTGTTGTTTTTAGGGGTTCCGTACCCAAAAGGTAAAAACGGGACCCTATTACTAAGACTCCACTGTCCGTCTGTCTGTCTGTCCGTCTGTCTTTCTGTCACCAGGCTGTATCTCATGAACCGTGATAGCTAGACAGTTGAAATTTTCACAAATGATGTATTTCTGTTGCCGCTATTACAACAAATACTAAAAATAGAATAAAATAAATATTATAACAAACGTGATTTTTTGGCCGTTTTCCTCGAAATTAATAACGGCAACAGGTAGACGCTTGAAATATTCACAGAATATTTAGTTGTATATTCACTTTAAAAATAAATAATTAAATTAAAATAAAATAAATATTTAAGAGAGAGGGGAGCGCCAAAGTTCAACTAAAATTGCAACTCCTATTATCGGAACTCCGAAAATGAATTTTTTATACCGCTGGAACCGTAAACTTTTCAGAAGTTCTGAAATATTCAATGTGTAGATAAGACTAGGTTAGGTTAGGTTTGATTTATAAAAATCCTGAAAATGTAACAGTTGCTGAAATAAATACGTTAGGAGTTGCGATAATTAGGACTTATGAGTCGTTATGAGTAAAAATAATTAGGTGAGCCAATATGGACCCAAGAGAGAGATATTTATCCTATACAACAAACGTGATTTTTATAGATAATGGTACGGAACCCTTCGTGCGCGAGTCCGACTCGCACTTGGCCGTTTTTTTTAAAGCAAAGGAGAAGGCAAACGAGCACACAGGTCACCTGATGGTAAGTAGGATCTGAGACCCATAGACAATTGCACGACTAATATCTTAAAACTGCAATCCTAAAACTGCAAATGCATTCCCAACCCTGAGGACTAAGAGGTGCCTCTATGCTAATCAATTCACCGGTTGTCTTATCCCCACACCGGAACACAACAATACGATTTCTGGTTAGCAGTAGGTTAAAGGGATAGTGGTAGCGATCCGAACGGACTCTGCACAAGTTCCTACCACCACTAATAAAGTCAATACGATATATATACGAAGTATGCGTGTTCGTTCACAAACACCAACTTATATTTAAAAAAGCATGTGGTACCCATCCACGCTCCTGTCGAAATCCGAATAGATTCCCAGAGCATTCCAGACTGGCAATTATAAAAAAGCTGCCTGAATATGTGTATAAAAATAAATACCTAATTTTGATGTAATAACCGTGACATGGATGAAATACGAATGGTACCTATGAATAGTTTGTACCTATTACGCTCTGAGACAAATCTGTAATTTTCGCATACCAAATATGGTTAAACATGTCGCACCTTTAGAATTATAGTGACCTAATTCAACATTTTTTTGCGGTCGACTTCGAGACATATGTTCATTACTATGGAGACCTAAATCGAAATTCAACATTTGTGAATTAAGTCACTATAATTCTAAAGATGCGATGTAATCCTACCAATTGAAAACTGTACTTATGTTAACACCTCACTGGTAATGTTTATTGCAAATAAAGAATTCTTATTCTTATTCCTATTCAACTCAACAATTATTTAGAACAAAGACATAGGTACGTTTTAATAGTTATCTAACCTACCTACCTAATCTACCTCTTTCTTTGTTGGATTTGTTTCTGTCAAAAAAATTAAGATACACATTTTCATCTTCTATTTCATTATTATCCGTTCAAATATGAAACTGTGTCGAACTGCCGCCGTCGCGGTTCCACCATTGTTTACATATTGACACGGATTAACGTATTATTTGTTCTTTAATCCTAGCTTCTTTAGATATTCGCTAATCTCGTGATCTCAATGAAAATCAATTATTTGTTTTAAAATCTTTTAAAGCTACTTCTAGTAGCCGTTATTAAAAAAACTATGAATAATATCTTGGGTAGGTACCTAATCCAAAGTCCCTAATAATTTTAATATTAAGTATCCTCAATATTATTCCTACTTCTGATTTGAGTGATAATAATTTTGCACCGCCTAATCTTTTTCTATAGTAGGTACCTACTTAAGATCCTCCACGACACAATAACCTATTAAACAACAATATTAAACCGGTCAAATGCGAGTCGGACTCGCGCACCGAGGGTTCCGTATTTAAGATAATATGGTTGGAAAAAGCAAAAGAAAATACTTACTTTGTTATGAACTTTATTAGCTATGTAATAAGGCCCATTTTGACTAGCCTAAATTTTAATACAGATTTTTAAAGTTTTTTGATAATTGTTCCAAAACTGTAAAGTTTGACAACTTCATTTTATTTTTCCTGTAATATATAAGTAATTATCTTTAAATCAGGATTTTTTCAGATGTTTTGGTCCATAAACTTCGGAGATAAGGGGGGGGAACGGTCATTTTTTGTACATTTTTGCCTATAAATCAAAAAGTATGTCCCAAAAAATTATAAAAAAAATAGTTTCGAAATGTGCAGACTGAGCCCTTTCATATGACACCCCGTTTGCTATAATCAAATAACTTTCATTTTTAACCCCCATTCTAGACCCCTTAACAAATACTTAGAAAAATAACTTCATACTTTTTTTACTAAAAACAGATGCGGGCAAGCAAGTTATACAACTATACCAAATTTCAAATTGATGGCTTGTATAGTTTCTGAGAAAAACTGCTGTGACATACAGACAGACAGACAACGAAGTCTCACCATAAGGGTTCCTTTTTTACCATTTTTGTACGGAACCCTAAAAATGGTCGCTTTTAACAAGATTGTGATTATTGTGCATAGCTGTCTTGATTCCGTACGAGCCTAAGAAGACGTTAGATACATCAACCAAGATATTAGTTAAATCACTAAAGAACTTACTGTTGTTATAATTTGGTGGAATTTGGTTGCTATATATATTATAATTACCTATTATTATTGTATTAATTTTATGTCAACTAAGAGAAAATCTCTCATGGTTGGCTCTCATTTTTGTGCGTGAAGAACCCCGCATAAGAATTCAGCTATTTGTTTCAGCGCTCCAAAACCACACTCCGGCAAAGGACTTGAATTTAAAACCTCATTTTGATCGGAGGTTAAAAGGTTTGTCGATATCAAATCTATAAAAGGAATGTATATCAAAACAAGAAAAGCATTGCATCATTCACTAAAAACATGTAAACTTCTCTACTAATTAAATAAGCAGGACATCTTACACACATAAACTGTCCCAGACTAAGGTCTAATGAATAGATAAGGATTAATATACTTACTAGGTAGGTACTTACATGAAGAAATAAATATTTAGATAGATACATAGAAAAGGTCCAAGAATGTGTCAAATTGTTGTAATCCAGTGTGAGAATAAGACAGCCGATGAAATTACTAGCATAGAGCCATTCCATCTTAGTCCTCAGGGTTGGCAACGCATTTGCGGACTTAAAATGTAGTCTAGAGAATTAATGTCAGATCTAACTTATCAAGTTACCATCAGGGGCACGTTTTATAAAGCTACAAATAACAATTTTACAGCTCTAAACAGGCAACACTGCTCAAATAGCTGGTCGTCATCGGTCGAGGTTGTGTCAAATGGAAACTTGTAACCTGTAAATTGTAATTTGTAGCTTTATAAAACAGGCCCCAGGAAGCCTGTGCTCGTTTGTATTCTTCTAGCTGTAAACCAAAGATGCATAGAAAACTTCAAGGGTCTGCAGTTAGTGACCATTATGTTGTTCCTTAGTGAGATTTTTCATCACAAGTTTGAAAAGAAACAAGTTAAATTGTCTCTAAAATTTCTTGAGTACGGTAGACCACAACACAACGACTCATAATGAATGTTACGTGACTACCAGACCTTACGCACATTAGCAAGTATTTTATAATACTGATTCAGCCCACGATTAGCTAATATCAAAAACCAATAAACGGAACAACAATCATAATCTCCTTATCGGCGAGCAACTTTGTTTTCTTGATAACGATAAAATTCGTGTTGATTTAAAACAAACACTTGATAAAATGATGACAACTGAAAAACTCAAAGCAGGTTGATTGGACGTAAAATATTTTGTATAACTAGTTAATGTTTGAATGTTTTGAAGTGAAGTTAAAATAAATAAACATCTACAATGAAGTTTATTTGAAGCCGACTTCAAAGGCGAAGTTGTTTTAAGAGTTAATACTTCTATTTTGAAACTAGTGTGTGGGCGATTTTGAGGATGTTTTGTTTATAGGAATAGTAACTCCGTCTTCCGGGCGTAAACAAATGAATCTTAGAATCTCGATTACAGTTAATCTTGCTTTAGGATCACAGGGAAACCCAACTCAAGTATTATCTTTAAAGTACGGATTTACCTGATACATTGCCTTTTAAATCCGTGGCATTAGTCCTCTGTTGAGACTGCTCTTTTGTAATTTCCATTTGTCTCTTTGTTAATTGTATTGTTAAAGGATAAATAAAATCAAGTAATAAGGGAAACAATATCTTCATTTATTTTATATCTCTCTTATAATACTTAGCCTATGTCAATAAATATACATTCTTCATTTATCTACATTAATACACAAATAGCGGAATGCTAGGATACGAGTGCTATTGCAGTTAACGCGTGTACAACATTCACTAATATTGCAAACATTTTCAGTGTTTCTACAGAGATTACCTCATCGTCCACTGGTCCTTTTGGTACACTAAATACAACTAAATCACAGATAGGAACATCAAGCCTCTTGGAGATTGCTGAGTCAGTGCCGAGTGAGAACAGTAATAGGTTTGAAGATGTGTGGAGTCAACGGGTGGTGAGAAGGCGAAGGCAGCTCAGGACTTGATGCTCCAGAAGTAGGCGGTGAGTGCGCCATGATCGGCGGCGACGGGGGGAGCAGCGGTGACGTCTGCGCCATCATCGCTGATGATTGAGCCAGGTGCGAGCTCTGCAGCAGAGAATTCTGGCTCAAGAAAGGTGCCGACGGCATTCGCTCGTACAACGCTGGCGAATAAGGTAAGCCACCGTAAGCCATTGCTTCACCGCGGAACGCTGGATGCACTGCACTTGGGGTTACCGGTGCCGTTTTCATTTGCATCGGCGCGTATCTTTGATACAGTAGTTGCGAGTAGAGACCGACAAGTTGAGAGTATGTCGCTGGTGGATATCCGCCGGGGAGCGGTGCTCCAGGGAAGAGCGGACGCTTGAAGCAAGCTAGGCGAGAGCGGCCGTTGAGAGCCGACCGCCGCCGCAGCTTGCCTGTAGTCCCACCGATAAACACATCTTCTGCCGACGCGTCCAGCATCCAGTAATTACCCTTGCCAGGGTCGTCGTAATGACGCGGCACTTTGACGAAGCACTTGTTTAAACTCAGGTTGTGGCGGATAGAGTTCTGCCAGCCTTGCCTGTTCTCTCTGTAGTAAGGGAAGTTTGTCATGATGTACTCGTAGATTCCGTTGAGCGTAAGCCTCTTCTCAGGACTGTTGCGGATCGCCATCATGATCAAAGCGTTGTAGCTGTACGCTGGTTTTTCATGTTTCTTATCCTTTTTATCGTCATCTTTGGGTTTCGTGCAGTCAACGGGTTCTGTACCCGTGACATCGAGCTCCGAGTCGCTGAGGTCTTCGTGGGAGGCGCCGGTGGATGAGGCCGCGGGGGATGGAGGCGCCTTGTTCTCATGATTCATGAGTATTGAGTTTATACTGAAATCTCCTTCGAACTTCACCATGTTGTCACTTGTTTAGCACTAGTTTAGTCGAGCGCGACGTGTGCACTGCGAGCGAGCGGGGCGACGACTGACGTCGCGAGGGCGGCCGCGGTTATTTATACTGCGCGCGAGTCGGCCCGCCCCTGATCGACCAGTGAGTAACTCGGACCAATCACGCGCCGAGCTTTCGTACATAGCCACGCCTCACAAGCTCCCTGGAGCTTCGTTATTTTATTTTGCTCCCGACTCGAGTTTGTCCATCTCGTTTTTTCCCGACAATTATAAACGTGGTTATAAGTTGTAACGGTATGGCAGTTCGCTTGTTTTCTAATTAGTTTGCAAATCTTGTTACGGTGAATAATTACTGGATTATAACGCGTTGGATTTAGGATGGTAACTACGGTGTTCTGGGCATTTTAGTTTTTTAAAGTAACAAGTACCTAGATGAGTAGAACTATCTTTTTTTTGACGTCTGTTCTATTATGATTGAAAAAATGACCTCCTGCTGGAGTTTCTTGCGGCGCTTCTTCTCCGCAATGATGGTCTTGTCCGAAGCGCTAGTAGATTCACTCTATAATACCGACGTGTAAAAGAGCCCTCACGTGGCCTATTTGCTGAATAAATATTTAGATATTGAATTTTGAATTTTGATTACTAAGGTTGATTGGAAGAGACCACTATGTAGCGATAAGACCGGCTTTGGTTTCCCATTATACATTTATTTTTTTATTATAATTATGTTGAAAATTGTTAATCTCTGGTGTGTAATAAAGAGTAGGAACCTACTAAGGACCTAAACTACCTAGGTGTACAAGGTATTGTATTGTAGACCATTTAAGTTTTTTAAATCTATTGTTGCTCATTAGGTACCCGATGTAAGCTAGATTATTATAATTTATTAAATCTATTGATATTATAACTGTGAAATCTTGTAAGGATGTTTAAAAGTGTAAATGTTTGAATGAAAATAATCCAAAAGAGCCCCAGGAAATTGACATGCTTGGATTGAACATATACGATACTTTCTATCCCGGAGACTTTTATAGTTCCCATTATAACAACGTTAAAAGTGTCCGCGAACGAAGTTTACAGTCTAAAGATAATGCTAGAATATCTATAATCTAATCTCCCGTTATGTTTGTTTTCAGAACCATAATCTTATTACAGAATTGGCACAATAATTAAGCATTAGGTAGGTACTTGTACTATGAATCATCGCGAACTTGGCAAAACATAGGCTTCTTGATTAGATAATTTCATTGACGTCCTTAATGCTATATCTACCGTTTATCAACTTTAATATGATATACTTTTTAAATATGTGGGTATGATTTAGCAAGACACACGGTTATCCGGACAAGTTCGAAGAAAAAACTTATAATTACATTATGTTACAATTGTATTTTATTCCTTTTCTTCATTGTTTAATTTTGTTTTCTGTGTTGCCATTGTTTGTTTTATGTTCAATTTATTTTGTTTTTTTTTTTCTTGTGATCGTCGAATAAATGTTTCTATTTCTATTTTCTATTTCTAATTCAGGCTTTATTTCCTTAACTTTTTTCATTGATAATGATTTGCTGGATACGAAGATTTCGTCGAAGATGAAGCGAGCTCACAATTTTTATCTCAAAGCAGCTGGAACCTGATTTTTAACAATCTTAGTTACTCTTGACTTTAATTAAAGTCCAGTAATAATATCAAATATCCATAATCAACTCATAAAAAGTTATGAATAACCAAAAACGGCGTACATGGTGCCTACTGACTGATTTACTCACTCAGCAAAACATTAAGGACACCTAACTAGGTATTTCCCGATGACTTTAGAGTCTTGATATTTGTCATTGAGTTAGGTCTTAAGTCTTCAGCCCTCCCCAATAACGGCGTGGAGGGAGAATCGCTGGGTTTTTATTGGGTAAATTATAAAATTTGGCATATTTTTATGTATCAGTTTTTTGTTAACACATGAGAGCTTCGCACTGAAAAAAATAATTGGTCGCTTGTAACAAGATTGTGATTGTTGTGCATAAGCGTCTTGATCCCATACGAGCCTGACAAGACGATAGATACACCAACTAGGGCGTTAGATACATCAACTAAGATATTAGTTGAATCACTAAAGAAATTGCTGTCGTTACTATCAGCTTTGGTTGATATAACTAATATCTTAACTATTGTATTCATTTTTTTTCAACTAAGTGAAAATCTCTCTTTATTGGCTCTCATATTTTTGAGTGCATGGCCTATTTGTTACATTTTGTTTATCGGTCGGATAACTTTTTTAGTTAAAACCTACTGAAATAATAAAGTGCCTACCTGACGTTGAATTTTATCAATAACAATTTAAAACACAAAATAATTTAACGATAGCAAATCTACATAATTGGCGTAAACAATTCGATCACATGATATTTTTTGATAAATTTAGTTCTTGAACTGTGCAATGACAGATTATTCGAATGTCAGAGATTACCTAATTACAAAGTATAGTTTTTTAATAGATTTACTGTGAGTGATTTTAAATAAAATAATAGGGTCCTAATGAAAAAGGGTATAAGTCAGGTGAAAAAGGGGTTAAGTGTAGTATACTCCGTTCATGTAATACCTATACCCTTTTTAGGGTTCCGTAGCCAGATGGCAAAAAACGGAACCCTTATGGATTCGTCATGTCTGTCTGTCTGTCTGTCTGTCCGTATGTCACAGCCACTTTTTTCCGAAACTATAAGAACTATACTGTTGAAACTTGGTAAGTAGATGTATTCTGTGAACCGCATTAAGATTTTCACACAAAAATAGAAATAACTATAAATTTTGGTGTTTCTCCATACTGAGAACGGAAACTCAATTTTTTTTTTCATCTATCTGTCTATGTATACCTAGATCTTGTGATAATGATATTGAGGTTTCTAATATATTTTTTTCTCAACTGAATAGTTTGCGCGAGAGACACTTCCAAAGTGGTAAAATGTGTGTCACCCCCCTGTAACTTCTAAAATAAGAGAATGATAAAACTAAAAAAAAAATATGTACATTACCATGCAAACTTCCAAACGAAAATTGGTTTGAACAAGATCTAGTAAGTAGTTTTTTTTAATACGTCACAAATCGTAAACCGCAATTTACCTTTCACGGAACCCTTCATGGGCGAGTCCGACTCGCACTTGGCCGCTTTTTTATTACGAGTTCAATCGACTTGTACCCTTTTTACTATGATCCCAGTTTTTAACAGGTGAGTTTAAATTGTCTAGTCAGACCGTACAAAGAATATCGTAGGGCGTGCATTCTCAAATTGGTAGGTAGCTGGAATGACTTCGCTCACTCGATCAACCGTTGGACAAGAAGTTTTTTAAGAGAATAACTCTTAGTATCAATTGAACGTCACCTCATATCAGTGGGAAACGTTTTAAGGCCCAGCCACACCGGATGCGTGACGTGCAAGTGCGCGTGCGCGTTCGCTTTCCACTGCGTTGTATAGTGACATGCGCAATGAGCATTCATACTATACAACGCAGTGGAAAGCGAACGCGCACGCGCACGTGCACGTCACGCATCCAGTGTGGCTCGGCCTTTAAAGATGCGGTTAGCCTAGTTGGTAGTAATTGCCGTCAAGGCTAGCGGTCTCTTGTTTGATCCCTATAGTCAAGACAAATGTTTGACAGATCGCACTCTATCCCTCTTCATTTTTAAACAGCTTGATTTCAAAACCGTGTTGGTTTTCCCGACACGATTGCCTTACATACAAGTGATTAGAGCAACTCATACGTTGACATTAGGGTTCAAAATGCAAGTGCAATTTGGACTCACAGACGAAGGGTTAATTTTGATTTTAACTTATTTTTTATTATTTGTGGTTTTAGCTGCATGAGAAATACGCGCTCTATCTACCTTTTGTGCATTAGATAGAGCCCTCTGACAGACAGACATACGGACAACGAAAGCTTAGTAATTAGAATATAGAATAGAAAACATTTATTTCGCTATGGAGTCATAAAACTAGATCTGCTAAACACAAATACCTGTTACTACATATAACGTAATGGCACCAGTTTTCGACAGTTTAAGCTGACATGCACCAATAATCGACACTTAACTCTTAATTCAAAGATCATACGGTCATAAATTGAGTGTTACAAAACAAATGAAAAACCCTTATCTTCTGTAAAATAAGAATCAAGTGTCGATCATGGGTCCTAGTCGATTACTGGTTCCATTACGTAGATGTTATCAATGTATTTTTTATTTATAAGCCGAGAGCTTAGTTTAACACATAGTCAAAGTGCGTGAGATTGTCCCCTGAATTTAAATAGATTGTTTCAAATGTCAAAATAAAATTGGTACTTACCTAAAGTACGGCCAATGAGACGAGATAAAGAATGTAAACAAACTGACCGTTACTGAGTTATATTGCGATGGCGAGCGATTATTATATCTGTCCTTATTTCTCGTACGCAATGATATCATTAGTTGGTCGATGACGGCAGTCGTTGCGCGATTCGTGGTACAGGAAAGTTGTCAGTACAGAATTTGTCAACATTAGTGCCGCCATTTTGTGAAGTTCATTCCTGTTTGGATTGCGTTCGAAGTGACACGATTTTTGAAAGCTTGTTTACATTCTTTATCTCGTCTCGTTGGCCTTACTTTAAACCCCTATATTCAGATAATGTCTGTATCTTGAAAAGTTATAATTTGTATTTAACACTCCTACGCTATTTAGAAAATTGATTTAAATGACGCCGGTAGACGACGTGGTGGAGTACGTCCGTCAGAAGGTTGGATGCAGTCTGACAGTGTTCCAGCTGTGGTCGCTTCGCTACGTGCACTTGATTTCGTCTGTAGTGCGCGTGCCGCGGTTTATGCTGGGGACCGTCGAGTGTCCTGACTTCTGGCCGGAAGGTGTCGTGTTCCGGCGGTTTCGGGGCAACCTACCGGCAGCGACCATCACGCCAATTTTGGCAAAACGGGACGCTGTTCTGTCACCTCGGTGTTAGATTATTTTTTATATTGTTATGTATGTTAGTCTCTAAGGTATTCGTAATTATAATAAGAAATATCATTGTTGCTCGAAATAAAAAAATCCATACAAGTGTCGGTGAGGGAGGTTGACTGTTTAATAATAGCAATTTTTATTTAGGGATTTTTTACACTTTACTTATCAGAACTTGATAAATATATGCTGAGTCACGAATTAATCGAACGAATGTCTTAGATAATATTTGTACTAAACCTATAAACATATTTTTAATTTATCTTTCAAGGTTATCATTAATGACTTCATTAATTTGTTGTGCCAAGCAGCAGTAGGTATTCGCACTGTTGTGTTTCGGTGCACCAAAATGTCTTCAGTCTTTATTTATATTAAACCAAGTCGAGTAAAAAGCTAGCCTTAAAGACTCGACTGATTTTTTTTATTGTTATTGTTAAAAAATATTTTATAAAAATTAACCTTTTCCTCTCATTACTTTAAAGATATTACTTAAAACGTATGTCCCACAACCAAGACGAGTCTAACGACACCTCAATTGTCAAAATCCATACAAATTTATCTCCGGGCGATAACGTCTCTCACCCCCCAAATCAAGTCCGATTTCCACGATATTTGAATATGTTGTAGTTATTATAAAGAACTAGGTCTGTACGTTTCAGTTTTTTTTTTAATTTTAAGAAATATTTTCTTGGAAAGAAAAACTTACAGACATAGTTTTTCATGATATAGATAATATTATCGCATGTTGTATGGAAATTTTTAGCTTCACAATCCTCTTAAGCCTGGCTGAAGAGTGTGCCAAAGTAATAGACATACCTACACTCCCCTGCGGGCCGATTATGGTCGTGTTTATCGACGTAGATAAGCGTAGATAAAACATCTGTCTCTTTCTGACCGGTATGTAAGTGCGAGAGTGACGGAAGCTTTATCCACCGCGATAAAGGCGACCATAATACGGGCCCTGGAGTATGCTGGTCCAAGTGTCAGATTGACCCAAGTCATAATTCCTAGAGCATTAACAACATAATAATTCATCGAAAAAGATACCTAAGCACATTTTTTTTAGAATTTCCGGTGGGGTTTTTTTTTTTTAGTTTTATGGTTAGGTTATGTATGCTGGTTAATGAGACCGGCATTTCTTTAAACACAATTTTTTTTTAATACTAATAATGTCGTTGGGAATCTCGTGGTAATTAATTCTCGTTAATATATAGAACAGTTATTTCTTTGTAATATTTAAGGTCGTACCTGCAGTTAGATTACCACTTACTAATCTTCGTACTAATTTAACGGAGATTACATAATCTTTATATTGTGTTATTTGTTTTGTTATTATTTAAAAAGGGGTTGCGAAATGTTTAAAGGAACTTGATCCCCAACCATACCAATTGTTTATTTAACTAGAGAGTGATTAGTGATTTGACGAAATTTTTAATCTTACTTTGCTAATCCTATTAAAAAAAGTTGTAGAATTGTTTTAATAGTTATTAAGAACATTGTCTTTAGACTCTCTTGTATAAAATAAATAAACATACCAGGTAGTCAAGATGGATTTAAGGAGAAATCAGTTAATAAATTTACTTACTCGGGATCTCTGATCTTTAAGACACTTATGTCGAATTTCACCAACAACTTAAGAGACCACCTATGGTGCCACGCCCCCACAAGAATAAAAAGGGATGGCTTTATGTACTTCTGCGCGAAGAATGTTAGATGGAGATAGTTCGCTCGCGCCTTGACGGCAGCGTTAAATTCAATTAATTGCGGTTTACTTTAAAACCACAACACTTATTGAAAAAATGTTTTGCCAGGATTAAGAAGTTACATATCCTCAACTATTGAATCGAAAATCATCGTTAAAGATTATAGGGTTTCGAAGATTCAACCAAAAACATGCAAAAAAATTGTCATGTTTGTAAAATAAAAGTATCGAGGATTTTATTTCTAATCGTGTTTTCACGTTCGACAGTCTCAAGCAAATATGATCAAGTTTAAAATATCCAAAAAACAGATACAAGGGCGTTATGGTTATTGAGATCCAGATCGCGGAACACTCCAGACTTTAGCATAGGTGGCCTTTTAACAAACGATTAGAGTGTTAACAGCTGTCAAAATGTATGGACTACCAGTTGATTAACATCGATTAACATCTAACATCGTTTGGTGAAACTGGTATGTACTTATGTATTTAAACTAAAAAAATAACTTAATTTTTTTGTAGTTTCTTATTTTCAATATCTACAAATTGCCACAGTAGGAACATTTAAGGTCTATATTTTACTTAGTTTAAACCCATCTTGCTTCTATATCGTAATGCTAATGTTGACGTTACGGGAGCTATTATAAAATAACTCTATGAAAAGCAAGCTTTAAAAACCCGACTGCATTTTTTATACTGTCGTCGATATACCTACATATGGTAATAATTGTCATTTGGCCATTGTTATTATTTCAATTTTAACAGATTAGGTATCCTATGACACTCTCGCTGCGAAGACGAATCCAATGATATCTCATTTGTCAAAATCGTCCAAGCCGTTTTTGCTGTAGCGGGGAACATAGAACTGGACATACATACATACATGACGGTGAAAAACATAGCCCTCCGCCGCAGTCGGATAATTAACAACCTTTTTTTTATATAACGATAAAATTATCAGAGCTATACAGTGCTACCATTTTGCTAGCGATCGGCAATGATCGTTTTTCTATGACACACGATACGAGTGAAAAATGTACTGCCAGTTGCGAGTGCAAGCGTGATAGCGATAGCCAGCCGAGCCTAGCCAAGATGCGAATGCTGGTAACGTTTCTGTTTTCTATCGACTCGAAATGTATGGAGTTGACATAAGCGGTCGAGTTATCCGTCATCAGTTTACGTTATTTTGTCGATTTTCGAAAATCTTTAACGTTGCGTTATGTCTCTGGACTATTGTTTCTGAAACAAAGCTCAGAACACACCGAGTGTTCTCTGCATTGACGTATCTCGAAAACACCTGATCAAATTCGGTTGCAATTTATTTATAGTAATTAGTAACTTTGTTCTGAAATATAGTTTTTGGATTTTACCACTACACACAAAAACACCTTTAAATTAAGTAGTAACATGGTCTTTTTAAAATTTAAAGGTCCTCGTAAAAATCTAAAAATGCATAAACCTATTTTGTTTTTTTCATGTGGGCTTCAGTGGGTTCAACAACAATCTCAAAACTGCAATCCTAACACTTCAAATGCGTTGCCAACCCTGAGGACCAAGCTGGAATGCCTCTATGCTAGTAATTTCACCGGTTATCTTATCCCTACACCGGTACACAACAAAGCCAACACTGCTGCTTGGCGGTGGGTTAATGAATAAGATGGTGGTAGCAATCAGGACGGACTCTACACAAGGTCCTACCACCACTATAGGTATGTTAGTCACTTCACCAACGGTCTTAAAACCCCGCGCGGCCCCGTTAAGTTGTGTAAAATGATGGAAGAAATCGAAACCAAAACGCCTTTAATTATGCAAACCAAAGTCCTTATTCCACATTGTCTTTACGCCTATTGCCATCATATTATTTCCGTTACGATAGCTCTAATTGACTTGTCGGTAAAGGGCGGTCGAATCATTAACAACATAATTGCAATGGGGGTTAAAATATAGAACAATTGAGGCCTTAGAGGCCGAAAACTGTCGAAATGCAGGCACTATGCAAGATGCATTCGGCGTTCGTTATCGTTATCCAAAATGTATTGGATTGACGTAAGCTGTCAGACGCTCCCGTCGAGCGCCTACGACAATTCCATACATTTTGTCAGTTTTCGAAAACCGTTTACGTTAGCGTTAAGCGACTTGTCTTAATAAGAGCACCTTCTGCTCACAGATTGTTCTATGTTCTTAACTTTGCTTTGTTGCCTTTTGTATTTACTTGTTTTTTTTTGTTATATGTGGCGTTATCTATGTAAAGGACCTTATTGTCGATGGCGCTTACGCCGCACTGCGTCACGCGACGTTGTATTTATATCGGAGCATCGTTAACAATGGCGGAAGCGCCATCGACAATAAGGTCACTTTTCATATATAACGCCACATATTGCCTGAGTTTCGTATTTCTTTTTTTTATTCTTGTACATAAATTTTTACCCCTATTAGGCTGCGACTCCACTGAGGCGGAGACGAGCGGAGCAGTGCGGAGCTGTGCCAATATTAACCAATAGAATCTAAACTAACGTGCGCTAGGCGAGCTCCACGTGACCGCATGCGCCTTCTATTGGTTAAAATTGGCACAGCTCCGCACCGCTCCGCTCGTCTCCGCCTCAGTGGAGCCGCACCATTACCCCGGGACCTTATTAAATTACTTATCGAAGTCTTTCGAATATTTTCGAGGCCTACGTGACCTATAATGACTTTGATAGGTTATTAGCTCAACTTAGTTAATGTTAATGAGAATCAAAGGCGCCAGCTGTTTTGTAACAATTAATAGAACTCGTTAATTATTACAAATATGTAAATTAATGCGTAACAATTAATGAGGCAATTGTCTAAACATAATTAGCATCTTAACTGAATCGGAGGCCATTTTAGAAAAATATTTTTTCGTATACATCTATTGTTACTGGCGCCAGTGATAGAAAAAATGGAAGGTGATACTCGTAGGTTGTCATGGTATGGCCATGTCATGAGCAGGGATGAAAGTCATGTTACGAGAAGAGTTTTGAGTGTGAATGTGGAGGGTTATAAAGGAAGAGGAAGACCTAAAAAGAGATGGATGGATTGTGTGAAGAGTGCTATGAGAAAGAAGGGAGTGAACGCTGAGATGACGGCTAACAGGGATGGGTGGAAGGAAAAAACATGCTGCGCCGACTACAGATGATTGGGATGAGGGCAAGGAGATGGTGATCTATTGTTATTGGCATAGAAATACTGTATTTTGGACGCTGTTGCATAAAAATTGGAATCATGATTTTTAAAATAAATATCAGGGGGAAACTCACACAAATTGACCTAGTCAAGTGTAAAATTATGGGACAACGCAACATCTCACATTAAATATCGCAATGCACCTTATTCCATTGGAATAAATAAGCACTTCGTAACATATTTATGAGAGGATAATTTCTATACATATATATAATTGACTGTACTAGACATCGACCGAAATTAGTCTTGATCGCGTCATGGAAATCGATAAACATACTTATTTAGAGAAACACAGACATACATAGAAAACATCCAAGACTCAGGAACTAATACTCGCGCTCATCACACAAATATTTGCCCTTACCGGGATTCGAACCCAGGACCGCTAGGGTCGTAGGCAGGGTCAGTACCAACTGTGCTCAACGCGTAAAAGATTGCATAAATACCTTGTTGATCTAGTTGTATTGTTATTATTTGATATTACTTAATCTATTTGTATCCTTTGTTAAACAATAAGCATACTGTAAGATCATTACGTTTAAATAATGATCGTTATCAATACAAGATAAGATAAGATAATAGATTACATAATGGATGGAAGTGTCATTTGTTTCGTTATATTTTGAAAGGGTTGCGAAACTTTTTAGTATAGAGGTCATAATAATACGAACCATTAGCAATGCTAATAAAAAACTTACAATGTTGTTTTTTTATTTTCCCTATTTTAGCTTCCAAGTTAAGTTATAACTTATATGCTTATAATTCAATAAAAATGAAATAGTATGTTTATTTCTTATGTAAAGTCGCAATAAAAATGGGATACACCTGCTAATTTTATGAATCAATTTCTGGTGTGTTATTCTCTCAAAAAACGGCGGCCTGTCGGACGGACGAGCGAATAAAACACATTTTCTCAAAAATGTCCGGAAATGTTGACATTCCTATCTACATATTGAGACGCGAAGTACATAGTTTACTGACAGCTCTCAAAAAAAAAAAAAACATGTTACATACAAATTCCATTACTATCTATCTTGTAACTTTTTTAAAAGTTAAAAGGGCCATAATAAAATGAGGGCACAAGTCTTATGCATCCAAATTTTACTCGAAACATAACTTTTTTATTTGTGCCTAAACAAAACAACCTAAAAAAAAACAACAAACTCGCAAGCTCGTCCGTTTAAACCAATACTCACCCCGCAATTGCCTACTTCCATGCCTAGGCAATAATGTACTATTTAGCGCGTTCATTGTCAATTAGGGAGCCTTATACGTTCGAGAAGTCATGCTGCCAAATTGAATACACGCGCTAAAATGTGTTTTGTTCGCTCTGTCAGGACTACTTAAACTCGCCGCTTGGACCTTCACTCGAGCGAACGATCACCTTTGCTTGTTGAGAGAATCACAACCTTCTGCAAATAGTTACAACATTTAATTAATTGTTTTAAATTCAAGTAACGACTTTTATTTGATCCCTAAAAGCGGTCCGAATGGCGCTGGCTATTTTTTTTCTAATTTTAGTACCAATTTCACCATACGATGTTAACCCCTAGACGATTAGAGCGTTAACAGCTGTCAAAATGTATGAACTAACAGTCGTTTAACATTGATTAAATTTAACATCGTATGGTGAAATTGGTAGGTACTTAGTGTCACTGTCTGATTTAAGGTGCATCTTTTAAAGACCCGGCACCTAACAAGTTCGAAAAACAATACTGATGGTGAATGTGTAAAAATAATCATAAACCAAGGGTCAAGTTATGCAAGTCAGGTGAGACATAACTGAGTTACATCTATCCACGTGATTTGTCCTTTTCGAAAGCCTGATGACTAATGCATTCCAGTGACCGCTGTGATCAGATACGCTAACTGATCGGCTGACCGTCAGCCGTGTTGTGTGATCGGTCGATATTCGCCGTAGTCGCTTTGTGTCTAATTCGATTAACTTGGACTAAGGGTACAATTAGGTCGCGGTTGGTAATGGGTTGGTTCAAGCGATAAGATATGAGCCGAAAAAAAAGAGCGGTAGTGGCGCATTCCCATACGCAAAAGGGTTTTCAAAGTGTGACAGAGGCGTTTTTTATATGAGAACGCGCTGCCTTCGCACTCAGTAAATCTGTGGCATTACAGTATTTATTTATTTATTTAAGGAGAACTTTAACAATTCAGATAGTAGCTTAAATAGAGGTATAGAGCCGATTACAGGAACTCACAAATATATATATGTCGCAGATAATTATTTTCTAACAAATTTAGTGTTAATTTGATAACATAGTTGCTGATTTGACCTGTCGTTTAAAATAATAAAGTGAACGCCGTGGCGCTAGTGTAGCACCTCGTGGACAGAGTCGGTGAGTCGTTTGCTGGTTGGAATGGGTGGTAAACCCACCTTATAAATATGGGTGCCTCGTAGCATCCAGGCACTTTTCTGATCTGAATTTCAAAGGGCAACGACACATCGAAACTGTCGGTTCACTGCCATTTTGTATTTAGTACCTAAGTTACTTCAATTGAGTAAATACTACATAAGACTTTATTCTGCTACTTTCCTTGTCGCCTGAGTACCCAGCCCTTCAGCCATGTTAGAACCCTCAACCAAAGATGCAGAAGCCGGTGTTCGAAACACTCAGCCGGTGTCTGCGTCGACATATAAAGTAAGAAATATACACCTTAGTGGCACGCACAACAGTGCCACAGCCAAATAAATATGAAACAACAAAACAATGCACAATGTAAGACCTTAAAAAACGTAAAAGAACCAATGATATTTTATATAAAATATCATTGAAAAGAACTGCGAACATTCATAGCATGCTCGACCACTAAGCTCGCTTATCAGTTCGCAACTTGAAGACCGCTCATTCAAAACGCATTTTAGTTAATTTTCGCCTCACAGAAGGAATTCACAGTTAAATATATCAATATCAAGCTGTCTCATCAATTTATTCATTCTTCGACTATTCTTCAATCATTGTTCTTCAGTATGAAATGATAACAAGTTATTTATTCAGTAAATCAGCCATATGAGGGCTCTTTTACACGTCATTAATATGAAGTGAATCTACCAGCGCTTCGGACAAGACCATCACTGCGGATACAGCGAAGAAGCGCCGTAAGAAACTCCAGCAGAAGGTCACTTTTGAAACCATAAAATACAATTATAGGTACGTAAACGTAAGTTACATTACAAAGTAATAATATACATAGTTTAATTCATTTATTTGGTTCACCATCAGGGGGCCTGTGTTCTCTGCCTTCACACGACATAGAAAAAACAGCTGTTATTCAACAAACCAAAATAAAATCGCTGTTGCCTATCGCTTAACCCGCTGGTGGTCTATCAGAGGTTTTGTCTCCAATTACTTATGAATAGCGACCGCGTTCGATTGTCGTTCGATCGAGGCTCTTACGTAGTGAAACGGTTCGTTTAAATTATTATACATATCAGCACAATACATTTGTTAAGTTCAATTCTTTTATCTACACTCATATAATAAACCCTCTATGATGCGTTCAGAAATCGCAAATTATGACCAGCATAATAATCAACTCTGTTGTTAGAGCATATTTTTTATCTGCGGCAGTAATCTTATGGATTCTTAAGAACATCAATTTCGATGTTCTTATGACATTCAAATTTCGAACATCTTTGAAAAACAAAGAAATTTGATTTGACCTCTATTCTAATATCAGTCGAGATGACGTTTAGTTCGAAATGAATTGTCAATTTGCATACAAATTTGACAAATGTCGCACGTAAGTAAGATATCGAACGATATGATAGTTGGAGCCGACTCTAGTTTGTCACTGAACCAAAAAAAAAACTATGACAGCTGCCAGAAAACTATTCAAACTTTTCATTACCGCCATTACCGGTTAAAATTTAATATGCGGCTCCTGAATGCATCACGGAGGCTTATGATATGTGGGTAGATAAAGTAGTGTATGCAACTGTACATAATTAGGCCTCTTATTATGTATCAGTTGCATAAACTACGATTATCCAACTGCCTAAGAAGAAGGGTAATGTTTTTTTATGGCAAGGAGAGGTCAAACGAGCACACAGGCGTCCTGATGGTAAATGAGAGTGACACATACACATATGCATTGATTGTGTGGGCTATGCCACAAAACGGCAGCATTGATGAAATTATGTATTTATTTAAAAAGATGTAGATATAAAATGAAGACTTAACAAGAAACAATCATGGCAAATAAAAAACCATGTCCAACCAACAAAAAACTTATTTTGTGTCACTTTTCCGAGACATACTTACAGCTGTGTAACTTTGCACGTAATTTATACCGTTATTTATAAGCCCATGCATTTTTTCACTATTCGTAACCGACCCGATAATGGGACTTTGGCGCTAAATTAGTGAAATAAATAATGATTAAATATTTAATAACTCTGACAATAATATTTTCACATCGCTGCAGACGTCAATGAAGGCGAATTTGCTTAAAGGCTTGGTCCATTGGTATCTCAACTTTACTTCTTCAATTCATTGCTATTTAATCATTTAGGTTTATTGAAACGGTTATCCATTCCAGCGGGCCTAATAGGCTGCGTTTATCGCGTGACAAAATGTGGATAAAATATCCGTCACTTTCTGACACGTATATAAGTACGAGAGTGACGGATGCTTTATCCACAATTTGTCACGCGATAGACGTAACCATACTAGGCCCGCAGGAAGCAAACAACCAGGGCCTCTATTTAGTCCAGTAAAAACCATATCGTCACCTGTTATCGTATTGTCAACGTTAAGATATATTATTTAACTGACAGTAATGGCGTCATAGTTAAATTCAAATTCAAATTATTTATTTCAGACCCGGTCCATATATTGTTAGTAACATCTAGAAACTTAAAAGCTAAGTTGCTAAGTAATTACCAAGGATCGGAAAAACGACCGTCATTTTGAAAACATAACCCTGTTCCGTATAGCAGAGACTTCCTTGATATTAATTAAAAATATTATAAGGTATTTTATAGATTTATTATACAATAATTTATATGTACTTAGCGACAATTTTATTAATGAATGACACCGAAATGTAAATTAGAAAACACAAACACACATACAAACAGTAAACCAATGTCAACGATTGCCCCCATGTCCTCCGTAAACTGTGAACAAACTTTTTCGACTCATAAATACGACCTTATTTCACGTAGTTATGGAATAACAGGCGAAAATTAAAAAAAAGACATTCTTTTTGATTGGCGAAAGTGTTTTTTTCCCATAACCATTATGGTTTTATTCATTAATAATATTGTTGCTGAATACATATAAATAATTGTATAATAAATGTAAAATACCTAATAATATTTTTAATTAACATCAGAAGGAAGTCTCTCCTGTACGGAACAGGCTTATGTTTTCAAAATGACGGGCGTTTTTCCGATCCTTGGTAATTACAAAATTGGTTTAATATTATATGTACTGACTGTCATGATTACTTGACGTACGTCGAAGTAGTCCTGACCAGTCCAATCCAATGCCACAAAATCGGGCAGCTAAATCTACCAGCAATCACCTTCAGAATGCCATTCTGACTACATCTGACGCGACCCATCAAGGATGTAATTTTTTTACGCATTACCGCGTGGAAACCGTTCGTGTGCGTCTCGGCGAACATTTCCGAAGCACTGCACCATTTTGGGAGTCTACTTTTATCGAGTTAAAAATGATACCATAACATAACTATCAAAAGCAATATGTTTACCGAGTTATCTAGATCCCATAACCGCGTCTTCAAAAAAATATAAATAGGTATTATCGTGTCGATGGCTTTCAGGCCATAATGCGCAAAAGAGTTGCCTCCCTGATGCCTCGAATAAGTGGCAGTTCCAGCAGCCTCCTAAACAAGATTCTTGACAGGTTGCACTGTCCCATAGTTCGCCACTGGAACAGTCCATGTGGAGTCCAGAGGGGACATTTTATCTTAAGTATGTGCTCGTTTACTAACATAGTTTTAAGAGTATTGTTACTAATCATGTATGAACTGTATATTCATTATTGTTCGGAATAAATGCTAATTATTATAATATTTTTATATTTAATGGATTTTCAGCCTTTTGTTACACACCATAATATTCCCGTCTGCGGAAATGTAGGTCACACATACAACTGTTTAAATAATAATGTTTTCCACGCTGAGCAAATACATACTCTGTCGCGAAGAGTTTATTTTACGATGTCCTCTTGAAAAACGCAAAGCAATATCAAACATTCAGGGGCCGATTGCATAATAAAGAACAAGCTAATAGTATTAGTGGGGATTTCCAGTAAGATCACCTGGTAGGATTACCTACATACAAAATTAATAGGTAGGGGATCCTAGATGATCTTACTGGACATCGCGGTAACTATTAGTGGTTTTGTATGGATTTTTACTAATAGTATGGGCTTGTATATTATTATGCAATAGGCTCCAGGTCTACATTCCCTTGCAGTTGTGTTTTTTTTTTTAAGTCGACGCAATGAAGAGATGCGGCGGTTTGTGCCACATTTATTGACACAAGAGAATCAAAACCTATATAACATAAGCCAATCTCAAGATGCGTTAAAAATTACACCATTATAATATGGCTCGGCGTTTACTTCGACATATCTGGCTTGGAATGGGTAACTCACTCAATGAGTTTATCATATTATACGACCGAGTCAAGACAGTCTTTAAGTAGGGGATCGTTGACGATGTGGCCGGCGTTGGATGACACAAATATCGTCAGTTATGACTCCAGCAATTGCGCGGTCAGGCATTATGTTTGTGACCCGCACCTTAACTAAGGTTAAATAATTGATGCCAACTCCGGCGCAGACGATAGTGATGTCGCCCATCCGTCTGTTACTATCAAGACGAATTCCAAAGACGAAATTAGTTTTTTTTTATATCGACCAAGGGGAGTGCGGTCTTAGACTCATGCGCCCTCAGTCAACTGTGGGCACATGTATTATAGGCATTCCATTTTAGTCCTTAGGGTTTGCATTATCAGTCTTAAAATTTCCGTCTTAAGATTGCAACCTTAACATTGCAGTCTTAACATTGTCCTCGGCTCTACTTTTATCGAATGATTTCTAAGGAAAATCCCATTTGGTATAAGGAAAATTAGGAATTAAAATAAAAAAAGGAAAGGTAGAGACAATTATCAATTTTAATATCGGGAGTAAACTTTGAATCATGGACCGATGAGGTTATGGAACGATAACTCTTTATCTAACTTATTTATTTGTATTTTCACGATGACCGTGGCCATGTTTAATAAAATAATAAATCTATATTTTGCTAAAAACAAGTTTTGCATGAATAAGGTGATATTTTTTATTAAACTTCTGCTTTACAAATCAATTTAAGAATCGAGGACAGCAAAAAATAACCCTAAGTCAACAAAGAAACGATTGAAATGTAAATTTTGATCCGTTCTGCAAAAAGAAATTGGTACTATTTGGTACCGATCCAGTAAGATGGTGGTAGGACCCTGCACAAGGTTCTACCACCACTAGAAAGTGTTGTCTAATTTCTCTATGCTAGTTCTAGAAGTTATAAAATACTTACATACATACATAATCTCACGCCTTCGTTCCCAGAGTGGGGTAGGCAGAGCTACAGAATTACAAACATCTCTAAAAACTTATTGATAATTCTATAACCACAATTTGCACAAATAGGCTAAGATGTTTACCAGCGTATTAGTGACAGGTTGCAAGCCCATCGCCTAACAGTACTACAAGCCTTTATTCCCTTAGTCGTCTCTTACGACATCCACGGGAAGACATGGAGTGGCACTATTCTAACTCGGCAACCACACGAGGCTTATAAAATACTTGGCGTTTAATAAAGCTTCCCACAGGTAAATTCTAAATGCATACTCGGTTCAATAGTTAGCCTAAACTAGCCAAAAGTTTTGAATAATAAAATATTTAATGCCTAAACTTTCTTTTCTTACAAAGATGCAAATTCTCGGCACATCACTAGAAGACTTTAGAATGTATGTAAATTGAATTAGAGTGAGAGGTCGCGCGTGGGCGACGCGTGCGCCGCCGGTCTTCCGACGCGCTACCACTGGGGCGATGAGACTCGACTCACTTGATACTCACTTCATTCTATAGGATGAGTCCTTGGTAGTAGCTAGTAATAGCCTATTATATTATGTATAGTTATTTGAAAGAGTTGATAAATAGATGGAAAGAAAACTTCTGGGTACAATTTTTAGGTAGCTATATGAGAAAATCGGAACCATTGTAACTTGGTCATGTTCTATCCATCTGTTTGTCTGTATGTCACAGCAACTTTTCATAGTGGCTATAGGAATGTGGCTGAGATACTAAGATGTTTTGAGTGAATCACAAAAAACATTTCTTAGCAATTTTTTTAAGATTAAGACACACGAGTGACAAACGTACTGTCAGTTGCGAGGGCAAGCGTGATAGCGATAGCCAGCCGAAAACTATTAAAAAGCTGGGAATACTGTACGTATATAGGTGTACCTGTGTATTTTTGTGTGCATGGTTATGTGTTTCTTTGTAAATGCTAAACGGATGATCCAATCCAACTTCGACACACAAGGTGTCGTTAGAGTTTTTCTTAGCATCGCGATTATCAACGGGTTTCATTTTAGCAACAATTAGCGACCGCCCTCGCTTCGCTTCGGTTCATGACAGTTTTCTAAAAAACTGGTACATAAACCAGAACTTATTATACATAACCACTTTCCGTGAAAAATGATCCAACTGATGGTGAAAACCGTCATCAAAATCCGATGCGTGGTTTAGGAGAAGTTAGCTAGCTAGATATACCTACAGAAAGACGCAGAAAGAGACTTTTTTTGTACTACCTATTTAAAGATAAAGAAGGTAATGGCGGATTTAAAAGTACAATAATGTGAATGTGTACTAGACTTGTTTTACGTACATTGTCGCGGGAGTGCGCTATACAATTTGATCGATTAATTAATTTACCTGTAACTCGTAACTATCCAATGCAAGTCACCCCCTGTGGCATTTCTTATTGATCGATCTTTTTTCTATCCACTTTGAATTCTATAACAACTGAATAAAGGTTATAATTGAATGTAATAATCGAGAATACAAGATTGACTTCCTTAGAAAATGCAAAAGCGATTGAAAATGAACTTAAACACGTTGTAGCATGATTTATATTGAGTTGGTATCAGTAATTGGCTGGTGTGAATGAGTAGAAATATAAAGTAGCCTCGTTTAATGATTGCATATATCGACGATAATTCACCCCCGACAAATAAAGAGGGGTGTTATTAGTTTAACTTGTGTATCTGTGTACCTGTGTATCTGTATGTCTGTGTGTCTATGTGTCTGTATGTAGCATCACAGCTCCTGACAGATGTGGACGTGGTTTTATTTATTAGAAAGTAAGTTTAATCGGTAGCTAGATGAAAAACAATTTTGAAGTTAAGTTAGTAAGTTAGAAAAGTTCTAGAGTGGCGGCCGCGGACTGGAAAGCGAAGTGTTGGCAGGCCTTCCACGAGGTGGACCGACGATCTGGTAAAGATCGCGGGAAGCCGACGGATGCGAGTAGCGCAAAACCGGCCGTCGTGGGGAAGACCCTTGAGATCCTTGGGGAAGACCTATGTCCAGCAGTGGATGTCTTTCGGCTGATATGTTGAATTGAGAAGTTTAAAAGTCATCAGCTTTCAAAGTAAAGGTAGTTATTATTTTCGGGGTTTTTGTTTATTTATGTATAAATATGTTTGCAAGTACGCAAAACGGTGAGATAGACAGGGCCGTGAGGCATAGAAGTAGCGCAGGGTGGAAAAAATGTGTGAGTATATGTATGAGTAAGAGCGTGGTAAGACCGTATGGATCAGAGTGCCGGGCTGAAAATAAATAGGATGAAAGAAGAATAGCCGTGACATGTGGCCGAAATGCGAATGTTGAGATGGATGTTTACAAGAACGGATAGGATAAGGAACGAGTATGTGAGAAGAAGTTTAAAAGTGGTCCCAGTGAGAGAAAATGGAAGGGAATAGATTGTCATGGTATGGGCATGTTATGAGAAGGAATGAAAGTCATGTGACGAGAAGAGCTTTAAATGTGAATGTGGAGGTATAGTGGAAGGGGGAGACCTAAGAAGAGATGGAATGTGTGAGGAGCGATATAAAAAACAAGAGTGAATACTGAGATGACGGCTGATGGGGATGTTTGGAAGAAAAAGACTGCGCCGACGACGAATGATTGGTGTGATAGATAATAATAAAGAAATAAATAGCAGGGGACACTCTCACATAAATGGATCTAGTCCCAAACTAAGCTCGAGGCTTGTACTATGGGTACTAAGCAACGATAAACATACTTTATAAAGGTACTATCGCGATCGTTAATTTGTAACCCATTTCAAGAAAAATAGGCTTGAAGACGTCAATGTCATTAGAGATGCCAAATCATTTGTAACATATAGGACACTCAACCTTATTATTGTAGAATGTCAGAATGACTTGGGACCTAAGGTGGGTCCCAAATTTAATTTCGTGACTGTAGATAGAGAGAGATATCATATTCGCAAAACATGATAATCTTTAAATATCATAAAAGCAAAACATCGTATTCGCAAAACATGACATTAGCAAATCCTCATAGTAGCAAAACATCACATTAGCAAAACATAATAATTAGTAAGACATGATTTAGTTCGACAGACGGAGCTCCTTTTTTCTAGGTGGTTTGGCCCTCCCTCCGAGCCTTATTGTTAATCTAACATAACCTAAGGTCTGTTCATCCTTACTTGTCTTATATAGTAAACAACTTTCTAACCTCAAAATGATCCTTTTTTGGCTAAAACAGCTATTTTAAACAAAATAAAGCAATCACAGACAATATATTGGCCAAATGATGTCCAAAATGTTTATTCAGTTTACTTTATTTTCGACAAAAGACCTGTTTTAGCCAAAAAAGGTTCATTTTGAGGTTAGAAAGTTGTTTACTATATAAGACAAGTAAGGATGAACAGACCTTAAACCTACAAACGATTCTATGACCAAACTCGACTAGTTGTAAATGGGTCATACACAGATTTAGGTTACCGTCATTCCTGTGGACATGCCCGAAGTTAACGTTTTTAAGGCCTAATTTGCTGGCTGAACCCACATCCTCAAAAGCGCCGTCAGGTCTTCTTTAGACCTATATAAATATATAATTATCATGTTTTTCGTTTAGCCTCGTAAGGCCCACCATACTAAAAACAGGTAGTTTTTTGTGAGTGGTACTTTGAATCTACCGTCAAGGCAATAAAGTTCAATTACGTTTGTTCGATAATGCCATTTTCAGTATATGAATATAGGAAAATAAACCTATTCCCATTGGAACACAGTTCAAATTAAATTGTCTTGATTATACATACATACATACATAATTTCACGCCTTCGTTCCCAGAGTGGGGTAGGCAGAGCTACAGAATTACAAACATCTCTAAAAACTTGTTGATAATTCTATAACCACAATTTGCACAATTAGGCTAAGATGTTTACCAGCGTATTAGTGACAGGTTGCAAGCCCATCGCCTAACAGTACTACAAGCCTTTATTCCCTTAGTCGTCTCTTACGACATCCACGGGAAGACATGGAGTGGCACTATTCTAACTCGGCAACCACACCTTGACCAGGCCTTGTCTTGATTATCTACATCGTATTGCACCCTGGGCCTTACGAGGATATCGTGCTTTACTAGTATGATGTTAACTATGCGTATATAACAAACCATCCAAGACTCAGGAACTTGCGCTCATCACTCATCTACCCTTACCGGGATTTGAACCCGGGACCGCTGCTTCGTAAGCAGGGTCTCTAACAACTATGCTAGGCTAACGTGTCCAAGGGACTAAAACAAAATGATCATGGTTTAAATATGTTTGCAGAAACATACTAAAACACCAGTGTCCCGCTACCCCAGCGCCCGCTAATGATTTCTGGCCGAAATAATTTTATGCATGGAAGTGTCTGCGCCGGCGCACCCGTGACAGCGGAATATATCGCTTTATTAACTTATATCGTAAAGAGGTGTGAAGCTGGCCAGTTTGGATAAACAAGGCGTTGCGGGCGGGTTTGCTTAGATTATTTAAGTAGCATAATAGTACTGAAACTGCAACAACGACTAGAAGAATAGGGCTTTAGGGAGAGCCCTATACAGGCCCAATTTTCTGAACGAATAGTTCAAATATACTTAATTGATTTTTACGTTTTGTTATGTTTTTACGTTAGGTAATTAAAACAGAAAAAAAAGTTTCCTACTATTAACGTAAAATTTCTGAGGTTTTATTCCAAAAGGATTTTTTACGCTTTGACGCGACAAGTTTAACTGGCCGGTTAACATTTGGTGCGTCGAGTTCAAGAACGAGATGTTTAAGAGATCACGTATTTATTCTCTTCCATAGCAAAAAGGTTAATTTTAACCTCAAATTCATTTCAGTTAATTATTTATTCCAAGTTATAACTGATCATTACTTACAGTCAATGTCTACTAAATAAATACCTACACACGATAGGGATTATGCATGAATTTTTTTAATCGTATTTCCCAACAAAGTATGAAAATACCGTAAACGAAATAATTAAAAGTGACATTAAAATTAAAATCGCCCAAGAAATACGGATAATACAAGCATTTGAAACTGCTAATTAGACGCGGTAAGACAGAGGGATTCAATATACCGTGTGAAGTTATGTAACTGGGGTGTGATTCTCTCAACAACGACGAACGGACGGACGAACGAGTGATCGTCCAAGCGGCGAGTTTAAGTAGTAGAGTGAACAAAACACATTTTAGCGCGTGTATTCAATTTGGCAGCATGACTTCTCGAACGTATAAGGCTGCCTAATTGACAATGCACGCGCTAAAATGTGTTTTGTTCGCTCGGACGGGACTACTTAAACTCGCCGCTTTTATTCGCTCGTTCGTTCGACAGGCCGCCGTTTTTTGAGAGAATAACACACCAGGACGGCGCGGCCATATAAACTCCATGTTAAATTCTGTTTTGCTAGAAAGAGATAGGATCAAATCTTTGTTTGCTTAAATCTTGGTTATTTTACTAGCTATTCAAAAAATTTTTTTTTCAATTGTTTGTTCATGTAGAATCATCTTTTATTGAATCTACTACTACAAAAGTCATGAATTTTCCCTATGAACAAATACACAGACAAACTATTTTTTTATTAATGCCAGTAAATGTGCAGCAATGTTTTACATAGGGGACCGAATTAAAGTTGTTCAAAGACTTGTTACGGTTGCCTTTGCATACTTATTATTATAAACGCGTCCAGTGCCAGTCTAACCGATTCCTTCTCAAAATGACTCGATGCGGAGTTCACGGCATTGAATATATTAAAGGAAACTACTTGTAAAGCATTTGCATATCAACTGGCTTTTACGGCTAACTTTAAGTACCTATTGTGCTTGATTATTTTTTTATCTTTCGATCCATTTAGTGGTGGTAGGACCTAGTGCAGTTTCCGGCGGAATTACTGCCACCATTTTAAACTTTATTTTCACTAAATTTATCATCTGTCACAGTCTAGGGCATGTAGTCAAACAACTAACTTCTTTTTAACTGACTTCAAAAAAGGAGGAGGTTCTCAATTCGTCGGGGTTTTTTTTTTATGTATACCCCCGATTTCTCGAAGACCACTGGACCGATTTGAAAAATTTTTTCGTTGTTTGAATGGGTATACTTTGTAGTTGGTCCCATTGTCAATACGTCAGGATCTGATAATGGGATCTTGGAGAAATCAAGAGAACTCCTCAAATATTATAGGCACACCTATAGCGATTTGGTATTTTTCACTGTAACTTGTGCATTTGCTTTTGAAAAGTACTATATGGTGAAGTGGAACTGATGATGAAGACCACAGATGGCCACCGGAACTCCTTAACGGTACCTATTTCAAGGATGGCGATAAGATATTTCGATTAAGGTAGTTGAGCGACTGTGACGAAGCACATTTAGGTTTAAATATGACTATGACATTCCCGCGGCGTTGTCTGCGGCGAGCTTGAAATGTTCTATAGTTTCTCATTAATATTTAGAAGTGGAGCTACGTAACAGCATAAATAGGATCACTAAAAAGTATAAAATAAAATAAATGTTTAAAAAAACAAAAACCCGCCTTCAAAAATGCAAAAAATAACTTCATTTAAAATGGTAGGTCAGTCCAACTGAAGTCGGCGTCCCACAATATTTTAAACCAAAAGCCGAATGCAGTTGGACTGACCTACCATTTTAAATGAAGTTATTTTTTGCATTTTTGAAGGCGGGTTTTTGTTTTTTTAAACATTTCTTTCTTACGTCACTAAAATGATGGACCTGTTTCACAATCGAGGAGTAAATTTATCTGCCATTGAAAGTTGGCTTTCTCCTTGTCTATTTTGAAGTGTAAGGAAGAGAAAGGGCTAAATTTATCTGTCAAATATGCCTTACTTGTCGATTGTGAAACAGGCGGTAAGTACAGTCAAGGACTTTAATTGTTATGCCACTATGGAACCCTATCGCATAACGTTAATCATTCATTTAAGCGTAATTTCTGTCATGTGGTTTGACACTGTCATTATGACAGGGTTCCATAGTGGCTTAAAAATTAAAGTCCTTGACTGTACCTTTGGTGTTTTTCTATGTTTTATTTATTTCCCTTCAGTCATCAACAGCTTGTATTTGACCCTACTACTTAATTTACTTACTTTCTATAATTTATGGTGTTTTAGGACAATAGTTTAAATATATATATATATATATATATATATATATATATATATATATATATATGTATGTATGTAACGTCTTTATTGAATCCTTTGTCATAGTCTAATGTATGTAGTTACCTTTCGTCGGTCACAGTACGCTGTCCGAAACAACCCGCCTGGCTCCCCTGAAAACCAGCCCGTTGACATCCTCATGCCAACCATTTTGCTGAGTGGAGACCATTTTCGGCACACATCCTCCTCGTTGTTATTTTTTAATTTGTTAAGTAGTGTCGCTTGTCAGAAGATAAGTAGTTTTTTCTACTCGCGTACAGTCAACAGCATAAATAAGTGATCATTTATGTACCTTGTCGCTTTCAATCGTTTCACAATTTTGTATGACATTTCAAACACGACGTTAAAGTGACAAGGTACATAAATGATCACTTATTTATGTTGTTGACTGTACCTACTATAAACCGCTAATATTGATATCGCAAACGGTATCAGAACACCACCTATAGTGTAACCGAAGCGGGAAAACGATTCTATAATGAGCGTAGCCATGGTAATAACAGTTCTATAATAATTATTATTACATCATTGTATGTTTTCTATTAATTACCCTTATGTTGATGCGTTTGTCGAAAAAACGTTTTAGGGTTCCGTACCCAAAGGGTAAAAACGGGACCCTGTTACTAAGACTTCACTGACCGTCCGTCTGTCCATCTATCTCTCTGTCACCAGGCTGTATCTCATGAACCGTGATAGCTAGAAAAAATGATGTATTTCTGTTGCCGCTATAACAAAAAAATACTAAAAACAGAATAAAATAAATATTTAAGGGGGGCTCCCATACAACAAACGTGATTTTTTTGCCGTTTTTTGCTAATTTTGTATAGATAATGGTACGAAACCCTTCGTGCGCGAGTCCGACTCGCGCTTGGCCGGTTTTTCTATTGTATTGTCTATATACGGGCCTCAGCCCTTTTTGTGATGAGCGCGAGTAAGTCCCTAATTGTTAAATGAGTCTTAGATGTTTTCCTTATATTCAAGTATCCTATATCATCTACTATTAAACGAGCAATATTTGTATATACGAGTATGTGTTTGTAATCACGTTCTCTAAACCGGCTCTAACGTTTTCGATGAAATTTACGGGGTAAAAATCTATCTGTCAATTTGTCATCTTCGGGGAAATTCGATTTTAACCCGAACAACGCTCGGCCTTACAGGTACTTACTGTATTTCTCAAAATAGGTATATTTATCATTAAAAGATAAAAAAAGATTAAATATTTTTATTCAGTAAGTAGGCCGCACGGGCACTTTTATACGTTAGAAATCTTCCAGCGCTTCCCAAAGAGCACTGCTGATAAGAAACGCTGCACGAAAGTCGACGGTAAATATTTTTTTCTATCAGCCTAGATACATTTATTTATTGGAAAAGGGGAGCATTTTTTTCTTGCTTGAGTAGAAGTTATGAAAAGTGCGTCAATTTTAAATTATAGCGCAATGTCACTGCAAAATGACGTATGTGTATGAAAGTCCATGTGAGATTGTCCCAGTGGTTTTTTAGTACAATCACGCACTCCGCGGCTGATTGTTTAAGTCAGATAATCGCCTGCAACGCGTACCTACGAGTATTATGCATCGTCATTCGGCAAATTAGTATTAATTTGATTACGCTGTGTTTTTAAACAAAACATTGATATTTAGTAGATAAAAGAACGTATAAGTATTTTGATTAAGCCTAAAGATAATAAAACGTTATCAAATTGCAGACTTTTTTCAATACCGTGTTTTTTAGAAACCGGCCGTTAATATACAACAAAGATCAGAAAAGAACAAATAGTGATATAAAAGAAAACATATAAGAATAAAGTAAATAAATACCACACGGCAGTGTATCAGGAGGAGTTCGAAAAAAAATCCGAGCAGAACTGCAGTGTGTATTACATATTGAATTAAATCAACCCATTCAGGACTGATATGCCACTGTCATAACTTCGTCCCATGCATTCTTACGCAAATTGACTTTTCCCAAACAAAGTTTAGGCATGTACATACTATATGGGTACTAGACAAGCCAACTTATATATATATAGAGAAATATATATGTACTTATCTAATTACAAAAAATAGAAAACATCCAAGACTCAGGAACAAAATTACTCACGCTTTTGTCATAAAAATATTTGCCCTAACAAGGAATTGAACCCAGAATCTCTATCAGTAGTCATTAGAAAGAAGGGTAGCCCTCATATTTATCTGAAATAATTACTAGTGTTATCTGGAGATTAGAAATCAGACCTTAGTAACCATTTTACATCACCTGTTTTAGTGTACATGTTTTAGTGGTGGTGGTATCTTGATTGCTACCACCATATTACCGCCAAGCAGCGATTTTCATTTTGTTGCATCGTATGGGGATAAGACAAACAGGAGAATTTAATAGCATAGAGGCATTTCATGCACCTCCTCAGGATTGGCAACGCATTGAGAGTCTTAGGATAGGAATCTTCTGGTCTTGAGAATTGAAATGTCTGTGGGTCTCAGTTCCCACTCAAAATCAGGTGGCATGTGTGTGCGACTCCATCTCCTTGATATAAAAAAACCTTACAAGCGCCACAACTTGCACTCACGAACACAAACTGCATCAATTTGAAAGTTGATCGTAACTCGAAACAGTTTAATTATACTCGTCCGTTGTCTTGTTATAAATTATAATAAACGAAGCTTCCACAATCAGTGCTCGTATTCCTAGCTTTCAGACATGTCTGCCCCCAATTTGAAGTCCTGGGCACTCAACTGAAACTCGTGGGAAGTTAGTGGTGTCCGTGAATTAGTAATCGCCGATCGGTGATCGTGAGAGCTGACAGTTGGCAAATTACGTCGAAGCGTGCTTCGGTTAAAATCATTTGTAACTTGTAAGATTACAAGGTATTTTGACAAGCAGACTAGTTAGGTGCTGTGTTCTAGTCGTCGATGTGATGTAACATTCGTAGGCCTTAAAAGGAAGGCCTTTAATTATTTCGTAATTGGAATCGATCAAGGAAATCGTTGAGCTATTATGGAACTCTGTCGAAATGAAAGCTTTAAGTCAGAATAACGAAGTTACGTTGAAATTGATCATTGGAGTTCTGCGCCAGAGTGTTATAGTGACTTAATAATTAATGTTTGTTACCGTATTAGAAAGCATTACTAATGTTTTTTCCTTTTTGGAATTCAATTGAAAACACTATTTATTTTCCTACTATTTTCTTTACACATCGCTAGCCTTGATTCAGCTAGTTATGGTTTTATTGTCTCGGTTAATTATTAGTTTAGCTATAATGTATAACATTCAATTTAATGCAACACATGTAAGCTAGGAGAAGCGGGTACTCCTGACACAGGTATCTAACTAATTTACATACATACTAGGCTTACCTACCTAACCTCCTACTTTGAATAAATCAGATATTTTTTTACCACTTATAAAGGCAGCTGAAATCTTAATTAATTTTTTGATGCAGTTGTAATGCTGTGGTAACTACACCTAACTAGGTTATAGATGATAAATAATCCCAGCGAAAGACCAGCCCTGACTTCAAAACTATAGCTACATTCTGGTATCACTTCAATATTTCGTGATGTCTTGAAAAAACTTAAGCATTTCTCACGAGAAATAATCCAAACTCCACAGGAATGCTCCAACTAACTATTTTTTACAACAATACCTTTTTAAATTAATTATTTATAACTTCCATACAAATTTGGTAACTTCTATACACTTTAACCTACTCAACAAGTCATATAACACTATGAGAACCTCTTGCGAGTGTATCCACACGTTCTGAAGTGATTCGGACAGACTGTCCCCCGCGGAGCGTTGTCACCCTATTGAACATTTAAGTGGATGTATAAATGTAACTTTGCGAATTTGGAAAGTATCGAAACGTTACTTTTATTTGTTTAAGATGTAAGAAATTGTGTGAGAAACATTTTTGATCGAGTGATTTCGTTATTGTCAAATAAATGCTGTTAATAATGTGAGACATTTTTTCTACACATAGCGAAGGCAAACGAGTACAGTCGCCAAAAATGTCTGACACGTGTTTATTACTAGAGGTATTAAGAGCGTGTCAGATATTTTTGCGCCCAATGTAGGATAATATATTATTGCTGGTGACTGTACACGGGCCACCTGATGGTAGGAGGGTTCTGAGACCCATAGACATTTGCAATCTCAAGACTATAATCACAAGACTGCTGAACGAATTTAGATAAATTTGGAATGTATATATCTTATATTCTGAATCGCACCTTTAATCTCGACAAAATCACTGTTCCCGTAGGATGCTCAACGCGGATAAAGTTCATTTTCACAACACTGCTCGGAAATATGGCCATTGATGGTCTTGTCTGGGGTCACAAAACGTCACTTATAAGGACAGACCAAGAATGTTTTTGTCGGCGTCTTTGCTGATTGGTCGAGAACATTGTTTAAGAACCAATGAAAATCAATCAATCAATTTTTGTGTCATAGCTCCTTAAAATGAAAAATTGAAATCGACCAATCAGAACACACCATTTTGTGTCGTAAAATATTAGGTGTATTTTTGCTAAAAGATACACAGACTAAAAACTATGTCACTGTTTTTTTTTAAATGTAATTCAAACTTGGTCCCTAATCTCGAACCACTAGAGATGAAATTACATGGGAGATATGGCGAAACAAATATAATTTTATATGGAGTTGACATATTCATCTCGCATGTTAGTTTATTAATCTCGAGTGCCACGAGAATAGGGGTCCAGATTAAAAAAAAGTTATCTATGGTAAAATTGGCGGTGATGTCACATTAACATGAATTAAAATTTGAGTTTTGGATATGAATTTTTATTCTATTTCCTCTCAGTAGTTGTGAAAAGCACTATGTCTGCCTCGGTACAAAGTGCAATTTATGGACTCGTACACTAGAGGGCCTCAACTACGTTTCGGCCCTCTATATGACTCGTCCAAAAATCACGTACTTTCTATCCTCTGCAACAATGTACTATTTATGTTAGAGGAAAGTGGGCAAAAGTTAGACTTTATTAATAACAGAGAAAATAAGTACTGCTTCTTGGTGGCAGGGATTACCGATAACTAAGGTGGTGGTAGTGCTCCAGACAGATCCTGTAAAGGAAGGAACTTGTCCTACCACCCGTCAAAACGATATACCTGTCTGCTTAGAAATGGCCATAACTTTCTGCCGTTCCTTTTCCTAACGTTTGAAGATAAAGTCTTCTTATGATTGTAGTCAAACTAACCTATCCACAACAAACCCATAATAACACACTAAAACAAAACCATTTCCACCATATTTACCCAAACCATAAAAAAAACCTGAACAGCCATAAACTATTAATCGTGTCCCCACGACAAATCTACCCTCAAAACAAAATCACACATCTCCCACCAAACCGTCAAAGTAAAATCAACTCTCTGGCTTATATTTAGTTTAGTAAAACAGTAAAAGCTGTGTAAAAGTTACCCCGTTTTGTTTTGAAGGGGTATAAATAACAGTTTTCCGTTTCTCGAGGAATTACGGAATTATTCGACGACGAACGATAATAAGTGGTTGCCGCACCGTTTAATCGCTGGCATTTTCTAGTGGATTATTATATTATGGAAACAAGGGGGAAGGGAGGGAGTTTGGTGTTGTAAAACGGGGGTCTAGGATAGCCCGAAGTACAATGACGGGGTATACAGATCATTTTTTCCTTAGCTTGGCTGACAATAATAATAAGAAGATAAGATCCAAGCGATGTTTCTGACATAAATAGAAAGGAGGAAGTGTCTGCCAATCTACCCGTGGACTTCTTTCGGCTGTCTATGATTTTGATATTTTTTAGTCAAACTTCATTCAGATTTTCTTTAGTCATTCATTATGCAAGGTAAACAGAAATGTCAAGTCACTTACATGTGTCACCAAAACGGTACTGGCTGAAAATCAGCGCTGTAGGTGTCTGACACCTGCTCCGTGCTGTTTCTATCACATTGTTTGTTTTCTTTTATTTGTCTACTTGTGTGCCTTCTGTGTAGTCAATAAATGTATTTTCTTCTTCGTCTTCAACATTGAGTAACTTTAAGCAGGTGGTAAACACTGCACTGATATGTTTCGGTAATGTTCGGACGAAAGTGAAATCACTAGCAAAAAAACCTTCCATCTGAGGACTGTAAATGTAGTCAAAGCCCATTTACTATCAGGTAGCCTGTGTGCCTTGTTCATATCATGAAAACTTTATTCACTTCAATACAAAGCATCAATGGACTCTGTATCAGCTAATAAAGCCAATATACCCTTGTAAGTCAGTCCTGGGAGCGTCGCCAGCTGACAGCGATTGGAGGAAAAAAGCCACCTATTTAAGTGTTGTGGTCACAGTTTACTACATTGCCTACTCGGCTATGCACGCCTGGTACCCGACTCTAATTAACTGTAATTACTAGTTAACTTGCGGGTAAATTAACAGTTTTTTCATCGTATTAAACGCGATCAGGGGTTTCGAAAAGTACGATTCATATTTCGAATACATTTTTAATAAAAAATATGAATGGCATAGGAAAGTTTTGAAATTCTATAGGTACCTACATTTCAAGCGTGCCAATCCTGAGGACTAAAGGACAGATAAGATAAGATAAGATAAGTATTTATTATCGAACTGTGTACATTCGTTATTACATGTCATAATCGTAATATTGATGGTTCCAATAGTTTGACCGCTGCATCCGCAATACAATGTGTAAAATCGTTTGCATAGTAGCCATCCCTAAATTTCCTTTTGAACTATGCATTACCTAGCGACTTAAAACATTTCGGTAAATGGTTTATTTATTCTTATTCCGGGGACATAACTACTTTTGTTCAGTATTTAGCTGAACTGTACATAAGTCAAATTTATATTGAGGTCGTAGATTTTTTCATGTAACAACATGTTCGGGTAGAAAATGGTCAGTTGTCAGAAGCGACGGTTTTATATGACAAGACTTTGACATAACTTGAGACGGTTATATCACTCAAGATCAAGAGCTCTATTCGACTCGGTTTAACCATATTGCTTGAACATTACGATAGGTCTTATTTACTTGACCGCGTTAAAAATAATAAGATAACAAGTCAAAAGCAATTAGGATATTCCAAAAGTAGAGGCCCTGAAATTGATAATATTTATCAATATATCGTGATGTTAAGCAGATATCAAAGTTGGCAAAATAAATCGATTGTGGCACGTGACAAAATTTCACAATGTTGTAAAACTGTTGTGCAATATTTACAATAGGAGATAAGAGGGAACTTAGCACGTATGGACAGGGTGGTGCTCTTCCAGAAGATAAGGTAACATATACAGGGATTTCCAGAGCTTGACGTATTCAAGGATGAGGAAGTCTACACCGGTCCAGAATATAGTTTTTAATTTTCGAAATTTTAATAAGTTTTAATTATACTCGTCAATAATATTTTATAAACGTAGTACAACGAGTCAAATTTGTTTATTGAAAAACGAGAAATTCTATTGTAGCTTGTAAAGTATTGATTTATTTCAAATGCGTTGATATTTTGGAATTATGATGTAATTCAATCATTTTTAAAGCATTTCTTATTCTTATTCTACATTGCTACGTTACTGACGATTACATATCGAGCTTTGGGATCACAAATTACCTACAGCTATTTTTAGCCAAGAGAGCCAGAAGTGTACCGCAAGGTTACGTTCTTTACCAGTATCATTAAAACCTTAATAACTCCTAAACTAATTAACATATCGGAAATAAAACTATATTAGACCGAAGATCTGGCAGTTTCCTCGCTCAACGAATAAGTCAAGCCATTCAACGAGGAAATGCTGCCAGCATCTTTGGTACAATGCCGCAGGGGTCATTCATATGGTTAGTCTTAAATTTAGCCTTATTTAATATTAGTTTTAATTATCAGTTATTATTTATACTTAATGTATTAATTTATGTCGTTTTTCAACAAATATTAAAATATAAGAAGTGGCTTCCTGATCCTTGAATACGTCAAGTTCTGGGACACCCTGTATATTAAGAAACGTTATAAATTTTGAATGTTGCAAGAAACCACCAAATGAACACGAAATAACGGTGACACTAGTAGGAAAAGTAAAACAACAACCTATATTTTTATGAAACAGTTCGAAATGCTACGTTTTTAAACTAAACCTACCTACTAACTACTTACCCGCCATAGTAAAAGTTTTATAATTTAAAAACCTATCCGGTGGCATATTTGCCCACTCTCCTTTATCCATCTTCTTCCATGACCTGCCCTGGTGCTGGTTTTGAAAGCCAAAACGGCAATGTATTTTTTTAATTAAACTTGAGACGTCACAAAACAGTAATTTATATAATTGTAAATAACGTTTTGACACTGTAAAAGGTGCATCCTTTTATACTTTCACTATTATTCATTTTGAAAACAAAGCAACTGCATTTCAAAAAGCAAATTATGACAAAACGATACACAGCCGCACAGTCTAAAAGAAAAACGTAGTAAGAGAGTGAGAATTCTATATGCTCACACTCCCTTTTAATTTTGGACTGGAGTTTAGGTGAAAGTACTGGTTAGGTATTACGAGGGACGGGGCAGTTAAATATGCATGAGACGCGCGGGAAGTGACACCTGATGGTTGATCGCAACGCTATGGCGGAACAGAGATGGGATGGAGTAGGAACATTCGTTTTTAAGTTTGTCTGCAATAGCTGACTGGGGTATTGGTGGAGAATGGATGGAATAGAAAAGCAACAAACAGTGGGGTGACTATAACAACTGAGGTCCGTGGCACATTCGTTAAAAATGAAATAAATATTAGGTTACTCCTGTGCTCACGGCCTTCCTCGAGGGCAAAGTCGAAGGAAAAAGAGGAAGAAGAGGCTAATGTCTTGTCGTACGAGGAGGTGAAAAAGCTGGCAGAGAATAGACGTAGAGAAAAGTGGCAATTGCTCCACCAAAAAGAGCATCTTAAGTTAAATGGTGGCAATAGCTAACAAGTTTCTTTTTCATGCTATGAAGATTGTAAATGGCTTTGGTCTTCTAATATTTGTATTCTATCATTTGTAGGCATAATGTTGCTATTGGTTTTATAATGACATGGAAAAACCCAGGCCACTTGTAGTACCTACATAAGGCCCGAATGCCATACACATAATGGAATTCCAATCTCTTGCAAATAGGGAAAGACTGTCTCTCATACATACATACATACATAATCTCACGCCTTCGTTCCCAGAGTGGGGTAGGCAGAGCTACAGAATTACAAACATCTCTAAAAACTTGTTGATAATTCTATAACCACAATTTGCACAATTGTCTCTCTATGCTAGTAATTCCACCTTCTATCTCACCCTGAAACACCAGGCACGTTAGCTGGGTACGAGTAGGTAACGGTTCCTTAACGATTTGGCAGGGCCCTGTATGAGGTTCTAGAATTAGTTTTAAATTAAAGTTACAAGCGCATCCTCGCCTTCCCTGTTCTATTGAAAAATATTATGATGTATGTTGCAATGTAGCTATTTATTACGTTTTCCAGCTCATGCAGTATTCAGAACTTAATGACTGCACGCGGTGTTGCTCATGACGTTTTGAACGACGATTCAACAGCATTGAGTGGACACTACAGCTTTTCTTGGAAATTATTTATTGGTTTTAACTTTGCGTCTGCGTACGTATTAATTTAAAAAAAAATGGAGGTGAATGAACTTATAGGCCAGCTGATGGTCAGTGGGCTTTGAGTTCTACAGAGTAGTAATCTTAAGACTGCAAATGCGTTGCCAACTCGGAAGACTAAGATGGAATACTTTTATCATCCTGATGCCCACCATTACAACTAAGTTTGTCAATGGAATATGAACCTATTGCAAACGATATAATGTCAGTTTCTCAATTGACCCATAAGTCATAAAAACAAAAGAAATTTCAATTTATATCCTCTCCACTAGACCTGTATTTCAATGGCCGTATTATGAACATTTTTTGGACAAGGGACCTCAGGAGGCTACGCTATTTTCCTCTACACTGAAGTACAATAATGGCAAAGTATACATTTGTTTTGGGACAAACTGTTGATGTCGACTGCACTTTTTTTGCAAAGTCGTTATCTGCTTATCGAGACCAAACTAATGGGTCTACGTTAAATATAGCGGAGATGCTGTCGCCACCTTCCGACTCCATCATCAGATCAGTTCGTAGATAAGATATTGCATTGTCATCGAGTTGTCATGTAATCACGTGGTCCAAATTTCAGCCCATTCCATTAACGAAATTATTTTCCATTCCATTAAAAATTAACTTGCATTTGGACGGATAACTTAGAAACATACGAACGATACGAGTTAAATAAAATGTTGTAAAAAAAAACAGATTAGAGACAACTTCTATAAGCATGATTTTTAAAGAAAAAAACCTTCTTTCCATACAAAGTGAAAAGCAAACACTGGGAAACCTAGTAAAAAACAGGCAAATAGATTTAAAAACTTCGCTGATTCGTAATGATTCTAATTATGTAAGATACCACTAAAAAACTTATGAAATAAAACATGACATTAATGATTTTTCGTGACTTGGACTTAAGGGAAAATTACAAAAATTCAGATTACAATGATCAATATCTCCGAAACTACTAAAAATCGCTGAACATACATAGGGGTTAAATCGATAGCTTTTTTAGTTGCTCTATCAGCCCTAGGCGGGTTGACGTCGGTTTCTGGGACACCCTGTATAACAGCTCTTTGAAGTTAGGGTGGACGGACGGACAGGCTAGGCATATTAATAGTGTACCGTTGATCTCCCTTTGGGTATGGAACTCTAATTAAATCCAATGTTAGTAATGTCGTCACTGGGCACATAACTTATAATGTGACTAGGTCAATTTCTACAAGATTGTCTCTTGATATTTATTTAATTCCTCGAACGAATATAGATACGTGGCTTTACACATTGACGCATACGATATGATAAAATAAATATCTGATTAATTCAATTATGCCAAAGCACATGCGTACGCGCATCGCGAATCACGTGCCGTTTATCGGCTCCCGAGCGATTAGCACACCAGCAGGCCTAGTGTGGTTGTATTTATCGCGTGATAAAATGTGGATAAAGCCTCCGTCACTCTCGTACTTATACGTGTCAAAAAGTGACGGATGTTTTACTCGTATACACATTTTGTCACGCGAAAACGCAGCCATAACCCATGGGCCCGTATCATGGTCACCTTCATCGCGATGGTTAAAGCATCTGTCACTCTCACACTTACGTACTAGTCAGAAAGTGACAGATGCTTTATCCACGTTTATCCACATCGATAAACACGACCATACTAGGCCGTCTGGAGCCCTAGACGCACACATATTATTTATGTATCTATTTTGTATGAAATAGAGAAGGCACGCGAGCCCTAAGGCCACCTGATGGTAAGTGGGATCTGAGACCCATAGACATTTGAAATCTCAAGACTATAATCTTAAGACTGCAATCCTAAAACTCCAAATGCGTTGCCAACCCTAAGGACTGAAATGGAATGCCCCTATGCTGCTAATTTCACCGAAACACAACAATGTGGACATTGCTACTTTGCGGATAATTATAATATAAATGATAAGATGGTGGAAGCGATCCCGATGGACCAGGCACAAGGGCCTATACAAATACACACATACCTAAAGTCGCCGTCAATAGAACTTGTGAGAGATGTAAACAAATTAGTACTGTTTGACACATAACCTCAAATATTCACCAAGAGTGAGTTTTTGTTAAAAATAACGTATAATGAATAGTTATTTCACCTTAAACTTATCATGAAAATAATGATCTAGTGTACAAATCATTGCAAAGACCGCACTTGATCTTTAAAAGTACGCGATTATCGAGTAATCATGGTGAATTGGTTTTTTTCGTTTTGTTTACATCTTTTGCAAGTTCTATTGACGGCGACTTTACCTACCTTCACGCCTTCATTCCCGAGTGGGGTAGACAATGCTACAGAATTACTAACAAGTCTTAAAAACTTGTTGATAATTCTGTAACCACATTTTGCACAATCAGGCTAAGATGTTTACCAGTGTATTAGTGACAGGTTGCAAGCCCATCGCCTAACAGTACTACAAGCCTTTATTCCCTTAGTCGACTCTTACGACATCCACGAGAAGACATGGAGTGGCACTATTCTATATATTTTGACTATTTATTTAAACTAATCTTGGTGTTAAAGTCAATTTAACATGTTTTTCATTTATTTTGTATGATCGTGTCTATCACTAAGTTGTGACGTGTGAAACCGATTTAAATACCATAGACATAGATATAAGTGATATAACTTTTTTGTAGAACTTGGATCTGTCATTGCTTATAGGTTATATCATTCCTCTTGTCCCGTGTCTGTCAACGAAAGGTACGCCTTTCTCAGGCTTTATTACAATAAATTTTGTATTAGCGTAGAAGTTAAGTTTTTGCATTAAAACCGTAGTAATCTAGCTTCCGTGTTGATATTTCAACCATCATCAACGTCCAGGGGCCCTAGTTCATCGATTCGAACCCGTGCCTAGGACTTCCGGGCTAGCTCAAGGAACTTCATCATCATCATCAACAGCGATCCCGCCAGCCAGGGTCGGCGGTATTGTCTACACTTGGTAATAAAAAACTATCTTGTCCCTTAAAATTAATTCATAAGTAGGTACTGTTGTTTTGTAAGTTTCGCTATTTGATGTTTTCAAATATTTCGCAATCGCTCAATTGTTAACTGGAAGAGATCCTCTTAAAGGGATAAGTTCTCCTTTGTACATACATTTCGTGCTACTGTCCAGTTTACTGTTTTTTTATTTTCCTTTGTACGATAAAGTATGAGTACTAGTGATTAAACGTACTTGCAAACAAATATACAAGATTCTTAACGCTATCGTAAATGATTTTCGTAAGTAAACTGTCAAAACGTCTAGAATTCACGTAAGCCGTCCGGCAGCTTACGTATATTTTCGATTACGATAACGTTTGCCGATTGCATCTAGCCTAAGGCCACTGTTGTAAGATAAAACTTGATAAAAATCATGTTTTTGCGGCAAAACAAATTAATGAGTGTGTTGTATCGCCCTATCAATACCTCAACAAAGTTTAAAGTTCTGCTCTGGAAGTAAGTATTTATCACAAGACGGAGACATGAATCCGAAGACGGAGGCCTTTCTTGGGTCCCGTACCCAATGGGTCCCATCGGGACCCTATTATTTAGCCTCCGCTACCCGTCTGACCGTCTGTTTGTCAGCGGGTTGTATCTCGTGAATCGTTATAGTTAGACACTTGAAATTTTCACAGAGTGTATGGCCGCTATAACAACAAATACATAATACTTATGTAAACTTGAAATTTCTACGGAATACATAATAGGTACTATAGCAACGAATAATAAAAACAAAGTAGGTAAATTTGATGAATAAAAAAGGGGAATAATTTACCTCATACAAAAATGAGTTTTTTGGTCGAACTTAATTGTAAGGTGCTACAGAACTCTTCGTGTGCGAGTCCGACTCGCATTTGGCCGATTTTTCTATTTAGCTCTTTCTGTAACTATACCATTCCCCCCTGAACAGAATCCCTGCCTAACTACCTAACCTTCTCACTGATCCTGCTGCCCTGGTCGATTACTACACTTTTGTCATACCTCCACAAGTTGCAAGTCAACAAATTAGTACGGTCACAGATTACTATACTCTACGGTCAAAGACTCTAATTGTTACGCCACGATGGAACCCTGTCGCATAACGTTAATCATTTATTTAAGCGTAATTTCTGTCATGTGGTTTGACGCTGTCATAGAGGCATAAAAATTAAAGTCCTTGACTGTAACTCGGGCACGTGGCTTTAATCTAAGACCCTGAATTTGGCTACCACAGCCTATAAACCTTACCTTATTTGTTAACGTGACTATTAGCTCTTAGTTATGGTGATAGTAATGGTGGCAGAGTTATAAACAATACGATAACATGTCAAAAGCAATATGGGTTTTACCGAGTTAAACAGAACCCCGATGTTCTATATTATAGCATTGTATAAATTTTTAATAGTAACGCAATATTTTATTGTGTAACAAACAAATATACACCACTAAAAAAACATCACGCTAGTCTATCAGACTATCAGATATTCAATTTCAAACAAAAAAACCGCTCGTCCAAGAATGTTAAGCCACAAAACACGAACGCACCAAAACAGTGTGACTGGCAGATCGTGAACGCACCCGTTCCGAGCTCTCAGTAGCGCATGCGCGTCAAATGTCAAAATCAACTGACAGCTAGGAGCGCGGCCATCAAGCGAAAACATCATTCGAAACAAAAGCGAATCAACTCAAATAGATTTGCTGTTATATTTAAATATAGAACTCTATCCGAATAAAGTTCTAAATCGTTATTCGTTTGTTCTTGAGTTGAGTTCTTTCCATATTAAAGCATAGACATGTAACTGACAGATGGGTAATGATTTGTGCCCAAGCGATTGTAGCCTTAAGCGTATGGGTGTTGTGTGTTATTTTGTATGGGAGTAGCGTGGAGGTGGATGTTGTGGTCAAACTGGACTTGCCTTTGGTCCGCCGAAGCGGTAGACCAGTAGGGTAACATTGGTTTAAGGGAAATTGTGGATAAAGTAAAGTTAAATGAAAAAAAACTCTTGATAAATGACTGCTTTCATGTAACGTTATATTAGAATAGAATAGAATAGAAAATCGTTTATTCGACAAACGCATCAATTCAGGGGTACATCACATATAACCATGTCAAACTAAATAAACGTTCACTTTATTTATAAGTCTAACGACTTGCCTACGTATTTTTGTAGCAGGCTTACAAGCATTTCTATTAACTGAATAGAAAATAGAGTTAAAAAAGTTATTAAGAAATTCATGGCATTCAAAATGTAAAAAATATTTAACACTTAAATCGCTCATGAACTACGGTAACATGCATTCCCGTTATATCCACTGATATAGTCATCTAAGAACACGAAGGTACAATAAATAATGTAAAGATAACAAATAAATACATGATTTCAGCCGCGAAAAGGCTTCAATTTATACCTCATTCAAACATGGACTTGTCCCAGTAAACTTCCAAAGCCTAGCCACCCCAGGTCAAGTGTCAGCCGACTGTAATAGAGATCTCGTATCTCCCGGGGCAATTTCACGCCATCTGGACAGACGGACGGACCAGATCAGTATATCTACTTATACTATCCAACGCAGAAAAGCTTAAGTACATAGAAAAAACATAGTCACACAGCCTGTTTAGTTGTAAAGGCAGTGCTGTACGCCTATCTAAAGAAAAAGGACGCATAAGTTTTAGATTTAATGCAAATATGAAATATATGATAGCTGATTAGAGTTGAATTTGTTTTAAAATCTTGATTGTAGATTCGATCTTTTGACTTGAAAAGTTGCTGCGTGTTTAAAATGAAATGGCTTAAGTTTATAAAGTTCTATATACTTATATGCCCTTTTAATATCAATTTTGGCAGTATCTTTATGCTGGCTGCCGCATTTCTCGCCTTGTACAAAATATTGCTGCTCTATCACGGCAACAAGATAACGTACGCTATGATGAACTAGCTTTTTCTAGCGACTCCGTTTGCATAGTGTTTATAAATTGTAATGTGTGTAATTTTTTACGGTTCAAGAAGTATCCCAATTGTCTCTCGGAGGTACTGGTACTTAGCTAGCTCAGTTCAGTTCAAAAACTGTCAAATGTGTGGAATTTACGTCAAACCTATACATTTTTGATAACCATAAAAAATAACCAAGATATACACCAACAAAGATAAGTTCCTATCTCTTTCCAGCAAAACAGAAACAGTTACATGACGTCACAGTGAATATCATTCCGTATTTCTCGGATTTTAATTTTAATTTCACCTTTGGTTCTTTTACCGTATTTTCATATTTTTTTGAGAAATGCGCTTTAAATGCATATTTCCTATTTTGAACACTAATGGCCTGTTTTTTGATCGGTAGTTAAACTAACTAATGGTCAAAAAACGTTACTAATGGTTAAAATCTCAAGGAAATGTGTCAAATTTTCCATTCCTTTTTCGAATTTTAACAAATAGTTAGTTTAACTACTGATCAAACAACAGGACCTAACACTTTGTTGCTACCCAAAATCTTCACCAGACCCATAACCCCGGTTAGACCATTTTATTTTTATTACTTTCACAATAAAATGACAGTTACATATCACTCGATCAAAAACAAACTTCGTCGTAACTTGACACGCATTAGCCGAACAAAGCTATCGGCGATCTTGGCCAACAAAGGCCGAGAACAAAAAAACGACACATCTACTATTAAACTATTTTTGCATAAACAACCATATCATTATTTCAGTAAGGTGTAATTTAGACTGGCTGTTAAATTGGATTTGTTACTTATTGAATTCGGAAAAGAAAAGCCGAAAGCCGAAAAATAGCAAATATCGCTATAATAAGCTGATCAAATTTCAAGATCGTATCTGTTAGGGTGACCAAGAGTTTCGTGTTTGGGAAACAAAAATATCACGTTAACAAGGGTGACAATGGATTCGGGAAATAATAGGATTTTGGTGGAAGTGTCGGTTTACTTCCTTACGGTTGTGTCCGGTTCGGGGCCGGTGTTGATTTTCGTGAGATTTACGGTTGTTGTGGTTTGATCCTGTTCGCGTCATTCATTGGTGTTTATAATTGTCACTTGATACAAAATAATTTTAACAATAACTTGGCGCCAACGTTGGTTGGGATTATTGTGGTTTTCTTCATATTTGGTAACAATCGAACATCGCTGTCGCCGACAATTTAATATTTGTGTGTCAATGCAACGCCTAAAATGTTTTGCATGTTCATGTTTACGCTTAAATATTTAAACAAACAAAAACGTCCATGTATTAGGAGACCGGATTTAATTTCTCAAGGTGCCTCTTCTCAACATTGGTCTCCTTTTGAGAAGGAAGAAAGTTCTACATTTGGAATATTGGGAAGCGCTGGTAGATTGCCCGTGCAGCCTATCTTTATCTTTATCTAGGAATATACATGTTTTTTCAATATAACCTAAAAAATATATTCTAAAAGGAAACTTTTAAACAAACAATATTGAAAACAATAGCACAGGTCAAATCATACAATCCTGATGTGGTTCAGTTTCATTTTATTATCAGATTAATGCAAATGTAAAGTACAATTACGCCTCGATAACCATTTCTTTTATTCACCATTTTATAGCAAAGCCTATGCCTTATTGCTTTACTTATTGTTAATATAACTTTAAATACAAACTTCACCTACTTAAAAACTATAACAAAACATCACAAAAGAAACTTATTATTGTTGAATTACTATAAATAAATTCTCATAGTCTTCAATAGAAATTGCTTCATAATAAGCTTTAGCTCAACTTAATCGATTAAAATCGTCCAAAAGCGTCCTTCACACGCGTTGCACAAACCCGATAACTATCAGTCAACAATAAGGCTAGTTGAGTGAAAAATAATATGTTTTTAGATAACTATCAGTCGCTCCCGGCCATACAAATATGTGGTGTCATATTACACGCTAAAAGGGCGTTTTGTACGTTTGTAGATGTTATCTTATTGAGACTGGTCCCTAATTGTCGTATATTGTTGTTACCCTAATAATTGGCGAAAGTGAATATGATGAAAATATTTTCGAACAATAACGGTAGGTAATACTTAACTGTTTTTATAAAAGTAAAATAACGACATTAAATCTCTAATCCTATTTAAGTCCTAAAAATTTAAACTTAATTTAGGTAGCTAAACATTTAAGTACCTATGTGTAGGGTAAAGCTTACAGCTACCAGCTACACAGCTAGCTACAGTAGCTTACAGCTTACGAGGGTTTTCTATTTTTTCTTACAGTGTTGTTATTTTTTTAGATATCTGTTTGCTAAATCTAATTCTCTTTTCTGCACGGGTAGCACAAGTCGTATTTTCTCGCTTGTCGCTCAGTGCTTCTCTATCGTTACAGACTAGATAGAAAGGGTGATCCGAGCGACAAAGAAGTCGCGGACAACATGTGCTAGCCGTGCTGTTGTTCTACAGTTTTACTTTTATTTCCGAACTTATCTTTTTTTAAATTCTATCTTTGAAGTAAGAATCTCGTATTTTTATACTAACTTTCCAAGGCGCCTATCACAGAACCTAGTAAATTTTATTTAAAGAACGCAACGTGTGAAATTCTGACGTTTCAGAATAACACGTAATTATACACCTTCTATATCCCTATTTATCTATAGTTAGTCGGTCGGTACGTCAGTAGCAAATCACAAGGAGCGTCAGCAAAGAAAGCCGCACAATACAACGGCGTATCATGCTCATTATACACGCCCCAATTACGGTACCGTCAGAACAAACAGCAAAGCCGCCTTTTGTTGACGATACAATTACAGTACTCTAATAACTATGTAGGCAGTTTTTTGTTTGATTCTGTGTTATAATATGTAAGGTTTATTATTTGAAAGATTTAATAACTGTTGGAGAAGATATTGAGGTGTTAGGTAAGGGAATGCGTTTTCTGCATAAGATGACCTGCAATAAAGAGTGCAAGAATACAATTTCAAATTCATTCACTCATTTATTGTTTATTCATTTAAACCTTATTGCACAACGAAAAAAGTACCTACAGATTCCGGACTTAATGATATAAGGCATTATCTACCAGTCAACAATGTAGTGAAATGGATACATGTCAAAGGTTGGGATTTGTTAGACCAATTCCCCAAAATTTCCATTCTCATTTTTCCCGAATCCAATTTTCGACGTTTTTTTTCCCCTGGCACATTTTTTCCTATCTTATTTTCTCCATACCAGAAATCGCTATAGTATCCACGGATCTTCTGTTTCCGGTGCCCATGTGTGGTCTTCATCATCAGTTCGACTTCACCAATTGATACTTCCTGAATGCAAATTCTAGACTTTTTACTAAAATACCAAAATCGCTAAGTGTACGCCAAAAATACTAGAGGAGTTCCCTCAAATCCTCACGGACCTCCTCATCAAATAACTTGGTGACAATGGGATCACTTCGGAAGTACACCCTGTCAAAAAAAAGAATTTTCAAAATCGGTTCACAGTTGATGGAGTAATCGTGTGACAAACATAAAAAAACATACCTACAGACTTCGACTTGATACATATAGAACTTTTTTTTTCTAAAGAGACTGCGGCAAACGGACGAGCGTTTTACCTGGTGGGAAGTAATCACCAACGCCTAGAGAAGAGAAGAAGACTTGTCGGTCCATTGCTGGCCAATTAGGGAAATGAAATCTCTTTTCTTGAAGGCACTCGTGTCATAACTGGTTGGAAATACCGCCGAAAGGAGCTCTTTCCACAGTTTCACAGTACAAGGCAAAACAAACCTAGTGAAACGCCAGCTATTTTTCCGCCACTATTTGTACGTGGGAAGTCGATTTTCGAAAAATCCTTTCGTAATGTAACCTCAGCGGTTTTAGACTATACGTGAGTCAATGAGTCAGTTACGGAACAGGGTTATAAGTAAATATTAGATACCAGATGTTACACAAGATCGCTCAACAATGACTAGCATTTAGTGTCCTTGACGTCATAATCGTAATCTTGTTTTTAGATTAGCGAATGAAAACACAATTACAGTTAAGATAGATTTACAATGGGCAGGGCGGTACTGGGCCACCATTCAACTTGGTAAAACCAAACCATAATTGTCTTTGACGTGTAATGGTATTGTTTTCAACTCGGCCGCCATTACTGTCAAGTAAATAAGAGCTATCAAAACGTTGAAAACACGGAAACACGTCAAAAACAATAAGGTTTTACTCTGTAGGATCTCAGCCATGGCCGTGGGTGTAACACCTCAGCATTTTGCTGAACCAGTGTCTATTTCCGGAGCCTGCCGTTTGGGAACAATATGTTTGCCAAATGTATCGCTCCCAAATTTAATTTGCCAACCCAATTTTATATAAATATTTCAGGATTTATTTCATTAGAACCCTATAGGTTAGGCTAAGTTAGTTTTTATAAAATCCTGAAATATTTACGGTTACAGAAAACAAAACGGGTTGGCAAATGAAACGGTTTTGAAACGATACATTTGGCAAATATATTACGCCAAAACAAAGGTAACCCGTCCATTTCACTGCCGTGAGGACTCACATTCCGTATTCTTCCTGTTTGTTGCTTTCATTGTTTTTTTAATATCATTAATCTCATGTGTCTCAAGAAATAAAGACATTTATTCACTAACCATAGTGAATAAATGTCTTTATTTCTTTGCGCACGATACAATAGCCATAATCAAATGCAGCGATAAGATGTACCTCGCGATTTATAGCGAAAAGACGATAAAAAAGTCATTTTATCGTTTGCAACAACTACGCAACTACGCCAAATAACCGGCCAAGTGCGAGTCGGGCTGGCACACGAAGGTTTCCGTAATTCTTTTGTATTTTATTTTTATTATTTGTTGTTATAGCGGCGATAGAAATAAATACACACCGTTTATAAGATGTATATATGGATGGATGGTACGGTTTGACAGACAGACGGATGGATAGCGGAGGTTTAGTAATAGGATTCCCATGGCACCCTTTGGATACGGAACTCTAAAAAGGGCCAGACATATAATAAATACAATCACTAGAGTATACACGTGATAGCCGATTTTACTGCAAACTATTAAAAAGATAAAATATCGCGACATAATTACGACATCGTTCCTTAAATAATTCGTTGATGAATTCAAAGTGTATAAATAGAATCCGATTATTTAAAATACTTTCTACAGTAAGTTACAAATTAGAAGTGTTTAAACATCTTCCCAAAACTTTCATATTTACTTTACGGGATGTTTTCTTCATTCCCAGATATTATTTTAACAAAATAATACATACATACATCAAATCACGCCTGTTTCCCAGAGGGGTAGGCAGAGACTACTTCTTTCCACCTGCTACGACCCTGACAAATCTCTGTCGCTTCTATGAATGTGGAAACATTCATACATCGAGTCATGCACGCACGTCGGTTTCGGGTACTTAAGATTCAGTCCTTTTCTAGTATTTCTCCGATTTGATTCGAAAAAGTACGCCTAGGGCGGCCCCTTCCGAACCTTCCACTCATTTTCGCTCTGTATATCTCTTTCATCCCTCCTTTCCAAATGACTGAACCATCGAAGCATGCCCTTTTCAATCTTAGTCACAGCATCTTCTTTTAATCCTCATCTCTCTGACCTTTTCATTCCTTAGTCTATCAATCAGTACAAAGTACCTATGTGCTTTGTTTTTAAAATACTTCGTCTCGTTCAGGATTAACACTTAAACACCATTCTTTTTATAGCCGGCTGGCGTATCAACCGAACAATTAACCTGCCAAAGTCGGCGCAAAAAGACTAATTAAGATATTGGACTGTTTAATATCCAGTCATAATGTTGTCATCGAGCGCATTTACGCAAATCAAGCCAAAAACGAGTCCAAAAACATTTTCAAAAACATTAACAGGCTCAGAGAAAGTCAAATCGGTATGACCATACTTATCAACGACGAAAACACTAAAAAACTAACGTCTCAAGTCCTATAGTAAAAACAACACAAACGATGACTTTTTACTTTGAATTAAATAACAGAATCGATCGAAATCACATGAGATGTTACATCTTTTAATGTTTTCTCCAATTAAGATATCAACAAACATACTCTGGGACCGGACCGATTAAAATAACTTCCAATAACGCGATGGGTTAACGCAGCAAATCGCATCACAACAAGAAACCGGCCAGTTTCCGAATTAAAATATTAATTATGGAACCAGAATGCATTAGCTACCGATTCAATACCGATCTTTATGGAGCGGTTGGTTTCCATTGCTAAGAACGATACGGCATGTTACACCGTAAACTTTTCGTCTTAAATGTTTCGTACGAAATAAAGTTACTAGCAAAATAGGATACATTACTATTAAGGCAAGAATCATCAGTGAAAATTGGCTCTCGCGGCTTCCCTCGTCGACTTATCCCATTTTTATCACCAACATCATAATTTGAGCCGAAACTAGTCTACTACTAAATATAAGCCTAGTCTTGAAATGTCAAGCTGCCTAGATCGTAGAATTTCAGAGTAGTAAGCTTGACGTTGTAAGACCTTGACGTTGTAAGACTTTGACGTTGTAAGGACAACGTCAAAGTCTTACAACGTCAAAGTCTTACAACGTCAAGGTCTTACAACGTCAAGCTTACTACTCTGAAATTCTACGATCTAGGCAGCTTGACATTTCAAGACTTTGACTTTAAAAGATGATGGTGTTTTACCACGTCGTCATTCTGAGACTTTGACGTATTAATAGTATGACATTCTACGATGTTGACGTTGTACTAAATAACTGCGTCGCTATTGTCTAAGAGTGCGTTTAGACCAAACGAGCGAATGCTCTAGAAGATGTTTTGTCTTTATTTTTACAAAGAAAACGTAAGAGATAATGCCATAGAATTCTTGGTCATTCGCTTGGTCTAAACCCACCCTGACGCACTCGCAATCGCAATCGGCTTCAAAATGAAACAATTGTTTTCATTTTGTATGCAGACAAGGCTTCGATTTTCAAAATGAAAACGATTGCGATTGCGAGTGTGTTAGACAATAGCCCCTCTGCAGGCCTTTCGCGTAACTCACTCGCAATCGCGATCGGCTTCAAAACAAAACAATTGGTTTCATTTTGTATGCAGACAAGCCTTCGATTTTCAAAATGAAAACAATTGTGATTGCTAGTGTGTTTACGCGAAAGGCCTGCAGCAGTCATTCTGAGACTTTGACATATTACTACTCTGACATTCTACGATCTAGGCAGCTTGACATTTCAAGACTTTGACTTTAAACAAGAGAAGAATGCTTTGAGGAAGAAGGGAGTGTAAGTTGAAACGTTGGCTGATTGGAAAGTGTGATGGAAAGATACTTTACCGACTCCAAATTATTGGGATATTGACCATATATTATTTAGGGATTGGCTATTTATAGGTATTGGTAGTTTACTGCATTTCATAATGCAAAATTCAATATAAGTATGTAACCTCCTCCTCATCTTTGGGTAAAGGAAGCGTCACGATGGTCGAACTTAGGTGTAGGCGAGGATGGTCGGGCAAGGAGAACCAAAAGCCTTTTCTGCATGTTTCACAATGTCTCGTTTAATTATCAAAATACAGTCAGTTAATAAGAAATCCGCCTGACGACGTTCCAGGGGCACAGGGTGCCAAGGTCAGATCAGAACTATCACGCTCGCGGCGTGCCATGTTTCACGACCCGGTTTTACCAGCAAAGTCTAGAACAAGAGTGTCAAACATGGCGACGCACGTCCGGGATCCTACTCCCAACACCACAGTAGTGCTAATGGATACTCCGTTCCTTTCATTCGCCCATCGTACTGAAGTCGAGGGAAAGTGACGGAGCAAGCGTAACGTTCGAACTATGAAAGTAGAGGCCCAGTGCCCGAGTTACGTCAGAGTGAGCAGGACCATAACATAACTAAACAGTATGTCTACTCGCTCTCAAACCACACGCGCCGTCAAGTATTTATCCTATTTTCTCTATTGCGATGGCGGTTCCGATCTCTCAAATCGTAGCAACTTAAAAATTGCACAGTAAAGATTAACAATGGAAACGCGTGCGCAGCTAATGTCGACCGACCGTCGATCGAGCGCGGCCGACGCCAGAGAAACCTTATTTACATCAGAATTAATACTATTAATATGTATTAAAGACGATACTCTAAATAACGTGGCTCTCCACTGCGCCGGCGCGCCGCAACGGTCCAAAAAGGTTGTTTTATCGATTAAGAGTTTATGGACGCAAACAATTAAGTTAAAAAAACGTGGTTTCATGCTTACGTGTTTTTTTGATAAGAGAAATAATATTTTTGCGTCAAATATATGATAAGTTTCGTTAATTGTTACCAACTGCCAATATTTCCTTTGTGGTACTGGGTTGAAAACTGTATCCAAATTTTTTTACCTGACGAGTAAATGAATAGGTTCGCAGGATCTATCGCAAGTATCAATCCACAGAACTTAAAACTAATCCCAAGATCCGAGACTGCCGACTGTAAGAACCCTAGAAATTACCAAATACAAATATTATGGCATTTTTTAAAAACGGAGTCTTCAAGGACATCAATAGCAGACTGAATTTTATTAAAAATCGTCACTTTTATGCCATAAGTCGCGCTGTTCGTACACAAATGCTCGTGCGTTGCTCATATCCCTCAGAAACCCTTTGCTCTACGTCTTAAAGTAACAAGTACGAAGTAAAGAACTTTACTTTCTTATCCATATTGATTTCTCCGACACGTCTAACCCATTGGAGAACCTCAACACACAGTTTCCCAACGGCAAAATATTTACGATACAGTTTGTTAACGAACTGTTAATGCTTATTTCTGATTCATGCAAATCTATACGTTTGTTTCCAAATAGAGAAGCCGCGGCAGCCTCTTCTGCCGTATGCAAGCTATCGGCGCAAGCGATGGAGAATATCCGATCGTTATGCCATGAAGAAGGCAAAGAAGCACACAGGCCACCTGATGTTAAGTGGGCTCTGAACCCCAGGAATATTTGGAGCCACAAAATCAAGAAAGTTGGTTAATAATCATTGAAATGCGCATGAAACAAAAACGTTTCGACCAAAAATAGTTTATAAAGGCCCCTTGTGTAGAGATTCTGTCATGGCCTAGCCAGATTGATTTAAGAAATGTAGCAGTATAACCTAAGGTTTCAACCCTCCTTAGGTTTCAACAGTGATAATATATTTCAATAGTTTTTAAGGAAGAACGTTTAGAAGTGTTAGAAAGAAAGGCAAAGCACGACAAGCGACAGAGCTTCGAATAAATACTCAGTTTCATTCAAGCTCCAAAATTGCAAGCTCTAAATAAGGGCAAATTTGAAGTAGCAAAGAGATATCCCTAACAGTGGGCTCTCACACAAAACTATGGGATTACGGGTAGGTAATATAAGAACTCATAGAGGTTTGCTATAGATACAGACATCGCTTCCGCTTATGACTTACCTGCAAACCCAGCAGCACTCATCCATATCAGTAATGGTCGATTAAAATACCGCCAAGAAGTGATGTTTCTTCACTCCGGCGACAGCGATAACCGGCCTTTACTGTTGCTGTAATAAGGCAATTAACCGCTAATGTTAATGAAACAGCCTCACGCTTTCACTTCCAAATGTCTTGATATCGGAATAGTTTGGATCAGTGAGAGGGATTGATAAAACGTTAAGATTCTGTGCGATATAGTCAGGAATTTAGATACAGCCATCAGTGATATCTTATTTAACTAAAGGCACAAAAACATCTGACGCGTTTCTATTACTAGAGGCATTAAGCATGTCAGATATTTTGAGCCTAATGTTGAATAAGATATTATTGCTGGCGAATGTACTAATGTACGTGTGAAAAGCGACATGAAAAACAAGTGAATACTGAAATGACGGCAGATAGGGATGTTTGGAAGAACACGTCGTTGTCGTCGTCGACGTTGTTACTTTGACCCCAGATGTTTGGGTATGCAAGATGGTGATGATGATGATGATGATGTGATGATGATGATGATGATGATGATGATGATGATGATGATGATGATGATGAATGTACTAATGTTTATCAATATAAACGTAATTCTGTAAGTAGGCACATTTACTAGTTATAGTCTGCTCTTCCTCTTCAAGAGAAGACCTGTTGAACCTGCAAGAATCTAGAGATGTTTATAACAATAATTTTATTGCTGTACGTAGATATCTATATGTGTTTGCTTCAAATGTCTAAAGGTTATAATTATTTTGTTTAACGTTTAAGAACATTCGGCAAAGTGAGTTACAAAAAAAATACAAAATACAAGAATATTCATATTGATGCATTTGGTTTCAAGTTACATCTAATAACTGGGTTTTGAGCACTGTGAATCTCTTGTATTAATAATTAATTAATTAGTAATGTAAAGTTTATTGTTACAGTAAAATTAACTTTTCTTTGGCCATTGTTCTGTTGCTAAGTGATAACACAGTCGACGGTAGAACATACATAAAACAACTCTAAAAAGTTGTTGTTAATTCTGTAACCACATTTTGCACAAACAGGCTAAGACGGTAGAAAGTATGCATTAATCAAAAAAAAGACATCCTCATATCATTTAGGAACTACTGATTATAACTCTTCCTCAATGAAGGTCACAAAAAAAAGATTTACATTAACTACCACATTATAGAATCTGTTAGTGAATAAAGATTTATCTCCGACAATAACTAACACTAACTTGGATTATTACTTACAACATAAATAAAACTGTACCACATTTGATTATAATTTATTGCACAATAAAGTAAAAAAATAATACAAAACTATTAATCCGTTACCACATCCAGGTATAAGAATTGACATCGGCAACTATAGAGGAAAAAATATTGATTTATGGTAACCGTGCCAACATAACAATACCGAGAAATCTATAATTTAAAACCTTAATAATATGAATGCAAGTATAATAATGTGTTTTTAGGATGGCACCGTTAACCTTGCCGCGGCATATGACTTTATTTAAGTTTTATAATGCTTTGTCGCTCCCACAGCTTTGGAACCAGAATGCGTGGCGAATGTGACATCTCAATTTAGCCTTATTGTCACTATTCAATACATCCCTGTGTGTACATGCCATTAAATAAATCACCATATTTCCGTACGCGCCCCTTTCTGCCACCCTAAATGTATTATCAAGCTTTACACATTGGATGCCATCCACTGGATCCTGCAAATAGAAACTATGCTCAAAACTTTCTTGATGTGCATTGTTGCCAAGCAATGTATAACATAATTTGTGGTTTTCATTATAGCACGGATGTAAGTAATGGTTTCATTTCCCATAAGCAATAACGTTATGTATTGCTATTTACTTGGATGACTGGCGGTTTTAGTATTTGCGATGATGCCTTTATTGTTTGCTGTAATCGTATTAAATAAAGAGCATGTAGTCATTTTCCTGGTTACACTTACTTACTTCCGCTTCTAAGAAAATAACGATTACTAGCACCTTTAGAATAAGTCTATCGAGTTTCTATGCAGTGCTTATTTTCTATTTTTTGGATTTGTAGATTAACGGATCTGACAGAAACATTAATTTCAATGTTAATACTACCTTATTTTAAGCCACCTATTTAATCTTAATCTCCTTCTCTAAATTATTAATATGACGACTAATTATTGTGACCAAGAATTGTGGTCCGAGTGATAGGGACTTGTACTGTCAAAGTTCAAAAAGAGGCTGCTTCCATTGTTCCCGTAACTTCTACCTTATCCCAACTCTGTCTAGATTAGAAGTTGCTGCCCAGGATCGAACAAAATGAAATTCCCTTCTACGAGCTGACTGCCTGATGAGAGATGAAATGATTTCAGCATTATCGTCATCATACCACAATTAATATAATTTTTTCATGTAGTATTGTCATATCTTAGTCTTCTTTAAGGAGTCCTCTCTCTTTTCTATTTGTTAGCGTTGCAATATTTTCAACTCTTTTATATGACCTATCATCGTCATCGTAATTGGCCTTTATCACCTTTGAAGGTTTAATCAATGCAAACGTGACACTTCTTTTGATGAGTAATAAGTTAATTATAAACCTCAGAACGCTATGATTTGTAAACCCATCCAAAACTCTACAACAAAAAATTACGCCGACAAATGAGCAGATTACAGAATAAACTAGATAAGATTAGCAGCCTAGAATCTAGATAACTAGAATCTTACGAGAGACGTAACGTTTGTAAATGTTGTAAATTCAGATAGCGTAGTCGTTTTTTAGTGACAAACGGATAGAGATAAACATATGAGATAAAATTTATGGGGTCTCGATTAAGTGGTACAACTGGTATCACAGTCAATTTTATAGGAATCTCTTTTATACCAAGTCGCTTTAAGTACTAGGTAGTTTGAATAGCCATACGAAATGATCAAACAAGTCAAAATGACGAATTACTAACAAAATTTATCCTAAAAGTTAAAGCAATTTTAAGAGGATCTCGAATTTTAAGCAGTAGGTACGTACAGACTCGATGTTAATTTATTATCCTTGCAAATATTGATAGAGGTACTTATAACTTTACTTTTATCCCAAAAAATACCACCATTTCCCTGTGTGACCGGTGTAATTACTATAGAGGCATGCCATCTTTGTCCTCCAGGTTGTCACCGATTTGGAGTCGTAGGATTGGAGTCTTAAGATAATCTTGAGAAATTAAATATCTATGAGTCACAGATCCACTTTATACTATCAGTGGCCCTAGACAAGATGCGTGGCGAGATCGTGATCATTATCGAAAATGTACAGATTGTCGTAAGCTGCCAGATAGTCGTGTCAATCGCATATGTCAGTTCCATACACTTTGATAATTTTCTAAAATCGTTTTCGATAGCGTATAGCATCTTGTCTCTGATGGCCTGAGTGCTCGTGTGGTGTTGTCATAAAAAATAGTACTCTATGCACTCGGGTATTATTTAAAATAAATACACTAAATTAAACAAACAACATAAGCCCTGCTTTCCAAATATTTTTATCTTAATATTTGCGAAGTTGTCTACTCAGGCACAGCTCGCGTGTTCTATATTGGACTTACCCATTACGTCAAAGATGCTGAATCTTTTTTATCTTGAAACAAATATTGATGTTGCAAGATATTATGTATTAAGCATACAAAGTGATTAGATGGTAATTAAATAAGAACCATATCCAAACATCGTGGCAAACGCCAAAACAATGTGTCGCTGTAAGAGGCTTGAGAGGTTCTTTAACTCCGTTAAGTAGTAAGCTGACTAGTTTTGCTTCCACTGTTGAGTTCACCGCTGCCTTTGTACGAAAGAAAGCAGCTATCTGTTATAGGAATAGTATTGTATATGAAACTTTATGTATAATTGTACAGCGTTGAAAATACTTCAACTATTATAGTGCCGCCCTCTTTGGTATGACTACCGTGTGCCACAACACGGACAACTGGTAATAATATAACCTTCTAAGTGGACATCATAGTTGAAAAGACATTTGTACAATAGCAATATCACTGTCGAACATTCATGGCAAATAAAATAACAATTTAAATAAATTTAGTAGTGGTACTTACTAGGGCATGAATTCCGAGATCTCGGAATCTCGAAATCTCGGAATCTCGGACCAATTTTTCAGATATTATAATTCCGAGATTAGACGGAGCAATACCGGAACACTTTCAATATCGAAATTGAATTCCGATATTGGGCCTATCAATATCGTAAATCCGATATTCATTACCTTTTAATTCCGATATTGTAATATCGAAAAAAACGTAGTATTTCAAAGTTATCTGTGGAGTTGCCTTCTATGCATTATAGGACATGCAGTATCGGACGATTTCTAGTATCGAAATTGAAAATCGGTATTGAATATTGAATAGAAAGTGTGTTTTTCTAATAGATCCCTAATTCCGATACTAGTATCGGAATTCCGATGTTGAGACACAATACCGAATTTCAATTCCGGTATTGGAAATAGTCGATATTGTACGCCCTGCGTAATTCCGAGATTCCGATATTGAGGTTCAATACCGATTTTCAATTCCGATACTGGAAATCTTCCGATACTGCATGCCCTAGTACTTACCTTGTGCAGGGTGGGCCCGAATTCCTAACAAGATCTTATCCTTTAAGCTTCCGCCAAACAGCAGTGTTCGCATTGTTGTGTTGATAGGCAACCGGTGAACTTACTAGCATAGAGGCTTTCCATCTTAGATCTCAGGGTTAGCAACAAGTCTAGAGATTGCAATTAAATGTCTGTGGGTTCCAGATCCCACTTACAAACACCAACAGGTCTGTGCGCTGGTTAGTTATTTCTATGCCATAAAATAAGCTAGGAAAACATAATTTTGTACATGTTAAAAACTTTAAAGCCAAAGTGTAGGTAATAATATCTAAAAATACCCGCTCCGACGTGTCAAAATATATCCAGCAAGGAATTCGTCTCGGCTTTTTGTCCTCAAATTAAACCAAATGAAACCGCCGATGTTTTTATGGCATTCGCTACACTATTGTTAGTTAAAAAAGCAGCGTGTACGCAGGGGACAAAATATGAAAGATGGCGGCCAAATCATATTTCAAAACGGGTGAAATCTATTGTTATTAATGAAATAAAAATAATTCAAACGTAAGTAGGGGTTGGCACCCTTGGAACATATTTTGGAGCCATGTTGGATAACATTGTGACCGTAGCTAACGGGATGGGGTGAATTTCTGTGATTGTAGCTTGTGGAAGTAAATAGGGGTAGGCTGGAACTTGTGAGATGAGCAAAAAAAACACATTAATTGAAACAATCTCCGCAGATTCTTGGCGACGATTCGGCTAACGAAGCTAACGGTTCCGGTTCGGCGTTTAGAAGCAATAAAGACTAAATGAGCAAGGCCCTCCATAGACGGACTGCTTGAAGCAGTCAGGACCAGGACAGCCACGTGGTCGTGGTTTTATCGTAGCTTAGATTATACCAATATATTTTATGCCATGAAGAAGACCAAGGAGCACACCAGAAAAGTTTAATTTAAAGTAAAATAAACGTTCATAAGTTTTAAATTCGCAAAAAATACACGATACACTTTTACTCTCTTAATATTACTAAATTACATTGCAGCCCATAAACACAAAAGAATAGTTGCTACGACAAATTAATATGTTTTTATAAACATGGACGTTATTTAGAGTTTACCCTCGTCCGCGAGCTCCCATGCTGTGCCGCTTACGTTGACGACTTAATAACTTTTGCTCTTGGAATTTGCTTAGAAATATTCGGCATATCAATGAGGACATGAAAATTGGCTGTTTTTGGCCAATACGTTACTCATTTATAACAATGTTGTGGTTTAAAGACTTAGTAGAGGGATTTCATTTTATTTGATTTTAATAGTTGTGTAAATATCTCTGTTGTAAATATGTAATCATTAGATGATGTTGTAATAAAATAGAAGTTTAGGCCAATGAGCACACAGACCACCTGATGGTAAGTAGGATCTGAAACCCATAGACATGTGCATTCTCAAGACTACATTCTCAAGACTGCAAATGCATTGCCAATCCTGGGAACTGGTGAAATGCAGCTATGCCCACACCAAAAAAGAACAATGCAAGCACTGCTGCTTGGCGGTAGGTTAGAGATCTTGACAGACCCTGCACGAAGTCTTTCCACCACTATATTTCAAATACATGATCTACTGACTAAAATGACTTGATAAATATGATTTAAAGATCTTAAAGACTTGAACCTTCACTCTTTTCGAAGGTTGATAACGCATCTGTAATTGCTCTCCTCGTGGCGTCCATGGGCGGCGGTGACCACTTTACGTCAGCTGGGTTATTCTCTTAAACGATGCGCTCTTAAACTCGACGGACCAATTATTACCTGCCCAGTTGAAGTAGTCCCGCCACGCGTCAGAGAAAAAAGGAAACATTTAGGAGGGCCATTTTCAGCATACCCGCTTTACCCATCAAGTGAGCCCGCTCGTATGACTTCGCTCTCTCGACCGACCGTTAGACAGAGAGCCGTTTTTAGAACAACACCTAAAGTGACTCACTTGCCTTGTCTAGCATTAAAAAAACCCAACATACATAAGCCTTGTCGACATGCATGGATCTGAATCGGAAGTATCTATATCCATTATTAGAATGACAAACAAACATGAAGTCCCATCGTGAAATATTATCGTTAGGTTAGATTCGTCTTGATGTCAAAGCTAAAATATAATAAAGTATAGTCGATCGTTTTTTTAACTCATTTTTAACTCATTGTGTGTTTGTAGCTGTATAAGCTATCATAAAAATGTGCCCCTATTATTCCCCTAATAAAATCCAGATCTGTATTTCAAACGGCGAAACTACGAAAGCAATATTGTATTTCGACGCTTAACCAGATTCAATTTGGGCCATTTGTTACATAGAGCCACAATCCCCTCCGAATAATGCCGGCAAATATTTATAAATGTTTTATTTGGGTGCGCGAGAGCAGGCTGGAATAGGTTGGTTAAGATGAAAGCGGAAGCGAATCACTGTCGCGTCGCTCATAGTCTGTCAAGAAAGTCATGACATGAAAATGATTTTATATTTGATCCAAAGAGCACAGTACACACAGTAAAAAAACCGTAATTATATACAGTAATATACATACCTAGACCGTTACTGTATTTTTTTATTGTAATATTTTACAACCAAACCCTTTCACCCACTTTGGAATATTGCAATGCGGGCGACTCAATAAGCAAAAGGTCCAAATGCTCATAACAACACATCACCAACACATAATCAATCTGGCAGAATGTCTTAGTAGCATAGCGTAGCAAAAACTATATTCACACACACAGTCGTTGCTAACACTCTCCTTGTGCAACCAAGACCTTATACAATTTGATCTTTCTGCCAAACTGTACATTTAACGACTTAGACGTTTTGCTAAGCTAGTCTGTATAATACTAAGACCATTTTCTAAGCATGTCATTATACCTACAAATAAGTCATTTTACAACTGAGACATTTTGCTTACCAGGACAAAAGACAACTCAGTCCTCCTGAACCGAGCCCGATCAAAGCGTCAGTTTCTCTACAATGTAGAGCGTTTTTATGTAGAGTCTACATTAACTGATGGTAAATCATTTAGGAACGTTCAGAACAGAGCAACGGCTTCCTGCAACTGGCTTTTAGCTTAAAAACGGTAACTATGGTAGTCCTAGCATTACTTGAAATGGTTATTGCTTAAAAAATCGTCATATTAAAATTATATGACTAGCTCCCGCTAGCTTTTGTCACTTAGACGCCCAAAATGAGCGGTATTGTGCGCACCCCAGCGCTGCGTGAATGTGGGCCGCTGCCTGTTTGTCCACATGCCTCTCCTAACCCGTCGGGATTCGACTATATAGGCTAATTTAATTCGGGACTCCATAGAAATAGACCAGGACTTCTCATGTGTCAACAAGACCAGAGCCCCTACTTTGAAGTTCAAAGTTACGTTAGCACCATCCCCTTCTCTCGATTCAGTCTCTAGTGATGAGTGACAGTGTTGGAGGAGACAACGTAACTTTTCGATTTTCAATGTAGGGCCTCAGGGGCTTGGCTATCGACTTCGCAGAGAAGCTGAAGTCATTTCTCACTTATTGTTCATGGATGACCTCAAACTGTTTGCATCGAAGCGCCAAGATCTTATCGCATTATTGAAAATCACACAAGAGTTCAGTAATGCGATCAAGATGGAATTCGGTGTAGATAAGTGTGCGGCCATGCATGTTCAACGAGGGAAAGTTGTAAAACTTAAATTTAAATGCCCTACCTACTACAAATGTGCTATACCCCAATGAGCCGGCGCGGGCTGAAAATCAGCGCTGTGTGCAAGCGCAGCTCAATGCTGAGCCCGAGCCCTTTGCCTTTGTGTTGTGTTTGTGCTGTTGTAAATTTAAATTAATAATAATAATATTTTTAGTGTTAGTTTAGTTTTATCTTAACTGTGTTTTTCCTCTAAATTTAATTGCTCGAATGGTTGGACGATTGGATGTACTAAAGAATGTGAGATTTGATGTATGTCAGGGTTTTTAATATCTGGATATATATATTTTTAAGTCTTTGTGTAAATGTATCTTCTCCTCTTCTCTTGTATGTGTATCTGTGTAAGGCAATAATTTTTTTTTTTTTTTTTTTTTTAATTCGTCGAATTTGCAGCTTTCTGAGACAATGACTCTCAGATCTCTCTCCGAAGTTGAAACCTACAAATATCTTGATATGTCACAGTCTTTGGGTATTGTGGACGGCGATGTCAAGCAGTCAGTGAAGGAGCGCTTCTTCTGCCGCTTGACAAAAGTTCTTAATAGTATTTTGTCGGGTGGCAATAAGGTGCGCGCCTTCAATGGCTGGGTGATGCCGCTGCTCACATACTCCTTTGGCATACTAAGGTGGACTCAGACTGAGCTGGACGCCCTGGATAGGAGGGTCCGTCTACTGCTTAAATCACATCGCATGTTGCACCCACGCTCATCTGTTATGAGATTGTACATCCCGAGGAAATGTGGAGGACGAGGCATGTTAAATGCTAAGAATCTCCACAACCACGAGGTGTGCAATCTCAGGGATTATTTCCTTAGCAATGAGTGTGGGATGCATCGTGATGTGGTTGCAGTAGACAAGAGCCTCACGCCTCTTTCCTTGGCAAACGAGAACTGGCGCAAACCAACGGTGTTGAGCACTGAAGACCGCAAGAACGTATGGAAGAGCAAGAAGCTACACGGACGCTTCTACCGGGCCCTAACAAGGCCCGACGTAGACTTTTTAGCGTCTGTGAACTGGCTACGATTTGGTGACCTCTTTGGGGAAACCGAAGGTTTTGTCTGTGCAATTGCTGACGAGGTCATAATGACGAACAATTACCGGAAATATATTCTGAGGGATGGCACGGTTGACATTTGTCGAGCATGCCGTTGCCCCGGCGAGTCCCTCAGACATATAATTTCCGGTTGTTCGCATTTGGCCAACGGCGAGTACTTGCACAGACATAACCTCGTAGCCAAAATCATCCATCAGCAACTTGCTCTTCAATATGGTCTGAAGTGCCGTACTATAAGTACGCACCGGCGCCAGTTCTCGAAAATGGTCGTGCTACGCTCTATTGGGATCGATCTGTCATCACGGACAGGACTATTGTTGCCAATAAGCCTGATATCGTGTTGGCAGATCGATCTCAACGCCGGGCAGTGCTCGTCGACATCACCATCCCGCATGACGAGAACCTTGTGAAGGCCAAGAAGGACAAATTCAGCAAGTACCTTGACTTGGCTCACGAGGTGACCGCCATGTGGGATGTTGACTCAACGATCATTGTCCCGATAGTTGTTTCGGCAAACGGTCTTATAGCGAAGAGTCTCGACCAACACCTCAAGAGACTCTCGCTAGATGGCTGGATCAAGGGCCAGATACAGAAGGCAGTACTCCTCGACACGGCACGTATTGTGAGGAGGTTCCTCTCTCTGCAGCCCTAACCACCGGTAGCTTGAGCCTTGCCCCGCTGCCGGCGGCACTCGTAGGTTAGGTTTTTTACAATGTAAATTTTTTGTATTAGTATTGTTATTTTACTTTTATATTTGAATATTTGTTATAAAAAACCTAATGTACAGAAAATTAAATAAATATCTAGAATAATAATAATAATAATTTATTTCAACTTTATTAAGTTAAAAGGTTACATATTTTAACATTACATATTTCACAAAGACAGGCAAATATTACGTTACCTAAAAGTACTTCAAGAATTATGCACTTTACTCCCCGTACTAGTAATAACTGTATTAAAAAAAAAACTTGCGTCCGAGTCAGTCAGTGATACTGTAGGTACAATGTACAATACCGCTTAAGTAAGAAATTAATAAGATGCAAAATATACCTTAGCAAGCAAGTCAGTTAGGTACATGCCACTTATTGAATTTGTTTTATATAGTATCTCCGACGATATAGGAGCTACGGTGCCATAGACAGATACACAGATACACACGTTTAACTTACAGTCGAGTTCATAAATATGTGTACACTTTAGTATTGCGCATTTAATGTCATGTTTAAACTGCCATATATGAATTGTCACAGCGAATAAAGTGACAAGGTAATAAAGTGTACACATATTTATGAACTCGACTGTACAACCCCTCTTGCGTCGGGGGGTTAAACACGTTCACGAAGTGGCAAATAAATTTAATTTTTACATTAATTCTTACACATGGTGTTCACACTTTAGGCTTCCCATAAACATGTTAAGATACCACTCACGCAATTTTAAATTAAATTAAAAAAGATTTAAGTATCAAAAAGAGAAACATCTCTTTGACACTAATGTAACCATATTAAAATTTAAAATTGTATAAACTTTCGATTACACATAGTGCGTTTTGTCTCGGGTTTTAGTGTATACGTAATGTACCACTCACACGCATGTCATATCTTTAGTACTCAGCCGCGCGCGCATCGTGCCATATTAACATGTTTATCACTCAATGCTCATGATTATTGGGCAACTTTATATTTTCTTTTGTAATGCTGACACTTTAAATATTGATCAAGATAAAAATACGTTTTCGCATATCCGTGTACAACTGTACATAACCAATAAAAATGTTGAGTAGAATTTGTACATAACCAATAAAAATGTAGAGTTGAATTTGTACATAACCAATAAAAATGTAGAGTTGAATTTATGAAGTTATTTGAATTTAGATGTGTGTTAAAATCGTTCCTGTCATTTTGAGTTTATTTTGAAGCTCATTATGACCAGCTGTACTTACGCTTTAAGGCTTTTTTTCTCTCTTTGTTTGGATATTATTATATGCTTATTACCTGGACTTGTTTTGTATTTAAATTTAAAAAAAGAGCTGCCTAACGGGGCAGCGGCCTATATGGTCGTGTTTATCAATGTCGATAAACGTGGATAAAACAACTGTCACTTTCTAAGCATACTAATGCGAGTGTGACGGATGCTTTATCCACCGCGATTAAGGTGACCATAAGGGTGAAGCCAAACGAGAGTAAGTTTTCGAGTGGTGAGTCGCTTATTTTCGGTCGCGTAATTTCTGCTTCATACAAAAGTCCAACTCAATTTGCGTCGCCGTGTGAACCAAACAGGAGTTTTGTATGAAACCGAATGTAGCAGAAATTACGCGAATAAAATTACGCAACTCACAAGTCTCACAACTCAAAAAAATACGGTCGTTTGGCTTCACGCTAAAATGAAAAAAAAAGAATGAAAATATAATGAAAATTTGACTTACGTCTCAAATAAATGGTAACCTGGTTACAAAGATAGCGGTTTCGGGATTTTAGGTATAATTTTAAAGTGGTTTCATTATTTATTTTTTTAATCTTTATTGCACCGAAACAAGTACAAATGGCGGACCTAATGCTTAATGGTATTCTCTACCTGTCGACTAAAACAATTATGACAGATTTTGTAGAGTTTTAAGCTATTTTCAACCTTATCCCAATTATTATTTTTATAAAAAGTGTCCTTTCGCCCTAATAAACACGAGACATCCTCATTCAGTGCTATGACATGCGCAGTGACACGTCGCACAATACTGACATGAATGCGAGCTAATTTCTCTCGATCCACTGCTTCTATTCTATAAAATTGACAATAAAACTTAAAAGGACCAAAATATCTCCAAACAAAAACCAACCACATTTTAGAACTAAATAAAGTTCATTTTGAATTTACGTTTTTGTGAATAGGGTGACAATGATTTTGACTTCCGCGCGGACTAACTTACCCACACATTAGCGGTGCGTATGCGACGATAACTTCATTATAAGAAGGGTGCCTTGTCAATTCAAACAGTGCCAGGGTTTATAATTTATATGTAAGATTGACCAGTTATGGCGTCTTTGGCATTGAATGGATTGAAGTGAATCAGTATAAATGGGGATGATAAACATTCATGAACGAATGAATGAATGAATGTTTCGCATGGGTTTTATGGTGATTTTTGTTGTTTGTTCTGCTAACGTGCTTGCTGTAAATAAAAATGAAATTGAATACATTACAGTTACAAAGTAGATGTAGGGCATATTTGAGTTATGAGTTGTAGGGGTTCGGTTGAAATGTGTTTTAAAATGCTTAAAACATAAGTTTGTGAAATACATTAAGTAAAAGCAGAGAAATAAATAGGTTACAATACACTTACGAGCAAAACAATTGCATCAGTTTTCATTTTTTCATGTCCACCCATTATCTTTGTAAACCGGCTTTTCTTTCTGAAATATTTAAATGAAATAATGTTTCAATAATTTCCATGTTTGTTTACTTCTTGTAAAGCTTAGATTACAAGAACCATGAATTCAATTAAATATTTCAGAAAGAAAAGTCGGTTTACAAAGATAATCGGTGGACATCAAAAATTTCAAAGTGATGCAATTGTTTTGCTCGTAAGTGTAGTAACCCAATAAGGTTCTTGGGGACACCATTTACTTGTTCAAGATATTATTATTTAATAGTTTCTCTTAAATTTCTATAAACTATTAATAGTGCGTTTTGGTTTTTTTACCATTGCTTATAGTTACAGACGTAAAGTTTAGCAAGAAAATATTAAAATAAAATGGGCACTATTTTGTGTGAAATCGGCAACAAACAACATCAAATCGAAACTGCTGTTTTGGTTGCAAATATTTTAGTTCAACGTACCATCACACAATACTCTTCCTTGACAAAAAAAATAATATAGTAGGGGCAATATTTTCAATATGAAAGGTGTCTGCGTAATGGTAAATATAAAAAAAAAATGTTATGAAAAAACGTGTCGCGAGTTTCCTTTCTCTACTTAATTAAAAGCAGAGTAAGTGTTTAACTTCTCGGCATCTGTAACAATTGATAGATATAGCTATAGGACGAATTAAACTGCAGAAAAACACAATAACATCACTGATTGAGACCTCTCTTGTTTTATTTCGATCTGACTCAGAGTTAATGAAAACTAATGTGATCATGCCCACAGTGGTTTATGGTCCTTAATATTTTGTAGCGGAGACATGTTATTCGCCTCTCAGCGGGTTGCGGTAGGATGACCAGGCGTCAGAAATTTCATTAAAAATTTGACACCTCGATTTTTTGCTCGGTGCCTTTTGACATTTGTGAGTCCAAATGAATTAAATACAGAATGGAAATAAACATATTAAACATGCGCGGTGAGAAGATGGCATTCTGTCACTTTTATTTTTAAAACAACTTTTTTTATACTTTAAGGACTGTCCAGCATTTTAATGTTAATTATAATGACAACAGAATAGGGATTGATAAATATTTTCTTGGATCTATAACAGCTTATAATATTCGCTTTTCTTAAAAACCTGCGAAACCAAATAACATCGCCCGCGAAACATCTGATGGTATGGACAACCTCATTATTATAGGGAAAATTTAATGTCCGTAAGGTCTGTTCATCCTTACTTGTCTTATATAGTAAACAACTTTCTAACCTTGCCCCTTTGCCCGTGTGGTTTCCGGATTAGAATAGTGCCACTCCATGTCTTCCCGTGGATGTCGTAAGAGACGACTAAGGGAATAAAGGCTTGTAGTACTGTTAGGCGATGGGCTTGCAACCTGTCACTAATACGCTGGTAAACATCTTAGCCTGATTGTGCAAAATGTGGTTACAGAATTATCAACAAGTTTTTAGAGCTGTTGGTAATTCTATAGCTCTGCCTACCCCACTCTGGGAACGAAGGCGTGAGTTTATGTATGTATGTAACTTTCTAACCTCAAAATGAACCTTTTTCGGCTAAAACAGCTCTTTTATCATAAATAAAGTAAACTGAGTAAACATTTTGGACATCACTTGGCCAATGTATTATTTGTGATTGCTTTATTTTGTTTAAAACAGCTGTTTTAGCCAAAAATGTTTCATTTTGAGGTTAGAAAGTTGTTTACTATATAAGACAAGTAAGAATGAACAGACCTTAGTTGAACATATTAATATTTTTTACCATTTATACGACAAATTTTAGCCCGCGAGTCCGTCCACGTAGTCCGTCTTTTATCACTATTTCGAGAACTCTGTAATAGGTGTTGAGTCACCTATCTATCTCTCTCTATCTCTATACAATTAAGTTATTCTATTGCTCCGTTTCAGCGTAGGAAAAGGACAAACCAGCTACCCGATACACTTTTTCATTTACATTACTAACCATAGTTTTCCCAAGAACTTAACGAGAGACTGACACGGTTAATGGAAGAAGCAATGCAAGATTTAAGTTAAAAGATTTCATAGAACTTGCTATTAATTCTGTGGTCCCAGTATAAAAGGATACAAGTCGACTTAGTAACACGCAACTTTCGACTTCAATATTTCCTAAACAGTCCCCAAATTTAAAATCGATAACAACATATACAAAATGATTTTTAAGAGCTATCTAATGAACCTCACTCAATGTCATAAATCATAAAGAAAAAAATATATTTACCTTTGCTTTACCGATCGCGGGCAGATTTGACTGTAGTACCATTTTAAAGTTCTGGGTGGAACAAATCAAATTGTAATCTAATTTAAAATTTTCAAAATACGCTTTACTAACGTAGGATAAATCATTTACTTAGAACATCCTATGGTATTTACTACTTGCATGGAAGGTACCAGAATTAAAATTATTCAACTTTTTTTTTACAACTTTTCGGCCTAATTTTAACGTATAACTATACCAAATTATCAGCTTTGTAGTATCAGGAGTCTCTAAGTTAACGGCGCGGACAGACGGACAGAAGGACATACGAACATGGTGTAACTACAAGGTTTCCTTGTTCACTACGGAACCCTAAAAAGGGTATACATTACATATACTAGACTTATACGTTTCTCACTTGAACCTCAAGACTTGTACCCTTTTTCACTACGGCCAGTTTTTTTTTTTGTCCCTTGCGCCTGCGTCGCCTGGTTCCATGCGCACGCGGCGCGCTACAACATGATTATGCTAATGCGCCCACTATAAACGAGCCGCGGCCATACACGGGAGGTACGAATTTAGAATACATTTACAGAATATACAGGTTGAATTAAAAAAAAAATATTAATAATTTGTACGTCTTTGATTTTTTTTGCAGAATGAGTATTGCATTTTTTTTAAAGTGCTAACAATATTCGTAAGTCGATGAGCCTTAAAATCGTCGTCGTCAGGTAACTTTGGGTTTGGAGCAAAGTTGTTTACAAAACAAGACTAAATGCTCTATAATTATTTGGTTTTTGAATCATTGCTATAGGTATATCAAATAGTTATTAAGATACGACACTTCAAACTATCCATAGTACTTACTTGAGACTTGGAGTTATTCTAAACAAACCACTTTGCACTTAACAAGGTTTGATTTAATAAAAACTAAAAAATAATCAATGTTTTCATTGGTTTCAGCGTCCTAAGGTCAAAAACTATTTTATTAACATAATAGGTTATTTCCGATAACGGTTTCTAGTATAAATTTGGTTTACAAGATACAACCATATTGACAAACCAAATTGTATGCTTGTGAAAATGTAGCGCTTCCTTATATTATTTTAGCACTAAAGATACGAAAACGGTAAATTCTCATATCAAATTCAGTTTTGTCACTTAAGAAATACTGAATAACAAACATATAGCCGAATTTATTATAATTATTTAATATTTTTAATAATTTACCAATATAATTACTTTGTTTTTTCTTTGTATTTAGTTCAAATAAAACCACTTAACGTTCCACTTTTAAAACAAAAACTTTCGCGTAAATGCAAATAATCGATTACAATAAATTTTTAAAGTAAGTAAAAACGCGTAATTTAAATTCCAAGCTTACATAACATTTAATGCCGTTATTAAAAACTGTAGTAGCAATGAATGCCAGCCTTTACCGCCCGTTGTATCGTTCTTTATGTTCTTTATTAAGATTGAAATTAAGATGTTCTAATGTGTTAATATACCGACCACTTTATATCGGTAAGGGCAACGACCACTGCGACCGCTATGCTATATGAAGCGATTTTTTTTCACTAGCACACAGGCCATCTGGTGTTAAGTGGGATCTGAGACCTGAGAATTCTCAAGACTACAATCCTAAGACTCCAAATGCGTTGCCAACCCTGAGGACCAAAATGGACTGCCTTTGTGCTAGTAACTTCACCGGTTATCTTAACCCCACACAGCGGAACACAACAATACGAGCATTGCTGCTTGGCGGTAAGTTAAAGGATAATTCGTGAGCATTATAAAAAGAACACAACCTGCACAAGGCCCGGGCGATATCCTCAGTATCTACTTAGAAATTGAACTAAAACCATATCTCAAAATTATAGTCTTTCGTCAAGCACTGAGTCACATTAAATGTTTCTCTTAGACAAGATAAATAATAGTCGACATTATAGTGAATTTCATCTGGCTTGTCTCATTCAGTCTCGAATAGAGGCTCTGATCTTTGATGATCTAACTTTAAGGGTCAAAATATCTCGTCGGTAAGTTTCTCAAAGAAGTGTTTTACAAACTATTATACTATCCTATAAAAAACACAACACAGTAGACAAACAAATATGATACAACAACAAACAATTACATAAAACACGAAAATCTGTGTGTCCTCGCGACTCATGGTGTTATACACCAACACACTAATTTTCAGTCAACACCTTCATGCAAACATCACAAAAAGGGAAAAATACACTACAAAAACAAGTTTTAATATATCTATCCTACCATTGCCGTCGGGAGACATTTGCACGGTGGTTATAACGAGTATTACAAGTAATTCCATCCTCATAGCTATAAATTTTGCTTATCTGGAACATCTAGCATGTCATTCATATGCAGAATGAACAGTGTTGGGCATATCACACCGCCTTGCGGTACACCTGCGTTTACCTTAGTTATTTTTCCTGGGCTTTTTTTTTGGCAAAGGTAAAGCAGGATGGTAAGTGGGATCTGAAACCCATAGACATTTTCACGCTCAAGACTGCAGTCCTAAGACTGCGAACTCGTTGCCAATCCTGAGGACTAAGATAGAATGCATCTATGCTTGTAATTTTACCGTTTGACCAACCCCACACCGGAATACTGCTGCTTGGCGGTAGGTTAAAGGATAAAATGGTGGTAGCGATCCAGATGGATCCAGCCACCACTAAATGGCTACTAATCAGCCAGAAGCAGCCTAGATTCTTGATCCATTTTTATACCTAAGCTTAACTGTTACTTTTTTATACTTGTGCCATGAGGTAACCTATCGCAACCTCGAATTTTTTTTGACCGAAAACGTTTCGTTTTTTAACGTTTCTCCGATGGCACGATTCGTATTTTTTTTTATTTTAAAGAAATATATCTTTAGTCCGAGCAACTTTTCTCCTTGTATTCACTTGCCCTATGTATTGTTACGTATTTTATTTCAATGCCTATTTTTCATTACACCAGTGCTACAACTAGCCTAGGGATCGTTTCGTATTTTGTTTCTTAACCTATTTTTCACTTGATCAATGCTACATATAGTTTTCGGTACGTTACGTCAAATATTCATTTCAGGTAAGAAAATCTTGCTTGTAATTTGTTACTATCCAGAAAATGCACCGAGCAAGACGAATTAGGGCAAAACCGATACGGAAAGGTTAGGTTAGAAGGCCAAGGCAAAGCTCTTTGAGGTTATTTTTTTTTCTGCCCAAAATATCTTGCTTGTAATTTATCCAGAAAATGCAACAATCCAGACGAATCAGGGTAGAACCGAATCGGACAGGTTAGCATAGTCGATTTAAAAGTAGGTAAACTATTAATAAACCGAGCCGTTACATTGGGCAAATGATACTAAGGTAAAATCAGAAATGGGAAATAGATAAATTGACAAACCATTACATTGGACAACTGTTTGTACGCCGAAACCAGTATTACGGAATAGATAATTTGTCAAATCGGTAAAAAACCTAAACAAGTAATGACTAAATGAAAACATTCGAAGTGATCTTTCGGGCAAACGTAAAAAAACCCAAACCATAGTTGTCGAATAATATTAATCGAACCAAAATTCGGTCAAACATTTTTCGGAGTTCAGATAGGTAACCGTGCCATGATGATAATTTAATAGATAAAATCCTCCTTAGTAATTGCGACCCCTACTTTCAGAGTTTATAACTCTCAAACGGCCCAACCGATTTTCGTCAAATGTAGCTAAGGACCATCCTAGTAAACCTAGCTTTTGATGTAAAAAACACGGATACACAGATACACGTGCTAAACTTATAGCACGACTTTGTTTGCGTCGGAGGTCAAAAAATGTGGTCAGTCCCTGATACTCCATAATGGGGTACACTACATAATTCCGAAGAGTCACAATTCCGAATTGATCAAAATTCCGAATTTTCATAATGCATTTTTTATAGAAGACTTAACTTTTCTTCTCCCCATATAAATCAAATCAAACCTAACCTAACGTACTATCTAAAATAGCACCAGCGTAACATAGCTTTCGGAAAAATTAAAATTCGGACAAATGAATATTCGGAAAAAAGTAATTCGGATTTTTAGGGTGTTCCCTCCTTAATGATGAAGCTCTAACATAACATCGAGACATCTTATCTTAGCTTAGAAGTTTCCCTAACAATTAGATCCGGCATCGATGTACCACATTCGGGGCCAACTTCTCAATCCCCATACAACCTGGAGCCGGTATCGAGTCACTACCAAATATGTTAACGAACAAACTCGTTCCCATACATTATTATAGATTTAGATTTCCTGTTGATTGGATAATTAATAAAAGTAATGAATCTGCGCGGGCACATAAATATGAGCTTCGCGATTAAGTTGTTAGGTTTTTATGGTTGTTTCTTGTTTTTATTTAAGCTTGTACAGCCTGCGAATTAGACAAAGAAACTATTTAACACTTTATTTCCAAGACTTTAAGGACGTTTTTAGATATTTTTTTGAAATGCTTGTCGACACGGCAGCATTTTGCCGACTGTACCTTGATTACGTAAATAATCAGAGCGGATTTTGCGCTTTACTTTAAAGTAATTTGTAGGAGCAATGAAACTAGCATGAGTTTTAGAATCAGAAGAACTTTTTTTTTAGATTTGCCATGAATATCAATGTTCATGTTGCAGAACATTCTCAGAAGTTAAGAAACCTTCTCAAGAAATTACTGAGAATATTATCGGAAACATTTGAGAGCATTGAAATGTTCTCTTTCCATACAAAATTTAAGAATATTCTTTGAAATTTCCGAGAATTTCTCATAAGAAACTTTCACAATTTGGGAAGTTACTTTTCGGTACAATACTAGCCATGAACAAAACTAATTCAGATATTAAACGAGACTATTACAAGTCGCTTTCTTATGATGTCTGATGACTCGACCTGAAAAGGTTACCAGTAACCTTCATTAATCCTAGGTTTATTTATATTATTATTATTTGTTGTATTGATCAGTACGTAAGATGATGGTAGCGATCTGAACGAACCCTAAATAGGTCCTACCTAATACTAGAAAATACGACATTACCTACTCGTCCTTCAAACCAAAAAGCCCGTAAACTAATCGTTCCAAGGTGGTCCTCGAGTATCTATTTACTACAATATCCATTCAGCATTATACCTCACAAAGACCCCATGGATAATTTGTTTCTCAAGCTCACCAAATCGGGATCAGCCGGTAAAACGAGCCAAAATAAAGTGATTAAGGCCCGCTGCGTCGGCGAGAATAATCCGCCATGAATAAATCCCAGCTTTGTGTGACGTATTCTCTATTGACAACTTATTTGACAATATAAACTTTGCCAATCTGACTATTTCCGCCGTCGTTATATCATTCCTAATCTTAAACACTTAAAGTTCTATTCTGCTTGTCATAGCTAACAACTGCCATGATTAGCACGTGGTAGTTTTAGAAGGAAAAAAGGCTTAACTCATTTGATAAATCTGTTTAAAATTCAATCTAAATTCCACTTGTATGTAATTCGGAAATTGAAGAAGGTTCATCTGAGACTTAGTCCTCTTTCATTCTTAACAAGTATAATGATAATTCCTGTCGTGGAAATACCAATCACCACTTTATACCACACTTTTAAAGTCCCTATTCCTTTATGTTCTCTAAATCCTCAAATCCATCTTTCCTTAATCTGGCGGCGCTTAGTTTGAAGTTCTTTTTTCACAGAAACATTCACTTTCGGCACATTGTCGTCGCGAGCCCAAAATGCATCAACACACAAAACCATTTTCTTTAACTTCAGGTTTAACATCTAGGATTGAAGGATCACATTGCTATGAGTAATCATTGATCTTGCTGTGTTTTTCTTAAACGTTGTGTGACATCTGTCTTCGATAATTAGGAGTGAGTGGGTGGCCCGCGCCTGTGGTCTTAGTTTAGTTTAGTTATTTGCGACATTTCTATTATTCCCATAATAACCATTGTTACATTGTCATCGATGTTTTCACTTTTAAAGTAATCCTGTATTCTGATTTTGGGTAAACAGAAATCGATAGTTTTGGAAGGCTTTGAGATAAGCCGAAAGGGGTCGGCTTAAGCCATAAGACTTTGTTTGCAAATGAGTCACATTGTGTAAAGATGCAAATCCTTAAAGCAACTTACGTCTGTATGATACTAGTGTTTGGCGTAGTTGTGAAAAAAGGATACTTATGGGAAATTTCCTACGGTAATAGTGCTGCTAAACGAAAGTACTTTGTAATAGCTAATTTGTGATTGAAAAGGATTCATTTCGAATTTACAATTTTAGTGTTAATAATTTCCAGATGTCAGAGAAAGGAAAATTTGGCAGTCAGTTTTAGTGAGAAGATTTTTGATGTCCTAAAACAATATTTTATTCCTGTTGGTCTCTAGGCTTGTCTTGTTAACTAATTATTTTTTACTCTCCCTCGCCAAGAATAATTACGATGAAACACAGTAATAAAGAAAAGGTTCAATTATTTTTTCCGTGACACCCGTGACACTAAGAAGACCTTAACATTATTACACATCGTCCGTCCCTCTATTCTTCTCGGTAAAACCGTATTGATTTTGGCATGTTATGGCCGAGTTTATTGTTTTTAACTCGGCCATAATTTGCCGCCATTATTGTCAATTAAATAAGAGTAGAACAGAGCCCCTGGTCAAAAAACATTACCCTCTTTCTTGGACAGTCGTATAAAAACTTATCCCACACCAACTCAATTAATTACGCCCAAACAAAAGATTGTAGACTTCAACACTCCCCGATGACGTATCAAAAACGGTAGCGGTTCGACAAGGTATGGTAATTCTTCTCTCTCCATCCAGAACGACATATCTCCAAAACTCCTGCATTAAATGCGACCATTTGAACAACAGAATAGTGTTTATGATGGTTTAGCGTCTTGGTGCTACATGTGGCTCTTTGTCGAGGTATTTAAGTGCTTATTAGTTTAAGCTATTGTTTCTTTCCGCGGCGTGTGAAGCGATACGTTTATTACAGGGCAGGCGATGGTAGTAATGACAGGCTTGCAAAGCGGTACTTTGGAGAGAAAGAACATTTTCAGACGGTACAAAAGAAGAATCGCTACAAATTTGGGAGGAGGTTTCCTACTCCTGATTAAAGTACCATATTCTTGAATTTCTGTAGATTTATAAGGATTATCCCAAAAGCTATGTCAATTTCATTTTTACCTGCTTATAAGTGGGCAACGAGCCATTGTACAATTATTCAACAGGTGTTGACTTTTTCTGTTAGATTGAAAATGAAGATGCAGAATTGTCTGCTTATCTGTCTTATAAATTAACGGAAAAACCGCAGAAACAACAACGCCAATCAATCCTGGGAGTAATTAGCTCTTCGACTTTTGCAGTAAAATGAACCACATGGACGAAATGGTGCTTGCATTTTTTGGACAAATAGTACATTATTGCCTAGGCATGGAAGTAGGCAATTGCGGGCCGAGTATTGGTTTAAACGGACGAGCTTGCGAGTCCGTTTAAAAATACGAAGCCCGCAATTGCTGTTCCTGCCGAGGCAAATATAGTGCTTTTCTCAAAAATCGCCAGAAAAAATTGTATTGGAGTAAAATCTTCATCGCTTGAACTCATTTTTTAAATTGCATACAAACAGAAACTTCATGTGAAAAAACCATCACTCTTTACCGCCTTTTTGTTTATGACAAGGAGAAACGCAAGTTTTGTTTTTAAAAAACATAAGCTATTCCAGACACAGATAAAAAAGTTATGTTTCGAATAAAATTTGGATGTATAAGACTTGTGCCATAATTTTACTATGGGCTTTTTCACTTTTTAGAAAGTTACAAGCTAGATAGTAATGGAATTTGTGTGAAACATTGCGGGCTTGTGTAGCGAGCACGCAATGTTTTTTTTTTAATTTGAGAACTGTCAGTAAACTATGTACTTCGCATCTCATTATGTCGATAGTAATGTCAACATTTCCGAACATTTTTGAGAAAAATATGTTATTGTATCAATTTTTATTAGTTGCGTTTTGTTTTGCTAAAAGCATTTCCTGTTCTTCAAATCTTGTGGAAAGAACTAGGCACAAAACGTCTTGAGTCTTTTTCATCCTCGCTGATCTGTGGCCAACTATCGCGAGATCTCCGCGTCATCCGCATTAATAAGCCTTAGCCGAATAATTGGGTAATTCCACATAATTGTAGCCGAATTTCAAAACGGACAACAAACACATTCATAGCAATACCATCATAGTCACCTGAGCAGCACAGGCGCGAATCGCATAAAAGGAATTCAGTTTAGGGTGGTGTTACTGTAGTTTCAATTTTCTTTAGAATGTTTTTCGCTCGTTGGAATCGAAAATGAAATATGTGAAGGATGGATTGTATTTAGTTTAGTTCTTAACAAGACTTTGTTAAGGTTGCTTTTAGAATGATTTGGTTTCAAGAGTTAATACATTTTTGACGGAAGATTATTGTTTGTTATATTATTCTTTGCACCTGTTATTCGTTAGAAAGTAAATAATTTGGAAATATGAATGATCCAGTCATTGTGTAGGTCGTTATAGTAATTTTAGCTTGGCGTAGGTACAAAAGAACGAACCGTTGGGATAATTGTAGAGAACACTTGCTAATTTATGTTTAATTAAGTTAATAACATTACTGATGCTATTCATAAGTTATTTGTACAATGGGTTTTGAATACGATGATTTGGCTGATAAATTACAATAAGCCTCAGTAAAATGTGTTTAAAACTTTGTATTCTTTAAATTGAAATCCGAATTAGGTACTTCTAAGTTCGTCTTACAGGGAGACAAACTTAGAAGTAGTTTGGAATAAAAAAAAAATATGGCTATATGGGGAAGGATCTTTATACCTAGCTGCATGTGTAGTGTTGAAGTCAATTTGAAATTCGATGGTGCTTGTGAGAAATTCAACTACAAAAAACACAGGTAATGTTTGAGTATTAATTGCCTGTCAATGTCAACAGTAAGGACGGTTCATTCTATTACCGAAAATAAGTGTAAGACAGCTTTTGTTGCTGGCAATAAACTTACATTTAGGTTTACAAAAAGACGTTTCTACATAAGGCATTGGTGCGTAAACGCAGGAATTGAGTGATTTAGATGTAAATTTAGACCTTTTTGTTGTCTTTTTATCTATGTCATAAAATATAACTAATAAAGATGTTTATGGTGTTATTGGGTCCTCGCTGTGGGGTCATTCAATAGGATCCACAAAGGGTTCCGCACTAGTGAACCTCGAGTGTTACCATATGCACGAGGACGACCATGGATTGGAAGTTATGTAGGACATTCCTCAAGGCCAACTGTTTTATTTTCAACTAAATCAAGGCTTTGGTTATATTTTACCTCTTACTAATCTTACTAAAATAATAAATGCAAAATTTTGACGTTTTAACAAACACGCCGAAACGGCTGAACGTATCTGGATGAAATTCGGCAAAGAGATATAGGAAAAATTTACAGTTCCCGTGGGATGACAAAACTACGAATTCTACGCGGACGAAGTCACTGCCGGAAGCTATTTTGATTTTTTTAAATATTTTCTCTTTAATTGGACGTTTAAGACTAGTTCACAAAAATAATGATTAAACTAGTAAATCTAACTCGCACTTGATATTTCTATATAATTATAATATCATGCGTAGAAACGGTGATATTTTATTACCGCCATCATAAAATGATCGACGTCATTGTGTCATTGTTTTGGACAAAGTTGTGCACACATGCATTGTTATTAAGAATAATTTAAATGCTAATAGGACAGAGAAGTAAATATAATCCACCTGAATTAATAAGGAATGAATAAAGTAACTACTTACATGTGACTTTGAGAGACGTCACAGAGGTAATTTGGTCTAGACTGCTAATTTATTTCAAGGATACAATACAGTATAAATATGTTATTCTTGTACATACATTTTTATTCAATTATTCGTATTCTCATACGTATCAGTGGCTTGGAACTTAAATTTAACGATTTTATTAAAGAAAATCTGGGAATGATGATATTGCTCCAAAGCCCTATTTATTGACAATAAATAGGGCTTTGGAGTTTGAGTGAATATGGACACACCGTGTCTAGATTTAGAGCTTAATTTGACCTAGGGCTCTATTCTAGTCGGGCTAAACATAAGCTAAACCTAACTGCTTTTGACCTGTTATCGTATAGTCAACGTTACGATAGCTCTTATTTACTTGACAGTAATGGCGGCCGAGTTAAAAACAATAGGTACAGTGGGCTGCAAAAGTGCATGGACAGTTCATAAAGATAATGCTTTGAGGTGCAAACTGACGCCTCACGCTCGTAGTGGTTCAATAAGATCGTACTAGATGGCGTTGTTGTAAAAAAACAAAATTAAAAAATATTTTATTCCTCATACTGACACCAGAGCCAAACACTTTTTCTTTATTTTATCGTTTATTATATTTTAGTATAGAGAAGATTTTAGAAGTATGAAATGTTAGTCAATTCCAAACTAAGAGGTTAAATTACCAAAAACACTTTTTCCATTGCGTGGAATCGAACCCGCGATACTCGGAGTCGTGAGTGAGAGCGGCGTTATACGCCATTGGACCATCACACATTTGAATATGAAGTTGAAATTAATAGTTTATTATGATTTGGTTATTTTCGCATTCAATGAAATAGAAACACGGTTAATCTATTATATAAAATGCTAAGCTGATTGTTGATATATCAACGCACAGCCCAGACCGCTGGACCTAGAGACTTGAAATTTTGCACATAGATACCTTATATAGTGTAGAGATCCACTAAGAAAGGATTTTTGGAAATTCCACCCCTAAGGGGGTAAAATAGGGGAAAAACATTTGTATGAAAGTCCGTCAGTTTTGAAGTTAGACGCTTCAAATTTTGCGTTTAGGTTGGCGATTGAATTATAACTTATACGTGACTCAGCGTTTATCATAATTTCAACCCCGAAGGGATGAAAAGGGGTAAAGCGGATTGTTGATATATCAACGCACAGCCCAAACCTTATGACCTAGAGACTTGACATTTTGCACATAGATACCTTATATAGTGTAAAGATCCACTAAGGAAGAATTTTTGGAAATTCCACCCCTAAGGGGATGAGAATTTGTATGAAAGTCCGTCAATTTTAGTTTAAGTTAGACAATTCAAATTTTGTGTATAGGTTGAAAATCGAAAATTAATTTATACGTGTTTCAACGTTTTTGATAATTTCATCCCCGAAGGGATGGAAAGGGGTAAAACTGACTGACTGATTGATCAACGCACAGCCTAAACCGCTGGACCTAGGGACTTGAAATTTGAAGGGAATATTCCTTGGGTACCCTAAGGGTGCACTAAGAAAGGATTTTTGGAAATTCATCCCCTAAAGGGTTAAAATAGGGGGTAGAAATTTGTATAGGAGATTAGTTATTTTTAAAGTAAGCAATTTGGAAATTGGTATTTAGGCTACTGTTTATTATAAAAAATACTTCTTTCAGCGATTTAGAAAAAACTACCCCTAAGGGGTACCCCCCTTAGGGGTAGTTTTAGTTTGTTCCTCCTTCACGCTGCAATGGCGCTCGCTGGATGGATTTGGATGAAATTTAGAATGGAGATAGCTTATACCCTGGATTAACACATAGGAAAATACCATCCCGGAAAATTTAAAGGTTCCCGAGGGAATAACGACAATATCATTGGTGTTTTTTTAAAAAGTCATCATGGGTGTCGTTTTCTTAGGTTGCGTTGACGCAAATTTCGAAAATGATATCAAATTTGGGATTCAAAATGGCCGCCATGATGTTTATTGAAAAAGTCGTCATTGGTATAATTTTCTTACATTTTTGGGGACGCAGATTATGAAAATGATGTCAAATTTAGAATTCAAGCTGGCGGCAATGATGTTTTTTGAAAAAGTTGTCACGGGTAACATTTTCTTAGTTTTTGGGGACGCAAATAATTACTAATACAGAATAAGATTAGTAATTATTTGACAAAATTGCGCAATTGAATAATTTATTTCTCCTATGGCTTTTGCGATCCAGTGTGACAACATGAGACAGGCTTTGTACCTACATTCAGCTTTGTTAGTCTATATCAAAAGGAGCGGTGTCAGATTGAAGTTGTCAGAGTTGACATATCCAGATTTTAACATTTTTTCCGCAATTTTCAATACTATTCACTATTCACGGCGTATTAATATTAGGTAAACGCTGCAATGGCGCTGGATGGATTTGGATGAAATTTAGAATGGAGATAGCTTATACCCTGGTAATCCAGGGTATAAGCTACACATAGGAAAATCCCATCCCGGAAAATTTAAAAGTTCCCGAGGGAATAACGACAATGTTTGGTGTTTTTTAAAAAAGTCATCATGGCTGTCATTTTCTTAGGTTGCGTTGACGCAGATTTCGAAAATGATATCAAATTTGGAATTCAAAATGGCCGTCATGATGTTTATTGAAAAAGTCGTCATTGGTATAATTTTCTTACATTTTTGGGGACGCAGATTATGAAAATGATGTCAAATTTAGAATTCAAGCTGGCGGCAATGATGTTTTTTGAAAAAGTTGTCACGGGTAACATTTTCTTAGTTTTTGGGGACGCAAATAATTACAAATACAGAATAAGATTAGTAATTATTTGACAAAATTGCGCAATTGAATAATTTATTTCTCCTATGGCTTTTGCGATCCAGTGTGACAACATGAGACAGGCTTTGTACCTACATTCAGTTTTGTTAGTCTATATCAAAAGGAGCGGTGTCAGATTGAAGTTGTCAGAGTTGACATATCCAGATTTTAACATTTTTTCCGCAATTTTCAATACTATTCACTATTCACGGCGTATTAATATTAGGTAAACGCTGCAATGGCGCTGGATGCATTTGGATGAAATTTAGAATGGAGATAGCTTATACCCTGGATTAACACATAGGAAAATCCCATCCCGGAAAATTTAAAAGTTCCCGAGGGAATAACGACAATGTTTGGTGTTTTTTAAAAAAGTCATCATGGGTGTCATTTTCTTAGGTTGCGTTGACGCAGATTTCGAAAATGATATCAAATTTGGAATTCAAAATGGCCGTCATGATGTTTATTGAAAAAGTCGTCATTGGTATCATTTTCTTACATTTTGTGGACGCAGATTATGAAAATTATGGCAAAGTTAGAATTCAAGATGGAGGCCATGATCTTTTTTAAAAAGTGGACATAATTGACATTTTCTTAGATTTTGAGGACGTAGATTTCGAAAATGATGTGACAGTATAGGTAGAATTTCAAAATGGCAATTCAATTATATCTGTCGTCTGTCTGTTTGTTACGCTTTCACGGATTAACCGCGCAACCGAATTAGATTAAAGGGCATTGGGTAAATTTGTTTGAAGAATATTGACTTTTTTTTTCCAGCGGCCACGGATGATGTTTGGGAGTTCCACCATTTATAATGATAGATACCTACATTATAATTAGTATTAAGACTCATAATATAATATATGTAATATTGAACTATGATGGATATTTTAAGAGTAACCAAACTATCATGGGAGGGATGGTGCTTTGAGACGGCGAATTTAGACAGATTCTCATCTACTGGTGATAACTAGGGGCACACCAGCGGATAAAATAAATGCATTTCGGCATCTACGATATGAGTATATAAATATAAAAAATATACCTCACTACAAATATGCCAGGAACTACGAGTACATCATGATATACAGTCGGGGCAATATATGCGGCGAATAAATTGGTGAAGATCGTATGGCGAGAGATAGTAACGATTTGAATACATTAAACCGCGAATTCTGTAATATTGTATAAAACACAGATGATCTAAAAAATAACGTGTACCCCGATCTAAAAAACAATATACTCGTAAATAATAGAGAATGTTTGTGCGAGAGGGCGATATTAGCACCCACAAACGAAATTGTCGGGAGGATAAATATAAAAATATGTCTCATGTAGAAGGCGATGTTGTGGAGTATCTCTTGGTAGACAATGTCATAGACACAGAGCAAGTCACGTCCTACCCTTAGAAGAAAGAAAGAAGAAAGAAAATAATTTTATTTAGAGAGTTCTTGAACTCTTTCTAGGTATCGGGAGTGCCCTCCCGTAAGAGTTAATGGTTAAAGTTGGTGTCCCGGTAAATTTCGAGCTCAATATTACATGTGTTTGAAAGATCATTCTTGCCAGGGAGGACGTCAAACTATAGAATTACTTAAACCTATTAATTTACTTAACTGCGATAAACGAGTTCTACGCGGACGAAGTCGCGGGCAAAAGCTAGTATTACTATAAGGAGGGTAGACTAAAGATTTATAAATACCACACTGATTATTACAAAGACTTTGCTCGTTCGTTCGTTAGCTGCTTAATCGATTGCCTTTTTTGTGTAGATTTTACTTTCGTTAAATTTTTCTTAAAAAATGACTTCTCGTTGCAATATTGACCTGGTCAAAAGATCGCAAATAATTGCCTTGCACAGTGAAGGCAGAAATTTGTCAGAAATTGCAAGAGAAACCGGTGTGAACGTAAGTAGTAATTTATTTAAGTACTCAGATTTTTACAAAAATATTTTCTATTTCATCTTTTTTATATCTTTAATGGTTATTATAAGTTTCCGTTTTTTTTTACAGAGGAAAACTGTTGTTTTATGGGTACGGCGGTTCGAAGAGGAGGGATCTTTGCTACCCCGGCAAAGAACGGGAAGACCACTACTCATAAGCACACCCCAGCGTCAAGCCATGGTGAGGGATTATGAGGAAGACGGATTCAAACCAACAACCCACTACGCTGGTTTATTCAATACAAGTGCGGATACTATTCGCCGTGTTTTACATAGTGAGGGTCTGCATCATCGTAGGCACGCTGTCAAACCCTTGCTAACAGAAAGCCATAAAAGAGCAAGGTTAGAGTTCGCTTTGGAGTATCTAGATTTCGACTGGAGCAATGTCATCTGTACGGATGAAAAGACTTTTAAATCCAGCCAACACGGACGATTAAGCTTGTGGCGCCGAAACAATACCCGGTATAATGACAACCATGTAGTGCCCAACATGGAATCTGGTCGAATAACCGTAAATATGTGGGGATGGATGAGTGCGGCTGACCCAGGAGAACTGGTTAAACTTCCCAGTCGAGCGAACAGTGTTCATTATGTGGAAATGCTGGAGGACACCATGTTGCCCACCGTTCGCAATGTGTATCCAGAGGAGGAGTTGCCGGTGATAACGTTTGTGCAAGATAACTGCCCAATACACCGTTCACGTAGTGTGCGGGAGTGGTTTAGTCAGCACAATAATATAAGGGTTATTCCCTGGCCTTCCAGGTCACCGGATTTAAATCCTATCGAAAATTTATGGGGTATTATTGTCCAACGTTGGGATCACCAGAATGAGCGAACTCCGAACGCCTTGGAAGAACATTGTTCAAAAATTTGGGATAGTATTCGAGGTTCCAATCTGTGTCAGAATCTTATCGATTCAATGCGTTCCCGAATGCAAGCGGTAATCGAACAGAGGGGGGGTTATACTAGGTATTAAAGTTTAGTATATAGTAATACAGTGGTCAAGTGGAGATCGGGTTAACGTAAGTAATTAATACAAAAGTGACAATTATTTTCGCTTTTTTTACGTGTCTATACTATTTTATAGCAGTTAATAATTATCTTATTTTAAATATTTAAAGTCAAACAAATCACACACCATTTATACACGAAATTTCAGTTATTATCCTTATATAAGTGATCCTAACTGTATAACATAGTTAAACATAATGCATTTGACAGTTAAGGTAACCCGGTCTCTAAATATGTTAATAATTACTATATGTTATTGTGGTTTAATAGCTTCAATCTTCTTTCTGATTTCAGAAACGAAACTTAAGCTATTACCTCAGTAATAAAAGTTAAGTAGTAGGTAGTCGTTTCATTGTTACAAAGGTAATTTGTAAAAAAAAACTATCTAAACAGTTCACTGAATTAAAATGTTATACAAGGAATAAAGATTTTTCATTTCAAATAACAAAAGTTGTATCATTTCTTGAAACTATTATTTCAAAAGATAATACATTCGTTTATTAATTACTATGTGAAACAAGATAAATTAAAAAAGACATTGTAAGCAGAATCGATCTCCCGACCCACGGACTGACTCCGCGAAATCGAAGTGCCAACTAACTAAGCCAACGGCCCTTCTAGTTAAGTGGTGAAATTATCGATTCTAATACTAAAACGTCATATAGTTGAAGCAAACAACAATATAACTTGTTCAATTAACAACGCCATCTAGGTTGTTTCTTACGAACGTGGCATCACGTGTTCACAGCATTATAGACGTTAAGCTGTCCATGCAATTTTGCAGCTGACCGTACAATAACATGTTAAACTTGTTTTTAACTCGAGCGAGCATAGATATTTCCAAACACCCTAAGAGTGCCTATATATAGATTTTTCTACAAATTTCATTTCCAAATTTGTGCTTTAACTGTTAGTCCGAGAGTCAGCCAATCATGCAAGTCTGGTAATTATTTATTTATTAAGGATATCAATAGCACATTGCAATTCATTAATCGTAAATTTATACTGACAACAGAGCCAATTACAGACATCCATATATAAACTATAAATAAAGAACAACAACCACAGATACATGCATTAGTTTAGTTTTTAAGTAAATAAATATGTGTAGATACCCGAGACTAGTCTCAAGTGTTGTTAGAAGGCGAGACACCCTACGCCGAAGGACACGTGATTTGTATTAGTGATTCCGAGACGACACGCGTTGTTAATTTCAACAAAAACAGTTTTGACTGTCACGTGAGATGCTGTAGTAAGAAAACATCAAAAAAGGTCATACGGCTGTGTACAAAATATTATTTAAAATTAGTTACAATATTCTTTTAACCGATTCAGTGCGGATGACACGCCAGCAATGTCATCAAATGTTTTTAACGTGTGGCGGATGACACGCTAGGCGTGTCATCATATTCTATGGAATCATTCTAACACGCCTGGCGTGTTATGAAATAATTGTTCGCCGCCACAGCCAAAAGTTTTCTAAAATGGAAAACGCAACGAATCGGTTAATAAGAGATTTTTTATTTTTTCTGACTTTGTCATTAATGTCATTATGAAAAATATGTTTTGACTAATGTAGGAATATAGAACTTGGTGGTAGGACCTTGCGCAGGGTCCATTCGGATCGCTACCATCCTCCATCTTATCCTTTAACCCACCGCCAAGCAACAGTGTTCACATAGTTGTGTTCCGGTGTGGGGATAAGACAGCCGGTGAAATAACTAGCTTAGAGGCATTCCATCCTAATCATCAGGGTTGCCAACGCATTTGCGGTCTTAAAATTGTACTCTTAAGAATGCAAATATCTTGGGTCACAGAACCCACTTACCATAGCACCCGTTTGCCTGTGTAAGCACTCGTTTGCATTCTCCATGACTTAAAAAACAGCTTCAATTCATAAGCTTCGAACAAAATAAACAGGGTTGATGGAATAAAAAAAATTGATCAAGCTAAGGAAATTGCTACAATATTTAACTTTTCTAGCAAGGAGAATGCAAACGAGTTCACAAGTCACTTATGGTAAGTGGGATCTAAAAACCATAGACATTCGCATTCTCAATAGACTATCGAAAAATTATCAAAAGACCACAATGCTAAGACCGCAAATGCGTCGCCAAGGAGGACTAAGGTGGAATGCCTCTATGCTAGTAATTTTCCCAGTTTAATATTTTAGGAGCAAGAGTGAGTGAATTGATTTTTAACTCATCACAGACTGAGAAAGCCTTTTTTCGGATTCACGTAGTCAGTTAAAAATATTATTACTTAGGTAGGTACGTATCAATAAAATCACCTTACCTCTAAACGCAGTGAACTATCTGCTAATCCTCAATTACTTTATTAAACACCTCTTTACAATTTAACACCTCGTTACGGAACTCTCTGGATGCGATCGCAGCCACCTGAGTCCCATTGAGGCTAATAACAATTATGGAACCCCTTCCGTTTCCGACCCCTTGAGGGGAGATACGGCTGAGATTGAAAAGAAAATGGAGATGGGAGAGACTCGATTGATCTGATTTGAGATAATAAATACAAGCAAATAGGACGTATTTCTTTACAGTATAAGTGATAGGAAACCTTTTAATATAATATGAAAATTTGTTTAGATTTTAGTGCTTCAATCAAGCCATTACAGTTAGCATACAAATAGTTCTGATTCTGGATTGAGGGTTCACTAATGTTTGACCAAAAAACGTTTCACCAAATGATTCATTTCACAAACATATCATTTGACAAACCACTTTTTTTTCCGAAACTGTAAATATTTCAGGATTTTTAAAAAACAAACCTAACCTAACCTATAGGGTTCTACACTATGGTCCTGACATAAATTCTGAAATATTTACAGTTTCGGAAAAAATAGAGGTTTGTCAAATAATATTTTTGTGAAATGAATCATTTGGTGAAACGTTTTTTGGTCAAACGACAGGACCCCATCAAAATCAGTACAAAAACAACAAATAGTGACGTCATCCACAAAATGCAAAATATTTTCACTTTCACTTCATAGTGTCAACCCAACATTTAAAAAAAACTTAAGTAATTAATATTAACACCGAGCTAGCATCCATATTTCTACTTCAGAAATAGGAGGTACTTAAAGGATTTGTTTTCAAAGGCAGCTATTAGATATTGAAACAACTAAATTGTCAACAGGATCATCCTTTTCTCAGTCTTTTGAAATAAATCTTTAAGCAATCCTCAAAAACAATGAAGATAAATATTCCCGTAATCACATTTAGAATAAAGATGTCGAGAACGTTGAAGTTTTGGGTCTGTTTAAGCCTCAAAATAAAAATGTTGGGGACAAAACAAAAGATGAAATGAAATGTAGCGTTTTATCCACTGCTTTAGCTGTGGGTCCACAGGGGATAAACATATTATTATTGCACGGTCAAGTAAATCTAGTCACTGTTGAGGAAACGTTGGGAATAGTGTACCCTTTGAGCAGAAAGTAGGTACGTGTTGGAAAATATGGTGTCAAAATAGAGCAAATATTTTTGTAAAGATCACGAGTATTTGTTAGATGAGTCTCGGATGTTTCGTATGTATCTAATTGTAAGTATATTCTTAGAGATTAGTTGTGACTAGGTCAATGTGTGTAAGTTTGTATTTCTGCAACATTTTCATGACGAAACGAGACCATGAAATATTTTTGGAACTAAGGATCGTATTAATATCTCTCTGTCTAGCCACATCAGAATTTACGGTTTAAAATGACTTACATTTACATTGACCTGTCTTGAGATGGCCGTCTCAGCCAAATTCAGTTTCTAATTCTTAATTCTTAAGATCTAAAATGTTCGTAAGCCTACATCTTGATCATTATCGTTTGCCACAGTGACATAATTTTTGCTACAACTTGATCTCATTAGTAGTTCATTCGGTTGACATATCTTCGTTGTCTATAAACTCTTCCTGCATCTGTTATAAAACATGCGCCCACGCCAGTAAACTTAATGTCTAAATGTTAATTTCACACGTCTTCTTTGTTTAATGTAACTTAATTCATCTTAACTCATCCATTTACACTGCAACATTATTAAAGTTATTCAAATCTGGTAACATCTTTATAAGCTCATCTTTGCAACCTTCAACGTTGCTGTACCCATCGCTAATTGGCCTCGGTCCGGACTCGAACCCGCCGCCCTCGAGTGTCAATTATGTCTTCAACTGTCATCGGCATCGACGCTTGGGATTGAGTCGTGTGAAACGGAGCTGTTTTTTTAAGTTTAGTGAGGATATTTGGCAAAGGACGGGATGAATTCTTGGAGTTAAGAAATAATCGGTATTAGGTACCTACAAAAGGGAGATACTTTAAAATAGATCTTGAAAATCGTAACCACGCATTTTAAGTAAGTAAGTACGTAAGTTTATTCAAATAATTTTATGAAAGTATATTAAATGAAATGAAATGCCTTTGATAGGTACAATACATTGCCGGTTTTTACTAAAAACGTTCGTAGAAAAATGGTGTTCTATTCAATGGTTTGGTCTCAAGTATGAAATTTATATGTGTGTCTTTTTAAATTAAGCATATTTTAAGTTTAATTTACCTACGAGTTCGAAGTTTTAAGTTCTGCAGATGAATAAGTGCAACCTCGTGTATCTCCTAAAGTTTATAGAAAAATTGAGCTAAATTTTTATCAATAACATTATTTTGCCGTCTTTTTTGTTAGTATTAATCCTGCTCAAAGACTTCGTCAAAGAGTACCTCCCTTATTTGGAAAAGGCGGCATCTAACAACTTTAATATTTATTAATCGCAGTCTCGCCTGGAATGTGCGACGCGACAAAAGTCGTGTGCGACATTTTTTCAGCGACATTTTGTCGCTTGCTAATGATTCGGTAATCGCTTCGTTGAAACTATGGTATTATAGTTTGAGGAGTGTTTCCGGCTTTTTCGAAAAAAGGAAACTTGGGAGGGCGGTATGCCACCTGTGTTTAATTTAGAAAAATATTTGAAGATGATTTAGAGAGAGAGAGAGAGAGAAAGACAAGGGACTAATTTAGATAAGTGTGGTCTATCATCTAGTTTATTTTTTATTACATGGAGAAGCGAACCCGCAAACAGACCACCTGATGGGAAGTAGACTCTTAAGCCCATAGAAATTAGCAATCTTACTATGATAATTAATCACCTGAGGGCATAGATTGGTGGAATGTAGTGAAACCGAATAAAGCTCCAAAGGCATATACCAAGGACACCACAACAGTGCTGACGCGTGACTTCAAAGATCCTTTCCGATTTAAGAAACAAATTAAAATTCTTCACTAACTATTTCTCAAAACTATTTACGTGGTTTGCACCACTGTTCAAATTGACGCTAGTCATACAACTCCTACTGTGATTGCGTCCATATGACCAGCCACGGAAGGTAAAATTTAGTTTGGCAATGTAATGGCACTTGTGCTATTTCTATACGGTTCGTGCGCACGAGTCGATACGATTAGTAAAAGGATGCGCGCTTGAATGAGGCTAATTGGCTGGATGTGTGAAGGTAACGACGAACTTCAGAAGCGGGATGCTTTTGAGGTAGAAGTAGAAGCATCTGTCTTAATGGCTTTAAAAATGGTATGATTTTGTGGGAGGGCCTTGTGCATACTGCTACTCATCTGCTATTCCCTTAACCTTCTTTCAATTCGTTGGTGAATTATTTATAGTGAGCCTAAGTGGTTCGTCAGAGCATTTTTAATATGTTTAGTGCGTGAATATATAATTTGGTTGCCGGTTTCGTTAACCACGAAGCAGGTAGGTACCTAACTTTGCCTGACGTACCTACCATCGAGCAGGGCAACTAGTTTTCCGGTTAATCCTTCAAAGACAAACAATAAAGTGACTTGTTGAGAATCACACCTCTCGGGGACTAGTCAAGATTCATATGTATATGTACAGAGGTCGGAATAGGTAGTGCTTATTAACCTAAACTTGTTGCATCTTCATTCAATAACGTATTGCCATCTCACTCACGCATGAATGAATATGAGTCAAGTTTAGGTTAATAAGCACTACCTATTCCGACCTCTGTATATGTATAATGGACGGAAACTGATGACGGATCGTGTCGCCGCCGCTTATGTCAACTCTATACATTTCGAGTCGTTAGAAAACAGAAACTTTGGCAGTCATGTCAGATTGAGTTTGGACCTAAGGTACCAAAAAGTTCTTGACTATACAAATGCATTCCATATTAGTCCTCAGGGTAGGCAACGAATTTGCAATGATAAGATTTCAAACGACCGTTTGGCCAAGAATCCACTTACTACTAGGTGAAACTTGAGCTGCTAGCCATAAAAACAATTTAGTGAATGAAATTTAGTGACATTAGTTAGCTAATTGTTTGGACCTCGTTAGCACGTCTGCGCACGCGGCGGTGGTCCCATCAAAGGGAACGTGAACATGACAAATGGGAGTAAAATATTAACACGTTGTCTTATTAGAGACGGTACGTCAGCTGTGACTTACGGTAATATTTATATTTAGCCTTTATAATTCTTAATTTTTATAAATAAGTGCTTAGTTAAAAGTATTTTGTGGGATAAATCGTTATTTATCATGCGCAAAGTTAGCTTGAGCCGCTTATTTTTAGGTTAGGTTACTTTTAATAGTAGATTGTTAACCAAAGGATGGAAGGCACTTATTTCACACGAGCCAATATTTCGAGTGTGAAATAATTTCGTGACGTTCACCCGAGTTAAATACTCTTCTTTACATATCGATATGTGAGGAAATTTGATAATGAAACTTATAAAAGTAACACTCAATATAGTTTTACCAAAGAGTGAGAGATTTTAACATAGCTCGGTACGGGCTTAGTATTATTTTAATAATCTTACTACAGAGAGGCTGTATAGGTTTCTGCCGACGTGTAAAAGAGACCTCTATGACCAATTTACATAATATTTTTGTTGTTGTTGCTAAAATGGTACGCCTCTATACTTTCAATTCTACCGGCTATCTTACCAAAACACCATCGCTTGCTAAGCCGAATGTCTGTTAGATTAACAAAAGTATACTTTAGTAAGCAAACATGCCTATATATATAAACGACACATTTTGTTTATTTTATCGATCTCTTAACGATTTAGCTCATCAACTCGTTGACAAGTGACATCTTCTCGTAGACACCAGATGTCACTATCCATTTAGCAAAACTCGTGTTTTGTAAAAAAGGTAAAAAATGCCACCCAGAGTTCAAGAGGGTAGTTTAGATAACCTTGCAGTAAAGCCGCTATCTGACAATTTTGCTAAGTGTTGCTTTTTTATGACACAGTTTTAGAGATCCTTAGTCATAGCATAACAAAGGTTAGGTTAAGGCATTTAGGTTAGCTGTAAAGGCTTATTTTACTAGTGCGACACAAGCAATTATGTAGTGTTTATTGTGCCAGCATCTAGTGACCCTGCTTATGAAGCTAGCGGTTCCGGGTTTTATTCCGGGTATTGGCAAATATTTGTGTGATCGCGAGTATTTTTACACAACTGCCCAAAAAAAGGAGTGTAATGTTTCCAGGGTTCATGTATGTGTGTACGATTGTTTACTCCACCATAATTTCTAAACGCCTAAGCCAATTTAGATGTATGTGGTATCGTTAAAACCTTTCACCATCTCGGGTGACATAGGATACCTAAACTGTTAAAATTGAAATAACAACAATGGCAAAATGATAATTATTAACATAGGTAGGTATATCTACGACAATATAAAAAATGCAGTCGCGTATTTAAAGCTTGCTTTTCATGTTTGTTCCTGAGTCTTGTATATTTTCTATGTATTTATCTAAAGGTATGTTTATCGTTGTCTTGTACGCATAATACAAGCCTAGAGCTTTAGTTTGGGACTAGGTCAATTTGTGTGCCATTGACTCCCTGTTTTCTTTGGTGTGTTTTGTGGTTAGATATGGTTTACTATTCTTACAGGCTTTAAAGTCAAGCAGACGGTCCAACTGATGAAAAGCGGTCTTCATCACTTCATCAGTCACCCATACACGTTAGCAATACCAGGAGTACAGCCAAGTCAAGTCAACAAGTGACCTATATAAGTCAGTACTCTTAGTAAGACACGTTTACTAACTAGGAGTAACTGAGTCTTAACTGGCACGCACTGATTGTTTTCTAGTCCTCACTCTGCTATTTTGAGGGTTTTTTGACTCATTTCTCGTTGCGCTATGATTTATTACCTGGTCATTTCTTCGGTCTGTCCTGACCTGAATTAAGTATATTCTGGTCTAAACTTAACTATTTTCTATTTTGAATGTACGGAACTCTACTGAAATAAATTTTTACTAGCACTTGGCCTATTTTTTCAGCAAGCGCGTGGGTGGCGCCGGTACCGTTTTTTGGCGCTCCAAGATGGCGCCCTACGCCAATATTTATCCTTATCCTTTAATTGGTGTTTTGCCCCAAATTGATGGGTGCCCCAATAGACTGCGTTTAACTTTTTTAACGTTGCTCCACTTTTGCCTCACGACGAGAGCCTGCGATCCTTGGACCTAATGTGAAGTATAAAATATAGACGCAATGCGTTTTACGCGAATTTTATAAGATTATTAGCTTTTGCGTGCAACTCCATCCGCGTAGAAGTCACTTATCGCTATTTACTCGGGAACTGTCCAATTTCCCGGATTAAAATTAGCCTATGTGCTATTACAGACTAATATAATCTATCTGTGTACAGTCGAGTTCATAAATATGTGTACACTTTTGTACCTTGTCTCTTTAATCGCTGTGACAATTAATAATGGCAGTTTGAACATGACATTAAATAGACAATGTACTAAAGTGGACACATTTTTGAACTTGACTGTTCCAAATTTCATCCAGATCCATTCAGCCGTTCTAGCGTGATTGAGTAACAAATATAAGAAAAACAAATAAAATAAGATGCGAAAAAGTTCTGCCTCACTTCTCTACAGGGCCTCTATTCTTCTAAGCCATATGGACGTGATATCGTATTGTTTTTACGCGGCCGCCATTACTGCCAAGTAAATAAGAGAACATGTCATAGACAATATAGCTTTTGTTCATGGAAATTGGAATGTTTTTCATTTATTTTGTATGATCGTGTCTATCACTAGGTTGTGTCGAGAAACCGATTTAAATACCATAGAGATAGATCACCATAGTTTGTAGAACTAGAGCTGTCATTACTTATAGGTTATATCACTCACGGCTTCTCACTTGTCCTGTCATTGGAAACATACGCCTTTCTCAGGCTTTCTTACAATCAATTTTATATTAGCATAGAAGTTAAGTTTTTGCATTAAACTAAGTTATACATATCTAGTGTTCTCATTTTCAATCACTCATCAACGTTCAGGAGCCAAAGCTCGCGACGGCTCTTGGCACAGGTATTCATCATCATCATCAGCAGCGATCCCGCCGGCCAGGGTGAGGCGGCGGTACTTGTCTACAGTTTTACCGAGTAGAATAGAGCCTCCTCTTACAATTGCATGTTATTTTGTTAACTCGTTTTTTTTAAACTCTTCTTTCTGACTCACCCAAAAACTGCAATACTTGGTCAAAATCTAAATTCTTTTTTAAAAGGGATACAATCAAAGCTGTTCAAGTGGAAGATATTTATCTCGATCGTAACTCGATTGGGATTTGCGTAAGATAGTAGCCGCATCGCCTTCGGATGGTTATCTGTTGCTCGATAAAAAACCCACCTTTACCCGCCCGAGGCGAGGCTCAAAAGTAGGGTATGCGTTAGGCTGTACAGGGTGATTGGGTATTTAACCAAAAATTAAATAGGTATTGGTGTTGCAACAATTATGTCAACTATACTAAGTACAGAATGTGTGTAAATTTATCGTTGTATTGCTCAGTCTTAAGCAAATCACTTTTGAATTTGGCGACGGTTTATATGCCGGCAAGTTTAAGTTGTTTGTTGCGTGCGTACTATTTAGTGTGTGTATTTCTAATATAGTCACAGATTTCACCGACGAATTCCGCTTTAGTTTTCCCGTTAATACTTTTTAGATTCATGGATAACGAGTCTTAAAAATAATTGATTCTCTATCTTATCTTTACTGACATTATAAAATCAAAAGTGCATTGGTTGGTTGGTTTATGTGTGATTCAACACCCTAACCGATTGACGTGAAATTAGGTAACGGGGATAGTTTGAGTGACCCAGAGTTAGACATTTACACCATTTGTAATAGTCAACTTTTGTGCAGACGACGAAATCGCGAGTAAATACTACTATTATATAACTCAGTCTCAGTAATGTAAGAGCAAAAAAGAAAACTAAAATGTACTAAAACTACGTTAAATGATAAACGTTTACAATTCCCTACAGAGAGTATTCCCTGGCTGGTGTCGTGATATCAATACCATGCTTAGCTTTTTATCGGCGCTTTCGGCACTCAAAAGCTTTGAGCTTGCCGATTTGAAAGCTCCACTAGCCACGCCTCGCTGCTTCTCCCTAATCCCTCTCGGGTGGCCTGCCTATGCTTCGCCGGCCACACTAAAATAACAAAACACAACTAAAACACTTCAACCTTGCGTGGGTATAAGTGTACGTTATCATATACGAATAGCATAACCACACTAACGTTCAAAGCGACAAGACATGTGTGCGTCAATTTTGTATTAAATCATTGTTTAGTAACCTTGACCACTACACCAAAAGATGATAAGTATAAGCGATTTACCTTTCTGCGCAAGCGTGCTTTCAAATGTTTTGATCGCCAAATCAAACGTTCGGCGGTATTGTCCAATTTGTTTTTAATTTCATGCGTTTGGGAAGAATGGTATTAATAAACAAAAAGGTTTTTGGTTGCTTAAGTGATCATACTGTATGGTTGCCGAAATCTTTGACCACGTTTTAGTCTTTATAGTTTTATAAATAGAGTTGAAAGTGTTACAGGTCTTTGACTACACAGGGGGTGCAAATCGTACGTGATAAGGCGGTAACTTTGTTACTAAGGATTTAAAAATTACCGTTACTTGTTTATTTTACGTTCAATTGTGAATATAATCGCAACTTCGGGTGTATTTTTCTTTTAAGGGACTAGGATTTAGATAAAATCGAAACCTAATCGATCAAAATTTATAGTCTAAGCAATTATTTGAAAATTTAAAATGTTACGAAGTCATGAACATTTCTATTTTAAAAAGTTTCTTAGACTATTATTTTAGAATATTATTACGCTCAAGCATCTCAGGATTACAGTCTTGAGAATGCAAATATTTACAGGTTTTAGATCCCACTTACCATCAGACGGCGTGTGCTCGTTTATCTTTTTCTTGCAATAAAAATTAAAACGAAAAACGGCTCATTTATCTTTTTCATTCTATTTATTAAATGTGAACGTGCAAAAGTTCGCACTTCGTCTAACACAAAAATCCCCCTATTGATTAGCCGGAAGCCTACAACTAAATAATAACGCTAAACACCGGTCCCCTATTACAATAAATATTTAGCAACATTAGCAGCCATTTTGTTAAAGCTGCGCATACGCTACCAACTTATCTAAATACAGTCACATTGGCGCCACTGACAAACAACAACTGTCAAAATCGTATGAAGCAATGTTAGTTCCAAATTTCGCCACCGATATTGTTAACTTGGTTTTAAAGATTAACGCATGTTTGCTATACTGATTTGTTGACAATGATGGATATGTGTTGATTGAATTTAATAGAAGTTTTGTAGGCTTATTTAATTCATAATCTTTTAACTTGTATTGTCCTTGTAATCTTCCGTGTAAACATGGAATTTTGGATATATGTTGCTATAGGCTTTGATTCACAGAAAGGAAAAAAAATGTGATGGAAGAGACATCCTAAATGGTGTTTTTTGCAACATGAACAAGAACATATAGATGTTTAGTTCATTTGTGTAATACTGTATGTAAACTGCGAACAAGGAATCCCTAGTAAAAATTGCTTATAAGTGTTTTAAGCATGTAATGAATCAATGTAGGCTTTATAATTGTGTAACTAAGTATTTGCATATAAATTCGCTCAAAATACGTATTCTAAGAATTATAAAAAATGCAAAAAGAAACAAAATCATTAGAAAGAGCTAAAAGTCGACAACATAAACTCGTGTCACCTCGCAAATTATTTTACACCAATTCCAAAATATCATTTCCAAACAAATGCACGCAGATGTCCTTTTAGATAATGGTGGTAACGCCGCCGTTTACCACAAAAACCGACAAACAAACAACATGATAAACGACAATATTTTATTGCGTTCGCCCTCAATACATGACGCTTATGTCTTCATTTTAGCATCATCATAAAAATCCATTCAATTCCAAAAAGACACATCCTGTATGCACAATTATCGACTAACGACATTTTACTTCGCATCCCTAGACCAAAACAAACCCAATCGAATTTGAACTTTATTTTAAAGATATATAAGCTATAAATTTCGCTGATTTTGGGTAACGCTAGGGGTGTACCAAATCACATTGATCTAACGCAATCGTTCGTAGCAAATTGTCGATGTCGGTCGAATCATTAGGGTTGCTTTGTCCCTCGAGCTGCGTACGCGCCTTTCACAGCCACTGGAGTGTGCATGTCGGTTTGTGTGAATCGCGAACGTGGGTTTATTCACACATTCGAAAATGTTGTGAATTTGTACTTGATTTAGCGCGACTTTGCTTTTGTTGGGGGATTGTGCTTGAATGTGCTGACATGCGTTTGGTACCTAGTTTAGCGAGAGGGAACCGGTACATTTGAAGTTTATATTATTTTACGTTCAAAATTGTTTTTATAATTCTTTATAGACTTTTTTTATGGCATGGAGAAGGCAAACGAACACACAGGCCACCTGATGTTAAGTTGGATTTGTGACTCAGATATTTGAATTCTCATGACTACCATCTTAACACTGCAATCTTAAGACCGCAAATTTCAAATAAATGTGCTGAAGTCATCTGTGTCATTAGAGATGCTACGTTATTTGTTACTTATATTAAACTTTGACTTTGGACCTGAAGAGCAGAGCTTAGTTTGGGATTAGACCATTTTGGGTGAGATGCCCCGTGATATTTAATTATTATTTATTACTTCGATCAAAACAGACCATTCGAGCAACCAAATACTAACTTAGCCCCTCCACTAAGTATTAAAAATGACCCTGCATCTCCCTGCTCAAGCAAATCCACCGTAAATTTCTTCAACACTCACAACAGACCGCACCAAATCACATTGCATTATTCCCGCCATGATGGTTTTATTACATCTTTGTAAAGATCACAGAGCCTACTGATAGTTATATGGCTACTATAAAATAATAAATTCTTTGTTTACAGGCGACGAGCAAGACCCCATACCTCGCACCACGGAGGTTTACAATACCATTTGAATCGACAAGGTCGGTTGTCTTTACAAATTCATGATCATAGGGCCTTTTATGGTTATGTTACTAACCTAATCTAAAAGGGCACATATTTATACACCTTCTATAGTAAACTAAGCCTTATTTTTAAGAGAAGAAGGTTGGAATAGCTTTAGCTCTTGAGTTGAAGATACGTTTTGTATTTAAAAAGCAGTGTTATAAAACGATCATGGACGTTAAAGACTTGTAACGTGGTTTGAATTCGATTCTTTAAAAATGAGGTAATGAACGATGCTTAGTGGTTTTGGATAACAAAGCACTTCGTTGAAAGAAACAACAGGGTTCCTCTGGTTCTTGTGGTCAGTGGAAATGGTGAAAAGGTCGTTATTAGCGTAACGTTACAGTAATTTGATTTCATGGATGCTTTAGAATGTGGTAGAGAAATGTGTAGCACAGCAGGCCCTAGAGGCTGCGGTTGGGATATGGTTTGCGAAGAAAACAATAAACAATTTAGCTGTAGAATATACGGACATCTTTGCTGACAAGACAACAGTTTTTTTTCACGGTTTAAAATGCGTCTAGCCACAGTCTTTCCTGATGTAAACGACGATGAAGTCGAAGTTAAACTGCCTAGATAAACTGGAATTGAAAACACGCCATGTTAAAATGTCTGGAAAAAATATCAGCAGGAAAGCGCCATGCTTGCCTCAAGCTACATAATAAGGAAGAATTGTGAATTCTCAATCAATACTTTTTGCATTATTCTATCAAATTATCCAAAATTATGTTCTTAAATTAGGCTAGTTGGTAGTAAAATGGCTGTTTTGTAGGCTTACAGATCTAGCTGTCGGTTCTATTTCCAGTAATGGCAATATTTTTGTAATAAGCGCTAGCATTTATTTCTGAGTCTTCGATGATTTCTGTAAGTATTTAAGTAATTATTTATCTATATTAGTATGTTTATTGTATAGTACCCATAGTCCAATAGAACTCATAGGAAACTGTTCATCTTAGTACCTAGTCAGAGTAATGAATAAAGTAAGAATGGTTTGAATTTAGTATATTAATAGCTGCGACGTGGTGCTAAAATGTAGAGTTACTTCCAAGTTCTACCATGCGAGCCTTAAACCATAGCTAAAACTTAGTTTTGGACTAGGTCAACATGTGTGCGATTTTCGCCTGATATTCATTTCTATTATTTTACTTATTTCCCAGTTCTTTACGAATATGTTTGTAACTTTTAAAACGCATTAATTTATCCAAAACATGACAGCTCATAAATAAGTATAACACATAAAAACAATGTTGTCTTAAGTCTACCGGTGTTCCAGAGCAAAAAACAACAGAAAGCTCTTTTGAAATCTGCGATGACAAATCATTGTGACAAAGTATTGTTGTGTATTTGGGACCTCATTATCTTATCAACAGCGGAGCAGCAGGGACCAGCCTCTGAGGAATATTTACTTTAAAATTTAGCTTGTTTAGAAAACGCTTCTGAATTTGCTGTGTACAGAAATTAAATAGTATTTAGAAATTCGCGCTCAACTGAGGAGTTGATTGTGTAAAAAAATAAAAAAGATAAAAGATGTTTACCTACTCAGTAAGTAGGCCGCTTGGGCACTTCGAAAATCTACCATCACCAGTGCTTCCCTAGAGGAGACCACTGCTGAGAAGAAATGCCGCAAGAAACTCAGCAACAGTAATTCTCTAACATATTATCAATGATAATGGTGACCATGATAATACTTAACCTAGCATTATATAAACCTTTAAAATAAAATGTCATGCGTAGTTGAGCAGGAAAACATGTCGATTATGCATTAAAATTTAAATATCACGGGGATAATCTCAGACAAAAACTTGACGTAGTGCCAATCTAAGTCAAAGGTCAGTCCTTTTTTTATCGATAGGGAAATCCTTGTAAGATACCGGTTTCATTAAAAGGAAAACCAAAACCGGGTTATGTGAGATTAAACCATTAATAACCCTCTGTACAAACTAATAAGAGACGTTACCTGTAAGTTCTTCCACGTAATTGCATTTTGCAGGTATATGAAATTTCTGTCCTTACTTTTCTACCACCATTGCTCCTTCCTATTCTTCAAGCTTCTCCCATGCTTGAGTTAAATAAATAAATAAATAAATAAATGTCGGGACAATGTCACACAAATTGCCCTAGTCTCCAGATCTAACTTTGTACCTATGGGTACTAAATAACGATACATTTACTCACATAGAGAAATATATAGAAAATATCCAAGAGTGGACCTATTCTGGGGTTCGAACCCGGGACCGCTACTGTCGTTGGCTAGACAGTGTCACCACCGTACCAACTAAGCAAACGTGTCGTCAAATGGGGGTCAACTGTTTTGTGTCAATTTAGTTTGTAAGGTTCTGGACAAAACGAGTGAAGTGATTAACTTACTGAAATTTAGCAAGGAGGTAAATCGTTCCCTAGGGAAGGACATATAATACTTTAATCCTGGAACATTTGGGAGTTCCCGATAGCGATAAAAAACTTCAACGCGGATGGAGTTGTGGGCAACAGCTACTTTGTACGAGTATATACTCGTATAATAGTTAGCTATAACATTACCATTTCTAAGTCTTCCTTCATCGAGCGATAATCGCCTTACGGCCAAGATTTATTAAACCGAACCATCAAAGTCAACAGCATTGTGCGACGGGTCACTTACCAACACTCTAATTCTTTTGTCGTCAACACGCATCCACCAAACACCTACGCGGAACACCAAAAACATCGTATATCTACTGAAAAACATAAAGAAAAACCACCTGTAAAAGAAAGACATAGGGTGTATGTTGGATTAAAAATTTGGTAGAGTCGGTATTCTTTTAACTAAAAGGATAAATAGAGATGTAAAAGCCACACGGGGTAGCAAAGCGGCCGACGCAAAAAACCGACAAAAGCGTAAAGTTTTGGACACAAAGAGACATCGGGAAATAAATTATTTCATCTGTTCATTCCTTTCACTATAATATTAGCAAATGTTTCTATTCGGGACCGGCCACGCCCTTTTTAAAATCCAACAAGAAAAAAAACAAATAGTTAACAAACCAAATCGAACTTAATGCTACTCTGCCGAGAGTTACTTCTACAGTCGTTCTTTTTTCTGGACAGTGGGTTGCGGCACGTCACAAAGTCGACAAAGTCACCATTTCTTTTATAGCGTTTTTTCTAGTCCAACATATATTTTGACTGTGATGTTTTTATTATTTTTGTTCGTGATCTCGGGTAACTGTCGGCGGTTTTTTTTTTAAAAGTCGGCACGGCGTTGCTAAACGCATGCGTTCGCAGAATAGCCGACAAAGTGGTAATTATCTATTAGTATTAGTTTCGAGTGCGGCTTCCGACCGTTTTAAAGTAATCAGTGATATATTGCTACTGGACGTTTCGGACAATGATTTGACTTTATGCGTTTGTTTTGTCACTGGGACCTATTGAACAAGACTTTGCGGCAAATTTACTTATTTACTTTAAAGACATGGGATGAAGTTTCCCAAGTTGTACTGAAATATAATATGAATTGTCCATGTGCATTTTTAAATGACTTGATGTCCAATTTGAATACTAATATGACACCAATTAAGTAAGTAAAGTGATTGAGAGGATCTTTAAATAAAGGAACATCCTTCACCCAATTTCGTTTATCAATTTCTGCAATAAGGTACAAAAATGTAGAGCTACTTTTGAGTTCGACCGTACCTATTTAAACTTTAGCAAGGGAGTAAATTTTTAAATTTATAATCACATAAAAGTGTATTGTTTCTACTTACATGTTAAAAAGTCGATACGTTACCACGAAATCTTAATTTGACGTGCAACAATTCGGACTTAAGTAAAGCAATGACAAAGCGCCAAAATAAAATGCATGTTTAAACATTAATCTTGCTAAAAAAAACTGTAGGTTCAATAGATCTCGGCGAAACAAAGCACAGTGGGCTAACAGTTGCAACCATCTCAGCTGATACAATTTCTAAAACGCCAGTACATCTGTCAAATGACAAAAGCGTCGCGCACACTTTCAAAACAAATGAGCATCAAGCGGCTTTCCTCGAAAACGCGTGTAATGAACAATACTCCGGAAACTGGCCAGCAACTGACATTAGAAAGACATAATTTATGCTGCCAGCTGGCGGTGGCAGCACTGTCTAAGGAATTTTAGGCAATTAGCTTGGTAGATTTTTAGTTCATATTTTGGCCGCTTGCGCAGTTATTTTGGTCGTGTTATAAGGTAGTCAGGCTCCGACTGAGTTGCATAATGTCGGCCCTTAATGTCGTTGCTGGCGGGGGGCAAATAAATCAAGTAAAAGGTGTAATTGGGGACGAAGTTTTAGGAAATGTTGTGTTTTGTTTTGATAATGATATCTCGAAGGTTTAATTTGTATGGGTGTTGTTCGTGGACGGTTTTAATGCTTTGTTTTTATTTATCACGCACGTTTTGATTTATGAAATGAGTCAGGGACTGCAGCAATATTTATCTCTTTATTTGTACGCTGAAGCAGCAGTACCACAAAATATGAGATTAAATGAATCTACTTTTGATTAGGATTTGAAAAAATAACACCCGTGATTTTTTGATGGTGATGACAGTCCGTCCGTACTCTGTAAATAGCATAGCAGTTAACTTGTTGTGTAGGTAATTTAAAGATTAACTGAATTCAAACCCGTTCCTTTTTTAAACATTCATTTAAAATAAAATGTAGTCAAGTCTCGTCTGGTTTTTAATTACACCATTTATTCGTTTAGCGTACCGTCCGTCTGTCACACTCGGAGCTGGCTGAAACTCAGCGCTGCAGGTGTTTAACACCTCAGCATTATGCTGAGCCAGCGTCCGATTCACTGCCGCGAAGACACACTAACCACTTTGTTTATTGCTGATTTCTGATTTTACTTCTTTTTGTGTGTCTTGTGTGTGCAATGAATAAATGTTTTTTTCTTTTTCTTTTCTTTCTCATTATTTATTATGGATAAGTAAAGTTAACTAAAATATGTATTAGTTTGACAACACAGAACTCTTAGCATGGATCGTTACAAATGCTACAAAGCTAAGATTAAACAAGTGTAGTTGACGAATACAAGATTTAAGTAAAGTATATCAGTTCCTTTCACTCTTCCACCCTTTAGCTCAGTAGCGTTTCATTTGTTTTACATACATACATACATAATCTCACGCCTTCGTTCCCAGAGTGGGGTAGGCAGAGCTACAGAATTACAAACATCTCTAAAAACTTGTTGATAATTCTATAACCACAATTTGCACAATTAGGCTAAGATGTTTACCAGCGTATTAGTGACAGGTTGCAAGCCCATCGCCTAACAGTTTCATTTGTTTTAAATATGTATTTTAGTTCACATACCTAATCACATTTTTCACAACACTCAGATTACCTGAATTTACTTTTTTATAAGTTGAATAAATGAATGAATAAAAACCAAAACTCATATTCATCAAATAAGACATCCATACTAATATTATAAATGTGAAAGTGTGTATGTTTGTCCGTCTTTCACGCTCCAACCACTGAACGGATCGAGATGAAACTTGGCACACATATTGGTTAGGTCCTGGAATAGGATATAGGATAGTTTTTATCCCGGAAAATTGGATAGCTCCCGAGGGAGCAGCGATAAACGACTTCTACGCGGACGGAGTCGCGGGCGAAAGCTAGTTGAAGTATAATGGACAAGTGAACAAGTAAATGAGTGATATACTCCCCAGTAAGGTACAGAATCAAATCTGTTGTTTCGATAATGTGAAACATAAGTATTGCGCATGTCTTAAAATTATAAAAATACAATAATAAAATGTCGAGTTTATTATTGTCAACAACCAGATTTATTGCTTATGTATTTAATAAGTAAACGAATCAAGTTTCTAATAAAAATGAAAGTCCAGAGACAAGATTATTTGTAAACTGCGCTTTTTTGCACAGTTATCAGCTGCTAATTGAGATCAATATCTAACAAGTGCAAACTATATTAGTCTACGTTAACTATAGCGGAAATGCATTTGCCACGTTCCGACTCTCATAGATCTAAGCTGCTCTTAGACACCCATTCGATTGCAATGTCATCGGGTTCCAGGTCATTCAACAACAGCAACTGGATTAAAAAGATGGGTAGGAAATGACGGAGATTTTTTAACTTTACATACATAAGATGAAAACTTAAATAAAAGTTTTGATAATGCTCTAACAGACTTACGTACTACTAACAACTGAAATATAATTATATTACTTACACACTTAATTTATCTCGTAAATCATGTTATTAACACCAAACAAGTTTCTCTTTGAATAACAAATACTAAATACGCTTTACAAATGGTCAAGTGAATAAAAGTTACACGCATTTCCCTCCCGTTGCTTCCATCAAACATTAACAAACAAAAATCATTAATCTTCAACATTTCCACAGTCATCCATTGAGAACAACAAAGAAACTTTATTTTCACAGTAATCATGCCAAGAACAATTGGAACAGTAGACGCAGTAGTCAGCCATAAACGGGGCCCAGAGCACAAAGAGCGTATGACTCTAACAATATACGTACGTTTACGTCTTTTGATTGTAAACGGGAGCTCGCACAATGGTCCGCAAAGCGAGCTTCTGGACAAAATTAAAAATAAAGAAAACAATATGGTGGCGTGAAATCGCGAAATTTGAAGACACCCAAGTAGCGATTATTTAGTAGCGTGACTAAATCGGGAATGTTTTAGTTCGTTACGGGATGAATGGAAGCAAAAAGCGCCAAGTGTGTGTTCTACAAGCTCTACGGCATCTTAATAATAAAATTTGTTTCGTTTTTTTTCCGTCGCAGCAGAATTTAACATTTTCTAGGTGATATTTAATGTAATTTGTCGTATAATCGTAATGTAGAGATAGATGGGGTTCAATTCGGATATGGTTTTCTTTAAATTTGGCTTAGATAATGTATAATAATAATATCCCTGATACAGGTTTTTTAAAGGGTCTTCTAACACAAAGGGCATTGGGTAAATTTGTTTGAAGAATATTGTCTTTTTTTTATCAGCGGCCACCGATGATTTTTACATAGTTATTTACAGGACCTCTAAATACACATAGATATATATAATTTATGGCGTTAAATAATATCGGAGCGGAGATTTTAAAGATTTAAGTATTCAGTTTTTAGTACAAGAGTACGCCCAAGTATGAATATTTAAATATCTCGGCTCCGATGCACTTAAGAGTATTACATTACATAACAAAATACGTTTATTTTTAATAATTCTATCATAATTTACCAGTTTTACGAATGGCCGCTCACCCTGTTTCAGTACTACACTCCATTATAGAGTCAATTGCGCCTTACCTAGCTACTATGTTTAACAAGTGTGTCGATGTTGGAGTATTTCCTGATCTGATGAAACATAGTAAGATCATTCCCTTGTTTAAGTCAGGAGCAAAATCAGACCCCACAAATTTTAGACCTATTTCGATACTACCAGCATTAAGTAAAGTTTTTGAGAAATTAATTCTTAATCAAATATCCTCACACTTTAATCAATACAAGCTACTTCATAGCAGTCAATACGGATTTACCAAGGGACGGTCTACAACTGATGCCGGTTCTACTTTGGTGAAACATATCTTTGATGCCTGGGAAAGATCACTGGATGTAATTGGAGTTTTTTGTGATCTCTCCAAAGCTTTTGATTGTGTTGATCACGTTACGTTAGTGCGGAAGTTAAGCTACTATGGCATCAAAAACATTGCACTAGATCTTATTACATCTTACCTTGCTCACAGAACTCAGCGGGTAGACATTAACAAAACACAATCTTCTGGGTCATCTGTTGCTATGGGAGTGCCTCAAGGCTCTATTCTGGGTCCGTTCTTGTTTTTAATCTATATTAACGATCTCCCATATGTAGTGCGAGATAAACATGAAATAGTCTTGTTTGCTGACGATACTTCACTTATATTTAAAGCGGATAGGAAACAGGATAATTTTAATGACATTAATGATGCATTATCCACAATTGTTGACTGGTTTACGGCCAACAACTTACTTTTAAATGCCAAAAAAACCAAGTGCATTAAATTTTCATTGTCCAATGTGAAGCGAGTGAATGCGGCTAGAATAAGACTGAAGGATGAGACACTGGAATTCGAGGATAGAACAGTATTTCTAGGTGTCACTCTGGACTCAAAACTGCAATGGAGTGCGCATATATCCACACTTGCAGGTAAACTAAGTTCAGCGGCTTATGCGGTAAAGCGAATCCGACATCTTACTGACGTCGAGACGGCGAGACTTGTGTACTATAGTTATTTTCATAGTGTTATGAGTTATTGAATTTTACTGTGGGGAAGAGCGGCTGACATCCAGACCATCTTTGTATTACAGAAGCGGGCTGTACGTGCTATATATCAATTGGGGTCTCGTGTTTCGCTTAGGGATAAATTTAAAGAAATCAATATTCTTACAGTCGCGTCGCAGTATATCTTTGAGAATATTATGTATGTACGCAAACACATACACGAGTTTAGGCATAACCGCGACGTTCATAATTTAAATACTAGAAATAGGGATAAGCTCGCTCTTCCAGGTCACCGTCTCCGTAAGGTAAGCACTTCGTTTGCAGGGAACTGTATACGTTTCTACAATAAGATACCATCTGATATCGTCGATATGCCGTTCAATAAATTTAAGTCTCACATCAAGCGCTGCTTGTTGGGTAGGGCATACTATACTATAAATGACTTCATTGGTGACCAAGATGTATTTAAGTAGTGTCTAGGCTATTACTTATTTAAGGTAATTTTTTTATTTCTGATATTTCTATCTTGATAAAAATGCCTTTAAGCAAACTGTGTATTCAAACACGAAATTGTATGTTTACTTTTGTACTTTATCTTTATTAGTTCTTGTGTGTACAAGACGCTTTTAAATGAGAGCACACTGTGATGTTTCTCGCCGGACAGCTATATCACACAATATTACTTTTATGTTGTCCGGCAGCATGAGCACGTCATGCTCGCTCAAAGGTCTTTGCTTACGGCGGCGTCGTTGATCGGGTCGCCACCTTCCCGAACACATGGTTGAGGGAGGCGATGGCTGAGATATGCGTCATACTCGTGAACGGGTGCTGTTTGTGGGGTCCGGTCTGTTCACGTCTGCAAGGACTTTTTGCTCAGTTAATGATTCCAGTTATGGCTTTTGACGTAGAGACCTCGTCGTGTTGTTCTCCTAGTCATTATTTTTAGTTTCATGTATTTGACATGTAATCTTGATAATTTTTACATTTATTTGTAATGTTTTTAATTTTGAATTTGTATTTTTTTTATATGTGATAGTTCTAATAATTTATATTTGTTGCTTTATTACCTTGTAATGTAACTTACTTTTAAGTATTATTGTATTTTATGTTTGAAAAAATGACCTTCTGCTGGAGTTTCTTGCGGCGCTTCTTCTCCGCAATGATGGTCTTGTCCGAAGCGCTAGTAGATTCACTGTATATTACCGACGTGTAAAAGAGCCCGTATGTGGCCAATTTACTGAATAAATATTTTGATTTTGATTTTTTTGATCTTGAAAATGTATGAATTTTACAAATGACAACACTTTTACCCAAAACCCTTTCCCGAAATTCTTCTTACTATTGAAACTGTGGGCCCGGTTGTCCGTAATTCCAATAAAAAAAATCGTAATCAGCTACTCTCTCTAATTATTCCTGTTAAAAAAAGGTATTTCGTAATATTAAGTCTAGAAATTATGTGAATTATAAAAGAAGCCTTGAATATAATGGTGTAAAAATTTATAACTTTTTAAACGAGGACATAAAGCAATGTACTAATATAAATGACTTTTCTAGGAAATTAAAATCCTACTTGATTACTCGACCATTTTATAAGATAAATGAATATTTTGATAAATTGTATGAATAAATAACACTTAGTAGTTTTAAGTTAGATTAAGATTTTGCATGCCAAATGTGGCAGAGCATACCTTCATGTACCTACTCAAATTCTACTGACATGTATATATATTTAAAACACCTGTGTATGTTCTTGCAAAATAAATAATTTCAAATTTCAAATTAGTGCCGAAATACACTATACTTTACTAGTACGTTTCTGTCTTTGGTAGCTAATGATGTGCGTTGCATTTATAAATTAAAAGGTTTTCCATATCAAATATTAATGTATGACTAAGAGCATTCTATTACAAATATTCTAAATACTGTTTATAGTAAGTCCAGTTCACAATAATAAGAGAAAAGTTCAAATCATGTACACTATCGCCATCTACCGCTAAACTCCTAAAACTTAAATCAACAAAAAAGTGTCGTGTGACAAAAAATACGGATAGCTATAAATCTCGATCATTCGCGACGGATCATAAAGACAACAACGCGCCGCCGCTTCTGTGCGCTCACGCAGGGGGCTCGGGAGTGCACGCGCCAAGTAACGTTTAATTAGTTTAACATATTTTAGAGTAAAGGACTATATACTGGATTCGGTTTGGTTAGAAAATATTATGGTGTATGTTAGATTTGTTTAAGGTTTGGTTTAAAATTGATTATTTATAAAAAAAAAATAAGATCTGCATCTAATACTATATACTCTTATACAATAATCAACGAATACAATTTACAATGCCCTTTTTAGGTAGTTTATTACCGACTAGTCATTTCATCATACAGTTAAAATCAAATAAAGTTATCATAAAACTATTTCAAAGCCCATCATTCATACCTTCAATTTGACGACGCGCTTAGCCTAGTTGGTAGTGTCCCTGCCAACGAAGCTAGCGGTCTAGGGTTCGATAGCCGGCATAGGCAAATATTTATGTGATGAGCGCGAGTACTGGGGTCCTAGTGAAAAAGGGTGTAAGTCTTCTGAAGATCAAGTTAAAAAGGGTTTAAGACTAGTATACTCCGTTCATGTATATACCCTTTTTTATTACGAGTTAAGTCGACTTGTACCCTTTTTCACTAGGACCGCAGGTCCTGTCATGAACGTTTTCTGTGTATTTCTCTAAATATGTATGTTTGTCGCTGCCTAGTACTCATAATACAAGCCTAGGGCTTAGTTTGCGACGAGGCCAATTTGTGTGAAAAAATAAAATACAACATACCTACAAGCTATTCTGTAAATGTAAATATGATGATTATTTTTTATAATTAATTATATTAATAAAATAATCGAAGCTAGGACCGCTAGATTCGTAGGCAGGGCCACTACCAACTAGGTAAAATGTGACTATTACTTTTCCGTTTTAATCTAATTATTATGTTGCTAGGAACTTGGCCGTATTTCACAAGTCCCACAATATGGACATTATGTCGTCCACGGCCAAACAGATGTCGTCGGCGATTTGCGATTGTCGTCGGACAGCTGATGTTTCTTTTGTCTTATTATTAATACCGTTCCAGTTTTTGTGAAGATCAAACAGTTTTTGTTTCCAAACCTCTATTTTGTAACTAGGTTTCTTATTAGTATGTGTTTGTAAGAAATCCCGAGGTTTTGAACGTTACTAGCTTTTGTTTAACTATATGTACATCTTTGTGAGTGTGTTTAGTTCAATTTTGTTAGTGAACTATGAACGAGTTTCTGTTTCTGGAATGGGCAGCGTTGATCAGATGATGGAGTTGGATGGTGGCACCAGGATCGACACTACGTACCTACTAACGATCAAAGAAAAAATGAAAAGCAAGCTTTAATAAAAACCCGACTGCATTTTTTATACTGTCGTCGATATACCTTCATATGTTAATAATTGTCATTTTGTCATTGTTTTTATTGCAATTTTAACAGTTTAGGTACTCTATGTCACCCGGGATGAAGTAAGGATTCTAACGATACCTCACACATCTAAATCGGTCAAGGGATTTAGAAGTTATAGTGGAATAAAGAAACTCACATACCTACATACATACGTATGTACAAACATGAACCCTGAAAACATTACACTCCTTTTTTGGGGCAGTCGTGTAAAAAGGCGATATGCGCATATTATTATGTATGTCATACTAGTATAAGAATACTACCAGGGGCCTGTTTTATAAAGCTACAAATTACAATTTACAGATTACAAGTTTCCATTTGACACAACTTCGACCAATAACGACCAGCCATTTGAGCAGTGTTGCCAGTTTAGACCTGTAGGTAACATTGTAACTTGTAGCTTTATACAACGTGCCCGTGAAGGTTTGACTCATTAAATTATTCTTTAGCAGGATTGAAAGACACCATTTTGAAACTTGCAAAAGATTTAAAAAACCGTCAAGTGTGAGTAGGACTCGCGCACCGAGGGTTCCGTAGCGCCACACAGTAGGTATTATTATATTATACAGGCTCGCGCTGATTCGATTTCGAATCGAATCAGCGCCAGTCTATCTCATACTTGAGCATTTTTTGTATTTGTTATTTTTTCTTCATGGTTTTTTTTTGGACTATAATCATACCAATTTTGACGGTGGTTTTTATCGTTTTTACGATACAACAAATATTATTTCAATTTCTTGATTTTATCTTATTTGTTAGTAAATTCACCGTAATAACACACATTCTGAAAAAAAAACAACCACTATACAATGCAGTGGATGCGCACGCGCACGTCACGTCTACGCGCACGCATCCATTGGGCTCCCTTCGGACACGAAACACTAAAAAGGCATTTTCAACAATGCATGTGATCATAGTTTTTTTTTAAATATTTATTTAGCTTTGATCCGCGATGAGTGTAAAATAAATTAACCTTCAATTTAGTCTTCTTCCTTAATAAACCATCCAAAACAATTATATTTTTAAAACTGTCGTTTGTTTTCGCTTCGCCTTCCATTTAAAGCGGTTCCACACACCCCAATCAGCCAGGGCCGTATATCAGCCGCTTTAATGAGCGCCGCGTGTGACCGAGCCCTTATTTGTAAAAGAGATTTGTGGCCATGCGACACGAAAATGTGTGAATCTACACGCATTATGCGGTCGGCAATTTCAATTTAGAATCAAAATAGACTTTATTTAGATGCTTTTAAGAGTGGTGTATATTTTGCGGGGAGTAAAGGTAAGTCGGTAAATTGTTAGAAGCTATTGGTTTGCGTATTAATTTTATTGCGAACTTCACACTTCGATTAGTCCTTGAATAAGTTGCATAAAGATGTTGTATGTTTTTATGGCCAATCATCTATTTTGTGAAATAATACAAATCCAAACCATCTTACAATGTGCAAATTTGATCGACCTTATTTATAAGCAAATAAGGGCTATCACTGGCAACTCTGGATACACAAAGCACGTGAGTGGATAAAATTTAAATGAGTTTCTGTCAAAGGGATTGGCTGAAAAGGACAATGCCAGGTCTTGGCTTAAAAAACTTGAAAAAAGGCTCGCGAATACGAAGAATGTTGATATGACCTGTTTTGTATGAGATTTAAATTCAGTATTTTATTACTTACACATTTAGGGGACTTATACGAAAAATAGAGCCACATATTAAGATACTTGTAAAGTAAAATAAGACAAGTTCTTCAGAAAAACTAACACCACAGCAATAAACCCAGGTTTTTCTCAGGTCAAAGCTTCTATGGACAGTTGGCCTTATATTATAAGTAGCTGCACACCTAGTACCTTGTCGCTTTAACGCCTTTGACAGATTTGTGTAGTACAAGCATAAATAAATATAAATAAATCACACCAATTGACCTAGTCCAAAACTAAGCTCTAGGCTTGTACTATATGGGTACTAGACAACGATATAAATACATAAATAGAGAAATATATACTTAAATACATAGAAAACATCCATGACTCAAGAGCAAACATGACATTTAATTGATAAAGCTCCAAAGTGTGAAGCTATTTCCAAGGTCGACCGTACATGACATCTATTAGCCTCTGTCACATAACACAGAAAAATAATAACCAAGGCCTCTTTGTATTTTGTAGTCCTGGTACCTAATGTAAGTATTAAGATAACAATGCAATACACACAGGCACTAAAACAGCGCACAATCTACGTAACCAATTTGTAATACTTGAATAATATCTCACCACACATAAAAATAACCTACATTTTTAAACCCAGTCAACACCCATTGTTCCCGAACTAATCTATTAGCCTCCATTCAAAAGCATTTTCACTTGAAAGAATGCAATTAGTAAATATCCAATACTTATTATGATTCCATGCAAGTTAATACTTAAAAGTCGCACCAAACAATGCGTCGGACTTACACTCACCCCCAAAACAACCTAAGTGCTGTTAAGAACTCCATACACATACGCCTTGCCTCCAAATTTAAAAAACCACGCAACGTGTTCTCTATTTGACCAGAAACAAAACACTGCCTAACCGTTGAGTAGCCATTGACATTCAAATCAGTAGCCGCGCTCATTTATTTTGAATTCCGAACGACTTGCGAGACAAAAGAGGAACAATGTGCCAGTTGGAGCAACAGTAAATCTCTGCAACAGTGGCGCCACGAGTCGCGAGAGCATCTGTCAAAATCAGACGCCATTTTGTCCTGAACAACGGGCATTGTTGGAATTTTTAGTAATTACACTGTTTATAGTAGCATGGTGCGTTGAATGCGCAAGCGCGGACGACAGTACAGTCGAGAGCACAGTGGACAAAGCACATTATTTTAACCCCCATCTCAATAAGTGGGGTGTTATATGTTTAACGTGTGCTGGGGTCCTAGTAAAAAAGGGTACAATCGACTTAACTCGTAATAAAAAAGGGTATATACATGAACGGAGTATACTAAACTTAAAGCCGTTTTCACTTGATCTTCAGAAGACTTAAATACCCTTTTTCACTTGGACCCGAGTTTGTGTATTTGGAGGAGCTTTTACTTTAAAGAAAGCTCGTTTAATCAGTATGGTTCTTAGCTAGGTTTTATGGAAAACGGTTGAGCTGTTTAAAAAATATCAGATCTGAAGGTGCGGGTCACGATATATCGAGTGTTTTCATCTATTTGCTTAATGATTATTATGTATTTTTCACGTCATCGAACTTTTCATTTGCCATAACACCTGGGGGCCTAGTCAAGATGCAAAACGATAAGTAGGCGCCTTTCGAAAATAGACAAAATGTATAGGATTTGACATAAGCAGCTGGCCTATTGTCTAACGCACTCGCGATCGCAATCGACTTCAAAGTGGACTGTCAAAATGAAAACGATTGCAATAGCGAGTGCGTAACCCTGCTGATTATTCGTTATAATTATAAAACCCAAGTTTAACTAAACACAATCCACACCTAAGACGCTGGCCTTAAACCCAAAATAATCGCCTAAGATAAAATTAGGCAAAAAGAACTTGCTTCAACAGAACTGAGCATTTCCTTGTTGACTGTACATTCCTGTGCACGTAACAAGCTTTTCTTTGAGTTTGTTTTCAAATTAAAACGTTTTGCTCACTAACTACCCAGTTCAAGCGGCCAAAAGAGCCAGTCTGTGACTTCTGAAACCATATTACGTGACATGTGTGGCCGAAGTAACTCATTAGAATATGTCGCGTAAACTTATCTTGAACTGCAGACTGCAACTGCTAGTTGATAGCTTGTGTGGGGCCAAACACACGGAAAATATTCGATACCTATCAGAGAAGAAAATTGTTAAAGGTTTATTGAGTTCCTGAAATTCCAACCATTCAAAAAATTGGTAGGTTTAAGGTCCAGCCACACCGGATGCGTGCGCGTAGACGTGACGTGCGCGTTCGCTTTCCACTGCGTTGTATAGTGAAATGTCGTATGAGAACTCGTACTATAAACAGCAGTGGAAAGCGCACGCGCACGTCACGTCTACGCGCACGCATCCGGTGTGGCGAGGCTTTAAAGGATAAAGGCCGAGCCACACCGGTTGCGTGACGTGCACGTGCACGTGCGCGTTCGCTTTCCACTGCGTTGTACAGTGATATGTCGTAATGAGAATTCATACTATACAACGCAGTGGAAAGCGAACGCGCACGTGCACGTGCACGTCACGCAACCGGTGTGGCTGGGCCTTAAGACAATGGTAGCGTAGCGTAGCTTGCACAAGGTGTACCCAATTTTTTTTCTTATTCAGCAAAAATGCAAAACACAGACAAAAACCCAAAAACTATAACAATACAATACAAATTTATTTATTCTCTAATGAAAAACATATACAGTACTCATTTAATAAAGGATCAAATAGGAGTTGTGTGAATTAATAATGGAGATAGTTCTCAAATCAACATACAAGAACATACGATAGTATATATTACAAATAAAGAACTGTCTATACTTATAGTAATTTTTCGAGGGTTACGGTATTTGGGACTAGCGATAAGACTAAACGCAAGGCAAAATTTTATACGTTTGGTGTTGCTAAGTATTTTAAAGGCTTCCTAAATAATGGATTCGTGATTAGCCTCGGGGCTTCAAATAAAAAGAAGCCAATATTGAATTTGCATTAATGTAAAACCTTAGAAATAACGCTGTTATAGGATTACCGCAAACGGTGGAAGTTTAACAGCTGTCCCTGGAAAAGACACGTGACATGGGTTGGAAGAATTAAGTTCTCGAGATGTGTATGTATGTATGTTAACACTTTATTATGCAAACGAAAAATAAAAACACAATGAAGACAAACAAATGTACAAACACTAACTTATACCTACTTGCAAGGGATCCCTTCCAGCTAAACCTTGAAAGCCGTATTATGAACTAGACACACACTCACACACAGCTACCCAGCCAGCTATTAACTGCTACCTTTCCCTGCCTGGAACTTGACAGGATGTAACAGCGCACCGGGTGTCCTTCGGAATCCATAATTCCGTTTGTCCTAACGCATCGTTTATTTGTCCGAATTATTGTTTGTCATAAGCGAAGAGCAACTAAAATGGTTGCCACATTGAAAGATAGACCCTATGAAGAACGCCTATTGGAACTAAATTTGACAACATTGGAGGAAAGGAGAAAACGAGGGGATCTTATCGAGACATATAAAATATTGAATGGACACTATAACCTTGCTAATCTGAAAAACATGTACACATTAAGCTAGGACACAAGGTTAAGAAGGCACTCCATGAAACTAGTCAAGCCTCTGTGTGCTAGCAACCCTAGGAGACACTTCTTGTCGAATCGCGTGGTGAAACTGTGGGACACTTTACCAGAAACTGTTATTAGTGCACCCTCAGTGAACTCCTTTAAAAATAGACTTGATAAGTTTTTAAAAACTTTATAAACACAAGTGCAGTGATATACACGCATCAGCTCAAAGAGCTGCTAGTGTATTATAATAAATAATAATAATAATAATGAACTGGTTTTCAGCTGAGTCAGATAACTTTTTAAGTTTTCCAAAAAAACCTGAGGGTAGGTTAGGTTAGGGTTGTACTATACTCGTAAAAACGCTAAAAATTCAGGCGGCCTTCGGCTTTTTTCGTTGCTCAAACTCTCCAAAGCTTCTTAATTAATTCCTCACGTACAAAAAACAACATAAAAACCTTTTCCAAAACAGTGGAATAATATTGATAAACACGATAACAGTAGCCCGGCGATCCATCAAGAACTGCGTCGGAAATATTTGCACCTAAATACCGGGTACTTCCTTCTAATCAGAACTTGGTATCTTTGGGGTTATTCTAAGTAGTATTATAGGGTCGAGGATTATCTAACAGACAAAAATGCATGGCCTAAAACCGAAACTTAGTCAATAATAATTTATTCCACTGCAAAAGCTTTATCTTGTCTCTGGGACACCGTTGATGTAGGAAAACATATCGAAACTTTCATGTGGTCGTCTTGCACCGTCTTATATATACACATAAATAGGTGTTTTTTTCCTTTTCTCCCTCTGTCTCTCTTAAGATCTTTGGCATGTTTTCTTGCTGAACTACGTATGTTATTTATATAAGTATAATATTTAATTTAATATTTATTGCTTTATATAATGCTAGACTAAGTAGTAACCATTGTAATATGTTTAAAAAAATACTGACTGCTGAGTTTCTTGCGGTGTTTCTTCTCAGCAGTGGTCTCTTCTTGGGGAGCGCTGGTAGATTCTTGACATGTAAAAGTGCCCGTGCGGCCTACTTACTGAATAAATATCTTTTATTTTATCTTTTTAGCAAATGCAAATTGGTCAAAGAGCTCTACGTCGAATTGACTTGCATTGTCCAGAGTTAATACTACTTGGCAAAAGGATAAAGCTTTTGACATGTATTATATGTATTATCAACGTTATGATAGCTCTTAATTACTTGACAGTAATGACAGCCGAGTCCACAACTATACGATAGCATGCCATAAGCAATATAGTTTTGCCGAGAAGAATAGAGAAGTAAACTCGCCAGAAATGCTCAGTGATTTTTGTCTGCTTGATTTATCTTGTCTTATAGAGAAAGGAATATACATGGATGACGGTGAAGATTACCTACGGGAAGCTGGTGGATGCAAGTAGCACAAAACCGACGGTCGTAGAGATTCTTATGGAAGACCTATGTCCAGCAGTGGACGTCCTTTAGCTGATATAATGAAAGAGAAGGGATAAAATTCAAGTCAAAGTATTAAATTTCAAATCTGAAACACGAACGGTCGTTAAACTAGCTTTAAGCAAGATGGACATTTCAGGACACGTCAAAGTTAACGTCACCTCATAGGAAACTGTCATATTTGACGTCTCATGAGATGACATTTTAGCTAAGATCACTTTATTAGACTTGACCGTAGGATCTGAGTTTTTTTTTATACATGCTACTTATATAGGAAGGAGAAGGCATTCGAGCACCCAGGCCACCTGATGGTAAGTGGGATCTGAGACCCATACAGATTTATAGCCGTATTAATAAACTCGTCTTGACTGAGATGTCCATCTCGAGAGACGTCAAAGTAAACGACAACCCATAGAAAGCTGTCATTTTTGACGTGTCTTGTGATTGGCATCTCAACCAAGTATATTAATACGGCCCTTAAATGACCAAGACTACAATCTCAAGACTGCAATCCTAAGACCTCAACGTTGCAAACCCTGAGGACTAAGATAGTTCTATGTCCAATATACCTTCCTGCACGCTCAGTTTCCTGAGCACAGTCATCACTGATATTTTCCTTTACTGTTAGAGCATTATACTTAGTAAACTGCACTCATTTGTAAGTACATGGTGATAGCTGGAGTACGACTTTGAAAGCTTGTGATCGATGTCAGCTTTAGCACGAGTAATAATAACACCATACATGCTCAGTATGTGCTTAGTGTATTGGAGAAATGGATTGGCTTCTGAAACAATGTTAATGGGATTCCATTCAACACATTCCTGCTGCCCCGAACTCTGTGTTATAGGAGTACCACTTAATTGAGAGCCTATACTACATTTATGTATCTTAAATGATCTCCTAATTGACAACAATTCATTTGTGCTAAAATACCGTTTGTAGATTTTACACTGCTGATTACAGTAGAAATATTTTTGGATTTGTTATGCAGTAGTTTTTTTATATTTAGGAAAAACAGTAAAAAAAAGTTGGATTGTGAATGTTAGGAATACACTTATAGTGCCCTTAGTCCATTTATTACCATAGGAATTGAAAAAGATATACAACTTTCACGTCCATTTTTCATCTGTCTGACGGATTACTTGATTCTAACGACACGCTTTCGATTCTCGTAATACTATTGTTTTGATATACGCTATTTAAAATGAAAGTGACTAACGGATTTGTAAAAGCGGATAGCTGCAATCTGCCCAAAGTCGACGATTTCATGTTGTTACAGTTGTTATGGTTGACAAGTGACATGACATGACAGTCAGTTCTGTTTCTCTGTTGAAAGTTACTTTTTTATTTTATATCATGCTAAGATCACGACATCAGTATTCCTAACTTTGTATATACGGTCTTTTTAATGACTATTTCTTTAATAAATTATTAACGACGAATTTAAGTTAAATAAAGAAAAACCGAGAAACACAGGTAGTCTAATTTTTAACCAGCTATAATAAACGCGAAAAAACAAAAGTGCTTTTTTTTTAAATGTCGTCAATTGCAGCGATAATTATGTTCGATATTTATTTTTTTGTTTTTTTTTAAAGCCATCGATCGCCATAATCTCCTGGGGGGTTATTATGACTCAGCTATGCAGTTCCGTTTTCGCCGAGAGAAAAGGACAATGGACGAGTGCTATAGCTCTGTCCTTTACGCTCGCCGTAAAATGAACTGCACAGCGATGTCATAGTGACCTTCTGCTGGAGTTTCTTGCGGCACTTCTTCTCCGCAATGATGGTCTTGTAGGAAGCGCTGGTAGATTCACTCTATATTACCGACGTGTAAAAGAGCCCTCATGTGGACTATTTGCCGGATAAATATTTTGAATTTGAATCTGCAGGCCTTTCGCGTAACTCACTCGCAATCGCGATAGGCTTCAAAACAAAACAATTGGTTTCATTTTGTATGCAAACAAGCCTTCGATTTTCAAAATGAAAACGATTGTGATTGCGAGTGTGTTACGTAATAGCCCCTCTGGTCTTACTGAAAACCAGCGGCACTGAATGTATCAACGACATTCCTGACGCATAAAGCTGAGCGGAGACCATTTTACGAAATTATTCATGCTTGTAAACTGTTTTTTTTATGTGCAAAATTTTATTTTTTATTTTTTTCCGTCTATATGGTTTTATCGCAGCTCACCCCCCCTCCTCATGCCTACTGCAACTTATACAGTGCGAGCGTTACTTCGAAAAAAAGTAATATTTCAAGAAGTAGTTTTATTAGCGGTAAAGTTAAAAGTTAAATGCTAATTGTAACAAAAAAAATACAACAACACCTATTTTTTCACCCTACGACGTCATGTCAAGTGCCATCTACCATTTTTTGTCACAAACTTATTAGTATACCAATAGATCGCATCTACATTCAAAGATCTGAATCAAATCCAACCCTTTCTAAAACCAAATAAGGTCGCATATAAAAGGATAAATTGTGTAATATTTGTCTTTTTATAGGGGGGAATCAAATAGCCGCCGTCACTTCTGCTCCGGTGCGCACGCGTTCCTTGACAAGGATCTACCGACTAATCGATCTACACGTTTATTACATTTTGGAAGGTTTTGATTAGTTTTTTGTGAATATGACGTTTTGAAGTTGTGAGCTTTTTTTGACAGCCAGGTTTCTTGGTTTTCATATAAAATTGTCCACCACGACCAAAAATGTTGCTTTTGACCTGTTGTCGTATTGTCAAAATTTTGATAGCTCTTATTTACTTGACAGTAATGGCGGCCGAGGCCAAAACAATACCATAACAGCGGGGCCGGTATTCTAGGCGGTAAAAACGATATCGTAGTTTACCTGTTATGGTATTGTTATGACGTCAGCCGCCATTACTGTCAAGAAAATAAGAGCTATCAAAACGTTGACAATACGATAACAGATCAAATACGATATTGTTTTTATCGTGTTGAATAGATGCGCGGGATTATCGCCTAACGCTCGCAATCGCAATCGTTTTTATTTTGACAGCACGAAGGCGAGTCTGTTTACAAAATGAAAACAATTGTTTCACTTGGAAGTCGATTACGATTGCGAGTGCGTTAGGCAATAGGCCAGCAGGTCAAATATGATTTGGATTTAACCGCCTAGAATAGGGGTGCTGATGTCGTGTATAAAGCATGCTTTATCTTCATCATCATCGTCACTTTACACAAAGATCGACTAACTATTTTAAAATACTAAAAGAAACAGATTAAAAAACGTAAAATTCTGTTGATCATGAGATCATGACTTCGAAACTTTATTAACTGTCAGCCTTAGGCTCTATTCTACTCGGTAAAACCACATTGCTTTTCACATGTTGGCTGTCCAGCTCTCTCGTACACGTCTTCCAATATCGACAACAGCCTGTTTTATTCTAGCCTAATAGAAACATCGCTTGCCTTAATCTAACTCCCCAAACCCAAAACAAAAGTTACCAAAAATATCCAAATTTCCAAGAACATTACACATTTTGCGTTTTTACCATCGACATAACGCAGATCGTCCATTAAACCGCGGTATTTACGCGTCCTCCATGTTTGATTGATAATAAAAAGCCGAGCAATCGAACGAAAACAAAAATCAAATCGAGGATCAAACGCGGCGCTATCAAAGCGGCGGGATGTAAACAGAACCGTAGGGCTGCCTCGATCCAACACAGAACTCAAACTTACATCATTTATTCATGCCTCGATCGAACACAAAAACTCAAAACTACATCATTTATTGGTAGGTACTTGTGATACACTTACTACTAGGTCTGTGTTAAGTCTAGTGAAGGCTTTATTGCTACCTTCCGATGCCATCATCAGATCATCATTATCAGCCGCAAGACGTCCACTGCTGGACAAAGGCCTTCCCCAAGGTTTTCCACAACGATCGGTCCTCTGCTGCTGTCATCCAGCGGTTTCCCGCGACCTTTATCAGATCGTCAGTCCACCTTGTGGAAGGTCTGCCAACACTTCGTCTCCCGGTTCGCGGTCGCCACTCTAGAACCTTTCCGCTCCAACGGCCATCAGTTCTACGAGCAATGTGATCATCAGATCAGCCCTTAGTTACCAAAACATTGCATCGTCATCGGGCTTCCAAATTTCAACCCTTTCGAATATCGGGAACAGTCAAAATTGAGTAAAATAGATTTAAATAAAACACACTGACAAACCAACAAACAAAAAAAACAACTAATCAAACATGTAAAGATTGAATGAATGTATGTGATCTTACAAAAGATGAAAGACAGATTGTTGTGTTTCTCTCGGCGCTTATTTAGTTTCCAACGGCCTATGCCTGTGGTACGAGTAGTGTTTATCAAAGTAGATAAACGTGGATAAAAACATGTGTCACTTTTTGGCCAGTACATATAAGTGTGAGAGTGACAGTTGCTTTATCCACCACGATCAAGACGTCCATAATTCGGCGGCAGGTTGGCAGCCCTGTCGACACGACGCCGGCGCAGCTTCCTCAACTTACACCTGCTTAATGTGAACTAGCTTCCGGTCGCTATTTATTATTGTTCCTTTAATGTATTTAATTCTAGTTTTGCGGATATTGGGTAACTAATGCATTACAAATTATTTACATCATCACCTTCCTAACACAACCTTTGCACTGGAAACCAACGGCTTAGAAACAATCTACTATTCAAACTCTAAGCCCATAGACATTTGCAATCTCAAGTCTATAATGATCAATGATGGTCTTGTCCGAAGCGCTAGAGGATTCACTCCATATTACCAACGTGTAAAAGAGCCCTCATGTGGCCAATTTACTGAATAAATATTTTGAATTTTGAATTCTAGAATAGAGGCCGCTTACATAAGTCCTCAGGGTTAGGTAATCTTACTTACGTACTTACTTTATTAAGACACAAACAAAATACAGACGAAGAACTTTTAAGTAACTAAATAATATGAGCAAATGTCCCCTAGGCCACTGCCACCGGGAATGGTGCCCATAATGCTGGCTGCATTTTCTCGTTGCATAGCTATTGCTGGCCGTTGACCAAGGAAAGAGCCAGCAAGTACTTACTTACTTATCTAGCCGTTTTTGTCCCACTACTGGGCAAAAGCCTCCCTCAGGCCTATCCACAGTTCCCTATCCAGTCACTCCGTGCCCAGTCTTTACAGACCTGGTCCAGTTCCTTCTTGGTCTGCCGCTTCTTCTCTTGTGGATTGGTTTCCAGGGTGAACATTTGGGAGCAAAGCTCATCGCAAAGTTAGTCTTAGGATTGTATTTTTGAGATGCTAAAGGTTTCTGGGTCTCTGATGCCACAGGCCAGGTGGGTCGTGTGCTCGGTCGCCTACTCCAGAAGTCGGCACCCTTTTGGCAGGCAAGGTGGCAAAATAAACTAAAGGCGGGCCGCACTTGGGATATTAACCCTAGAAGCCCAATATACCTATAATTATACAATTATTTAACAAAACATTCACGGGCCGCAAGTACGACGTCCGTGTTGCCGCTGGCCTACTCCATAGCGTGAAAACAACGAATTGGCAATCTTTGCAAGTGGGAAAGGCACCATAAGAAGAAGAACTCGTTTTTGGATGTTTCTCTGAAACTGTCAATTTTTCAACGTTACAAATTAGGCTATACCTACCTACTCTAAGCTATCAATAAAGATTATAAATTATAATAGCTAAAAACCCCCAAATAGCTTACAGAGCCGATTAAGCGAAACCAATTTTCATGAAACAAGCTAGCTTAGATCCATCCCCACTATACTAGCTTTCACAGCTACTCGCTACAGGAGCAGACACAGACACGCATACACAAACGTTAAACTATAACTCCCTATTTTTCCGTCAGGGGGTAAAAAAACTCGCTTTGTAGCGATATAAAATAACATCAAAGGTGAACCTGATAGCCAAATCGTTTACACTTCACGCAATCAACAATGTAAACTATATTTAAAAAATAAAGTGATCTACGTTGAAACAAAACTATTACATAAATCATCGGGATATATTATCGATTTTCCGTAAATCTGTCAGTTGGCCGAAATCGGCGATCCGTTGCGGCCGAATTCGGCGATGAGCATCCGGCGATCAAAGGCGCGGATGCGTGTGCGCGGCTGTAGTTATGTTTGTTTGTGCAATCGCAGCTCGTAAACACCGTTGGAATAATAATTGTACTGGTTTTGTAGCAAATTTTTACATGTTTTTTTATTTATTTACCGAGTTTCTTAGTTATGGTTTGCAGGCTAAGCAAGTAAGATGGAAATGTTTCATTGTCTTGTATCTCTGTTAGCGTCGTTTTTTTCGGTTTTTTATAGGAAAAAAACTATGAAATTGCTCTTATTTTAATCTATCCTCCCCCCATGTTTCCTCCATTGTTTCTGCCTCCATCTATGTCGTCGATGTCGCCCTTTTGTAGTAGCAAATAGGACCGAATCCTATATGCAACTACAAAAGGGCGACATCGACGACATAGATAGAGGCAGAAACAATCGAAATAGGTGGCGAGAGTGACAGTGATTGACTATGAATAAATTGTCATTATTCATTCGTTATTTTTTCCTAAAAAAACCCGAAAAAAAACGAAAAAAACGAAATTTTTGAAAACTCAAGCAAAAACATTCGCTTTTTCCAGAATTTTCAACGCTAATCTCAGCTCATCTTTCACTTCAGTAAGAAAAAACTTATTTAACTAACCCTTATTTTATTCTATTCTAACCCAGTTGGTAGTGACACTAGTGAAACTGCCTGCGTAGCCAGCGGTCCCGAACTCGATCTCGATAAAGGCAAATATTTTGGTATAAGCATAAGTATTGGTTTCCCTAGATTGTTTTTCATGCATCTAAGGATTTATACCTGTATATTTATTGTTGTCTAGTGCCGATAATTAAAGCCTAGAGCTTAGGTTCTAATATAAATAGTAAATTTATAATAAATGAAACATTTTTTCGGTCGTTTCACCCCAAATTAACCCCCATACTCCCGCGTATCTTAATCGATAAAGACTCAAATTAAATGCTGTCACATCCATTATAAGCAACATTCCTCATAATTCTGTATATAAATATTTTAGACCCGCTATCTCTGTCCGTCTGTTCCGCTTATCAAAACGCGTTCCATTTCCAAAAGCAGCCGTTCAAAATTCACAAAAACCAACTTCACTTTTCTCTTTAAAAACTTGAATTTGGTCTTATAGTCTTGAATATAAGGTTTATTATCTGTTTTATGAAGTGATCGGACATTGGTTCCGCAGTTGCGTATGAAATGAGGGATCGATCATAGCAGTAGATGATTATCAGTATGACGGATAGATGTCGCTATGTTATTCGTTTTTTGAATTATGCCGAATGTGCGTTAAATAGATTGTTAAGTTTAATCATATTTTTAGGGTAAATCATTAAGTCAGAAAGACAGAAATACATTTTATTGTTATAAAAAAAGCACCTCCAACAACTTAATTAACTAATGATATTTATTTTCTTTTATTACGGCAAGGAGAAGGCCGACGAGCACATAGACCACATGAAGGTAAGTGGGATCTGAGACTCATAGAAATTTGAATTCCAAAACTACAATCTCAAGACTGCAATACTAAGGGCCGTATTAATAAACATATCTTGACCGAGATGCCCGTCACAAGATACGTCAAAGTAAACGTCAAACCATAGAAGACTGTCATTTTTGACGCATCTCGAGACGAGCATTAGAGTTGAGATTAGTTTATCAATACGGCCCTAAGACTCCAAATGCGTTGCCTAACGACTTAGATGGAATGACTCTATTGCTAGTCATTTTACCGGGAATCTTAGCCCCACACCGGAACATAAAAATGCGAACATCGCTGTTTGGTGACATGTTAAAGGGTAAGATGGTGGTAGCGATCCAAGCGAACCCTGCCTTTGTCCTTCCACCACTAAAATAAATAATGGTATCATAAAAAATAAATATACCTGACGTAGTTAGTGGTATCGTTCACGAGTGGATGGAAGGTGCACTCGCATTAATTTGACATCATAGGCATTTCCCGTGAAAACTTAAGTCACTCGTGAGAGATTTAAAAATACGAACTTGTAGAAATCAGATTAAGCCGGCCATTTGGGTCGTAAAAATCGACCCCCAGACCTTGATAGCTTCTAGCTAAACTGATTCAAATAATGTACATCCCACAAGTGAATCAAGTTCGCAGTCCATGAGTTACCGCCGCAAATATGAAAATAAACAAACAGTTCGTAAATATCCCAAAACCACTTCAAAGTAAAGTGTGGTGGGCCGACGGGTGCGAGGCACAAACTGTAGCGGGGTTATCTTCGACTTAGTTAAAAAATATATTCAGTAAGTAGGCCGCACGGGCACTTTTACACGTCAAAAATCTACCAGCGCTTCCCAAAAGGAGACCACTGCTGAGAAAAAACGCCGCAAGAGATTCAGCAGTCAGTCATCTTTCAAAACTTGTAATTTTTTTACGATAGAGATAGAGGGAGAAAAAATGAAAAAACTTACCTACTTATTTGTAAATATTTGAGACGGTGCAAGACGACCACATAAAAGTTTCGAAGTTAATTGTCTTATGTATGGTGAACCTATTGTAACTAAACCTACGAAATATACATATATGTATACTAGGCTGTGTCCATCCGCAGCACCTCCAATTATGGCAGTCAACTAAGTACTGTGTGGTCTTTGCGCAACTTTATACCGCACACGACAGTTTTATGACAAACTAGTGAGCCGCCGGCGCTTCGCTTCAGTTCATGTGAGTTTTCTGTAACACCCGTCCCGTGCATAAACCAGAATTTATTATGTATAAAAACTTTCCTCTTGAATCACGCTATATAATAAAAAAACCGCATCAAAATCCGTTGCGTAGTTTTAAAGATCTAAGCATACATAGGGATAGACAGACAGCGGGAATAAGCGACTTTGTTTCATACTATGTAGTGATGACAGATCAGGGTCTCTATTCTACTGGGTGAAACCATATTGCCTTTGACCTGTTATCGAATTGCCAACGTTTTGATAGCTCTTATTTACTTGACAGTAATGGCGGCCGAGAAATAAGTTTTTATTTTTACCGTCTAGAAACTCAGCCCTGGTTTATTTTTCCTGTAAAGGTGGCTGGGCTTTTTTTGACATCAACCCACTGCAGAGTAAAGGTCTCTTCGTTGTCGCGCCAATCCGGTCCTGAGCTAAGACACCATATTTTGCCGGGGGTCAGGGGGACAAGGCCGTCGCAGTGATAATCCGTCTACCGGCCATCAATCGCCATCAATCGTCGCCTGCGGGAAAGGAAGAAGCTGAATCGGTTTGTAAGTAAACCATACAAGAAACGTACGGAACTCTTCATGTACGACTGATATATGGTCGGTTTTTGTTTCTTGTGCTATTATATTTTCTGTGGTTGTAAAGATAAAGATAAAGAGACATTTATTCGCAACAATACGAAATCACACTACATAGACACAAAAAGAACAAGACACAGAGAAATTGTTGCGAAACTGTCCCAACTCAGCATTCGCTAGCCGTAAAGCCAGCGCTGGTCTTCCGCTGGGGCCGCTTGGTGAAGAGACGGAAAGTGACACACTTAACATTACCACAGAACAACGGGTAGTAGGTTGCTGGAACTGCCCCTATGACCCACAACTATATCTTTGCTCCTACAAAATACCATTACAGTCTTAATATTTGGAATAGGTTATCATCTCATGCCCCGGCCCACTCCCGCGCACAGCCAGCGGTTTGTGTACACAACACCGCTCATTGGCGCATGTGTAACAAACGACCACGCATCGCAATGTTGGGCCAGTGCGCCAATGTTAGGGTTCAGGAATACCGGCTTTCAAGGTAAGAACTAAAGCTATTCTTTAGTATTTAACTTGATTTAAGCAGTCCTTGTGACAGACCTTGAGGATTCCTATGTCCAGCATGGACGTCTTTTGGCTGAAGTGATGATAATGAATGTAATTAATGTGGGTATGAATGTATGTGTGTGTTTTTGTGACTCAATTTTTTCAATCCAGTACGGAGCGCGCCGTCACTCAAAATGACGATGCCACGTCTTTTTTTTGGTCAAGGAGAAGGCACACGAGTACTGGGGCAAGCTGATGGTAAGTGAGATTTGTGACCCATAGACATTTGCATTCTCAATACTACGATCTTAAAACTGCAATCTTAAGACCCAATGCGTTGCCAACCCTGTGGACTATATAATGGAATTAATGAATTATGTATTAGATGGTAGTGGGACGCGCCATCGTACGCTCTTTAAGCATCGGATTTTACAACACGGTCCGATTTTTTCTGATATTAAATCACCAACATTGGCAGGTCATTGACCAACATATTGGCCGACGTGTTGGCGTGTTGGTGGTTTTGTTTAACAGACGCGTAAACATCGGCTACTTCAAAGTATTCTCTAGGAGTAGGATCAACCATTCATGACCGTTGAGCTATGATTAATATAAGAAGACTTTAAACGTAAAACTTCCGTGAGACTCAGACATATTTAGGAGATCACACCGGGTTACTAACGTCAAAATTGTCGAAAAACGCTCCACATGTTTCGGGCTCGTCCGGAGTCCCTATTCATGTCTTCATGAGCAGACGCGGCCGTTGCACGACGAACACTAAATAACAAGAATTAATATGAGAAAAATACACACTAATTACTAAATTTGATTTTTCATTACCCCGGCCCGACCAGAGCCTAACTCTTAAGTTAAATGATGATAATAATGATGAAGCCCGTTTATAATTATTTGACCTTTTTTTGCGAGAAGAACGTTCTACATGAAATATTTCAAAGTTCATAAGAAATGTAACAGCAAATTAAAAAGATCAACGGATTTGAGTAAAAATGGTTGTAACGGTCTTTTAAACGTCTTTGGTCTACCATTAGGACTGCACATAACCCCTTAGGTACAGTTTGCCTAATTGGTAGTGTTTCCACTTCACTCTTCAGCCTTTACTTATTTATCATCTTCAATATTCAAAACGATCAAGACGTGTCAGCCGCCGCACGCGCATATCCTTTGATCTTTGAAATCAAGCGTTATTTACCCACTAGTACTTATTTTACCAAATTAAAACAAATGAAAACATTGCATGCCGAAGAATTAACAACTTTAACATCAACGAGTAAGTTCAAAATTAGGTTAGCAATGGTTTTTAAAATTTACTTTAATAGGAATTTGAACGTTAAGTTTAAAAGTAATCCAATTACACCAAGCACAAATTGAACCGTAAAGGTTAAGTATAAGGTGTGTTTTGCATTGGGAGTAGTGGTTGTTACTTAGGATTAAATGGGACATCAAAACGTGAGGAGAAGCAGATAGTAAACAAACGTGTCTTGCGGTACCACATGCGGAGTCAACAAACTGTAAAAAAAAATGGCAAGTGTAAAAAGTCTACAAGACACAACGATGATTTTTTTAAAAAGCCTTTGTTTTTGATTTGTCTTAACATCAAATCTTCAAAGTTACAACCAAGGCAAGTATTGAGATAAACAAGCAGACCGCCCATCTGATGGGTAAGCGGTCACCGTCGCCCAGAGACATCAGGAGGTCTTATATGACTGCGTTTATCGCGTGACAAAATGTGGATAAAGCATCCGTCCCTTTTGCACTTACATACTGGTCAGAGAGTGACAGATTTTTATCCACGTTCATCCACATCGAGAAACACCAACATAATAGGCTCGCAGAAATGACGGCGAACAGCAGACGGATGCCGGACAGTAGCTGCCTTCTAGTTCCTCTTTTTTAGGAGATGTCAGTTATGCCAGACGCAGACTTAAGTCGCTCGCTACTCTTCTTTGAAAGAGTAATACTACCCTGCTTCATCTTGCCTATTCCATTTTTTCTATATTGGGATAAAAAACGTGACACAGTCTTAGGAATCCGAATATACAAAAAAGAACTTAAAATCGTGGTGTGGCCTATATCCTGGGGCAATTCCCACTAAGACTTATACAATTATCAAATTAGTGGCATTGCTTTACGAAACATACAACGAACAGCATGCTATAATATCCATCCGCGTATGTCGCGATGACACTTGAACTTGATGCGCGGGAATATTTAAACCAAAGAAAATTATATTTTTCTTTACATCTCCCCCTCCCAGAGAAGATACAACAATACTACGATCACACATCCTCTGCATGGTCTTCAAGCGCAGGGGCAGGAGTTAGTTTTGAAATGTGGAAAAAGTTTGACTCTGAGTTCCTATGGCCAGTGTTTATCTTGAAAATCGAGTTTGATATTTTTTCTATAATTTTATAGGGTCCGAGTCTCAATTCTTCGAGCTTTTTCCTATTCAGTTTGTTTCCATTATCCACAAAAACGCTATCACCAACTTTGAAGTCTACACGTCTTCGATTTTTATCATAAATCGTCTTGTTGTATTCATGCGATTTGATTGTATTTTTTAAAGCTGTTTTCCTGTCTTGGATTAAATCATACTCAGTCTTTTTAAGTTTCAGCTCATTTGGCAGAATTGTAACATCTGTACCGTTAAGAAGATACTTTGGAGCATATCCAGTGACAGTGTGCTCTGTTTCGTTATAGTTTTTTACACAGTTTTGTGCTATAGTTGTCCATGCTAGTTTAGTGTCGTTTTCATTTATCTTGCATCTTATTTTATTGACTAACGTTTGATTTAGCCTTTCGTTTAATCCATTTGAGAAGGGCGAGTCCACAGCAGTAAATATTATTGGAATATTCTTTTCATCCAAAAATCCTTTGAAGTCTCTAGAATTGATACCTGGGTATTGGTCTGAGAGAATCATGCCAATGTCGTTAGTTTCCGCACAGTTTCTCACTAGTTTTATGAAATCATTTGCATTTTGTGTACTTGACGTCAAAATGTAAGCGTACCTTGTGAAATGGTCTGATAGCAGGTGCAAGTATCTCTTTGTTGACCTTGATCCCCCAAATCCTCCAATTGTATCAATGGAACATATCTCAAGAGGTTTCGTGGCGGGACCTAAGTGGGACATCCATCCATATTTGCTTTGTCCTCTTGATTTGTTCTTTATACATACTATACAACTTTCACAGACTCTTTTTATGTTTTTTGTCATGTTTTCTGCTGTGTACCACGTGCTGATCATTTTTTGCATTTGTTTAATTCCTATGTGACCCAGGTCTGCATGTACATTTTTGATGAACTGTATACTAAATTTCTGTGATAAGATTATTTTTTGTTTTTGTTTTACTTGCTTGTAATAAACATTGTTTTTTTTTATTAATTTGTCTTTTCTGCACTGTATCTCTTCATTTTTTATTTGGTCTGTTAAGATATCTTCTAGTGTTATTATGTTGACTATTTTTAATTGTTCATCCAGGTTTTCATTTGCTTCTAGGACTGGGTTCCTACTTAGGCAATCCGCCTCAATGTTGTATCTTCCTGGAGAATATTTAATTTGGAAATCATACTGTGATAGGTAGTATGTTAGATCTCCCAGTTCTTCATCTGTTCTTGACTTTATATTCATATTCTCCAAGGGCTTGTGATCTGAAAAGACAGTAAATTTCCTACCTATCAACAGGTGCTGCCAATACTTCACACATTCTTTAATTGCCAGGCATTCTAGATATACAGCTTTTTTTCTTTTTTGTACTTCATTTAATTTTTTTGAGAAGTATGCCACTGGTTTCTCTTCATTGTTCTCTTGTGGCTGTTTTAGGACTGCTCCTACTCCTAGAATACTGGCATCTGTGTATATGTGGATAGGCAAGTTCGGATCAAAAATGGTCAATATTGGATGAGAGCATAATATTTGTTTCATTTCATCAAATGACTCTTGGCATGCCTTAGTCCAGTTAAAGGTTTGTCCTTTTCTTAAAAGGTTATGTAATGGTTCCAATTTTATTGCTATTTTTGGCACATACTTATGATAAAAATTTATTTTTCCTAAAAATTGTCTCACATTTTTCTTCGTTTTTGGAGTAGGAAAGTTTTTTATTGATATTAAGTTGTCTTTCAGCGGTCTTACTGAATTATTCTGTATTATGTGACCCAAGTACTTAACTGAGTCGGCTGCGAACATACATTTAGAGAATTTGAGTCTTAAACCTTCACTTTTAATTGCTTGAAATAGCTGTTCCAGATGTCTGACATGATCTGAGAATGATTTTGAGAATAATAATATGTCATCAATGTAACATACTGTGAAATCTCCAAGCTTGTGTTTCCGTATTATATTACACATTATTCTCTGAAATATGGCCGGTGAGGTCTTCAAGCCAAATGGCAAGCAAGTCCATTGAAAATGGCCCTCTTGGGTGACGAATGCAGTTTTGTATCTGTCTGTGACACGCAGAGGTATTGACCAAAATGCTGAGTTCAGGTCCAGTGTCGAGAAAAACTTGCAATCTCTAGTTTTTACTATTAGGTCCTCAATAAGTGGGAATGGTTGTGATTGAGGCACAACGATTTTATTTAGGTCTCGAAAATCTATGCACAATCTTGACTTTTTATTCTCATCTCTTTTATAAGCTAAAGTAACTGGAGCTGCAAACGGACTATATGACTCTTCTATAATCTTCTGTTTTAATAGTTGTCCAATTTGTAATTCAATCTCCTTTTTGTCTTCAATTGTGCAACGATATGGCCTTTTACTGCAATATTTCTCTATTGACAGATCAATGTGTGCTTCATAATCCTTTACCGTTCCGATGTCATATTTGTCCTTTGCAAATGCAGATTTATTATTCAATATTAAATCATCAATCACTTCCTGTTGTTGATAGTCTAGATGATTTACCCAAATATTGAAGTCTTCTTCGCTGAAGTTCTCATTGAAGTTTATTAAATTATCAGATTTTATTTCCTTAGAAATGTCAATATCTGACTTATTTGTTTCCTTAGAAACTACCTCACTTCTTTGTATAGGAACTTTCTGAGAGATTTCTAAGTCCTCATTTTGAACTAAGAAAAACTCTTTTATACAATCTAATCCGATCAAAAAATCGTAATCGAAGTTTTCTTTGTCTATTACAAAAACATTCATTTTTTTCTCCACATCAAAAATGGTTATATCGAGTGCTATTATGCCATTTGCCTTTTTAACGCCATTAATTGTTTTTAAATTAGTATTGCTAGAGTAACCTGATTCTTTATTGTCTATCTTCAGTAACCTTGAATTTATCAATGACACATTGGAGCCAGAGTCATAGATTCCAAATACTTCAACATTTTTATTCAATACTAATTTTACTTTAATTAATGGCGGCACTATTAGTTTTTTGGGTCTTCACACTGCAGTTGACATTCCAATTCCGAATTGTTAATGTGCTTTATTTGTTTATTATATCTTTCTTTTCCACTATTTATTTTGGTTTTGAACCAACAGGAATCTTCCGGATGATAGCGCACACCTTTTTGTAGATTTTCACAAATACTACACTTTTCTTTTATTTGCTTAGTATCATCTCTTTTTTTTATAAATTTCTTCTTCCCAACCAAATGTTCTAACTTGCCAAGTTCATTAAATAAGTCTTTTGTTTGTACAATTTCCTCTTTGTTGATTCTATCCGTTATAAAATCTGGTAAGCCGGCAGCAATTATATCAATTAGGGTCCCTTGATCTATTGTTTTTCTTACTTCCAATAGAAGTTTTTCTTTTTTAATAGCATATTCTAATAAAGATCCTGATTGATACTTGAAAAACAAAGCATACTTGCTTGTAGTCCAACCTTTGTTAGCGTAGGTTTGCAAAAAGTTTGATTTCCACTCGGACCACTCCGATTGTAAACTATGCTTGATCATCATCGAAGAGTACCAATCAGCGCAGGATTTTTCAAGAAATAATCTGAAAATTTCAATTTTTTCTTCCTCTTTTACTATATCAAACCTTGCACACTCTTTTTCAAATGTTTCCATCCAGTTATATACGTTTATATTTTTCCCATCAAATTTTTCAATCACAAATCTGTCTGCTAACTTCTTTACACTTTGTTTTTCTTTGTTTTGTTGACTTTGAATTAATTTTTCCAAAATTTCCACCAAAGGATCTTCCAAACTCTTTTTACTGCCATTTGCTGTCTGTTCTTGGGTAATTTCCTCAAGGAATTGGTCCTGAAAAATCATGTTTTCATCCTCATCACAGTATGATTGTATTAGAGCTTCCGTCATTTTTATCCATACACTTCTGCTTTGATGTCTTTTCTTCAATGTATTTTTCACTGTAGCGTAAGCTTTAGAGGTATGTACATCTTTGTGATACTGTGATACTGCTTGATATTCCTCCGGAATCAGGAAAACTTTGTCATCTTGTGTGGCAATTGAGGTTATGGCAATATAGTTAGACTTTCCGTCTACAGTCGATTTTACTTGAAACGTAAATTTTAACTTTTCCATTTTCTGACAATAAATGACGTTTTATAAGATGAGTTTCTATTCGTAGTGGTTTGGACACAGTTAATTAAAACACAACTGAGTTTCTCTGTTAGAAAAGAAACGACATTTAATGTTAATAATCACAATGTTGATTCCTAAACCACAATTATGTTATTTCTTCTAGGCTTTCTTCTTTATATTAAACCTTTAGTTTCTTTTTAGGCTTTCTTCTTTCTATTCACCAAAATCAGTTTCAATAAATTGCTTTCTCATGACAGTTCTTACAGGTTATAATTATTCACCATAGATTATAAAATAAATATCTATCCGCGTATGTCGCGATGACACTTGAACTTGATGCGCGGGAATATTTAAACCAAAGAAAATTATATTTTTCTTTACATAGATATACTAAAATAAGTAAAGCTAATAAATAAACTAACAACACTAAAGAATCACCCCTTTATTTAAAAACGCATAATAAACCCGTTTTACAAAGTATTATTTGTCACTTTATTAATATTTCATGACCCAGTTGGCTAGAGCGTTGCTCGTCCACTAATAACGCTCTATGCCACAGTCTATGGCATTAAACTATTAAACATGACCTCAACACTCACAAGCTCGTAAATTAGTGAGTCCGATTTCCTCTAAAACACATTAAATTCGTAGCCCCCTAAATCCCATACAAAACTGGCCCCTACTGGAGTCCTGGGCTGATCGCGTAATACAATGAGCGTTGCGTGCGCGCCGCCTAATTGCCGTAATTGTATTAAGCAGGATGGTGCATACATCAATTGTGGGTAACTGTACACCGGCCACCGGGGTTGTGGAAGGAAACGATATAAGTGTAAGATGACCGTCTTTTGTGATGTTTTCATTTAAAAAAAATGAAAAAAAAACACGACAACACACTGAACAACGATATGAAAAAGAATTACAAGTAAAGAAGGAAAACGACAGATAATTATAATCTTGCAGAACAATAAGGAACATGAATGGTTTTTTAAATCGCATTTTTCAACAAAATATGAAAGTAACGTAAAAGAAATCACCAAAAGTGAAATTAAAATTAAAATCGGTCAAGT